>SRSE01000276.1:6975625-8458750 GCA_005024645.1 Planiliza haematocheilus
GGTCACCGTGAGCCACTCCAGTATACATTTACAACATCCTCACTGGGTTTGGTTTGCACCACATTACCAACTCTGGTTGCTGGTTAAGGACTCCTATGCTGGGACCAAAGAAAGCCACTTGTAATTAGGGTGGTGAGTATTCTAGTCGCAGAGTCAAGTGAAAGTTTACCATTTTCAAACTTCTCTTTGTTGATGTGACATGGGGAAAGCAGTCTTTGTGCATACACATACTGTATTATACTATCTGTTGCATACCATGAGGTAGTAATTTGGAAATTAAAAATACACCACAAAGTAGTGGTGAGTGACTGATTTGCAGTTTTTCCTGTTTACATATGGTCTTTCTCACATTGAGCACTTTTGTCACATTTGCTTTGGTGAACTTAGATTTCCTAAAACCAAAATTGGTTGTTTCTAATTGCATTCACTAAATTATTTTGGCAGAAGCCGTAGCCTGGAAGCCAGTCCAACTTTCCCTACTCACAAATTTTATATGTCAGAAAGTTGTTCTGGAGTCTCTCAGTTAGGAGCTGATTATGCTCCAACAATAAGCTGCGAGGCCAGTAACAGACATTTATTCACATGCGTCCTCTGCGCACCATGGAGCTGAATTTATTTGCAACATAACCAACAGCTGATTGGTCGTAGGGCTATTTAATCATGTGTGAATGTGGACATTCCAAGCCATGAATTCCCACCAAGTACTCCAACCTATCCCTTCTATGAACATGGCCTTCATTCTAATCTCAAGCACCTGTAAATTTTATTATCTGCACCTTGCACAGTTGTGACACCATTGTTTTGACAAAGTCTGTCCACCGACAGATGAAATAAAAACCCACAAGGTGAACGAAATAACAGACACTATCGCGGCTGGTAATGAAATTTGCACAGCAATGAGATTGCCGATTAATGTACATGAAAGCTATGGGTTGCTACGTTTTGAGTTGCAGAAATGGTCTTTGTGTTTTGTTAATGCTCAGTGCATTTGGTTTACAACCTGCTAGGGTCCATTTATAAGCATATTGTTTCAGGAAATTAACTTGAGGCTCTTTTTAACGCTGCGGTAAAGGCTCATTAAACAACCCAGATGGTGCTCTCTGGTGTCGTACTAATAATAGCACATTGTTTTAGTTATGATCACCCTGAAGGCCCCTGTGCCTCTTCCTCACATCTTCCCTCTGTCACAAACACTCAAGCTCACACCCTCTGCCCCTGCTTTGACAGGATGAGCGGAACAATAACCACGCGCCAGCTGATGCATGATCCATGAGTTTGACCTGCTGACCTCAAGACACATTGTTACAGCCTGTTTACATTGTGCAAATTGACAAATGTTTTCATGAAGCCTTTTAACCGGCTCCCAATGTGTTTCTGACATGCCCGCTTCATCCGCCTCTTCTCCCTTTCTCGCTTCCCCTGTAACTGGTTCATCCTTTCTACCTTGTTAGCTGAAAATTGCACGGAAGGGCCGTAGATGAAGACAAGGAAGAAATGTATGCAGCAGAAAGAGCACATTTGTATTCCCCCCGTGTTCTTGGACATTAGGAGGGCATCAAGGAGCAAATATGAGTCAGACAGCTCTCATAATGAAAGAATCGGAACGCATTATGAAATAAGTGGAAGTGACCAATGAAGAGAGACGCTGCACTAGCTGCTTTGAATTCCAATTACGGGTGACTGATAAAGAGCGAGGTGCCTTTTAATGTTCCGTGAGTTGTTATGGAGCTCGGCTCGGCTGTGAAGACTGGGGCCTCGCATAAAGGTCAGTGTGGCAAAGGTTGGCTGGTCACAGAAAATGGACTCAAGCCTCTCAACTGCATCAAAATGCACAAGAGGAAATCTGACACTCCCAAATGGATGGACACATACCAGCTATTTAGCTGTTCCCTTTTTTCCTCAGCCCCAAGATATCTGCAGTATCTCCACAGAGGGGTGGCAGGGGTGAAAGGGAGTGGTGGGGACCACTATTGAGGAGAGTGGATTATCTCATGAAGGGAAATCAATTAGAACGTTACGGTGGACTGTGAACATTTATCCATTTAGCTTGACCACTATTGAATTTCCATGATGGGCTTTGACTGTTCAGAGAGAGAGATCAGAGTTAATGGCGATTGTTCTGCACTCCTCCAAATGTATTATCTGCCTTATTCAATGAGAGACACTTCATCAAACCAGAGGGAACCCTGCGGCCTATTGATAGATGGGCTTTGTGTGGGGTTTGAAGAAAAAAGATGAGGCATGGGGGTTTAAGGCTGAGGGGTGAAATGGGAGGGAGTGCGGGGTTCGGGGTGGGGTGGGGGTGGGGGGTGGGGATGTCACAGATGTCCAGCCCTTTGAAAGAAAATTAAACAAGTACCTCATTAGCCAACGCTTCAGTGCTCCCTGGAGGTGGCCACTGAGCCAGGCTTTTTAATGAGCTGGGAACTTAAATGCTGCCAAAGTTTACCCCGGCCTTGCCTTTCTCTGTTAGGCCACTGGGAAGAGCCATGCCCTCCCCGTTCGCCCCCGGTCTCCTCCACCCCCCACCTCACTCCGGTCCTCCTCTTCCATTGAGGGCTGCTCATGCAGAGGAGAGAGAGGCACCACGCTGATTCCCTGCCTTTCAGCTCCGGAGAGGGGGATAATGCTGTTTTTGTACCACGCATCCAGAGGAATTATGTGCGCTAATTTGATTAGGGGAAGATTTGATTAACTGGAAAATGAGGGCTTTGCTTAGACTTTCACACGCTTAATTTATCCCTTGCAAAGCAGACGCAACATTGTGTCATGAAACTCAGAAGGCATATGAGAAGCCCATTCACCAGCTAGATGGCCCTTTCAGACTCAACAATATCTAGGACTGCCACGGTTCAAATTGGGATAATCAGTTTAGAGCTTTTTGCCTGGCCTCAGAATACAAATTGCATTTGGCATTAACAGTGAAAAGGTTCAAAGGATAATGAGATTAATGTAGCAGGGAATTGAGCTAAGGCAGAAAATTTGCAGAAGAAAATGCAAAACTAGTGGCATTGTTGCACAAGGTGGATGTGAAGTGTTTTTTCTCCCTTCTATGATTTATGTTTGTGTGATTCCTACTGTGGTTGCTAGGAGATTATAATAATGCTTTGGTAGAAAATGCCAATCAAAGAATCAGTGTGTCGAACACAGTGTAAAAATAGTAGAAATTGTAGCAGCATTTAACACATAAGCATTGCATGCACATTTCCATTTCTCTGCAAAGTGAAAGGGCTATTATTCTGTGATGCTTTGAATTCTTTTATAGTGGTTTTCACTAGTGTCTATGATGCCTTTGTATACTCTGAAATGGCCACAGGGACTGAAGGAGCTGAATGCTTTGCTTTCGCTCCTTTTAACATGCAGCCATGAAGGTCATATTACTGCGCGGTGATGATTACATTTGAATGAAAAGTGACTTCTGGGAGAGAGGAGAAAAAAAGAGCCACGGGCAGGCTTGATCTTTTTTCTGATCTAAAACCCTACACTGAGTGACCTTCCCCTCTGTCTGGTTAGATTTCTGGTTGGCTGTTCTCTATTTTAAACAAATAGCTCTTTTATTTTACATGGGGATTGCCTGGATTACCTTTTAATAAGGGCTTAGCCGCTCTGCAGCAGAACATCCCAGGCCCAGTGCTGGGCTGGCCGGCACTAGCCGAGCCCATAATTATCCACAAAAAACTAAAGGCCTACGTTCCTTCAAGAGCCCACGTGAGCAGAGTGTCAATTTTTTTTTTCTTGCTTTTATTGTCTGTCACATCGCCAGTGTGAAAGCTTTGAATTGGGACAAGAATTGCCAAGAATTCATCTAAAAAAAAAAAAAAAGCTGGGATGAGAGAATGAGGCGAATGGGGAGAGATGGAGAGAGAAATGTGGAAACCCAAACAGATGAGCTGTCTCCTGTTGGACTTCACTCCATCTTCCCCATCTGCTCACCCCAGTTTTAATTAAATCTACAGAGATG
Source organism: Planiliza haematocheilus (assembly GCA_005024645.1). NCBI lineage: Eukaryota > Metazoa > Chordata > Actinopteri > Mugiliformes > Mugilidae > Planiliza > Planiliza haematocheilus. Next base: position 6,979,587 of record SRSE01000276.1, read on the forward strand.
AGGATTTCTCCCTCTCATGCCACCTATCTCGGGCTCTTTCTCTCGCCGTTCCTCTTCCCCTGCCTCGCTCCCATGCTGTACTTGAGTGAAGGTGGGCTGATGCCAACGTCCACTCATCTCCCCACCTTGCTGCCAGCTGCTAATGAGAGTGAGCCAGGGTGGCGTGAGGATGTTGCCAGCCATTATGAGCTGTTAATGAGGAGCATTCGAGAGCGGCCCTGGCCTAGGCCTCCTGCCATCAGCCACTGCAGCCTTTATCTCCTGCACGCAGAGACGCGTACTGTACATATACAGGCGTGCAGGCGCACTTTGTTAGCAAACGCATACATATACAAATTAAATCTGGCTGTTTTAACACCTCCAGGAGTCTCGTATTCACACTCTTCCAGGTATAACACAAAGCAGCATATTTTAATGAGCTAGTTCCCAGGTGATGTTCTCATGTTTGATTGGCTAACCTTGCCCAAGCTCTCGCAAAGAATCCCCTGTTCTTTGCTATTGACACGATCCTGGCAGACTGCTCCAGTATTGTCATAATGGTCTTCACATCTACTCCGTTGTTCTGGGCCAACCCCGTTAGCCATAGCTGTGAGCCTCACCTACTCTTGGCCAGGAAAAGGGGGACTGGTGAACCTGTTGAGGGTGTGATAGAGCAGGTTGCGGCAATGCTGAAAGCACATTCTTCCTTTCCAGGTTGGCACGGGCATCTGAACCCTCAGTCTGCACTGCCAGACAACTGTAATGCGAGGCTGTAACTGCCAGGAGTCTCTGCTGATCAACACACAAATATGGGGGCGGTCAATTCTGTTCACTGTAATATCACAAATCTCCCTTCAAAACTGCAAATGATCTGTCATTTCCTTCTGCTTCTGGGTTCCAGGGTACACAGATACAAGGTTTAGATTATGGATGCTTGCATTTGCATGTCAAATTACATTACTTTGATTCAATAGTATGCCCACTTCATTCCACTCCCAAGTGCAAACAAACGTCTCCTGGCCTTGTGCATCCCAATTCACTTCACTGACTCATTCTCCATTCGATACTGTTTCCTCTTTTTGTCCGCGGCTTTACCTTTTACCGCGTCCTTCTCATCCTCTCAGCTGCTGAAATACAATCATCTGCCTTCTCCCTTTGTCTCACCAGCCTACACCGAGCAGCCCTATGGAGAGGCTGACGCTCACTTAGCACTGGAGTTCCTATCACTTCATTTGCATGGTGGCAAAGTGTGGCAGCACTTAAAGCCGTGTAAATGCTTTAACAGCTTGCCATTTTCACTGCAGACAAGAGAAGGGCTAGAGTTTTAGCAGCACCTCAGGTTAAGAACAGTCACGTTACACCTCTCCAGCTGAGGGCACTTTTTACTTTGGCAGAGAAAGCTGCTCCATATTGAGTTTGATAGCCACTATTTTTTTTACGTAGCGCCTATAGTTGTCACTAACCGGATCTTTTTCCAGTAGCACCTTCTATATCTTATCTCATTCAGCCCTGCAGTAAGATCATCACGTGTTTGAAGCCTCACCGTCCTCTCTGTGTGTGTCCCTAAAACTTCAACTGCTTCATTAGCTCAGAAGCACAGGCCTATTTTCAGCTTTGTGGCAATGCAGTTTTCATCCAAAGACCAAAAAACACAGTGTGTCCAGCCACAACAAGCATAGAGGCGCTGTGTTTTGTGGTTGCGTGTATTTGATGTTTGTCCAGCCTATTCTTGTTAATTTGATAGCTCAGGAACACCATGACAGAATTTCTTAACTTTAGCGCAAATCTTGGTCAAATGGTCGTCAAAGTCAGTGCATCCTTCTAAAACGCAATTTCCAATATATCCATTATGTCAAACTTTTACAGCGATGTCGTTATAAATCCAAATAGGCAAAGGTCAAATTCACATTGTTTTAGAAATGGATAGCATGAAAATTTGTAATCTGAAAAGTATTATCTACCTAAACCTTACTCATACATGTGGAATAAACATATTTGTCGTGAGGTGTAGTGGTGTAGACCCATAAAGTTGCTCACCACAGCAAAACAAGTCAAGTCTGTGCTTATGTACAGTTCTTGAGTAGACAGTACTTAGTTACGTTCCTCCGCTGCCTGTCTCCTACAGGCCACGCAAAACATTCTCTTCACAACTATTGTGTCAGTTTGTGACAAAGCCAATTTTTCCATGATGGTGATTAGTATCAAGTCTGACGTGAGATATTTCACTGTGACATTACAAGTGTTGTCATCATCCCACAGTCGGGCATGAAGGGGGCAAACAGCTTGCACATCACACGATCACAACAGCCAGATTATCGGCTGCGAGTGCCACAGTTCTCTCAGTGAATTCAACACTTGGGCAAAGTGTTGGTCTTGTAGCATATAATTAAGATGTTGACAGTCTGAAGGTCTTGTTAGTTCCAGACATGCACCGACAGGAAATGCAACAATTTACTTGCAGAGTGCTGAAGCTAGACAGTTGTTAAAACGATGGCAAGAAAATGGCTTTGATACGATGTTGAGCATGCTTAGGAAATAAAAGACAGGAGCACTGGCATGGCTGTGCTGCCACTGCACACCTACCACTGGCTTTTTGATCTACCCGCAGGGCAGGATCTGCCGAGGATGTTTTCACACTCTGAGCTGCACGGGCACTTTGCTTTGACTGAATAGGAAGTTAAAGCCAACACTTCTTTCATACCAAGGGAAACATTGTATGTTTATATGCCCTGGTTTGTCAAGGCTGTCTACTTTTCTTTCTCTCTGTCACTCGTAGAGCTTCTCCTGTGGAAATGAACGTTGCCTCACTCTTGAATATCAACATAAATCATTTCAGTGAGGTTGCCTTATTTATCTTTGGAGTTTTTGTGTGAAAGAGATGAAGCAGGGTGCAGTTACTAGTGCTGTAATAGTTACTGTGTGAAATTAAAATAATGTAACAGTGGGAATGTGGAAACACTGGGCTGCTCCTCCATAGTTACATTACGTTACATGTGTTTGATCCAGCGCGTGTAGTTTTATGGGTTTAGTTTCAAATCTGTGAAAGCTAAGTTCATACAGTAACTTTGCTGTTTTTTCTCTCTAGTGTCTTGTCTAAAGTGGATAATTGACAACAACAGCGTCATGAAATCCAAACCAACTTCAAAGCTTCCTCACGTCCAAAGGAGCTCAGACTTAAAGCCCCTGCGCTGTGTCTAAGCAGCTTCAATTCCTTTCACACACATTGGGAATCATTGATTCTTTAGTCGATTGTTCTAGTCTAGTCATCAGGAAAAGCCTTACCAGTCAGTGCTGTGTGCAGCTGTGTGTGTGTGTGTGTGTTCCTCTGTGTAAATGAGTTCCAGCTAGATTTAGTGGAGGGTTTTAGTTCTAGGCGAGGCTGAGCCCATGGCACAGCCAGAACAGGTTGAGTTTCAAAGGGGCTTATCGGGGGAATTAGGCAAGCCTTTGGAGTTTGAGCATAGCCTAATTCCTGGTGACCTTTCCCTGGCTCTGGTTTGACTTTTTGTGGTGATCAGCAAGTGCTCTAACAAGCTTTTCCGTCTGTGTGGCTGGGGATTACTGTGGAACTGCCTTGCCCTCCCCTGCACTCACAAGAAGCCATCTGTGGTAAAGAGAGATTAGGTGAGAGAGAGGGAGAGTGAGAGGAACAGAGCGAGAGCGAGAGTGAGCAGAAGTCGGCAATAGCCTGAAGGGGCATTGTCATGCCTGTCTGTGTTGGTGAGGATTCTGCGCTTGTCAGAGTCTTCTTTTGTGACAAATTGGTATGTTTTGTTCTGCCATTTTAAAGTGCCAGGGACTGGCAACCCTTTCAGCCTATTATTCAAGCATTCGTGGACATTTGATTTTTTTTTTCAAACGGGAGTTTCTTACTTAGTTCTCTTTTCTTATGAATATCGTCTTGATATTCATTTTACCTTCTCGTCGGCACAGCAGCAAGGATTATCATTACTCACAGAAGGTGCTTAGTGGTGTCTGGGGTAAGGATCCACTTTCTTTCATCACAGTTTTGAATCATTTTTCACGGGACTTGATGGAAATACTTTGGCTGTGTGAGGCGAGCATCAGGTGCAGAAACTTTTCCCTGATGGCTCTGTGAATACAATGTGTATCATTAAGCACATTAATTACCATTTTGGCGTCTAGTTTTCGGAAGCAGATGACGAGACGTACACAAGTAGCATATGGTTTAATCACGGCATATATATTTTTTTTTTCTATTTCAGTACAAGAACATGCAAATGAGATGTTATGTCATCTGATTACATTCATTATACTTCCACAGATGATCTTTGTTCAGAGACCCCTGCTGCGTTAACAATTGAATTGATTGCATTTAATCAGAGCACTTTTGAATTAATTATTCAAACAGAGAATGTCACATCACTTGTAATTAAACAGTAGATAGCTTGTTGACTAAATGGAAGCGATAGCGATGCTTATTTTACTCATTATAATAGTATGTGAAATTCTCAAGTGTGGTAGTGCTTCTCCGGAGGTTGTGCAGAGTTGTGATTGTAGAGTAAGTTAATTGTCAGTCTGCTTTTTCTGCTCTTAACTGAACCCATCCAGAGAGCTGCCAGCTGTTGTCTTCTTAAAGAAACAGAAGTCTCACGTTCATTCATTAATTATACCCATTGTTCTCTTGGAGTAACATAAATAATGTTCCCGGTGAAAAGAACTGCCGCCCCCTAATTGTAGTCCATTATTTTAACATTTTATCAAACTCACTGGATTATTTATTAAATTGTCTGATGTATTGTTTTTGCAAATGTGGAAACAGCGTCCGAATGCCATTTTAATCCTCCACCATGTCTTTGATTGTTCCTTAGCTTCTTGGTGGATCACAAACTGAGTACAATGTGCTGTGCTGTGTGCCCAATGCTTTAAGTAAGAGCTTCCTGATTTCAGTGCCAGGGCACACCGTAGGGGAAGTCATTACCTGCTGGTGTATGCCTTTAAGAATGGGTACCAGGGTGGGGAGAGAAGAGCCTCATCATCATCATGCAGGAGTCATCTGGCTAGCCTCTCCTCCCTCTCTACTGCATTATCATAAAAAGTGATTTAGGACTGATTGATGCAAATGGCCCTCTGTTCTTTTCTATCATTAACGGGCCCTTCGCCTTGGCCACAGGCGGTGATTAAAGCTGTCATTTCCAGCTACTCATTAAAGGAGAGCGCCAGGCCGTGGGAGGGATATTCGGAGAGGGTTGGAGAGAAAGAGAGGGAGGGAGACGGCAGACCGAAGGAGGAGGAGGAGGAAAGGGGCCATTTTATTCCTGAAGAAGTGCTGTCTAGCCCTTGCTATGTTTTCATAATTGTTGTATTCCTCGCAGTCTGGCTTGTAGAGAGGGAAAAAAAATGTCTGGTCAGAATCCATTATAATAGCATCTTTTATGATTCCCCAAATGCCTTTTAGTTTAGGCTGCCAGTGGGGTTGCTTATGAAAAAAGCAAGCAATAATAAGCGACAGTAGGGTTCAAATCGAAGTCACTTTACAGTTTGTATTAATTTTCACATTTTGTGTGGAGCTAGGAAAAAGTTATGACGCACACAGACTGTAAAAAAAAAATCAATATGACTTTGTTTTATATTCGGGGTTTGCTGCTGGCTATAAATCACAAACAATGGTCTCAAAGAAAGTGAAACTGTTGACAAACAGCCCCAGATACTGAAGTGTGTCTGCAGCCGCCTCGTGACTCCTGGCAAATGCATTACTCTTTGTGATTCGCACTTCTGCTTCAACATGAATGTGAGCCACATGTTAGTGTGCCCCTCGCAGACAGGAACCGTATCTGCTCTAATGGGGGGTTCTTGGCTGTGAGGCAGTGAGATGTGAAGCTCCAGCTGAGCTCTCCTCCGTAGGAGCCCACAATACCACCTTGTCCTGGGGACCTGCGCTAATGGCCTGGGGTGCCCTTACTGCTATTGTGCCCAGCAGGCCTACCTCTCAATGCACACACACAACCCCAACCCTCCACCTGCCCCCCTACATCTCCTTAATCTTTGAGCACAATTCAGTCTCCCTCTGATAACATGCTGGGATTGTGTTTAGGGGTGCTCGTGGCTTATAGCAATGGGACCGAGGGGGTTTGGGGGATTGGAGAAGACAATGAGAGGGAGAAGATGTGTTTTCTTTGTGGCGCGGCACTGGGGCGCTAAGCTCCAATCAGAGAGGCACATTGATCGACATAATTCTGTAGCAAAGGTTTCCTGGCCTACGATGTGATACACTTTGCGGAGTCCACCATGACATAAAGAAAGGAAATACTACTTCAAGTTGTAGCCCAGTGGTCCTACTGCACAACAGGAGCATGTGCACATGAGAAAGTAGGGAAATAATGGTTGCCGGTATGTCCTCTTCAAAAGGGAAAAACAATCAGGGCATAAATTGCATTGCGGGATTACTTACCTTTGAGCACTCCCGTTCTTTCTCTCAGGACACAGTGGGTCAATGAGTCAGTGTTATGCAGAATGCCTTGCAGAATAGCAGTGCTGGTTTCATGTAGATCTCTTGTGAGATACATTAGTAGCAATTAGTCGCCAGATGAAAGCCCATTAATTACTCGCCAGAGGCAAACAAGTGCAATTATTTAAGTGGAAATTGCAGCCAACGTAACTGCTTTCACAAGCCGATATGCTGACTTCCTCTGGCTTCTTTTTAACCGACATGTTGCTCATTGTCATTTGGCTTCGATGCACATAATACTGCTTTGTTGTATTTTTTTTTTTTTTTCAAAGTGATGTCTCTTATCAAGGTTATATGGGGGTACTGTACTTTGTAATTAACCAAATTCTACCACCAGACAAAATTGGCAATGTTCAAAGACACAAAAGCTCAATTGTGAAAACATTCCAATCCCTTGGAACAATGCAATCTACCTGTGTTTATTACCCATTAAATCAAACTCTTTTATGGAGAATGATTGCATCTTTAAGAGCAATATGCAGGCACACGTGCAACTATGTAGGAAAACCACAGCAGCATTGTCTGTTGCGGGCTTAATGGTGCAATTAATTTTATTCAGCCTGTTCTTGACTTTGAAGTAAAATTGTATTTTTTTCCCCCTCCCCACTTGCTCTCTAAACTGGTTTTAATGAAGAAGGTGAAGTAGTTCCTTGGGTGTCTCATAGGCGCCCAGCAGTCAATTCTTTCGACATTATTTTACTGGCTGAATGGAGCTGGTAGCCTGCCTCTACTTTGGCTCCATGTTGACAAGCCAGCAGCTCCCTCATAGGGATGCTGTAATGAGGAACTATCTTCCTCCCAGGATTAAGGCCTAGGACCTGGTAGGGGCCATTACACAGTCGGCATCGTTAAAGGAGGGAATGGAAGGCCAGTGCTAGTCATCCATCCCCCATCTTCCATTTCCAACCTCCACCAACATGGATTATGTCATATGTCACGACACACCACACCGCTGCTCCAAACTTATCTGCAGTTGGCTTAAGCCCTCAAGGTGCCCAGACAGCTGACAGTGGCATTATTACTCTCTAGAATATGCCTGCGGGGCCCACCTCTCCAGGGAGGCGCTGCCTGCAGACCTCGGTACCCATCCAGGGGAGGGGCTGACAGGGTCTTTATGACTAGACACTCTCCCTAAGGACCACTCAGGAATAAATTAGCATGGCCACAACCCTTCTGGCATAATGTGATTGGACATGAGGGAGGCGGCCCCACCCCTCATCCTCCCAGAGGACGAGTACACTCAGTGCGCAACCTTATCTTTGTTGAGCATTAAAATACATGATTGCACCTCCGGGGCATGCACAAAATCTGTCCTTTGTGTGCATTCATCTCACCATCCACCCAGTAATCACAGATCATAAACTCTGTAGCTGAACCATTTGCAATCCAAAACAAGATAAAGTTTGCGAGCTAATAAACACTAGCTGGTCTTGTAAAAGTTTTTCAAGAGTATTGTTGTTTTGTGTTTTTTGTGTCCCTTGAGCTTTTTCCCTCCCGTTTGTTTGGTGGCTGAATGTGATCCGAGGGAGCAAGGGAGGAGTGGAGCAGAGGTGCAAGGAGGAGAAGTGGCTTAGTGTAAGACGTTAAATCCCAAGCTAAAATACATAGCCCTCAGGAGGTGCAGCTTCTTAACCTCAGCCTGCTTGGTCTGATAAGAATGTTTCTTTGTTGTTGGCCGGAGACTAATGCAGACTAGCTAAAGGCTATTACAACGAGCTTTCCCTGGGTGTGGTTTATCTGGAGATTTCATCACCACGTTGTGCACTGAGTACAGAAACAAAATCTCCTGTGACCACACAAGCCAAATAGTGATCCGCAGGCAAATCAACCAAGAAACTGATATTTTTGATTGTGCATTCTCATTGTCAACATCCTGTAGTGGCTACCTAAGGGTAAGGCACACACCATCAGTATACATCCCCTACCAGGATGACACTGTCTGTGACCTCCATCCAATATTACAGAAACTGTTTCACAGGAATTTGCCATGCTCCGTTCCAGCTGTTTTTATGTAGTCAGACTCCCAGCTGCCAATGATTACTGCTGTGGACTGAGCCCGGAGCTTCGCCGACAGTCCCCTTTTGATTAGCAATTATCCAGGAAAAAAGGCGAGGGGAAACTCAGACGCTCAGGAGAACATGGTTCCAACCTGTTTTTCCATTGAGTAAAATTGTGTCACGGCAGGCAAAGGTTGCTGCGGTTCACCGGGGTCCGCTGCGCCACTTGGCTTTGATTCTCCCATGCTGCCCAGATGTTGGGATTTGGCTCTGCGTTGGCCCATATGGTTCCACTTACTCTCCGGGGGAGGAAAATAAATGGTTTGTTTTTCTATTGTGGTCTCACTCATTACGTACTTATAAAACTGGCTTTTGAAGATTAGAAACTTGTGCCTGCGCTGAGCCAGATATAAGCTGGCATGTTAGCATGGAATGTGTGGCTTTTCCTTTTAAGCTCATATTTTCCTGAGTTCAGTTTTGTACTAACAGGACCAGAGATTAGTACCAGTGTAGTACATCATCCTTTCATTTAGGTTGTAGTTTTAGCTGTGTCCGGTTTGCTTTCTGTGTACACAACCTTTGCACACTAAGCTTAAGAATATTTCAAATCTTATAGCTTATATCTTTGGCAACAAGGGCTCATATAAAGAGACATGTTATGACCTAACTTAGGTTTACAAGCTTTTTGAGCTTTTTATTTTATGAATCTGTAATACATTTTCAATTTTTAGATTTGGAAATATTTGAGCATTTACCTTTCTATTATAATACAGGGAGCGCACTGGACCTTGGTTTGCTCAGTTGACCCCCTTGACCCCATCCAGTTTTATCTGGGGCTAAAGGAATGTTCATCCCTGTGTTTTCCTTCCAAACTGTGACTTGCGTGTTTTTTGAGTGACTGAGTCTTGCTCTTCGGCCCTGTCGGCCCACAATAACTCGATCCATGCGCCCCCAGCTCTCCTGAGCACTTAGAGGAGTGTTAATTCTGTTGGTTAGCAGGTGTTCTCCCCGTTGCCTGCCCTGACCTTACAAGGGTTAGTCATCTATCAGTGGGTGTCAGGCCTATAAGTAAGACTAAGGTCACCTTTCTTACTGTGAGGTCACACCATGAAAGGATGAGAGGGGCTAGAAGTATGAGAGACAGATATTGCCCACACAGGGCCCTCTTGAGTTTTTTTTTAGCTTGGACTTTTTTGGGGGTTCTTGAACAGTGAGCACATCTGGTTGTTTCTCTTCGGTTCTGTCACAGTTGTCGTTCACTCTTGAAAGACGCAGAGAAACAGCAGCCAGCGTTATACTTCACTCCCTGCTGCTTTCCAAAAAAAAAAAAAGGATTCTTTGGAATGTGGGTGTATCCTGCAGTACAGCTGGAGGCGACGTTGTGTAGATCAATATAGCATTACATCGGCACAAGCTGTGTGGTGTTTAAAGTGCTATTTAATGGTATCTGGACAGTGCCATGTAAGTTTCTCGTGACTGGCAAAAGACACACATGACAAGACAACAGCAGGGTGTCAAGAACATCTTTTATGCTCCACAAAATCTATTATTTTAGACCCCAGTTCTATGACGGACTCCTTTTCAGGGGAATTGACAAGCCCTCTTTTAAATTAGAGCACCTTGTCAAAAGCACAGAGAGGCAGCTAGCTGTAGCCTATCTTCATTAAACATTCTCTAATTGGCTTTGTAAGGAATAATCTCTCCATCTCTCTGAGCTCCTTGCTTGGCAGACAGGCAGCATAGCGGGCCCCACTCATCTGTCAAAACGTCAGCGGGATCTCAAAAATGAAAGCGACACATGCCAGCAAGTTGTTCAACACTGTGTACAAATACTCCAGATCACACTTCAGTAGAAAGGCCCGTCATAATCCTGTTTGAAGGAAATTAGAGTTTAGGTAAACACAACTGTCATGTGCAGCGTTCCTCAGAAAAGTTTTCATTTTTTTTTCTTCCTCTCTCGGCTCGTAATCTTTAAAGGATCCCGAGCTCTGAATATAGGCACGTTTCCATTCATCACATGGCTCATCTGCTGTTGCTGATGAAACGCTGACAGCATCCACAGATTTTGAAGGCCCTGGAGCACTGTGGTGTTGTCAAATTGAAACGTGGGAAGCAGAATTGCTGCCCACCTGCGTTGCTCATAAAACGCTCCAGGGTCTTGCCTTGATGTGTGATAGAAGAGAGCTACCACAGAACCAAACAAAACATACACTGTGCCCTTTTCTGATTAGCAGACCCCAGTATGATCTTCTGTGTCCTTCACCGAGGCTTAATGCAGTCACAAGTGCACACTGGGGCCCCAGTAAAATAACAATAAGCAACTTGCCAGCTTGTCAGTCTATTTGCTCCATTTCCTGCCTCAAAGCATTCGCCGTCTCTCTAGGCCGCACTGTATCCTAGAGCTTAATAGACTGTAGAGGTCTCAATTGAAAATGTGAATGTGCCCATCAGAATGTGTAACCTTGTACGCCCTAGGTATTTAACACGGGACATCTAAAGGCGATGGCTTGACCAAGGCATGTCAGGGACAAATGAAAAGCTATTACTGAAGACATGCCTTTGTGTGCATGTGTGCATATGTGTGGGTGTGTGCCTCCCAGCCAGCCTTCCAACTCCCTCAGTTTCCAGCCCGTGCCATCAGTCCAAGCAAGAGTGACATGCCATGTTATTCTTTGTTTATCTACTTCAGGGCCACGCTCTTCATGTCTCTTTGTGTCGCTGTCACTGGTGCAGCAAGCACTGGAGGAGGAATGGGAACACGGTAATAACAGTGAAGATGTGTTTGTTAAGACAGCTCGGGCTCTCTAGGCGAGGGCATTGCTGGATTCATGAAACATGACAGCTGTTTAGATAGTGAAGGAAAAAGGGATGAGAATCAGCCATCGCCAACGCTACCAAAGAATTTGACACATAATACACGATAGACTTTGTAACACTGATTTAATGTTAACTTGTTTGTCATTGTCGTACATGTACACAGTAAGCTATGTATTCAAAAGCAAAGCATATACAAATGTTTTTTTTTTTTTTTTACTAATGCCAATATGGATGCTTTGTAATCCTTTGACAGTTAGTATCAGTAGCCCATTTGGACCCATAAAACCTAACATGTTTAACTGTACAAAAAGCTAGGACATATTACCAAGTAAAGGGAGGCTCAGGATTTTACTCATTTCTATGCACACATTGTGGTTCTGATGAGGGGGAAAGACTTATTGTACTATTCAGTTAATCAGGAATACTGCATCTGGATAGTTGATAGAAAGTAGTGCATCATACATGTTTGAAAATCATAAAAGCATAACAGATGGAGGTTTGCTTTCCCTTGGAATATATTGAATCATTTTTTATAATTCAAAAATAGGCTGAAAAGTTGTTCACAGGCTCCAATAGGTAGATGTTCATCTGTGATGATGCTTGGCTGATGACAGCATACACGGCAGGCAAAGAGCCCGTAATTTCTCTAGTGACTTTCTTACTTTCTGCTGCTGCAGTCCAACAGCCAGGACATCACAAAGCAGACAACGTCCATTTTGTGTGTTCGTCTGGGAAATGATCTGGCAATTCATGCATCATCTAATTGGTTGGCGCACCCTTAGGTTCTGACAGGTCCTGACAGCATGCCGTAGTGCATATTGCAAAAGAGAAGACATTAACATCGCAAGCTAATACGGCAAGTAATTTCATAGTAATGATTCTTTGGGTTCAGGTTAGGTTTGGTGCAGTTTGTCTACACGCAAAGGCAATTTTAGGTCATTGGTAACCTTTTGGAAGACTTCATCCTGGATGAAGATATTGGCAGTGTCCATGTGTTGGAAACTGCTGTTAGCACCTTTGTTTAAATGAGGGGATTTTATGCAGTAGCAGATGTGGCCAGACCACACTAGCTCTGATGCTAACATTGCTTAGAGGACGAACATTTATGTTTACATTTGCAGCATGTACAGTTAATTTTTCACTGTAAGGTATGGAGGATTCAGAGTGTGCTATGGAACAGATGTCGCCGCCACATAATCCAACACTTCCACCATTAACAGTAGCATACTGGAAACAGTAATGTCTTTATTCATGTGGAGACTTTTGCTAAAAGATTTGTTTACATTTGAACTGCACATTAAAAAGTGGTCTTTTATCTAACAAATGATTTGATTTTTTATGGTTCAACTCCTCTTACGTAAACCCAAAGGCCTGCAGGTTAAAATTAAGCTTTTAAGAGTATTTTAAATACTACAAAAAATAGTGAATTTTATTATGAAATTGAATGAATGTGAATAAAATGTATTCATATATTGTTTTGTTCCAGACATTATTAGCGATTCGTGGGGCATATCAGCGAGTAGAAGTCTGTTAATGCATAATCATAAGAGTGATGCATTAAGCAATCAGACTCGTGTGATTTGAGTGATGTGTTATGTGTGTATGATTTATTTCACTCTTGATTAATAATCGCTATATGGCCTTCTGGTTTCAGAATGGCATTACACAGGGCTGTGCATGTTAGTGCTGTTTCCTGTGGTGGATGTCTCCAAAGCACTCCACATGCACGCACACGCGCACACGCGCAGACTCACACACACACACACACACAGGAGGAGACAGGCCACACTAGGCACTTTGCTTTTAATGAGGATAGCACTGAACACATGCGTTCCCCTGTCATTGCTCTAAAGAGCTTGACTGCAGATGCCGACGCTTCCGATGACAAAAACGACATCTGTGAACATCTGCTTTGGAAATTGAAGCTGGCCTTGGAACGGAACATTGACTTTGTTTTCCGTCTTCGTGGACCAATTAGGGCTAACAGATTTACACAGCCAGATCAATCTGAAAACAATAATGGCATCGCTGTTATTTCTCTCATTTGATAGCTGTGTGGCTCCATTGTGCCCATTAGCATTACAGAACAGCAAGCGCCCTGACCTCCAACTTCTTCGCTCCGGCTCATATACATCCCGGGAGACACTTTTTCCTTTAATCTAGAGAACACACAAGGCCATGTATGTGTGTGTGAAAGAGTGTGTGTTTTCCCTCCCTTGCTTCCTCCTCTCCGGCATCCTTGCTACAGTTAATTAACAGTTATTAGTGTTAGCGCAGAGCACCGGATAAGATGTCACAAATCATCAAGTCTCTAGGTGCAGTTCCAGCAATTAAGAGCTCTGTCGCACCTTCCCTCTCCACAGTCATTTGGTATGCATCCAGGTTCCTTTTTAGACCTGAAAGCACTAATCAAATCATTTCTGCTCAGAGGTTTTGTCGTCATTATTTTGAGCCCTAACGACGGGAGAGTCCCAACTCAGCACCTCTCCCTGTCCTAACTTCTGCTTGCAAAACAATGCAAAATTACACTTTCTCCAGTGCTGTTAACTGGCAATGATAACCTGAAATTCCATGCTTTTTCCTTCCTGAAAGGGAAGGTTGCCTTTATACCCAGTAGGCCCGTTTGTAACCACAGATATTGAAAGATCTAGGTACAGCTAGAATTTAACGCCCAGCCAATTGCCTCTGTGTACGCATTGCAAAAGGATGTGTGAAAGTTGGCAAGAGATGGAGCATGAGATTAGCAGCGTTTAGTTGTTGATTTTAATGCAGGCTGTGACTTCTCTGCTCCGATCAATTTGTCATCCCTCTAAATGGAAACTTAATTGCATCCGTTTGAAGTAAAGGGACCTTGAGCCGTGCATCTTGTTGTTTTCAACCCCCACTTCTTGCCTTGGCTTTTATTTATTTGCTCTTTCTTTTGTGCCTGATACAAGCTCTGGCCTCTTAATGCTCTTGTCCCAGAAGTGTAGTGCAGTGGAGTGGTACTCAGGGATGGAAAAGGAGAGCTCTGTTGAATGAGCAGTAGTTGCTTGACAACTAAGATGCATTAGAATTAACACCACCCCTCTTTAGGACTTACGAGGAGATTGCAGCTATTAAAACAAATGTGTTACTAAATGAATTCAGTTTTATGCGATGTAGCTGCACAGTTTCACAGCCTTTAAACCCTATTAAGCCTTGCTGTTGCTTTAAGTCTTAATTAAGAGGATTTGGGAGCAGACTGTCCAAGGTCTGCACTGTGTGTTATATTAGCTAAGTAGGTCTCTGCAATGAATCAGATCTGAAGCAGTAAAGTTTGTAAAAGCTCAGTTAGAACCAAAAGTGGCGGCGTGACCATACTGTTTCAGCACCTGAGACAAAATCATATATATGGCTAGGTTGGACAGTCTCTTCAAGGTTCAGATGCTAGCTAGCTCCAGTCCAAGAGTACTTGCAATCAACTTTTAACATACAATAAAAACAAAACTATTCTGAATCATGTTTAATCTTCATCTGGCCTTACACCCAACTCACCTGGAACTTTACATCCCAGGTATGTTTTTTTGTATTCTGTCTTTCAAGTCCCTTCAGGCTATTATAGATCACAACACTGGAAGAGAGGGAGCATTAGTCTTAAACTGTAAACCATAAACTCCACCCCCAAAGTCCCTGTATTTCCAAGTATAGGAATCACTTGAAAGTACCAGTTAATTCCCTAGTTCAAGGAACTACGTACCTGCAATGGTTCTTAAGTTTCCTAGAAAAGTGCTACTATTAATGCAAGGTATACATTTTCAGTGGTATGGTATAAAGCTTTAATTATGGTATCATAATTAAACGCCCCTTATCATCGCAGTCTATAAACACTGAAAAATAATTATTCATTCAAAACCATTACTACTTCAAAAACATTATTTGTAAGTGCATTTATTCAATGGTTTTTACGTTCCTGTTTTATATATAGTGAAGATTTCTGCACACTAGTAATTTATTTTGTCTAATTGCAGAGTGATAATGTAGGCAATGAACCTGCTAAAAGAAAAAACACAGTCAAGAAAAAAACAAAAGAATCAGTGCAGCATGTTAATTTGTGCAGATGAGTGAGACGCCCAGGGAACAGAGGAGCATTTGATCACAAAACAAAGCAAAATATAGCAAATTGAATTATTGAACTGAATTACAGAATTACAAAGACAGCAGAAAATGTAGTGGAAAGCTGCACAAATGTCCATGCAATTGTAGTAGGAATAGAGATAATATATTATCACTAAACATCTATTATGTAATCTTTAGGGCGGTTGAGTGTGATGACTTTAGATTATACAGCTTTATTATGACCAGAAGCACAAGAGACTTTTTCCACAGAAGACATTTTGACACGTTACAGACAGAAGCACAGCACGGTGTATCTAAAACCAGAACACACGACAACAGAGCTTGAACCCACATCATCAAGACCACAAGTCTTACATTCTGTCCTGGTCTCTGATCATTTAATAGCTGGCTGTGGCGGTCTAAGGATTTATACCTGTGCACTGGTGTGTCGGCATTGTTGTGTTATTATGCTGTGAACAACATAACAACAACTGTGTGCTTTAGTGCAAAGAATGTAGCAGCAGCTCATCTTGGACTAATCGAGCATCAGTTACTTCTGCCGAAATGACAACAATGCTGAAGAAATATGAGAGCAGATGGTTTGTAGGAGGCTGTTCATGGCCTTTTCTGTGCTTGTCTGGCCAACTGACACATGATCGAGGATATGCATTTTGGACCAACCACAGTTGTTGTGGTTTGCGTCACCACAACACGTGGTTCCATTTTCTGGGAGGTGCATGTTAAGCTGTGACGTAGGCTGTGGTGTAAGGTACAAAGCTATGCTAATACCTACAGAGCTGTGCTGTAACTATGGTGGAGGAGTGAGTCATCTTAGTAGTGGGTTCATAACCCAGTCTACAGATGCTGCTGGTAAGCTAACATTTAAACAGGACCAGATGGTCTCCCAGATTCCTGGATTTGACTGATAGGATAATGATTAGACTGACTAATATACACCCATGTATTATGGGTAAATATGTTAATACAGGGCATACATGCACGTTTGTAGTACTGTTCTTAGTTTTAATTTGTCGGTTGGGTTTCTTTTGCACTGAGACCTGGGTAGCTTCAGTTTTGTTCTGACGAATATAGAGCTGTTTGCTTTCATTGGAAATTTGGGATCAATCATTTGCATTCTGTCTGGGGCATAGTGCCAGCTTTGTTCACAGCTTTTTGTGTAGGAGGCAGTGCCCATCCTCCTTGCTCTGTCCAAATTCCTCTGCCCTGAGGTCGCCTCCTGTCAGCTGTCAGCAAAATTATCACAAGTTAGCAGTTGTTAGAAATGACACAGGAGCTGCCATCGATCAGCAGCCACGAATCTTTGACTGAACAGAAAGAAACAGACAGGAAGTGTGTTTCAGGAAGAAAGGAGAGCAGAGGGTCGTGGCTCGATGCAGACAGGCTGCTGGTGTGACTGGACTGAGCTGTTGTATCTACCTGGTTTTCATTAAAGCAGAAGATGAGATCAGGGAAGCGCAGGCGGAATCCGTTTTCAGGTCGCGTGCAAGTGTATGTTTGTGTGTGTGAATGAGATATCGTACTGTGTGGCTGTATTAGCAACAGTGGTAGCTATCTCAGCTGAGAGGGGTGATATCAGGCCATGTGGCTCCCGGGTTGTTATCCTGCAAGGATCTGGACTAAGGGGTCGGACACACACAACAAGCTAGCAACACCTAGCAATGAAAAAGTCAACTATACTAGATGTGTTCATACAGTATATTACAGTATACAGTGCTCTTCAGTATATACACAAATAACGTAAACAAAAGCACAAAGAATATGTTTTAACAGAATGCATGTTTTAAAGAATAAATCTTTAACATAAACTCACCAGCTCTCTGTTGGCATTGTGTCTCATATTCAGTGTAAAATTTGCATGCCGACTTCACAGTAAGCTCAGTAACGGACAACGGTAATACCACATTAATATGATAAGCCACAAAACATATCTGTGATAACAACATTTGAATTCGTACTAAGACACTTGATACTAATTCTGTGCTGTTACGCACCACACCACCACAGACTTAGATAAAGTCTAAGAAAATGAATGAATATTGTCTTTATAGTATTCATGACTTCTGGTCTACGGCTTACCTCCATTAGTAAAGGATGCAGGAGAAGAAGACACCTGAAGGCCTTGCTCATATTTATTTTAACTTTATAATATTTCACTTTGAACAGTCTAATGCAACCCACTTCACCTCTTGCTCTGATCGCCAACTATCAGCCAAAAGGACATTGCTCATACATACAGAGGCTCTCTTAGACTAGCCTCAACGTGTCCTGTAATCTAGTTACAACCCATTTCTTTCCAATGTGAGAAGTGAAAACTCCCCAGTTGGACGTGTCGTGGCTGAAGCACAGAATCTAGGATTAACACATCTGACTCAAACAATCTGAAGTGCCCATCCCCGTGCGCGTTGTGCATAACATGCATCTGCGTATTCTCAGAGTGGTTCAAATAACAGACGTCGGCAGTTTGAAAGTTATGTTTTTCCACTTGGTTCATGTAATAAAGAGAGTCCTGGAAAGGCATAGCTTCGTGGCGGCTGATTGTGTTGCATGAATGACAAGGGGAACAGGAGAGTGGTGTTGGAGTGGTAAAAACCAAATGGTGGTACATCAACCTCCTTTCAAGTAACAACAGTACACAAAGATGATGTGGAAGTTTTCCACGTGATCCATGTGATGTGCATTGGGTGCACATTGAATATGTTACAAATGTACAAACATCTCCATATGCATATAAGACTTAAACTGTGTTAATGGATTAGTGTCTGTAGTATATGTGGCTCCCTTATTTATTATTTGTGTTGTGTGTGGAATACAATAACAGCAGCTAACTAGTTGGTTAGTCGCTAATAACAGCTACAATAAACACACAGCTCTAAGCATATATATATTTCTGATGCCTTAAAACAATATTAAGTAGGATTTTGCACTTTAATCACCATTTCATTAGCGTAGAGATATTAGCTGTATTTATGAGCGAGTCTCTGTATTACGGCAGTCCACTTTACATAAATCTCAGTAATGACAAAGAAGTTAACACATTTGCATAATCTCCTACCTGGATTAATTCAGCATGTCTAATGCGCTTGCAAACACTTGTGCACAAACACCCATAGGTGGTGCCATGAGTTCAAAAGTGCTGTTTTGCCCCTTCAGCCTGTTGGGCTCAGGCCTGAAGATGGATGAGTTCGTTTTAAATGTGCTATCCATGTCCGTTGGTCTGTCCGCCTGTGTGTTTCTGATGAAGGTCTCATCAGAAGGTTAGTCAGACACTGAGGGAACGGTTTCATTTTCCCCTCATTACAGCAGGCACTGGAGAATCACCGAGCTTCAAAGCTGCTTGATTGCATTATAAGGCATTTGGTGTGACACAGGCGTAATCTTTGCCATGTGACAGGGGAGCCAGGCCAACATTACAGTGCTGGGCTGAATGGAGGAGAGCTGGACATCAAGCCTGCAATTGATTGATTCACTTCCTGCTCAAATTTCAACCATATTTACTAAATATACTGAACCTGCGGTCATTCTTTGTTTCCAGTATTACTGACCAGACCCATGTACGCTTTAATTATTGTTAAAATATTTGCTGTTATCAATGTTTTATATAAACATTAATCAAAATACTAGCGCTATCCTTTAAAATACTATTTTATGCATATTATATTATATACTATTTACTTTATAGTGCACTATATTAACTATTTTATTTGAGTGTGTAAATATGTTGGTCCATAATCTAAATTTACTGAAACTACACAACCATCAGCTGCAACATTTAAACCACCTAAATTTGCCAGATATTGTGTAGGTCCACAAAACAGCTCCGACCAGTCAGAACATAAACATGGAACCTCTGGGGCTGTCCTGTGGTGTCTGGCTCCGGGACGCTGGCAGTGGATCCTTTGGGTCCTGTGGGTGTGCAGTGTGGGGCCTCTGTGGGTTAGGCTAGCTCTGGCGAATCCCAGCGGATGCTTGATTGGATTGGCATCTAAGGGTTTGGTGGCAGGAAGTTTCTGTTTTTGTTCGGTCTCACCACACCTCATGGTGTTGATTCCATTTGCACCAAGCAGCTGGTTTCAGTTAAAAACCAAAACAAATCCCTGCTCCCCAGAGGTGGTAGAGACCAAAACAGAGCTAAAAGGGCCGGAAATGTTGGTCATGAGTTGGTGGAAGAAACACGAATGCTGATGTTGCTCCATGTCTGCTGGATTGTAGATAAGCTACTGTTTTGTAACAGTGACATTAGTCTTTGTGTGGAAGCTTCAGAGAGTTGGGTGTTATAAGCCGAGATTCATGCAGGTCTCTAAAATAACTGAGGCCCCCATGTCCAGACGCACACAGAACAAACATTGGTTCTGATACAGGCAGTGATCCATTAGAGACAGCAGCTGTTACAATTTTCTGATTCTGATTTTTTTTGCGTACAGAGCACAAAATTGAGACTGGGTCTTGAAGGGGCTGGGGACATACGTGGAGATGTATTGTAATGCCAGGTGTGAACACACTTACTCATGCTGGATATTTGTGATCAGATCATTCATTTTAATACCAGGTCTGTAAAGGGCTTGGATGTCTAATTGCGGTGGCTTTATATAATGAGGTTATGTACAGTACACACCTCAGTAAACCACTTTTTCTGCACTTGGAGTAATGGTTACAAGCTATCTAAAGCACGACACTTGTGCTTCATTTGTTATGTTGGTGCTTTCAAAGGTCAAACACTGACAATCACTGTTTATCACTCCAGCAATCATTACCAAGATCGTCTGCGGATAAAGAGCTATAAAAGAATTGTAATTATCACCATTTTAGAAACTGTAATTATAGGCATCATTAGCATCCATCATCATGTTTAAGTGGGTCCATGGTCCACTAAATGAGTGTTCATCCTGCTCTTTATGTCTGCCCTCCTCCACTGCTTTCTCACTGTAGTGAGAGGAAACATTAGAGGATGTTGTGGAATCTGTGCCAACTTAAACAGGGGTGTCTGGTCTGCCTTTTCCCACAGGTCCATAGATCCTTCCTCAGTTCATATTTACACCAGAAATTTTCATCCAGCTCAGCTTCAAATGAGTCTAGAAAGGCATCTGTGATGTCTGTTTTAGAATAGCAGTGGTCTTCTGCTAGCTAGTGGATGAAAGCGTGGACAGTATGTGGATTTGTGAAATAAGAGTTCACAGGGACAGTTCACAGCTTGTTGCAGGGAACAGAGGAGGCACGGATTAAATGAAATGAAAATGACAAAAGTGGGTTACATTTAACAATCCATGCTGATGGATATCCACCTGGTGTCCATTTTTCACAAGACACCGCACAGCCTCGGCCGCGTGTTTGTGTTCAATTGTGGAGTCATGCACAACATCTCAACCACAGCTTTCCCGTGGATGAATTAGTAATGCTAAAAGATTCCATTTCGTCTATCTAAACGCTGTGTGCTGCGCTCAACCTGGTTAATATAAGGAGCCACTCAATTTTTCATGCCCACACCAAGTGTAGCCTTCAATTTAACATGCGCTTTTAATCCTGGGAGTGCTAAATTGCTTTTTAATGTCGAGGAACATGGTGTTTTCGGAGTAACTCGTGAAAAATGCATCAGCAGTATGCAGAGTAAATCAGATCTGATTTTTTTTAAGGGCAAAGAAACAAAGCAACACTACGGGAAAAAGGAGCGAAACCAATATGTTGTTTTGACACATCTGTCACCTCAGGGGTCTCGGGAGGGCGCCTCCCACAGGCAGTGACAGTGTGTTTGTGTGTGTTTGTGTGTATGCGACGTTGTAGTTAATTGTGTGTCTGTTTTCACACGTCATGGATAATTTAAGTACACCCATTCCCCCAGCAAATTCTGTTGTCTGCCATCCAGCAGTACTGTATATGTACTGTATATGTGCCCTTCCATGTGTGAATTCGTGATCAGTGTCAGGTGTTATTGTGCCTGGAGCGTCAGTGGATGACAGGTGTTTGCAGGCCTCCCTGGCCCTGTTAGATTCCCCTGCACACCAGAGGCTTTAGAGGAGTCAGCGCCTGGGCCCGATCAAGCATGACTAAAAGACGCTCGTCTAATATCCCTGGTCAGAGAGTCGGTGAACTCGCTCCGAATGACTTCCTCGGGGCCAGCCAGCCAGCCTCCCTCTGTTATCGCATAACAATGCAGCCATCGGAGCAGACTAATCAGTAGACAGCAGAAGAAAACACAGCCAGTGCTGCCTCTGTTAACAATTGTATTCAAAACCTTATTGTCTCGGGCTTGCAACCCGGCTTCAGAAGGAAAACACAATAAAAACACATCACAAAAAATCCAATGAAAAGACATTTCAAATCCTGGTTTCATATGCCCTCCAGAAAGTCATGAATATAGAAGACCAGAAAGCAGCTAAGTAGTTTGACATAATGTTATGAGGTCTGTCATTGGTGCAAAGTTTATGTGCATACTTACTAATACAAAGCCATGCAAACTAAGCAGCCTAATCCCAGGTGTTGTACAGTCCAAAAAACCTGAAATCTGTCATTTCTAGACGGAGCAATGAGACCGTTGTGGACTGCAGTGATGTCCATTCAGCCCATTCTGACTCTGAAACTTTATTATGCAACAAACTGTTTACCCCTGTGTCAGTGGGCGCAGCAAAGCCCGGGCCAAGCCACAGCTTCCTTCAGGGACTTGTGTGTGTTTGTATGTGTTTACCTGTGCACCCAGGCATGTGAGGTGGGGTCAAGCTGTGTGTGGTGTGTCAGCTCTCTCTCTGGATAAGAGACACAGCCTCTCCTTTTGCCGGTGCAAATCCTCTTACTGTCTATGTGTGTTTGTGTGTCAGCAAGAGAGAATGAGGCAGACGGCGAGCTGTCCCAGATCATCTTGCTGAAGCCCCATGTTGGTAAACACAGGACACGGTAAGCCCAGCTGAGACAGGCACTGATGATTCGGCTTAGCGCTGGCTGTTTCCTGGGTGGCCCTTAGCACTGGTGGTCCCTTGTGGCCCGACCAACACACAAACACACTCTGAAAACACACTCTGAAAGAAGGCTGCAGATTTAAGTCCGTGCCTGTTGTTGATCACACACTCGTACATACTTTATTACATCTTCTGGTATTGCTTAAATATTAAAAGCAAACTCTACGGTGGTTTATTCAACACAATTAAATAAACACAAATAAGACACCCATTTACAAAGTATCACACACACTTTCAGAGAGAGAGAGCATCGTCTGTCTCTACCCTGGGAGCCTGCGTCCACTCAAATAACCCCATGGTGCTGCTGTCAGGCAGCCAGCAGGACAGCCTCACAATGTGCACATTTAGGACCCAGAGCCTGACGGCGGCGCAGAGTTTGTGGAGGAAAGCGTGGAATGTTTCCCGCGGGCAGATGCTGGCCACTCTCAAAGGCATCTCTATTACAAACAGACAAGCAGGGCCTTATGTCATGGTCACCAGTCTTGGAGATACATTTCTAGACTGGTGCCGTGCACCAGGGCAGCACACGCCCCCATGGAAATCTACTGGCCCACACTGCGCTCCACTTCACTGCCGCAAAAGCACATCGTTCACATTTGTAGATCTCACAATCTGGACTGGTTATGGCAAAAGCAGAGCCATAAGCGCATTTAGTGAGATCCCAAAAGTGTTTCATGTGGTGACAGCAAGGGCGTGGCAAGTTTTGATGTTCTCTTATTTGATGTCATTATACTGTTAATGTGACATCTTGTAAAGTCTTCTGTCAACCGCGGAGTACTTTAACTGGAGCTAGGTACCAGAAGCGTAAGCTTGAGCCGAACATGACAGCTCCGCTCAGTTCTGTCTTCAGCCGGTGGCCTTTTATCGTTAGTGACAGATAAAGAGCCCTGTGATCTTGTGAAGCACCAGGCAGTAGCCTTGATTACCATCCCTGCTGATAACGCTGCATGCTAATCATTGTAAACATCATGTTGTGGCTTTGACACACTTAGGCTTATCTGTAATTGGTGTAATTGTTACTAGCATTTAACGAGATCGTCTTCCAGATATGGTGCATGCCAAAAGGACCCGGGCACGGGAGAGACTTCCTCAGATCTGCCTCAATGATGGGGGCATTAGATCGACACTAACTCCTCTCGCTGTGGTATAATGAAAGGCAGCCACGAGCCGGAGCGCAAATCCGATAAAAGGGGCTGGAGATGAGGGGGTCATGAAATATTTAAATATACAGGGCTTCAAAGTGAAGGAGGCCTCCAGTTCCTGTCAACAGACTGGCCCCCCTGCAGCCCAGTCATGGCCCCGGTCTCTGGCCCGCAACCAGCTTCACATGTAGGTCACAAACCATCAGCTCACTTTTCCGCTGTTGGGACGCCACCGGGGGACAGGAGGGGATTCGCTGATGAAATTGCTCCTCTCTACAAGCACACACACACACACACACACACAGTCGCCCCCTTGTTCAGCCGGTCTCCCGTATTCTAGTGTTACACAGAGGGGGAGATGGAGGGTGCAGCAGAAGGGTGACGAGGTTAAAACACCCTGTCACATGATAGAGGCTTTCTGCAGAGCATTATGTGAAGAAAACGCTTTTGGAATTCTTGTGGGGACACGGCACAGATCACCTGTCAACCACAAAGTGAAAGTAGGCTAAAAAAAAAAAAAACTAGCCGTACATTTCAGCATGCTGGGTCATGATATCTACCTCTCTTGTGACGTGCCCAGAGTCTTGTGTTTTCATTCCATTATGTCGTCTCAAATGACTCTAAACTTCCCATTTCTCTGCCTCCTGTCGCTCAGCCTCCCTGCAGGGAGGCTAGTGTAGGCAGAACAACGACCTTATTTATTTCAAGCCCTGCAAAATGCAATTAGAATCTCTCAATGGCCGGGGGGCCAGGGGCCTGAAATGAGATAGAGAGAGAGAGGAGAACGGCGACAAAAAGAGAAGGTTGGGGGAGGATGGGCAGAGACCTCCCTGCTGCCTGTCACCCTGCTGGCTTTTGATGTGCACGGCCCATCTTGTATCCCCCTAGAGAGGCTATCATCAGGCCCCCACTCCATAGTTGTTGAGCATAGAGGGAGCTTTGGAGAGGCTTGTGTGAGTTGAGCACGAAGTTGTGTGTGTGTGTGAGGGGGGGGTTATTCTATGCCTGACAGAATGATCTTGACGGAGCGTTTCAGAAAGCCTAATCCTTCTGACCATACTCCTCCAGCCGGGCAAAACGCTCGGGGGGTCTGCGCAGGGTCAGACAGGTTTTAATACAACGCCTTAGAGGTGATTTCCTCAGTGCTCTCCTGTAGCCTTTCCTTTTTAAAAGACACAGCGGGCCATTTCTCTCCCCTCCTTTTCTTAGCCCTCTACCTCCGTGTTTGGCTCCGTCTCCCTCCCCATCTTGTCTGTCTCCTCCTGTTTTGTTTTCTTCTCCGCTCTCTTCCTCTCTAGTTCCCCCTCCTTTATCTCCCCGACTCCCCTTGTCTCCTCGCTCCCATCGCACCGCTGAGAAGAAAGAAACAAAAAGGGAAAATATTATCCCTGCCAGCGCAGTAGCTCTTGGTTAGTATTAAGTCGAGGCCTCGTGGGGGGTTCCAGCACCGCGGTTCTTTGGTTGTAGATGTCTGCTGGGTCTCCGCAAATATAAAGACATGCAGATTAGGGAGAAAAATTAAAGCTGGGGGTTTGTCATGGGTTATCTGTTAGGAATGTTTCTGCCTGGGATAAAGCTTCACTGAGAAAATTGGGGTCAAATTAAAGGAAGCTTAGAATCCTGCTTTTTTTAGTAATTGAGATCAAATGGCAGTATAGCTCCATGAAGTTACACCGAATAAGATTATAAATGAATTTGTGTGGCAAGCATTGTTCACACTGTTGTTTCCAATCAGTCTTGTAACATTGCATGCATTCAGGAACACTGACACGATGTAGCGATGAGAGTAAATATTGCAAACAAATGATCCCTTAAAATACAGCACAATTCCAATTAAAATTACCATTTCCCTGTCACGCCTTTGTTTCAAACCCAGAGTCAATTCATTTTCCAGATCCATTAAATCTCTACGTATACACTGAGTGACAGCGCTATAAATAAGCACACAGAATTGGCATTTAAAATAATTTCGCTTGAATTTGTGAATTAGTAATTACCCTGACATTAAATGAAAATGTTGAAGGTAAATCAGCCCTAATGCGCGTGATGTCGAGAGTGTTTTGAGGCAGGCGGCGCATATGCTCCTTTCTCCAAGGACGGGAGGGAGTGATTGACTGGTCTGAAATTATCCACGGCATCGCAGCCCACAGCCCACATTCCACAGCAACGTCTGTAATTTAGGCAAAAAGGTCTCCCATTTTTTCTTGCGACTGGGCAGAGCGCTGTGGAGGGGGGTGCGGGCGTGTCGGTGGGGGGTGGGGGGAGGGGTTGCATTCGGGATGTAACCGAAGCGTTTGAGGCAGGAAAGGTTAAACCAATTTTCTCGTCTGCAGTGTTTTCCAAAGCGAGTCCCACGGCAGCAACATTAGACTGATGGCCGGTGCAGTGGGTTTGTTCCCGCTGACAGGCCAGTTTCTTTCTGCGCCCGCAATGTCAACTGGATCTGATTATTGCCTACCAGATCCAGATAATGTCTGCCATTGATCAGGCCATTTATCTTGAACGCCTTCGGCCCGGCCCGCTTTCACAGACCATGGGGAGATAAGCAGATACAGATAAGCAGATAACGTAGTCTCTACAGGCTTTTAACAACCGGAAGAAATACTTTTCCGCTGCTTAACTGGCTGACGTGATGCGAGTTTCATATCTCTTGGCTCAGGAAGCTTTATTATAACACAAAGGACCTGCTTTTAGAGGTCTCGTCTTCAGATGAGATAGGCGCTTTCATCCCTGCGTCCGTCAGTCTTCCCTAATGTTCCCAGAATGCCACTCACATCCCGGGCGATAATCACTGGTTGATATAGGTGGAAGAGATGCAAGGTTTAGATTCACTTCTGAGATTGTTATGTACAAACTTAATAAAGCAGGTCTGTGAAAAAGCAGGCGGAAGTTCAAACCCCTCATTCAGTCTTTCAGGATATTTGATTGATGCAGTTTAAAAGAAAAGATTGTCAGCTTTTTCCAAAGCCTTTTTTCTTGCACCATTTGGCGCGATACAGTGTCCCAGTTTGTGTAACGGCTTTTAATACAGGCTGCATTTGCCCATGTGTGTGTGTCTGTGTGAAAGAGTGTGTGTTTGCATGCACAGCCGTGTGTCATCTCTACATTAATACTGGCAATGAGTGACACATTAATTTATGTCTGGCTATGTGTCTGAGGAATCGGGAAGAAAGGGCTTGTCGGTACCGCTTGTCAGGAGGGGGTAGAGATTAGAGCCAGTTGTCATTGACAAACCAGTGCAGGCTCTGGGAGATAAGGTCGGATGTTATGACTCACACACACACACACACACTCACATATAAATACACAGTATGTGCACATATAATAATTTATCAAATACATTTGAAAAAAAAAAAAAAAGAGAGAGGCATCCTTACTCCGCCCTCGAGATTTTGGCACGTCGAAGTGTGTGGATTTCTATGTGTGAATTTAGAAATGTTTCACGGTTCTCACTGACTGCATTTGGACGTTTCTGATGTTAAGCAACAAGCAGGGTGTGACCTAATCCCACCCCCTCCTCTGAGAAGACAAGGATTTATTTGAAAAATGCTCGTAAAACAGGTTTTATTCCCTCTGATCCGCATACAGTAGCTGCGTGTTTTAATCAGGTATTAGTTTGGCCATTCCAATAGTAACGCTATTGTGTGTAAACAGCCGCGGAAACATGATGAAACACAGCCTTCTCTGTTTGCCTGCCTGTGACACACTGCCGGTGATTGTGTTTACAGTGTATTGGCATGATGCAATCCCCACAAGAAACTTTTAAAATATCCTCTGCAAACTGGCCTTTAAGCCTGCCTGCTTTAATTGTTTGTGTCAATTATTAATGTGAATGTGATGAAATAGCATTGGTTCGTATCACACTTGTGTCTTTTGTGATTTAAAGGCTTGAAGAACCATGTCTAGGAGAAAAATATTTACACCTGTTCCAGGCTCATCACTCTTAAAGTTGTGGAAACTTAAAAGGTGACAGAGGTTCATGGCATATTTAAATGTGTTTCTTGCGTGGGTTTTCTGCTGTAACCAGTCTACCTGTGGTTTTAATGTTGTAGCTGATCGGTTGCAGAGGTGGTAGCATAGCTGTAGACTGTTATCATTTTAAAACAACATTTTAAATGATATATTGCAATATTTTCCTCTAGTTCAAGGGTTAGTGTATCCCATACCGACGTCACTGTGACATGTAAATATTTCTGATGGACGCACAGCCCTGAAGTGACTACTGTTCACTGCTGACGATGATTCTGTTCAATGTCAGTCTGAGTACACATGATTTTTTTTTGGATCCTATAAAGCAAAGACAGAGTTCTGAGGCAACAGTCAAACGTAATAAGAGCTTTTAACATATTACATTGCCAGCACTCATGTTACACTTATCAGTAATATTTTAAAGGAGGGTAGATTTGGCATAATGGCAGGAAGGCTCATAAAGGCAAACCGTTCCCCTGTGATTGTAATCTAGGAGAGTTCCTGTAAAATTAAACCCTGGTCATGGGGGGGGGGGACAAACATGGTTCTGGTTTCTTTGAAGTGGATAATCAGCGTCCAGAAAACGGAATAAAAGATGACAAAATGTCAGTGTGAAGCTGATGGTCTACAGATAGAACTTACATGCCCAGACAGCAATTACTGAGATACACAGCACACATCTAGACATTGTGTTTGATCTCAGCGCTTCCTTCTCTTTCACAGACGATGTTTTTTTTTCTATTCCATGTTAAAATGTGCAGGGCTCTCATTTTAATGTGCGCACTCATCTCTGTCAGCATTTCATTTGAATTAAAAATAATGTGCAGTGTGAGATCTGGCTGCCGATTGTTTGGTAGGGTGGCTGTAATCACAGACTTGTGGTCGCTCTCAAATCTGATAATGACCATTTAAAATGGAGAACAGCAGCTTGTTCATAGCTGCTGCTGCTGCTGAGGCTGTTACACAGGCCCCTGAAAAGGACTGGTAGCCATTTTCTGCTGGTGGCAGACGTGTAAATACATATCTTGAAGCCAACCATGTCTTGCTTTTGATGCCAAACCACAATATGCTCTTGATGTTTCATCACAGTCACGGCTTCAAACATAAGAATGCATGTGATCTAATTGCATGCAGCCACAGTTAGTACATTTGTAGCTAATTTTAGATATGATTTATTGCATTTGTCTTGTACTGGTGCATGAATCATGGCAGTGTAGAACCGAGTAATTTCACTGTAGTAATCAAAGATGGTTTCCCAAGCTATGAGCAACAGCAAGCTAGAGGTTAATTATTTCATTAGTTGAAGCTGCTCGGTGCATAATGCATACATCTGTGGAACACACAAGTACGCTGAGCAGGAGCTTCTAGCCTGATGAACACATGGTCTGCTGTTTCTCCCAGGCCGTTTGTGACCAAACATTTATCTGTCGCTGGTGACTATCTTGACTTCACCCGGCCACCTGAGGCCACTCCAATTATCAATACAGTGGTACGTCCACGATGGGCCTTACAAAGAATATGCTTAAATTATTTTCTGCTAAAGTTGAAATGTTCAGTTTAACCAAACTGGGAATCTGAATGCAGTTTGTAGAAAAGCCCTGCTGTGTCGGCTCTAAGGGAGGATTTGTTGTGCTATTGTGAATCTCGGGCAAGTGTATATCCCATTTCCCATGACTTCATGTTTGTATATGGCTGATTCCAGCCAGCCAGTGGACGCTCATCTCTGCGTTACCGAGGGACGGATTAGCATCTCAGCTATGAGCTAAGTCTGTTTTCTGCTCTGTGGTTACTTGGGCTGAGCTGGCAGGGAAAGACTTTGGCAGTGTGGCTCTATTGTACCTCCATTGACCTCCCAGCCAGTGGGTTAATGCTCATTAGACAAGCCATATGATGCAAGGGTTTGGGCTATTAAGAGGATTTTCCTGTAATGTCCAGCAATAGATCAGCAGTCATTCTGTGTCAGGGATTGCAGCAAGGAAAGATGCTTCTCAGGTACACATTATTTCCAGACCTGCAGTGTGAATCTTTGTAGATTCCTCCTCAGATCTGCAGGATAGGCATCAACACTGGGAAACAGCTTGGAGTTAGAGTATGGGCTGTTTGGTTGTTACCCTGGGCAGGCGAGCTAAGAAAAACTCCTTCCAGGGTTTGGTAAAGTTATCATATAATTATAAGCTTGCTGGCGGTGATTTATGCCTGCAGTGTCATGGGTGGAAGTTAGGTTTTAGGTCTGTCAGGGTGGCCGCGGAGTGCTCAAAGCTGGAGGCTGAATGACCCAAAGTGCTTTTAATTTTACCAGCTGACCTCCCTCCAGGCCGGTGGAGTGGGAGTTGATTCAACAGGAAGACGGTGCCTGTGGGCTGCAAGGAGGTGCATGCTGCTCATAAAGGAGCGTTTTGTTTTTCCTCCCCTCACGGTAGCAGCACCCTACTGGGGAATTCATTAGCGACTGACATCATCTCACTCTGTACGGAGTGAAAGAAAGAATATCTTTCTGCCCCAGCACTCCCCTCCCTCTCTCCCTTCTCTTCTTCCCTCCTGTTCTCTCTCTCCCTCTCTCTCGCTGCCTCCTTATCTGTCTGTGGCGCGCTGCTCTCTCTCCTTTTGCGCGCCATTTACGCAAAAGGTAAACGCGTCGATGTGCGCCTCTGCAATCCAGCTCCAAGCTTTTCGGAAGCCCGAAAAACGCGAGTGTGTTTATCTTCTGAAGGAGCGCTGCTGAGATTGAATCCAAGTCCGCCTGGAAATCAGGAAGTGGGAGGACCCGACCGTGAAGGCAGCAGCGGCAGCACACAAGCAGTCAGTCGCTGGATGAATGGGAGTTTGTCTGGTGCTTGGGAGCGGATGGGGAGAGGCTCTCGTGTGCCCACGATCGGGATCCGTCAGAGAGAGCACGACAGACAGGCTTTGCAGCTGAGCACACAGCGACGCTGGGCTTATACCTTGTGAATTTTTGCTCATTGCTTGTGAGATTTGCGTCCGTCTGTGTCCACAGAGGAAACTGGCCGTGCGCTTTGTTGGATTGGTTTGCTCCATCGGACGCAGCCCCTCTTTGCACACCGACACACAAACCCTCCCGGATCCTGTTTGTTTCCTCTCACGGATATTTCCGACAGGAGAATATACGTGAAAAAACACACACACACACTACATCCCGAGCAAGGAAAGAAAGGTGGATCAAGGGATTTTTTTTCTCTCAAGTCGCACCCGCGCTGTTACAGAAGCTCTCCGTAGCGAGACACATGGTTCCCTTTGTCCAAAAGGCGCAGTAGCTTTGTGAACGGCTTTGGATTTTTTTTTTTCTTGGAAAGGCTTCTTCTCTCTCCGCATGGCTGTCCTCAATTTAAACGGAGTAGACTTCGCCGCCTCCTGTGTGGATTATATTATTTGAAAAGCAGAATGTGAAACGAGGCCACATTTACCCGACCGAGAAAGTAATATCCTGACTTATTTGCCTTCTCACTAACCCTGCCACATCAAAGGTATGCGCGCTGGCTCTGAGCCTCCAATAATATTATTTGACATATAGTGTGATAGTGTGCAAAATGGACTCGGTAAATTCTATTATAGTAACTATTTTCCTGCTGCCTTTTATGCTGTCATTTATTCTTCCGCTTTCATTGTTTACATTGAGTCCGTGCTGTATTAGTGAATGAATACCTGGCTCGTGACACGGTTTTATATTTAATTAGAAAACAACACAAGTTTAGTTGTGTGCCATCGCAATTTGATATTTTTAATTGCAATTTATTTAAATATTTTTGCAAAATAAATATCAGCCACGCGTGCGCATCCAACGAAGCTGTCACTAGATGCAGATTTTAAATATTCCTGTCATTAAGGTCATGAGATCAGAAGGAAATGTAAACCTGCTGTCAGTGTGTCGGAGTTTAAGAAATTGTGCGGGAATTTAGCATTGAATAAATCCGAGGCGCGGATCCACAAAGCCAGTTATTAGAAATTCATTTTATTCCGAGAAAGCTGTCAGTCTGTCAGTCAGACAGCTCATACGAGCCTTAGAGCGGCTGTTGTTCCGTCTCTTCCAGTCTCCTCCACATGTAGTTTACCTGCAAATATAATAATATTGCATCTCAGTGTCGTGGATGAAATACAATTTATCCGTGACTTGGTTTTATTTTCTTAAATATATTAGGCTTTTCTTATATAATTCAGTTTTAAATCTCATCACTTTTTATTCCAACACGCTGATGCTGCCGGAGCCGTGCCGGGGAGGCTTGGAGAAATCGTGGGGCTGTTTTTGTCGCGGAGCAACAGTGCCATCAAGTGGCGTGAATGTGAAGAACCGCTTGTTTTGTTGCAGTCTGATATCCAGTTTTTTAGTCATGATGCTCAGGTTATGCACATAATTATGGGGAGAAATATGACAATAGGATGTGGATATATGGCAGATACATGTTACCCTAAATGTGGCTACATTTGGTCAAATATGTGTCAATACGACCGAGAGCACACCTCAAAAACAAGGTGTCTGAAATGGAAATTAAAACAGTGTTTAATTACACTTGGCGAGTGAATTCAGGAATTCAAGGTTTTCTTTGATTTTTTTGAGACCATTGTAGAAATAAATGTAATTTTCACAGAAAAATTCATGTGAATTATTGCCTGAAAAGAAGGGGTGCTGCAATGGGTCTGGACAAAAAACATCCTTCATACAGATTCTGTGTTCTTAACGTAATGTTTTTTTAATTCCATTCTCTTTTTTTCCAGGTCTCCGATGCCAACTCAGAGAAATTTTTCAGCACGGTTGCAGTTAAAGGTACAGATATATATATTTTTATTATCATAAAATGTCGTGGTGGTGCGGGTGTATTCTCCTGATAAAGCCATGCTGAAATGTGTGAGGTGATCTCCATATCATTTAAAGTAAACCATCACACCCGTGTACCTGATCCAGCTCACCCAAGTTGCGCAGTTGTGACATTCCGCGCACGGCTTCGCCATCACCGAGGCATGAAATTAAAATCTTCTTCTTGGCTAGTAATCATCTGACAGGATCATCATCATCATGCGTCATGTAGTCACGTCTCTGTGTTCATATTTATATGACGTGCGGCAGCGTGCGGTTTTTGCTGACCCTCTGTGGGGTAATGTCCTGAAATGCACCACAACTCAAACTGCAGCCAGCGCAGGAGGAGGATGCTGATGCTGCAGGGAATGAAGTGAGAGCAGGAAAGGCATCTGTTTATGGCCTCAGTGTGCCAACACCACATGTGACCTCATTATCAAGTCACTAATTTGCTGTTAAAAGCAGGCCTATTTTCTGTGGCTCAGGGATAATGGAGGTGCCCCGCGTGAATGGACATTCCTCTGTAATGGGTGGGAGGTACCATGCAGGGCAGGAGGGCAGCTCAGAGACGGAGGTTATGACCCCTTTAGGCCTATGGTAGAAATGGGGCAGATTGCTGATGATAGGTCCTTGTACCACCGCCCCCACCCCTATCCCTTGTTTCCTTGCACTTTCCTCAGCGCAGACCTCTATACACATTTCCCACATTCTGGCCTTTGATACCGGGGCTTGATTTGTGGCGTCCATTGGGGCACTCAATGGCCATGCTTGACAGGGAGGTTTCCTTTTGAACGTGCTCCTCTGTGGACTATTTGGTTCCCTTGAAAGGATTAAGGCCTCCTTTGTGCAGCCTAAATCAACAGAGGGCCACCCTCTCTCCCCCGCTATGAAAGGACCTGACTGGGGAAACAGTACACAAAATATGCTTTCTCTCTGCAGCATGATAGTCCACTCTCTTGGCCCCTATTTCCATTTAAATATCCCCTCTTTTCTTCTCTTTTACCATCCTCGTCCCCTCCTCCTCTCCTGCCATATGCTAATGCCGGCCACTATTGCAAAAGCCGAGTAAAAGAATCCAGGTGCAGGGAGAGCAGAGAGGACCACTGGTATTTTTATGGAGGGTGGTGTTGAGATTAAAAGAGTCGGGTTGGTTTTTGTTGGAGGGATTACCAACACTCTAATGCAACCAAACCTTGGGACAGGCAACGGCTCCAACAAAAATAGCGAGAGAGGGCTCGTTTGTGGGATGATGAGAGTCAATATTTGCCCAAAGGCAGGTGCAAAAAGTCTCCATTTGTATGAGGGTTTGTGGGCTTTCTTCTTAAAATTCTTATTGGGTTTTAGGTTTCAGCATAGATATGAGCCCGGCATTACAGACCATGAACGAGCTAGTTATCACAGCTTAGTTGTTAAAATGTAAATGCTGCACACTCTGAATTTAGGAAAAATCAATGTAGTTACAATATAAAGTAGATTTTGGTGAATATATTTAGCTTTGACATAAAATACGAGTCAGGAATAAACAAAGGAGCTTGGCACATCTGTGACAGAATATGATTGTTTTGTCATTGTATTGTACAATATATTTTAACAATGTATTGTTCTTGGCATCTGCGGCAAAAGTTTATCTCACACACAGTGCTATTATTATTATTTTTTTTAATACTGTGACTGATCAGAACAAAGGTATTATACCTTAAAACGACCAGGTGTTGAGAAGGCCATTGTAATTCAGCTGCTGATGTGCAGCTTTGGTAATGACTGACTTTTGGCTTTTTATCCTCTGCAGCAAGATTGGAAATGAGCCCAGGGCAAACTCGGGTCTCTTTGAAGACTTAGTGCTGGTCCCTCATCTTTTAATCTTACAGCCTTCTCACCTACTGGATAATTACAGTGTATTTTTTCGTGCTCCTTCCAAAGCCATAGTGTTTTTTCTTCCTGCCTGGGGCCTACACTGCATTTTAAAAAGAAAATCCAACTGATGAGAATGTGTCTTTTTGTGTTTTCAGACGATGATTTGTTTTCTTCCGCTTTTGTGTCGGCTTCACCCCGGGGCCGTCTGTGTCAGCGGTGCATAGCGTCTAATGTAGGAGCTTAAAGTCACCAACAGTCTTAGCTCGCCTCTCTTGTTTTTCTCGCTCCATCCTGCTCACTCTGGCTTCATTTTCGCAGGAATGGATTTCATTAACTAAGAGTCATTAAATGTTATCTCTAATTACCTCAGTTGTCAGTGCACCTGCAGGTGTCAGCTAGCTAACCCGATTCATTTCCTCTGCAGGGGACTAAGCACCAGTCGGAAAACTGGGGCGTAGTCTATTGGCCGCTAGTGATATAAACAACTTTTTTGAAGTCTAAGCCGCTTCCAAGGTGCCGGCGGTGGAAATCGGTAACCAAGCCTTATTAAGGCTGTGACTGCTGTCCAGGGATTGGATTGAAGTGCTGGCTCGCACAGATACTGATGATGACAAACTAGCACAGCGTGTCACCACAAAGGTCTGCAGACAGATCTATCAAATGATTAAAGCTGTGTCCCGGGGCAATGATATCTTGTCATCGGGTTATATTCCCATCCTTTATGATATTGTCAATCCAAAGCCGTCCTAGAGAGTCGGCTTAGTCTGTCATTCTGGAGCACAGACGAGGCTCACTGTGCATTGTTTGTTGAGTGTAGCCCAGCAGCAAGATTAAGATAATGCTGGGTGACATTTAAAAAGGTCTGCAGTGCCATTTTTCAAGAGTAGGTCTGAAAATGAGAGAGAGTGTACCAGTATATATGACATTAAATTTAGAGTAGTACGCACGATTTTGAAGAAAATAGAGAACACTAAAATAAACAATAAGCGATGTTGCAATCAAATATTCACATTTTAGCTGTGTGAGTCACATTTAAACCACGTAACGTTTTCAATGTGTAGCTAAGGAGCAAAATTCATCTGGTACATATATTGGAGAATCCAGTCCCTCGTGAGACATCTCCTGCAGCTGTGTCTGCGATCTGAGGCCGAGTTCAGAGCGGGGGTGAATTGAAATGCACAGCGTAGTGATTCTCAGTTTCCCCCCTCAGCATAACGCTGATTTCACCATGCTTTACTGGAGTTAATGTGAAAATGAAGCGGTGCTACAGCGAGACCCGGGGCTGACGCCAGCGTGAAGAGCGCCGCTAGTGAAGTGTGTCAGGCTTGAGTACGTCTGTCACCAGGGGAGAGAATAATGTGCAATGTGGAAGGTG
Organism: Planiliza haematocheilus; assembly: GCA_005024645.1. Taxonomy (NCBI): domain Eukaryota; kingdom Metazoa; phylum Chordata; class Actinopteri; order Mugiliformes; family Mugilidae; genus Planiliza; species Planiliza haematocheilus. The sequence goes on from SRSE01000276.1 coordinate 7,015,038, forward strand.
TAATTTGCGGCGCTGATGGCATTGTTTAAAAAAATAGTGGAAAGAGAGAAGCGGAGGTGAACTTTTGTGGCAGATATCAGAGCTGAAGAGCTCCCTGGATTGTCATAGAGAGCTCTGCTGGCAGCAAAATTGCCTGTGAGCGTATTACTGCTGTGTGGGAGGGAGCTGAGGGCTTGTTTTTCTCTCTTTGCCTCATTCTCTCTCTATTTCCTGAGAGGAGGACTGGTGATATAGCTGTGTGTACTTCCAGGCTGCGGGCCGCCACCTGCTGTAATCTCAAGTGATATAGAGAGCAACAATCACGCCACAAATCACCCAGGCAGCTCCCTAACTCATTCAGTCGACTGGAAAGAGAAGGTTGGCCTTTCACAGCACCAGTGTTGGTTTACTGCCCCAGGCTCCCTGCACTGCCCTCATGCTGACCTCTGCCGTCTGTGTGGGTTTATGTGTCAAGAAATCAGGGCTGCCTATGGAACTTGACCTGATGCGCAGTGGAAAGATGACCTGACTACCATTGGCCTTTTGTGCGTTCTGAGAAGCGGCTGCAGTCAAGGACGGTCTTTCTTTTCCCGCAAGGGAATGGGAGGTCACAAAGAGGTCTCTGCACCGTCCGTCCTGACATAACGGCTGGAATAAAGCGTTGTTGTTGTTTTGGCTCAACCACAAGATAAATTCTCTTTTGATATTTAATAACCACGCTGATGTTTTGAGAAATAAGACAGGGCTCTGAAGCGTTTAACTCTGAATGGCACGGAACGGAAAGTGATTCCAGCCGTTTCCCTCAGTGGTCTTTGCATCTGTTGGTTACCAGTCCCCCTGCTAGGAGCATTTAATGTATCTCTAAGGGGTAAAGGAAGCTCAATATCCTGTGGTACACAGAGGGGAAGCCCCCCCGCAACCTCCCCCCCACGGCTGCAACTACAGAGACAGGGGCTGTATTTCATGACCATGAAAGGGGCCGCTCTAGCCATGCCTCATCTGCTGACACAGCCAAACAAAGGTTAACAAATCAAGGGAAGCACTGGCTGATTTACTGCACTGCAGTTGCGAACAATTGCCCCAGCCCCCATGGAAAATGAGGAATGGCAACGTTTCCAGAAGTGCATATTTTGTAAGTGTTTGTATTGATCTCAGCTCATTAGTCTACTCCTCCAGACCTCATTGATTTTAATGTACAAACTATTTTTCTATGAAACTCTTAAGGAAAATATTTGGCTTGCTGGCTAACTTAATTTTCAATCATTCTACAAAGATAGTATAAAGTTAACAGCCAATAGATACACCTCTAACAGTGATATCAGATCTAATTATGGAGTTTTTTGGCAGATAACTGGGTCAAGTAAATAGAAAATGTGAGACCATGGTTCTTGCTGGTGCCCCCTTGGTAGGAGTTTGTTGATTGAGAACCAGTTTTAAGGAGATGCTATGAATGGGTCTGTTGGTGCTGAAGCAACACACACACTCGGCAGTGCGGGCCAGTCTCATTCCCCCTCATCCCCTCCTGCAACACAAAGAGGTCATTCAGAGTTTGTTCCCCGAGTCCCTGAGGTTAGAGACTAAGTAAATCCATCCATCTTAATGCACTTATTTCAGCACCAGGAGAGCTGGAGGGAGACTGTGTAAACACTCCTGTATCCGACATGCCATGCTAAACCCAAAGAGCCTGGAACCCATCAGGCCGAAATTAAAGGTCTACATCTCAAACACAAACATTTAAATGGGCTGAACTCCAGAGATCAAAGTGAAAGGCTTTAGTTTTCCTGCCCGCTCCCCATGTGCCTGCCACACTGAGATACAGTATGTGGCGGTTTAGCAGCCAGTCAGGGTTGAACGGTGAGCAGCTTTATACTGGACATGTCTGTTTCTCCCAGGTGTCTATGGTAACACTGGAGCATATTTTGAAATGGTCTAGGGTGAAGGATTGTGTAAGCATTCTCAGTTTATTCAGGAATATGGTTTGGTTTCATAGGCAATACATCATTCATAAGGACAAAAAGCTCAATTTCTCACTCCCTCTAAATCTAAATTTTTGTTTTTTCAAAGAATGGTTGCGGTTCCTTTTTAGCTGTAGTGTAGTTTTAGTACTTATACGTGTTGCTTATTTTAGCCAGCATCTCCTGTTTTGAGATGTTTTATTGTTGTCACCAACATCGCCATCGATGCCACAGACTAGCGAAAGTGGATGGCAGGCTGGAGGTGTTGAAAGCACCAGTCTCTTCTTCCCAGGAGAGCTCCTCCCTCCATCACCATCACCAGCATCCACTGATCCAATGTGACATCAGCCACTCTACTGCCAACTGTGCTGCATTAACAGGGTCAAAGCACCACACACATGCACACACACACGCACGCACACCACTTACCAAGACGCAGCCGTTCCCAGTGCACTGTTGGTGTGTTCAGGCCAATTATGCCTGTGTCAGTCTTTGGTCCCTGCGGCAAAGGTGACACTGCCAAAGAGGGAGAGAGAGCCGACCTCCTTAATGAGGCCTCATGGCGCCTTGGCGCTGCATGTGCATACGAGTGTGCGAGCGCATTTGTACATTCACAGGAGCTGGAGTGCTGGTTAGGAATGATCCACCCTTCTATCACAATCTACCATGTGTGTCTGACAGCCCTCTCCCAGCTCAAGGTCTCTACCCTGCAGCCATTTCTATCACACCGCCTCTCCGACTCTTTTGTGTGTTTTTAAGCAGCCGCCATGGCCCCATGATGTCATTCTAGCAAACAGATTTTGGCTCTGCTGAATGACTTGAGGCATCGGTTCCAGAATTGCAGCATAGCAGCTTTGGAGACGCGTGTACTAAATAGGAGATGGGATTAACATAGTGGATAAGATTTTACTGTTCACTGTGAAATGATGAGCCCCTGCGGTGCAGTGTTGCTTTGAGCAGCATGAAGTAGGATTTGGTTGGTTAAAGAAACATGCTCAAAGTCTCAAAGTTTGCAGAACCACCCGTTTTTGTTCGGTTGTTAGATAAAACGATGTCAGAAGGCCACGCATACAAAAAAAGATGTTCAGACTGGTAAGGGCTCAAGCATTTGTTGTATTCTTCAGACACTGCAGCTTTGTTTCCATGCTTCAAATAAATGACCACTGCTGTAATCTGTGTAATCCTCAACAGTCACTGTAGGAACCAGGGATATCAAAGCTTTGTGTCAGACTTTGTGGTCTACTGCTGGCCTACAGCTGTGGTATTTCTTCGGGGGGGAAAGCGACAGGTGAAAGAGCCTTTCTGTTTCCCTATCCACTCATTCATAGCCAGAGGAGAGAAGTGAAAGTGTAAACACAGGCTGTATAGGCAGAGAAAGCTACGAGAGGGCGAGAGCATGGAGACTCTGATCAGGATTGATGAAAGCAAGGCTTTAATTGCTCCCACAAGAAAAGAGGTTAGCTTTTCGCCTCTTCTCACCCTTTCTGAGTCTCATAAATATGCAGGGCAGAAATAAAGCCCCGATGAGCCTCAGGGCAGATTAGAGAGGACTACAGAGCAGGATCCTGGTTTGTTAGCACCACTCCATAGATCCCTTGCATGTGTTTCTGCTCTGCACACACAATGTGTGGCTTTCATATATCTCACCCTATGTTTGATTATACTACCACAGGCTACTGACAGCCAGCCACTAGGTGTGCTGGGAAGTTGTGTCTTCCAGATCTTTAGTTAAACATCACCCCCTTGTGTCGGGTGTGCTCTCAGGATGGATTCTGACTTCTGAGCAGAGTGTGTGGAGAGGAGTTCATTTGTAGTGGACGGTGTGCATGTGTGTAAAGTTATATAGGTATCCCGGAAAAGATTTTTTAAAGCATGTGCATTTAATATAAACAACATATAATGAACTGCACAATGTTCCATTTTATAACCATCTTTTGGTTCATCGTCTCTGGCTTTTGGCCACTGTTCTTAGAAGCCTGCCCAAACCCATCAACATCCGTCCGACTGTCACCATCTGTTACAGATTAAGCTGCTTCTGGAGGGAGCTATTTGATTTCAGGGCTCTAGCAGCCCTCCTTATTCCACGTGTCAGGTTTTAGTGTAAACACTGTCGTACAAAAACCAAAATCCCAGAAGGGGGGGGGGGGGGGGGGCTTTCAAGCCAAGAGCAAACGGGCCGTTGCGCCAGTATGGGCTGCACGTCTGGTTTAGCTCTTACTGTGCTGAGACGGGGGCTCTGTTGGGCCATTTAGAGGCAGAGCTGGGAAGCCATGTTTGGAAGCTTTTTCTCTAAACCCTGCTCTCAGGCAGTGTGCAGTGTGGTGTTGTGATGTATGAATCCCCTGGCCATGCCTGACACTAGCGAGCCTGTCTGAGCCCATGTCTTCACTGAGTTGGAGGCCGTGGACAGAGGCCGCATTGTTCCCCTAAAGTAACCCAAGCCAAGGGCAGCCGCTGCCCAAAGGGGGATATCAAGTTGTTCTCTCTCCACCAACACTACAATCCTAGCTTAAGCTCTGGGGCTTGACGAGGGAGCAGAAAGGCAGCTGACTGTTTGGACGACGGCACAGTTCAAATAAACAGCTCAAATCCCAGCCAGCCTCCCCTACACTTACCCTACATCGCCAAGTATCACAGTCCCACAGCCGTAGCTCATCACCACGGAGCTTGCCAGCAACCCTCAGCTAATTTGTGGTGTTATTTTGAAAAGCATGTTGATGTGGCTGTGCTGAGGTTTCCTGAGAAAGAGGGCGGCAAGCAGAGAGAAGAGGGTGAGAACTCGGGACTGGTTTAATCATCCTGCTTCCCTCTTTGTGAGCAATGGGTTGGTTTACCACCACATCAGCAGACCACACAGTCTTTCCACGCTAGGAGGGATGAAGGTACGAATGGATGGGAGTGGAGAGACGGCGATTAACAGCTTCTTTTCTGCCCCGGGTGTCCCGCTAATCTGACTGCAGTGAAACCTGAGCAAGGGGGTAATGAGACGGCACTTGACATGTTCGCACACACAGGCGCACAGACACGTCGGCTGCTTCTGTAATGCTGGTAAAGATTTAAGAGAAAAAGCTACATGCAAATTGATACCTCAACAGATTTTCAGACATTTGATCCATGCATTCAAGCTGTTCCCCCGCTGGAATGGGTTTTTCTTATATCGTTTTAACGCTCTGCGCGGGCTGCATTGAATCTGATCCTTGCAAGCAGCCTGAATGTGCTGTGAGGATGTGTGTAAAACCAGTTGGCCCCATTTGAAAAGGAGTGAAAGAGGCCCAGACTGATGACTCTCTGGGGACAGATTTCTCTTTCCAACCCTCCATGCCTTTCTCCCCGGTGAAATCATGGTGGTGTCAGTGTGTCAGCTCGAGCTGTCACTCTCCTTACTGCTGCAGGCCAGTTGCTCTCCCACTCTGCCTTGTGGTTGTAGAGGCAGATGGGGAATGGGCAGGAGTAAGAAATGAGAAAAGAGGGCTTTTTCTACACTTGACACAGAGGATGAGCAGAGCGTCAAGACCCCTTAGTGCAGCTGGAGAGTCTTGAAAATAAGACAGAGTAAGCCAAGGGTGTCCCTCACCCAAGGAGGAGTCAGCTGTGCAATTAGGAGTCACCCCTCCCTCATGGGCTGGTATGGTACAGTCTGAAGCTATGCTTAGCTGACAAGCTGACAGGGTTTCATGGAGGACAGGCCGACACTGAACACATCCAGGCAGCAGGCATAGTGCTGCAGTACATGCATCTCAACCAGGGTGGCTTTCGACCCGTTGACTGGTAGAGTTTGTGTGTGTGTGTGTGTGGGTGTGTGTGTGTGTGTGTGTGTGTGTGTGGGTGTGTGTGTGTGAGAGAGAGAGAGAGAGAGAGAGAGAGAGAGAGAGAGAGAGAGAGAAATCTTGGGTCTTTATGAGTGGGTATGGGTTTTTTTTATGAGCATGTGACTGTAATTGAGATTTAAGCATGCCTGTGTTTGAAGTTTGTTGGCTCTGTGGACTGTTGTCTATTGTTTCCCAAAGCTTCCACACTGACTGACAAGAAACACATGTTGCAGTGCCACTCAGTGTGTTGGGAAAGACTTAAGTTGTGCTGACGTACATCGGACATCCTGAATTGGCTGTGATCTGAAAGTCCAATAGTTTTTAGACATATTTAACTTCAACAGTTTCACCTTCTGCACATGTGTTATGACACTAAACTCAATCCACACTGTCTTTAGATATATATAAATGTATATATGTATAATAAATATACTGTTGAGTTTTTCAGCAGATGCATTTGTCTACTGAAAAACACAACATTGGTGCAATGGGACATGGTAGTACTTGTACTGTTGCTATACAGTGGGGATGTGAAGCAGGGGTTAGGGCCAGGAACACATGAGATCATAATAGGACATTAGCATTCGGCCCGTCACCTCGTGTGGTTTAGCATACATTCCAAAAAGAGTCTGTTTCCTTGAAGAATAAGCAGCATTGTAGTAATGACACACAGCGTTATATTTTCCAACCATGGGCAGCAGTGCAAGTTAAAGGAGTTTTGCAATGGAAGAGCTGCGTGCTAAGCTCTGTTATTTTCAGATCAGAGTCTGCAGCTCTTCCTTTGACTTGTGGTTCTCAGGTGCACATGTTTGCTCTTGAAATCTTTTAGAATGTGGAGTTGAATAGAAAATGTTGTGGCTGTGTAGACATTACTGTTTTGGAACTGGACTACCCTTTAACTTGTGGAGCTGTGGCCGACTAGCAGCATTATGGAGCAAGGTTTTCATGGTTTGGTCTCCTTTGCTCTCAGACTGTATACATGCCCACATGCAGTCTAGGGAATACACATTTTGTTGCCAGTTTCATGTTGTGCTGCTGGAATTCAGATTCAGTAACAAGCCAAGAAATGCAGTAATGCACCTGTGAAGGTAGGACAGGAAGACTCTTTCAAGTTTGCAAACAGCAACTAACAGCGTTGCATAGTGGAGCATTCACACGTTTGTTTTTGAATATTCAACTCAAATTATTTGAATATGAACCTGAATATCGTTCGTTCATGTGTAGCCACGCTACAGTGAGTACCTGCTGATATTAATGCAGTATGACATTTTTCAACAATTGACTAAAGTGACCATGGAGTCAGTAAAATATGCTTTCAACTGTGGAGTTAAATTGGCAATGGAATGACAGATGTTTCATGGCTGGCTGAAGAACAGAGATTTCCATGTAAGAGACCGTGGGCCTCTCAGCAGTCCTTGCACTTTGTGTATCTTTAGGGAACAACATGCACAGAAAAAAAAGGCCACCAGACATTTTTCACTCTTCACTAGCAGAGATATCTGGCCCTTTGAGAGGTCCCATCAGTTGGCTTATGTACATGTGACATGTTTGAGGTCAAATGGTCTGGTTGCCTCCACAGCTGCCTTGTCTCTCAGTGTAGTTTTACACCACTGCAACAGTGTGTGCACCGACCAATTGCTGTGGACTAGATGGATCTTCCACATTACACGCTACTGTTATTTCAAAGCCTCAGTGAGCCTGGGCATGACAGCCAAACCTGCAGAGAATCTGTCAGCCGCCGGCAACAAGTGTCCCCCTGAGAGCTGCCCTGCACAGACCCCTGGAAGGAGAAGTCTAGCCCTTTGGCCAGCTTTCCACACCCCCCTTCTGTTGGTCACCTGTGCCAGCATGCCCGTCATCGAGTCCCTGACCCAGCTCTTCTCCCATTACGTTCCCTGCAGCCTGACCTCACACCCTCAGGGATATATAAAGATTTGTGCTCTAAAGGAGAGCTAGAAATGGGACACTCCGCTGCTACTGATCCTACCGCTACATCCTCATGTGCAAGTAAAGATTGTCATGGTGCGGGGGCGGCTTTGGGGGAAGGTGACCAAACATGTGGGCCCCAAGAGTTTGTCTAAGGCAGCAAGATTTGCCACATGTTGTCGGGGTGAGACGTAAGCAGTGAGAACGAGGCACAGAAGCAGTTAAGAGCCATTACAGGAACAGCTGTAATCAGAGCTACTGTGGGTGGAAGAATATTTTTGCAGCAGTTCCGTGTAAGTAAATGGCTTCATTATGACTTGAGAGAGAGGAGACAGAGCTCACTCCCCCTGCCAGACAGAATATGAAGGGAGCACGGATGGATACTAGCAAAGGTAGGAGACAGGACGGAGCAAGTTTCTTTCCCTTTCCTCTCCTTTCTGTCACCCGTGTATTTTCGTTTTCCGTTTGCCACTTGCACTCTGTCATACTGTAAACATGTGTAAGTGCTTGTTCTCTGTGGTCTGGCAGCTGCTCATCTATGGCTTTGCATCTGTCAGAGGAGCTCAGAACATTCAGTGGCTTACTAAGCCCAATTACCCCAGATTGCTACCATTTCACTGAGGATCCCAGGCACAGACAGTCTATCTTAGACGAGGAGTCAGGGGTTTATGTCTCGGTTAACCGCACACAGCATGCAACATGACATCACTGCATATACACACACTATTTATATTTACATACGCACTTGCTTTGGTTTCACAACTTGTAATACAAAATTCATAAACCAAATGAGACAGGCATGAAATATAGATGTTCAGAGAGGCTGCTTAACAACTCTCCCCCGCCTCCGCTTTTGGCCTTTTGCTCAATCACAGCTTGTTAAAGCAGCAGTTTGTGTTACTGTGAGGTGATATCAGTGCTCTGTGGTATTCTCACTGAAAGACTACACATGTCACGCTCTCACAGCCAGAATAGTTGCTCTGCTCACCTACCCCCCTCACCCACACCACCACCAACTGTATTTCTGTTTAACTTCCCGGTCCCCTTCCCCAGCCACCCCTGGGAGTCTAGCACTAATAAAACAGCTCCGTCCCAGACCCTCCACATGGCGGGATGTCCTGGCTGTGTAACCCAACACGTCTCTTGGCTGGAGCTTTAGAGAGCTGCTGACATGACGGAGAGTCTGGGAGGGCCAGCAGGGGAATGTCCATCATTGTCAGGCCCCTGCACCCTAAGCTCCCATCTGGGGGATGTCCAACACCTATGCCTGTATCCTGTGAACTCTTTGCTGAGAGTTTCTCCGTCACTCTGGAGACACTCCGGAGGTATCTCAGCGAGGTGTTACTGCTCTGGCTAATGCTGTTAAAGTCTTCAGAACTGAAGGAGGGAGAGATAAGGAGCTAATAGACTGGAGACTCTCTGGAGGCTTTGGCTTTGAGGTCAGGGTGAAAGCTTCCCCAGCTAATGTTACTGCCACAAGGTTTCACCTTCTCTGTGAACGGATATCACGAGGCCAAGCTTAACTCTTAACTTAACTCATCTACTTCAAATCATTATATTTATAAGCATTTGCTAGCTGCTTGTTTTTATCATGTCATGTCGGTCATGTGTAGCCTCAGTAGTGGTGGCAGTTGATGGACAGGTGATGATCCTGTGCACAGCTGTACGGTCATTCATTGTCCGAGGTGCTGAGTAGGAATCATATATAAGGCCAATCATCGGTCGTACAAAATAGCACAGTACACATCGTCGTCTCGGTCATGTTTATTTATTCATGTCTGTTTACAACTGAAAATCTGACTGTTCGCTCATCTAAGCTCATTACATGACTTGCATCAGGTGTATGCTTTCTAAGATCCTCATGACTCCTCTGTAGAGATGCATTGAGCAGGAGTCTCCCTTGGCGCATCCTCGGGTGACATGGACTCTCACTGCTTTGGGCACTAGAGAGGAGTACTAAAACATCAGGGAAAAGTCTCCACAGAGAGCAAGATGAACTCAGATGTCCTCCACTAATTTGGACTCAAGGGTGTTCCACTGAGAAAGACGCACTCTCCAGAGTGTGTGAACATCCTAGGTTTTCGCAGGTTGTAGTCATAGAAGAGCTATTAACTGCATTGCAGTGTGTCTGTACTCAATAAATTAGCAAGTTTCCGTAAAGACAAACACATGGAGAGAAAGACACTGAGTTGTGTTTTGTCTGGCTGTGTCTCAAAGCTGTGAGTGTAGCCTCTCTGAGTATGTGAGAGTGGGGATGCAAGTGAGAGCAACCTCTGACAGAAACTGGTGGCCTGCTGTTTATTGTTCTTTTCCGTGTGGGAGGGAGATCTGTTAAAGATGTCTGCCATTAATGCAACTGCAGGCTTCATTAAGAACAAATAAACAGATTCTGGTCCCTCACCAAGGAGCTCTTTGGGGAACATGTGCTGTCTAAACCACTCCTGAGGTCAGACCACTGTCAACACTCGCTGCTCAATTACAAGTCTAATTTTGTTGTCAAACAAAATGTAGAGGAAGAGGAGCGAGCTTTTCAGGGACTAAATGGTTTCCATACTAAAGCCTGAGGCAAAATAGTCTCTTAAAACATTCTGTGTAACTGATGACTGTGACTATTTTCAGGGGAGATTTTATTCCAGCGGCACAGCACAGAGGGAGATCCAGATTGTAATTAATGTTTACTGAGACATACCAGTGTAAGACTGAATTTTCAATGAGGGTCATGAATACTTATTCAGTGCAGTGTGTGTGCTTTAATTGATTCAACTTGAGCAAACATTGTGTCTCGCTCTGCTTATTTGTGAGATGGAGCAGGATAATGCATGCAGAGGAAGCAAAGTGAAGGGCAGCGTAAACTCCTCCCAACAACATCACCATTGTTTGTGTCTTATAATTGACTGACATGGTTGTGCAGTTTTTGGAGAAAATGTGTTGCTGGAGTGTGGTAAAACTCTTGGCTCTGGAAAAGTGATTTGATCTTTGAGGTGTTTGAGGATGATTCTGCTTACCAGCGCACTACAGGAAGGGAGATGGAGCATTGCCAGACAGAGATGGAGAAAAAGAGTCGAAGGGTTGACAGTGACTGAGTGGAACCTGGAACGTCAGGCTTGACAGACAGCTCTGGGTTGTGGAGTTGTCAGCACTTTGCCTTTCAAAGGCTTTTTCTTTGGTTTAACAGTTCCAGGCCACAGGTATAGCACTGAGAGCCTACAGGCTACATGCTCCCCGTTCTTAACGCAATGGTAAATGGAGTCTTGCTACAGCTTCTAGCTTACCAACAAGAAGACCAACTTATCTTATAACATCCAGAATCTGTATGTGTAATAGAGAAATGTAATACTAGAGAATTTATTTCTGTAACATTTAGCTGTGCTAGTGGCCCTGTTGGCTGGTTGGTCCATGAACTTGATACGGACTGTTCCTCCTGGTTCGTAGAGGATGAATCTATCTTAATAACTTTGAAGGTCCTGACCTTTCATCTTGTACCGCCAATGTAGCTAAAGCTCCAGCAAAGATCCTCTGAGCAAACCAAATCAGTGTTACTAGACTCACTGTTACTGGTTTTGATTTGTATCACCACTCTTCCCCACTAGATTGACAGCAGTAATAAGAAGTGTTACAGCATGACACTGTTATGGGACAGACCCTCAGTCAGCACCCACAGGTTACCAGCTGTTGCATCACCTGGTGTCCCTCAGGCTATATTGCAGAGCAAGATGTCCCTCCAGATTCCCAGTCAGCTGGCCAAACAGTGGCTTCTTTACTGAAACACTAGCATCAGCACAGCAGGTTCAGACTTCGGTGCTTTCACCTCTGCTTGCTACATAGCTGTAAAACCGACTCAGCGGTCATGGCTCAGCTGCCAGTCTCGTGGTTCCTGCTATGTGTTAGGTTGTTGGTTTTGTGTGATTGGAGCCATGCGACCCCTGCCTGCTTGAAATCCCACAAATGCGTATGAGGGTTTGGAATGTATCAGGGGGCTATTTTGAGGATGGATGAGACGGAAGGGGTGTCGGCAAGGAACGGAGGCTCAGCGTGTCACAGAGGTCTGTACAGCCATCAATTTGCCAGGATGTCCCCACAGGCTCGGGTGTAGGCTGTCATATCCACTCACACTTGCAGCAGAGAGAGGCTGAGATTAGCAAAGCGGTTTTGGCTTGGGTCGGACGCTAATGTATTATTCAGAAGGACAGGTGCTGGCCACCAGTTTGCGCTTTTAAAAGATGATGTTGTTAGATGATGTTGTTGGCACTTGTTTGTTAATCATTTATATGGGCCAGGCTATATCTGGTGGTGACATTGAGTATAATAGGCTAAATTAATCTCCTTATGTTCTGCAGTAATGACCTAACACTATATTAAACTACCTAATGTTGTGCATCTCACTCTGCCAGGCCTCCTGTCACTCCCTCTCTGCATCATGTGCGCTGCAATGATTGGTGTAAAGATCTGAGCCATTTGTCTCCAACATGGCTCCACCTGCCCAAAAAGCTTGCTGATGAAGGTCCATTACAAGACCAATACACAGGACTATTAACCCTGAATGATCAGTGTGATATTAGTAGCACATTAAAAACTGCTAACTCTGATACAGCTGCGCGGCGCTAATGAGCTGTGGTCCACTGCAGGACAGCAACAATAAAGGTGAGATGAGAAGTGGATCAGGAAAGACGTGCGCATATTCTTAAACTCGAGTGTCACGGCAGTTTTAAATAATATTTTAAGGGGTGGTCTTAATCCATGCTGTATTCAGTTCAGCCACATCAGAGCTTTAGCCTGTATCTGATCATTACAAGCTGCCATGTAGCTTCCACCATGTAGGAAGATAGAAGTCAGACGTGGTGATGTGTGCAGCTAATGAACTGTGAACAGTGGGAGATGGCTTACACTAGGATAATGAGTTATCCCCCTAAGTCCCTCACTGGGTCCCATGACATCCTGTCTTAATGAAGGGCTTTCCTGCGCACACACACCCAACTGACCCTCACAAAGCCCTCCAGTGCCCCCTTTTCCTCTTAAACCCAGCCGCCTCTAGCTTTTTCTTCTTCGGCTAACCCGCACACCCCCAGGTCTCATCCTCTACTCTAACGCTCCACCAAGCAGTGCTTGCTAGTTAGAAACCGCAGTACCACTGAAACGCTGGGAAGTGGCAGGGCTTTACATTTTGAGAAACCCAAGTGGGAATTGCACTTATTTGTTTCCGGGGATGAAGAAGACTGACAAATGAACCCTCGCGGGAGGGACGCTGGTGTGTGCTCCTCTTCTCTTTTTCCTCGCTCCGCCTGGCCCTGGAGTGTTCATTATGACCAGAATAGACACCTACTTTTTAGCGTGTTCGCACATTCTCAAAACAAGCCATGGACCTCAGGGACCGAGAGGTGCAGCAGGAGACTTGAGAATTGGGAATTTCTTCTCTCGTTGTCTGTCGTGGTGTAGTTGTTTGCCAGCAGCGGTCTCTCCTGACCAGTAATAGCATTTGTAAGAGAAGAAGATTGACATGGATTTGGAAGATGGATATAAGGGCTGCTGGGCATTCGTGTTCACTGGGCAGAACAGAGTAGAGATGGCATGTTGAACTGAAGATATACTCTCTATAAAGGGGTTAGTTAGCTTTGAAGACACATCCGACTTCTGTTTTTTTCTTGCCCGCAGACAGCTAACAGACTCTTTCAAAGACATGTCACCCTGGTAAAGTGTACCTTTTGTCTCCTGACAGGCTGGCAGATGTCCCAGTAAGCTCTCCCACAGCAAGAGTCAATAGCTGTTATTGTCGATATTGATTGTGATCTTGCACCAGGAATTACCTCCCCTGACCCCTAAACTACAATGTCACATGCACCTAGGGCTGTTAATACCCCGCTTAGCATTTTAACGGTAATGGTAGATGTTCTCATTGAGGTCTGTGAGCTCAGCCTGCTCCCAGTGGAGTTGGTCCAGAGGGAGTAGTGTGTCAGGGAGAAGGAGGCCCCCTGTGACAGGCGGACGCTTTGCAGTGCAGGCTGCTGTCTCAGCCCAGGGGGACTGGGTCCCATTGACACCTCTTTGGCAGGTAAAGGATTTAGCTGGCTTCACTAAGGAGGAGGAGGAGCACTTGCTCCTGCCCCTAACCCCCCGAGGCCCAGGGAGAGTTAATTACAGTTTATGTATGCGCTGTCATCCCCCATGAGCCTCTCTGTCTCTGGAGCAGCCAAGCTGACTGTTGATGTCTGAGCACTTTGTTCTGTAGGAGGAGGTCCCTGCAGAGAAATACCCTGGATGAAGCTTATTATCCATTGTTCTGTGTGACTTCAACGTTGTACTGCCATTATTATTCCTTCTTTGGATTAATTCATACTTTGGACTAATGGATAATGGAGTCCAAACAGGGCTTTTAATAGCAGGTAATTGCTGTTTTGGGGCCATTATTAAAAGTCCATAAAATGAATCCTCTCTTTCTTGGATGAGCGTCACACAAAGAACCTAATTCAAAGTTGCAGTGTTATTATCCTAACAGTCACTCTGTTGCTGGTTTGCATGCAGCAAAGAACAAAGATCAGGAGTTATGATATTTGACATGAATAAATTTCATTTCTCCTGCAAGTGAATGTTCTGATATTCAAGAAAAAAAAAGCTGAAATGAGGGGGCTGTTGTGTTTGGTACAAGCAGGTTTCACCTGAAGAAGCAGAACATGTTTCAGTTGTGTAGTTTCTCCTCGGGGACAGCATTAAATGCTGTGAAGGGCTCAGGGATTGGTGCTTGTGCTAGCACAGCTGCAAACCCCAGCAGGGCGTGTCATTACGAGGAAGAAGGGTGGGAAAACACTGTGTGGGACTATATGTCAGCTAAAACCTCACACAGCACGTTTACCCAAGTAAAGAAGACCTTAGGTCACCCATGCATGCACTCTGAGTGGGATGTTCTGACGCCCATGTAACAGTATGTTCATTACATCTACCAACATGGCAGTGGAAGTTAATGTATGTGTCAGCTGTTTTTCTGATACTTTATAACACTCTGTTATTGACAGTGAATTTTAAACACTTTTTTCTTCTTTCTGTTTCTTGCAGTACCAGATTTTGGCATCGATGTGCTCCCCACCAATGGCAGCCAGGAGCCTCACGGCCAGGGCCTCCTCCAGGTTTCAGGCCTAGAGCGCAGCCAGGAGAGGAGCCAGGAGAGTTGCAGAGACTCCCACCCCCCTGCATCCAGCTCCCCCAATCCACCTTTACCCGCCCCAAACTTCCCTCTGCCACCACCAGAGCCGTCCACCCCACAGGCCCCGCCCCCTCGTCGGACCCAAACCAACGGCCCTGCACAGGCTCCGGCCTCGACCCTCCCGCCCCAACATTCAGAGGCTCTGCCCAGGCCTCAGACGCCCGCAGCCCTGCCTCTTGCCCAGGGCCAAGAGCCCTCGCCGCCCCCCCCTCCCCGGCCCCAGCACCAACCAGAACTGCTGTCCAACCCCAGGCCTCCACCTACACCCAGCCTTCACCCGCACCCACCATCACCTGCCCTCCCCACCCACCACCCTTATCAACAGCACCCCAGTCAGGCAGGGCCTAACCGGCCCCCGTCACGCTGCCACCCTCGTCCACTTTCTGCCTACAACGGCCTGAACCTCAACGGGCACAGGTGAGTCTAATGTCGGACGACCTCAAAGTGTATTTTAAAACACGTCCACGTCCCTCACGTCCTTGTTCGCTGTGATGCAGAAAAATCATGCAGAGCTGTTCAGGCAAAACCTCCACATCCGCACGCACTTGAAAATACTAGAATATCTCTTGAGCTGGAAGCACGCATAATGCCCGATCAGTATGTAAATTGCCATCAGGGAGAGCTTGAAGTTCCAGAGCCGCACAGTAGCGCTGATTATTAACAGCGAAATAAAAAGGCCACACTGCGCCCTGAGTGCCTGTGATTTATTAGCCACCCACACTGTCATCTCAGCGCTGTATAGACTCCAGTTAGTTTAGTATAACCTTAAATCAACACCATATTGTTCTTACTTCATGGACAAAGGACTATTTGACAATGAAAAAACACTTTTCTTACAAAGAAACTTCAAGAGTCCTGTTCATTTTTCTTCAGTTATTGTTCAGCGGAACAATGTATGTGCAAATACACCAAAATCACAACATATTAACATATTATTAAAAACAGCAGAGCCAGTGCACTTTAGTCCACTGTGTCCTATATCATTTGAGAAGCACTGAGGCCTATGAAGCTCTCCATTAATGTAAGACTTGAAGATAACTCCTTCAGAACCCACTCAGTCCCAACAACGGCGCTGCCTTCCAGGCTCTCAGGACTTGGCACTGCCCGCCTCTTTGTGTGCCAGCCCTGCCAGTGTGCCAGCGCGCCGACAGGGCCTGGCACCCGCTGCGAATAATCACGGCCGGGGCCCACAGCGAAAAGCGAGCGCCGCAAATGAGCTTTTAGGCTTAGTGCGCGGAGCTGCAGCGACACAGGCTCTGCGTCTGCCCCCGGGGAAAACCCACACACGCCACAAAAGACTGTTTGCTTACACACGCATACACACCCTCTCTCCCTCTCATCCCATTTCCGATGCACATGTTCACTACCTGGCTCTGGAGGAAGTGCCTTAACAGAAGCTGTTCAAAGACAGATGCTCGTTCTGTTATGTTTGCCAGCGGTGGTTTATTTGCATCCGAGGGTGTTGTGAATGTGGTGTTTTTTGCGGATCCTGTTTGCCCTGGATTCTGTGAAGCACAAGAGAGAGGCAGAGAGGCGTTTGTAAATGGAAGGCAGTTGAGGTGTGAAAACATTGTGCTGGGAATTGAAAGCCGGAACAGATGGAGACGAGGGGATGTGGAGGAACAAGTGTTAATTCTGACTGATCGCGCCTGGATTAACCTGGCTGCTTTCTCCGTCTTGATCTTTTTCTCTCTCTCTTTACAGCAGCAGCAGGAGCAGCACCCCGGGTGCCAAGCCCCACGGGCCCCCTGCTCCCTCCTTACACCTCCCCCACCACCCGCCTCCTCCTCCAGCAGCCGCAGCAGCCTCCACCTTCCCACTGCCTTTGGCCGCTAACCAGAACACCCCCCACAGCTTCCCCTCTGCCTTGCAGTCCTCGCCGCACCCCCATCACCCCAATATGTTCGCTCCTCCAGCGGCCTTGCCTCCACCACCGCCATTGACGTCTAGCACCCTGCCAGTACCCGGACATCCTGCTGCTGGGAGTGCCTACTCAGGTAAACATCAGCGGTTTGTAAATGTCTCCACATTGCCCCCATGTGGTGTGACACGGGATTGTGTGTTCGGCTGACAAAAACAGAAGGCTGTCTCCTATTCTAGCCAGTTGTTGCAACAAGGTGCCAGGGAATTTGAGGCTTATGAGAACTACGCAAGGAATAATTTAGGATCAGCATTTCATTTTATAGGCAGAGACAGATGCACAGGCAGTATGTTACCCTTGTAATTATTTAAAGAAACAAGCAAGTGAGTCCAAGATTGTCCAGATGCACTCCGTGCCTGGGGTTTTGTGTGTTTATAGTCGTGTGGACAGTTCAAGTTCACACGCTGTCTGTCATGCTGTGATTGATCAACTCTCTGCGTCCAACAGCAAGTTGTTAGGCCACATTGCAAAAGCGATTACAGACCCCGTGCACATTTCCGCGCAGTGCTGTCAAGCTAAATGTCAGGGTCAGTGTGGGAAGAGGAGGAGGGGCTCGCCTCGAGCCACGTTCCCAGAACTTCCATTTTCACCTGGAACAGTGTTCATGTGCGAGAAATCAATGTGGTCAATACGGAACGGAGCGAGCTGGATTTCGTTCAAAAGATACTAATGAAATTTTTATGAAGAGAAAATTCCACTCCCAGCCCAATAAAGCTTGAAATGAATGCAGAAAATATTGTAGGGAGTCGCTGTGGAATAGGAAGGATAAGGTTACTCTGGAGGAGATATAATCTCTCAAGGCAGGTTTTGTTGAATTTAGACGAAAAGCCAGTGATTACTTGAAATCCATTCTTTCTCCACAGCCTGCGCAAAGGTTATTAGAATAACAGATGCCGCTGCCTCGGAGGGGCTGTAGTGTATCAAATCACAGCATTTGACAGTTCCAGCAGTCACACAGCTCTAATCGTCTGGAGCCTCGCTTAAATTTAAAATGACATGTTGATAATAACAGTCATTTCCTGGTTGTTTCCTTTTTTGATATCGCTCCGACATGACCTCCCGTTTGATGATATGCGTAGCATTCACATTGTAGTTCAGTGTCCTCCAGGGGTTCTGTAAAAGGTTTGCAGCACTTTATTTTCCCGGCCCATACACCGATCCGCCACAACATTAAATCCACTGACAGGAGAAGTAAATAACGTTGACCTTCTTGTGACAATACAATGTTCTGCTGGGAGATGTTTGGACCTGGCATTCATGTGGATGTTACTTAAGACATGTACCACCCACCTGGACTAGACCAGTGGTGAGCAAGCTGACACAGGCACACACAGGAACGGTTTAGGAACAACATAAGAAACAGCTCAAGGTGTTGACCTGGCCTCTAAGTTCACTAGATCTCAAATTGAGTAAGTATCTGTGGGATGCACTGGAACAAGCCTGATCCACAGAGGCCCCTCCCCTCAACCCCCAGTTTATTAGTGCAGAATAGACAAAGTTTTATTTAAAAAGATTCCCCCACCACAAAAATCTTTGTAAGATTGTGAGAATGCTATTACTGTGTTACTTCATTAGCAAACCCAGTCCTAATCCTCTCTTGTCTCCACCTCTTCTCCAGAGCAAGACCTTCTGCGCCAGGAGCTCAATACCCGTTTCCTGGCCTCCCAGAGCGCTGACCGTGGCGCTTCGCTGGGCCCTCCGCCCTACCTGCGCACCGAGTTCCACCAGCACCAGCATCAGCACCAGCATCAGCACCAACACACCCACCAGCACACCCACCAGCACACCTTCACGCCCTTTCCCCACGCCATCATGCCCACCCCAGCACCGCCCATGGTGCGTACCCCTGCCAGAAATGTGAGGATAAGTAGCACACACCTGTACTGGTTGGGTTGGAGCGGGTGGAGGGGATCAATGAAGAAAAAGCAAAATGTATTTTTTTTTTATATATGTGTGTCTTGGTTCTAATAATGACGTTAACATGTGCAGAGGAGTGGGTGGGCATGGCACAGAACGTGTTTTTACTTTGTGGCTGCGAGAGTAAAGATTTTACACCATCTGACATGTGTGTGTGCAGCACACTGCAGGGACCTGTGGGTTTCTGCGGCAGCCTTTCAATGACGGCCATGTGTGTCCGTCCACGCCACAGCCATGCCTTTATTCTCCCAGACAGCCTTTCTAGTGTTTTCTCTGGCATACACTAAGACTCCACAGTTGAATGCTGTTATTTTCTAAATTGGCAATAACTTGCCCGAGGCATGTTAACTTCAGAGCCGGCTTTCAGAGCATAATACACTTAATTCATCATGATTTTAATGACTTCATGCGGTCCCGTTTGGGGGTTTTCATTACTGGCAAATGCGTTGCATTAAGAGCACCGCTGTTTGTCGGGAGAGACCACGGGCAATGGGTGCGTGGACCTAAAACTCAACACAAACACATGCACATTTGTAACTGCCTGGCCCGTAGAGAGTTCGTTTGGCTCTGATGATACCTCAAAGGCAGCATGGTGAGGCCTCTGACAGCTAATGAGGCCATAAAAAGCCTCTTTATGGCTGCAGTGTTTAGTCTTGACTGTGGAAATGTTCGCTGTGCTGCACTACTAAAAGGCATCCAAATGAGACGCAGCCCACACTACTTTACAAGGCCTTCAGATGATCACGAGAAAGGGAGGATGAAAACAGCCCGCCCTGGAAAGTGGTTGAGCTCGAATCTCAGTTGACATCATGGATTTTAATCTGTAAGCATGTCCTAAAGTGCATGAAAGAGGCCAGTCTCAGCCCTGTGACGGTGTTATGTGAAGGTTGTCGTCTCTTCTCTGCATCTTTGTACTTAGCTCTGTTTCATTTCTCCTACAGTTTGACAAATACCCAACAAAAGTTGACCCCTTCTACAGACACAGTGTGAGTTTTCCTACCGTGTACTCTCCAGCTCCTCACCGGTCTCTTGCTTGTCCACTTTTGCCATTTCAGCCCATTTCTAGTTGGTGTTTCAACTCCGTGTGTCTGTGTGTGTACGCTTGTGGTAGACTTCATGCAATCACTCATCTGCTTCTTGATGGCTAAGCATCCTAGCTGTACCATTTCACTCTTTAGCCCCACCTACTGTTGTGATTATTGAATCAATGCTGTTTTCTGAGACCCTGAAGCATTAGATGTATTGTGTGTGCGCATGTGCTGGTGAAACTTCTGTAAATATTAGAAATACTTGCTTACTGTTCGTTTTTGCTAACCACAGTGCCTTGCTCATTGTTGCTGCTCACTAATAGGTGCTTACGTTGAACATTGACCCCGGTATGCTGCTGTGTTTGTAGAAGTCCCTGCCTGCTGTACCCAGCAGATGGGTCCCCTCATATGAGCTGGGTTTCTTCCTGTTAAAAGGGAGTTTTCTTAGTGTTAGTGTTTTGTTTTGTTTTCAGTCTCTGGGCTCTGTAAAGCGCTTTGAGACAAATTGCATTGTTATTGACTCCATATAAATAAAATTAAATTGCTGTTTCCAGTCACCTGCTGTGTGCACAGGGTTTGCTTTTTCTTCAAAGTGTTAAACCGCAGACTCTCTGGGTCTCAGATCAACCCTGGGTCTAATAGATGTTGCTAGTTTGTTTTTTAAGTTCAGTTTCTTTTTTTATTAAGGGAACAGCAAATACCCCGAAACCATCTCCACTTGATAAAACGCAGTCTTAAAAACACGGCGCACAAGGAAACACAAATTGCTCTTAAAACCTCACAGCACATCCTGAAGCCCGGGTTGAAATAATTCAGCCGTGCCCGTGATTAAAGCAATGCCATGTTGAGAATATGAGAAACACTGCGCGCTTAGCCTAATGTGATTGACGAGAAGAAGTTGATTATATATCTGCCTCTCTGTGGGATGCATTTATGGAAGCCTTGAGCACTTGTTTGGTTTACTTGTGTTGTGCTTGTATTACAACATTCTACTTTTCATATCAAAGGAGTCTTTTCCCTTATTTAAACCCAATGGGAAGGAGCAGAGAATATTTAATAAACAAGCAGTTTGTGAAACATGTAGGCAATCATTTCTAACTTTGCATTTAAGCAGCGTGGGGATATTCTGACTGAATGATGATGCTCATCCACTGCTACAGCCTGCTCGTTTCATCTACTCATAAAGCTCCTGCATCCCTACCGCTGACAGACCAACCTCACACTCATTTTTCTTTTTCTTTACTTCTTCAGCTCTTCCACTCCTACCCACCAGCCATGTCTGGCCTCCCCCCTGTCATCCCTCCGACGGGACCCTTCAGCTCGCTGCAGGGCGCTTTCCAGCCCAAGGTAGTACACCAGCACTGCCACACACCCACTGACAGACAAACTGAGAAAAGGAGTTATTTACAGAGAATGTTATTTCAATCCATGTCTGATGCCCTCTAGACCTCTAATCCACTGGATGTGTCCACAAGACCTGGCGCCGTCCCACACACATTCTTACAGAAGGACCCCAGGGTAAGAGCGAGCTCGCACCATTCAGTGGAGCTGCAGCCTTTAGTCTGCACGTGCTGCATGAGCCTTTAAGTGTGCTGCATAATCAGAAGGAGGTTTACCACGCTAGAGCATGTCGTCGTAAACATATATGCATATTGTTTGCGGACAACAAATATGTTCCTGCCTCCCTCTCAGCTGCCATATGTGCTCGCTGGCCACCCAGGAGGAACCCTGTTTAACACCCACACGTTAATTACTCCTGAAATGCTTAATTTTAGAGTGAACATTTTAATTTGGTTCATAATGAATTCTTCACACAAAGACTAATTAGAAGTGATTTGACTGACAGCTAAATAATTCACCCTCTTTTTTTCCTCCCCTTCTTCTTCCCGTAGCTAACGGATCCATTTCGGCCCATTCTCAGGGTGAGTGCTCGCTCCCTGCAGTGCTTCAGTCGCCGGCTCACTGACACAGTGATAACCACAATGCCTTTAAGGGTTTTTGCTAATGGAGTTGATAGTGTCTTTAATTAAATGAGTGGTGCACTTGCAGGCTCTTAATTTTGGAGAAGAGTGCAGCGTCTGCATTTGGAAATGCTGGTTACACGACACTGGCTGACAGTGTCACCATATCTTTACACTATATACGTACTGTAATGGCAGAGGCTGTCATTGTGTTCATGACATCTAAACATTCAAGATGATAAAGAACTAAGTTAGGCTTAAACTGCATTAAACCACTAGTTTGCGTATACCTAATACCTTAATATTTATATATTTAAATTAGATAAAAGTATTGTGATTTCAACCTTATTAAATGTTAACTGTGAACCTTGTTCTTACAGAAACCAGGGAAGTGGTGCGCCATGCATGTCCATATCGCCTGGCAGATCTACCACCACCAACAGAAAGTAAAGGTGAGGACTCGCCAGACTCCTCTCTTCCTTCAGCCAAGCCAGTTTTATCACTTTGGAAATTTAGCTGTACAGCCATGTCCATATGGTTTACATACAAACCTTTTCCTGCACACAGGTTCCTAACACAATCAGAACGTGGTTTAATACAGTCACACTGTGATATTAAAATGCAGCTAGTAAAAAATAAAGAGTAGAAAACTTACATACATTTACTGTTACTATTTGGTCACATTGCCTGTGTTGCAGCTCCTTAGTAATATTGATTTTGTTTTGCTTCTATTTCCTCTACTGGGAAATTGGATTATTAAATAAGATGTTATTCTGTCTTCTGCTTGCACTTCTCTTCTTAATCAATAATGCTGGGAACTGATCTCATTGTTACATCTTTACAAAGACTGCTAACATGCCAATGATTTGAACATCTTTTCCGCAACCACAGGATGTGTCTTTCAACATGGTTGTTTAAGAAATGAGAAGCTACTCGTTGCATCAGTTGGGGTTCAATAACTTGTTTCCAGCTGAAAGATAATCGCCCATGCAGTAATAAAATAGGAGGCTCGTACCTATTTGCTTAGTTAAATCCAGGTGGTGGCTTTTTGTTTGTCCAGATAGTATATTTACTTTATTTAATAATACACTTCTGCTCTATTGTTAGCACTTCAATACACAGCTCTTGTGTCGAGAAGTTTTACATGTGTTTCTCTTTGTCGGCCTGGCGTCTTCCAGCAGCAGATGCAGGTCGACCCTCACAAGCTAGACTTCGGCCTCAAGCCCGAGTTTCTGAGTCGACCTCCAGGCCCGAGCCTCTTTGGTGCCATCCATCACCCCAGCGACTTGGCACGGCCCGCCACGCTCTTCTCCGCTGCAGGTAAGGGTGCGTTTCATCTCTGGTGTGTCACCAGCAGTCGTCTGTTTACGTTGTTGTTACAGAGGTCAGGTGTGGACATCAGAGTAGGGTACCCCTCTTCTGCTGAGTGCTGCTGAGACCCTGACAGTTCAGTGCAGTGCCACCTGACAAAAACATTACGAAAACCTCTTCACCAGTCTGACGGCAGACCATTTTGAAAAATGCAAAACTGTTGTCACCAAGGAACAAGTTAGCTGGAAGGCTTAAATGCTGGCTGATTTATCAACCACACCCCAGTGGGAATAAACATCTATGTCAGGTCTATCATGAGTCATGCGATATGGTGAATGGTAAATGGTCTTGTATTTATATAACACCTTTCTACCTCCTGCTACTATAAAGTACTTTATAGTCACAGTGACACGTTTACCCAGAATGGTCTCATTGTCCGGCGTCTGCTCCATGTGCCACAGGTCACACTGCTGATCTTGCGGCTGGTGTACGACCCACACGTCCGCTCCGTGTTCTGTTGTTTTTCTCTCTAAACATTGGACCTGTGCTATCAGATTGGTGAAGATGGTTTCTTAACTCGCAGTGCTTGCAGCTCTCAGGGGCCACTGTAGCACACAAGCTGGACAAAATAATTAACTCTAACGACATAATTGGAATCCAAGATCCACTTACGAGGCTTTCAACTACACCTTGAGGACCTCCTCAGAGGAGATGCTATCTCATTTGTCTGTGTTGAGCAGTCTTGTGTTATCAGAGCGCTAACATTCACTAGTTGGCTCTAAATGCAAAGTAGAGCTGAGGGTGTTGAAGGTTTTTGGTCATAAACCGTAGAAATAAAACCTTTGCAGATGAAACACAGACTTGGTACTACTATATACTGTGTGTCTATGCAGAATTATGTTGATATCTGTGTTAAACATCCCACATTATTTACCACGTTATCAGCTCTAGCTGAACACAGGGCTTTGAGTTCAAATTTCTTTTACACAGGTTCTACAGTGAAGAACAGGACCAGTTAACACTATACTTTGCTGTTATCACAGTCTGTGGTTGTATCTTCATCCTCAGGTCCTACTCACCCATCAGCAGCTCCCTTCGGTCATCCGCCGCACCATCCTGGAAACTTCCTCACCCCAGCATCTCACTTAGGTAAGAGGTCTCTTCAGTTCAGTTGTCCTCAGTCTGGAAATGAAAGATGAAGAAGCTGCTTAGATAACATGTTGTCTCTTCCTCCAGAACCTTTCAGTAGGCCTCCATCATTTGGAGGGCTGGGAGCTCTCAGTTCATCAGCCTTCGGAGGACTGGGGAATCCAGCACTAAGTGAGTTTTAGCCTCAAGTTGCTATTCAACACTTCCTGCAGATGTTTGGTTGGAATAAGCTGTCCATAGTTGGTCTTTGTAATGTAAAGAATATACAGCTGAACAGACTGACGGTACGGAGCAAATGTCCAGATACGCATTTAACTTGCGTCCTGCCGTGTTTTTCCACGTGTTGAATCCCTAACAGCGGCCAACTCTGTGTTTGGCCACAAAGATGGCCCCAATGCACAGCAGCACTTCAACAGCAGCAGTAACAGCAGCCACCAGGAGCCATGGAACCGCCTGCACCGCACACCGCCCTCTTTCCCCACACCGCCGCCCTGGCTGAAACCCGGAGACTCTGAGAGGAGCGCATCGGTCAGCTCGCACGAGAGGGACAGAGACTCTGACAAACGGGACTCGTTGGTCAGTAAAGACGACAAGGACAGGTGGGTTTCTCTCCAAGAAATTTGAATTTGGTATAGTGTAATAGTTTTTTGTAAACTCCATAGTTGTGCTAATTGTTATTTGGAAGATCTCTTTATTGGGCAAACGCTACATTACTGGTGCTGATGTGGAGGACTTTCTCTGTGCTTCTAGGGATTCTGTAGAAAAGCGCCATCAGAGCCATCCGTCCCCCATCCCTGTCAACCCCATCAGCCTTCTGGGCCACAGCCGGCCACCCGAGCACCACAGGAACCACCTGCCTCCTGCTTCTGGAGAGCCTCAGAGGGACAAGGAGAACAAGGCCAAAGACAGGGAGAGGGAGCACTCAGACTCCTGGAAGGACAACGGTACGGACGACCACAAGCTCAAAGACAGCCAGCACAGTGACAAGGACACACCTGTCATCCATGACAGCCGAGTGTCAGAGGACAAGGTGACCAACAGAGGAACGGCGTCGCCCTATGTCCGGCAGACCAGCCTGGAACGTCCCAACGGAGGCCTGGGCAGAGAGGTCCTAGAGAAGAAGGTGGAGCTGCCCTACGAGCACCAGAAGAAGAGCAGCGAGGTGAAAGTGAAGGAGGAGAGGAAGGAGGAGCAGGATGCAGCCCCAGAGAGGCCAAGCGAGCACCCAACACAGGCATCCTCCACGCCAAACCTCCACCCTCCGTCCTCCATGCCTGTGCCTATGGGCATGGCTGGGGTCCACCCCATCAACAGCATCAGCAGCCTGGAGAGAACTCGAGTTGTGGCACCCTTTATGGGAATTAGCCCCATTCCAGGAGCTGACAGGTTCCCCTACCCTGCTTTCCACTGGGACCCAATGAGGGACCCCTACAGGGGCCTGGACATTCACAGACGAGACCCTTTGGCCAGGGACTTGCTGCTAAGGAACGATCCTCTGCACCGGCTGGCAGCGCCGCGCCTGTATGAGGCGGAGCGGTCCTACAGGGACCGTGAGCCTCACGACTTTAATCGTGACCACCCCCACCCTCTGGCCCTGGAGCAGAGGAGGGAACATGAGCGCGCCCAGCTGGAGGAGCGTGACCGCCTCAACATGCTTAGAGAGGACTATGAGCATGGGCGCCTGCACCCCGCAATGCACCACCCTGCCCTTGATGGACACCTCCCTCACCCTGCCCAAGGCCTCATGGCCCCTGGACTCCCCGGCATGCACTACTCCAGGGTCAGCCCGTCGGCTGCAGCGGCAGCAGCCGCCGCCGCCGCCGCTGCAGCCGCTCATCAGAACGGTATCCTGAACAAAACACCGCCCACTGCATCTTTGAGCGCCCCGCCCCCGCTCATCCCCACACTGGGTGCCCGGCCCGGCTCACCCAGACGGACTACTCCGCTGGCCACAGACATCAGAGACAGAGCAGCTCACAAAGATATTGAGGCACGGTGAGCTGAGCTGAGCTTCAGCCCTGTACCTCACCAACACTGAACTCACACCGAGCACTTAGCTTTGGGCAAAGCAAGACTGTAACATAGCTGTGAATAATTTATGTGGGCAGAGACATGCCCACACAATGAATTGTTTTTGTATAAAAACTACAAAGATACAAGAATCATGGAACAAAAAAAAAAATACTTTTTCAAAGATTTTTCCCCAGTTTGCTCCAGCTTTTGTGTGCATTTTTTCTCTTGTATAGCAAAGTGACACGTTGAGGAAGAGTGAACTATTTGGAATGTACAGGTACTTTGGCACTGACAGACAAGCGTGTAGATAATGTGTACAGTCGCTGTGCTCTCTCTGTATGGATTAAAAATCATGGTACAAATATGCAAAAGAGTGTTTTGAAAGCTTTACTTTGAACAAATGTAAATATAGGAGTATTAAGGCGGTGATTTAGAATGTGCTTTTTGCAATTTCCTTTTTCCCTCCGTTCTTTCTTTCTTTCTTTCTGTCTATCTTTCTTTTTTTTGGTTGACGCAGGTGATTAGCATTGTACCAGAGACCCCATATTCAACTATGCAACAAATGTCTGGGCTCCCTTTCTGAAAGCTGGCCTTCTCAACACTACTCTGTACCAATAAAGGATAAAAAGCTGTATTCTCTCCACAACTCTGACTTTACCAACGTAAGCGTCCACGCTGACAGACACGAGCTTTAACTGATCCACACAGGGTTTGCAAAAAAAAAAAAAAAACATTTAACAAAAAGTTGAGAATTACTTTATCAAATATATGATTCATTGTGGTGACAATCCCAGATACAATTAATGAATTTTAAAATGATCTTAGATGTAAAAAAGCCAGCAGCACAAATGTTGGGAAGCTTTTTTTATTATTATTATTCTTTCCTTTCCCAGTTATCAGCGGTCTTGTTCTGGGGAGAATGCAGCAGATTAAAAACCATGACAGCACATTAGCCCTACCGAAGGAGTGTAAAGTACATGTTTTGGAAATAACTGTTGTTCAAACAGTGTATTAAAGTGCTTTCCTAAGTTGTTGTACCTACAAAAATCAAAAGACAAAAAAGCAAGTCTCAAATATGGACAGTTTGTTTCTAACAAGCAGAGATCTATTTTAGTAGTCCACTGAAGGTTTAGTTGTGCGCTTCAAACTCTGTGATATCATGTTGTGCAGTGTTTTTTAATCCAACATAAAAATTGTCCTCCAGAGCCATAGTGGTTAGTCGATGCGTATTGCAAAAAGATTGTTAAACAAGAAACCTTTTTTGCTGTTTGCCATGTACAGGGAAAACGATTAAGTCTTTCTAGATCATGTACAAAAATGAGAAAAAAAAAAAGTGAAGCGACTGAATCTTCAGCATGCTCCTCATTTAAACTTGTGTTATGTAAATTGTGCCATGTTATTAAAAAATGTGTACTAACCCTGTCTCTGGGAGCGTGTTTCTCCACATTCATGCACCGAGCAGATAAACAGGCCTTAATATTCATCCTTGACCTGACAAACACACACTTTCCACATGGAAGATAAACATCCTCAAGTACAACTTTCCCCTGGAACATAAACGTGTTGTAAGTGCTGCAGGTTGTGCGTCTATAAAGAGGATTTTGTCCGTTTTTAGTCACTTTTCAGTTCCTCTCGTCTCTGCAGTGCCAGTGGCTCGGCTCATTCATAACAAGCGAGGGCTTGTGCTCGGTGAAATAACAGCGCCTTAAACATCAGCAGCCTTTGCTGGTGAATCATGGAGCTGTAATTGCGTATTCATCAGAGGGTGCAAGACTTATTGACTTTCCCATTACATTCAATAACCACAGCATTTATGCACCCTTCTCTGACTGATGTTTAGCGCTCAGGCACCCTGTTCATGCATCAATCAAACGTTGGCTCGATCCGTTACTGGTGGGAAGTGTGGATTGTGTATTTCCTCTGAGTAAATGCCTCCTGCTCCTGGGACATAAACTGCTCCTTTAGTATCTGGTAGTTCAGCCTTCGGACCAGGAGAGGGCGCCAAAATGCAAGTAATGTCATTTTTTCACCAGAGGTACTCAAACCCACTGCAAGTCAAGAATTCAGGATGCAGCTTAACAAGAAATGCATTATTTTATCAGCAGTGCAACAACTAGTCGATGCGTCAGTCAGTAGCTTTTTGAAAGTGACATTTCCAGATAATTTAAAGCAAAGAAAAACTAAATCCTCCCTCACTCTGATTTGGGATGGCTGACTGAACAAAATGACAAAGGGTTCTGGAGACTTGTAATGAGAATTTTCCACAATTTTCTGACCATGTTCTAACATCAGCCGCTAAATGAAATAGTGGAAATGCTGACAATATGATGGTCACATTTAATAAGAATGTGGAAGCAGACAGAGAATAAAGCCCTTGCAGATTCGTTTGCTATGAACTTATTAATCAGTTTCTTTTCAGCTCTCTCAAGACTCCTTTCAGTCTGGTTAGTAGTTTAGAGACAATCTAAAAGCGTGTGTGTCTCTTGAGCATGACGTCCTCCTTCAAACTCTACTTCCCAGTTCTTGGAGTCTTCCCTTAGCGTGATTCGTGGCTGTTTCCATCAGCTGTTTCTGAAAAAGAACAACCTGGGCACAGACCACAAAATAATAAAAATAAATCTCTCCTCAGTCTCCACTGCAACAATCTTGAGGTGTTTTCTCATACAGAGAAAAAAACACAGCGGCTACTGGAAGACATTTACTGACTGACATTTGATTTTACAAACAGTGGAATAAAACAACTGAATATCTGATATAATTTGGGTGAAGGGGTTAAAATAATGCTTACACAAGGCATTTTAAAATATATTATACAGGATGTACTGCACCTAAAAACAAACAGAAGTGTCTCAAAGTAAAGTAAAGAAGCTGTTACAGAGAGAGAGAGGAGTGTGTCCTAATAGACGCACACTTCTGACTAATGAGCTCTGACAGCAGGGCGTCTGCTGGTGTTTCAACACAAACAGGAGCCAGAGAATGTAACTTCTTTATCAAACGGCACAGTGACAACTGATGAGACAAAGCGCAGCACCAGTCACCACCTCTGAGGCTTTACAGGTGAGGATTAGAGGCTTCATGGAGTGACACCCTGACACTGATCTAACCGTAAACTCTCACTCAGCACGGATCAAACAAAACATCTGATAACAGTTTGTAATCATGTGGATAACCATCCATTTTCTTAAGTATTCAATTATGTTATAATTATGCTGATGATTAGATGACGACAGTGGTTTACAAATTTTATGAATGAGTTTTAATTAATTCTACCTGTGTGAGGTACTGTATCGTGCATCATCCACTTCATGTTGTTTCGAACTGATTATTTTGCTGCTTAGGACACACACTGAGAAGTTTTAAAAGCTTCCTGGTTAGTAAATTAAATGACAAATTAGTGTCTGAAATGTTTTAAGGGTCCAACCAAACCATCAAATAAGCAGTTTTATCCAATTAAGGATCTAAGGAAAAAAACCTGGGACCAGTATATTAGTGAAAGAACTGAACTACACACACGACTGAAGCAGCACAGCGTTGTGGTGGTTAGCACAGACGCCTCATGGCAACATGGGTCCTGAGTGTGAACCCCCCGGCTGTCCCAGAGTGTACCCTGCCCGTGTCAAACTCATTTCAGTCTGGGGGCCACATGCAGCCCAATTTGATCTCAAGTGGGCAGGACCAGAGACTCTAGACTTTTCCCTTTGTTTTAGTGCAGAGCACATTATGAAAGTGTTTAATTATTCTTTTACAAAACATTTTATGAACAACCTGGAAAAAAAAAGCTATTTCAGGGCATTGCTGCTACTGCTGGTTAGTGCTGGGTTTCACTGTTGTGTGATGTTCACAGCTCTGTAATTTACACGGCTGCTCTAGAGGATGAGCGATAATAGATCATGAATGAATGAATGAATCATTTTAGCCAAATATTGTTGCAGCAGCTCAGTGCAGTTGTTGAGAAGGAGTTCCCAATCCACTTGTGTTAAACACGATGTGTCGTACTAAAACAACATGTAAGTGAGTGTTTTAAAACACAATAATTCATCTGTGGCTTGAGGGACCCTTAAGGCAATGACTCAATGTTATTATTGCTGTACCATGTGAAATAATGCAGATCAACGTGACAAAGCCTTCACTGGACCTTCTGAACACAAGGTGGCATCAGTGTACACTGCTGAACTGTGAGGTGACACAAAAGAAGCAACAATGAGAGTTTGAGAGCGGGGATGTTCATCAGCAGGAAGTACACGGTGGCCCTGTCATCTCCTCTGACCTGAGAGAGCAGAACCAGTTTGGCAGGTCGGCTTCCTCTGACCAGCAGCGTGTGTTTGGTATTTGCCGTCAGCACACATACTGTCAAACTGGCAGGGCCGCATGGCGTGCCAGACACTCCTTGGGGTGTCTGTTTTTTTGTGTATGAGCTCAGCCAAGGCGCTCGCTCGTCAGCTGTGAGTCCTGGAACTCAGTCACCTGTCTCACAACCGGTAGCACACCTGTCTGTCCCTCTGAGCTCATGTGATTTCAGCAAACATTAAGATCTGATGCTTCAGTGCTGCTGTAAACAAAACCAGCCTCTGGGTAAGAACTGGTTCCCCGCTTAGAAAGAAGAGGATCATATTCCAGATAAATAAAGCTACCTGTGAAGCCACAGTCATGCGCACTGTGCAGGCTCTCCATCACCTTAATCATATGCAGCACAACACGCCGGCTCTGGCTAACACACCACCCTGTTCCCCTACAAAAAGAAAAAAAGCAATTATATGAGAATACTCATAGTCTTTCTCCCCGTTGACAACAATTCTAATCACCTCCAAACAAACACGCTCGGGCGCTCCTAAAAATACTTTCCTGTTTATAAATGGGAAGACTTCCCATTCTCAGTGGGAACATTCCCCTGGCGTTTCCACCCTCCTGAGAGAAAGCCTATAAACGCCAGCCCACCAGTACGGCTGTCGGTTCAGGATTAAGTTGATGCTCAGCCTTTTCAAACGGGGTTCATCATTAGCTGAATCATTTAAATAGGGTAAAACATCTGCACAGCAGGGGGGGTAGGCTAATGTCGCTTTTCTGGAAAGGATGAGATCAAAAGCGGGAGAGCTCAAATATAAATGCTTTATTAGAGCGCAGTGGATCCAGGCCCACACAGACACCCAGGAAGTGAAAATAAAACTTAAGACATGCAGCTATGTAGAGCTTTCACGCTGACAGCTGGTCAGGACTGGTCCAGCAGGTCTGACTGCTCTGCAGCCGTGAACATTTTTCTGAGGAGATGAGGCATTGGATATGGCGTTAGTTTAAACCACTGGGTAAACATGCTCTGACACCAGGTTCAAGCCGGCTGCAGATGCACCGCCTTGCCAATTGTTTTCTTGACTTTAATAGATTCTTTTGATCCTCCCACATCGTTGTGCATTCGGTACACGTGAGGTTTGATGTAACTGAGAGGATGAGTGAAGCTTTGGACCCTTTGAATGATAAGTTGATGCTCTAGAGGTAAACTTCACTGTGTGGAGATGTCAGGGCACAGGCTGGAGTGCTCGACTGCAAATACTGTGTGTCAACACGCCTAGAGTCGACGGAGAACACAGACTTCTGTGGGCTGGAATGAAAACAGGAGTGTTCTCACACAACCATGACCTTCAGACGCAAACACACAGTTGCGATGTGACAGAAGAAAGCAGAGGATAACTGTTTATCACAGCCGATTACAGAAAACGGCCCGTCTACTCAGCAGCACTCTGGAGTCCTTCAGATATGTTGCGTTTTACTGCTCCTGCTTGTTATGTATTCTTTCTTCTTCCCGCTGACCCAGATATGATATGAAGGTGAAAACAACGCAGCCTAATCCTACCGCTCTTTACATTTCCACCAGGGCGGTCTTGGGCGACCTTCACACATCCGTTACAGCGGGGCCTCATTAGCGGCGAGATTCAGATCCACCAGCGTCGACGGATGAACTTTAATTATTGTAGGAGATGCTCTTCCTGCGCCGCGGCATTTCACCTCACGTGGAGCGCATGATTAGGTGAATGAGTATGTACAGAGCTGATATTTGGTGTCTGGGCTCTGACCTTCTCAGTCGCCACAAGCATACGCAGCCGAGCCCAACGCAGCACAGACTGGGGAGTGACAGTGATAATGTCCCCCTGGAAAACACAGTGCATACAAAGCAGAGAGCAAGGTACTGTGGAAACTATTACAGGATGTAGGAGATGAAGATGAAGGAGATAGTGGACTGCTGGGCACCTTAGACCCTTGGTCTTGGAGCTGTACTATCTGTATTTGCGAGGCAGTGACAAGACCATGTGATGTAGCAAAGACAACATTTTTATTATTAATTCCACAGCTCTGTCTGCGCTACAGCTCACCACAGAAGGGAGTATCATTACTCACAGCACACAAAAACAACCTGGAACTGTGGGGAGGGAGAGTGGACAGGACCTCATCTGACATGTTCCCAACATTAGCTGGGATTCTGGGACAGACTGAGGCCATTATTATTATTTTACCGTCAGTAAAGATACACCCAGTGTGATGTCACCCATAGTATTCGTGAAGGGTGGTGGGTGGGGTCAACTGTCCTCCTGCCAGCCTAAATAACTGCAGATTTTGGCACGTACGTAGTGCTGGCTTCATGTTTCAACCACAAAAGGTTGCAGCTTGGTTGAATGTACACAGAAAATCTTTAAATCCAGCATTCTGGTCTGAGTCAAGGCTTCAGCATTCAGTGAATCACTGAATACTGAGTGTTGTTTCCACTTACAAAAGTTTCACCCCAGAAAGAAACCCAAAAATATGACTCTCACAAATATAATGGTGTGGAAAGGAGAAGTTGGAACCAGAGAACAGTTTCACTTGCTCAGTATCACAGCAGTTGCTTAAAGTAACATCTCATGATGATTTATGAGATTAATAAGTAATAATAACTAAAGCAGCAGCTGCCACAAGTTAAAACCTTCTTTCTGTATCCATAAGTAGACATGGACATGAAGTAAATTTACACAGGTGTAGCCTCACTTTGAGTCCCTTATATATTAGCACCCTTGCTAAGACACGAGGTCCACCAAAATCCTGCCTACACATATGTAGCTAATAGCCTTAGTGACGGCTCGGTTCTTTTAAATATCTCCGTGAGTCATCATCAGTGAGGTAAAACACCAGAGACCTGGAACTAGTTTTCACTACTGCAGCCATACTAAACGCCGCTTTTAACACCTGAGCTGTTCCCGGCAGTCGGGCAGGAACAGGTCTGCTGAGGAAAGCCATAAAGGAAATATATGAGAGAGACATATAATAAAAAATCACATTAAACCTCCTGTCTCTAACTGAGACTGAGACATGCATTTAAACTGGGTCAGTATGAAACTCAGAAACATCAGCAACATGTTTAGCACTCACAGTATTTAACCTTTTATAACATTTGTAATATAGATTAGATTAGATAGGTTCAACTGTACTGTTATTACACATGTACACATACAGAGGAAAGAAATGCAGTTTAGCATTTAACCAGAAGTACAACAGGCAGTAAGTGCACATAACATATCATGTAAATCTCTGAAAGAAAGGTAAATAAAGTTAATATTTGTGCCTTTTAAATGTAATCCATACTTGCAAACATCGCCACAGAGTAGCTTAGCGATATATAACTCAGGTACAGTTCATTCAGTTAAATGTACACGGTCCACTTCATCATATGCATATAGTTGCAATATGGCAACAACTTAAATTTAACAAAATGCTTATCGCTTTGCAATCGATTAAAATGGAAAAACTGGATGCTGCTCTTTTTCTAAATATTGAACAAATGATGGTGACCTCAGATCACGACCTGTACACGGTCAGATGTCTATGGTAAAAGAGGAGGCATCCAGGATATGAGATATTACTAAATACCAGTGTTTAAAGAAAAAAAAAGCATGGATTTTATTTTGCTGCCTTTTAATTTAAATAAAATAATAGTTGTCATATGGCAACACCATGCAAGAGGGAGTTAACCACAACGAGAAGAGCTAGGAGAGCTACTGTGGGTTGCATTTATGGCCAGACACCAGTGAAAGAAGAAAAGACTTACCTTGATACAGAAATACAGTGACCTGGCATATCTTCCTCTTCCTCTTCCTCCTCCTCTTTTTCTTCTTTTGTTTTAATGGCAATTAGTAAAACAGCTTCCCTAAATCTGTGTGCAGAATAACAGATGTTCTGTTTTTTAGGTCCACCACTGTAACGCTGTATATCTGTAGCTGGACTGAACTTGTGAACTTGTCAAACATGCAGAGACTATTCTGGAGCGTACTGCAGACCTAGGCAAACATCTCCAGGAGTGTATTATCTCTTAAATGCTGTGACTTTAACTAGCTTATTCACATCATTTCAGCCTCCTAGCTAAGCTAACAACCTGACTTTCTGCTGCTGTGTCTTGACACCTGCGGTCCGTGAACACACTGGACTTGGTCACGGACAGGAGTGCTCTGGAAGCTAATGTGATGCTACGGAGTCATGCACATGACATGTTGCAGGGTTGAGTGTGCAGAGTTGTGTCAGGAGGGGGGCCCTTAGGGAGTTCTTCTACAGTCGTTGAACACTTAGCACATCACCACTGCTGTAGTTTAAAGCTTGTCAGTCCTCGTGGGACCCCCTCTGGTCTAGGGCCCCAAGTAGTTGCCAGCGGTGCCTCTGAATACATGGATGTTACATGGATGCAACAAGTAAACTGAGACTCGCAGAATATGAAACAACTTTTTATTGGATTTTATATAAAGTATTTTAATAGTTATTGTTTTTCCAATCATTTCACCATTTTTGTTTGTTCTTTGTGCTCCACGTGGACAGAGAGTAGTTTGATATATAGTTTATTATTGTTATAGTGCAAGTTGTTTGCACAGTGAGTGATTTGTACTGAAATGCATGATACTGATTGCATTTGACTATTAATTCTATTAGCATTACAAACCAGCATTAGCATCCAGCATTACAAACCCCTTAGTCATAAAAATCCAGACTGGTGACTACTAGACAAATAAAAAAAAAAACTCCAGAGCCTCAGTCTCATTTCTACCTGTGCTGGCTGGAGTGCTGCATGGAGGGGAGGTTGCAGTCTGTGAAGGTGGCCGGGGGTACGTGTCCAGCATGGAGAAAAGACATTGTCTAATTGCTTTGCTAGAAATAGCCTGAGGTGAGGCGAGTGGCTGCTCTGCTGGTGCAGAAGGAGAAGGGATTGCCCCATCTTGTTAAATCACCACCCTGACCTTTGCCCCGACTGTGGCCACTCAGGGTGCCGCTGCTACACATGGATACACACACACACAGCGTTAATACGTAAGAGCACACACGTGATCGGACACAGAGAGGCACACACACGATATATCACTAACATCACTGTGGTAATAACAGAGATGACCCCAATCATCAGAGGGGGGAAAAAGGGAAACTGGAGCCCATTCCCCTGCCAAGGCTACATTTTATTGTTGGCCTCCATTGTGCCCTCTTGATGACATGGCATTGGAGGTTGATCACCTATAATAGAGTCCAGCCGAGGTGCAGATTAAAAGTACAAATCACATTGTAAACGACTGAGATGAGCTGCACTGTATAACCTCCATCTTGGTCAGTGGGGTGTACCCCTCGGTTCCAGTCTCTCAGCTTGACTCAAAGAAGGCAAGAGATAACAACTCAGTGCTGGGAGGAAGGATCAAAGAAACTGGGCGAGTGAAGCTCCAGTACACGACTGAGAGGGGATATTAAACCAGGTGTTCGGTCTTTGAGCACATGTGGCTGGATTTGATCCTTCTTTCACTCTTGATGTTCTTTCCTACTTCAGCGCCATATGGAAAGAGGTTGAGGGGAAACTTACGATGTTAATTTCCCCGCACCTGGCCTCCCGTGGAACAGAGCTACAGTTAAGTGCTCCACTCCTTTCTGCTCACGCCACAAGCTGTGTCACTCCTGCCAGAAAATGAAATGTCACATCTGCAGATGAGCATCACCTCACTGATCCATGAAGCTCAGCAGACAAAGTCCCCCCAGAGAGAGGGGGATCTTGAAAAAACATGATGTTATTGGACGGATAATCACAGCATAAATCTGCCGCCGCTCCTCATTTCTCCCTAAAGCACAAAGAGGAAGGTCATTAATCAAAAGTCTCATATTAGTCATCGAGATGTGAGCAGCATGGGGCCAAAATAGCGACCCAAGATAACGCTAAGATGCAGCGGGTATAGAGGTCAGGCCTTAACAGATGACTCTGTATCGACCAAATGGGGAGACAGGAGAGGCAGGGAGGCAGGGAGGCAGGGGGGAGAGGGGGGTGGATGGTGTGCCAGGGTTCTTCTCCTCCTCCTAGTCTGGGGAGATGTGGAAGACTGACAAATGAGTGCATACCAGCTGGGTAAGCCTCATGAGAAATCTGGGCTGTGTGCGGGCGCAGCAGACAGAGTGGGATGACTGGCTCAGCTCTTGATTCAGCTCTCCGCAGAACCTCCTCCACCGTCTCCAGCTGCAACATACAGGTTGTTCAAGGCGACATACGGTTGAGTGGCGTGAGTGTTTGCATGGTGACACATCGATGTTGTGCCTCCTTTTCCTATTCACTCTCATTTGACATGGCACAGTGACTGTGCATTTAAAGTTCAGACTGTCAGATTTAATTTAAGTATATCCTCAGACAGACTGTTGCGTTGTTAAAACAACTACAGTTGTCAATTTACCTAATATACTGTCAACATCACATGTATGCTGTATCAGCATTACGGTCATTAAAGCATGAAAGGATGCCTCAATTTAAAACATGATGCAAAACGCTTAGAGTACAGAACATTCAGTGTATGACTTGAGGCTTCTTGTTTTGACTCCTGGGAGTTTACTCTGCAAAACAGATTCTCAAGGTAGGACACTTAAATAGACTCTGTATCCATCAAAAATACTACTGGGACCAAAAACAAGAGGGACTGTGTCCAAAAGTGGTTGTAACTCCTCAGTCATTCATCCGATGTGGCTGTAAAAGCTCACATTCACATCATAATCTGTGTCATTTTCCATCCAAAGCGCTGAGAGCGCCGAGCCAAAATGTTAATGTACTGCTGTGCCGATGGAACTGATGGAGCTCGCTCTTCATGCATATGCATATTCCACTATCCTACCCAGAATTCCCCCTGCAGCCTGCTCCCAACCTGAGGTT
The DNA here is from genome assembly GCA_005024645.1 of Planiliza haematocheilus. NCBI lineage: Eukaryota > Metazoa > Chordata > Actinopteri > Mugiliformes > Mugilidae > Planiliza > Planiliza haematocheilus. The sequence continues at coordinate 7,052,369 of SRSE01000276.1, forward strand.
TCTAAAAACGGCAGAAAGCTTAACGTCTGTGACAGCAGTCACACTGGAGGAGAGTGACTTTGATGAGACCCGTGCTTTTAGAGGCCTCTTTTGTTAGCAGGGAACGAATCACGCTTTACAAGATAAATCATCCCGCTAGCAGCCGGCTTAGACTGTGTACAACCAGATATGGTTGCCAAGGAAACCCTCCTGGAGAACCAATTTTTTTTTTGCCTTACCAACCTCCTTGATCTGTGCAAACAATTAATACCTCAGCCAGGCAGACGGGAGGGAGTCGGGGAAGTGGGAGGCAGGCACAAATCCCCAGGTGCTTAGCACACCACCACTCTCTCCCTTCAGCTATGTGAATGAGGACATGGGGTAAAAAAAAAAAAAAAGACACAAATGGATATTGGGCTGGAGGACACAGAGGGATGATGTATGACTCATTGTACATTAATTCAATGAGAAAACAGTGTTTAGTCCATAAATCTAATCTGCACACGTGCAGTAGCACACATCTCTAATGTCCTTTTAATGAATGTTTTGAATGCACAGCCATAAAAGTGCCATTATATCCTGCTCCATCCATCTGTAAGGTGGCTGTGTCTGCACTGGGATCACTGCAGCTGAATAAACCTGGTGCCTGACAGAGGCCCTGATGCGTAGAGCTGCTGGGGAGCCATTATGTTCCATGAGAGACTTCGACTAGCCACAGATCAATGCTCTGGGGCCCTATCTATTACTGACATCCAATTATAGCGATGGACGTCCGCTTAGCACGGCTACTAAGTGCTTTAGTCTTTTTATTGAATACCTGTCAACAGCCTGCACACAGTGGAGCTATCAGCTAATAATCAGCTATCGATCTACCCACCATGTCAAAATCTTCAGCGTGTTGCTGAGTGTATAAAGAGCGCGAGGAGGGCAGTGGTCGCGGCAGAAAGACATGACGTTAATATGTGTGTGATTTGAGGCGCAGCCGTTAACCAGGCATTTCACATCATTCAGCATACTTAATTAGGAAGCTAATTTTGTACAACTTTGATTAGTGCTGGCCTTGCAATGCAAGTAATTGCCCACCACATTTACTAAGGAGGGAAATTGGCTGTAATTGCAAAAAACTAAGCAAATGTTGCAACAAATGACCAAGACACAAGGGACAATGCAGCTCAGTAGGGAAATGACAACAAGTCAATAAGAGACCTCTGGGGGTGGAGAGCTCCTCTGTATGTTTATTCCGAGCTGAACAAGCATCGGAGATGGCAGGCGGTGACAGCGCCTGCCCGCTTCATTGATTAATTACAGTCATTAGGTGGTTAGAAAGTCACCTCACCTGGTGTAAGGGGTGGAATTCACCAGCTGATTAAAATGAATCACGGTCAAAAAGCTGCAGGAGGCAGAGTCCTTAGAGAGCATGCACCGCTGGAGAGGACAGAAATTAAGTTTTATTCATGCTTAAGCCGAGACTTGCCCCTCAGAAAAAACAAACAATCATGGATGAGTTTTCCCAATTTCATGACTTTTATTATTCAAAAATACAGCACAAAAAATACACACAAAAAGAAAGAAATTCACACAGGTGTGCTAACCTCAAAGGAGATCTTCATACAGTATTAGTACGCTGATTTCAAAACTACAGTTAATATGGTTAGTAGTAGTTATCATTAATGTTCTGAGCACACAGAGGGACAGCAACAGGACTATCTCCCTACGAGCTCCGTACACTTTTCCAGCAGGTGAAGAGTCTAACTAGAATCACTACATGGGCCCATCCAGAGCACAAACTCCCCTCATGAACAATACACTCAGTCACTCTCAGACACTCATACTGCCAGGTGTCATTTTTTGTCTAGCGAGGCCTAGGTCTCAGTTTATGTCGTGTTAAAGCCAATCTGAAGCAAAGGGGCAACAACAACTGTAATCTCCCCTTAAATATCCACACACAAAAACGTGACACACACACAGACAATGCCAGAAATTCATCCAGTTCAACATAGCAAACAGCATCTGTACTGTACTGACTAGCCCCTCCTCTTGTGTTTTAGATATAGATTTGCCAAGCACAGCACAGCAGAGCATCACAGATACATCCATAAAAACATCATCTTTATATCATTCCATGTGTTGTGATTAGATAGGGTTACTTTGACAGGATATTAATACATACACCCAGAACCACTTAGATTATTGTGTTTGGTTTTTAAAAAAAAAATTATAATAATAAAACATATGAATTACTGAAGTTAGAAAAAAATTGTTTTGGATAAGAAAAAATAAAACATAAGATAGTGAAGGTGAGTGGGTGGAAATGTAGTCACGATCTAATCGAGGCAACAGGAAACAATCAATAGGATCACTGTGTACAGATTGTTATTGGTATATTGTTCTTGTGGCAGTGATGGCGATGCAGGGCGATGCAGGGCGATGCTACTGCACATCGCACTACGACACAACTCAACCGGGGCAACAAGGCACAATAGAAGTCATTAGAATCCAGCTGTGAACAGGTAAACTGAAGGTAGGTGTGTAAGGCTAAAACAAGGAAGAGATAAGGCGTCGGAGCAAAAAGAAACACTGTGCCCCTAAGTATTCATACAGTTTGTTAAGTGACAGACAAAATGAGATGTTGGGTTTCTAATTAACAGAAGGATGGACGTGGGCAACAACAGTCTGAAACTGCAATTTTAAGTGACCATTGAGAGACCGCAAAACAAACTTAAACCAAAGCAGCGATGGAAGTGCAGAGAAACAATTCAGCAGGCGTGTCAAATGACTTCCTCTCTGTGGCAATTAATGCTACGAACGCAGTGAGAGGCTTCATATCGACACAGAGAGAAGGTTAATGAAGGTATTGGCTCCTTGTAATGCGACTTGGAGCTCTGGTCATGCTAATAAGGTGGGGAGTCTTCACGTCCTGGTGGTCACTGAGGTTTAGGAGCCTGTTGACAGTCAAACTCAATCAAAGCCGATTGCTCAGTGAGCCTTGTTGTCCAGCTGCCTCTGTTATAACACTTCATCTAAGATCTATGGGTTGGGGGATGGACACTGGTCCTTTTTAAGATCGGTCAAGAAGCAATAATCCATCCAATCACAAGATCTGGCGGTCAAAACCTCCCCCTCTGTACCAGCCAATCCGGTCTCCTTTAGGCCCCTCAACCAAACGCGGAGTGGACAATTCAAACTGCAGAACAACGGCTGACCTATATACAGTCATTCTTTAGTTTGGTCCATGGATTAAATCAAATCTGTGAATTTTCGTCTAGTGGGCCATTCTAGTTTATCACTTATATCCAAAGACTTTGTGGAATTTAAAAGAAAAATCTGAAGACACTTGTAAAGACTGGATGGACAAACCAATGATCACAGTTAGAAAACAAATCACCTATACATTTCCCAGACTCACATTCACATACATACATTTATATTCACACATACACACAGCTGCACTTTATACATATGCATGCATACAGCTGTACAGTGGGCCAATTAAAGCCCTGGATCTGTTTAGAACATACAGTATGTTTACAGCAAGGGCCGTCTACAGAAAAAATAATAAAACATGCATTCACGTATGTACAGTATCATTTGTGTATTGACCATTCTACTTAATCCACACTAATTCATTTTTTCTGCGAGAAAGTTCAAGACATAAAATTCATAGAAGTTTTTTTTGTATTTATATTTGATAAAAAGTTAATGTTCTCTGTTGTGATTCCAATACAACATATTTTTTCTTCTCAGCATCACAGCAGAACCAGGTCTTCATAAGAGGAGGATACTTCCATTTGTAAATAATGAAGAGCTAAAAACAGGCAGTCAGCCCGTCGTAGCTACTGCTCCATCTTCACTGTCTTATGTCGTGCTCCTTTCCACCGTTCCCCCCACCCACCCCAACTTGCACAGTCCTTTCTCAAGAAGAACAAATGCTAGACGATTGAGCCATCCCTGTTCTGGGCAGGGACCATGACGGGGATGGCCCCCATGCGACTGAGGTTGGGGCCGGCCATCCTGGCAGCAGTGGGTGGAGGAAGAGGTACCTGGCTGGGAGGCCTCTCAAATTCCTCTGAAGAAGGAATCTTGTCGTACTGGGGCTTCAGGGCGTACTCGTGTAGGTTGGAGGGTGACATGGAGCCCAGGGAGGAGCGCTGGCTACCGACGGTAAAGCTGCGTGCTGTTGAAACGCGACTCTTAGGTGGAGGCACATCCTCTCTGAGGAGAGACAGAGACAGCATTGCATTTAGAAAACAAGTCATAACTAGAAACTCATCTTCATCATGAGCTTACCTGAACGTCATGTTAGAGAAACTTCACATGGAAAGAATTTTTGATGTGCAAGGAAAACAATGACTACTCAAGCAATCTGCACCTCAAGAGCAAAACATGAGTGGAATAAATAAGAATAAAGAGTTCATTTGATTGGTTGGACTGTGTCTGCACGGCTCAGTCACACTGACTATGTAATAGCCTATGGAGACCAAGCTGAGTATCCAAATACAGCTATGCCCTCTACTCCCTCTGCCACCACATTAACAACTAATAAGCAGTAATAATCCAGTTAAATGCTCAATCCAACTGAGCCTGAGGGGCCAGAGCTTGTTTTGTCCATAGTTTCATGCTGTGGTGTTTCAGCAAATGTGTGTCTGTGTATACGAGACAGAACCAGTGGTCTAATCCTCTTTGTCCTACAGCAGGAGCAGTGTCACATTGCGGTCTTAGACAGATTCAGAGCAGAGCACAGTGATGGTAAGCTCAGTGGCTGTACGGAGCCCATGGGCCGGATGGAGAGCTGGATGGCGAGGGGGGGTTGGGGTAGGTGGCTCTGGTGTGGGGGGCAGCCAGCCACAGACATGACACAGGATCCACAGAGCAAACAAAGCTTTCAAACTGATTACCACAGCTGTTTATTTGAGGAGGGGTAAAAAAAGAAAAACGCTGATGGAGAAAAACCATTTCATGGTTGTTAGTGATGTTACGTGTGTGTGTGTGTGTGTGTGTGTGTGTGTGTGTGTCTAGATGACCACAGCTTGTGTTGCACAGGGAGCTGAGAGCTATAGTCACATACAGCCTATAGCATTTTGATGTAATCCTAGATTATAAATTACACAACAAGAACCGGACAAAAATACAAACTATTCATTCATCAATAGCTTGTGCATCTTAGAGACAAATCTCATTGGTATTTTAGAGAACATACCTTATCTCATTGCAGATTTCTTTCTCATACTTCTTTTTGTTACGGGCACGGCAACAGCAGAAGAGGATGATGGCAATAATGATGAGGAACAAGAGCACGGCAATTATGGCTCCTGCGATGATGCCTGCAGTGTTAGGGGCTGGACAAAACAAGACAGACAAAATGTGTTGAAAGGCTTGACAAATGTAAGTAGCGTTGCACAAACATGAATGGAACTAAGGCTCTGCATCCAACAAAGGCCTTGAAATGTAGTACCAGATTTTGGCACAGACTGCAGCTTTCAGTCACACATAATCACAATTTGCTCAAGAATCATGCACAGGGTGGGAAGTTCAAAAGGATAATGTTGTACTGCTGTCTTTCAACAATCACTGCAACAAACAGAATGCATCATTTACTCCGTCCTGACTGTCAGTCAATGAAAATAAAATGAAAACTGAGAATCAGGTTGAGATCGGGCTGCATTTCAAGGTAAAATATTACATGAAACAACAGGAATGTTGTTAATTCTGATACACATAACTGACACATGTATTTAAGACCAGTATTATTATTATAATATAAAATATACTATTTAGGATGTTAACAAAATTTCAAGTATGTAAGGCATGACATATCTGTATTTTTCCCAGGTGTCATTGACACGGTTTAATAAAGTGGGTTTCCCTTTTAACTTGTGCCAATGGATTGATTTGTCACCTGACAACTTTGGTAGTGCTAACACTGGCGTTAGTAAACTTCACTTCACTTCTTCTTGTCATCCTGGCTAAACAATCTGTTCCTTTATTAATGTGGTCAAAGGAAAGTTTTGTTTGACCACGTCACTATTGTCATGCAGGTTTTAACTGACACTGTTTGCAGGAAAAATGGCTGTCATGTGAGCATTTTTTTTAAAGCTGTATTTCCAGCTCATCAGGTTGAAAAAAAGGTTACACATTTCTCAAGCGCAATCAAAAATGTCACTGAAGAAATTACACAATGCACTGTTGTGCAGCATATATGACCCTTAACGAAGAGGAGGAATCAGAGGTGGGATCAAAGAAATGCCAAGGAGTCAGGTTGTGCCACTAGCAAGTTCTGAAATGCCACAAGTTCTAAACACACAAAATAGTGGCCTGAAATCAACAAGACTAAACAATGACTGGTGCAGGAAAGTTAAAATAACTAAACTATCCCCATCGTGCCTTCGTATACAGCTACATAGAGCTTCTGGTGACCTTGACATTTACCATCAGCAGATCAGTTTTTTTTTTTTAACAAATTAAAACATTTCTACAATTACCAGATGGGATGGCATAAAGCATTGTACAGACACTAATGGCCACTAAGCTACATACCGATACTGTATTCTTGAAGGTTCATCGTGTAGGGGAAGGCAATTTTTTCAAGTGCGCCATATACCCTAGGGACATGGCCATTTGACCACAGCAACAAGTGTAACTATACAACAGGCTGAATATGGGTTAGTGCTTCAACATGAGATTGGTTGGTTGGGTACTCACGAGGTGTCACGCTGAGATATAGTGTACACTCCTCTGTGCCAACCTTGTTGGTGGCAACACAGCGATAGCTGCCAGATGCGCTAGCAGATGCATTCCTCACATTAACAGTGCCTCCCATAGGATCTGTAGTGAGGGCAAAAAAAATATAAATACATAAATTAAATGATGACGGTGTCAAACAGACGACCTGTGAGTAGGACAGTGATCCATTTCTCTGAGAGTGACCAAGAAGTCCATTACCCAACACTGCAGAGGCGGGCAGCAGCTTGCTGTCACTGGTCTTCTCCCAGGAGTACTGCAGAGGTTTGGTTCCCTCGCTAGATAGGCACCGCAGCACAATGTCTTTGCCTTCCTCTGTGGGGCCTTCAGTGTAACACCTGGGCTTAGATGGCCTTACTGTCGAGAGAAAAGGATAAGAGTGGAGAGATTCAGAGAGATGAACACAGCAGGCACATCCAGGTGGGCACAGTAGCTGAGAATGACACAATCCTTCTTCCTACAACTTTATTTTTCAATCTTGCACGTTGTGGGTGAGTTTTGTGCGTGTGTGTCTATTGTGTAGTCTTAAAGTTGATTTCCTCCCTTGTTTAAAGCAGCAGTCATCAGAGTAACTGATACAGCTGCTGTCATTACAGGAGCCGTCAATCCGGATAATTACAAGGAAGAAAGGTGATGTGTGTCGTTGGACACACAAACACACATGCAGATAGCATTCAGCATTAAGAATGAGAACAGGCTTTCTATTTTAACAGCCGTGCAAAATATGTGTGCAAACAGTCGGTCAGTCAGAGTGTTGGCGGGAGATGAGATGTGGTGGGGTTGGGGGGGCACCAAATTAAAAGCAGACCTGCTCCAGTGAAGCCCAGACACACAGCGAGGCAGGCAAGAGAGAGAAAAAGAGAAAGGGACTGGGCTGGATAATGTTTGGATAGAGAAAATCTGAGGCCAAAGTCCGTTCTCTGTGTTCACTGACAGAAGGCTGACATCATGGTGTGGTAATGGGTTCTGTGACAACAAAACCCTGGAGTGGAGCTCTCCAGATCTGAACCAGGTGCCATGCGGGAGGGGGGAGCTTAGCAGGCATAACCGTAAGGATTAACAGTACACCGACAGATACAGAATGCTCTTACTAATCTAATAAACACGCACACGGTGAGGACAGAGGGGGGCAAAACAGAAAGCGGGAGAGCAAAAATTAAGCAAGCGTTGATGGACAGATGGCAGAGTGATGGAGGCCAAGGCTGCGCTGCTCCTAACTCACTGGTCTGCTGTATGCTGATGTTGTGTTGCACCTACACACACACTGACACGACACACAGTAAATGTCAGAGAGCTATGACATTTTGAATGTATCCTTTAAAAGGTGAAAGTCAACTCGACACGTTTGAGGGCTGTAGCACACTGCTCCTCATATTAAGACTGCTGTCCGATGAGCAGATTTATTTGTTTGCAAGATGGGGTCAAAGAAGTAGGTGACAGAGGCTGGAGGAGACAAAAGGGCAGAGTGATACAATGAACCCAGCTCTGTTAAACGAACAATGAAGTGAGATTTATGAGCTACACACGGCCGTATTGTGGAGGAGATAAGTATAAATAGCTATATTGTGGCATGCATTGCTATCACGAGATGCATACCTTCACACAGTGACGACTGTTGAATGATAAAGTGAAATATAAGCGACTAGTGGCCACTAAAGCTAAGCAGACAGAATGAATGAGATTGGCTGTTGAGCTACACAGAGAGACGCTGGATATGATGAGGACTGCCTGCACTCAGGAAGGGCTGACTGATTGGTTGCTGAAGTTGCTCAGTGTATAAGTAGGATGTAGTCAGAAACAGTTGTTGAGTTTCCAACATGCAGTGCTGAGCTGCAGGTTGATACTCTCCTTCTATTTACTTCAATGTCTTACTGCAAGGAGAAGAAAATACATAACAGTGCATGCTACCTCCTCCCTCTGTAGTACCTGGACGCTGTTTACATTGCAGGTGTCAGTGTGCGTCTGTATACCCGCACATGGCAGGGTTTGTCACAAGCAGCAGCAACACCCAGTGAATATATGGAAGTGCACTTGTGTTCGTGCACAAATCTGCATGCATGTCTGTCCTGCACCATCCACCTTGTGACAAGATCAAACTCAAGGTAAATGCAGAGCAGGCAAGATGTCCCCACCTCTCCTTGTCAATGTTTCTTTGTTCGAACACCCCTGCCCCTGGGGTCAACAGCTAGCAGCCTGTCAGCTTCTGTAGCCTCGAGCCATCTAGTTCTCATGCACACATACTCACGCTACAGCTAAAGACACCTGCATTTACATTTTAGTCACTCGATGTTCTCATGCACCGCACCTTAAAATCAACCGATACCATCAAATAACTCAAAGAGTACAAAGACCACTAGAACTAACAACTGCTTCCATCTACTGCCAGGAACTATAAAGTAAACTGTAACCCTGAAATGATAATAAATTACATTTTACTTAATATCTTCTCTGTATGAAATCACAAGGTTTTTGATACAGGTTCCTGAAGAGTATGAATGTAACACAAATGCAGCAACATTTAACAACTTCCACAGTGACACCTAAAATAAGGAACTGTGACAGGCGGAAGAGTCCGTCATAGCAGATGTATTAGCAGTAACTAAAGAAGCGGCTCCTTTTTTAATGCGTCTCCTGTTTGGATTTGTATTTATGGAAGAGCTGTAGCCAAATTTCATGACAAGATTATCTGCGTCCATCCATCTCTTTCATTACAGGTCTCCTTCGTGCTGCCGAAACAAAATTACTGAGGAACCTGTTTGTTTTCCAATAGCATGTGTCTATCTGGTTGGACTAGTTGGTTCAGTCACTTTTGTACACATGACACCATGTCATCTAGTACAGTCAACAATTTTCCAAAGCTTGTTCTATAAGAATGCAGAAACTATTCTAATATAAGAGCTTCCGTAATAGCACAGCATACAGCACAGGCTGTTTTTCCCATATGCAAATAGCTGGCTGGTTTCGGGAGGTGATTCACTTTCGACATCATTTAGCTGACCGACCAGCGAGGTCAGTGTGTGTGTTTGCCTAGGGAGTGAATCATCTGACTTATGAAACTCTGATGTGTCACGCATCACACTATGTGCAATTAGCAAAACAAATTACCATTCCACCATTCCATGTGGCCATATCCTGTTAGTTTGGAAATGGGTGAAATATATATATAAAATCAAATATAATTAACTTTACCTCACATGGTCATCCATGTTATTAAGATTGTTAGATGCTGTTATTTTTTTATTTTTCCAGTTATTAACAAAATAACTATCGTAAAATATTGACAATATTATAATTGCAATGACAGCCACATTCTGAGATAGAGAATGTGATGCGAACCATCTTTTGCAAGCAGATAGCAATGGTTTTTCAAAATCACATATTCATGATATTTGCCCCCAGAAAATATACTGCTGGCAGCAAGGAAAAGTCACTTACTAAAAATGAATGACACAGTACTAACATAAAAAGATGCATCTGTCCATGAAGTGGATAGATGTAACAATGCAGATTTACAGAACAGAAAAAAGTACCATGCCTTAAACATGGACACTGGCAAAAAGGGGTGATTGATCGAAACCTCTGAGACCTGAGTTACTGTCATTAATCTGTAAGTGAGTCACACACGTAAATATAACCATAGATAAGTATAAACATATTAATTTACTGCACACTGTAATTGATATTCACGCCCCATGCCATGTTTGTTAATTGAACCTTAGGTTTTCTTGTACTGCCTTTGAAAATGTAACTAAAATAATAATAATAAAAATAAAAAATAAATATCTGGATTATCATTTTAGAAAATCATAGAACATCTAGTGGGAAGACAGTGTATCACAATGGGGTCAATGCTTTTCAGCCACTGGGAAGGTTATGCACTTGATTTTAGCAGGGATTACATCAAAACCGGCAAAGAGGGCAAAGACTATGTCACATGGTGCATTCCCATTGCGGAGGGAGAGAGAATTTACCCTGCGAGGAAAAAAAAGATGTCAAACCTAATGCTGCAGTGTATTCAGTGGTTTGCACTGCTCCAGTGGCCATTCCACTCACCCATGACGATCAGCCGCATCTTCCTGCTACGGATACCAGGAGCCTTCTTCACCTTACACTGGTAGGTGCCTGAATCTGACGACTTCAGCCCCATAAGGTTGATGGAGGCATCACCGTTCTTGGGGTCAGCTGAGTTGAAGTGGACTCGACCCTTCATGGGAGGGTAGTAGTCTTCGTAGGTCCTGTCACCTGAGTACAGAATCACCTGGTTGTGGAAAAGGAGAATGGGAAAGTTAAAAACTCAAACCTGTCTAGAATGATGTAGGGTATCAGACTTATCTGTTTATGAGAAAAACAGTTGTTCTAGAAAACCAATAAATAAAGGCCCTGAAATGACAGTTATGTGGTATCTGAAAGCAAAGACCTTGCTCAGTGAACCAACTAAAATATATGGAAGAGGGAGAGTGCCCTCCTCTTTTATCTCTCCAGTGCCCTCCAGCCTGGCAGTCTGTATTTTGCCCTTTCTGTGTCTAAGAAGAATGAAGGTGGAACAAACAAAGCCACCACTGTGGAGCTAAATCAACACCTGCTGTGTCAACAAAGCTCCCAATTCCGTCCAACCACTTCTGCACCACACATGCGTGCGCACACACACACACACACACACACACGAGAGTCTGGATCTTGAAAGCTGCTAGGAAATGCCTAGAAATAAAGCCCAGGTGGAGTCAACATGAAGCTTGTAGCTAGTAGCGGGTGATAGTGGAAAGGGGAAACAAAAACACAAGAAAAAATAAAAAGCAAGAAGGGCGGAAAAAAGAGACGTAGCAACAATGAAAAGAGTTCTCATTCCCTTTCATAGGCACTGGCATATTCCTCCACATTTCCATGGAGACAGTGATCATCAGGCTTTTTTGTGTCACCATCAACACCATGCATACGCACAGCAATACCCCTGGGTAGAGAGGAGAGGAAAAACTAGACATGGCAGGAGGAGAGGAAAAATAATGAACCCATCAGAGAAGGCAGAGCATTCAAAGGAAGTACGAGAACTGCAAAACAAAAGGAGACAGAGCGAACGAGGTTTTAGTGCGTCTATACCAAGTTGGCTTACTTTTTCAACCAGAAAACTAGATTTTGAAGATTCAAGTGTGGCATGCTCACAATGGGCGCTGTGTTCATCTTGTATATACTAACCAAGTAAAGAGGTAATTCAGTTAAAATTCCACCTGGCTCTCAGGGGAGGGAAACCTATCCTTCAAACCTCACTGGGGATCAGAGCATCAGCAGTAATAACAGTGATATGCGAGAAGAGACCACGGCAAAAAGGAAATTAAATTGCCCTAAGCTCAGCCAGACAAGAACTCTCACTTGGGTTCAACTGCTTCACAAAGCACACATATGGGAGTACTTACACACATACACACCTCTATCTAAAAAAATCTGAACAGCACAATAACCTTGAGAATCATGATCCAATGGAAAAAAAAAAAAAAAAAATCCCATAAAGAGCCCGGGGAACGAAAATGAAAAGGGCAAATGACTAGACAAGCTGGCGGGGGCTGGAAAGGACTCCACTGTCTGTGAGCTGGGTTTCATAACAGGTAGGACATTCAATGATACAATCACCACCTGGCCTGGCCATTCTCTGTGGATGGATCATAGTGCTCCAGTAGAAGGACTGGATTGGCCAGGCATAGTTTCATCACACACATTTTAGGATGAGATCATTGTCACGTGATGCGATTACTCAGTAAGCAAAGAGGAAGAGCTCATTTGAGAGGCAAAGCAGGGAGCCATCATACCTGTGTTCTCTAAACAACCTGCAGAGCTCAGGGAGATAAGCATTGTGTCTTTGCACTCCCACTCCTAACTTGCATAACTTAAAGTGCTGCTGCCAAAAGGAACAGCTATAGTCCAAACTGCTTCACAAGGTAATCACAGAATTACTAGCGTACATAAAAAAAAATACAAATAATGTCCTTTGGTCCTGAGGCTAAACAGAATGCAACAAAACATGACCAACAGCAGACAAAAACATTTTCACTGAACCTTATTTTGGCTTCATGTCCAAATCTTCCAAATACTTTGCAAATATACACAAATTCCTGTTGGAATAACTCAACAAGGGGCTCTGCTGTTGTTCTCAAGGACAAAAGATAGTTTGTGTGACATGGGATAAAGTTATGCATTTTCTCGGCAAATTCATCTCTTATTCAAACCATTCAGATTTGGTTTTTGTAATTGTTTTTCTCGTTGTTCTCACAGTGGTGGCAAATATGCAGGGCACACCCTCCTTTCCACTAATCTGTAGCCAGGCAATGAGTGCCAAATGCTAATGACTCTTACTGTAGGCATGCCTGGCATCTCTCATTCAAGCACAACAAAGCAACATACATTAGCTATGCTTCACCACCCTCAAAAAGACCCTGATGATATGTGGGATATGTCAGAGAAAGGGTGCCATGGGTCCCCAGTAGACACTGGAATGAATAGATAATGTTGTGGTATAACTTCTGAAGGCATAAATGCAGCGCACAAGCAGCCAGAATATATGGCACATTAATATGAACTTAATTCTTAAAGAAACAATTGTTTACATATGCAAGACTAATCACATAACCCATCTGTAAAAGAGAGCTTCAAGTTCCCAGACTTAAGACACTGTAAACTTATTAATTCACCACTTTAAAAATACAATTCTGATAGTGGCTGTTCCTTTAAATCCAAATGTGAACAAGGGTTCACCATGGCTACTGAGCATCTGGGAGCCTCTGGCTATAAAGTTAAGCTTTCACTGTCATTTCATTGCCTGGTCTGGCTGCTTTGGTCCTATCAAACTGGCCTAATTCTATTGAACAATGTCACATATATTAAAAGAGCGTCTTGGAATTTATATGTCACTAATTGAAAGAATTTACTCCGTGCTTGACTTCATTTTGGTTCAGGGCAATTCAAATTGGAGCTTGTGTATATAGCGAGCAGAGTCTGATAGGTCAATTAGAACAAATGCGTTCAGAGAACGATGTCAGGCCTGTTTAAATTTCTACTAAGGTTTGGCAACACTACAGTGCGTGCACATCAGATCCAGCAAAATTACATGTAGTAAAGAAAAGAAACGGTGGAACCACATGCAATTTGAGAACATGTGATATATTTCTACAGCTGCATTCATGAAAACGAAGAGGCCCTCCTAGGGAACGGCCCACATCCTGTGCTCACTAACAGCATCAGTGTGAGAGATAAACTGACCGGACATTAACACTTCATTCTGAGATTCAAAGATATGCTAAGATGCAAAGATATGCTTTTTTTTTTTACTGCACCTATGTTTCCTTCAAACACTCCAGCAAATGATTTATAATGAAAATAGATGAGGCAAAGGCCTGAGTCTAGACACGGAAATGGGAGAAAAAAAACTAATGGAAAAGAAGGCTTTGTGACAGGTGGGAGGTGGGGTGCAAAGAGCCACAAGAGAGAGGACCGTGCCACTGGAGTGATCTGTAGCAAGAATATGTTTCCATAGTTGTTAAATCCCTGAGGGTATGTGGAGTTCCTGTGGAGTTGTATAGTCTTTCCTTTCTATGGCCCTCAGCCACAGAAAGAAAAGGAAAGACTGCCAGGGTTGACTGCGAGAGCCTGCAGAGAACAAATGCTCAATACACTGATAAGTAGCTCAAATTACATTTGCCTTGTACTGTATCCCTCCTGTACTACTTGCAACACCTCGAAAGAAATACTCACACTTGTGGAGAAGGTATATTGCATTTCACCTCTTGCACAACATATGAAATAAGACAAACCCCACCTCCAAAGATAATGTTCCAGAAAAGCAAATGAGGAGCTTTCTCAAAAAATGAAAACAAATGAAGCACCAATTTCTGGTTTTGACACATGGTGAAGAAGTGTGGGAAATAAATGACCTCACAAAAGGCAAGAACAAAGCTTGACTGCTAAATGAAAGGACATTAGCACGTACCACTCTGTCCTCATTCTGGTTGTCAGAGGACACCAAGCTCCATTCAATATCCAGTGGTCCAGAGTCCTCTGGGGCCAAAGTGAACTGGCAATCCAGCTTCACGCTCTCGCCACTGGCCTTCTCTATGGTTGATTGTTCTGGAGATGTGATCTCGACTCCAGAGGCCAAGCCTAAACAGACAGATACAAAGTAAATTAAAGTTGAGGATGGCTGAGAACCTTCACAGACAAGACTGTAAAACAATACAGACAAGCCCAAGCATGCCGACACCATTTCTGCAGACTTGTAAAATACAACATATAATGTAATTTAACATCTGTTTCATTAGTTTTAAAAAAAAAAAAAAAAAAAAAACTTATACTTTGAGTTAAGTGTAAACCGTCTTCTTACAGCCCCTGGTCACATAAATAAATATTGTAACTAGCCTTATTACCTAGAGCAGGAAAAAAAAAACATTGCACACTTGCAAAAATCTAATTTAAAACTTAAAACTTTTGTCCTGAATTTAGAGCTAAATGCTAATGAATCTGGGAAACTCAGACCATAGTTGAAATACAACTGAATGGGTCTTTTTTTGTTTGTTTTTCGTCTTGTTCAGAAGTATGAAAGTACATGACATTTAAGCTTAAGTTCTTCTACCCCTACACTGTATTTTATCTCATCAGCTGTGCATTTTTAATCCATTTCCTAGCTTCTAAAACTATCCTAGGACCACACAGTTACACCGTTGAATATCTGGCTGAACCTCTGCAGATGAGCATAAGCATGACTTAATAAAATATCAGAGTACTTGATATCTGGTGAATGAAATACCTGCAAAATTAGTCTTAAGACCACTGATAAATGTTAATTAGTTAAATCGATTCTTGCCTCCAACTGCATCATTTTCATACCATGATGATGAAAATCATCTCCGCTGGCTCGCTTTACAGAAACATTTGTAAGTCAGCTGTCAAGCATTTTTATTTATGTAATGTGTCAGTCATGAAATAAATATGGCTACATCTTGTCTGAGAAGCAACGATCTCTTGAAATATGCATAATGTAAATCACACGGTTAAAAAGACAGAAGGCTAATGGAGTAAAACATAGCTTAGCTGAAGGAGTGGTGGTATGATAAGAAGAAACCGTAACCCCATCACCAAACTGAAGCAGACTCTTAAGCATTTATTCTTAGAACGACTAAACATAATTTCCTGGTGACATCAGCTGGGTTAAGATTTTCCATTCAATAAGAGATTTAAGCCGAGGCAGGAACATAGTCCATAGAGAATGGAGCTGTCACATGCTGCCTCAACATATTAAAATCCTTCTGACAGCCTACCACCTTCCAACCAACAAGCGGGGGGAGAACGTCTTAAAAAAAGAAACCATCTCAAGATGCTGCTGCTAAAATGTGTTACAAACACTTAGCACGTTGCACAAATAGAACCAAACACACGTAACTGAAATTATCGCTTGGTTTCCGTAAACAAGCATTTTATTCCATCCAAAACACAAAACCCGTGGCATTTTCCGTAGCTACATCTGCATCTCATTTAGATGCTTTTACACTAACTGACAGATGGAGCTGACACTAATGTGCAAAGATAATTGGTGAAACAGAAGCCAACACTGGCAACTGTAAACACTGTTAACAAGAAAATTAACCTCTTTTCTCTTCATGGAAAGGTTATTTTTTTCTATTTTTTGGTTGATTACAAGGTTTCCATTAACAATAAACAAATGAGTGTACATTTATCATACAAAGTCTAACCAGGTGTTAAAGACCTGACCTCAAGCTGCTACGAGAGATTGCTGCCAAACAAACTTGTGTTGTAACTTGTGTGCAATGACAAAGTTCTTCTTCTTAAGTGCATTATGTGGTGTAGTGATACTCTCAGATAGGGCTAGACAATAAATTCATTTTAATAGATTAATTTGAATTTGAGGTTTAGGATAACTCGGTTCAGTTTCGCAGCGCCAGACCTCAAACATACCACATGTCATTGCAGAGTTTGCTTAAAGGATGTTGCAAAAAGAATACGCTGTTTACTTCAGCATCTCAAACAGAGGCATGTAGCCGAGTGGGAGCAATGTTGTTCATTACTAGATGACGCACAAGACTGTGGCAGCACGCAAACAATCACTACAAAGAAGCCAGCATTGTCAAACTGTACACCCCATATGAAAAAAAAGGGGCCCAGTGGAAAGTTACTACAGACGCAGTTGAGATGCACATCGCTAAAGATGCAGTGCCCATTTATACAGTGGAGATCCATAACCTAAAAACTATCAATCCCAAATATGTGATAGAAAGAGGCTGTGAGCTACAGGTTGTGGTTGCTGTCCATCAGCTCTGTTTCAGTCCCAAACATGGTGCTAGACAACTGATGAAAATACACCACAGGAGCTTATACACATACACAAAGTGACAGTCTCAGTCACACCCACTATTGTGGAATCTCAGAGCCTGTAAGCACTTGATGGGGTCGCAGAACACAAGCATAGTTTTATTCCTCGGCCGCCGGTCCTGCAGCTGGTCATTGCAGCCCACAGATTTTGACAGACGTCCTTGATGGCAGCGATCCATCGCCTTCAGCAGGAGAAACAGGAAGCAAAATAGAGAAAACCGAAATACGTGTCTATCACTGTCAAAGCGGATACTCAGTTTGGCATCTGCATGATGGAAAGCTGTCAATTCATCAAGCACTTAAAGAAGCTGGGGCATTTTTCAAAGTTGCCTAGAAAGGGGAGAAAATTGCGCTCTGAGAGAAAAAGAGAAAGTATTGAGCTGGAACAGAGCGCTGCTTTCTCTGACGGGTAATAAAGGACGATGTCTGATGTACCTGTTAAAATAAATGACAGACCTCCGCAGAGTTTCTTTGAATTACAGTGCAGCCACAGGCCTTATCCATTCAGCACAACATAAATGGAAAAAAGAACCTTTTCAGGATATATCTCTTCGGCTAGCAAACAGATTTGTTTGTTTATACACCTCAGTGGCTAGAAGATCAGGTGACAGAAGATTCACAGATGCAGGGAAGAGGAACATAAACACCAGGAGTGTAATATAAAGTTGGCTCCTTATCAAAGCCAACAGAAGCATGTTTTTTCCCAAGGATTGTATAAGGATGTTTAATCCTGCAACTGTAAGTAGAAACTGCAATGCAAATAAGATCATTTGAGCATTCACAGTAAATCTGCATCTTCAGAAAGGTAGGCGTGCAATGGTAAATTCCCCTGAAAATCTTTTTTCCATCTTCTTCCTGTTGGGCTGTTTTGGTTCTCTAAAATAAGACATTCATTGGTTTCCAAACTCATCTGAAGTGGGTGGAGCTCAGAGTTTTGCAACACCTGAACCAAAATATGATGACATTTTCATTTCCTACAGTGTCAATCAGATCTGAAAAAAAAAGCATGTCCGCTGTCCCAATGAAGCGGATTAGTAGACTTTTGAAGTGTTAAAACTTTTGCACTCTGCATAATTTCTTCCAAACTTTTGACTTTTGCTCATTTAGTCATAAATATTTAATGTTACACATTTTCAGGGCTTTAAGAGCGCATTTTTATTTCATCTTCATATGCAAGCTGAGCATGCAGATGGGCATGCTTTTCATGAAATACAAATCACTTTAATGGAGAGACAAGCTCAGTGAAAAACAATCCATTTAATCACTTTGATAATAACTCAACTGAATGGGTCATGTAAACAGGGCAAGAAGAAAGGAAATGAGTCCTGGTGAAGATTACGAGTAAGCTCAGTCAAATCAACGGCTGCCATCTTAACAGCAACGTAAGATAAGGAAATAAAAAAGAAAATAGACATCTATGTCGTGTCTCTTTTAAAAGAGTCAGACGTGTTCAATAATATAATACTAACACTGTGACTTACATTTAAAAAAATGGAAAAAATGGTTCAACGACACATCTTGAGACAATCTATATAACCGACATTTAATTCAATCAAAAACTTACAAATGTACATGAAAGATAAAAAAAAACTCTTGATTGCTGGATGATTTATAACACAGGAAAAATCACCCCTTACTACTTACAGGGGAATAACACAACTCTGGTATCGTCTTTAAAAAGGCAGCTAGCTCACTGTGTCAACTATCGGCTATAAACACATACGGCACAGTACATATTGTGTGAGCTGTGGAGCTCTTTACCCAAAACGGAAATTATCTTACTGAGCTCAAAGTCTGCAGCAGTGAGACAGTGCTGCTTATGATCATTGGCGTAGACAGAAGGAGCTTCAGTCTTTATTTAGAGTAATGGTACCTGTGCAAAAGTAAACTGGCCTTCTTCCTTGAAGGTACTATAATGACCTGCTAAGAGAGGCCATCATTACAGTCCCAGGAAAACTATGAGAAATGGACTGTGAGTAAAGGCAGTCATGCATGTACACCAGACACACACACACACACACATCTATTTTCTTGAGCTTAGTGTCTGTCGTTGTAGTAAGATGTGTGTCCTACTGTGAGTGAGTGTGTACGTGTGCGTCTGCTGAGCAGTGGGGGAGGGCTAATTAAAAAGTCTGTCTTAATAACTATTCACGGCTGCCTGTGTCTCTGCAAGCAACTCATTCCCTCCACTCTCCACCACACTGCCTGACACAGCACACTCAGCACGGTTACTGGGAGACCAGGAATGAGAAAGAGGAATTTAGGGTGTCAGCGTGCTCCACCCATACCCCCACTGCTAGTATCTCACTCACTCACCCTGACCCCCGCTCCCCTCCCTGCCTGACCTCCTCTGTTCTAACACACCCACGGTTGTGGAGTGCAAGTCCCCCAGTCCTCCAATTCTCCCCGGAACTGCTGATTGTAGCCCCACCACCCACCCCCTCCACCTTTGTCGGCATACAATGGGGAGCGAATCCTGTCTCCTGGCAACCAATCCCTCCGAGAAGGTTGCCGTGGTGCTTAAGAGATGGCATGAGAAAGAGAGAGAGAGAGAGCGAGAGCGAGAGAGAGAGAGCGAGAGAGAGACAGAGGTAGATCAACAGCGAGGGAGGTAAGGAAAGGGAGGAATAGATTAAGTAGAAGGACACACAAGGGAGATTTATAATTGTTTCACCATTTAAAAGGCATTTGTGGAAAAATATATAATTTTTTTTT
This sequence comes from Planiliza haematocheilus, assembly GCA_005024645.1. Taxonomy (NCBI): domain Eukaryota; kingdom Metazoa; phylum Chordata; class Actinopteri; order Mugiliformes; family Mugilidae; genus Planiliza; species Planiliza haematocheilus. The sequence goes on from SRSE01000276.1 coordinate 7,072,166, forward strand.
GTTTAATTTTTTTAAACAAAGGAACACTGGCAGAGATTGACAAAAATTATTTAGTGAATTGGATACAATTAGTTGACTTGTCCAATAGTCAACCCAATAAAATTCACTGTCCAAAGGTTGTGACAGTTCATGACGGTAATCATTATACATGTGAAGCAGGATTGAAGCACATATGTGTAGTAGATGAGGACTGACATTAAACCTGCACCACCCACAGGCCTCTACTCATGATGTGTATTCTAAAAATCCAGGTTATTCCTCAGAGCAACAGCACAAAGTACCATGATTTACCCTAAGTGTTCAGACTGATATGTGGACATTGTTAAAATGATAAATGGCTCTGCAACTTATAAAGTGATTTTAGTCAAATGCCTTTGCAACTTGCATCTCGTCCACCTATTTAATGTCCATCTAAATGTGTGGACAGAAAAACGGATCTCAATGACCAAGTTGTCATTAATAGAAATACTACTGTACTGAGCCATAGCCGATCTTGGTATCTAATTCTAGCTGCACAGCAGGTAGAGGCAGACTGTATTCACACACTGAGTCAACTTCCATGGCTTCACCTTTCCTAACCACAGGACATTCCTCAAATAAAAAAGCATGCAGTTTTTTTCCAGCCTATTCTGTGATGATCTATTTGCCACATGATAGCCAGAGCTCGCTAGCTGGAGTCATGACATTCCCGTCTGAGGCAGCAGTTTATGTTGTGTAATTCCATCACAGTTTATGAAACTTGGTGCACATTAAAAAATTTCTTGCGGGCATATAATTGAAACAACCCATATAAATCTGATGGCTGAACAATCAACAGTCACTTATCGCATGCAACACTAAGTTAGGCATTTCTGTACTATATACATATACAAATATTAATTATTATTATTTTCATTCATTCATTTCACCGCTTGTCCTGTGGAGGGTCGCGGGGGGCAGGTTGCCAGTCCATTGCAGGGCTAACACAGAGAGACAGACAACCATTCACACTCACATGCACACCTACGGCCAATTTAGAGTCACAAATGGACCTAACAAGCATGTCTTTGGATCTGGGAAGGAAGTTGGAGTACCTGAAGTGAACCCACGTGGACAAAGGGAAAACATGTAAACTCCACATAGAAAGGCCCCACACGGCCTGGATTATTACTGTTGCTGTATAGTAAGCTAACATGGCACCGCGGACGGACGCCTCGGTACTGTGTTCTGATTCTGATTCTGACTTGGGCAATTTATGCGTCTAGTTATACTCAGCAGAAAAGGAAAGGTTAGTTTCTCTGTGACAAACATTTCTAGGCAAGGATAGAGGTTACACAGGAGTGTTTTGTCAGAGGTCTAAGGTCTTCTAGACAGACATGAGGTCAAACAGTGTGGTGTCCGGGGAAGCTGCAGCAGACAGCAATAAACCCTGAAACCAGGAGACAGTTTGACAAGCTAACCTCTCCTTGCCCAAGATAAAGACCCTCAGAGTCTTGGCAAGAACCTCAGAGGATCATAAGCTACTTCTGAAAAGCCAAGTCTTACCATGGGCAGATAAAGGCAGCTATTTCAGGCTCATAAGGCAACAGTGACAAAAACAGCTTGGCTGGGTGAAAGGGGTGAGTTACACTGCAGTGGGATTTAGTTGTGTTCGCCTTTTTTAAGGTACTTAATGCAGCAACACTTGCATTTAGTCTGATGCAAACTTTATAGGCAGTGACAACACTGGCTTCAGTTAAGTTCTAACTATTTCAGAAACAAAAAAATGGATGAATGTATGAAGGAGTGAGTGTGTTGGGTAGGTAAGAAGAATGTAAGAATTAAGACAGGTGAGTATATTGAGATCCTCTCCCCAAAACAAAACTACAAGGGCAATATATTGAGCTTCTTGAAAACCATAGCCACCCAATAAAAGAATCATGAAAAGAGGTATTATTTACAACAGAGTGAAAAGAAAGGCAGTGCATGGGAAAGAACATACACAAACAATTTAGTGGATGGATAAGGATGATGGTGGGATGATTCATTACAGTAAATTTGCAGTCTGTGGGGCTGTGGAATGAGCAAATTAAAGAGTAGAAATGCTCTCCCCAACATAAACAGGCAAGCTAATCCCCTGTGACCATGCTGAAGAACATCAATTATTATGGGCAAAGCTAAGGACAACTTTATAACCTGGTTGCTGTTCAAAAAGACGGCTCTGCTTGCTCACCCCGGTGCTCCCGCTGGAACTATTCAATTTGAAGCAATGTGGGAACCCTGAGAGCAAGCCATTTAGTGTTGCAGAGGTCTGGGACTGTTGAACCATACTGATTGTGCTGTAATGCAGCCCGAAAGCTCCACTTGCCACACAGAGTGGCCATCAATCCCTAGTGTGAATGACCTAGAGGCTGTTTTGACATAATTGAACATTAAATGATGAAGGAGTGACGAATGACAAGCACTTTACTCGGTCGCCTGAGCATTTGGCAGGTTGTAGACAAGTCTGTGGGGGATGCGGTTAATACAAAATCTTTGACTGTCCACAACAACCAATTGCTGGTGTGTCAATACAAACTGATAGTGACAGTAATTCTGATTTAGTTTCTTCTCTTATGAAAGCCCCGGGTTACCAATAATCCTGGTATTTTTCAAGAAACAATTAATGGCACAATAAACATTAAAAGGGAACAGTTTATATTTAATGTCTTAATTTGAACTCTTACAGTCACATTATCTTGAAGAACTAAAAGGAGTAAATGAGCTGCAGAATGGAAATGAGGAGAAAAAAGGGGAAGTAAAAACATTCACACTGGTTCAGTATTTAATGGGTGGTTAAGTCTTCATCACAGGGATTCTCAAGTCATGGTCTTGGAATTTGTACTTAACATTTACAGAATTCATTAGCATTTTACAAGGTGTTGGACAGTGCATTTTAACAGTGCCTGCTTGTATTTCCACAATGTATTGTTCTAAAGCAGCATGCAAACCACTAAAAGAAAATTTCGGCCAATTATATATCCCATTCTCCCCCACCCCTGTGAGGGGGAAGCAAATTTATCTAAAGCCCCCGAAGAGTGAGATAACAATGCCCAGCATCTCCAGTATCTCGAAGACCAGTAGAAACACATACGCACTTACACACATACACACACAAAAGCCCTATAGCCTTTGTGGATTTGTTGAAGCTGAGGAACCTAGTGAGCTGGTGACAGCATGGAGCCTGGTTGTGTCGTAAAGCTGATAGGCAAGACGCCAGTCCAAGGAGCAGCACACAAGATAGCCCACTGATAACATCCTCATGGGAAACTATAACAAATGCGGCAATATCCAACATGATCATGCGAGGAGGAAATGAAAATAGAAAAGAGGCAAATGAAGATGGTGCTGAATATGAGGTATTTCAGTGGCACATTGGTGTGCCATGTTTCTTCAAAAACTTGTAGCTATGTAGGTATTTAGGGTGTGAAACTAATGGGAGTGTTTACTACAGTCAAAGATGCCAGAGAGGTAATTACAAAATCATGTCCTCCTCATTTTGCAAGGGAAGAAAACTATTCTCTCTGCAAGCAATTAGTCAACACATGAAAGCATTTTATATGTCTTGAGAAATGGTGCAAAATAGAAATTTGATTCACAATGACAGATTTTTATTGCAAACTTATTTGTTTTACTGGGGGAGGAGAAGTAAAAGTTTTAAATCAATGAAGCATATGTGAAAGCAAAAACAGAAGATATGTCAGGAATGCGCTGGTCAACACGTACATTTCTAAATCTGCTTTCAACAAATACACCGAGTACATTACAATTTTAACTTGAGTTTTTATTTACATATTAGACCTGCTTTCAGGATAACTGAAGAAACTGTGTTGAAACCAAAACTCTTTTTAATGAAACCCCAACACATGAGGATTGGCTACGGCTGTCGAAATAAACAATGTTTATTAAAGGCAGGTATTTGTCTTCTAGGCTCAGCAGCAGCTTCCTATGAACCTACAAAAATGAAAACCACATGTCTCAGCAGGGTATAGTCATGGGGCGTCTCTCTCTCCTGACACAGGAGTTTCTGTGAGGAAGGGGGAGGCAGCCATGCTGTTGCCTATCCTATCCCTACAACCCCCAAAACAAATAAAGTGTCTGATACAGACCAGGCCCCTGCCGGTGCCCCAGCCTTTGTCCGGGCCCCAGGGCACAATGCCAGCTGTGATCAGGAGAGAGCGTTGCTGATCAAACACTGAGACACAAGTGCAGCAGAGTGCAACTACTTCATTCAGACTGTTGATAGACTCCCACAGAGTGGTTTCAACTGTGTTGGATAGGACGTGTTCCAGATTATATGGGTTTTAGAGATCATACAAATTCCAGTGTGCATTTGGAATGCAAGTAAAGATTCTGCAAAACGGTGATTAATTATGTCAAATAGCTGAACACTCAACAAGTAAGCTCAAAGAAGTAGAGCGTGGATATTATCCTGGAACATTTCTCTTGAAACACTGAGCCAAATAAGGGATTAGAAATCCTTACTAGGACTCTTAACAGGCCTGGTTTTTGACATCATTGGTATAGGATTTTTCTATTAAATTAAAAAATAATTCAACATTTCTGGATTTTCCAGAAAAGCTCAGCAGTTTTGTCTGCTCAGCCTGAGAAAGACTGCATGTTCACTGGGAGCTGCGAGTGAAAACTATGAGAGTTCAGTCTACTTGGCTGTTCACTGTGATAGAACCACTTCCTCATACTGTAGGAAACTAATCACCGACACAAACAACTCAAGCATGTTGACTAAATTGACTGAGGTCTTGGTTTTACTCGACTTTCAAGCTGTGGAAATAAATCCAGCCACACATATACAAAACGTATGTTAAGTAAACATTTATGGAGGTAAGATGGCTCCTGTGGCTGCCAAACCACTAAAAGGATTAAGGTGTCAGACACTACTGCAGCCTACACACAGACACGGCTATAAAATATCAAGAATTCAAACATGAACACCTCCAAATGAATTCCTCGGTTCCTCCCTTTTCCTTTTCCTGGAGTGCAGCATATTTCAACAATCTGACCACTACTGGAAAGAACCAATCCACATTACCTTGGTAAAATGAATAATAAACAATGAAACTATGTTATTTCAGCAGTCTGTAGAATATAGTTGGCAAACTTGCTCAGATTAAGACATTATCTCTGTCTATGCTTCATTTTACAATGTATCCTGTTTTTTCATATAGTGCAAAGGCATGTATAGTGGTCAGTTGGACTGGCTGGGAGGCAGTCTAGGAGTGTTCATGCCTTGTCTCCTATGTTCCTGTCTAAAATTAGGTCTCCTGCCTTAAGGACATTGCATGATGGCGGTATTCTGGACATTGGTAAAAAGTCCCGGATGTGATTTATGCCCAGAGTGTGCCATCAAAGGGCTGCAGGACCCAACACAGCATATCTCATTGAAAATATATCTGACTGCTCCTGAAAGCTGCCTGAGGACTAAAGCAAAAGTGGAGTGTCAACAGCGTACTTTGTAATAACTGCTAAAACTATTTCTTTTCAAATGCATTTATAACATCCCTTCTCTCTAAACCCTCTCATCCCGTCTAAAGCACTCAGAGCAGGCAGAATGAAGTCTTTGTGGAGGTGTAACAACACAGACAGTCCCTTCCTGTCCTCTGTGTGGGGAGACACTACAGCAGGACATCAAGATAAGGCTGCTGTTAAAAGATAACAAGATGGATAATCCGTTTTCTTTTCTCTTTTTCCTCTGTGCAGGCAGTGAACCAGGCCTGATATTTCAGGGTTGGAGTCTCTTCTTCACTCAGAGCTTCTTGAAGGCAGGTGTAGTAAATGCACCTGAGTGGTGAGCCCTGTGGAAAGCTGCAGGCGAAGACTGTCAGTTGTTGTTACAGCTTAACCAAGACCGCTGGGTTTATTCATGCCTCTAGCTCACACTCTCAGCCTCGACATGAGGAGGGAGCTCAAAACGCCATACAACGTTAAATGACAAGACACGATCGGGAATGTTAAAAATAACTCACCGCACTAGCTTAACTATCCTGCACAAGGATGCAGTCCTACATTTTTGGTCATGAGAAAGTATGACGGTATTTATTCTCCGTGTTGTGTTGTTTAACTTGTCAAACTCTAAAAAAAACAAAAAACGAAGAGCCTGGACAGTAGAGATAAATGCAGTCACCACATTAAAGACCCAAAGCTCAGATTTGAGCACATTCAAGAATCTAGGACTTCAGCTGTGAGCCTCGGCATGTAAATTCTGTTATTTTGACCCTGGTAGGCTAATTAGATCCATTTCAACAACCCAAGAAAAACATGCATAGAGAGCTGATCACCAGGCAAACACTCCTTTAAACAACATTAGGCACAGTTTATATCAACATATACGTTATGTCCACATTAAATTGGACTCTGAAGCATGAAATTGCTTCTAAATCAAAGAGCAGCAGCTGTGCCATTTTATAATTCCCTGTGGTATAAAGCTGATACAAGGGATGCAATAGGGAGCACAACCATTTAGGTTAAAGGCAACTGTGCTAACATGATTAATTTACAATCTTTAAATGAAGATGACAGTATGTAACAAATTAACATAAGTTTGTAGTCAATGAATGCTGTATGATAATGTTTGTAATATGGTGTAATATTTTCCTCTCAGGGCCAGAAAGAACAACCTATCTCATACTTGCAATACTAAATATTTCTGCTCGATGTATCTGGATACACCCACGGTTACCGTGGTAGCAACAAGGTTAATACAAAAGCAAACAATCAATGAACATTTACTTTGTCTAAAATGCAACAGAAGGTCAGCTGATGCATCTGTTTACAGTGCAGGTAAACAACCTCTGTTTTAATAAAGAAGTCAGTAATGACGAAACACGAACATGACAAAGATGACCTTGTATTTTTCACTCACCATTTGCAGTGTGCGCTGGCCAGGGTGACGAATACGTTATGTATAAACATCAATTGCTGTTCAATGTTTATAATAGAAACAGACACAACTCAAATGTTGGGCTTGCATCATGAGTAACTTGGACAGCTCACAGAACAAACAAAGGCTATGACATTAATGAGACACAATTGCACCCCATCACGTCCTATATTGTGTTATGTTTCCCGATGAACCACTTGCAGCATAAACCAGCACAGTAAGACTATTGCAGAAAGAATGCTGACAATGAAGAGTAGCAAAAAATGCATGTAATTTCATCTAAGTTCTCTAACATTACTTTGTGAACGACCAAACGCTCACCTTGTTGCTTGGAAAAGGAAACCCAAATTTTAATATAACATATGTGGTAAAAAGATAAAATGTCATGTACAAGCAACCTGACACCTACAGAAGATTCTGCAAGGTCATCTGCTGTGCAGTGTGTACTGGGTGTAGTAAAGTGTTTTTGCCTGAAACCTGCCGTACACGGCAACTCCCTGATGGCTCTAATGACATCTAAAAAGGTCTAGACTGAGTAGTCTAGACAGGCAGCCAAACACTGCTTATAGGGCATCCTGGATCAGCCTGACAAGTAGATAATCCCAGTGAAAGTGACTGAGGTACTGCACAACAACTGTTCACCTACTGTGGTGTTGTTTGTAAAAGGAAATATGAACAGCAACACATGTTAATTAGAAAAACAACAACAGTGACAGTAAACTAACAAGTTTCAGAGGTATAGGAGCTTCTGGCAATGTGTACCTGCCATGTTCATTCCTTAGAGTACAAACATCATCAACCCATACTGACAACCTACTGCTAGACCCAGCAGGGCACTGACGGCAGTGTATGAAAATGCTTTAGTGGATCTAGGATGGACTCACAGCTTAGGTTAAAGGAAACAACACAGACTTGGCCATTGTTCCTATGCTTAATGGGCCCAACACAGGATCTTTTATCCTTTTTTTTATCTACCTCCATTTGTCATTAATCTACAATCTAGCTGCCGAGTTGTGTTATAGCGCTTGCCGTCACTGATAAATCATTTTCTCTTGTCAAATGGATGTCCTGTCTCAGAAGTATTAAATGTATGCATAGCCTATATTCTCCTACACCTTGTGAAAGCAGCTGGGTGCTCTAGGTGCCAGTGTGGTGGAGACTGGGAGGTGGATTTACTTTACTTCTTCCAATTATCAGCCACTCAGAGAACGCCAGCCAGCAGCACAGCTCTTTGTGTGCCCATGAATTATATATGGGCTCCATTAAGACACTTAACAGCTGGTTCCTCAGGAACTAACCAGCAACAACTCTAGCCTTGCTGCCCCGGTGTGCCTGCTTATTAAACCAGCAGCACTTGTGATTAAGGTTGTGCAGTAATGCATGTTCTTCTGACCATCATAAACCAGCCAGTCACAGAGCTATTTTCAGTTCAATCACATCTCTCTGGAGGGCAACTGGGCCAGCTGCTGATTTCCTCACATGACGGTGAAATGCACTATAGTAATTAAATGTCTGTTGTAGCTTGCCGACCTTGCTGTGGTCTGGGCGCTTAGCCTTTTCTATACCCAACTGTAGCAGATGTCCTCGGCCAGCCTATAGCTCTAACAAAGACCTAGGAGAAATAACTTCAGAGGCAGGGGGATGAGGAAAAGTCATTTAATGAATGTTAATGTAAGAAATGGGAGGAGGCAGATTCATTTTAGACACCTGGCTGTAAAACCACAGTTAGCACATGGAAGTCCTCTGAATGCAGAGTGAAGGCCTGTTAAAATTTAAATTGACCACTTTGCTCCTGGACTTCGAAATTGCTTTAGCATTAGAGTATCTGACTTTGAATTGTTAGACTATCTTTGAAAATGAGAACATTGCACCACTTCTTAACACAAATTAAATGGCATTCAAGCAGAATTCAAAGAAATATTCACATTCAAATGATACCCCAGGATATAAGGGGTGTATTTTCCTATCCTGTTAATTCAGTGAACGGATTTTCCCATAGGGAAATGTTCCATCTAGTCTAATCTGATGTAACGCTCTTTCATGAAATAAAGTCTTTCCTTACATTTGTATTTCTAAAAGAGATTAGGGATATTTTGAAAAATTCTACTGCTTACATCCCTACATACTTTCTTCATATCTTCCTATGCCAGTAAACACAGACTCTGCTCTCTACAATACCTAAAATTAATATTTATTCACTGAAATGGTTCTTGAAGCCACATAATCAATGGACAGATGTCACAACTGATAACGTATAGCCAGTCAATAAAACCAGCATTTAATATTTGGCCTCTTTACAAGTCCTGAGGATTTTATTGCAGTCCTTGGCTTCAGTTTAGCATCAGCTTGATTGTGAGGCAACAAATGTCACAAGAAATGAGATTTTCTGGGTCTAATTCTGTGTCGCTTTGTACCAATACTCTGCTAACGCTCCTAACAAGATTCGGTCTGCATTGTAAAATTTCACCACACAACAGCTTCAATATAACTCTAAAATGCAAGCAATCATACCCTTGTAAAAATTGTTTGGCTTAGGATTTGGAGGATGGCAACATTAATTTTTCAAAACAAATCTCTTTCTCTCTCTATGGACAGGAGTTATTAGCATAGCTATATAATTTGAGACAAGATAATTAAACATCAGAATATGGCAGACAATGACCGACTTAATAACAACACTGCAGGGAGACAAATCCAGTGGGGACTGAATCAAGACAGAGGCTTTATACAGGCAACACTTATGTGCCTTTTTCACCATATTTTCACCACCAGCCGACAATGTGTAATGTTTTTCAATGAGATCAGGTGCTAAAAATGGCTCCTTCAACAGCTGGTTTAGCTCCCCGCCCCACCCAAAATTCACCCCACCTTCTGCTTATGTGGCTTGTTTTCTGAGCCGTAATATTTTTCAAGATTACACACGCAATTAACTCTAATGTTCTTAGCAGAGAGACCGGGGGCTTACCGCAGGAGGACAAAATATAATCATCTTCCCACAACTTCGCTCTGTGTAAGACAATGCCTGGACATCAGCTGACAATAATGCAACATGCACGATACAATACGCAATCCTAATCTCCAAAATGATACATCCACTGGAATTCTGAACTGGGGCAACTAAAAATTAATTCTCAGAATAAAATGTTGGGTCTGTTTTACACGATAAAGTGTACAGCCAAGTCCGATTCTTTAATGCTGCACAAAAGATATTCTATCAGAGGTTTAAGCTCATGTAAAACTGAGCTGACACATAGCTAGCAGGTAAGTAGGGGCAGGCTACACACCAGCAACTGTAGATGCAGCTCCCTGGGGGGCAGCCTGCCACACCGTGTACCTTCACACTGAGATGTCTTGCTCAGAGTCATATGCATAAACAAGAACACAAAAGGCATAAAGTATACTACAGACAGTGTAGTAGGGAATTCTTTCCTTTTACCTAAACAAATCTATAGTCAACAAAATCTGAATGAAGACATTAAAGGACATGTGAGGCACTCACTATATGAAACTGTGATGATAACCATAACAAACTGAAAGACAAACCAAAATTTCATATATCATATTTAAGACCTATAGTATGGCAAACTTTTTTGCTTAACATTTAAAAAACTCTTCCAACAGATAATAAAGAAATCCTCTAAATCCCCTTCACTGCCTAGTGTGCTGCATCTTCTCTGCTCAGAAGCTGATTAGCTACAGAAAAATGGTATTCTGACAATGTTCACCTGAGGTATGACGTAGGTAAAAGCTTTTATTATCACCACAGTGAACAGCTTATTTGTCACTGAGCCCGTTATTCCTCATTAGAAGCAGAGGGCGTTGCGGGTGCTGCGGAGATGGGCATTGAGTGGCTAAGTGATGAATGTGTTTTGGGGGTGTTTATCGCCCTAACATTGCAACACAGTGATGATGACCGATGGACTCAAGAGAGCGAGGAAAATCAGCACTGCTGTGACCTTGTTTTAACTGATAGGTTACATGGATAGCAGAGGCACTGTCCCTCCCTCAGGACAATCCCTGTTCAGTTTGTATTTTTTAAATTCCTGCAATTCTGCTAAACCTAAAGAGGTGTATGCTGTCTAGTCTGTACTTTGTGTCTATATTTTTTTAGCCTACTAAATAAAATCGTTGTCAGTAGTAAAGTAAGGCATGTCCAAATTACAAGATCTTTGGATTTAGTTCAGTTAAAATGGACAACATATGCAACGTCTTCTCATAATTGTAACTTGAATATCTTTGCGTTTTAGGCAGCTGGCTGAACAAAACAAACCTGCTGATTAATATTTTGTGGCCCGTAAGTAGCCTACATATGACAGCATGACATCACTTAAACGATCAGCAACTAATTTGTGTCACTTAGGCAAACTCTTCATAACTTTAACTTATTGTCCACTGAAGCACAAAATTAAACTGAGGATCCTGACGGTGCCAGTAAACCAATAGTATGGCAAAGGTCTTCCAAAATTTTAACTCATGTAAGACTAATTTGATGTATCCGTCAATGTAACACTGACTTCTTGACCAAGGGGTTCAAGTAGTAGCTTGTCAATATATCCTCCAACAAGAATGTGTTGGCAGAAGCCCCAAAATGCAGTTTTACTCACTACCTGTGAAAAAGAAATGAGGTGCGAATATAGAACGGACACACGGCCCTTATTAGGACTCAGAAACAAGCACCGCTATTAATCATGTTCGATGATTCTCCAACAGGCAGTAATTTGTTCATTCAGTAATTCAGACATGAAATGGAAGGTGGAGGAGAGGGGAGAGAGGCAGGGTAATGTGGCGAGGTAAAGGTGAGATCAGATATCACACTTCCCTATTGGTGAGCAGGAGCTGGCACAGGGCTTGTACAGGGATGGCATGCTAAAATATTAACGTCTGGGGCTGTGAATATTCATGCGTCTTGTCCCCATCATCAGATTGTGGAGGACAGAGCCGTATCCCTGGAGTGTAATCCGATTCTACATGTCCCTGCTTTATTTCCAAGGACAGGAGGAATTTTGGTGGAGTGGGTGCTTGGCTGGAGGAGAAGCTGTGGCTGCAACATGTTTCAGACAACAGGAGGCAAGAAGTGGCAGCAGACTGCTGGGTCATGACAAGTAAATGTGACCTCCAATCATTACTGACTGCGTGAGCCCAATGACAATGGGTCAGGTTCTGCTGTTTATGTCTCCACCAAGCAACGCTTGTTCTACATCTTTATGGACCCCACTTCCTCAGTAATACACACCAAACTGCAAAAGTGACAACTGTTTTTGAATGACAGCCGCCTTCCAAATATCTATGGTTTTAGGATATTCAGCACATCCGCAATAGCTATTGTGCGAAATATCACGGTAACACTGCTGTAAAAGAGCACCTAATACATGCAAACAAGGGGGAGGGTAGCTTTCTGAAGCAAAAGGAGCACAGATACACTCCCTGTATCTGCGTGTCTGTTTTCAAAAGGTAACCAAGCAACCAGTTTCTGGTCAGGGCCTTTGGTTGGCTTATCAGGTAACTGCCTTCTGCGCCTGCTCCCATGTTCACCAGGTTTCTGTTTGTCCTAGGTCAGTGTCTTCACTCTTGACCCAAACAACCAGGGGTGCAGGGGGAGGAGGAGGCAGGTCCTACAGTACTGCACTTGTGAAAATAATCTATAAGGTCCCACGCAAGAAGCAGCGAGTACAGACAGCTAAATTTAAGTCAAGAATTATCTGAAACGCAACATGACAAACGCAGCTAATCTCAAAGGGCAAGTTTCCATATAACTGCATGCGACTGACCACTCGCTGCCAATTTAGTGAAAAATTCAGGTCCCATGCAGCAAGCAGTGTGTACAGACTGTTAAAGCTAAGTCAAAAATTATCTTAAGAAACAAAGACAGCGCAAACCACAGTGTCTTATGACTAACAAACACAAATGTTGTGTATGTTTTTCCTGAGGAAGCTCTTTAACGACAGGTTAAAGTACAAGATCATCTGACTTCTAATAATGTCCTATAAAAAAATTAAAAAATCATCTTGAAGCAAACAACTCTGTCAATGAAGACTTTACACTACAATCCTTGCGCCTAAATATTTAACTTCTAACAACACTTTAACATAATGATACCTGGAAAATTAGTAAAATAAATGCTATTTCAGTGAGATGCAATGTTTAAATGTTGCTTGCTTGATGCGAATATATCAATTACACTTAGTAATGTAAATAATACTAATAAGTTATTGACAGACCCCAATTTTTTGGGCCATGATTTTTTGCTGATTACACTTACATAATTTTACTTAAGCAAAAATATTCAGATTGAATGACTCATTTGTAACTGGAGATTGTTATTGTTGGGTATAGCTGCTTTTACTTAAGTATTTCTAAAGTATTTTTTCCCCCACAGAAAGCCAAATATTTTTAATCAGTCAAAACAAGAAATTTCAAATTCATTTAATAATGTGAAGGCTAAATGGACATTTTATAATTTTAAGAACTGCAGATCTATTACAGTTTTAATTCTCTGGTCAACCTTTCATCTTTCAAACGACGTATTTCTAAGCCAGCCACGTTAAAAGAATGCTGCGAGTCTGACAGATACTGTTCTTGTCTGCTGAAGTGGAACACAGTCCAAATAATAAGACCATGGCGCCATTAAGATGGTAATGAGTCCAAACTAGTGTACACAACAATGTGAACCGTGAGACAAAAGGAGGGTAAACAACAACACACTATGTAAAGCTTATATTCCACTCAATAACCCTGGCCTTTAGCTGGATAGAAGTGAGGGAAAGATCTTGAACAAAGCACTTATTTTTCATTACATTTAATCTCTCACTCGCACACTGGAATGCCATTGCTCTGACCATGGCTCTGTGGATTCTCATCAAAATCTCTGAAAACATTTCAATATCTAACCAGGCATGCCACTGACGGACATCAACAGACAACACTAAAGCACAAGTTTCGCAGTATTGTTCAAAGTGGGAGGAGTGACCTGCTAGTTTCAGTGTAAATTCCAGCCACACCCTAGGGCACGAAATTAAAGCATGGACTGAGCACAACTACAAAAACCCAACATGGATAAATTCATTCTAATATACACTTACGAAAAAAAAATGTCCCCAACACCAGTATCATGTACAACAGATTCATAAATATGTCTAACTTTAGTCACATACAGATTTTTGACAAAAATAATAAAAAATTCATATCCATCCAACACCAAGTCACGCAAAACCACAAATGATGCTTGCAATGAAAAAGGCAGCAAAACATTATATAAGTGGAGTTCAAGGAGATTTACGGACAAATAAAGGACAGGTCAGTACCACAGTTAAATCGATGGCTGCAATTTAGTACAAGATGAAAAAGTTTAAAAATAAGTACTCCAACTGAAGGTTACACGGACAAGTGTGTAGACAAACAACAGAAACCTCAGTCTTAGATCTCACTAAACCTTCATCATTTGAGGGTCTTGACAGTGAACCGTTTAAATAAGTAATTGATACCAACATTAACCTGTCAACACAAGCAAACATGTGGTTAAGTTGATGTGATAGCTTGGGATTTTGGACTGGGGAAGAGGGGTTATCGGGGCTGCTGGCAGATGGCAGACAACAAAAAAAGCTAGCACTTTGAAGTCCTGCAGCCACAGGTTTAAATGCGGATCAAGCTATTGTGTTAACCACCGAACGATAAACCAAAAGAAACCACACGGAAACACGCGTTTTTACGCCATCGGGAAACGACCATAAAATCCTTCACCGTCTAATTCCCGTGGGCACATTCATCTGAAATAACATATTTAAAAAAACAAACATTTAAATCCAGTATGAATATTAGCCTCAAGACAGCCCCCTGGTAAGCCTGATGATGAACGTAAATCAACCCACTGTCGCTGTACTGGCTCTACTGAGATAATATAAACGTAAAAACACATAAAATATCATTAGTCAACTTTGATTTATTATCTAGTGACCTTTGTTCTTTGCGTTTCTTTTTCTGACCTTACTGGTAACACGGAAACCAAGCCTGGAAAAACGCATTTCCAAACAGGAATTCTTTTACAAATGTACAACTTTCTTATTGTTTTAGTATTTAAATTTAAATAGTCTCAACGCTTGTTCGGGTGTGCTAGCTAACTAAACTGACCTTGGGTCTGAGTTCCTCCCTGTTGGACAATATCTTCTAAAGTACATTTAGATATGGTACGGGCAGCTGTTAATGTTAAATGCTAACAATTACCTTGGAGCATTTAAATAATATCTTAAAGTTGTTCTTAACTAGTGGAAAAAAGGGCAAGTTTCCACGTGAACGTCGGTGGCTAACGTAATTGTATGCGACTGACCACTCTGTGACTGCTCGCCGCCGTTTTAGTGAAAAATTCATCAAAGTCGCTCAGCGTCGGCTGTTGTCGGAAAACTTACCTGCGAAGAGGCTCAGCAGTATCCAGCACAAGCGGGGTGTCGAAAACTCCATTCCTGCTCCTGCTATTCCACGACTTCTTCAGCGAAACTTGGTCGAAGAACTTGTGGCGAATTCAAACGACACACGGCTACTCAGCTCCACCGAAGCATCCAAACTCTACTCCTCCGCCTCCTCCGCCTCCTCCTCCCTGCTCTCTCTGTGCAGGTGCAAGAGCGTCACGTGACACACACCCTTCTGCATAAGACATCCAGTGATGCCCCCTGGTGGCAGGAACACAGAGCTGCATCACTACTTATTCGTGGATGGGGTACCACCATCCAACGGGTGCCATACATGAAACCACAGCTGCTTCCACTAAACCACCATTTAATCTAACACAAAGCGAGAATGGGCGTTTATAAATATAGGTGATTGTCTCTTTTTGTGTTCTTGTGAAACGTCGTCAGCTGCTGCCAATACTGTACCAGTTCAAAGATAAAATCCGTTTTATCGAGGATGCGTCTTAAGGTAACTTCAGTGGATTTGAGACAACAAGGTATCCCAGAATGCATTTCGCGGGCGTCATCGAGGCTACTATCCTCCAAAGTCTGTACCAATGGTCTGTACTTTAGATTCGAGCTCGTCAAGCCCGAACTACTAAGTGCGCAAGACCAAAGTTTGTGTGCTTTGTATTGATAAGGCGACTGGCCAGTTTGTGCTGTTTTTGTTGATGTAAAAATTAAACAAAGAGAAATGTAGGTAAATCCTGGAGGACAAACTGATTGTGTCTGCAAGACTACTCAGCTTGGGAGATTTACCTTTTTGCAAGATAATGACCCAACCCATACAGCGAAAGCTACACAGATATAGTTTAAATTGTCTTCAAACAAAGACTGTGTATGCTTCTTATGGTGTTTCACATATATGCATGAATGTTGTGTAGTGGCCCAGTCAAAGCTCAGCTCTCGATCCACTGTGGCCTCAGCTGCTTTGCAAAGAATGGAGTAAAACTGAAAAAAGTGTCCAGATGTGCTAGCCTGATTGACACTTATCCAGAGTGTGGATCTGCTAAATACTGATTAGGATTAATAGGATTAGTATAAATCTGTTTGACAGTAAACTGGACTGGTCCCCTGTATGTACTACTGGAAATCAGTGACAGAATGACATCAAGCTACACTTAATAAACAGGGACAGAATTTACATAATCGGGGGTGATTGTGTGACATTTAAATGTGTCAGTATTGCTAATTTAATCTAAGGGAGTTTAGAGGGCTTTGGTCAGACCAACAGGAATCGTTGGTTTATTTGTCTGCAGTCAAAACTAGCTTTTAATGATCACACAGGTAAGACTACAAAGATTAGCTGCCCTCCAGTGTCAAAGGAAACAATGTGTTCACGGTATGGTTATGAATTAAAACAAAAAGCAGTTGCTGTTCCAACTCCAATGGAATAAAATATCAAAAGAACAAAGTATCGTGATGCTTGGAAATGTTTAATAAAACTCCATAGATTTAAGCCTATACATGTGACAATTCTTCACTATGAATAAATAAAACATTTTATCACAAAGGACAGTAGGTGGCATATATGAACATCTCCCACAATAAAAATACAGTACTTCAAGACTACACGTGTAGTATTCCAATTCCAACATCTAATTTTAATACAAGTGATTTATTCAAACTACAACAAATAATCTAAAGTGCAAAAAAGACTTTCTGTCCAAAACCACCAATATTTAATCTATAAAAATTCATGTTTAAAAAAAGAACAAAAAACGTCGGTCTGTCATCGTAAAGTTGTCTTTAGGTTTAATGTCCAGTGTGAACAATAAGCACCATGATTCCTAACTGTAACAATGTGCCAGATTTTGGTTCGTGTCCCAGTATCCAGGCCCGGCCCTATAGAGAGGAGGGACCCACAAATTCTGCCTCAAAGGGTGGGGGGCTCTGCTGCGAGGCCTGTAGCCGTAGTGAGGGCGTGGAAGGGTGTGATCTTTCCCTGGTACCATCTTTTTGGGATGCCATGAAGGAGCAGCTGGATTCATCGTCTTTAAAGAGAAAATAATTAAGTAAATTTTAAAAAAAGTACAGAAAGACATCCCCCTAAACCCTAGACACCTAATCATCATTGAAAGCCACAACATTTCAACCAATGGGAATTAAAATAAAACAAAGAATCTTGATCAATATAGGAACTACTAAAGGTCTCATGCAATACCTGGTAAGTATAGCTGCTACTGGGGACAGTGAGGGGGGAAGTACGCGTGCTCTCCTCATCAGAAGAAGAACCTGAGTGGTAGTCTGACGTCACCCTTTCCAGAGCGCTGGTCACCTTCTTTGCAACGTCTTTGTCGTTCTCATCAGTCGCTAGAGAATGTCGCAACTGAGAAGCAAGGGTTTTGCTCACCATACCTAAAAATTAGAAAAGATTACCGTCTTTAATGAGACCACAAATACTTAGCAACAAACCTGTTTAAACCTGGAACACTTCTTAAAGGTACTGGAAATTAAATTAATTCTTAAAAGGTTCAAACTGAAAGCTGATTATGTGATGGTGTGATGACCCCCCCTCCCACCCATCAGTAAATATTTTTAAAAACATTAATATTTGAAATCTATTAATCCTTTGTCCAGCATTAACCTTTCCAACTTTTATTCAAACATTTCCTCTTGACATAATCTACATGAATTCTGTCAATGAGACTTTAAAATCTACCCGATAATAGTGCTCATCGTGTGAGCAAAGATTCTACCAGTTTGTGTTTATTTTATAACTGCACTGTTTATTTGATGGTGAAAGAAAGAAATGTTTTTTCCCCAGATCCTTCTGTATATATCTGTACAATAAAATCTTTGAATCTATGAAACCGACGATGGCCATGTGCTGTTGCAGGCCTAATAACTGCCTCGCCAAATATCCAGGTGGTGCTTGTGCAATTTACTTTATACAACATTGACGTTGTGTGCCACACAAGAATGACTGGAAATGAGCAAGAAAACGTCAGAATTGGGAGCCAGAAAACATTAAAACATTTGCTTTAACCTTGTTTTTCAGGTATACGAAGGCCTGAATAAAAATGTTGACAGACTGAAATAGTTCTATTTTACTGAAATCATTGCAGTGCAGACAAGAGAGAAGACCTTGGAGTAAATGGTGTATGTGACCACTGAACTAAGGCAGAAAGAGGGAGTTTTCTGTGCGATCACTGAGTAACACGGATGAGGAAATGCATTTCAGAGGAATTACAGCTGTTGCGGTGTGACTGACATTTCTGGGGAGGTGCATATGGTAAATAGCTTAAGTTCAAGACACAATCCACTGTTCAACTTCAGTATTTAAGAAGGAAAAAAAAAACAAGCCTCAAAATATGGTAATGTACAGCCAAAAATACAAGTTCAGTAGTATGCGGCTGTCAAAATGTAAACTGTTCCACAGTTAAAGCATGAATCTTTCTGTGGATTCAACAATGTGTTGAAACTTTGCCTCACCTGCAACAAACCTCCCCGGGGTCCACCCACAACGTGAGTTCACGAGGCAGTCCCAGGTCACTGTACTGAACCCCGCTCTCCCGACAGGCCCGAAGGAGCTCTGGATCCTGCCTGTGTAACCTATTCACTCGGATACACCTGCAAAGCACACAAAACTCCTTTCAGCTTATGACGCACTAAATGGAACGGTTCCACCTACTGGTGTCCTTACTGACAGGAGTTAATCAACATGTCAAAAGAAGAAGAGCCGCACCTGTATGCCTGTCCTTTGCTGGGCTTCTCAGGGTACCAGTGCCCCTTGAACTTCTCCTGTAAAGCAACCGCCAGCCTCTCGACGAACAGCTCGATCTTATGCGTGTCCAACTTCTCCCCCTTTTTCACGAGCCTCTTCAGGAAGAACACCACTGCTGCGATCTCTCTCCTCATATTTTACGTGTGTTTCATTACGTTTAGAGGGCTTCTGTAAGACAATTGACTTTGGTCAGGCAAGCAACAGTTGAGTCACAACAGAAACAAAGTTTGAAAATTAGATCATCAATTTGATATATCTTCCATTAAAATATTTCAAAGCTGGTATACAAATAACAGAACCACAATTAACACTACACAGCTTTAAAATCTTTGAATAAACCTACCCATGAGAAGCGGCACTATCATTACACGTTATAAAGAAAAAGCCTAGGACGGTTTAACTGCACTATAAAAGGTAAACTTATCTCCTTCACAGACCACTGAATGCCCTATGCCAATACTACTGTCAGTTTGATTGGAGATTTTAAGTCCTTTTCATTGTGGTGCCCGTGTACACGTGGCAACAACTCCTGTCACAGAGAATATCTTCTTTCTAAAATGATTACTGGATACGGCAGAGACACGACCATTTCACTTCTTTATTCAGTCCTATCTCTTCACGTCAGTTAACGGTCCACTGTTCACATCCCAGAAAGGCGGGCTGTGACGCACAAGGTCCGGTTTGTCCACGCTTCATAACACGGGCCACTGTCCCCAGTCAGTTAGCTTGTTAGGCTAACGAGTGGAACACAATAATAACCGAACAAAGACGAAATGTATGTGGAACTATAGTAAGTACAATGCTAACTATAGCTTTATGTATAATCCTAACCGTTAGGTGAATAAATAATATAAAGCTATTAGCATAGGCTACATAGCTAACGCGCTAAGTTAACACGAACAGCACCATATTACCTACTAACAAATGAATTGGTCGATAAATATCACATTAAATCTTTGAAGCTGTGAGAGTAGATAGTCGTAAATTGCAAAAGCGTTCACATTATTATGTAATAAGATGAAACACGAGGATGTATACAGCTTCCCTTACCTTTCCTTGTTGTCTGCCTCAAGAGTGTGGGCTAAAAAATGAATGGCGAGGAGAAGTTGGCAACAGAAGAACCCTCGAGCTGCGGTTGTTGACACCGCCCCTCACAACTATACTCCGCCCACATTTAATTATCATTGGCTCCCAACAGAGGATAGCAGCTCATTCATTGGTCGAGTGTATGTCAGTCAATGAGTGAGTCATGTTGATGTGACTCATGTTGTCAAGTATGTGTTTTTTGTTACAATGGTTACATGCGGTGATGTAATGTAATAGTAAAACATGAAATGGCGAATCCAAGCTCGCATTGAAACAGCACATTCCTGGAGAAAGGCTTTCCAATTTCATTGTAATTTGATCATGTAGCAAATATAACAGGCTACATCATATTTTGATGTAAGCATTACCAGGATCCATTATTAAATGTGGATGTAATTCATGCTACGCGAACTATATCTAGTAATGGCTTGTTGCATTACGTTTAAACACAAAGAAAAATACCTGTTGTATCAATTAATGAATTAAGTTTTTTTTTTTATCACAATCTCGAACTTCCTCAAGACACTGAGCCAAAGGCTATTTGATTATTGTAATGTTTGACCGTGCGTTTGACGCATAACACCGAGAACACAATTCCCGGAAATAACGCTCCTTACACATACAGTCAATGTCCTTACAGACAAACGGAAATGTAAGATCCGTTTTGACCACCAGGCGGCGCCAAACCTCTATTTATCACAAACCATCTGTCTCCCAGTGAACATGCAGTTTATGCTGGCACCTTTAGTTTCTGTATCAGTCAACGAGTAGATAGATAACAGTAATTTTGCTCCGTTGCTAAAAGTATTAATTTCAGCAATGCTTTCATTTACGTTACCTTCACTTAGAAGTGTAAAAAAAGCACACACATGCTTTCCTAGTGTAAATTCTTATTATTATTTCTCATATATCTACGTATTTAAAACCGCAAACGGACACGCTTGTGATTCTTGGAGATGTTTCAACTCTCACGGAAAAGACTTGTTCAGTACAGAACTGAAAAGTCTTCAAGAAACTCAAGCAAGCCTAGCTTATACATTTTAAATACTTAGATATACAATATACAGCTTGGATCACTAAGAATCTTCACAGACTACAATGTGGTGCATGGGAATGCATACCACCGCTAACTATAACCCCACAGTCAAGGAAATAACAGTACGCCAGAGTACATAGTAAAAATTTCCTTTTATTTTACAAAAAAACAAAAACAATTACAACCTGTCACTTAAGCACAAATCACACAGCCAGTGGGTTCATAAACACACACAATAAATAGAATGTAAAACATCAAACAACACAAATGGAGCCTTGTTCAGATTTATAAAACAAATAAACAACAAATGAAGAGTCAAGCTTTAAGAAAGGAGGTGAAAGTGTAACAGGTATGCTCACATCTCCAGTTAAAGATAATGAGATCGCCAAAACAAACAAAAAAGAGGCAGCCTGAATTTCTCGCTATGCGCAGGCACAGGCTCAGGCATGTTTGCACAGGATACAAAAATACACAGCATTCATAAGTAAAAGTAAAAACCATACAACTGAAGATTTGCATTACGGACCAGTAATCTAACACTCAAGCACACTTAATACACTTTTCCAAATAAAACCATGATACACGTTTAAAATGGAGCTAAAACTTTCTTTAAACCCTACAAAGGGTCAAATACATCTAATCTCTTACAAAGAGAGCAAAAGATACACTGACAATGTTGAGATTTTCTAAACATCACTTGTATTATAACCTTGTTTTCCCTAAGCTTAGTATGCTCAAGTAGTTCTGTAATCTTCTGAGCAAAACTCAGATTACCAATATTCTTTCATATAGTTTCTTCCTAATAAGGCTTCTGATTTATTTGTCTTTCTTGCATAGGGTTTCTGAATAATATACTAACCAAAACAACTCTCTTAAATCCACCCCTAGCAGTTTCTTTTGGTTTTTTTCCCCAAAGATCAGGGACCTCCAGAGGCACAATAGGCCAGGCTATCTTTGTATTGCTATGACATCAGCACAGTTCTCACACATCAATACAGGCGAGGGAAATTTAACCTAACACTGAACAAGAAGATAAATCAAACTAATCAAAAGGCATACAACATGTATGTTTTAGAATAAATCATTTCCAGTCCTTCACTCCTTCAGAGTAAAAATCTATGTTTTGTTGACATTTTAACATCCATTTGGTATCGCATCTTCGTCTGCTAATGGAATCTAGCTTAAATGCTTGTAGTTCACATATGAAACACAAGACAAATATGGACTTTGGTTTGGCAGCTTGATTTCTTTTTCAATAGTTCAACTTTTTCTCTGGGCGGTACAGTAGCATCGTGGTTAGGTTCTTGGTTTCGATCCATCGGCTGACTGGGGCCTTTCTGTGTGAAAGTTGGCATGTTCTCCCTGTGTCTGCGTGGGTTATTTTGGGTACTCCTCTCACCATCCAAAGACATGCTTGCTAAGTTAATTGGTGAATCTAAGTTAGCCGTAGGTGTGAGTGTGAATGGTTGTCTGCCTCTCTGTGTTAGCCCTGTGATAGACTGGCGACTTGTACAGGGTGTATCCCGCTTCTCCCAATGACAGCTGGGACAAGCTCCTGTGACCCTCCAGAGGACAAGCGGTTACAGAAAATGGATGAATGAACTTTTGCCACACTGACAACGCTCACCTAGTGTATAGCCATTCATATGACTTGTGCTTGATAGCTACACACCAGGCAACAAACAGCGTAGTACTAAATATCAAGTAAATCTCGCCAGCAATAATAGTACTCTAATCCCAGCATCTAATGTTAAAACAAAATCTAGAATGCGTTTATATCCACGATATACCCACAGAGAGGGTATCTCATATAAATATCTGCTTGCTGTTAAAAAGAATAAGGTCCTGGACACACCCAAAACGGTCAAAACCCCCTAGAAACAAAAAATGTGCACAGCTACTACTACCTAGATACCTCATATGGGGGTTGTCTTGCACTTGCTTGAGCGCTTTTCCATTCCAGATTCCTCATCTGCAAATGTATGTGGCAAAAATGTGATAGAATATAGAATCCTTCCCAGCAGAAGTAGCCCCTACTTCTCAAACAATATGATTTACAGACAGGTCAAATTAGAGCACGTGTCTCCAACACAATTGTGCAGTTGCACAAACTTTGTGGAGAAACGTAACAACAGCAACGAAACACTGCAGCTGTCAGCAGGATTATGAGAGATATTGTCATTTTACACCATTATACAATACATAATTGCTTTTGATGTATGGAAAAAACAAAAAACATAACTGATATGACAGAGAAAAGAAATTAAAATGTATCTACAAAAAAAACTGAAATGCTGGAGAGCAAACTGAAAAAAACAACAATCATAAAACCAACTGCAAAAGAAAAAAATCTGTTTGTCCATATTACGGTACAAACAAACAAAAAAACATCTTCCGTAAGAACAGATGCTTATCCAGTTCCAGAACCTGGAATCCAGCTGTGTCCTATACTGCCTGGTATTAGCAATTGTCCTGGGTTATTGGGTTTGGTTAAATTCTGATCAAATGTCAGACCAGCAGTTTATTTGTAACCACCATTAAGCCTTGCAGCAGCAACACAACTATGAAAATGGAGACCCAGCCCTTAATGCTGTTCTAATGTAAAGCTGACAACCCAGTGTCACTAGTGTTGCAAAAGTCACTCAGTATACATTTGGTGTTTTAAAGCCATCCTGCACGCTGAAGTGTTCATTTACGTGCTCCCAGCAGCAGAGACAGAACCCCCTCACAATGTTGTCTGCTGCTACGTCACTCAACAGGGCCACCGTTGCTGTTGGCCTTGACCCCGGCCCTGCTAATGTGGAGCCAAGGCAGCTTGGCACAGTTCTTAAAGAGCTGCTCAATGGCAATGTGACGCACGTGCAGCTCTGACGCCAAAGAGTCTTTCTCCTGCACGGCAACCGTCAGCTCCTCGAACACCTCTGTGAAGAAAGAGAGGCAGATGAAGGGATTTACACTTCATTCACACACAAGGTCAATGTATGCACAGACAAACAACTGGGAGAAACAAAAGAGATAAGGAAAATCAATGATACTGATTTCTCAAAGAGCAGAGACCAAAGCCAACATGACAGAAAATGCATCTTAAGATACCCCTACGGGAAGAGATATATTCTGACTGGCAAATTTAGTCAAGGTTGTGCAGCTAAGGAACACTCATGCCAAGAGGTAAATTTGCAACCTTTCAGCACCGAAATTACCTTCTAACAATTTTGCTCTGCCAGTCTGTTCAGATTCCTGAAAGATGTAATCAAGTTAAAGGTGAGAAGCATATTTGTATCAATATATTGACATGAATAATTGTGAATAATTTCAATAATTTCAATTACAGTGGCGCGCAGAGGACTGACAGAGAGCGTCATCACAAAAGTGTATCATCAATCACCTGACGCTCAATATTAGCAGAACCAATAAGCTTGGGTGAATTACCAGATGAAGCACGAATACTGGACTCCTGAAATGTTGTCTTAATCGGCATATGAATTCTTAAGTTTTATGTTTTATGAGGCAAAACCACCAAAATCTATATATCGCGTCCACAAGACCAGGACAGAAAACCCAAAAACATAAGACATTAAAAACACATTATAAATCACAGGCATGTGTAGTCTGGAAATTATTTAGCACGAGCGGTTACTTATGTATTCTGAGAAAAGTAATGACAATATGTGGAAATGACTGATTCTGAAGGTTTGATAACGATCCCACTAGATCTGACAAGATAACACTTGTGGATCTCAGATTACGTCATGTACTCAGATTCTAGACGACGGTGGTAATATGACTCATCTGATCACTCGCACTAAAACCCCCATAGATTAAAATATCAAGATTGTTAATATGATAGGTGTCAGATAGGCAAGAGTCTACCAAACCCTCACAATGATGGCCATGATATGTCAGTCATGATACAGAGATGAGATGCTTGTAGTTTAGCTGTTGCAGTATGTGTCACAAAGAACAGGACTAAAAGATGACCAACAGTGTGAACAGACATGGTGAGTGCTGGATAGTTCCCAGTTCAAACTCAAGCTGTTTTTCAGCTTAAACTATTTTCTACTAATACAGCTTTTTCACAAAAGCACAAAAAGCACCATGTGGGATATTTATCAGAGATGAGCAGTACACGTTGAAGATGACAAAAATGTTCTATTCAAATAATAGATGATTGAGAGTGCTCAACTTTCTATGAACAGATTTGTTGTGTCAGAAGACCAAAAAAAAAAAAAAACTTACTCTGAATCTGCATCAGTAGCTGGGAATTCAGCTGGTGGAGCTCATCCACACTCATTTTAGTCACTGAAAGAAAAGAAGAATGTTTTATTAGCTTGAGTGAAAAACAGAATATATTCGTTTGTCATTTAACTACAAATTAGCAAATATTAAAAACACAAGGTTAGCTCGTGCAACTTGCAATTGCAGTTATAGCAATAGCTAGAAAACAATGTATTTTTGATTGATATTTGTTTTAATTTTTTAGTAATCATATAAAAATATATTCTGAGAAATATATTGGAGGTTAGTAATAAACTAATGTCAACTAGATTTATGGTGTAATGGTGTAGCTCTGAATTGCCTGTCATAGTTCATTTCTAAGCACAGAGTTTTAAAAGGAGACTTTAGAAGGCGCTCTCCCATTCCTGTAGGATCATAAGCAGCTTTAGCAGAGACAAGATGTGAGAAAGCCAAGGACACAGTGTATCTTGAGGTTTCAGGAAAATTTACATTTCTCTGCTCAGATCAAAGCAAAGAGGCAGATGAAGGACTGAGAAAATTGATTTGTGTGTGATGAGGTTTTTGAAATCTCAGAGATCACACTGAACAAGGCAAGAGAGGATAATCATCTTGTCTTTTGACAGTCTACACACCATTCGCTTCACTAAAAAGAAGAAAAAAGGTCAAACCATCCACTACTGCTTCTTTTACACATTGATTAAACAGTATAAAGCTGCAGGTGAAAGAGAAAATTCAGGATAAACGTGCTCACATTCATCTCTGTTGTGGCCCTGGTGTCTGTGCCCTGACTGCCCTCCTGATGGCTGGTTCCGACTGTGTAGACCTTTCCTGCTGTCACTGGACCAAACGTCAGATTGTGACTCCTGCAGCAGCCCCAGCTCCTCTGCAGTGTGGCACTCCAGCATCCCCATTGTGTAATCAGGCAGGCCTGTTGCTTTGCCCACGTCCCAGCGGGGTGTATAACGGGGCACCTGGGCATCTGACTGGGGCAGCAGCTTGCAGTCACTCTGCTGGCTATAACAAAGAAGCTTGGCCCCTCGCCTGGTGGGGCAGTTGGAGGAGACAGCGTCTTTGTTCTGGGCATACTGGATAATGCGGTTCAGTTTCTGGCTCAGGGCCAGCTTCATGCCCTCGTAGGCACTTCGGGAGACCTTGGAACGTGACAGTTTCTGGTTGGCAATGAGGTGACATTTCTCAAAGCAGTCTCTGTGGCCCCTCAGGGACTTCGTGTGCAACAAGGTGGTAGAGGAAACACCTGCATTCACACAAACACAAAGCAGTTAGACAATAAGACAAATGCAACTGAAGGTTACCGTCACAAGAAAAAACATGTTAAATATTGCGTGAACTCAGAGAGACAGGTTCTCCAACCCATAAAATTTGCTTTAGTGTGAAATACTGTACTAACCCACTGAACGTGCTACACCAAATAAAAATAAACCAGTAAGACACGAGCGAACATTGGCAGACTGACCTATCATGATCTCTCTGTGCAAGCTGCTTAGTGTGCAGTGGATTAGCCAAGAGCATGAGATAGAAGGGATGACAGATTAACCCAATCTCAATACAAACATAAAACATACTTGAAACATGTTACTGAGCATCAGATGCGGGAAAAGTGGTCTTCATGAAACAACATTTCATTTACATAAATTCAATAAAAACATTATACGTGGACCTGTCAAACAACAACAAAGCAATTTCTGAAATGTTTGTGGGTGCTCATCTTGTGTTAAAAACATATACACAAGTGCCCAATTTCAGAAGAAAATTAACCCTGGCTTCAGACACAAAACAATGTAACCTTTTCATTGAAAAGGAAACTGAAAGAAACAATTCAGCACGTGTTATAAAATTTAAGATGAGTACCTAAGTACAATCAGTAATGCTTCCTGGATCCTGTTAAAACAGGTCACACAGTAACCAATTTTGCACACACAGAGGACATTAACACCTAGTAAGTAGAACAGAATTAAAATAAGCTCTGAGAAAAATGGGCCAGAGCTTCATAAACAAAGGGAAGCTGAAGGTGAAAGAGAGCAAGTGCAAAACTGTGTGTGCATGTTTGTGTGTGATGGAAGGCGAGACTTAAGAAAGAGTGTGCTGCAGAGACCTTTGTGTGATGGCCTTCCCCTCGCGGCCTACATTTCTCGGTAGACAGATGTATGTGTTGGAGCTTGAGGTGAGGAGATTAGTCACTGGTGTTTATATACAATTAAGAGCTCAGTTAGCCAGGTTTACTAGCAGTAACACAACTACACACATGCATTAGAATTAATGACAAAATAAATGTTCAAATATTAAACAAATTTCTATGTTGGACTCTTAGTGGGGTCACAATTAAACAGTGCAGGAGAGAGTCTGTGCTGTTTGTTGACTGTAAAAGGAACTGATCTGCCAATCCATACATGCCGAATAAGCATACTCGGTAAGGGATCAATCTGCTACTGATCACCATAACAATTTAATTGGGAACCTCTTAAATGGCTGATGTAGAAGAAGAAGAAGACCAGATACTTGGTCTGCTGTGTGATGTCCTGGCTGCTGGAGCACAGCAGCAGAAAGAAACGGCCCCAAGTCCCAGAGAAAGCCAACACCTGGCTCCATGCACACCACGAATGGCGTCATCAGCAATCACAATCACAGATTAACATCTACCTATTGGATAGTGTTATCCCTAAAGGCTGACAGCCACTTGTTTGTTGGTAGGACAACAAAAGCCATTTTTCAAACCTGATGTTCTGTGCACATTTCACTTATTTCTGTGATTCAGGGTCATATATCCCACATCACACAAATGTGTGTGCAGAAAATCTATTCTTAGCTTCTGCATATTTATGGTTGGACCCAGAGTGCCTTGAAAGTCAGATCTTTACAGTGGATTAGTCTTTCGAGGAAGCCACATTATAGAAAATCAGTGAGTGGTGTGTTTCTGAATACTGCTTGATGAGCAGTCAATGAATCTCAAATAATTTACTAATAGCTATGGGAGCTTTCTGCCAGTCAGTCTGCCGTAGTATAATCCGATCAGTTTTAAGACTACCACAAAAACAAACTGACTACCACTTGCTTTGCAGAAAATCACTGGCCTACAACCAGGGCAGTGCACCACCAGCCAAAGACTGCACTCCAGCTAAGCAGCTTAGGGCTACTGTCTTTCATAGCTGCACACATAAGTGCAGGCACACACAGACTATTCAGTGGAGGTGAATTAACAACTGTGACAGCAAGAGACATTGGGCACAACAACACTGGTATGCAATGAGCTTGTTTTTTCCTTCTCTCATCTGAGGAAGGAGTCAAGCTTAGCAAACAAGGACAAAGTTAAGTTGCAACTGTATGTGTTCTATTGAATGTGTACAGAGCATATGACTGTACAGACTCTGTTCTGTTTAAAATTCAAGTGCAATAAACAAAGTGTTTGTCTTGTCTGGAGCAACCATGCATGGACTGGTTTTGCTCAGAACAAGTAAACTGCATGTGCTGGGCAACGACACTCGATCCATGACACACTTTAGGGGAGCTGCCAGTTGAGAGCTGGTACTCAAGTGGGACAGAGGTCAGCAATGGTAGGGTGTCGAAAAGAGCCGCATGGCACAGCTCAGGGGAATGTGTTGTCAGCAGCTGCATATAGAGCTCAGCTCTCATGAACAACAGCGAACTCAGTGGCACGAGAACTCAAACCACCTGTTAACCACTATAGACCTTGAACAACAATTCCCACAGGCGAGTTGCAGGAAACCCTCACCTACTTCACTGAAACACAGCAACAGCTAAACCATCTGCTTCAGCCTAGAAGACACCTGAAGATTACCGAAACAAAATGAATGGTTATCAGTAAACAAAACAGAAACAGTCAAGTAAAATTAACAGCTCATTTAATCTCTTGTGTTTGACTAGGGCAAAGGTTAGAACATTAAGAGGTTCCCAAATTAATAGAAACAAATGAAAGTCAAGCATCATACAATGTCAGACAGCATAATAATGTCTTAACAACATTAACGAAAATATGTAAACATTTAAATAACTTATTTCTTAAGTTAGGCTCCCAGCACAGATTGTTATTCATGAGTAACCAATCTTGATTACTTAGTTCACAAACCAATGCACCAGCAGTCTTTGTACTGTATTTTATACTATGATTAGAGTATGATAATTATCTGTATGGGGCATATAGAAAGAAATCTACAGTTACCTGCTTTTGTTTGCTGTGGCTGCAGCCTGGCATGTACATCACCCAATGTGGTGAAAGAAAATAGTTTTTATAAAAGGAGCTGTGGACGCTGACTGGACAGAACATAGGAAAATATTAACTAGAGTTTTTGGAATTGTTTTTGGTTAAACCTCTGGATGCCAACTGTGCTCAATCACACAGCTACCACAGGCACCAACATAATAAAGCCTCTCTATACACCCCAGGGTGAAGAGTTCACCCACAATAAATGAGCTGTTTATAGGAGGACACTACAATAGCCTCTGTAGAGCAGCAGACAAGAGTCAGCTCCATTGAATCATTCCAGCCTTTCGCTATAGGAATTTTCTGTTTATTCATTCCAAAACCAGCTAGTCATATTACCAGGCCTCAGCAAAAATCCTGCCTCCATTATGTAAACAGATAATGGGATGATGCTGGGCTTTAGCTAAAGCTGGCAGTTCAGCAGACGTCTTGTCTGACCAGGACTGGAGACGGCCAAAAGGCCACTAAGAAGAAACCTCCGGTGTAGGAGGCAAGAGGTTTCAACATTCACTTGTGTTACATGTGTCACATGTTTACTAAACACAGCTTGGTAAAACTGAGGCCAGTTCATCAAGGGTAACCAGAGCTAATTTAGATTTTAGGTCTCTAAATCCACTAAATCCTAATCTGATCAAGTATCTGTGATACTCTGATCCACAGAGGCCCCCACAGGACTGAAAAGGCCCCCACTAACAACATTCTTTTTGCCAGACACCACAGGACACCCTCAGAAGGACCATGTCCATTCTCTAATAAGTCAGAGCTGTTTCGGTGGCGTGAGGAAGACATACACAATATTAGACATGTGGTCATAATGTAATGCCCAATCAATGTATGTGACTTGCTATCAAATGTGGCCATTTTTGTTGGTTTGAACACTTGAATGAGACAAATACAAACATTAACAGTGTAAGCTGGGTCGGACATGAGTATAGGCAGACAGCAATCAAATGTAGCCAAACATACTCCTTCAATATGCTTTTACACATTATATGTGACAGAAAAACAACTACCTTTCATCTGAATGATCAATAACAAAATATAATGCGCACACTGTCAATTTCTAAATTAGTATTAAA
The DNA here is from genome assembly GCA_005024645.1 of Planiliza haematocheilus. Classification (NCBI taxonomy): domain Eukaryota; kingdom Metazoa; phylum Chordata; class Actinopteri; order Mugiliformes; family Mugilidae; genus Planiliza; species Planiliza haematocheilus. Next base: position 7,102,900 of record SRSE01000276.1, read on the forward strand.
AGCCACAGCTACATTAGAGGTGTGGCTTTCCTGGTCCACCTTACAGAAAAACTATACAAATATTTTTTTGTCATCAAAGCTAGGGTTGGATTAATGTCCAATTACTCTCAACAGATATAGTTACTCCTCCACAGAACAAATTAAATCTGGATACTGGCTGGACTGATTCTTAGTGTGGGACTGCAGTAGCTCCCACATTTCCTGCTATACGGTGTTGACGCTCAAGGCTGTGTATCCATGTGTAGTACACCGCTTAGATGGTGCAGTAAGAAAACAGAAAATAAAACATTGCAAGTAAGATAAAGTTGAGCAGAATATACATGCGGGACAATTCCTATTTGATAATTTCAGATGAAACCAGCACACACAGGCCAAAGCAGTTTCCTCAGGAAACAGCCACTTGGAGCTACAACAAAGCCTACACTTCCTGAATCTTTTACATGCAACTATGCACAAAGCCTTCACATTCACATCTGCCTTAGCGATAAACAACTCTGCATGCTGTCAAAGGTCTCTTGCTCAAGACTTCCACAGTATATGGAAAATATAACATACTCTGGAGATGACAAGAAGTTTTAATTATTTGTGGACTTTATCAGTGCAGGACATCTATCGTCAGGTATGATTACTGAGTGTGTCAGCAGCACTTTTACAGACAAGTCTGAACATTCCCATTTCATGCAAACCTCAAAGCAGTGCGGGACGGTTAAGGGAGGGAATGAATTTTTTTGCAAAGCCTCACTCAAAATGGGCCCACTCCCTGCTGTAGCTAAACATTATACAGTGGCCAGTGAGCACCAAAGTTCAAGTTTAAAATGATTTTAATAGAAACATTTTTGAACTCTAGTGATTACACTAGTGTTTACACACATAAAGGTTCATCCTGTATGAGCAGTATTACTCAACCTAAGTAAAGGGCTCTATAAAGTTTTTGTGACTCTTGAAAAAAACAACAATGATGGTTGGGCTTGATGCTTAAAATGTATAAAAGAAAGTCTGACTTTCAAACTGGATGTGTGGAATTCGACAAAAGCATGCATATAAGAAGGGGTTTAATAAAATATGTTATATTAATATAGCAATTTAAGTAGTGTATTATTTAAAAGGCAGGACTCATAAACAAGATATTTTGGTCATCTCCGCTCCAATTCTCAGTACTCATCTGTACCTCGAGTACTCTAACTTTATAGGAGAATTATAATACATCAGTGGAGTATATAAATTAAAGCACTCCAATGTCATTTATGTGCATTCACAATGAGTGAAACCTCATTGCTCAGAATACTCAGTTTCAAATCAAGTAAGAGGTGGTGTTATTCAAACCAGTTTTATCTCTTTAAATGTCAGCTTGTATTATGAAAGAAATGCTTTTTTCCAGTTGTGGTGGCTCTAACACACACAGCCTCACTCAAGATGAAAACATGTTGTATACCAGTCAATAAAGAAACACAGTGCTCAATATTCTTCACATTTTCATAAACAATTCTGACAAATTCACTCAATAGTAATGAAATTATTTTACTCACTTTATACAGAAAGCAGTAAACGGGCTTAATGCATGCCATAGCAGTGATTTGTAAACCGCACTATAGCAGGCAATTCTGCATCTAATAAATATTCAAAAGCAGTACAGAGCACAGAGGCTATGAATATTCAGAAAAAGCAATTCACCCTAGAGATAGCTTGCTATGGTTTAGGACTGAAAGGCTCTAGGAGGGTATAAAAGAGTGTGCAACAAGATATTAAGACCACTCCCTCCCTCTCATATCATTATACACTCTGTCTGGATACTGATTAGTTCTCTTCTCCTTTAACAAAACGATGGCACAGGATGAATGAGTGCTGCGGCTATTAAGTCTACATGAGCAGTCAGCGGGCACACAGCTTTGCCTTAGTTTCCAATCAACCATGCCTAAAGTGGCCACATGAAGCTTGGCAATCTCTCCCCCCATCAATGAAATGCTCGGCTGCATCAGAAACACGTGCTTGTCTGCAAAACCCACCTTCTTCTCTCCACAGACCCAACAGTTGCATAACAGCCACTTCATTGCCACATATGCTACACCATAATCTGTACCCGAAGGATGGTGTTGATAGTGTCTAAGTGATTTGAGAGCTGTTCTAGCAGTTAGTACGTTCCAAACTGAATACAGAATACTGGCTGCATGCAGGGACATCCCACCAGTCCCAAACAAGTCACCCCTATTTTTGTAGAACGTGGACTGAAGGACTAAAAAAAAGGAGAAAAAAAAGAAAATATCTGTTGAAAGATGTTTTCTCTTTTCAAGACTAATCTTACACAGGACAAACACAGAGGTGACTCTGAAATCTTTCATCAGTTCTTAGACAGGACAGTATGCATTGCAACCGGATGCTCAGGGAGCATTGTGTTAATAAGTGAGATGAAGTAACACTGCTTTCTGCATTTCATGGGGCTCTTTTTTAAAATTAGTTTAAAAAGTATGTACATGACACAAAAGCCAGACTGTTTAGAAAATGCAGATTATTGCTCTGCTTAATGATGATTATTGAGCTTGCAAGCACGTATCTTTAAGGCACACAATAAACAAGGCCATTTATCAATAGCCAGACAATCTGTTCCCTTGTTGTGTGACATATTGGACCTATAAATCCTCTGTGCATATGCATTTCTTCCCATAAACAACAAAATGATATACCATTCTAGGATCTCTTAGTCAGCTCCTAGAACGGTATATAGCCGTTATACAAGTCATGCACAATCACAGATAAAACACACACTTCACCACTGCAGGAAAGAGCCTTTGTGCATCGATGAGACAAGTGCGAAATGAGAGGCATATCCTCAAATAGGCCACTCATTAATTACCAGATGAAAAAAACTTCAAACACATGCTCTTGAGTTAGAGTGGCACATCAAACAGCGGAATAACAGTAGCCTGCCATGGTGAGGCCCATTACCCTTCACATATAGTTTATACAGTTTTCCTAGAGATGACAAAGGAAATGATCATGGAAGGTAATGCTATGAGACATCAAACTAATGATATAACTCAAAGACTCTGCAGCTGCATTACAGGTTCGGGTGCAAGGATAGTCTATTTCAAAAAGAATTGGCAACTATGACCAATATCGATGTATACACATAAGACCTCACTTACGTAAAGATAGCCACAGAAACTAAGATATTGAAATTGAGATAATCTTTAACTGAGATAGCTATAAGACTGAAATAAGTGAATGTTGTGGTGTGTGCTCAGGACAAGTATGCAGAGGTCATACCCAGTGGTCATACCCTGGTGTAAAAAAAAATAAAAAATCAAAGACTTTGTTTACTCTTCACAAGCAAAGAAAAGTCACTCTATTTCTTACCTTCAATGCTCAGTTCAAAGCAGACATGGCAGAAAGATAAGGTCCCTGTATCCGTCTCTAGCTTGCAAACACTGCAGATATTGTCATCATTTAGATCAATGTTGACAAACTGCTCCTCTTCATCCATAGTGCTTCTGGGGAAAAACAAGCAGTGAATGAGAGCATAAAATCACTAATTAGGTTACACTCTGATAAACTTACAAAATTTTTTTTTTTAGTAGTGGTACTGGGAGGAATATTTCTTTAGCGCATATTATGTTGGTACAGTCACGAGGCATGTCATTTTTATATTAGCCAGTGATAATTAAAATGTCACACAAGGTGATAGAATTAAAGTTACGAGACTTAACATGACTGTCTCTCTCCCACAGCTGTGGCAACGTCTCATATCCCAGTGTGTTACACAAACTGAGGTCAACCCCACAAAAAACAAACAAAAACATTCAATGACATAACTTCCTCTAGCAGTCTATATTGGAAAAAGCCGGGTGTCTCAAGAGTGGACTCACTATTACAAAAACGTAGACAATAGTTTAAACTACAGTAAGGTAAAGAAGCCATTATTTTCCAAACGTTCAGATGAATGAATGCCAAGTGCATCTCGGTTCAGAGTTTAAAGCATGTAAGCCACCACAAAAGCCTAGACTGTCAGAAGCGGAACAGTTTCAAAGTGTAACCTAAAAACCTACTCTGGTATAGTTTTTATTACAAGTTATGGGTAATATTGGTTTGTGGCAAAATCATATGGCAAGAAAGCATACTGTGGCATCAGCATTATTCTTTTGCCCAACAACTGAGGGGAATTAAATTCCAACTTGCCAGCTATAGAAGGCCAACCTAATCCTTTAAAGAGAATGAAATGTCTTTGTTTTATTGGTCACACATGAAAATGTCAAAGATGCTGGCCACAGGTCATGAGAGCTGGTTATTACTGCTCTCACAGTCATATCGAAAGATCTGCTTCCCTGTGGTTTTAGACAACATGAAAACCTTGACGTTGAGGCAGCACAATGAAACCACAACACCTGAAAGAGTTACTTAACAGCACCCAAGGTTATCAAAGTAGAGCTGTGAGGGTACATCTAGGAGACACAATTAAAGACGTTATAACACAGGTGAGGTTCAGCTTCATAAGTAAACATTTGAAGGTAATTTATATTCAACGATAACGATAACGAGGCTCAGTTTCCCGTTTGAACTTTTCTCTCTGTTGGAGGCACATATTCATTTAACCTATTTACTGTTGTTGTTTCTTGTCGCCAGGTTAAAGGTCTCAATTCCTGCTTAATGTTAACTCGTCTGTAAGCAATTTATAGTGACTCAAGCGCCCCTTTACACGCCGTTGAACAAACGTTTGCTAACAAGAAGTTAAGCTAGCAGCACAGAGTACTCGGAGGATGCATCTGTGCTGCTTCGTGACCGTTAGTTGACGTTATAAAGCAGAGGGGTATTTAACAAAAGGAGGGTTGAATCAACATTTAAGAATATCGCTTTTGTGAAACTCACCTTTATCTTGAAGAGTATCCTCGGAGCTATACCTTTTGTGTGGACACCTCGGTTCTCCTTAACCCCACTAAGAACACAAACATCAGTAAAGACTCCGCGTCACGGCAAATCCACAGCAGCTACAGGAGCTTCTCTCCCCTCTCAGCGGAATGGCGCACTAGTTTATCCGAGGGGGTGAACATAAAAGCCCGTAGTTTGAGCGTATGTTCTTCTATACTTAATCTAAGACAAAATGAGCACTAATATTATTTTAAGCCACAAAAGCTTATAAATCACCACCAAAAATGGGTATGTATCGTACCGCAAACTGTTCACGATAACAACCGCCGCGAACGCGCACCCCTACGATTAAAACGGACATTTCTTCCAAGCGTCATCAAAACATTTCCATATCAGGTTGGAAGTTGGAGTTAAACTGGACAAAATTACAGCACTGGTAAAATATTTCCCCTTGGCAGATACGTTATGTGATTCGGATCAGATTTTTAATTTTCAATAGACTTAAATAATTGGCGCTTTCAGTTTTTATTACGTTTCACGTTATGTCACACGTGGGGAATTCCCGCGAAAGATCCAGAGGAACTCCATAAACACCTGGGGCAATCGCTCCTATGCGTATGGGATATTAACCAATTTACCGTTGTCTAACAAACTGTATTCTCAATTCACTGTTATCAGAGCTTGAGTAGTATTTGTAGAACACATCTATGACACCACTCTTCATGTCCCCCAAAAACTAATATGGATTTTAAATCAAATGAAAATATCAAAAACCGATATCAAAAGACTATAAACTGCCTCGAAATAGTGCTATTGAGCGTTTACAGACGACACAGTCTCTTCAACTGCAGTAATAGTAATGCTAAAACGGAAGTGAAATAGTCCTGGCTGTAAATCCCAAGGCATTTTTTTTTCGAAATGTTTTTTCTTATTCTGTTAAGTATTTGGTCATTAGTATTTTATGCTAAAATATGTAAATCTAAGTAAGACTACAGAACAAGACCATACATAACCTTGTCAGAGGTCGTCATCCATCCACTTTATACTGAAACTCAGTCTTTTCAGTGGACTGATTTCCACATCACAAACTGACCATTTCTATTAAGAAGAAGAAAAAAAAAGAGGACAGTTTAATAAGGTCATGAATATCAGATTGAAAGAAAACCTGTATGATCATGGCCTGCACTGATATCAGACATTCAGGGTACCAGTGTTTTTTTTCCCCCAGCATGTAGTGCCATCACCCTGTATAAGTGTAGACAATGTAATGCCAAGCAGCTATAGACAAGGCTGCATGTTGTGCATGGTGCCCGTTGTGTGTGTTTGTGATGTACTGTTGTATTCCAGGCTATTCTAGAGACACCATACAACATCAAGCTTCCTCTGACTGATTTGATGTCAGTATATCATTAGGATTCATTTACATAAAAACAAAAACACTTGATCACAGAAGATCTTTATTTAAAAAGAAAATGTCCTTGGAAAGTTATCAGATTGTTACAGACTGTACTAGAATGTGACTCCTGATCCTGCAAACATGGTTCAGTTCTTACAAATAGTTTGCGCCATCTCCTGGCCAAAGAACAATAGTACAGTTCCGACAAAAACTTTGGTGTATTTGATGCCCCTTTTGTTTGCAACCGGCTAAATAGCATCACAGTTCAAATAAACCTAGCTATTAAAAATAAACAATGAATCAGCTCTTGCTACACCTTATCTTCCTTCTATAATAATAATAATAGGAAGAAGAAGAAGACGACAGTGAAGAAGAAGACGAAGAAGAAGAAGAAGACGAAGACGAAGACGAAGAAAGGTAGATGTGCATTTGAGTGTGCATGATAAACTAGCCGACCGTCCTGTCTCTTGCCCCCGACGCTTCACAGGGCAAGCAGTTACAGAAAATGAATGAATGAATGAATAATAATAATAAGAAGAAGAAGAAGAAGAAATCAGCATTGCAAAGTACTTAACACAGCAAACAATTACATAAAAATGTGTTCCCAGTGATCACAGAGTCATCTGACCGTGGTTGTTCAGGCAGTTCAGGCAGACGATGGTGCTAAAAGTACAGCAATGCAGCCAGGGGCACGGCCATTAGGAGCTTTAAAAGTAATAAGTAAGATCAATAACAAATAGGCACAGTGCAGTGCTATAATCCGCTTTTGTTGTTCCTTTAAATGAATTTTGCATTGTCATGAGATTGATTTATTGTTGTTATGTAAAAAGGGTATTAGAATAATCCAGGAGCAAAACAAATAGAGGCTTGTTAAACAGTCTCTGTGTCTTTAAAACATAAAATGGGCCAGATTTTGTTCAGTCAGAGCAAGCTTTGTGTAGGCCTCTGGTTCACCTTGCAGCACAGTTAAAGGGGAACTACTGTTTTTTACAACCTGGACTTTATTTCTGTCATAAAATACGATCGTTTACTCACCCATATAACTTTTGTGTAATTTGTAGTCAGTTGGGAGATAATTAGATCAGTGTATATCCATGTAGTGGGAGTGACTGAGGCACCGAAACACAGTCTCTAAATAATGAATTCTTTTCACTATGCAATTTATTTTTGCAACATGGTTAAATATTTTTCCGATTTTAAGGTTGTGGACAAATTATAGTAGTAGTAGTAGCGAATTATAGCAAATGGTGTTTCGGTGCCCCAGTCACTCTGAATATACACTGATCTAATTAGCTCCTGACTGACTACAAATTACACAAAAGTTAAATGGGTGAGTAAACGATAATATTTTATGCCAGAAATAAGGTCCATGTTGTAAAACAATAGTTCCCCTTTAACTATCAGAATCACACAGTTACTCACAGGTATTGTATACGCAGATGCATGTGACTAAAACTGTGAACACTAAAACTGTATTCAGAATTCCTACCAGACCTAATGTAACATCGGCACTTCTGCATGTTAGACTCCGTTGTATTCATGAATGTGTCACTGCAATACAAAGCTGGAATCAAGGGTGCGAGGACTGATGTCATCAAGAAACAAATCCTGACATGTCCCCAAGCTGCTCCATTAACAAACAGAATGGTCACGTGTTGAGACGGTGGCAGTATATTGCTAACTGTGGGGTGATATGGACATGCTCTCTGCTTCACAGATGCCCCTCACTGTGGACTTTAACTTCTGTGTTTATGTTGTCAGACTCATACTCTCAAGGAAATGATTTTTCCCCTTAGCAGTACAGTACTAAGAAATTATTAAGCTCTAACTAAACTAAATAAGGCCTTTCCTAACATACACTTTAACTATGTATGCCTTTATTGTCTATCAGTAATTTTCTTTCTGCAACATTTCAGTGGTGCATTCATCCTTAGCTTAGTTAGCCATAAATCTCACCATTCATCAGTGAAGAGTGCGCCCACATCCACGTTTGCACCCTGAGGCTACATCCACATGTAGCAGCTTGCCTCACTTCTCAAGAGACATGATCTCAAATCTTGCTCAGCAAGTTCTGTGAGGTTAAAGTAAGGGGAGAGGGGAGAAAGAGTGGGGTGAAAAACAGCCCACAGCGCACTCTATGAGTTTTAATTCTTCCAGCAACCAGCCACAGAGCTTAGAGCAGATGTTAATGTTTGGCTAAAAGTTTTGTTTTCATATAATCTGCCACTGGCTGTGGTATGAGGAAGCACAGTATGAACATACATCGATTTTGTTCCCCTTACAGGACCTATGGTCATTAACCCATTTCATTTATTACCTTATCCCAATAAACAGCTGTGCAATGCTTCAGTAAATGTTTTGTGTTTCGGAAGCTTTTTCAGTCTGTCAGTCTGATAGAGCAGCGAAGTGTGACTCAGCCAAACTGAAAAGTCCCTGTCATTGTCAGACAAAGGAGCAACCAGACACCTCTTCTGACAAAAAAGAAGTCTTGCAATCTTGGAGACACTCACTGATTATACATGCAAGCCTTTCCAGACAGCTGGTCACGCAGCAATGGTAACTTTACACAGCTAATGTTAGCTTACACCATATCCGTTATTATAAATACTTTTTCTTAAGATCATTTAGGAATATCCACTGTTGTAGATAATTGCACAGTCCACCATATTGATATATACACAGAATTACTGGAGAGATTTAACTCAACATTATTTTAACTCACATTTATGGCACATACTGACTCACATTATTGTTACTGGCGCTTTCTATCATCGGAGTGAATGCAAATGAACATTTACCCACTAAATCCCTGCTTTACTCATGCCAAGCCTTGTGATAGCCTCATTTGAGATTGTGACATAAATCAAAGGTTTTCACCTACTGCACTGTATATTCAAGTGCCTCAGTTTGGACGTTGTCTCACTGCTTTCTGTGCCCATTTAACTGCAGCGGCAGACATTTTGGACCATGCCCTGTCAATAAACAAACAATCCGTAGCCTTATTCGGAGCACCCGTTGGACTGCTCCCTTGGTAGGCCCGAGTTGGTTTCCTTCACCCAAGGCAATATGACTAATGTAAGGGTTGGGACTGACTTCATCTGCCATTCATTGAGCTTTGAGGCAACAGGACAGACTGAACTGAAGACAAGTGAGCAGACCAGTGGAAATGAAAAGGAAATGACTCATGTATGTATATGGTTAAACTTAAACAGTAGTATACATCCATCAAGACGGACAAAGAAAATCTAGTTAACACATATACAACTGTTGATACTGATGTATTTTCATAGTACAATTAAAATATGTAAATGTGGAAATAGACACGAGGAGGCCAGGTCAGCAGCTTGTGCTGTTTTTCATGTGTTGCTGTAGGTGTGTGCCATTGCTATGGGGTGGGTGCTACATGTCTAAGTAACATCCACACAAAATGCCAAGTCTAGAGGTTTCCCAGCAGAACAAGAAGGTCAATGCCATTTACTTCTCCTGTCAGTGGTTTTAAAGTTGTATCTTTTAATTTCTTGGAAAAATGTCCATTTCTGTGGTGACTGGATGTGCCTTAAATTACACAGAAATACAGAACTGTGGCCCTGAACTGTCAGTTATTTTAACAGACACAACCGCCGCCTTGACAGGAGATGGAAGCTGAGATTGGGAAACAAGAGCGCATTATCTTCCCCATAGCTGGAGCTGAGACAGATCACCAGGCAACTGGCAGGATAGAGTGCTATGTACACAAAACAGAGGCCTCAGATTACACACGTTTCACGCAGTCATTTTCTGGGTCTCCGCAAACACAAGCTATAAAAACAGGACAATTACAACCACCAGCCACCCGCACAGAGTTTCTCGGGTTACGAAAAGCCGAGCCCTTGAGGCGTCAGGTATGGCATGTTGGTTTTTTGTGAGTGATGAAAAGTTAAAGTGGTCTAAAGTATTAGCCAACAGGCTGGAATTGCAGGTAGTACACCAGCGCCCCTTCTCACTCATCCATCATCTTACAGCCTGTGATCCCCCTCAGGGGTAGTTCCCATGGTCTGTGCCAACCCTGAACATAGTAGTAGAGGCATAAAAATAATAACACTCCAGATGAGGCTGCAGATGCAGACATGCCAACTCTACCCGACACTGAGGCTAATCACTCATGCACACGTGGAGGCTAACTCTCTCGGAGACGCACAGGCTCGGGACAAGATCCTGTCTCCAGCAAACCTGCAGTAACACGAGGTGTTCAAAGCTTTAAAGAAAAAAACGTGAAATACTCGACTTCACTTTAAAAGCAGAAGAGTGCATAGATTCTGTTATCTTACGCAATATTTTGCGGCGAGTAGAATAAGAGTTGATACAATCAGAGAGTTTGTTCCCATTTCAGATTAAATTAAAACAAGAACTTAATCAGTATGCTGTCAGTGGTGCTGACTTTGTAGGAAAAATATTGTAGGCATGGAATTGTAGTTGTGAATTTTATTAACGTTGTCTTGAAATTCTATAAAGTAAAAGTGTTATGTTTGCCTTAAAAATGGGTTTAACTGCATATATGAGGCTTTTTCTTTCAACATCTCACAAACGAGTACTTATACTGCAAAATGTACATAAACTTTGGAATAAAGTTATAAAAATGACATGAGCAATATAGACTTTCATCAAAGAAAATAATTTCAGCCACTTATATTCATGAAAATTTAAAGTGAAGTGAAAGGCAACAAGGTCAAACAAAAGCAGAGGTTTAACATGTTTTAATCGATGATGCAGCATATGTAACAAATACAGAACACTGAAAGTTTCTTGAATGCAATGGCTCTGATGATCTACAGCATTTATCTAATAAGGCTTGTGACCAGAGTTCACGTTCTTCTCAGTATAACTCACAGGCATACCAGCTGCAGTGTGGCATAGTACAAGGTTCCTCAAGGACACACGTTTCCTAATTACAGTTTTAATACATGTCATGTGCTTGTTAAGTAAAAAATATGCTTGTTAAGTAAAAAAAGTAAAAAGTTTAACTTCAAATACAAGGCAGTATTTATATTCTATTTACAGTGTACATATTTACATCATAGCTATTCTGACCATTAGGTAACACCTCCAGTGCTCAAAGGGCTTCTAAGTCCAAAAAAAGTGTCCCCTACCCAACTCTGAGGCAGCAGAAAAGTAGAAAAATATACACGGAAGACAGTTCTGTACACTTTTGACCGAGTCTCTTTGCTAATGTTAGCATGGAGCTGAGGCACAAAGTGAGCTTGTGGACTGTGGGCAGTCTTTGTCAGTGTGCTCTGCCAGCTTGAGAATGACAACTCTCCTCTTGAGCGGTGCAGCCTCTGGTGTTGTGGGCTCCTCGGCTGCTGATGGCACTGAGCTCTCTGTAACTAAGTCTTTGCAGTCCTGAGGCAGCAGCATAGTAATAACGTTTGTGTATCCGCCTTGCACTGCCAGGTGTAATGGGCTAAGGCCCTGCTCGTCCAACAGGGTGCCACCATCTGGACAGTGAAGGAGCAGCTCTTTGAGGACTTCACAGTGTCCACTCTCAGCTGCCAGGTGGCAGGGCGTGCGTAGGGACTGGTTGGTTCTATAGGGGTCTGCCCCCTCTTCTATCAACATCTTGACTGTGGCGAGATGGCCTCGCTGGGAAGCTAAGTGGAGAGGAGTGAGTGAATGTACGTTCTGAGCGTGGATATCAGCATGGTGTTTGATCAAAAGGCGAGAGGTGCTGGTGTGTCCCGTTTCCGCCGCCACATGTAGTGCTGTGTTTAATACAGCCGACGACTTGTGGACATCTGCTCCGAGCTCAATCAGGATCCGTGCCACTCGATACTGCCCCCTCTGGGATGCCAGATGCAGCGGTGTGCGGCCATCTGTCGTTTGGCCGTCCACATCAGCGCCGGCCTGCTTGACCAGCAGCTTGACGATACCCAGATGCCCTTGCCAGGCAGCGAAGTGGAGAGCCGTCCAGTTGTCCTTGCCCTTGATGCGAACATCAGCACCACGGCTCAGCAGCACCCGGATTACGTTCTCCTGACCATGCTGGCAGGCCACGTGGGCCGGCGTGCGTCCCTGGCCATCAATCTCATTTATAGCCGCCCCTCGGTCTAGCAGCAGGCGTGTGATGGCCTCGTCCCCGTTCTGGGCAGCCCAGTGCAAGGCTGTGTATTGATCCTCATCTTTGGCATTCACGTTGGTGCTGCGCCGACCCAGCAGGAGTTCTGCCAGTGGCTTCAGGTGCTTCTCTGTGGCCAGATGGAGAGGTGTGGAGCCACGGGTGTTTGCAAAGTTCGGATTGGCATTGTTCAGGAGGAGGAACTTGACGGCTTCCTCATTACCCATGGTGATGGCGTGGTGGAGCAAACTGCCTCCTCCGTCGAGGAGAAGGTCAACATCTTGAGGTTGCAGGATCTTCATCAGCTTGGCAGTATCTTTGATCCTGATGGCCTCGCACAGCTTTCGCTTCTGGACCTCAGCAGAATCTGAACAGTGATGAAGAAAAAAAAAAGATGTTAAGCAAAAATCCCAACCTAAAGCAGTGTAGTTACACCTTTACTCTGTTCCTGTTCCTGCATTTATGACCATAAGGTACTGTTTACACAAATATTTGCCGTACTACTTACCATATGTACTTTCTTTCTCAAAAGACAGTGTGATGGAGTCTTGTGAGGAGAAGGCTGAATCTGCAGAGGAGATGCCAGACAGTCTCTTGCAAGTGTTCTCCTTGCTGTGGCAGCTATCCTCCTTCACTCGATCAAAGCTCCTAGAAATCCCAGAATCCACCTGGCTCAGCAGCTCTGACAGGCTGTAATCTTTCTCTGGCAACATGGCCGACTTAGGACGCACCGTCTTGTTTTCATTTACCTGCAGAGGAAACAGTCAAATAAGTGAGTATTTGAACAAATTGTTCTTTGACATTCTGTACATTCCACTATATTTACACTCAGGTGTGTGGCTGGAGCTCTTATCCAAACCCACTTACAATACAATGGCTACTGGCTACTGACTGTTGACATCGGAATCATTGCATTAAAAGGCACTTGAACATTTTTGGAAATCAGCTTATCTAATGCCCGTACAGACAGATATCTCTGAGTAACAGCTGTCACTTCCCATGAGCAGGATGTATCTAGTCACGTACGCAACAGCGAACACCATGGAAGTGACAATGCAACAGTCAGGTTAAACAAACTCATCGGTCAACATTCCTCTTTTGTGATGTAATGGTTGTTTGGGATTAAACCTATGACTACGAAGACATATTCATGTCTAGAACACTTTAAAGATAAGCCCGTCTGAGTGTGTAGTTATACATTAATGAAAAAGGCTTGTCAGTCATACTATAAATAAGAGATGAAGATAAGAGGGGAAAAAGGTGACACCGTGTAAAAACACATGAGCGGGGAATTATTACTTTAATAGCTCTATTCAAATTTGAAACAAAAGCTCAAAACATCCGCTACGGTCAAAAGGTTTTCAGAAAAATACATGGCTGCATCCTCCAGAGATGACAAAAGCTTCCAAAAAGCAGTAAATGTGCTGCTGCGTCCATACCTGATTATTAGTGAGTCCATTAGGGGACATGGGCTCTGGGTCTGACGTTGATAAGGTTGGTGTCTTGGGCTCCTCTTGAGGTTTAGAGCAGAGCTCCTCAGCTTCAGATGTGATTTCTGCAAGAAAAACAGCTCTGGGTCAGGTTTCAATAATAGCAGGGAACACGAGGAACACAAAGGAGAAGAAGACTAGTGCAGCAGTGTGTTTAACTTAGACAAAAGAAAAAAAAGGGAGGAGGGGGGGCTTATAATTATGAGACACCTTTTGTTCCGTGTTCATTTTCTTGGATCAGGATAGAAGTTTGACATTTGTCACAAAGTAGAGAAGCACAGTTACCTTGGAAGCTGGGTCTGGCTGCAGGGTTTGTGGCCCAGCAACGCTGCATGAGGCTCAGGAAACCCGTGCAGGCTGAAGGTCGACATCGTGGCACTGCTCCCATGTCTGGACGCACCCCTTTCACCACCTTCACCATGATCTGCAATATATTGTTCTCTCCTGAAAGGAAGGAAGACAAAGGAGTACTTCAGTTTATTCACAAATCAGCTCCACTTCATTAAAAAAAAAGAAAAGGTGTTGTTTCATATTCGTGTGGCACATGGATCAGCTCTGATGCCTTTTCTGATGAAGGCATACTGCGTGGTTTGAAGATATATACAAATGCCTGCTTTGTATCCATAAAAGTTGCAAAATATTGTATGACAACATAACCTAAGGTGGTGTAAGGCGCCAGTGCCCATATAGGCAGTCAGTTATGCGTAGCTTTATCAGCATCTTCCTGTGTGCTTAGATAGGGGAATGTGTGCTGTCGTTTCCCATGGGAGCAAAGAGGGACAGCCTCTCAGAGTTCCTGGTGTGGGCTCTTTATATCTGAGAGTGGGATCAGCCAAGTCAATGATTCAGAACAAACAGGTAGAGGCGCTAATCACAGCTACTTTAACTCCCATTGTAGCCATAATACCCTTCGCAGGTGAAGTCAGAATATGGAAAGGGATGGTAACCAGGTCATTTCTCACTTTTTAATTATGTCTGGATCAACATGGGCGGTGCCAGCGGCAACCCTATTACCCTCTCTGTACACTGGTCTTCAAAAGTGAGCTGTTACATGATACGCCTGGGAAAAAAAAACACTCCACATGCCAGTCTGGCCCTGTCCACCTGTCTGCTTTGGAATTCATCAAGTAAACACTTACACAACAGTTCCTGTACACATACAGGCACACTTGTACACACACCTTGAAAGGTGTAACCCGTGTATTGGACTTGTGTTTACAGGAAATGAAAAAAAAGCTTCTTCCTATTAGTAAACTTTTAAAAATAGATGGTAACTAAAGCCGGATAAGGAAAGTAAAGGAAAAATTCAGAAATATCAAATAAATTATAAATATTCATTGTCCCCAGAGGATGAATCCTGCCAACTCAGGTGAACCTATGACCTTTCCTCAAGCAGCACTGACAGGTTGACATTGGCAATTTTGAGTGAAATACTCAAACAATACAACCAACACAACTACCAGATTGATTGCCGCGAAATTTGGTGCACACAATCAAGCCTTCAGACCATCTGGAAATCCAACCAGTACAGGCTCAAAAACAAGATCCAGCTGTACGACAGCAATGCCAAGTCAGTCCTGCTATTTGGCTAGGAAAGCTGGTGAGTGCTTGAGAGTGAAATGAGTAAGATCAATGCATTGCACAATGGGTGTCTCCGGAAGATATGTCGCATGTTTTGGCGGAAAATATCTCCACTGATGGACTGTACCAAAAGACAAACTGTCGCAATGTGGTGCTAGAAATTCAACATCGACAGCTCGGATGCCTCAGAAATGTCCTCTGAACGGACCAAGACTGCATTGCCAAAGAGGTGGACTCCGTCTGGAAAGAGGAAACAAGGGAGGCCAAAAACCACCTGGCGGAGAACTGTGACCTCAGAACTCAAGACAGCAAAGCTATGGTGGGGTAAGGCACAGCATGCTGCACAGGATAGAAGCAAACAGGAGCAGATAGCGGCAGCCTTATCTTCCACCGGAAACGAAGAGGATTCAGTAACTAAGTAAGTAAGTAATCATGTCCTCTTCGTGATGACCTGTACTGACTTTGGCACATGCTTGACTTTCCACCATCCTTAAATCAGTGTTTTAGTTTGTCCAGTATCTTGGTTCAAAACCGCATTGCTGAAAAGCTATAGTTATTCCCAATGAGCCTCAGCTTTACTTCACATTCCCGCTAATTAGCAAAAGTTAGCATACTAACCTGCTAAAATTAGAACTATGTTCCTCCGCTAAACACCATGTTTTTGGTCATCATACAGCCTCTCAGAGGGACAACAATATTATCTAATAGCTAAATAGTCGAAGCTTATTAATGACCTCTAGTCCAGACCTCCAATAACCATGACCGTTAAGATCTTTATCTTGAGCCTCCCTAGCCTTTTTCCTTCACAAAAAGCGAAGCTCCACTGCCATTATGTACTGATCCTGCATTGATCCTTACCTTGGTATGGTTTCTTCTGTGTGAGAATCCCCCAGATCACGATGGAGAAGCTGAAAAAAAAAAGCAATACTAAATTGAAAGGTTCACAGAAAACATTCAGCACTATCCTTCCGCCACAAAAGCAGCACTTGTCCTCAGTCTCAAGCATAACCTTTGCAGTATACACCTGTGCATTATTATTGGCTCAAATGTAGTGGTCTTTGCATATGCTGCATTCAATTCCCATTCTATCATAACAAATCCATGTCCCAGCTATATTAATCACAGTGTGAGTCAGAGCTTAACTGAACATACAAGTCATTCAACAGCAAACAAAACCCTACATTCGCACAAAAAGCTTGCATGCAGAGTGCTAAACCTACCTGTAAACATCATGCTTGGTGTCCGACACCCTGTCCTTTTCTATGATGCTCTCAGGTGGCAGGTAAGCAATGGTGCCGCAGAAGCCGTCTCTGCTCATGTCATCGGCCCGTGAAAGGCCGTTCCACCGGGCCAGGCCGAAATCAGATATCTGAAACAGAAAGAGATCAGATAAGACCCTCAAACAGAGCAAGCCGATGTCTTTCTCATGAAGCACCGCTGCATGATGACTAACTTAGCCCGCTGAGTGTGACAAGCAGCTAAGCTCTTATTATGCACTCAGTGGTATGATGAGGGCAACCCAGCCATGTCCCAGCCTGTAGGAAAGGAGGAGCACACACCTACCCACACACACATACTCACAGTGGAAGATTTAATAGGAGCTAAATCAGTCCTGTTGGGACAAGCCCGGGTGAGCTGTTTACATCCAGGTATTAAACTCTAAAAAAGACGGTTCCCACCCACTGCCCTCAGTACGGTTGAGCTATTTAGAGATTGGACCGAGGCTAAGAGACACCTGTCTGCCCAGAGCGAGTACAGGGGAACAGCAAAGCACCTCACGGATGAAAACCTTTCAAAAAACCTATAACTATGACTTTTAACAGGTTTGAAACACCTAGGGCGGTGGTTTGACTCGATGTGAAATCTTTCTACCAGCAACAAAACATTAAACCTTTACAGTAAGTATCCTCTAAGAGTGCACAAATTATTCCAGCCACATATAATAAAAGATGTGTGCTAAGATATGCACGCTCTCTACCTTGACATGGTAGTGGGCGTCCAGCAGGATGTTGGCTGGCTTCAGGTCCAGGTGGAGCAGTGGTGGATTCATGCAGTGCAGGAAGTTCATTCCTACTGCAGTCTCGTGGATGATGCGGAAGCGGAGCTCCCAGGGCAGTGGCTCGGTGGCCAGCAGGGTCTCCAGGGAGCCGGTCTCCATGTACTCCATGACCAGGCCCTGGGGGTCATCACAGATCCCATACACAGGGAGGACATATCGGAACTTGGCCGCCTCCATCTTCTTAGCCTCCTCGAGGAGCTCTGAACGATCCCTGTGTTAGGGAAAACATTCATTACTTTCATCACGTTTACATTACATGCACTGCATTTCGCCATCTCTAGGGAGTCAGGTGTTTTCTGCATTAATGTTACTGACATTAATGGTTAGGTGTTGGGTCATCTTTGTTTTTAAACCATGCTCCCACAGTTCTTCGCGCAGAGTTATTCATCGAACCTGCCCCCTCATAACACATTAACCTAATGATTCTGAGGTCATGCTTTGCAATATTTGGAGTAACTTCTGTCCTAACCCACGTACCAGCAAGTTGCACATCATCCTTACTGAGCTCTTAGCTATGCAAAACATTTAACAGCAGTAACCTTGGGGTTTTTAGGCGTGACCTCCACAGACATCTGCAATTATTTTACACGCATCCGTCGTGAGTATGTGGACCGTGCTCTTAAGTGCCCAGTGGTTTGGTTAAAGCCTCGAGGACATTCCAGCCCTCACTGGAACGCATCAAGAGAGCGCAGGAGGATTAAACACGGGTCTTGTCCTCTGTTGCTCAACCGCTGAGCCACCTTTATCAGTCGGCTGGCCCCGCTGACATACCTCAAACACAACTGTGCAGGTCACTCATGACCTCAGTGTGCGTATCGCAAGACAAGGTTGGCTTCAAAATGAAGAGTCTTAATGGGGGCAGGTAGGAAACAGATAAATCATGACTGTGTTCACAGGAATGCACTTCAAAGGCAGAATGAAGTGGGGATTTTGTTTTTTTTACCATTAATGAAATTAAATCAGATTCACATAAGACACTCCTGCAATTCCTGAATCTATTATAGGCAAAGCGTATCTGATTACTAAAGGAGTCAATAGGAGGAAGCCTGGGTATAATTGTCCTTTATAGTGAGTACAAGTGAAGGAGGCTCCATATCCACCAGGCAGGAATAATCAGACACGACACCGGAGAATGGGCAAGCACTTGTTTGCTAAGTCCTTCATCTAATCCAGAGTGCTCCCCGGCAGCTCCTCAGAACCAAACAATGTCCCTGCTTTAACGGAGAGACACGGCAAGACCGGTTTTGCGGCTTCTTATATTGTCTGTGCCACACAGCGGCAGCCAGCGACACAAGCAGACAAAGGTGCCTTTCAGTCCCACTTGCTGGATGTTATGCATGGGTCACTGAAGCCTGCAGTCAAATGACTGTTTATGTACCTTAGAGATGTTTGCAGGTGATAACATCTTTGGTTCAGGTTCAGTGGATGCTTTAAGTTGTAGCACAAGTTTGGGGATGTCAGTCCTCAAAGTTCCTGATTAAAAGGACCAGATGGATTGACATGTCTGGGACTTAACTTCAGTGATAGATAATAACTTCAATAATGTCACCATTTTTGTATTAAAAATGATTTTACTAGATAAGATGTAAGTGTCTGATGAAGCCAGTTGAGACAGCTGATCGGTGGATTGCTGCGCTGCTTGATGAGACAACTTCAGTAATGACTTGAGCAAAACTTGGCAGCAGTCACTTCCACGAGAGTGTAGCACCAGCACACACACACATCCAAAGAAAATATACAAAAAACAAGTTGTCTTTTCTTTTGTGAAAACCATCCAGAGCTAAACTAAGCTTCCTAATTATGAAAAACATGCCCGGTGGAAAGCTCGCTACTCATATTGAACTGTACTTTCATTTAAATGGGCCCCTCCCTGAAGTCACTGCATGATAACATGAGTGTATGTTGGGGACATCAGCTGGGATCCCTCCATGTTTGGGTCTAGTTGGAATAAGCAAACAGCTGTGGCCCTGAGCAATGTGGACTTATGCTTGCTCTGGGGGTGAATCAGCATGTCTGCACTGCCTGCAACACAACTCAGTGATGTTGAAATATCTAAATGCGGTCTCCAGTTTGTGGCGGAGTCACCTTCACAGCCACAGTGTGTGCCCAGACTGGCACGGAGTGAGTCACTCTTTACTTAGTACTCACTTTCTCATATTCTGAACCTCCGTCTGTCTGCTATTTGCCAATAAACTCGTAAAAATTGTTAAAAAAAGAGAGACAGGAACACCCGGAAAGACATGTTTGTACTTTGAAGGATTAAATACATCAGTAAAGAAATGTCTGAACTATGCCACAGAGGAGCATGTGGAATGTCTTTTACAGACTTTTACATCAACACCAGTATCAAGATAACACATGTAATAAACAGCTGGAACTTACTTGTCATCCACATGAAGGCAGGGAGGGCACTTGATAGCCAGCCATGTTTTCCACTGTACGTGCCGGACCTTGTATACTTGTCCAAATCCACCTGAGCCTATTTTCTCCCAGCTGCCAAACTCAGTGGAATCAAAGGTCCTCAACAGCCCCATATTCCCATGTGGAGAATCCGGGACATCCATATCCATGTTTAGAAACCCACCAGTAGGGTAAACTCCTTTTTTACTCGTCTCCAAGACACAATCTGGTGAGGTGAACACACACACACACACTGACCTGCTCGCTTGTGAGCTCTTCCTTGTTTTTCCCCCTTGTCTAGCTCTGTGTGCGGCTCCTCCCTCTCTTCAGGTGAAAAGAGGGGCAGGGCCTGCTGTTGCTGTGACATCACATCCTGGTTTTGAAACACAGGGAAGAAAATGGAAAAGTTCAGGGAGGGCATAACAGCTCGCAAGGCACCGTGTGCTTAGACAATGGTTTTCCAGATGCCCCGCAGTGCCAAACACTCTCAAATATCTGCCAAGAAAGGAAAAGAATGTCTTCTGTGATGAGCCAAAGTCCATGAACTCAGGAATGTGCCATTTCATAAACACACCTTTGTCCCACTGTAGCACATTATTCAACTAAAGCCCCCCCTAAGGTTAAGAGAGGGAATGTGTGTTAACAATAGTAGGGTTATGTGATATCGACTCAGTGGTTTGAGAATGTGTGGACTCATCTTCTCATTCATCCAGTGAGGGGGGTGAGACAGAATGTTCTTGGTCTTTTCATGTTTCACTCTTGTACAAATGCCAAAAGCTTTGCACCGTACGGACCCAAAGACGCTTTTACTGAATAATCTACACTCACTAAAACTGGGCTGTGACCTTAAGTAATACTTACACCGATCAGCCACAACATTATGACCACTGACAATTGTGAACACCTCTCATAATAATTAATGTATGTCTGCCTCTATACTTTAGCTGACCTGTAACTTATGGTATATGAATGATAGATAGAGGGATAGATGGTTACTTAATGATTCCCTAAGAGTTGTATGGCCATATGGATATATGTTTTATGTTATATCCGTTTCCGCTGGCACGGTTTCAAAAATATCCACGTCCACACGGATCCGTCTTAACACGGCTCAAAACGCTACTTCATATCCCAGGTCTATAGGCGGCACTGTTTCAGTTTCAGAAATTCACCAAAAACGGAGAGGAAGAGGTGGCGCATGCGCATGAAGCTTGAGCGCTGTTTACAAATCGGCTTTAGAAGAAACCAAACTCAAGGAAAAATTAGATTTTGCTCTAGTAACCATAATAGGCTCAATGTCTTCTCCAGTAGTAACACAAGCATGTAGTCCGCCATTGTTGTTAATGTTGTTATGAGACGTTTCGCGGGATATAAGAAGCGGAAGGCTGCTCGAGGGGTGTGGCCATGGTGGTGATGACATCATCGTTTTCCAAACTCTCCGGTTTCTCCTGTCCAGACGGATCCACAAGAAGTGCGTTTTCGAATTTATCCACCCTGGGATCCGGTTTCAAAAAAGCTATGCGTTTACGGGATTCGTCTGGACGATAGGCCAAAACGAATAAAAACATCTGCGTTTACGCAAAACGCGTTTTCGTGTGGATGGCCCCTTGGACATATAGCACCCACCTAGACCAGACAAATGACACTCCTTGATGGCAGCAGCCATCCTCAGCAGGATGCGGCCTGACACAGACACACACACACAAAAACAGTTTAGGAACAACTCAAAAAACATGAAGAACAACAAAAGGTGTTAACCTGGCCTCCAAATTCACTAGATCCCAATCTGATCAATTGTCTGTGGGATGATCCACAGAGGACCCTCTCCTCAACACATAGGACCCAAAGGCCCACACTAACAACATTCTGCATCCAGACACCACAGGACACCCTCAGAAGGCCCGTGTCCATTCTCTGATGAGGTACAACTGTTTTGGAGACACAAGGAAGACAATATTAGGAAGGTGGTTATAGTGTTGTGCCTATTCAGTGCATAGTTCATATTCTTTATTTCTTTGAACCCTGTCCTACATGTACCTATTACATATTTAGCATTCACGGTCAAAGTCTGAATTTTTACAGTTGTAGATCAAGGTCAGAGTCAAACCCGGATCAAGTGCGTTTCTCGCACTCTGGTGGGTAAATGATTGACTCTTCTGTCATCATCAAACAGTGCACTGAAGATTAAACCTGAGATATCTCGATCTGCTCACCTCTATCAGCTGATATATATGATGCAAGTTGCTTGGATACGCGAAATATACCGTGCCTCAGACTGATGCATATCACAGCAGTGAAATGATGCATGGCTGCAGGATTCTACGTGGCTGCCCCAGGGGAGAACTATTTGTCTGATTGCAGTGTCACTCAGATTTAGTTGGAGAACTCCACTTTCATGTGCTACTTCTTCAGATTATTACTTTAAGTAGTGTCTCAAAATAGAAACTTGTTAGAAAAGAAAGCCTTGTAGCCCAAGGGGGGGAAAAGAAAAAAAAAAGCTGGGATGGGGAGGTGGAAGCTTTAAGTAAATTGAATAAAAAAAAGGAAAGAAAAGAAAAACAGAGCCCAATGTTACATAATAGCTTTCAGTAAAATAGTAGGTTAATCAAAAAATAATAAAATGACTTATATTCCAGTCACTATTAGTTTTTGATAAACGAACTGTTGTAATTTCCACAGAACAAGTGCAAAGAGCAACAAGAAACTAACAGCCCATGTCTGGGCCAAAGTGGTGCACTTGAACACATCGCATAGACTACAGTCATCAACCGGCTAGCAAGTAGAACATGAAAGGAAATAACTCTTCACACCATCAGACGGCAGTAGTCTGTAGTTGCTCTTCCAAATAGGGAAAACGGAAGAACAGAGGGTGTTGGCCGGTTTTGGGCTGAATGACCACAGCCCTGAAATCATTGGACGACACATGGATTCCTCTTAGTAAATATGAAAGCGATCAGAAGATACTACAACTTAAAATGTGAGAGGTCACGGCTCTGATTGTGCCTAAAAACTATTTGATAACGCCGTGAGTCATGCGGCTCGACCTCTTCCGGGCGACAAAGTGCTACATGATGAAAATGAAAGCGATGTTTTCAATGTACAAACTAGAAAATATTAAAAATCCCCTTCCCTGTACCAATTCTACTACTCTAACCTTTGCACAAAGACACACCCTCTACCTTCTCCTCCCCCTCCAATAATTCTTAAACACTCCTTTAGGAATTTTATTTCGCCAGGTCACCTGGATAGTTTAGATTTTATTCATTTTTGAGCCTGACAAGTGTATTAATGCAATGTCCTTTTGCTCTGTGTCATCTGCTCTGCTTTCCGTAAAGGCTGGCACATGTGAGGATAAAATTTACCGTCTCTACGGATGTAATTATTTGTTCCGCATTGTTGTTCGCCTTTTAGTCCATGACAAACCTCTCTCTGTGTTTACCTCTACCCAACGCCTCACTCCACCCTGCTCCTTAGAATTAATTAGGAAACTGGAAGGACGAGGTGTTAAGACAGAACATAAATACTGTATGTCATCGGGGAAGGTGCTGAGACAATAAACTCATCTCATTGGTGCGTGAGGAACCGGGGCTCATTTCAGGCCACACACCAACTCCGATTGCTGCAGTGTTTTGTCTCCCAAGGCCACAGCTCCTGCAGACACCTCATTAACACAAGCAGCAGATAAAAGGTGAAAGTTGCGGGCAGTGTGAACGGGGGTCCTTTGAGGTGTCGGTCCAGCCCTCGTGTAAAGTGTAAATGTGTTCTCTGGGGCGGCGTTGCACCTCTTGATCATTAGAATGAAAGAGGAGCTTTTACTGGAGTGTTAATGAATTCAGCTCTTTTTTTTTATCTGCGTCGCCTGATTAGAAGCAGGGCCATCCACTCTCCCCCCCACTGTGGGGAATAAAAGGCCTCGTTCATTTCAAATTAAAAAGAGCTTTACCGGTCTGTGGAGATCAATGAGAAAGTTAATAATAGATTATCGTTTAAAAAGAGGTTTAAAACAGTAACCTTATTGTGTCTAGCATATCACACAGGACGTCTCAAATCATGTCACAAAGCCTGACAGTTGACAGCTCAGGTATGTGCTGACACTTTATTTCCAGCTTACTTTGTTTTCCACTTTGTTAAGTTTGTTTCCTTGTTAGATTCCTTTAGGCAAACCAGTTATTATAAGAACGCAGCTGCTGGGATTGAGTAGCCTTTTATTTTATAGCTGTGCAAATAAGCGTACTGTTAATTGAGGATTCCTTTCTGCATCAAGGTTATTCTTTGAACCTCCTTTAAAAAAACAGGTTTTTGAATCGCCTGTTCAATAAGATCATACTTTATCGCCATCTGCTGGACATTTACTAAAGCACTGATTTCACGTCAGGAAAAAACTAAACAGGAGTTCAGTCTAATTTTATATTTTACACAGTGTAGAAACAGTGACATGCAGCAAACCCTGGTACTAGAACTGTTTCTGTAGCAGCAGGTCGGTGCTGGGTCACGTCTCTCTCTGATCTTGAACACTAACAGCTGTGTTTGAATATAAGCAGCATTAAACAATAGTCACAGATATGATGTTTACACAGCACAGCCTCAGTGAGTTGACCCCAAGGCCACGTCTGATACAGAGCATATATTAGGCACTTTATATATTGCGTATACATTATTTGGTGCACTTTCAAACTTGAATGTTTTTTATCGTTTACTTGTTTTTATTATCTATGCCTGTTTTAAATTTGATTGAGCTTGATTTGAACAAGACGTCTGTATGTACCTGTATCTGTGCAAATGGTAAATAAACTCTATTCTAGTCTACACTGCCTGGCCATAAAAAACAAAAAAGGTCACACACTCTAATATCTTACTGGACCGCCTTTAGCTTTGATTACAGCACACATTCACTGTGGCGTTGTTCCAATAAGCTTCTGCAATGTCACAAGATTTATTTCTATCCAGTGTTGAATTCATTTTTCATCAAGATCTTGTATTAATGATGGGAGAGTCGGACCACTGTGCAAAGCCTTCTCCAGCACATCCCAAAGATTCTCAGTGGGATTAAGGTCTGGACTCTGTGGTGGCCAATCCATGTGTGAAAATGATGCCTCATGCTCCCTGAACCTTCATCTGCCTCTCTTCTTACCCTGATGCCCCTATCACTCTGGAACAGGGTAAATCTGGACTCATCAGACCACATGACCTTCTTCTATCGCTCCAAAGTCCAGATTTTATGCTCAAAGAAACACAGCCAATAAAAGTTGGTTAATTTATGTAAACCTGATGCAGTTTGGAAAACCTGGATAAAGTTATATATTGATGAATGCCATTCCTAAGAAAGAGTTTTCAATATATTTACTAAAAACTAACTCATACAGTAAAAGTCAAAAATGCCACCTCAGATCAAATCTGATATCTCCATGGAGTTTTTATCTAAATGCTGCATTTTGATGAACTTAGCATTGGTTAAGATGAAGACAGGCAACAGGAACGTGTGTCAAACATCAACCTGCCTCAGAAGCAGCTGATCCAGACATAGTTTGAGGTCTCTCTTCTCACTCAACTGTGTATTTAGAAAACTAATATATGGTTAAGCTGGTTATGGCTAACCCTAACCAAAAACAACATCTGCTGCAGAATCTGATCACGTTATTGAAAATCCTATGCAGACGGGTGGAGTGTGCTTGTACACACTTATGAAGCGGTGCGTTGCATTCATTACACTCCCTAAACTGTATCAAACACAGGACTGGTGCCATCAGCTTCTGACTGAGAGGGGGGACGGGGACAGGGCTCGCCCGTCTGAGCTTGTCTGAGCTCCTCACGTGGCGGCAACAAACAGAAGCAGGTGTAGTCCGTTTTCACCGCGATGTAGAAAAACCTGTCTGCTGACCACACATAAAACAAGGAGAAACCCATTAGAAGGAGGTATTTTGTTTAAAAAGAAAAGTACAAAAAGTTTCCAGTATTCTTTCCAGACAGGTCAACGGTGACAGTTTACAGCATTCAAAAAAATAACATTTCATCAGTGAGCTGCTTTCAGGCAAAAAGCCAACCACCACGCTTTCCATAACCTGGTCACTTTGACTTCACTTGTCACAAAGAAAATGATCTGTTTCAGGTTAGTACATTTTCCTATTTCAAGAGGAGCAGCAGATTTGTCATGAAAACATGCACGTTTGTAAAGGCTGGTAAGGCATTTGAATATTCAGCATGTTGCTTTGGTTTCAAATGTAATCTTTAAGAGGAGTGTCAGTTTGGCTAAATGTACATTTTTTTTTTTAATTTAGCATTAACAGCCACTTTCTTTCATGATAAGAAATGGGAAAAAAAATCACAATTTTGCTTCTGTGGTTCTGGAGAGGCATCTGGGTGACAGTGATCAAAGCTTTGTACAAGTCTGATAAAAATCTACTATGTCTCAGTGTCTGTGAGTGAGGTGACCTGCACCCCCCCAGGTGTGCGCTCAGTAGCTAAACATCTGCTGCGCGGAGCTGCTCGGCTGCTGCGGGGTGGCCGCCTGGCCCTGGCTGGGCGGGCCTGGATCGGGGCCATGAGTCTGGCCCTCCTGATTCTCCCCCTGAGCACCGTCCACCACTGGGGTCACCTGGCTGCCCTCAGCAGCAGGTACGGGCCTCCAGGCCAGGGTCGAGGCCTCCAGCTGGTGTCCCATGGGGTTGACCAGAGTGGTGAGGTTGATGAAGTGAGCGACGGACTGCGGCGCCGCGCCTCCGCCGGGGCCAACCGTCTCCGGGACGAGTTCGGCGGGTCGGTTGTGGAGCATGGCCGATCCGCTTACTGTGTCGAAGGTGACGGTGAGGATGGAGTTGTCCAGGGTGAGGGGGCGGTCGCTGGCTGTCAGGTGGCCCACGGCGACAGGCTGCAGGCTGGTGAATTGGGCGGGGGCGTGGCTGGTGATGGGGGTGACGGTGATGTTGGTAAGACCCACTGAGCTGTTGGGGGAGGAGGCCGACGGAGCACTGGGGTCGGTCAGGACCACCACCTGAAACAAGCAGCAGTTAGATCAATGACAGCAACTGTGTCTTTGGATTTCTCTTCATTCTGCTTCTCATCATTCATGTCTAGGCAGCTGCTGTCTCTGGACATTTGTCCTGTTATCAAGAAAAACATCAGCCCGTTTCCTTTTTTAATCTAGAGCCTGGACATGCTTGTGAAAATCTGCATGACTACCTGCTGGATGCTCTGCACAGCGGAGCTTGTCTCTGTCTCGTCGCCGACTATGACAGCATTGAATTCCGTCATGGGTTCGTGCCTGGGCTCGGTGAAGTCAACATATTCGTCAGACTCGGAGAGCTCCGGCTCGGCTTGAACCCTCTGCTTCCTCTTGGGGTGTCGGGAAGGTCGGCTGGGCCTCTCTTGAGACATGCCGTCTTTTTCCAGGGTCAGGGTGGGCTGAGGAAGAAGCACAAAGACGGTGACAGGGTAAACTTTAATGCATGTGATAGTAATGTTATAAAAACAGACAACAGGAACTTGTTATATTCTCGCCTTAACAGTTCTATATTTAAGTATCTCAGAGTTTAAGGAACTGAAATGCACTTGTGGCTGGCGTCATTTTTGCAAAAAGCTTTTTGCTCATCAAACTCAAACTGGCTCTCTTTATGTCTCATACGCCGGGAAGCAGCCGTCTTCCCTCTGCCAGGTCTCCCGAGCTCTTCCAAACACTGTAGTTCAGTGTGTGTGTACCGTGTCACCGGAGAATCTAACCTGAACAATGCTGATAGACGAATCGTTTATTGTCGAATTTTCCTGAAGGTCATCGAACTCATCGATTCGCACAGACACCACCTGTGGGCAGAAAGCAGAACGACAACAGTTCGGTCAGTCTGTGACTCAATGAGATCCAGAGTGACGTCATATGGATCATGTCTGTGAAGAGACAATGCTTTGAATACAGCAACATTCACATTTTAGTCAAAGAGGAGACAAATGGTTTTAAAGAGGAGTTTAATAAATAATCTGTGTAAGACAACACAGTCTTAAAATCAGTCCCCGAACAAGTTTAACCCCTTTGAGTCTGCAGTTTCTGGCCATTGATTGGTCAGTAGAGGCCCACTCATTGTGAAGAAAAGAAGAAAACAAAAACAGGACTCCACCCAGGTTAATCTGACCAGTTCCTCTAATTACAAGTTAGTATCTGGTTGTTAACAGACCCTAGTCTCTTGAGTTTCAGGTACACACCACCAATAGAAACTGACAATATCCACCAGGCATTAAAACCTGAAGAAGACACTTGGATGTGTTGTGAAAAAGGTGAATTTGTACCCAAGTGAGCACACTAAGAGCAGTGGGCAGCTATGCAAGGCACCCAGGGATGTGGTACATAGTGGGGATCTAACATGCGACCTCATCGCCCCAAAGCTACTCCTCTATTTGTCTGAGCCTTGTCGACTCCTGACAGCCCCGTCCCAGCTCACCTCCGGGTGTTTGCGCCGCAGGTGCCGGTTCATGGAAGCGCGGGTGGACACCTTGGTCCCGCAGAGGTGACACGACTGAGCCTCCACCTTCTCGTGGGTCAGGTGGACGTGCTTCTGCAGCATGTACTCCGTCAGGTACTTCTTATCGCATGTGACACACGTCCACGTCTTACCCACTGCAGCAAGAGAGAGACAAGAAACCATTAATGAGGCTTTAGATTTAGAAGGGAGAGGGGAGACACTGCTGTGGACTGGCCTGAGTGGCTTCTCTTCTTCCAGTTATTTAGACCAGCCCATCAGGTTTATGTGTGTTGCTTTGATTGCTAGACCTTTCTTAGTAAATTAAAGTGTATTGCAGTTCTAGATATTGTTGTTTTTCTCCTCAGGTTTCCTACTTTCCTGGTCTTAACCAAACATTAACAAAATCTACTGCCCTATTTTCATCAAGCAAAGGTCCCTGCTTTCTTCAACTCATTTTTCACTCTGCTCATATGGGACGTGACAGCCGTGTCCGTGTGCACTGCATGCACAGAGCACGGAGCGGTCAAAGGTGTGATTGTGTGCATCTGAGAGAAGAATGTGGTTACTCAGCTTCTCTGGAAACACGCACACAACCTCTGTTAGATACCAAGGTTCAGCTAAGTTTGCTGGCTAAAGTATTTTAGAGTGACTACAGCTACACTCAGTTATTCGTTTATACATATTTGTGACTTATATGATAACATATTAGCATCTTAACAAGCCTTTTTCAACTGGTGTATCATACTTTTGCAAGCAACTGGATAGTTCTCCACCACTGCATTAAGC
Source organism: Planiliza haematocheilus (assembly GCA_005024645.1). Taxonomy (NCBI): domain Eukaryota; kingdom Metazoa; phylum Chordata; class Actinopteri; order Mugiliformes; family Mugilidae; genus Planiliza; species Planiliza haematocheilus. Next base: position 7,132,004 of record SRSE01000276.1, read on the forward strand.
TCTCCCTAATGGTGCACATAATCAGTTCCTAACAGAGGTTCCATTTCTGGCTTCAGGGCTAAGTAATTTAGCCAAGTCCTCTTTTCCCAGAAGTCCCATCTTCCCCCCATAGCTTTTAGAGTTTTACAGTAAACATGCCCTTTAATAGTTCAGTTGTGCTTTTTTAAAATGTGCTCCAGCCGCATAAATCAAAGCTGCGGAATCACTTTTCACTCCACCACTCTGGCTCTGAACACACTGAGGGAAATAAAAAAAGCCAAATTACAGACTTCCACGTTCAGCTCGTAACAGTCACAAACCGACTTTTATGACGCCCCGACACGGGACACTTGCCTGTGTGGATGAGCTTGTGCGTCTCTAGGGTTGTCCTCTCGCTGAACGTCTTTCCACACAGCTCACACATGAAGTCTTTTATACCTGCAGACAAGATGAGACGAGAACAAACACACGGCGGGACAGATGGTGACATGATGTACTGTCTGCAAAGTCTGCCTTGTCAGTCTCGTTCAGGGTGACAAAGTGCAGGCGCTGTCAACAAATCAATAGTCTGCTCAAGACCGATGCTCGGCATTTATGAAATGTGACCCACCTGTGTGACGCTTGTAGTGTTTCAACATATTGACCTTTTGGGCAAACTTGCGGTTGCACTCTTTGCACTCGTACTCTTTGATGCCCTTGTGAAGCTTCATGTGGTGCCTCAGAGCGTGCTTGGTCTTCATGCCTGCAGAAAAACAAAAATTAGATTTAAAAACATCTACTACCCAACGTCTGTGCTGATTAAACAGTGAGGGGAAAAAAAAAACAAGGCAGCTGCGAGACCCTGACCTTTCCCACACTCTGCACACAGGTAGTCTCGGTTGTCGTCGTGAACCCTGAGGTGCTCCTTCAGCATGTCTTTCCTCGCGAATGATTTGCCGCACATATCACAGCCGTGGCTCTTCACCCCTGGAAGATCATTCAAACACAAGACATTCAATTATAATCACAGAAAGGTCATTATTACATACAGGGGCGGTGTAAAAGAGCTCATACAGCTTTGACTTATAAGTGCTTTCATAAATATTCCCACTTCACACTATATCACAGGGAAAAGCATTGTTCTTTTAACTACCTTCACCTATTTGGCACCATTATATGTATTTTATTCCTTAGTAGTTGTAACAAAGACACCTTCTATACCATCTAAACAGGTTGAATTATGCAATATGTGACTACAAATACTGTTTCACAAAGCTTGATGGCCAGTGAGGGATCAACATTTCATCTCGGGTCACTGCCCACCTGTGTGGATGATCTTGTGTCTCTCCAGGTTACCGATACTATTGAAGATCCGGCCGCAAATTTCACATGGATGGATGTACCTTGAGGACAGAGCAGGAGGTTTGAGACGACAACACACTGCACAATCAGTATGCAAAAGACGTCTCTCTCTCTCTCTCTCTATATATATATGTATATCAGTCTCGATTGGACAATCAAAAAATGAGGTGCAACGTGTGCTCTTTCGCCTCACACAGTCTTACTTCTGCACCGAAGGGTCACGCAGCTCCTCTCTGTGGATGACCAGGTGAGCGTTGTACGTGGCCTTCAGGGCGAAGCGACGGTTACAGATCCCGCAGTTGTAGCCCCCCTCTTTGTGCTGCTCCATGATGTGCTTCAAGTACTCTTTGCCCTTTGCGAATGACAGCTAAAGACACAAAGAGGAGGAGTTAATCTCCCCTCAGCCTGACACATCAGAAGGCCTTCCATATCTGTCTGCCACAGACTCCTGAACGGCCTTCATCGCGCTTGCGAAGGCTCGGCTCACGATAAATTAAGAGACCAAACAGTTTCTAATCTAAAACGTGGTTTCTCGGCGCCTGCCAGGACGGCGCTTACTTGACATTTCTTGCAGTTGTACTTGTGGTGCTCAGGATCGTCTTCCTCTTCGTCCTCGTCCGTGTCGTCACTGTCGTCCGCGGAGATGCCGATCTTCTTGATGAATCCCTCTCTCTCCTGCTCATTCATCAAGGCTATATCCTGGGATGAAAAACGGCTCTTTAATGTTATTAAAAATCAGTGACTGCAACCCCCCACCCAGTCAAAACTGATCTAACACACGTGTTGGGATGGGAAGGTGCAATTTGACGATGACTTATCCACTAAAATGTATGGTCAATGATATTTACATGTTCGTGGTCTTAATGTTGTGGCTGATTAGTGTATGTCATCACTGTTTGTCATTCAATGTGTAATCTGAGTGTAAAGCAGGTGCGGATGTAGCTGCAGCCGCTCCTAGAACTGAGGAAAAGAGCAGCATTCTGCCATGTTCATCAACAAAACGCAAAACCTGTTGCAGCTCCACTTTTACCTTGAAGTGCACATGAATGTGATCCCGGAGGACGTCCACGCGGAAAAACTTGCGTCCGCAGATCTCACAGGTGTACTTCTTATCACCGTGCGTCAACAGATGCTTGTTCATGTTGCTCCTGCAGGAGAACACCTGTGCACACAAATGCACACCGAGCAGGATTTAAGTGGCTGATAAACTACAGCTAGACACCCACGCTACATTATTTTTCCCCTCCTGGATTTATGAGGAGGAATGTGACCTGCTGCCACAAGGGCCATTAATCAGAGTGCTCACCTTGCCACAGATGGGGCAGGGTGACGGCTCCTTCCTGTACTTGGTCCCTTCTTCTCCGTTGGCCTCCAACTCCTCTCTCTTCATGTGCTTTGGTCCTGTCCACATGCATTATTGGTTTAGTTCAGCTTAAGGTCTCAACAGAGGAAATAGAGTGACGTGGAGACAATGTGTGGCTGGAGTTACTACACACACACCAGGCTGGGAAGATATAACTATAATAAACAGAGCCTCATTCATGCAACCGTGTAAACAAATGTGAACAGTATTCAGACACTTTAGATTTCTTCCTTCTTTTCAAAGGATTCAATTGCCAGATTTTCAATTTTATATCTTTAACATTAGACTTAAAATGTTTGGAGTTTGAGATCCTGATAAGAAGATTCTTTATTTCCATAAGTACAAAACAAACTCCAAGAACTAAATGTGTATTGCATGGCTGATACCATCAATACAGGGAAGCATGGTGGTGGCAGCATCATGCTATGAGGCTGCTCCTAGGTGCTTCAGTTCTGATGAAGCTTGAAGGAATGGAACAAACTGCCAAATCCTGACCAAATCCAGGTCTGCAATGCTCAAGCCTCTCCCCGTTTGTTAAGTTGTTGTCATGCGTTACTGGGATTGGCTCAGTCGTTTCAAAGAACAATGAGATCTGTGATGTAACTGGGTGAGATTGAATTGAATCATCTACACAGACATCTATTCAGTCTTTGTGCACTGCTTACACATGAACCAACAGAACCTGAACGCTATACAGTCACCGAGTTATAAAACATGTGAATGGTATTACTAAATAACAACCTTGCTGCGGGCCCTCGCAGGACTCACCCACGCCGTGCCTCCTGCGGTGCTCCTGCATCACGTCTTTGCGGTAGAACATCTTGCTGCAGATTTCACAGGAATAGAGCTTCTCCCCGTGCTTCTTCTTGTGCTTGGAGAGGTTGCTGTTGGTGGAGAAGAATCGCGAGCAGATGTCACACTGGAACGTCTTGTCATCTGGAGGTGGAACGAGTAGAGTAAAACAGGATCAGACACGACGTGACCGCGACTTGAAACATGTCAAAGTCAAAGTCAAAAAAAAAAAAAGATTACACTACCTGTCCTGCAGTTGTGAAATTTTAAGGCATTTTCCAGGCGAAAGGATTTCTCACACGTGTTGCATTTATATTTGTATTCTTGGTCAGGCTGTTGGGAGCACATAAAAACAAAGACGTTAACCGGCGGAGTCACTCCTCGGATCAACCGTTCAGGGTGTCACATACCATGTTCTTGCTGTGCTTGTACGAGATGTGCTGCTTCAGACTCTCCTTGCGGCTGAACAACTTGCCACAGTCGTCACATTTGAACAGCTTATCACCTGTGAGGACACATGAAGGGATTCTCTGCTATAACACATCCACGCTGTAATGCATCCACGGCGTTCTCCAACGTGCACATACCGTGAGATCGGATGTGTCTGTTGAGGTTGCTGCTGTTCTTGAAGACTTTGTTGCAGAGGGAGCAGTGGTACACCCTCTTGTGCTCTCTGGCTTTGTGTCTCTTCGGGACAGACCCGCTGTCTGGAGAGCTCAGCAGGCTGCTGCTCTCGGCTGCTGCTGCTGCTGCTGACGCCTCCGAGGCCACCGGCGCTGAGCTCTCCACCGGGGGCTTCACATCTGTACATTAGGAATCCAGTGGAAAGAAAAAAAAGAAAGAAAACAAACTGTCTTAGTTCAGCATATTAGCATGCAACACATTTCCAAAGGAATAAACACAAAGTAACATTTTAATACAAGGATGAGACTAGACTAGAAGTCAAAGGATTGCCAGAAAATTGCAGTTACACTAATGAATTTCAATTCAATTTCATCAGTAACAATACAAACTGTCCAAAGATGCTTTACAAAACTCAGAGCCTGAAACCCCCAGATCAAGCAGCAAGGGGACGGTGGCAAGAAAAACTCCCTTTTAACAGTTAAGAACTCAGCTAACAAGCTGGCCAGGTAGAGAGAGAGAGGAGAGAAGAGAAAAGAAGAGCAGCAGGAACAAGATGATTCATACACCGATCAGGCATAACATTGTGACCAGGAGAAGTAAATGGACCATCTTGTAGCAAAACAATGTTATGCTGGGAAACATTTGGACCTAGCATTCATATGGATGGACATGTACCACCCACTTAGACCAGACCAGCCGCCCCCACCTGATAGCAGTGACATTCCTTAATGGCAGCAGTCATTCCCAGCGGGACGCAGCCTGACCTGGCCTCCAAATTCACTAGATCCCAAACTGATCAAGTATTTGTGGGATGATCCACACCCTCAACCCATAGGACCCAGAGTTCCCCACTAACAACATTATGTTTCCAGACACCACAGGACACCCTCAGAAGGTCCATGTCCATTCTCTGATGAGTCACAACTGTTATGGAGGCACAAGGGAGACCTACACAATATTAGGAAAGTGGTCATAATGTTATGCCTTATTGGTGTATACATACATTGATCAGACTAAACCATCCATGTAGAATCTTATTGATGCGGCAAGAGTACAAGACGTAGCTTGCATCAGTTCAGACCCTGTAAATAGTGAACATTGATAAAGATGATACAGTGTATCAGCTTTGTCCACTTGTATATTGTACTTGTATATCCTCTGTTTATCTATTCTTTTGAGTAATATATTGTAGAAGAAGTAGTGAAAGTAGTAGAAATAGCTACTGTCTGTCTCGTCAGCACGTGTGGCTCAGTGAAGAAGCTGCCGCACTTCACACCTCTTTGTGTTTTTTCGTTAACATATTGCGAAGGTGACAATAAACAAAACTCGACTCTTTAGTCTGAAACCTCCGATGTACAAGTTCCGCTATTTTCTTTTGCTATTGAAGTGTGTGGTGTCCTCATACACACACACACACAGATCTAAAGAACCCTTTAAGGCTTTCAGGGAAAAGGTTTTGGATGAGATTTAAAAAGATCTCAAATGATTGCTAATTTATCTGACAGCCCCAACAAATTCAGCCCGGTAGCAGACTGTTGGATGCATAAAGTAGTCTCAAAGAAACCCAAAACCTGATCAGAGCATGAAATCTGGCAGCCACTCAGTGTGCATGTATCCACAATGAGAAAGAAATTGCACAGATTCAGGCTGAACGGGAGCCGACCCAAAAGGAAAAGGAAAAATCTTTGCAGTCGAAATGTATAGTTTCTGATGTGAAGTTAAGATGAATCAAACGGATCGTTAAAAACATGTCTCTATCCAAACTGACTCTGTATCTCTACTACCTTTGTTTTTGCTCGTGGTACTTGTTGTTCCAGGCCTGCGTCCCTTAGCTCTCCTGCCTCGGCTGTGTCTTCTCTTGGGGGCAGGCTGAGCAGCAGCGGGGCCACCTTCCTCTTCCTCCTCCGCCGCCGCCTCATAAGGGCCCACCAGGCTCTCCTCCTGGGGCAGCAGTGAGTCCACGGGAAGCGCTGCTACCGTCTTCACCTCGCCGAGGTGACTCAGCATGTTGCCTGTGATCACCAGAAAGGAAGCGGAGGAATCAGAGTAAGCAACCACGGCACCATGAAATCTTTGAACGGGTAAGCAGTCAGCGGTGCACTCCTACCACGATCAGTTATGCAATTAAGAGCTTTTAGAAAACAGATGTGATTGTAAACTCAGATCAGACCAAAGATCAAGACTCAAGACCAGTACACTTTTCTAAAATGTGCCAACGTGAGGAATCTCACCTGGACTGTCTTCAGCCTCCGGAGGTAAGTGGGCTCCACTTTTCTCTGAGGCGTCCGCTTTACCAGAAGAAGACGCCAACTCTGATTAAAGGAGGACAGAAAAAACAGAAGAGACAAGTCATGCTGTTGCCGTGAGACCCATCCACATCATGTGCTGAGTAATTCCTGAATAAACCTACCTGGTTGAGGCAGCGGTGGCTGAAGCGGAGGTTTCAACACGGGCTTCTCCATCTTCTTGGCGTAGAAGGCGCCGTACCAGACTCGCAGCTCCGTCCCAGGCAGCACATCCTGTAGAGCACAGAGCGGAGGCAGGTGAACAAGAGGGAAGAATGCAGCGACCTCCAGTCTGCAGCCCCGACAGGCTCAGGCTTAAGGTGGGCGCAGGTACCTGGGAGGTGTTGAAGTACACGTCATCGTCCTGCTGGTAGGCCGTCAGATTCTGGTGCTTGTGGTCAGTGGCAGGTCGCACCAGCATCATCCAGTTGCAGTCCTCCTCACTGCTGGAGTCAAAACACACCACCACGCCGTCCTTCTGGAAGATCTGAACATGGGGAGGATTAACAATCACACTGAAATAAATAGGAGCATCTAGTGGGTCATCTCCACATGGTCAGGACGCATAAAGCGGTACCTTCAGAGGAAAAGCCTCTTCCTTCTCCAAGCAGGACACCCTCTTAGCCTCAAAAGGACCAAACTGCGTCCTCTTGACCAGCCGCCGCAGGACAAACACCCCCTCCTCCCCGTTAGCCGCCCGTCTGATCTCCAGGCTGTTTGGTAGAGAAGACCTGGTGCAGGACCACAGCAGTTATAAAGTGACAATAAAAAAAACAAACAAGCCACAGTATCACCTCCTACATTTTTATTAACACATAGATAACGTCCACCTTTGTGAATATCTCCGCTACATTTTAAGGGCCCACAAATTTAGCATGAGTGGGATGGAACTACAAGTGCCAGAAACTGAAGCAACAAGTCACCTACTTGTGCAATCTCCAAAAATTGAATAAGATGATACTAAAAAAATGTGTGATTTCAGAAGCTCAGAGGTCAGGGTGCTCGATAGCTCGGCTTGAATCTTCAAAGAATAAACTTCAGCTCAGAAGATGGAAGGAAACCAGCGATGGAACACCCTCAGCTGTCACTCACCGAGCTCGACTGAGGACGAAGGAGTCCTGGACGGTCACCAAAGGTCCCAGTTCTGGACACTCAGAGTCATGGTACTGACCACAGTCCTCGCACCCTGCCACAGACATCACACCAGTCAGCACAGTCCCGTCTGACTCTTTGACACATGCAGCAGTACAGCAAGACTGGATTCATACTCACAAATGAACTCATCTGGTGTCTGTTCAGCCATTATGCCAACCTACCAAGAGAGGAAATGAGTTTATAAGAGGCCTTAAACAGGAAACAGTGAGGGACATGTCCAGCAGTCAAGTCACATTGAATTTAAATGTGAACTTCTTAAACCTGTGTTTATGAATGTGACTGAACTTCCAAGCCTGCGTACACACTCAATGTGGGACGCTTCAGCTGTGCCTGAACGCACCAGCCCTACCGGCTACACTGTCTGTATTATGACAACAGGATCTGCTTTTTGGTATTCACGGTACAGTTGGAGCGCTCATATTAAACACCCGGTAAGAGACGGGATCCAGGATCTGAGCGGTTCCCAGACTCTAGCCGGGTTTTAACTCCGATCTGAGCGGCTCCTCTTCGCTAGATGTAACAAAGAACAGTCGGCATGGCGGATGGACCGGAGACGCAAACCCTCAAACCGGAGTCGATGCTTTTCGGCGGCAGGCAGTGAGCAGTGGAGGAGGCTCGGGGCTACACGGAGCGAACCGGACAAATCAGCTGCACCTTCACGACGAAACTGCGTCTCCACTTTGGACAAAGCGCAAGTAGATTAGTGGGGAAACACGTTACCTTTTCTGCAAAAGACCCTTCATTTATCGAATCCTGACTCCGGGTTCCAATCCGCTCCAGAAACGGCGCAGGACCGGAAACGCCGAGTGCATTGTGGGGACTGTAGTCATACAGACAACACACTCAAGCCTACAATTAGACTCCGTTGTTTATTAGCTAAAATAAAAGATGCTAAAAATATGTTTTAATGAATAACCATAAAACGTATGTATATATTATTTAGTTCAGGTATTAGTTACACCATATACTACATTACACTGGCTGATTCTACTGCACTACACATCAAAGTGGTATGAAGTCATTATTAATACAAATTAATAACAAAACAATTCAAAAATACTTGACTACAGTTAAATGACCTTTATTCAATATTAAGTAAAGACAACGAGAACAAAATATATTTCATTTATTTATTCTGGGAAGGGTCTGTCAAACATTGTACTGGTATAAGATTACTTTAATATACAGTAACGAATGAAAGTATTTCCTACCTTCATTATCTTCTACATTTCTGCACAAAAACTAGTCAGTCCTGAAATATAGTAATAATAATAATAATAATAATAATACAGAACAGACATCAATAGCATTAAAAACCACAAGACACTGAAGACTGATAAAAAGATAAAAGATGTGGTTAAAAAAGGATCAATATACTTGTGTATTAGTTTATTGAGGAAAATGAGCCAATATTACATATCCCAGAGGTTCAAAAGTCAGCGCACGTCTAGGATTACAAGTTAATGTAAAAGCTAGCCATGTAAAACTAGAGTCCATGTGTTCAGACGTGTGTCCAGTCAGTGTAAAGTGATGCGTTCAGTGCAACAAAGGAGCTTTCTGAAGACCTCAGAAAAGAGTTGGTGTTGCTCATCGGTGTGGAAAAGATTATAAAACCGGTGCTAAAGGTTGGAACCAACAAATCCTCAATCAGACAAATTATGAATAAAGGGAGATTGAAGTTGACTATCATCCTTAATCCTGTTACCCACCAAATACTTTCAGTAGCACTCTGTATAGTCATTAATTAATTTATTCGTTGTTCTTTTGTACCCGCTTGTCCTGTGGAGGGTTGTGGGGACCTATCCCAGCTGTCATTGGGCTAGAGGTGGCGTACACCCTGGACAGGTCGCCAGTCTATCGCAAGGCTAACACAGAGAGACAGACAACCATTCACACTCACATGCACACCTACGGCCAATTTAGAATCACCAGTTAACCTAACCAGCATGTCTTTGGACGGTGTGGAAGCCGTACTTGGATAGAACCCACGCAGACACAGGGAGAACATGCAAACTCCACACAGAAAGGGCAGGATTTGTTGTGATGCATCAGTGCCAACCATTACACCAGTGTGCTGCCTGCACTCTCTATATATGCAGATATATTTATTGAATCACTCTCACTGGTAGTGATTGACATTAACTATGCCATGCCCCTTTACCGTACACTTTCCAGTCCCACCGTATAGCACCTGTTTTAGTCGACATCACTCTACTCACTAGAGCATGTCTGTAATATGTATTTTACAGGCGTGTCAGCGGTGCTATAAATGTAACCTGGTTTAGATAGTTTTGCATTTACATCTCTTAAAACCATCACTCTTTCCATGAACAAATTCTAAAATGTTTTATGGAATAAATTTAACTTATCTCATTTAACAGGTAGAGGTTAAGGAAAATGACTCACTGGAAAAAAACATGGCATGATTTAAATGGTGAACTCACACACCAGTGCCACACACTGGAAGCAACTGGGGGTTCAGGGTCCTGCTCAAGGAAACTTCAGCATGTGGCACATTCAGTTTCTTTATTAAATATAATGAGCTAAAATAATTAGAAGCTACAACCAAGATAAATATTGTGAGAAAAAATAATAGAGTTTCTCTGTGAAATGTGGTGCAGTGCACAAAGAGAGTACAAGTACCTCAAACCTGTACTTACTTAGATCATATAAAATAAGCCTCTGTAAAGAAACAGCTGCACTGCTTCCATAGGTTTAGCAGCACTAGGGTGAACAAAGTGTCGTCGTAATCTCAGTTATTCAATCAGTATTTATTGCTGAAATGAAATAACTCAATTTGTATAATAGCTACAATCCCTGCAGGGAAGTGACCGACATTCTGCGACAACAGCTAAGTCAGCCAGTTTCTGTGCACGGAGCCTTTAAAAAAAAAAGCACCAGGAAGCAGTTTAATAAACACACACAGCCCTACTGAATGCACAGCTGACGCTTGCAGGTTGTCTCAAGTAAAGGCTCCGAAAGCTGAGCGTGATTAAAATGACCCGTTTCCCCCCTCCATTCCTCTAAGTTTGCAATCGTTCCTATCTGAACCATTGCACCTTTTTCTACAGCCTGAAAGGTGGATGAGAGAGGATCACAGCCCTGCTATGTAAAAAACACAAAGACACCCAGACTGTAACTGCAGAAGAGCACTGTCATCAACAGCAAGTGAGTGTTTTTAATTCTCAGGTAGACTAATAATGTAAACACTCAGTTAACAGATATGTGCATAGGCTTGATTATAGACATTGCTGATGGTGCAGGAACACAGTGGCGTCTCTTCGAGCCATTCGCTACAGTCCCCCCCGAGTCCGACGCAGCCCAAAAGTCACATCAAGTCGGGGAGCAGCTGCGACATCATCCTCAGAACGACTGTAAGGCAGCCAGCTAGCTCTGTCTGAGCGGCGTCACTTCTCTGCTCAGAATAACTTATTGATAAACAGTAGTTAACATGATGCACAGAGAAAAGCTGCTCACCAACGAAATATACAATCATTAGCTGGATAAAAAAAAAAAAAAGCAGCCAAACAAACTGGTTGCTCCCAAAGGTATTCACACTTTTTGTTCAAAGCTACATGTTTAAAAAAAAAAAAAAAAGGACAAGACATTTAAATGACGGAAAGACGGGTCGATTCCATTCAAACATGATGCAGGATTGAAATGAGAGAACCGATATCATTAAAGTATGGCTGAGTGTAACATCACAGTCCCTGGATTAAGATATGCTCAGTTCCCTTTTGACACATTAACAACCCTGCTGATAACAGTAGTGTACAGGAGGAATCTTTAGGAAGACAAAGGAGAAAGTTGCATATCATTTGAAAACACAGCAAAAAGCATAACCTGCCCTGCTTCTAGTTTAAGGGGAGGTTCACTTATTTTAATGGCCGGTGGTGCATGATAACACGACCTCTGAACACGCCAACATCTTTCAGTGTAATGTTAGACAAAAGGCTGACATTAGCTAAATGTAGCTACATTTCACAGCTCTTATATGCACATTACATACTCACTGACATAGTTTCATTTGGGATCAATTTAGGATGAACAGATAACTTCATAATATTAGTGTCAAAAGTAGTCGTATTATACTCCCACCTGCACCAGCCGTGCCGTGACAAGATCATCCCTTTGTGAAGGATTTTAATGCGAAGAACTACAGAAAAGTCTCTGTCACAAGAGCAGCTCCTGTCATTGCACTTTAAATAAAAGATACTAAAACTGTGCAAATCATACAAACACCACTCTTCCGCTCTTCATCTTTGGTCCTGTTGGTCCGCCGTAGAAAACTTACGGTTTACAGCAGGGAGAGTTCTCTCTTCGGCCACAGCGTAAGCGAGAGTAAAGAGTGTTGGGCCCCGGCAGTCCTTTTTGCCCGTAACGTGGCCGTAAAAGCACTTAAAGATTTCATAATGCCGCGTAAAATCGAATAAAAGGAACATGCAAAGTAAAACGTCATCAAGCCAGGACAGGATGTCTTTATGCACACGCTTGTGTTTGTTGGAAAGTCTGCTACTTATATGAAGACACAGGATACGGCCAAACAAGAAGATATTTTTCCATCTGCACCAACTTCCCATTCACAACGCAGGAGCCCCGGTATGCAGGATGTTTGCCAGTGCAACACGAAGTGGAGGTGATTATGGTAGTTGTTGTGGGAGGGAACTGAGGTTCGGGGGTAAAGTTGGTTGGTGGAGGGGGTCACTCATGTGGCTCCCCCATGGAGGTAGAGCCGTTGGCTTTACTCTTATTCTTACTCTTGCGGTTTAGCATGCGGCTAAGAGTGGCCGTCCGGCTGGCCCGCTCCACTGCCGCCGGAGACTCAAGGTACACCAGGTCATTGTGTGACTGGCTCATCCCCGGGTCTTTGCGCTGGTGGCGCCGCCGGAAGAAGAGCTTGGCGCTCTTCCGAAGGAAGCTGCCTGTTGGAGGGAAGAAAGGAAGCAGCCTTTAATGTCACAGGAGATGATAATAAGGTCAAGATGACACCACTCCAGGCAAAGTAATGATAAAGAAAAGAGGCATACACAGTATTCCTTTGCGCAGTGATTTGAAAACAGCCGAAGCAGCAGTGGCACAGAATTTGTGTTAGTTAGAAATTGTTGCTACTGAAAAAAACTCATGGATGGTTTACTACAGAGCGTAAGCATTCCTCCTTCCACTACTAGTCCTTCGTCTGTGCGTTAGCTCTGTAAAGCTACTAAAACTGTGCTTACTCACCAGCTAACACATACTAACTGTACCAACAGAGAGGTGCTGCTCAGTCCAAAAACGGCTGCAAGCATCAGTGTGCTCATTCACCATGAAAGAAGCTGTGGATTAGTTTAGTCAAGATGTAACAGCCTAAACACTGTGACAACAAGTGGATGACAAATGACAAAAAAAAAAGAGACCCTACAATCCTCTATACTAGAAGTAGCACATTATTACAAAGGCTGAACAATATACAGTACTGGAAATAGATTTGACTGGTGTTTGAGAATAGAAGGTCCAATTGAAAGTCAGTATAAAAATAGTGACAGTGCTTTATCTATATATTGTGCAGCCCTACTTTACTCTGAAATAAAAACACTAATATAATCTAACCCACTTACATTAACTTAAGAATGAATTTGACAATAGAAATAATATTATCTACTGATGCTAGGAGAATCTACACACTGTACTCTAGAGTAGGAAGGAAACTACAAGCAACTCATGAAGTAACTTACTCATCAGGACTTAATGCGTGCTTAGCACTGCTTTCCTCTAAGATGGCATTGACGATAGTTCAAAAAGGAAAGGTTTAAAATAGTAGGAGAAAAAGAGAGGAAAGAAAAACACACAAAAAAACAGACTGCATCACTGAGGAGCAACAGCAGGCAGTGAAAACAGAGAAAACCGTTAGTTCGTCCTTTAAGGCAATATGTTGTTTTAAAGGATAAAGTGAGATTTATAGGATATTACTGAGATCAGTCGCTCCCCCTTAGCCGCCCACAGCAACGGCAGCCGCTTCTCTCTGAGCTCTCACCTCTGGTCTTCTTACAGCTTGCCTCGGACACGCACATAGAGAGCGAGGTATGGTCTAGTTCCTCTCCGGTCTGGCTCTCCCAGTCCTCCGGGGGCCGGCCGACTCCACTGGGGCCTTCCTGGGGCTCAGACACCTCTGGAAGGCTGTTGGTCCCTGACGCAATCGCTGCAGTCACATCCTGAGTGGAGCTGCTCTCTGACATGGACGCGTCCATCGCTGCAGCGTAGCCCGCCATCAGAGCCAGCTCATCATCCTGAGACAACGGCGTCTGGATAAGAGACAAGGTTCCATTTAAAAATCAATTTCTGCTAAAGTTATATTTCATTTGACAGGGTGCTTATCCAGCAGAGTTACTATTTTCCACAAGAGGGCTCAGTTTTTATTATAGACACATGACGGGTATTAACAGCATAAGGAGTCTTTTCCTGCTCCTGACAAGGTATTCACATTCATTTAAGATCTGTTCCTTACTCCACTGTAATAAACGTTTAGTAGGAAATGACTTCCATCAGCCCCAAATACTGGAAAACGCTAGAGACTGACCACATCTTCTATTCCCTAACTCATTTCTGATAAATAAGAGAAACACTTCCAATATATGAACAATATATGCTTGAATAGCACCTTACCTTAGCAATGCCTGAGATGATGATGGTACTCTTCTTCACCGGGGACTTCAGCTTCTGCTTGGCAGACTGGTGCAGCTGTCTGATGGCTGCCTCGGCCACCGGGTCTGTCCCGTTGAGCATCAGCAGCTCGGTGTCAGAAGAGGACAAGGCCTTACTGACGGTGCCCCCCAGCATGGACACCTGCTCTGAAACACGGCGCTCTCCAAGCTTGGGCTTGCTGACCACTGGCTTCTGGGCAGGATCTGTGGAAGAATAAAACTTGTCTCATTGGAACACTTCAAGGGCATGTTAAAGGAGTCCAAAACAGTCGTTATTTAACAGTGAACGATGAATCAATGACTCAGATCCAGAATGCTCATCAAACACTGCTGACTTTATATTTGCATTACACCACACTCACATATAATATAACAAGCAATGTAGCGTAGGGTTATATTGCATATAAAATATGTTTTACAAGAGTCAAATAACAAATATTCCAAAAATATTTACCCAACAAGCCACACAGATACTCCTCTGACCTCTGGATGAAAAAACACTCTATTCTTTTCAGCTAAAATGAAATTGTAACCCAGCTCCAGTTTGCAGCTTTGTTCCCAATACAAGCAGCCTAGAAAATTAGCTTAGCTCCGTGACCTGAATGTAATGTGCATCTTATATTTGGCTATAGAGATAATAAACACATGGTTCTTTGTAGCACATGTTTGCACTCTTAATGCTTCATGTTTAATTACAAATGTCATGCTTCCATCAGTTGACTTACAATGAAACAGCTCTCAGTGTATTTTGAGTGCTGAAATACACGTAGATACACTGCAGGGACGCATAATAAAACTTTGAGTAGCTGTACATTAAACTCTAAAGAATCATCATATATCAGCTTGATGTCAAAGACACTGGCTCAGCAATAGACTGGCTCACATTTTAAAAACTTTCAGTCTTTCAGTGTGTGAGTGGTTTAGATGTTCAGCCGTTGCAATATGATTGACTATAAAGGTGCTTTCCCTCCTGTATTTTGTTTAGATTCAGGATTTGTCTGATACCATACGTTACAATGCTGCATCCAACCTTTGTTCAGTCCTTGTTCCTTGGTCACAAATTTGCAGGAAATTTGGAGTAAAAACAGAGTTTGAGCAGCGAGTGTGCCGCTGGCATTTACCGCTGATCTGTGGTTCATGTACCAGTGTTCTGTGCTTGGACAACATGTTCAGTTGGATCGAGAATCAATAAGCTGAGAAGGCGTACTACTGCTGCTAGACAGCTCAGGAGAAGAGGTGCTCTGATCCACTCAACACCAGGTAGGCTGCTTGGTTATATAATTATAAGCTTATAAATAGTAGCCCTATCCGTCTGTGGGTAATGTGCGTTCTCACTGCAAATGAATCCAGAGAGCGATACCAGGTGGGCTGAGACCACCCTCTCTAACTGGGCTCAGTGTGGTTGATTTGTTGTAGACGTGGAAACGCTCCCAGTTTTATAACAATGGACAAGACATGAGAGCATCCTAAAGCTCCATGTTTCTCCGTAGGTCTATTTTGAAGAATATTTTAACCAGCTGAGGGACAAATTACATCTTAGGGTAAGATCAGTAGCCATCATGTAGTGCTACAGTTTCCAGCACTGTACCTATGTTGAGTGGGAGCGGTCGACCAGGTTTGCTCTTCACTGCCGTGATGGTGGTGACCACGGTGCCACAGGGCATAACTGTACGATCCATCTCCACCCTCTTATTGGCGGCAGGCGTTGGAGGGTGCCAGGACCTCACCTCACTGGGGTCCAGGTAGGTAAACTGACAAATACAATTAATGTTAATGTTCTCAGTGTAAAAGGGAAAAGATGCGTGAATTAAATCAATTCAACGTAATCCGTTGATACTAAAGGAGAATGCTACAGTGTCACAGGGTTGATGGTCTTACGTCAGTAGTAAGTGATCCAATCACTGTGTCTTTGGTAACGAGTGCAAATGTCTGCTGTCCCTTGGGCTGCTTCTTTACAAGATCAAAAGGCACTGACACCTGGCCTAGTAAGGAATCTGAGGAATTAAAAAAAAACAACAACACACAATTTAGTCTGATTCTCCAAAAACAAGTAACAGTCATAGCACGGGAAGACAGTGATCCAGAGAGAGTATCCAGAGATGTCCTTACTCTCTTGAGGTTGTCCATCATTCAGCAACTGAATATTGAGCTCTTTTGATCGGCCATTCAATTCACTGGCGAGACAAAAAAAAAAAAAAAACACGTTTAGGATGTATTTTTCCACCGCATGGTGCCATTTCTGAAACGACGGCGACGGTACGTGTGGTCAGACTTACAAGATAAATGGCTGGTCCCAGGCAGGATTGGGTGTGTTCTTCATTACGGAGGTGTTAAACCTCTGTGGAGGATCGTCTAGCTGCAGCACACACAGAGGACTCACGCTGCCTATGAACACAGAAGAACTTAGTCAGCATCAGAGATAAATAAACAATGTGTATAATATAATGTGTGATCTAAGAGTCCAAGACAGTCAGTCAAACAGAATGTGCTACTGTAAGATAAAACAAATTGCTTTGGTCACTTCCGCTTGTGCTGTAATGGATAAAAGAGAGGTCAGAGTGCATTGTACATGTGATGAATTATGCATAGGTTAGAGGACACTCTATAAGTAATGCTCGAGAGCGCTTCCTGTTCACAAAACAACCGTTTTTTTTTCCTTGAGCACTTAAGCACTTAAGCAGCCACAAATAAGGAACTGGGTGTTAATGAATACAACACAAGAGCCATATAGATAGAACATCCAGTGCAGCAGCTCTGGATCCGACTTCACACAATGTCTCACAAGAAAAGCTGAGAATGACTGCTCTGAACTTGGAAGCAGGAAACTATATAGTTCCCTATATATATGCCGTGTCGTGTCTCTACTGTATGTACAGTATCAAGAGTTTTGCAGAGGATGTCTGGCGCCCTGACAACCGCTGACAATTACACAATGACTCATCACAGGAAACACGAGTGTTGTGAGTGATGCTGTACTTCATCGCTGGACAAGCACTACAGCAACCTCTCATCAACTTCAAATATCTGCTGTCATCTCAATTCATGGCTGACTGATTGTTTTCACTCTCATCACAGGGGAATCCTAATTATGTGCATGTCTGGAGCGCTCTGCTAGGTGTGGTGAGACTGACGTGGGCATTATTAATTCACTGCCAACATTGTTTAGCTTTGGCCGGAGTATTACCAAGAAATCTCCTGCCCATTCTCCGGAGAAGGGGCCCAGCCTGAGACGGAAATGTAAACAACAACCAGGAGGATGACAAGAACAGCCGCACTGCTACTAAGCCGAGTTACCAAAGTCAGCCTTTGGGTGGAAGTAAAAAGAAGTCAGACGGACATTTTGGGAAGTAACCTTAGTGGTTCAGTACTGATGAGAAGATAAATAACAAATGTGTTTGTCTTCAAAACATTTAAGACATAGTATGATGGCTTGGCATCTACTGAAGTAGCCAGCAGAGGCCTGACCAAGAAATAATGGCTCTTGTAAATATCATTTATCACAAGGACAACATTTATTTTTTTAGGAACAGAGCGTACACTTCCTATTACTATGTTTTTGCCCTTCTTACATCATAATAACTGAAATAACCCAAATAATGCTGATGAAAAGTTTCTGTTCCCTTGAATGGTTGGCCTGATACAACACAAGACGACAGTCTCCCACTGATAAACAGAACCGAGGCCCAACACAAATGCCTCATGTAACCGTCTCAATGGGAAAATATTAGCCTCGACCAACTTCTTTTGATCCGACCATTTCTGTCTGGTGGGGGGAAAAAATTAAAATTTCCCTCGTGGTGTTATCGTCATGTGATGTGCTGAGTTTCCAGGAGGGACAGAAAAATGACAAGAGCAAAACAAGCAGTTGCTTGCCTGACTTTGGAACAGATCTGATGTTCCACCGCGGGCACAGGAAACTTGTGCATATCAAAAAAGTTCTGTTCTGTTGTGACAGACGTTTCGGGCATGTAAACACAAAGTGAATAACTTATTGTATTGTTTAATTTATTCATTCATTCATCTTCTGTAAGCGCTTGTCCTGTGAAGGGTTGCGGGGGTGGAACCCAGCTGTCACTGGGTGAGAGGACTAACACAAAGAGGCAGACAACCATTCACACCTGTGTTCGCACCTGGCAGTAGATATTCATTCATTCATTCATCCTCTATACCTGCTTATTCCTGTTAAGGATTGCGTGCTGGCATTAGATATGTCTAATAAAATGTCTAAGATATGTCTCCACATGCGTACTCAGCCAGCGCTAAATATCCAATCTCAGTTTGGCGCCCGCTCTGTGTGCAAATAAACACCAACATCGTTTGAAGCGCATATAAAATTGCTGCTGCTGCTGTCTCTAATGGATCTCTACGGCTGTATCAGAACTACAAACAGCTATTTGTTGCCTGTGCGTCATCACTTGGAACAAGCTGTGGAGGCTCTCTCTCACCGAAAGCAGCTGCATATCTGTGCCTGAAAAAGTTAATTTAGCAACATGGTTAGGGGTTTGTTTCTAAGGTATATCGGCGCTTGTGTTTCTTCTGTGCAGGAGCTCACACGACCGGTTCACTGTGCAGCTCATTTTTCATCAGCACCGTCTTATCAGTCAATTAACAGCTGCTGTTGATGTTGATACCAGAGGACTGACCACCGTCTACTGAAAGGCTGCAGTGTTTTTGCTTTAGGCACCCACCTCTGTGCACCTCTTTGACTTTGAAAGCTTTTGAAAGATGACAGACTTTTAAATATTCCATCTTTTACCAAGGTTGCTGTAAAATGTGTGAATTTCTTTGAAGTGATCAAAATGAACGGGTGGTACAGTGGTGTGGTGGTTAGCACTGACACCTGGGATCTCTCCGGGTACTATGGCTCCTCCTCCTACCGTCCAAAGACATGCTGGTTAGGTTCATTGGTGACTCTAAATTGGCTGTAGGTGTGCATGTGAGTGTGAATGGTTGTCGGTCTCTGTGTTAGCTCTGTGATAGACTGGCAACCTAGGTGTACCCCTCTCACCCAAAGACAGGCTCCAGTCCATTGCAACCCTCCAGAGGACAAGCAGTTATAGAAAATGAATGAATGATCACAGTGAGCTAAATTACTTCCTCCGTACTGCTGCTGAGCAGTAGTGCTACAGGGTATTGTATTGTGATGGTGGGAGTCTCTGAAATAAACACACATCTACAGACAACCTACCTGCAGCTTCTTCCTCCTGATTGAGCGTGACCCGGATGTTTTTCACTAGCAGCTTCCAGTCGTGGGCTCGGGGGGGTTTTGGGGGTGATGTCGCTTTGTTGTGAGCGTCCTTTTGGAAAAACCATCCAGAAGATCAGTTAATAATTCAACAATACAGACCTACTGCAACATTAAGAGCAAGCATAGTAATCTATTCATTGAGAAGATGCACGATCCTGTAACAATCACATCACACAGATGCTCAAAGGCATCTGAAAACTTTTTTTAATTCCCCGGTGTATTAGTAATGTTCTGTGTGGGCAAACTATCTAACCTGATGACTCTATGCAAAACAAGCCTGTTGACAAAGGGATTTCTTGTTCATAATTTGAATTGGACATTTTACACACACAGAGAATTTGCATCTCAACTGTGAAAGATCAAAAAGTGAGTTTTAAAAAACCAGAGGGAGATTATTAAAGTATGGTATCTGCTTAGTTTAAATGACTTTTAACTTTATTATTTCAGGCCGAGTTTACCAGGTATGCCAGTCTATTAAAATTCAAGGCATTGTCTGAAACAGGTAAGCAAATAGCTGACTAAACATAACAACACAATAACACACTAACTCAGTAAGAGTGATCATCAGCACTACGAGAGCATACACTTCACTATGTGTTTGTACTATTACAATGGTGAATTATCACAAATGTGAATACATGGCGCATGATCTAATCAGAAACACATGTCATGCTGTCACGTGATGGCCGGGCAAAGAGCGCACTGGTAAAAACCTTTTTGTGATGCACGTGAGCACAATAAACTTTGGTGAATTCACTCCTCTGAGCAGGCTTTATGTGAGCATTTCTGCACTGCAGTAATGAATCTGCTACGCCGTTGTCAAGCCCGCTGAGCTACTGTTCGCCACAAATTTGCATTAATCACAATGAGAAATAAATCCTGCCATCAACGTGACCTATATACAGCAGGTGAATAAAAGGCAGTATTTGTTGCCTTCAGTGGCTCGGACAGAAATGTACAGATTAAAAAGTCTGATCTGTCGAATTGCAGCTTGCTGAAAGCGATGACCTGGTATGACAGGCGTCAGGCATGGGTGTCCAACTGACCTTGACCTCAGAGGCCTGAGCAGGCCTGCAGCTCATCAACACAGAGGGACGAGTCGCACATAAAAGCTGTATCAACTGCTCCTTTATGGCTGCTACGGTGAAAGTGTGGGCATTGTTCTGAGAGAGAGAAAGAGAGATGATGAAAATCACACACACATATTAAATACTTAATGTGTTAAACTAAAAACATGACCTCCTTTATGGAAGGAAAAAGCAACAAAACTAAATCCACCCAAAATTGCAAAGGTTCTGAAGAAACGAAATGTGTTTTACTGTTAAATGTTAATGTCTCATAAACTATTCAGAAGGTTTTTTTTAATCTTTGATGATGAAACTACTGAATCTTTTGCACAGATATCTCATTTATGCTACAGTCATTTCATCAAAAAGACAAATCCATAAGCTGTTATAAGCAGTCAAACACACAGTGGGAACATCTCACCATCTGCAGCTTCAAATTACCTGTGAAGTGGGGATCACCCGCAGCGTCCCCGTCTCCAGGCGGGACACTCCCCAGCTCACCTTGACCTCATCCTCAGCTTCTTGCATGTGTAGATGAAGCTGAGGGAGAGAAAATGAATGACGCCTTATGATGTCAAATATAAAGAAGCCCAGGATGTGAGGTGGGTGTGGTTTGGTTTTGGTTCCTCACCTGAAATGACGGGGTATGTTTGTGCACAAATACCAAACCATTACACGTAAAGCTGTCACCACTGCACCAGCTTTCATAACACTAGACATAATGCATCCCAGAGCATCAGTTAATTTGTTGACTAACTTAGAAAGCAGTAAGCAAAGTTGCTTGCTTAGTCACATCTTGAACACATTACTGTGTGTCTGTTCCAATTTGTGGATGGTATTCTAACTTTCACTGGGACTCGTGTGTAGAGTCTGATGTGAGATCATTTGCGAGGAATGACTTGTGAGATTACACTGCCGTTGTTAGCCGTTCTTATTTACACTGAAATTTACTTAGGGTATTCTTGCTCAAATACAACTACATGTCTCTTTTTAATCTCCAAAATAACACAGATGTCATGGTCGGGTCTACAAATAACTTCCACAATTCCTCTTTAGTGTGCCTGACTTACAGAATAAAGATTACTTAAAGTCAGCGAGGTGCACAACACCCACGTCGTGTGAAACAGAAACTAACAGAAGAAGAGAGAGAGAAGCAGAGGGACACAAAACAGACTGGTCCATCCTGCCCCAGCATGTCTGGATTCCATTGTAAGACTGAACAGTTGCCTCTGTGATGCCAAACAAAGGCCTCATCAGATAGTAACGGGAATGTTTTGATGGATCCAAAAGAACTTCACAGCCTCCGTTCACGAGGCCTGGATCGGTTTTTATAAACAACTTAAACTGGAAGGCTAAGTTATGATAATAAAACTGCACTCCATTAATAAAGGAGAACAGAACTTGTTTACCAAGCAGGGGCGCTGTGTATGTATTGCCTTTAAAATGGTTAATGGTTCACATCACCTGACTAAGAGGGAAGAGGCTATTGTGAAGTCACACCATATGTAAATGTTGTGTTTGCATCTCAAAGAGAAAGTACCGCATTAGATTGGCGTGTGTCACATGGATGTCTTTCGTCACAAGCAACAGGTCATGTGGAAAAGACAAAGTACACTGAGCAGCACACCTTAGTGTACTGAGTGTATTGTGTACATATGCTGTAAACGCCTGGGGCTTCTGGTCCACATAGCCAGCCAGGAGCATTCTAGCTTGTATCTCAGTCCAGCACAAACAAATGTTCCAGTGCACGGATGGAAACATTTGAAAGGGCTTTCTGACTTTTCCAGACTAAGACAAAACAGAGAGAGTGAAACAGAGAGAAGCGCTTTCCGCTATATCCGTTTAACAACCAGGGATCCACAACCAAAACAAAAAGGCGACGACTCTAATCCTGACTTTAGCTTCCTAGCCTCTAACACAGGTTGTATTTATGGCACAGTGAGCTCAGGGGGGTGACAAGCACCTTATTGGTTTAAAAATGGCCTTAATGCAATCAGGTTAGCCTACATAACCAATTTCATACATATATCAATAAAGACTTAAGACAGAACTCCAGAACTACTTAAACTCTTTCCTCAGCTTAATGTACACTATTGATTACATAACCCAATATGTCACATATGGCTTCACTTTATTCAACACTACAGCTACATGTAAGGGGGAAAACTATAGGTGAGTCCGGGGAATATTTCATTTGAGAGCTCGTCTATGCCAGTGGGAAAAATCAAACACATGACTGTAATTTCTAGATAAGAACACTACGTCATTAGTCATATGTGTCGCATCTTTAGCATTTCATCAGTCTTGTGCAGACCCCTGACAAATGTGAATGTAGGCAAAGTGGGCCTGGCTTACTGGAAACGGGCCTGACAGGGATGTTAATGAGGTCTTTGGGAGGTTTGCCAAGCACAGAAAGATATCCCAACCACTTAATCTAATGTTACTGCCAGCAGGGAGCCAACACTGGGCGGCACATCTTATTCAATAAAATCTCCCATTAAAACAAACCACAACGACTTCCAAAGGACGTACAATACCTTTGATTCAGAGCCCTAAATGTTAAAGGGACAGTTCACCAAGACACAACCTTAAAACATTTACCTGCAGCTCTAGTGGAGCTATACGGACTGTGTATTTACAAGGATCCGCTGTAGCCATGGCTCTCGATGCTGCACCGAGAGAGAACTCGAGCTTCTCCCAAACCACACTGCAGCGAGCGGTCTGTTGGGAAGACAAAGTGAAGCGTTAGGGTAATGTAAACCCACTGAGAATGTAAGAGCTACGGCAGTGACAGTATTTGCATGCAACTCCCGGGTAGTTAAAACATGCCGTGAAACAAAGTCAAATAGGGAGAAAGACTGCAGCTTGTACTAAACTGCAGGGTTCTGTGTGAAAGGAACTATAAACTATGCATACATGTAGGCACCATGCTTGACTGATATGACATAACACTATGAAGTGTCTTAAATACAAAACCTGTGGCACAAACACACTGAAATATCACCAAAGGCTTGTGTTTGCACAGTGGCTTTAGAAAGCCTGATACAAAAGCAAACGTAAAGATTTGCCTCAGGAGAACTTTACAATGAACTCTGAAAAAGGAAAAACATTTGTACTTGCTTCCAAACTCCTTATCAGTGGTTCAGTGTAATGCAACTTTAACTGGCTATAAAGTGTCCCTTTACTAGAAACCTATTTACTCAGAGCATTTCTATTTGATTTCAGGGTCGGAGTCTTCGAGAGCAGTTTTGTATGAGATCACCGTTAAGGGGAAACCTAAACATAAACATAGATACTGATGCATTCCTGTCTGCCTCTTCCTCCTTTAGTGCTGAGCCTGACAGCTATATAAGCTTCTTAAACACTCGCACACACACACAATGTGCATACACACACAGCGTGTGGTTGAAAATAAGCCTCTGTTCGTTAAACTCACACACATTCAACAACAGAGCACCTGGTATTTTGGCGCATATCACGATGATCACAAAGAAAGGGCTGAGTTGGCAACGGGTGCACAGCAACACCAACCGGGCCGGCAGCACACCAAGCAATTTGTCCCTATCTGACCTCTTTGAAAAATAAAAGACCTCCAGTGGCAGTTTACACAAAGTTTGCAGGGTGGCATGTAATCTGTGTGACTGATAAAGAAGGAGCAAGCTTTTCACTGGCTTTTTTAATGACAAATATTCCTGCATGTCCTCTGGTTATCACAATGTGGAGTTCTGAAAATAAATCTTTAACAAATTCATTTGCAAAATTAGGGGAGGAATTCTGTCTGTACAAGGTGGGTGAGTTGATGAGCTGGTGCGTGTCTGCTCCAGCAGGTTAAAATACTTTACAGGTTGTTGAGTAGCTCCCTCCCCACTGAATTAGAGAAAGGGAGACTGAATTTAGGAACAACCGTCTATAAATACCTGCTGCTATAATCCAGATGAATGCTAGAGCTGACACAGCTGATCTAGATATCGCCCAGGATAAATATATTCATTGACCACAGGGAACAGATAAAACCCATAAACATACAGTTCATATGATTTTTACCTGTGTTAATAACAAGAACACAAATTTCGCTGAGAGTGTTGTACCTTGTTCCTGGCCGACTTCTGAAAGCTGGACACTTGGCTGACCCTGAGTTCTGACGCCTCAACACCATCCTCTTCAAAAGTCAAAAGAACAGCACCCTGAGGAGGAAGGAGGCTAATAATTAAAACCATCAAACCTGTATTGCACAACTCACAGATAACAAATTATATCACACTGGCAACGTCAATACATTTGTTCTGACTCGATCATTCAGGAACATGGGGAAAAAAAAGCAGATGATTCAGTGGCGGTGCAAGAAGGTGCCAAATTCACGCCCCAGACTAGTAATATGTTAATATCTTGAGATTTGAGCAAAAGTCAGTCATCTTTTATGAGATCGGCCACATTATATGACATGCTGGACTTCTTTATTGAAGTCACCTGTCACTCAGCAGAGTGGTGGCCTGGTGATCATGAGACTTACCCCTCGCTTCCTTGACTCGTCATTCAAAGCCCTGCACCAAGCTCCTCTCCACTGACTTTTCCAGCTTTTCAGTGACAGCGCCCATCCCAGCAAAGCGGCGGCTTCCTCCTTCGCCGCAGTGTCCTCTCCCGGTTTCTGCCTACTACCAACGATCCCATGCTGGAAATACTGTACGAAATACAGTACCAGGGTGATCAGGGATGCGACAAACAGTGTGACCATGCATAGCCACTGCGGATCCTCCAAACCGAAATATGAACTGGAACTTTCCAAGTCGGACATTCTTTGCAAATGGAAACGATGATCACAGCTTAACACACCTCCTCTGATAAGTTTTCTGCAAACTTCATAGTATTTATTTAGTTAGAGAGCGGTGAAATCAATGGGATGATGATCACCTTCAACTGATAACATCGCCGATATCAAACCCCCAATATAAATTATGCTTAATGTTATCCATGGTGCAGTGCGCGCCAGCTTTTAAAACCCAAATAGAAGTCCCAATTTATGCAAGCAGGTTGTCGAGAACTAAACCATTGTCAAAGAGCTGTAAATGTTCTGGGTTTAAACAAACCTGCAGAACAACAAACTCATCCTCCTCATAGAATATGGACGTTAGCTTAGTTGGCTAATCTTCGCCACGGTTCGTTTAACTAGCTATTCTTATAAGCTACAGAGCCGCCAAAGTTTCCCCGGTAGAAATGATGTCCAAAGTCCGTGGTCATGCTTCGCCAGGTGATATCCAGATACAGAATGTGAATCCAGGGAATAACATCCTGGAAGCGAAGAGCGCAATCCTTCCCGTTGGACTAGGTTTGCGGCTCAGTCCGACTGTACAAAGTTGCCCCTTCGGAACGGATATGTGGCACAAACTGTAACTCCCACAATGCACTGCGGCAAAAACGCGAGCGTTTGTTTTCGTCCAGTTATCGAGCGAAGTGAAGAGTATTTCTCGACTAAAGAAACATAGGCTGCAATGTAGCTTTGGGAAAATTGACTTTACATGTTAAGAAATCCGTTTTGTACTACTTTAGATGACTTAACTCAAATTAGTTTAATTTAAGCGGAATAAATGACGCAGAACGGTTTTTTGAACTGCGCGACTTGCCGTAGTTTGTCCTGCTGTCACCATTATTACCACTTCCTCCTGTGTTGTTTGTAGCAAACATTTAGCTAGCTTGGCTTTGTCACAATGTTTGTGAGCTCAGAATACCCAGCTGCCATGAGGAGGTAGGGTGTTTTTTCAAAAAAATTGCATTGTAATACTCGGGCTAATACAGTATTACATAGCGGACGCCCGTTTGTAGAAGTAAACAAAATACTTCCTCGTCGTCTAACGTCATCCACCTGGTACACAGCACCGTCACCTTACTCGAACCGTCACTTGGAAATAACTACGAATTAGCAATGAACTGTCGATCCGAGGTTCTGGAGGTAACGGTGGAGGCGAGGCAGGTGGAAGAAGCTATGCTGGCTCTACTTCACACAATCTTACTGCATCGCAGTACTGGAAAATTTCACTACAAAAAGGAGGGCACTTACTCCATTGGCACCGTGGGCACACTAGACTTCGACTGCGACTTCATCGATTTCACTTTTGTCAGGATGTCCTCAGAAGAGCTAGACAGGGTGATCAGGAAAGCTGTGTCTGAATTTAAGGTACAGTAACCATCAGTTTTAACATGTAATTTTTGGCCGTCATGTACCCACAGGCCTATTACTGACTGGGTTGAATTATCTGCTTTGGTTACAGGATGCTCTCAGCAACTCTGGCAGTGATGGCATGGGACAGATCTCCCTGGAGTTCTACCAGAAGAAGAAGTCTCGCTGGCCCTTTTCTGACGAGTGCATTCCCTGGGAGGTGTGGAGCATTAAGGTCAACGTTGTCAACCTGGCCAATGAGCAGGAGAGACAGATCTGCAGGGAGAAAGTTGGTGAGAAACTGGGTGAGAAGGTGATCAATGTTGTTGAGGTGATAAACCGCCATGAATACCTGCCAAAGATGCCCACCCAGTCTGAAGTGGACAATGTGTTTGACACCAGTCTCAAAGATGTCCAGCCATACCTGTACAAAATCACATACCAGATCACTGACTCACTGGGCACCTCTGTCAGCACCACCATGAGAAGGCTGATTAAGGACACACTGGCTCTGTGAGGATGCTCCAAGACAGAAAATATGGATCATTCACATCCATTTATAGTTCTGTTTCACAGCTTTTTGTTGAATGTGTCAATGTAATCATTTCTGAGATGTCTCTGCTGTGCTTTCTGTATTTCTAGTGTCTCAATTATGTAATCTTAATTTTAAAACTGTTTTGTTTTTGCAAGCTTTCTGCTTCTAACGATCCTCATCAACCTCCACCTAAAATACAACTGAACAGAAAGAAATGACACTATATAGCAGTTAAATTCTTTGAATGATTGTGTTGCCGATAATGTAAACTTTTGTAAATATTGACAATAAATGTTGTTCATTGTAGAGACTGGACCTCATAAGAAACAATCATATTTTTTTGTGGCTGAGTTTGGGAACAATTTTCTTCATCTGCGCGCATGCTGTTTCAAGAGGAGTGTGATCTTACACATGAGGTAGGACAGGATTTCCAGTTTGCAGTTTTTCCAAATTAAAGCAAACACTTCCTGAGTTCACTCCCTCGCTTCCAGCCAGAAACTGTCACATTGGCCCGCAGCTTGGAAAACATCCCCCTGACTCGGGGTTGTCTGTCTGCCAACAGGAAATTGACACATAACAATAGTTCCAAACGCATATCAAACAACTTCTGAGTGCTTCATCAGTTACACTGATGGCAATTCATCATCTGTGCTTTAGTGTATAAAGCATGAATGTGTTAATTAATCAACAAATCAGCCCATTGAATTTGAAAGTCATTACTTTGATATATTAAGAAGTTGAAACACCAAACATCTGCTGATTTAAGCAGTCAGATGGCAAATCGTCCTAGATGTACATCAAAGTTAACTGAGTAGATTCCGACAAAGGTAAGAACATTTAAAGGAGATGATGTCTGCTGGCAACACAGTAGGTATGAAAAGCTTTTGTTACACTGATTAAGCTTTAAACTGGCTGATAAGAATGGATAGCAAATCTGAGACAATGACCAGTACTTAACCTAAAAAGTAAATAATCAAATACCACAAATGATTGTATGTACGTATATATACTCCACTGTTACTCTTTATTACAGAAATGAAGCACAAAAACTGTAGAAAAACTTAAACACAAAGCATCTGCAAGTCTCCAAAAGCAACAATAACGCAAATACAAATATTCATTATTGCAGTGAGAGCACAGGAATACCAAAAAGATAAAACTTCTCTTTACTAACAAAATTGGTACAAAATTGAGAATACAAACACTTCCATGTACACAAGTCTAATCATCTCAGCGAGAAGGTTTTTCTCATAAGAAAAAAATTAAGAGCACTATTATCGATACAGAATCTCTGCAAAGAATTAACATCACGGTGCAGATCTCTTTGACTTCTCCCAAACAGTAATGATCATAATATTTGACAACAAAGTTCTATTCCATCAAGCCGAAGCAGAGTATTTACTTGTACAAGAATGCAATTGTAAAACAGCTGGAATACAATCAAAACACAATCTTTTATAATAAATCTTTAGGAAGCAGGAACACGCCGTCACCATTCGTAGAATAAAAGATTCCTGTGCCTCCTTCCTCTTGACGTCACCTCCTCAAAATGCCTGAGTCAAAGTTTTCTGAAACTATTGTGCTTTTATGCAAAATAATATCCACAGTTTTTTTTTTAAGTTGCATAAGGCCATCAAAGCACGATAAAGCTCTGTTAATTATCATGTGGGTTCAACTGCAATAAAACTATCAGTGTATGAGTATTTACATAACACTGGTCCTGCAATCTGACAGATTTAGTGATTCAATTGTGACTATGCCTGATAGACACAAAGGACTATATCTGTACTTATTCTTTATAGTATAATCATAACTTTGATTACTCTTCTGCAGCACAAATATCTCCTGAAAACTTCCTTGTTGTAAATATTGATTGATTTCTTGTAACTGGTGATTTTCCAATTAACCTGGTCCAATTATATTTTCTGACAGCCCCCCACCAGAGCACCTTTTACAAAGTGTACTTGCAGCCATTTGCCTGCAGAAAGGGACTGTCTCATTCGCGTGTATAAGTTGAAAAGTTTCAGCAGGCTAATAATTAGGAAGATACATTGTTTGTTAGTGCTGTATGAAGAGGGCAAGCAGTTAAACAAGGCTGCATAGTGAAATGCTATGCTTTAAAGAAGAGATATCTATAGTGTGTTTAATATAAAATATACTGACGGTTCAAATTTCATTTATTATACTGATGTTCTTGTTCACCATTAAACCAAATGATGCAAAGGCAATATGAGGCTCAACTAGAGGAGAACAAATGAATGCTAAGTATGAAGAAACAAATCCAAAAACTTTAGGACCTAGTTATTTTTCCTCCTGTAGCCAAAAATCTCAATTATAGAAATTAAAAGATCTAAGTAGACATTTTGGAATCTCTTTCGCTATATATATATATTCTCCACGAATTTCCACAAATCAAGTAGCAAACATAGTGCATATTGAATACATTGTTGAGGCCACCAATTTCCTCTTAAGGGATGCCGCTTACACCAAAATATGTAGATTTGTTCAACAAAATCAAAAGCACAACTCTGAACCATAACTTCCACAACTTTAAAGCACCTTTTCCACACTCTGATAGAACAACGTATATGCAGTAGCTGTCCCTTCCATTGCTGCAACTGTAAGGGCTATGACAAACCAAGCCGAAGGTCAGCTGCCAACCAGTGTTGGGATGTCGGTGAGCGTTTGCGGCCCGAATCCCGCACAATTGGCAAGAGTCAGATACCGGATGGTGGCTTTGAGGCTGACTGACCATGCTGAAAAAATGCATGAGAAATGATAAAGTCAAGAGGGCACAAGGCTCTTATCGTTTTACATCTTCTGATTCGTGTATATTTTCACAATGTCATGAATATCTGGATTAAAGAAGCTGAAGCTCAAATGATCCGCTTGAGGCCAGCTCTGTACAACGCTTTCTCTTCTAGTTTCACTTTTTTAATGACGAATACCAACTACTGCCATCAGCTGGAGTTACTTTCTCTAATGGGGCAGCATCGGTTGGCCATTGGCTTTACACCATGGGTTTGTTTAAGTGCAACTTTCTGGCCCAGACAGAAGCGACGTGAAACAACAACACCACAGCAGGTCT
Organism: Planiliza haematocheilus; assembly: GCA_005024645.1. NCBI lineage: Eukaryota > Metazoa > Chordata > Actinopteri > Mugiliformes > Mugilidae > Planiliza > Planiliza haematocheilus. The sequence continues at coordinate 7,162,309 of SRSE01000276.1, forward strand.
TCGTCAGTGCTGCTACTTTGATGTCGGTTTGGTGTGTCTGGCCCTGTGCAGCTGAAGTAATGACGGGTACAACTGCACAACACATTGCTTCTCAAAACACCTATGTAGGTAAATACAAATAGACAACTAAATATTTTTCAACCAGATAAATTCTTAATAGATCCTTTGGAAAGAAAAAAAATAACAATTTATAATCAATCTCATCTCACAGAGGAATCTAGCACTTGATTGCACATTCACGTTTACACCTCTAATGAACATGGCCACTTTAATATATGACACTGGAGGCAAGCAAATAAGCTATACATTCAAAATCTTCCTTTTGTAGGCTGAGGTGTGTTTTTTTCTAACATTAAGTATCGTCTCTCGAGAGAAGTGCACTGCTATCATTTGTCTGATGCTTACACGTGGCTGTGGCTCTGCTCGTGGCTCCACAGACTAAAGGCCGTCTTGAAGGTCCTGTGGCAGAGTTTACACATGTACTGCCTCTTAAACGTCAGGGCAGAGAGAGACGGCGCATGGTAAAAGAGTGTGTCTGATTCCTGAGGGCCACCTGGATTCTCCACGCTGTTTGACCTTGACAGAGGGCTGTGGCTGCTGGGTTGCCGTTCTAGTTCAGGCTTACTTGTCTTGCTTACTGTTGAGCTACAGGGCTCTGGGCTGCTGGATTCCTCGGCCATCACTGCGGCGACTGGCACCGCCTGGGTAGATTTGAGCACAGAGGCCTGTGGCGAGGGACGCTCTGAGGTTTGAGGGGTCAGGGGAGGGGAGGGAGACAGAGACGGCGGGTGCATGTTGATCTCTTTGGCTCCAGGTTCGTTAGCAGTCGACATGTGGGACTGGAAGTGGCTCCAAAGGCGGAAGTTGGTCCGGAAGGCCTTGTTGCAGATGTGACAGATGAATGGTTTGATGTGGCATAACAGCTCCTGGTGTCGTTCCAGGTCTTTGCGAGAGCTGAAAAGATTGCCGCATTTCTCGCATGGCCACACACCGGGTTCCTCTGGCCCAGCTTTGCCTGCCTCTGTGCTGTCCATGTCGCTCACAGCCTCCTCTAGCGGCTCTTCCTTCACTACCAGCTTGCCATGGTGGCCCATGCTCAGGTCCTCAGGCACATAGGATGAAGAGTCTTCTGAATCGTACATGGGTGGACCTGAAGAGTCACTGTAACTGATGTTCTCTCTAGAGCTCCCAGTTCCAAGAGGTTCGTCACTGTAATGCTCCTCTTTGAGCATATCAGACGTTTCTTCACTGTTCTCTTGCTGCTTCAGGTGAATTTGGTCTTTAACAGTCATCATGTTGTGGTTGTGGACCTCCACCTGGTGGCGCCATATGCTGAAGGAGGACTTGAAAGTCCGCATGCATTCAAGGCATGTCAGTTTCTTGTACTTACAGTGAGCTTCGTGGTCCTTCTTGACAACTGGGCTTGAGAATCGCAGGCCGCAGTAAGGGCATACGGTTGCATGTCTGCAGCCTCTCTCGTGGTCACCCTGTTCTAAGAGCGATGACAGTTTCATATTACAAAGTCTACAGGAGTAAACACCAGCGTCACTGTTCTTCTGTTGAATGATCTCATCCTGTTCCTGATAGAGGATGCTCTCGCTCTCTGTGTCCTGATCAGCCTTTTCAGCAGGATGTGTCCTTAAATGCTGCCTGTACTGAGACTGAAATACAAAGACCTTCCCACAATAAGGGCATATTAAGCTAGGCCTTGATCTCTTTTTGGTAAGTGCAGAAGATTGCAAACCCTGCTTATTCCTCTTTAGCTTCCAAAGTAGCGCTTTCTTTATTTCTCTCTCTCGCACAATGTCTATTAACTTCTTTTGAAATTTCTCATCCAACACAGAGGAGCTAGAGGAGGACGCTGGGTTTTGTACTACACCATGCTGAGTTTGGCAGTGTGTCCACACTTTGAAGTTGGTATGGAAGCGCTTGTGGCAGATGTCGCAGGCATACGGCTTTTCCGGGTTGTGATACATATTTACATGGCGGTGTAGTCCAGCACTGGACCGGAAAACCTTTAAACAGTTCCAGCATTTGAAAATCTTGTTTTGAGGTGGTTCCCCACTGTTCTCATTTGGGTCGGCATGCTGAGGTACTGTTTCCGACACGTTCACGTCAAGCGAGAGGGCATGTTCTTTAAATATTCTGCTTTTCTTGAACGGGTACCGTCTGTTGTCTTGCCTGTCTTTCCTTTTCCCCAGAGGATTACAGTCTGGCCTGGAACCTTGGTCATAGTTTGTTTGCAAGTCTTTGAGACTGACTGGCAAAGCATCTCCGACCGTGATCCGAATAATGTCCAGGGGGTCAGCGAGTGGACTGCTTGGCTCAGCTTTCACACTGACCTCTCTTTCTACCTGAGATTCTTCATCATACCTGCTGGGGTACTTTGACCTGAGAACCAGAGGAGATGGTCTTGTTGAACTGCCATTGTGGGCTGATGTTTCTGGCCCAGATGCCGTTGACGCCATTTTAACAACTGACTGCTCTCGATTGTGCAGGTCCTTCAGTTCCAGTGTGGGTGAAAAGGTTGGAACAGGGCTGTCCATGGATAAAGATCTTCGGAGCAGGCTTTTTATGAGTGGTCCACTCCTGTCGATGGTCTGGCTCGGCTCACTGGCCTGAGCCTGAAAGGGCACTTTGGTATGATAGTGGGGCTCTTGCTCCTCATTCTCTTCTTTAGTGTCCTGATCAGCTCCTGACTGCAGCCTGATGTGCTGCACTTCAGCATCGCTGAAAGACACTGATGACGTCAGCTGGGGCCTAACAGAAGAGATGTGTGATGCGTTCCCTTTTAAAATGGAGGTGTATGGATAGGTGGGCTTCCTCTCAGAAGCTTCACTCTGCTCACATGATATCTTACTGGATTCTGATCTCCGGCTTGATTCATAGGAGTTGTATTCTAATGGAGGCTGAGCTGACTCTTGGGCAGAGTGAGGAGATGTAGCTCTCTCTGATGTTTTTCTCTGATAATTTGAGCGAGAGGGATGAACTGTGTCGTTCCGGACCCGACACACAATGACGCTCCTTGTCTGAACATCATTCTCTTCCCCCTCCGAGTACGAAAGCCTTTTTCTCGACACGCAGTAGGATGCATGTGGCCTTGTTGACACAATGTTGGTGAGGAAAGGGATTCCAAGGCTGTAACCCAGCTCTTGAATGGCTGCCAGGCTCCCTTTGTCCACGAAGAGTGAGGAGGAGTAAATGTAATTCAAAACTATCTCAAAAGCATCAGGCTCGCAGAAGTCCAGGTTTACAACTTTCAGCGACTCTGCATTCGTCCGTGTGAAGAGGGTCTGGAAATACTCGCTGCTGGCCGCCAGAACACTCTTATGGGCCTGGTACGTCTGGTCCGCCACTACCAGGACCACATCACACATTTGGCCACGCAGCCGCTGCTCATTGAGCAGCCCCAACACTGAGAGGGCATGGGAGGGGTTACTGTAATGCACCAGGCTCTCCATGGCTGAAAGACAAGGCAAGAAGATTTTATTTCACTGAACAAATGCAGATAAAGAAGTGATGCCTAAATGTATACATTTGTTATATTTCATCAGTGTATCTGCATAAACAGACACATGAAGAAAACTCTAAATAATAGTAAACTGGAGCTCCAGACATCTGTCCCTATTATGAATGGGTTAATGGGTTTTTGCTTGTAACCAGTTCTATCCCTATTTGTTACAAATGGACCATTTACAAGAAATCAGCTGCCAGCTCATGGTAAACAGAGGCAACGAGAAGCCCTGAAATTCACCAGCAGTATAATCTTAACATCTTGCTAATTCTGTGTGAAAACTAATAATTGCATTAAGGCTCCGTAACGAGATACGGCATTTTAACAACTGTAATGAGATACTAATAACTGTAACATTTAGTGATTCACAAATAAGCTGACTGACAGAAAGAGATCTGCAATTATGCAACTTTGATGCATTAATTTGTCACTGAAGAAAGCTTACAAGCAAAAAAAATCAAGCTTATCATTGGTGAAGATTTTACACATATCTGTACCAATGTAAAACAAATATATATATATGTATATACACTAGTAGTCTGATAAAACAAGAATTGTGAATATGTTGTCCTAAATGTCATGGTAGACATTTTTACCGTTTTCTGAAATGTTACAGATGAAATTTATCAAGTAAATAACCAGCGTCAGCAAAGTCATTGTGCCCATTAGTTTTGGGACTATAAATATTGATTCAGATTAAGTCCACTCTATCAGCAATCATTAACTGGTTAAATAATATCTAGGAAAGGACAACTTCCTGTGGGACTGGCATTTTCTGGTTGATCACTAGAGAGCAAAGTTGAACCTTTTTATTGATCACAAAAAGGTGCACACTGACGGGGGGCATGCACACCAGATGTATGGGCATTATATCACGTTAGCAGAAGTAGCTCTGTCAAGTCACCCCTCAGCAACGCAGGCCAATGGAGGAGGAAGTTTAAAAAGTTTCAATTTAAAGTAAAGGCTTTCTGACTCAGAACGTGTCTCTACTTACATCTCAGAAATGTTCATTTATTTCTATTAGACAAAACGTTAACCTTCAAAGCATGATGAGACATTTCACAGATGAAAGAAGGAATGCATGTCTGTCCTTTGCAATGCATTCATAGTTAATCATAATAAACATAGCTTATATATAATCATCTAAAAGAAAATACTGAGCAGTTGGCCCTGCACTAGTGCAGCAAATGCTATACATTGAATGGGTTTGGCAATTCTTGGGACCATCTTCAACTTGTTAAATTCCCTGCTGGCCTCACACTGCATTATTTACATGAAATAGACAACTAAACCTGATGCATTCTAACCCTGATTTATTTATTTTAATTTCACGAGAATCATAATGTCCTATAAATAGTGACAATGGTGTGTGTGTAGCTACATGTTAACATCATCGTTGTCCCAAATATAAGGGCTTCAGTGCATCATTATCTAAGAAACTATCTTCTTTTACCACACGTCGATCACAGTCTGACATCCAGAAATGACTTAACGTGGTCGAAAATAGGTGTGTGTATGAATGCAGCGTCAGTCCATTTTATATAAAATGGACTGACGCTGCATTCATTCATCAAAAACTACACATCGCTTGGGTGACTGTTGATCTAAACTTGCAATGCACGTAGGAGAGTAACAGGGAACACTGAGTCAGTTTTCTCCCATGAAGCTGACTGGGGCTATCGGTGTTACATCGTCCATGAGACGTGGCTCAATTTCTAACGACTGATAACTTCCACTAGGAGCCAAATATCGCTTTCGGTTCAGAACGCTCTGACACACGTTTATCTATTTTTTTTTTTTTTTAGTGTGCGCTGTAAAATAGAACCAGAGCCTAGGCTACGACCCATCTGCTTTACAGTAACAGCTCTATCAAATTAAAGGGGGAGGAAAAGTTGAGCGCGTTTCAATGGACTCCGCCGCGGTAATCCCGGAATGAAAACACGGAGCCGCTGCTGGAGTGTGCGGGGAGTGAATTATGACCGCTCCCCTCAGTGGAAGTGTTTTTTTTTTCTTAAATACGCTTCAACCCGGCCTGGCCGCAAAACAGGTTGTAGCTGGTCAGGTTTTTACAGCAGCACAATCCCCCTTTCGAGTTACGTCAGGGAGGAAAAGGAAAAAGGTTCTCGTTGACAGCACTCCACCAACTATGTTTCTCCCTCCCAGCTCATTTTATTGAACGTGAAGTTTGCTAGCCTGGCCACACTTACCCTGCCCGTCGTCAGAGTGGTCTTTCCTCCACGCAGCCGCGACTTTATTCAGTGTTGTGTAGATTTCTGCGCGCTGGTCGTGATTCCATCCATCTTGAATTTGACGTCATCCCACACCAGGGATGAGGTCATCGCAAAGAACGCTCGTCACGTGCGCTGCGCGCTGATAGGCTGGTGGAGGAGAAGGAGGCGGGTCAACGGAAGACTTGACACTGAGGCTAATTTAAAGGGATATGTCATATTTTTCGTTTTGGAAGACAATATATTTACTGTATATTTGAACTGTTACACTTTTATGACATTCAGTGAAAGGTAAATGAAATCATACCCCATATAGTGATTAACAGTGTACCTGATTCATGTGTAGGTTAAACTGCAGTATGTCTAAAGCTATATTTTGCTTGATGTTGACTTATCAGTCTCACAGTATGCTATGCAACTCAAAAGTACATCTTTATAGGAACTGATCTTTCTCTTTTATTTATTTAAAGACATCCTTTCCTCCTTTAATCTTTGTTAATAAATATTATATGCATAATGTGCAAAAGATATGCATCCATTCTCCTACAAAGTTAGGTGGATTACTAATATTACTTAATAAAGTTGTAATGCATAACTGTCGAATCTTATGAATCGAGCAACAGAATACAATTTCAGTAATTTAAAAGGTTTTAATTGTGCAAAAATGTGCAGCTTAAATATTTGTTTTATTATAATTTTCTGTTTTATTTTTGTTGGGTGATTTTAAAGATACATTTCTGTATTTTAATCTTAGTAAATAAATCTGGCATGCATAATTGTTAAATGTAATGCATCCAGCTACAGAACAGATTGTCTTTACTAGATTTAAATAGAGCTAAAATCATTCTGATAGAATATGCAGGTAACTACACACCCTTCAACCCCATTGAAACTAATTAGGTCCATGACTGAAAAAAGTCACTCTAGCACAGCAGTAGATTGGTGTCATTACTGGCATCCAGTGGGGACTTGTCGCTATGTGTATTTTGCCTACAGGCCTCTTCCTGGAAAACCATGTCAACCACAGTTCCTGGCAACAGTCTCATTACCCAATCAGGTGTGGCACTCGTGAAAAAGACTGACTACGCCACTCTTGATGAGCATTAAAAAAAAATCTTATTTTGTAATTCTCATTTTTTGATAAAAGTGCACTCATGTTTAACAACATTCATTGACCTGATTCCCTGCACTTCCTTGCATCCACATGCCCCATTGTGTCTGCAACTATCCAATCATTAACACTTGATGACTGAAGGACGTTTAATCATGCGCATTTCACACCTCATTAATATAAAATGCGCACCATTATATGCATCAGTAGGTTTACTATGAAATAGGAGACATGCATGATAAGATATAAAATAATATAGAAGCCTGTGTGATTTCCTTTCATCAAACGTGAGCATGCATTCACATTCATAATGTCAAAGTTATCACCGCGTCTTGATGTCGTCTTTTTATAGAACATATTTTGACAGCCAAAGCGTCCCGCTGTTCCTTCATACAACGAGAATGAGGACATGTGGGAAAATGGCAGGGAAGTTCTCACTCCTCCTTATTTGACATTAATGGCTGACACAGTTGGCTGTTAATGCCAGCAGCATAGCAAGCACTGCCATGGTTACCTGTGTGGAAACCAAGCCATTAGGGACTCTGACTCCTCCCATCCCACATCTCTCTCACGGCATCATAAACATGTTTACTGCCACTGACACTGCCAATGAGTGAAATTAAAACTTATTTTATTTAAATAAATGAAAGTGTGCCCTGTTCAGCCATTGTGAAAATAATACGAGCCCCTGCCAGTTGTCAAAGCAATATGGCTGTCTAAATGCTGCAGTGTTCTTTGACAAATAAATGTCATTCAAGTACATTCATAAATCTTACTTCGGTTATTACCATATATCTAATACTCACCTGCGGCCTGCTCTGATTTTGTGGTCCATTAGGGACTGATGGTGTCACTGGGGGGTGGAGAAAGACAGAGCCACAGAGGATTTGTTCTTTGACTACACCCTGAACAGTGAGTTAGCATCATCTCAACCTGAAACATGCAGGTACAATGCAGTGGTTAATTATATGGCTGAGACTGTAAACTGTGAAAAATGAGTTGGATGCTCTCTGTCTGGGTGTCTGCGGCCCTGCTGGTTCTCTGTGGGGGACAAAACACTGAAGGTAGGTCTCCATGCTGATGACACATTAATCTGATGAATTGTCACAAAACAATCCTTAATGTTTTTTGGGATTTATTCCTCATGCTCCAGCAGCCGTATTAAATTACTTTTGAGCCAAAATCAAGTAGCATTTTTGGTGACTAAGAGAAAACATAGCGTGTTGGCAGTTTAATTTTACTGCCTTACTCTTTTTTAATTTAATGCAATTGCGTAAATCAGATATCAAGCAAACTTAACCAACAGTAACTGACAAGAAATATTTTATTCCAGGGATGCACCTTGCTTCATCAGGCTACCATCTGTGTATTCGCAATGAAACACGGACTGTAAGTTTCCTGGTGGTGCAAACGGTCCCTTACACTGTGTCAGTGCCTTGTGGCGGCTGGTTCTTCTGGAAGACATGCACAGTCACGCTTCATAAGCTGGTCCATCAGACTGAGAACAAGACAGTGAACGAGCAGGTGACCAGGTGCTGCGACGGCTACGCACAAGTTGGTCGTTACTGTGCCCTGTGTGAGTGTGACGCACATCGCTTATCCATCCGTGGGTTTGAGGGAGGTAGACTGGCACAGATTTGTTTGAAGATCCTTCGTGTTTGTAATATCTGATGGTATAGCAAAACACACCGTAGACGCCTAGGCATTCTGTGTGACCTTTCAGCTTGTGGTGCTGTGTGCAAGACACCAGATGGAAGTGCAGCAACTGAACTGCTACAAATATACCGCCGCTAATATATGGCCTGTAACATGTTATTTCCTCTGAATGAAGCTGTAAACAGGAGTGACGAGTTTACTGCCAAGCCAGGATCCTGTCCAACTGCAGATGGATTTTCTTCCAGCTCTAAGGGCTGTGTGTTGGATATAGACTGTCCGGGATGGCAAAAATGCTGCCACTATTTCTGCACCACTCCTGCAAGTCAGTATACATCCAGATTGTTTTCCTTTGTTGTTAAACTTCAAAGCTAGCATAGTTTATTGGTGGTGGATCTTTCAACATTTCATTTAAACTGAGCATGTAAAACTGTGGTTACAAATGACAATTATAACATCTTGTGAGACTCAGTTCAGTAATGTCTGCTACACAACAACATCAATCTTAAGCCTGATGACATTTGCTGACAGCTAAAGCTCCCGGTCACAGGGGATCAGTGAGAATGAAGTAGTGTGTTTTATTGCTTGTAATTTCCATTTTTATTGAAAAAGGAGGGAAGATTTATTTCTCAAGTGGCTAAAAAAAAAAAAAATCCTCTTTATAAAAATGTTCCAGTTACTTTTGGAAATTCACAGACCTCACTGCGAGCCATTTTCCTTGGAACTATTTTCTGCTGAAGAAATAATGAAAGCGAGCACTGATATACACGAGGCTGTTGCTTGCGCCAGTCCAGACAGTCACTGGCAGGGGAGGCTCCGGTAGTAGCTCGAAAATAGACGTGCTGTGATGTGAAATTTAGTGGTTATTGTTAAAACAATTTTACCGTTAACATAGCTTTGAAGTAAAGCAGGCAGGTTTCTGTGACCCAGTTAGTTGCAATGAATGTTCTTGTAAAATGTTTAACAAGGCTTATTTTAACTTAATTTTCAGGCTCAGCAAATTACTCTGACGACGGAAGAAACACTTTGAATGCGACAGTGACAGTGAAAGTAGATTACATGGAACTGATGACCAGGGATGGCGGCCTTCTTAATCACACTAGATTGCTACAAGCAATGGTAACACTCCTATCCAACACTGCAATGCTAATGAACTGCTGCTGCTGTAAATAATAATAACAGAGGTCTTGTATACATACAAGACCGACTCAAAGCTTTTCACAGTGACACATCTACCCATTCGTTCACACGCACACTCTCACACCGGTGCACTAAGCGCACTGGAAACAAATGAGGGTTTATTTCTTACTCAAGGACCAAACTGCAGACGCTCTGGTTGGTGGACGACCTGGTCTAACTACTGAGCCACAGCCGCCCACAGCATAGACATTTAATGAGACATCTGCTATATATAATAAGACAATGCTGCCATGAACACAAGCTGGCTATCGTCACAATTAGATGAAGTTTATCATCATTACTTTTGTGTGTCTCTCTCCTTAACAGGTGACTGGGGCCCTGCAGTCTGAGGTTTCCATCCGTTACCTCGGCTCACGGCCCGTGCATCCCTACAGAACGGCCACCTCTCTGCTGATTAATGGCAACTTCACCCTGTCACGCTACAATGTCACGTCAAAGCTGAGCCGTCTCCTCAAACACGTAGAGGAGGTGACATCTGTAACGGTGGAAGGTGGGGACACAGCGGTGCTCTTTACGGCAGCGCTGATCTCTCCGTGTGAAGCTACTTGGGGCTTTTCATTTTTTTTTCTCTTGGTGAAATGACATTCTTGCAGAGTTTTAAGAATGATTCATGTAGCAGAGAACACAGTGTTCAGGAAAAAATGACTCAGACGCGCAACAGTTTCCTTCTCCCACCACTTCTGTTTGAGTGACAGTCATCTGTGGGATGTTTCCTGCAATAGCGGAAAATAACACAAGAGCGCACACGCACACACACGTGTATGAAGACACAAGCGCAAACCCACGCGTGCACACACACATAAACACAAACACACACACACACAGTATTAATCATGAATCAGTCATACTTGTTACATTCACACAAAAGACAGTAACAAGCTCAAATAGGTTCTCTCAAATAGGAGATAATTAATTTCCTTCTCCAGTCTACTGGCATTCATCACTGAATCCAAGGATAATAATGAGCTTATTTTTAGACACCTCTGAATTGCCTAGCCTTTAAATTAAAGGCACAGCTCTGACTTGCACATTGTATTGCTGTCTATTTTAAGTAACAGCATTCCCTTTACAGATTTGAATCTACATGTCTTTAACTGTTATTCATATTGTAGCAATCCAAAAGCTTTTGCCTATCAATTATTTAGTTATTTTCAGTAGTTCTGCAAACCGTAATTCAACAGCATACACGGTTAATACGTTTGTATTTGTCTTTACAGATTTGGATGAGTGTGCACACTCTGTTCTTCATCATTGCTCCCTTCTGGCACGCTGTACCAACACAGCCGGCTCCTACATGTGTGCCTGCCTTCAGGGATACACTGACGTTGACCCCAGCAACCCTGGAGCCAACTGTACAGGTTAGACTTTGTGTATATGTGGTGTAAACAGAAATGATTTATCATTCACTCTTTGGTTAATTGGTAAGTTGAACTGCAATTGCACCTTTAAAAGGTAGAGAAAACACCTGTAAACCTTTTTGTCACACCTCTACTCCAAATACCATGCATGAGATTGACAGAATATAACATATACATCCTTGTGATTAAACTATTAAACTATTACCTATAGCGATGCAGAGATGCATGCAGAGATCCAGTTATATCAAATAGAAGACATCGATATTTAAATTTGCAGAGCCTGTGATCTCCTTCATTGTGCAAGGAAGACACTCCATCCAACCCCAAGGAATCACATATTAAATTTAAAGCTGTATCGTGTGTGGATTTAGTTTGTGTTATTCCAGTCATTATACATTAAGGTTAAAAAACATTTGGACATACACATATAGTGTAGAGAAGGACTGTATACTTTGACACAACCACAACAAAAATTGTCTTTCAATAGTGCAATAGTTCAATAGTTCATATTCAACAAAAACACAGACACATACTGTATAATATTATTCAGCCCTGGCATCTGAAGCTAACATAGCCCCCTTTTGCAGAGATGACTTCCTGTGTAGGCGTTTGATGTACATGTCCACAAGCCTCTGACACTGACTTACCAATATGAAAAGGTCTTGTCTTTGCTGCTGGTGAACTGCAGTTTCGCTTTAATGTTCTTTTTCCTGGTATACCTCTAATGCAGGATTGTAGACCAGTGTGCTTGAAGCCCAACAGTTACAGAGATGTGCATCTACAGCTTTTCCTTTAAAGGCCTTAGAGATTTTGACAAAAAAACAAAACAAAAAAACGCTTCAATGGAAAAACAACAGCAGAGCCCAGATATGCATACTGTATATGTACCTTAGCTGAAGATATCTTACTGTACACGTGGACTGCCGTGTGGTGTGTTTTCTGCATCAGTTGCTGGAAAGTCCCAAACACTTTTATCTGACTAAGATTACAGAGAAATCTTCTAGTACAGCAAGAACTGTAGGGCTATGGAAACCTTGTCTTTGGCAAGAACAAAGCTGTCAGGAACAGACCACAGATAAACATGATGATGAGGATGCTGCTACACTTCCTAGGGCCCGTCAAAGGAGCCTGAACCAAGATCTTGCGGTGAGAGTTAAAGAAACAACGCAACAAACCTTAATGGAGGAGTCAGGCTGTGCACACAGACACGTTTTACATTTAATTCACTACTGGCAAAACAAGACAGAGCAGCAGGCTGAATGCACCCAGCTCTCAACACCCACGTTCATGTTTTGCATCAAAGGTTTTGGTTTCACCACGGAGTCCCCTCTGACCCACCTTCCACCGACGAACGTGACCTACTACACTGCTTCCAACGCCACACAAGACCTTCCATCACCTCCCCCACCGTGGACAAGACCTGAGACTCCTACCAACGTGAGCTCAACTCAAGAGTCACCCCTGCCGTCAACCACATGTTGTAAGAAATGTTTACCTCATTTTTACCTCGAGGCTGTTTAGAATCTGCATATCTTGGCTTACGAGTGAAAGTAGCAGGTGACGTGTCCCAGTAGAAACTGTTTGAGACAGACTATTTGGGTCTGTAGAAAGCATTTCCTCTGATCGACACAGATCAGGCAGCTGACACTTTTAGCTGAGCCTGAACCCATCTTCAAGAGAATATGCCTAAATGTGACGATTAACTGTAACTGGCTGTAGGCATCCACTGCATGGGAGACAGCAGCAGATGGTTTCATGAAAAGGAGGGCAGGTTAACCAAACACATAAACCAAATAAACCACTCGCTCCTCATCTTTTCTTTAGTAAAAATAAAAAATACTAATTTAAAAAATTAAAAAGGTGTAAAGCTCACCCTTTTCCCACCCATTTGATTATTAAGTTTATATTCACCTCAAACTAGAGGTAAGATGTTGTGCTTTAGTGTATATTGATTGAGCAAAGATTGTCTAAAAGGAAACCTAACACTGGATAGGCATTTTTAACCTCTTAAGCAACAACTGAAAAAAGAAGGGGTGAGCTAAAGAGTTTTCAGTTGGATGCTGTCTGCAATCTTACTGCTTGATGCCGCTAAATCTGATTTTCCTTAAAGGATGAAGACTGATTTGGCAAGCACACGTAATTAACTCCCCCAACTCCACTACAGACAAGAGACAGCCAGAAGTTCATTAACTAACTTTGAATGTGTTCTTGGCAAGGGTAACTGTCTCTTTTTGTGTCCAATCACACCACTATGCTGACTGGTAGCTTTAACCTAATATTAATGGCACAGATTTGGAAGTGGTATCGACCTTTTCACGGAGCAAATCCATATTGTATTATATTAGCACGTTAGCATTTGCCAATAAATGTCCAAACTATTTATAGCGTTTAAGCACAATTAATGAAACCCTGTCTGTTCCCTCCCACCCACCAACACCATCCAGCACCTCCCAGCATCAGCAACCTACAGCCCACTAACGTCACCGGGACATCCTTCTGTGTTTACTGGTCCAGCCAGTTTCACCCAAACCAGACTTACCTGGTTGAAATACGCAATGGGTCAGAGGTCGTGCTCTCTCAGGAGACCAATCAGACCATGATAGAGAAGAGGAACCTGCTGCCTGGGGTGCTCTACAATGTTACTGTCACACCTTACGCGTGTGGAAGTCAAGGAGTGGCCCGTCACATAGCCATCAAAACTGGTAAGAAGTGATTATTAGAGTGGATTTGGTGTTTGACTTTTTATCTTGTTATCGTATACATTTAATCTTGAGGTCAGACCAATTTCCCCACCCACACATTTCACCCACACACATCAGTTGAAACATGCCCCATAATGAAATCCAAATGGAGCGTAACCAGTCATAGCGTGATAATAATTGAATCTAGCTACAGCAGGCTTGTAAAATATGCATTTTTCTCTTGTGTGGATACTGCAATTGTAATTTGTGTAATTTTGTGGTAGCTGTTTTTCAGACAAATGTATTTTGTCTGAAAAAATACCCAATTTTTGAATATAAAATAAAATGTAGCCCCTGATTACCAGCCCCGCAGCCATGAGAAAAGGGACAGAATTGCCTTTAATGGCTAAATTGTGATGAAGAAAAGACTCTCCTCGGGTCACATTTACTGGTGGAAAATGTGGTTATTGTACCAAATAAGGCTTTTCTTTTTAGACGCTCAGACTGTGGACGGCACAGCACGACTTACCAACATCCAGTTCACTGAGGACCTCCAAAACACCAGCAGCCAGGCCTACAAAAACCTCACTGATAGCTTCATACAGGAGGTGGGTGGGTATATCATGAGGAGTATCCAGTGACAAAATATGATCTTTGACTTCAAATATTTCTAAAAAACAAAAAAAAACTAAAATAATTATTACCCACACTTCTCACCTGCGTCCTATGTCTCCAACAGATCTACCGCTCTCTATCTCCAGAAATGAGGGCACTGGTGGATTCAGGACAGGTGATGATCAAGATCAACAGCATTTCCATGGGCAGTGTGGTGGTCAACTTTACAATAATCCTCTCATCCAGTCCAAGCCAGGACATAGGGAATGTATCCACAGCACTGGTGAACTCCCTGAAGAACAGCTCCGTGTACACTGTGGATGAAAACAGCACAGGCATAAATGGTGTGGTTTGTTCAGTGCTTTCTTCTACTGGTGTGCTTTTAAAGAGTTGGTTAAGATGAATATTAAAATGCCAAATGTGAGTTTGAATAAGAAACCCTAATGCTGTCATCAGGCAGCATTAGGGTTGCTACTAGACTAGGCATGAGGATTGTTGTATTCGAGTGGCAGTATTAATCAGTTTTTCACTAGAATCCACGTCAACATCCAAATTGAAATTACAACTGGGGAAGTTGTGATAAGCTTTGGTAATTCCACTAGAAAAAAAAGCAGGCATGGGTGTTCTGTGTCAGCCAAATATCACTGTAAAATGATGATTAGACACTGAAACTTATTAGATACGTATACTAACAAATGTGTTTAGAGCTTTACTCATCCAGCCCTGCAGTGAAACTGATCTCTCAAATGTGATTTCAATACGTCCTGGGGTGGTTCACATCAGTCTTTTATAGACCAGATCAGATCTTAATGGAAGTTCAAACTACGACTCTCCAAAAGGTCAAAATGATTTTAGCAAACTGTTTACAAGCTAGGTAAGTAATGGATGTAATGTTGGGTTATATCTTTTTTGTGTTCTCTGCACAAGACACGTAAACATGTCATCTCTGGGCATACAGGAAGTTAGGTTGCATTGTCATTTTACAGGTAAAGAACTGTGCCAGCAGCGCCCCCAATCTAGTTTTTTTGTGTCTTTTAGCGTCATTTACAAAAGCATGGCGTTTACTAAAATGTAGTGTAGAGGGCTGTATGTGACTGGTTAAGAAAGTGGAATCTACAGAACAGTAACCAGCAACAAAAAACGGACTTACTCATCAAAAACATTTTATCGTTTGTAGATGTTAATGAATGTGCTTCAGGGGCAAATGACTGTCACCCATGGGCGACATGCACAAACATCTACGGATCGTACACATGTCTTTGTCTGGATGGATTCACAGACAGCAGTCCAGAAAGGCCTGGACGAGTCTGCGAAGGTAGAGTCTCACAGAATAGTTTGAAATATTTATATTTTACTCTTCCATTAACAGAGACATAATATCATTACATTTTTTAAACTCTTGTGCAGCCGTTGCTACTTTGGAGACAACAGCAGCGACAACAGCAGTGCCTCATGTCACCACCACCTCTACTACAACAATAACCAGTACTACCCCACCCTCTTCTACTAGCCCAATAATCACTACTACCTCAGCAACCACTTCAACTATCCCAACAATCACTACTACTGCCCCAACAACTACCCCTACAATCACTACTACCCCAGGCTCTTCTACTGGCCCAATAATCACTACTATGTCAACAATCATTTCAACTACCCCGACAACTACACCTACAACCACTGCTACCCCAGCCTCTTCTACTAGCGCAATAAACACTACTACCTCAACAACCACTTCAACTACCCCAACAATCACTACTACTTCCCCAACAACTACCCCAGTCTCTTCTACTAGCCCAATAATCACTGCTACGTCAACAATCATTGCAACTTCCACAACAACTATCCCTACAGCTACTACTACCCCAGCCTCTTCTACTAGCCCACTAATCACCACTACCTCAACAACCACTTCAACTATCCCAACAACCACTACTACTGCCCCAACAACTGCCCCAACAACTACCCCAGCCCCTACTAGCCCAATAATCACTACTACCTCAACAATCACTTCAACTACCCCAACAACCACTACTACTACCCCAACAACTTCTACAACCACTACTATCCCATCCTCTAACCCAATAATCACTACAACCTCAACAACCACTTCAACTATCCCAACAACCACTACTACTGCCCCAACAACTGCCCCAACAACTACCCCAGCCCCTACCAGCCCAATAATCACTACTACCTCAACAATCCCTTCAACTACCCCAACAACCACTACTACTACCCCAACAACTTCTACAACCACTACTATCCCATCCTCTAACCCAATAATCACTACAACCTCAACAACCACTTCAACTATCCCAACAACCACTACTACTGCCCCAACAACTGCCCCAACAACTACCCCAGCCCCTACCAGCCCAATAATCACTACTACCTCAACAATCCCTTCAACTACCCCAACAACCACTACTACTACCCCAACAACTTCTACAACAACTACTATCCCATCCTCTAACCCAATAATCACTACTACCTCAACAATCACTTCAACTACCCCAACAACCACTACTACCCCATCCTCTAACCCAATAATCACTACTACCCGTACAACCACCACAACAACCACTACTACCCCAACCACTACTATCTCAATGACCACTTCTACTGCCCCAACAACTACCATTACTGCTTCCCCGAGATCTGCCACCAATGCCTCAATACTATGGGCCCTCTCAGTCCAGTGCAGAGTTTCTGCCATCACAGTGACTGTTGCCAGGGATTTTCTCACTAGTGCCCATATTCAGGAGAGCGCTCTGTACTTGGGCGAGCAGGATTGTGGCGTCAATGGAGGCAATACTACCCATGTCCAGCTGACTGTGTCGTGGGAGGAGTGTGGCACTCTGCTTATACATGTAAGTCCCCTTTCTCTTGTGTAAAAGCAGTTGGCTGCTTTTATGTCACCTATCTCCTATGTAACATACTTTCTGGCATTTTCTCTACAAAATTGAGGTACATTAACTCTGAAAAGAACCATAACTGCTTCCTGCATTTGGTATTTTAGAACGAGACGGACTACATAGCATCTGTAACCCTCTTCAACAACATGGATCCATACACCTCACAGAGTGGATTAGTGGAGGTTCCCAGAAGAGAGCTGCAAGTCCCCATCATGTGTACCTACAAGAAGAGGATGCTTATCTCCGCAGATTTCAGTTCCATGGGGTATACTTCTCTGGCTGTCATGATTACTCAGCATACATCAGCGATTTTCAAAATAGGCCCCCCAGTTTCTCAACTAATACAATGAAGAGACAAAACTTACAATGCAAATGTGACTTTCAGAACATCCCGCACAATAACTGTAATTGTTGTGCAGGTAATTGAAGTAAAGGAAACTAGTTTCTGAGCCATTTAGAATATAGAGATAATAGAGAGATAATACGCAGCAGGGCCAACACATATGATTTGAGTCATATTGTACATTGTGTAGTCCTGGTGTACCTCTGCCTCTCGCCTGATGACAGCTGGGATAGGCTCCAGCAGACCGCCGTGATCCTTAACAGGAATAACCGAGCATAGAAAATGGTTGGATGGATGGTACATTGTGTATAGTGGTAAATGGCCTTGCTTTTATGTAGCACTTTTCTACCTACTGGTACTCAAAGCGCTTTACAGTCACAGACACATCTACCCATTCACTCACACAAGAGCTCACACACCAGTGCCATGTACTGGGAGCAACTGGGGGGTTTAGTGTCTTGCTCAAGGACACTTCAGCATGTGGCACATTCTGGGGATCGAACCACTAACCCTCTGGTTCATGGACAACCTGCTCTACTTACTGAGCCACAGCTAACCCATCATAATGATTTAAAGTTAAGCTTTTTGGAGATTCAGCTTATAAATCTTCCAGGATAGTACTTGATTTGGTAAATCAGTAGTTTGAAAATAGCTGGAGCTGGATTACTCTACTCAAAGGTGATTTATTTCCCTTCTTTATTGGTGGTACTACATTAAACTGACTCACTATGCTAAGCTAAGCTAAGTTAAACTAAGCTTTTAGTTAAATACATTCCATATACCTTTGTGAAAGTAATATAAATATTTTCATCTAATTTAATTCCTAGCAAGTTTCAATTTTTTTAATTTCTTCCCTTAAAATTAAAGCTTTACTTTTTAAGTAAAACTAAAGAAATTAAATAAAACAGAAAAAAAATAAAAAATAAGAAAACAGCAAAATTGCACTGTGAGAGAATGTCCACGTTGTTTCCTGCCCCTCCCCAGTGACAAGTGGGATAGGCTTCAGTCTTATAATAAATGAATGAATGAATGAATGCTCGGTGTAATCCAGTTGTGTTGTCATCCATCTCCAGGTATGACATGATCAAAGATATCATCATGGGCTCAGGGTCTTTCCAGGTGGTAGTGCAGCTGATGAACGGAACAGTGCCTCTGCCGTACAACTACACCTTGTCCCCCAAGGAGCCTGTAGTGGTGCAGGTCAGCCTCAACGTCTCCTCAGATCAGATTAAATTAATCATAAACAAGTGCTGGGCCACTCCCACGTCAAACCCTGCAGACACCTTCAGCTACACCTTCCTGGAGAACAGGTCTGCTCCTGCTAAACAATATTTACTCTATCACCTTAACTACAGATATTACTTCATCTTAATAACTGTTACCATTACTACTGCTATTATGTTTACTATAGGGGTTAGGTTAACAAATGGTCACAGGACTAATGGTATAGGAAATTCTCATGTAATCAGTGTGTAGCTGTTTCAAAATACAGTATTCATGTAATTAATTTTTCAGTGCTTTGTATGTGTCTCCACAGTTGTTCCCTGAACTCATACACCAAAGTGCTGATGAATGGGAACTCCACTGCGTCCCGTGTGTCTGTGCAGATATTCTCCTTTATCAACCTGAATGTGATCTATCTGCACTGCCAGGTCCAGATCTGCTTGCAGACTGCCATGGATGCATGCGTGCCTGTGAGTGCCTTCTGCTCCGGAGAAAATCAATTCAGTCTTGAGTCTAAAATAAGTATCCCCAACACCTGACTCAGGCTGAAGTACCCACTCCAGCTGTAATTGCTGTAATAGTCTCGTTTTCTTGCAGGACTGTCTAAAAAGAACAGCTAGGTCTTCAAACACCATTGGAACGGGTTTTGGTTCTTCCGGGCCTGTACTCAGGTCGACTAAAGGTGAGTGCTTCATACAGACGATAAGTAATAATACTATTATCTATAAAACATTTGATGGTAGTGTGATGTACGGTCTGTGCTTCAGTTCTAGTCAAAATTAAATAACAGTGACACTTCATGGTCTGTTGCTGCTTTTAAATCCACCAAAGTTTCAAAGTTTGAGAGAGGCACGTAGCTTCTTTGTTGTCAGTCTACTAGACAGGAAAGTTCAAGCAGCTTCATTGAAAACAAACATCTAAAAACCCAGAATGTTACGACTACTACAGTAGTATTTGTACAATCTTGTCACCATTTTGTCATTTGTGTTTAGTTTATTTGCTGGTTTTAATGCTATAACCTGATCCATATGTTCTTGCAGAGTCTTTTGAAGAAGAATTAAACACTCTCCATATAGTCGGCCTCTCGTGTCTCGGGATCGGCCTGACGCTCTTCTTCATCGTTGGTTTCGTCTGCCTGTTCTATTACCAGAGGAACCGCATTGGACACTACAATTTCAGCGTCAAACCCAAGGAAGAAAACTTCACCTACTTGGTCTTTAACACCTAGGGGTGCAGCAGGACCTGCGCCACGTCATGAATTGGTCACGTTAGTGTATTTGCTATACTGTTACTGTGAAGCCGCCACCGGATGTCCCTGTTGCACACACTTTAGCTTTCAGCTGCACATCTTTGCACATTGAACTACTTCTGAAACACAGACATATATTTACATTTAAATCTGCCTCTTCCGTATAAACTTAACGTAATAACATGATAGATTAGTTGCATACAGGCAAGTCAGACATCAAAATGTTTTATTTAATACATATTTTCAAAGGTAGTATGCCATTTTTATTCCTTTAGCCTGAGCTAAAACGCTCACAGAGGTATGAGACATGCTAATACTAGCTACTTATCCAAACCTACATTCAGGAGTCTTAAAATACTCACTGAGCCTGGAAAATCAAAATCTTTAATGTATTTACTTTGCAATGTCTCGTTTTGCATGTCTTTGGCTGTAAGATGTTCTGTATCGTTTATGCTTAAAATACACCACATGTAATACTGTACAATTATCAGTTTATTTAAGCAGCTGTTGTTTTTTTGTTTTTTTGACTCTTGTCCTGAATGTCATATATCTCAGATATGCTGCCTGTCGTGTTGACTGAATAAATATATCCTACATAAAAGCAGACACTTGGGGGCGCTGCTGGCACAGTTCTTCATCTGTAAAATGACAACGCAACCTAACTTCCTGTATGCCCAGAGATGACATGTTTACGTGTCTTGTGCAGAGAACAACAAAAGAAATAGTATATTTAGAAACAGCCAACACATTTCATCTTATTTTAGAGGGAATGGGGGTTGTAGAGGGGGATGGGGATATCATGTTCCTACTTTAATCAGATCAGTGGTTAAGAAAAAGATCTCGCGTAAGCCTTTCTCAGTCCAGCAGAGCTGAAGAGGATCCGGCTTTTCCTCACACTTCCCATAATCCCACGTCGTTGACTACAGGGTCATAGAAGCAGCCTCCGGAGCTGACGGGTGATGGTGTTGAATACTGAACAGGGGAAGGCTTTCTCTCTGAGAGGAGGTCCCTGGAGACGGGTGGTGATTGTGAAGGAGGGCTTACAACCATCTGGAGGGCTGCAAAAGCCCCGCCTCCTAATTAACCCGTTCAGCCTCACGGTCTGAGACCTGGCAACCCGTCTCCATGGCAACAGCCCAGTGCAGGGATGGAGGGAATAATGGATGCAGGGAGGGAGAGAGAGCAGCAGCAATCAAAGGCGAGGGAAAGAGCGGGGAAGCAGTGTGGTTCAAAACTATGAAATTGGCTGAAATGTGCCTTTAGCATCGATTTAAATGTTGTGATGCAGTTTGCTTCGACTTACCATTCCCTCTACATCTATATTTAGTGAGTAGTTTGGTTTGTGGTTTGCAGTTAATGTGCTTCGGATGGCCTTGGACTCTAGGAGAAAGCAATGCGCAGGTGTTTGATAATTTATAACCTTCACATAAGCACAAACACAGCAACATTTCCCATTGTTTAACACAGAAAACAAGTGTCCAGGGAGAGATTTCTCTCTTGAAGAGTTCCTGGGATAAGGATTGTGTACTGGAGGAGCAATAAGTTATTCCACTCTGTATGTCTATATCTTGGAAGGCAGCAGAGCCACGTCCTTGGTTATGGCTGCAACATGATCCATGTCTCCATCGTCCTTCCCGTTTTCCTCCCCCTCTTCTTCACATCTATCTCTCTGTGTTCATCTATGTCAGGGCTGGTCAGAAACACAGCCATTCATCATGCTTGATGCTCCGTGCGCTGCAGGGGTCTCCAAAGGCTTTCTCTCACACAGGTCATTACTGATTAAACATCCTAATTGTGTTTTTATGGAGCACCTCGGGCCGTCCTCCAAGCACCTGGGCATTGTAATGGATCTGTAGTCTTCACAACTGAGAGGTGTTCTGAAATGTAACTAAGTATATGCTACAAAACACAGGTACACTGATCAGGCATAACATTATGACTAATATAGTGTAGGTCTCCCTTTTGCCTCCAAATCAGCTGTGACTCATCAGAGAATGGACATGGGCCTTCTGAGGGTGTCCTGTGGTGTCTGGCAACAGAATGTTGTTAGTGGGGGGGCTTTGGGTCCTATGGGTTGAGGAGAGGGGCCTATGTGGATCATCCTGGGGTTCTGGGATTTAATAAATCAGGTCAACACCTTGTGCTAAACCGTATGTGTCTGTGTCAGGCTGGATCCTGCTGGGGATGGCTGCTGCCATCAAGGAGTGTCACTGCTATGGGGTGGGGGTGCCTGGTCTGGTCTAGGTGGGTGCTACATGTCTAAGTAACATCCACACAAATGCCATGTTCAAAAGTTAACGTTGTGATTGATCAGTGTATTTGATTCCTCTCTGTGTATCTGACAACTGTGGGGTTTTTTTTCTTCATGCCTACTGAACACTGGGTCCACTTCAATTATTATGCCTTGAGCATCAGTTCATATTTTTGCAGGAAGCTATGGAACCTGTAAAACAGTGTCCTCATATTAGCTCCACCTCAACCAAATACAGTAAAATGTTATCTACACTGTTGTGTACTGTTGGGTAAAGCATTGTTTGTTGATGCTAACCTTCTTAGATGCTGAATAGTGAAGTCACCTATTAAATTGCAGGACATTTCCTTATGCACTGCATGTACTGGAGCATCAGTACATTGAGGTAATGTCAAGAATATAAATGCTGCTTCCACCACTGATGGAAACTAGCCCAATTCAGTTTTTACCATCTGAAACTCTCTAAAGTCCACCCCTTTTGATCTTTTAGAGACTATTTTATATACTTTTTTTCACCTTTTCATTTTTTTTTTATTGTTACAGCCTCTTTACATGTCTGAACAATAATTTAATATCATGACTTCAGATGGAACAAAATTCATCTGCTAGGCACTGGACCAGAACAAGGAAAAAGAAAAGGGATCATCATCATATCACTCTGGTTTTAGTAAGTCTCCATTTGCTCCCAGTATGTTCTGCTCCCAGGCACCTTGACAGATGTCTACTGTCCATTCCAGGGGCCAGACTGAAAACAGAAGGTGACATGTGTCAGCATAAATAACAACCAATGTTTTTCTTTTCCAACTGATCCATCTGACCAGAAAAGAATCAGTGGTGATCTGTCGTCTTTGCACGCTCCTCCCTGGGTTTTAAATAATTTGTGAGAGTATCTTCAAGATGACCGAGTTGCTAATTAAGACCGACAGCTCGAGAGTTACGTCTCCTCCCCCTCTCTCCTCCCCCGGCGCTCGTTATTCTCTCAGTGCACAATTACACTAATCCCAGCAATCTTCAGCACCACTGATGGGCTGTGACGGGGTGCCGCCTCTGAAACAGGGAGCTCAGCTTTAATGTGCACATTGTGTGTGTTTCTCTCTTCCCGTGCATCGTCACACTGTGTATATTGTCATTTTCTATAAAACAGACTGCAGACTGTAATGAGGGAGGACCAGTCTAATGAGCAGCAGTATGAACTTGTTGCAGCTTGTTTACACCAAAACCTCCAACCAGCTGCTTTATAAAGTCCCCCTCATCAATTTATGTTGTCCTGTTTCTTTCACCTCCCTCTCTCTTCCTCATGTACAGCACCGAAAGCCGTAAGTGAAATATGAGTTCTTGCTTAATGAGACGCTCCTTGTGCTTTTTCAGGAAAGTAGGTGATCCACTGCTCTTTAGTTTATGTCGTAGACTTCTGGCAGGAGAGCAGGTTCAGCTCCAGTTTCCGTCCAACAGGGATATGTGTGTGACAATGGATCAGGTCTATTGGTGCCGGCTTGTTTCAGTGTTTGCTTGTTGGATTAAACTTGAGAGTGGAGGGTAACAAACTTAAGACGAGCAAATTGTACCTGTAAAAGTAGTAAATGTCTTTTAGGCTGTACTGAGGTGGTGCTCTTCTGCAGTTGTGTGTGTGAAATGTGGAAATAACAATAAAAATTGGCAAAAATGACCAAAATATCTATCAGCGATATCATCTTTGAAATTTAAAGCAGCCATCTTCTTAGATCCTTGTTGGAAACATGGGACTTCTTTAACCATAATGTGACTCCACCTGCAATAGTTTAATCACAGATTCATGTGTGTTGTGATAGTACAGCCTTGATCTTTTGCCCTCAAGTAAAGATGATCTTCTTTCTAACACCACACCCATACTTGTTTTAGACTTTAGACCCTTACTGAGTTCCCATTGAGGATGACAAATAGTTGAATGACCTCAAAGAAATCAATCAAATAAAATGTCTCCTACTGGTGGTGCACTGAAACCTCAGAATTTCCATGTCAGGCTTGTGTAAGCATCAGTCTTGGACACTAAATAGTTTCTGGACCGTAAAGGGGTATGTCCATACATAATGTTAAACCCAGACGGACTAACCCTCCTCTTTAAGCAGCTAAATGTGGGACCTGGCTGCTACTTCTCTCCACAGTAAAGCTCTAACATCCAAGGGAAGTATATATTTAGAAAACACTTTATAATACAGCCAACAGCTTAAAGTGTGTGAGTCATTTGTTGGAGTCGTTTTAGAGGAAAATTGAAACAAATACAATGAAAGAAATTATTTTTAACTTGCATGCCCTCTGTAGACTTCAAGCATCACACATACACTGTAGATATTTAATGTAAGGGTCTTCATGCAGGTAACAGATGCCCTTTTGAACAAGAGCAAGATGACAAGGGGGTCCTAAATTTGCTTCTAGCGGGTGTTTCTATGTAGCGCTCACCTAGAAGTTCATTGAAGCTGGTGCAGAACACAAACCTTGTCAAATTTTTCAGTTGGAAGAATTCCATTGACTGTAAAGTCAAGTATAAATTCTCCATCTGTTTCAAGCAAAACTGAAACATGTACTAAAAAATGTTTTGAGTCTTAAAGGGGAATTACTGTTTTTACAACCTGGACCTTATTTGTGGCGTAAAATATGATCGTTTGCTCACCCATATAACTTTGGAGTCATTTGGAGTCGTGTGGGCGATATTTAGATCCACGTATATCCATATAGTGGGAGTGATTTGTGCACCAAAACGCAGCTTCTAAATATCGTTCAAACAACTCCAAATGGCACCAAAGATATATGGGCGCGTAAACGATCATATTTTATTCCAGAAATAAGGTCCAGGTTGTAAAAAGGTAATTCCCCTTTAATTCTTGATTGTACATTTAATGGAAATGAAAACACAGCTATATTATGAAGTGTCAGTGTTTAAATTCAAGTCTGAACGAAAAAAATTGAGTATTTTTGGAATGGTTACCATGGTTTGTGTTTCTTAAAGGTATTTAGAATTTGCCAGCCCACTCAAAATTCCCTGGTTCACTTTATGCGTTCAACTAAGCGCACTAAAGGTCTCATTTCAACCACAGTTATCTAGTAGTCTTAAATCTTCCTCTTTTCAGACCATGCAAGTATCCTACCAAGAAATGGCAAGAATTACAATACAGGATGGATATCTGCAACTTATGCTTGTTTATTTACACTAAATTAACATACAGTACTGTTTTTGTTATGTTGTTGTAATTGTTAAGCACTTCATGGTGTGGTATAAGTACTAATAATAGTGACATATTCCTTCAAAATAAAATGCATGAAACCAGAAAATGATGTAGCACCTTGCAATAATGCCGTGGGTCAAACAGCCGTGACCTTTGAGTCAGGCTGTTTCAAACATGCATGTTTCAAATATGTGCATTTCCTTTTGGATAGCAGAAAGTGTTTTTTTTAATATATATTTTATGTGTCCCCCTCTCCCCCCATCTTTTTCTAAACCTCCTTAATCACCAAATATTTACAGTACAGAGCAGCAGTCTCCGTGTAAAGCTGTGTCAGGCTCCTTCCGCACAGGCAGAACTACTCAGTCTGGTTCACGTCTAGGGCAAAGCGTACGACTCCCCCGCTCCGTCGAGGCTCGTCCCTCTCCAGCAGTGGCTGTGGTTCTCCTCCAGCAGCACCCTGGGAATGATGATGACTGGGTCGGAGAACCTCGTCCTTAGCATCTCTAGGAGGCAGCACATGGTTAAGGTAGCGGAGGAGGAGGAGGAGACAGAAAGAGACACATGATGAGGCATTTCTCTCAGGCGAAATCATCGGGTTGAGCTGAGTTGAGCACCCTGTGACCGCTCATTTCAGAGTGTACATATATAAAAACTTAAACTAATACGCTAACAAGGCGGCCTTCTCTGCTTGCCACAAATGTTACATAACAATGCCTAAGGTCAGTTTAGAAACTGGAGAGTATCAAATCATGAAGTACGTCTTTGAAAACTTGACAGACTATCAAATGAACTGTGTCGTTGGAACACTGATTTCCAGTGATGCATGGCACAGCTTTGCATTTAGATCAATTCAAGGCGCTTGTTTAAATCTACACTTTAGCCACGTTCATTTAGCCACAGCGCCTTTTACAAACTACACAATGCCAGTAGTGCAATGAGGGTCTCGGGGTGTCCTTTAAAGCGTACAGCTACAAGATGCAGTGCTCAATGGAACTATCCAAATCACATTTGAGTGGGAAAAAAAATGTATACATGATGAGGACAAATTAGATCATTAACATGCACTTACAATTTCCTTTGAAATGCCTCTTTCCAAAGCAGCATCGCTTCCCTCATTCCATTCATACTCACCCCTCAGCTTATAGCGGTGCTAACACTCAGCACACGTTATCTAGATAAGAGTGCAAAGCCTAGACCAAATTATTGAACATAAACTCGGATTGCAGGTCCAACAGAAAACAGTGGCGGCATGCTTCAGGGACTGATAGTTGAATGGAAAAACATGTGCACATAACATGAAACCTTTACTTCTGAGATGCAAAGTGCTATGTGTTCTTAAATAGTGCATGTCCACTAGATATGCGTGAGTGCTTCATAAATGAGAGGGGGTAATTTGACGATCTGTTCATGCAATTTGCTGTAAACATGGGCGTGTTACAGCCGTCGGGTCACGAATGGTTGGGGCTGACTATGCTAAACTTTAGGCCTCCTTAAGAGAAGCTGCCTTAAGGAACCTTACATGTAGGATGTGGCAGCAGGCAGGCACCCTCCTACTCTAGTGTCCATATGGAAGAGAAATATAGAGGGGAGTAGACCAGAGATAATGTGGTGGTTCACCAGAAAAACAAACAAAACTGTGCCACTGTAATAGAAAAGAAACGTAAATCACAACTCTATGAGCATGTATGAATGGGAATGAGTGGCATTTTGTGGCTCTATGTCTTTCCCCTGCTCTTGTGACCGATTACCTGGGATTGGGTAGTGCACAGCCCCACAGGTGTTGCTTTAGAGTCTGCACCCAGCCAATATCTCGGATTGGCTGGCAGAGTTGTATGTAGTGGTACTGTTTTAGCACAACCCTTCAAATGAATCAGAATGTCACTCATTAGCACAGTACAGGTTGGAGACAGCATCATCCAAATATGTGACATCCTCATATACTCCAACTATGACACCAGACTAAAGAGACAATGTGATCTCAGCAAGTGTAACATCACACATACAGCATGTGGTTGATTTTTGCATCATTTGGACACTAACTGGTGGACTAAGAAGCACATGACATCTTATTCTGGAATAAGTTTCCGGACATCCTTTCACATGCATGTTGCTCTCTAAATCTGATGAGTCCTTGGAATATATTGAGACACGATGCAATGATAATATATTCTTCAGTTCCCACGTGAGGGCAACGTGCAGGGTTCGGAAAAGATGCCAGAGCTCATGCCAGAATGCGGCGCAGGCTTGGATAAGCACAGAAAGAAGTTCTCTTCCATGTGGATTATTATTTATTTATGTTTTTTTTTTCATAAATGTCGTCCGTCACAAAGACAAAGACTGGGACAGGAGAAATGCTGACAGACACCTGCAACCACTGATCGTTCATCGTTCCTCTTAACAAAATGAAGCAAGGAAGACACTGCTTTTTCTGCTTTTTGCATTTATTCGTGATGTTTCATTAAATACGAGCAAGCAGATAGAACACAAGCACGTCACAGAGTTATTATTAATATTTTTTTTTTTTTTTGCCCAAGACATAACTTTCATCACCATACTTTCTATCCTCACTTGCCTAATAATCACAAAGATAGCACCAGGTGTGTGGTGTTTACATTTACTGCCCCTACAAGCCCCCTCCCTTGTGTTACATGACAAAACATCCCCCCAACCAAAGGCTGCAAAATGCTAATGAGCCGGGCCCTCATCCCACATGGGGCACGTGCTCGGTTTGGACAGACATGGCGGCGGCGGCGGCGGCGGTGGTGGTGATGGTTGCTGCTGTCTCGGATGTGACAGAAAACAGAGAAGTCATCAGACGCTGAGTGGCAGGGCTAATGGCAACAGCGAGGTGTGTGTGTGTGGGAGGGGGGGCTGCAGCGGAGCACAACGATAGACTGACCCATGACAAGACTGTACAGTGCTCTTCTAAGTTATAACAAAGTGTCTCTCTCTAAATATATAAGCTAGGACTTGAAGAAAGCAGCCGGGTGCTTTGGACTGAGAGTAGAGTCGGCCTCAGCCAACATGTAGCCCTGCTATCATATATAGACAAATATATATATATGTATATACAAAGGAGGTTATAACGGGGTCTAACAGATAAACAGTTACAGTACAACTTACTTCACGTTCCCTTTTCTCCAACACATCCCGCTGAGGACAAAAATAAATCCAGAGTGAACCCAGCTCCATCAAAATAACATGCTGTTTGGCCTTGAAATGCGGACAAACACAAGCAGAGCGGGCATTCAGAAACAAGAGAGCGATGAATGGAAAAATCACGTCTCTGCTCCCCTTATACTTTATATCACAATAAAAAACATATTAGCATAGAGAGAGAGAAAAAAAAGCATCTGATGCAACATGTAGCAGTGAACTGTTCCTAATTTACTTTACAGTGCTTTAACCATACAGCTCCTTGGTTAAAGGTGAAGTGCTATTAAGAGGCGATACGAGCCGTCTGCTATCGTCCGACGGCAGACTGGTCACACTGGTTACGGTCAGGCTCAACAGAGTGCATAATAAAAAAAAAAAGGCTTGAAGGAGGTGCGTGTGTCT
Organism: Planiliza haematocheilus; assembly: GCA_005024645.1. Lineage (NCBI taxonomy): Eukaryota > Metazoa > Chordata > Actinopteri > Mugiliformes > Mugilidae > Planiliza > Planiliza haematocheilus. The sequence continues at coordinate 7,191,412 of SRSE01000276.1, forward strand.
GCTGCTGCAAACACACAAACACACACAGTAACTGCTGCATCAGTCTTGTTGGAGGTGATTACACCGAGCCAGTGAGACTGACAGCTCCGTGCACGTGGCAGACGGACACAAACATTTTCCAAACAGCTCCGCTGAACTCAGATCCTGAGACAGGCTGTTACTCTAATGTTAATTGTAGTAACGACACGGGAATGTAATTCAGTGGGATTGCTCCATGACAGGTGTTCAACGCATAGTCGGTTTAGCGTGACCCAGATGGTTTGTTGGCAACAAGCCGGTTGTTACAAAACGCTACGGCATGGATGTACATAAAAAGGGAACAAATGCTGAATGGGAAAACAAGTTTTTTTTTTTTTGCCTTAGATAAATAAAAGACAATTTAGCGCAGCGTACAACAGGGTTTAGTTCAAAATGAGACATTTGATCACAAAATCACATTTCACACAGCTTTGATGGTGACATTGCCCAATGCAGAGTTTGAGCACCGTGAACAGACAACAGTAGCAAAGATAACAGAGCAGGTAGAAAACAAGCCGTGGATCAGACATTCAGCGGGTCATTTATCAAAGATTTTCAGATTTGCTCTTCATTTTTTATTATTTTTTTCCAAAGTGCCAATTCGATGAACTTTTTTCCACAAAGAGAGAAAACAAAAGACACAAATCCTTGATAAACTCAACAAAGCAATCTGCTCAGTTGATCAAAGCCAACCCTTCAGACTTGCTTGTCACTGGGCCCATGCAACAAGAGCCATCCATTGGCTAGCCAGGCAGCCCGTAGCCATGGCAACCTGGAGATGGAGGCGCGCGGAGTGGGGGTTGGTGGGCGGCATCAAATGGCTGGGAGAGAGGAGAGGACGCTCCCGCCCACTCGTTACTATGGCGATCTAATGTAGCGTGAGGCGGGTGGAGCGAAGGCATGTCATGTTCAAACCCGATGTCTTATTCTGGTATTATTGTACAAACAAAGCCAAGAGGTAGAGAGAAAGGAGAAGAATGATGAAAAGAAGGAGAAAGAGACCAAAGAGGGAAGAGGAGAAAGATGAGACGAGAACCTTGAATCAATTTTGCAGCCTCTGTGTTTGTTGTCCCCCAAAAAAAAGAAGAAAGAAAAGAAGAAGTAGTGCTATAAATGATTTTTTACTCTTTTGCCTCAGCCAGTTTGTTGTTCATCTCTTTACTTTTCTCCTTGTCCCCCACCGCCGGCCGGTTCTCGCTCTGGTTCTCCGAGGTCTTCTTCTTGGAGCCCCTCAGCGCGGCGCTCTGCTTATCTTTGGCTTTCTTCACTGGCTTGCCCTGGCCTGCCGCTGTGGCCCCGGGCTTTTTGGGTTTAGAGCGAGAGGCACTATACCTGTCAACCTATGGATGTCGGATAGCGGAAAAGAGATTCCTGAGCTGAAATGCCTGTTTTCATTTTCAAAACTGTGTCGTGCAATGAGGTGAACATGGAAACATAATTCACAGCATTACAGTAATGTACACCGATCAGGCATAACATTATGAACTTCCTAATATGGTATAGGTCTCCCTTGTTCCTCCAAAACAGTTGTGACTCATCAGAGAATGGACATGGGCCTTCTGAGGGTGTCCTGTGGTGTCTGGCCTTTGGGTTGAGGGGAGGGGCCTCTGTGGATCATCCCACAGATACTTGATCATTTTGGGATCAAGTGAATTTGGAAGCCAGGTCAACAATTTCTGCTGTTCTTCATGTTTTTTGAGTTGTTAAAACCGTTTTTGTGTGTGTGTCCGTGTCAGGCTGCATCCTGCATCATTGCCCTGGGGGTGCCTGGTCTGATCTAGCTGGGTGGGACATGTCTAAGTAACATCCACACAAATACCAGGTCCAAATGTTTCCCAGCAAAACACTGGATTGTCACAAGGCGGTCAATGTTATTTACTTCTCCTGTCAGTGGTTTTAATGTTGTGGCTGATCGGTGTAAATACATCCCCAGCTCTCATTTCTTTCCCCTTGTTTTTACTGATTTAACACCATATTACAGAGTGCGGTGTGTTCTCACCTGCTTGCTGGGGTCTATGTAAGGCTCGCTGTACAAGCTGCGTATCCTCCTCCTCTCCAGGGCCTTGTTATCAGTGGCCTGCAGCGGAGCTTGTCCCTTGAACGTAGCATTGTAGCTTGTCTCTAGGCTCGTCTTCTCGTCCGGTGGCAAGTACTGGGACTTGGCCCCGATCATCTTCACCGGCTTCACATATCTGTAAGCCTTAAACTCGTTCCTGCGTGGAACAACAGGACATTGTTAGAAGATGTACTCCACTGCAGGGCTTTTGAGGTCTCAGCTGCTTTCATGAAAGTTAAATGAGGAGGTTGATACCAGCCTCACGTCTGTCTGTTAAATATGAGAGTACAACTGCAGAAGATGGAGATACTCAAGGATCTTATGCACACAGCGAAGGAATTACCAAACACAAATAGTTTTTGTTTTTTCCATCCGTGGACACAGCTAGGTTACCGATTTCAATAAAGCAAATTACCGCATAACCCATTTTATTTTCAGAGGCACTGAAGGCGTGAGGCGGTACGGAGCACAGTTTAATGGTGTGATATTGTGTAGTCCTCACACAGCAGTCCTGAAGAAGGTCAGCAGTGTGGCGTTCCCACAGAGCGGGTGGCCTGCGGCATGTGTTCTGTTTCAGCCTCCTTACATCTGAAGCTGTGTGAATGTACAGTATGGGCTACAGAGGAGAGCCGCGGTTGACCACCAAGGTGCACATCAAGGTCATTTCTTTAATATAGCACCCTGCATTGCTCCTTCTCGCTCCTTCGGCACTTTATTTCTCTCTGCAGCGTGCCGTATTCCCTCAGCATTACTCAGCATCGGAGCTACAGTAGATACCATATGCTACAGATGCACCAGATGTATTATTGCTGCAGAAATACAATAACAGTTCAACCATGTGTACCAAATTGCCCGCTTTGTTCAATCAGGAGTGAAAACGTACCAAAACCTGAGAGTGAAAAGCCAGACAAGAAAAAATAATCAACAAATAGTTTCTGATCAATATGTATGTTTTGTGTGATTATTTGTGCACCGCATCAATTCATTGTTTGGAATGTGGAAAAGCACTGAAACTCTGCTCACAAAAAACCCTGAAATTGCATTTTCTCTTCATCTCACTGTTCTCACTTAGCCTTGTGAAACCAGGTAGCGCTTTAGAAAAGAGCTCCGCTCAGACACTGTCATATGACTGAATTGTTTTTATGCTGCTGCCTTGAAGAAAGAAGTTTTCATCTGAAGACTACTTTTAACTCGTTAAAAAACAGAAATGGGACAGTTATTATAAGAAGACTATAAACGACTATCTTTGATTTGTTTGTCTTTTCGGATTGGGCTATTTTGATCCAGTGTATAGCTCTGTATACTAAAATTTTAACTCCAAGCCTTGATTTCTCTAGTTTTAGGTTAACTTACACTTTTGCACATAGTAACGCTAATATATTATTCATCAATGAAAGTGTACACCCACTGACATTGCTAGATTTTCCTGCAACAGGATGCTCAGATGAGGCAGCTAATTACAAAGTGCTCTGGGTTATTTCAGTCAAAGGACATCTATCAGTCGTACCCCGTGGCCCCGGTGCAAACACATTAACGCTCAGGGCAAACGCTAAACATCAACACAAGCGCTGCCGAGGCTCAGTGACAGTGGCTCAGTTCTCTGTGTCGGTGAAAAAAATTGGACGGAGGGGCAGACAAGGTCATGCTGCTGTACCGCAGCCTCACTAGAACAATTTATAAGCCCCAGTCGTATGGAAAGACATGCAATCGATAATCAAAGCCACGGAAAACAGTCACAGAGACAATGCGAGCCAGTGTCTTTGCTTCTTCTGATGTACAGCTCTGAGGCAGGGAGCAGTGAGATCTGTGCCCAGGCTGATTTTACATTTCGAGTGTGAAAGCTGGGTTCTGACCTCAGATGTTCTCGAGGCGGGTTGTCATGGAACACCACCACGCAGGAATGAGCTGATAAACAACAACAACAACAGACTGTGTGATGAGTTAGGCTCAATCCTGGATTTACTGGGTTTTATTCTTTAGTTTGTGGTTCTTCTGTCTTCAGTAGTATGTTGATACAACTGATGAATATAGCATGAACAAGACTAACAAGACCATTCAACTATTCACTACTACTTCCACTTCATAACACTCTACTGAGCAGTTTACATTTAGATTAGTGATACTTATTCATCATCGTCATCATTCTGCATCTTCACTTCCTTGCATCATCACTTTTAACAGGAAGTACAGTACATGCCTAGATACTACTTTTATTCTACCCTGCACTGAAGGAAGGATAAGACTGGGCACTGTCTTGTAACCGGAAGTGATTTTGTTGTAAATGCCAACTTCAGCATGCTAACATGTGCACAAGGACACTGCTAGTATGTTGAGGTAAAGAGATACAGTGTTTATGATCTTAGTTTAATGTATTAGCATGTTAACATTTGCTAATTAGAACATAACATAACATATATCACCATGCAGACAACTGCTGCTACCCCAACAAGAAAAAAATAGAAAATGTGCATTTTACTATAAAAAAAGTATCTCAAGTACTTCATCTTTGCAAAAGGTTGCTTTTGACGCCTTCTCGGTATAAATATATAATTAGTTTAGGTTTAATTAGTTGTCAGGCAAAATTTAAGCAGTTCCTTGTGTCAAACAAAACCACAGCATGAAATGTCACTTCACCACATTGTGAACGATTTACAACACAAAGCCTGATGACAGGGACATAGCCGCTGAATACAGGCGTCCCTTCCTCCGGTGGCGCAAAGGAGAGGTGGAAATCACAAAGAGAGCGTTACGTAACAGGACTGAAGTCCACTTTCAGCGCTCGAATGGGCCGAGAAGCTGCGACGCAAAGGCAGGTTACACAACCATGTCCAAGACCGAGGGGATAAAGCCCCCCAACGTGACACCACAAGGCGTGTGTATGACAGAAATATAGAGAAAGAGACAGATTGTTAGTGCAGACAGGATTCACAGTGTGAAACACCGCTGCTATTCATGCACATATGACTGGGTAACAATACAGCCTGTGTCTCTGAGGTCAGCGTGTACTAGGTACGTGTTTAAAAGATTGCGTGTTGAGAAAAGATTTCTTGGTTTGGGGGCTGCATCTAGCTGCTGCACACAAAATAAATGCGAAGACGTAGCAGTGTGAGGTTCATGTGAGGCTGTGCCACTGAGACATAGATGGCTAATGGCTTCAGTTAGAGTTAAGATGTGGGCATTTTTAGGAGCAACAAAGAAACTAGTGGTTCATTGACAGTGCTTCGTACTAAGATAAACCTCTCTGTTTGACTATAGAGGTTGTGTTTTTTTGTTGCACGTCATGTGAGACCTTATATCACGTTGCATAAATCCTCCCCAGAACACAGTGCTTTCAACTATCTTGCCTTTATTAGGTTGCTATCTAAGTTTGTTTTCTGCTTTCTTTATTTAGAGTACAGTCCAGCATCCATCCATTAGTCAAGTGACTTACATTACCACAGATACTGAATACACAGAGCAACAAAGGAATCATCTACAATTAATAGTTCTACAGTAAGGCTCCTGCTGCCAGCAAATGGTGAAACATACACAGGAAGATAAGATGCACCATCTATGCCATATCTAGAGAGTGTATCTGTATCGTTAAACCATATCTGTGTACTATCACCTGCAGAAAAACCTCATAATTTAGAAGCTGGAACCAGAGAATTGTTATTTCCGCTTGAAAATAAATTGTATAATAAATAGATGTCACAGAAGATGAATGAATGAATGAATGAATGGATAAATATGATAAATAAAATAATAAAACCAGCATCCCAGGCTGTGCTGTCACACCCCCTGATATTCCACCCTGTGTCACTAAAGCTGCTTAGGATGCTGACCCCGCTGACCCGCTGTGGCGGACGGGACGCTCGGAGAAAGACCTTAACTCTACGAACGAATGCTGGCACGGATGGGGGTGGAACCGCGCCAGGGTACAGCACTGCTGAGCTTCACACAGCCGTGCTCTTACATGGTACAATCTGGACTGCTCAGAGCGGGGCAGCCGCGAGAGATACGCTTTTAAACAAACGCACACTTCTGCGCCATGGAATCAAACTGTGTTGAGCTGCACAAGCTGTCTTTGCACTTAGCACAGTACAATGAGGCGTTATTGGCAGATCAGAGAAAGCCACCCAGGAGAAGGGTAAAAAAAGTCAATCAAATCAGCTTCTGTAAATCCATCCCATTGAGAAAAAAAAAGGGAAACTGTGTTTTAAAAGTCTTAATCAATAATGCAAGCCTTTGGCTGCAGGGAGAGCTCCCAAGGATTTGCAAGAGCTACAGGAAGAACAGAAATAACACGTAAACTGCTCAGCGGAATATAACACATGAATAAATAAGTACATGTTTGCAGTATTCATCATTTAAAGTAAAATATACAGCTATACATAGCCATAAATCCATGCAAAAAAGATAGTTCCTAATTCTGGAAAAACCACATTTGAGCAGAAAGTATGTAGACAGTCATGAAGGTGAACCAGAATGCACAAAAGCAGGGCCTCATCTAAACATGGAAACACCGGTGCTTTCCCTACACTAGTCAAAATGTCTGCTCTATGGATTTTAGTCATCTAAAACGTTCTGACAAAAACAGTCAGGTGAATTTTTGTTTCCACTTCCCGGTTCACTGTCAGCAATGGCGACTGAAACTTTGACACAAGTCATACGTATGTCTTTATCTCCAAACCTCCTCAGTCAACCTTACCAATTCTTTATTGATCCAAAACAATCAATTCGAAAACTGTGGAGATGGAAAAGCAGCGGGAAATACGAAAGCGGAAACACGCTACTACCAAGCGGACCAATCACAGCTCATGTGCTCTGTGTCGGCGCTGCCTGTAGTCACATGTCTGGGGAGGTGGATGTCAGGCTACGACGCTAGACTCTGTGAAGGCTCTGCGCAGGTGTCTTCGAGCCTCTGCGTCAACTTAACACATAAGTCTAAACTGCCTGTAAGGCTTCTGCTGGTTTAGATGGTTAGCAGGAAATTCTGTTACACTGAACAAATTTGGTTATTCATATCACTGTGTACAAGATAAACTGGGTTTTGCTCAGTTTACAAAACAATCTGGTGATGTATGTGACCTGACCGTTGGGAAACTGGTGTCCTGCAGCTTGCCTACTACAGACTTGAACAGGTCAGCATTTGATGCTTTTTCCTTATCTAAACTGCCAAGGATAAAAGTGTCTTTCTTCATTGCTCCAGAAGGGAGATGTCTGCATTGCCACCATTGGTTTCTGAAATCAGTATATAATGATACTTCAATAATGCGAAAATGAGACACTAATGTGGAATTTTATAGACTAAATTGTTTTAACAGTATACAAATGAGCACATCTATGCCCGTATGTAGACTTTTGCATAAAACAAAGTGAGGCCAGTGTCATAGTTTTCTGGGCTGTTGTTGCTAATGGTGATTCTGGCTCTAATTCTACACCAGCCCTTGGTCAGAGATAAAGGGCTGGCCGGCTTCACTCGCCGTAATCCAAGGAATCGATCTGCCCACGCACTGTAGCAGAGCTTCACTTCCTAACAGTGTTTCTCGCTTTGTCAGAGCCTGGCTTCTGGTCAATACTCCGCCTTTCCCTGGGATCACTTGGCATCCTCTCCCTAATACAGCCTTTCTGTAGCTTCTCAGAAAATGGCTCAGCGGGAACAGAAAATTACAGCATTACAAGACACTTCACATTATCACATGAAGGAAAGTAATAATAATGCAGCAAGTTTAAGTCAGTTGTTAACACTGCTCCAGGCTTAATATGTTACAGTATCTTACATAATTCATTCATAACCAGGATCAGATCTGAAAATATATCCCGTAGATGTACTGTAATACCGTAAAATCAGATTAGGCTGGTTACATAAAACCGTCAGACCTCTGAACTGATGCAACAACTGACAACTGAACATCAGCTGAGATCTTGGCTGAGGGTTACGTTTGGTCAACAATTAAATCACACTGACTGTATAGTCCCAGTTCCCCTCCGTGTCTGAGTCTCACAGCTACAGCAGAGTGTGTTTCAGCATTCACTGCTTGTCAGTAGAAACACATTGACGCTTTGCAGACTCCCTGAGAGGATCATCTTTAAATCCGCCACAATCCATTGGCTCCTTTACAATATACTGTCTTCTACCAAGTATCTGGAAACGTGACATAAAAGGCCAGCTGATGTTGAGTTCATTGCGTATCATTGTCTGAGAGAGAGAGAGGGTTTTCTTTTCTCCTCTCGCACCACGAGAGGAGAAAAGAAGAAGCTCCTGAGATTAAACTACGTCGAGTCATGATATGTGACATAAACTGAGAATAAAAAATTCACGATCGCCCGCTCTCTCTCTGCATTCGTGAACTCGATGAACCTGCCTCACAGCCAGCGCTGAAGCCCCGTTCTTCTTCTTCGTTTTCTTGACGGTTCTTTCTGCAGCCTACTATTGTGACAGCCGACGCACATCACATAATAATGCAACACGCGACGCTGACAAGACGAAGAACAGCCTTTGTGTTTCACAGAAGGAGCGTGCAGCAAAAGAAAGAGACGCCAACAAAGACTGCTGCCCGTGAGAGTTATTCTCATGCAAGAAAATGGCATTTCAAGCATAATGCGGCGAGTTGGTGGAGAGTTGAATGCTGGATGGGGCTCGGGACTGGGAGGATGTTTGGGAGGCAGCAAAGAACTACCACTGCCTTCAGCATGTTCTCAGGTGCACTGCAGAAAGAGAGCTGTTGTCTTCAAGTCTCTCACAACAACACTCGGATGAATAAAAGTTCTTGGAAACAGTGGGTGGAATGTCCTTGTCAGTAAAAAGAGCCAAGGGGAGCGGGACTTTGTGTTGAATTGGCCCAATATAAAGCAACACAGTGGTATTGAGGGATGAACAGGTTTTAAGTGAGACACCTTGATTCCCTCAAAACTTAAGAATGGAGAGTGATGGTACAAGCCACCACAGTCACCTTACTGGAAACGTGACAGGCTGAAATCAACAAAATATCTTTCGAAGAACTGTGACCCTGATTCATCCTGACGCTGCAGCTTGCGCACGTCCTCAGAAACTGACGCCACATGTTAGCTGTTAGATGCGACTCAGCACTCGACCGGCGAGGGCACAGCGCAGCAGCAGCAAGGTCAGCAGCAGCTTTGAATCGCTGCAATAATGATGGAAAGTTTCTAAGAGAAACTGCAGCGCTGTGGCTGCCATTTACTCTGCTATGATCCCAGCATGGTACTACAGCCTGAGACTCACGAGAGAGTCGTTTGTTTAATTTATGTAAAGGTTAAGAGATAATCAGTTCATAGAGGTCATCCTCAGGGGGACCTGAACGCCAGATGTTAAAGCAGTCCACCCGTTGTCCTACGAGACATTTTCCTGAGAATCAAAAATGTCAGGCTCCTGGTGGCACTAGAGGACGCGTCAGGGTGTCATCAAAGTCATCAAAGGGTTCATCTTGTGGGGATGTCAACTTGAAACATGATTACATGCCACTATGAGAAAGCCCAGAGGCGTGATGGAGATCAAATTGAATAAATGAGATTTATTTAATAATGCATGATTGCCTATTAATAATTCATGTGCATGACTTAGTAATTTTGCCCATTTTTGAATATCCTTTAATTTGCTGTGGCTCCTCCCCTCTCACAGAGGACGGGAACAAAGGCTGTACCTTGAGTTGTTATGAACTGGATGATATCCACCATATCATTAAAACTGTCGGTTATCCTGTCAAATACATAAATATATATAGAGATAAAATACCACAAGAGCCAAAAACCTAATATACACACCAATCAGCCACAACATGAAAACCACTAACGAGAGAAGTAAATAACAATGACCATCTTGAGATAATTCAGTGTTCTGCAGGGGAACCTTTGGACCTGGCATTCATGTGGATGTTACTTAGACATGTAGCACCCACCTAGACCAGACCGGGCACCCCCACCCCATAGCAGTGACACTCCTTGATGGCAGCAGCCATCACCAGCAGGATGCAGCCTGACAAAATGGTGGTAGGGACAACTAAAAAAAAAGTGCAGTACAGGGTGTTGACCTGGCCTCCAAATTCACTAGATCCCAAACTGATCCAAGTATCATAGGACCCAAAGGCCCCCAGTAACAACATTCTGTTGCCAGACACCACAGGACACCTTCAGAAGTCCCATCTCCATTATCTGATGAGTCACAACTGTTTTGCAGGCACAATGGAGACCTATACAATATTAGGAAGGTGGTCATAATCCTATGCCTGATTGGTGTGTATATATATTCTTAAATCAATGAAAGATCAATTAATTCTGTAGTCAAGAGTCATCCAATGTGTATACATGTGTGATTGTGCTGTGTAAGCGTGTGCACACTGTCCTTGGGCGTTAACCCACAGCTGAACTGCTTTGCGCCTCTGCTGGCAGTGCGAGGCAGAGAGCTGACTGGGCTCCTGCTTGTCACGGTGCTGCCACTTCATGCCATGTGGGGGGAAATAACTCTGGGCTGCACCCTGCTGACTGCTCAACAACAACGGCATGCCAGCCAGGCACCAAACAGCTGTAAAGACGCACTGATCCCATCGGCTCCATTCACCTCCGCCTGCCGGGTCACACTTCAGGCAGGCTTCCTCTAACAACCGCAAACCTGCACCCTGTGACAACGCTGAGTCAAAATACAAGACCGAGCAGTTTTAAAACGAGAGTATTCAACTGGCTTTTTAAGGTAAAACCCTGGATGCTCTTAAATGTCCACCAACAGATTATTGCAGCAGTGGAAATAAAGCAGTAAAATCAGTGTGAAACGCATTATCTCATGTGCTCATAACCAGCAGCCTCCACCAAACATAAACATGATGTAAATAAAGGATGCAAAGCCGCAAAAGGCATGCGCACGGCAACTAGGACATGCTTGACTTGCTCTGCATCCATTTACCATGTCCCATCATCCTCGGGAACGTTGCGTAATCACACTGCCCCGTGGACCAAAACATCAACAGCGTTTGACAACCACGCCACCTTCACCTTACCGTTCAGTTTAATTATCTTCTGCGGACAAAATAAAAGCTGATGGGCTTCTAATGTTTCCATGTGAGAACAAGCGTGTTAATATGAATAATGTTCTATTAGGCTACCCCTTAAGTAACATTAAAAACCCAGGGACTGCAATGCAAACATACCTTTCAGACACTTATTTTAGAGGATTTTGTCTCAAGTCTGCATGAGGACCTTCAGTTACACTGCATAAAATGATTCAGCTGGAAAAGGGTTCTTTAAAGGGAGAAGGGTGTTGTTTTTGCAGGTGAGATGTTTCGGACTGTTGTTTGTCTTAAAAGACTATAGCTACAGTCAAGAGAGGTACGTGACAGAAATCTGAATGTGAAAATCACAGCTAAACTAAAAATGCATCATTTAATTGTAATGTTGACAACTAATTGTCATTTATTTATTTGTAATTCAGTGACTATGCTGACTACTTAATCTGAAATTCTTTACTTCCTTTTAATGACTTTGAATCTGTGTCACAAAACTATCTGCATGCCAGGGGATGAAGTGCTTCAGTTGGCCTATATTTAGTCTTTGTTAGAGTTTGGTGACCTAATAGACTAGTTTGGAGAGTTCTGACCTCCCTGACCTCTTCATGGACCTTAGTCATCCCTAACACCACAGACAGCAGAGTATATGAACTCACATGTATGAGCTGCCGGCTGCAATCTCCTGCTTGATCTGCCTGTTCACCGCATCCACCGCTCTCCCTTTGCCCTCTCCCTCCACCTTCAGGACTACTTTCTTCTCCCCCTCTTGCTTACTGGACCGCTTTTTCCTCTCGTTGCCGTGGAGGAGGTCTTTCTCCTGCACCTTGTCTGCGACGGCGCTCTTCTCCACGCCGCTGTCCGCATCCGCCAGCAGCACGTGCTTTCTACCGTGCCTGGACCTGTCAAGTGCCCGGTCATCACCGGTCGAAGGGGTTTTGGGTATCCAGGGGTGGTCGTACCTTTTCGGGATGGGCCAAGGCTTGAAGTCCTTCTGGTACTGGGTCTCGCTGTTGAACGGCGTCTCCGGTCCGTGGTACTCGTTCTTGGGCTTACAGCTCGGCTCGGGTCGCACTTTCCAGTGCTTAAAGTCCTCGCGCATCACCGAGCTGCACACGCGCTCCTCGGAGACGCACCTCCGCGGCGGCCGCACCGACGTAGCGGCGCGGGTATCCTCGCGAGACGGCTGCGTTTCTATGGCGACCCGGCCCTGGGGAGGGTGGAGCGGCGGCTGCAGCTGGATGTGCTGCATCTCGGAGACGTCCGTGTACTTGGTGAAGACCAAAGGCACCGCAATGTCAGCCTTGTCCAGCTCTTTCCAGAAGCGGGCCATGCAGCACGCCCTGCTGATACAGGGCCACGCCATGGTGAGGTGTGGAGCACAATTTCCACAAGAACCGAAACGAAGGATAAATACCCTATCTGTCCACACTCCGACACCCTGATATGAGAGAATCAAGATGTCCGTGCGCCAGGCTCCACGGATGCTGTCCAATGTTGTTGACGTTAAATCTGATCAGTCAATAGGTAAATCCATTGTGCTTTCAGAAAGGGCTACAGTGCTGAAAATGAACGAATTTGTTTAAAGAAAACAACCGTGCAGACGTTTGCTCTGCTTCCCTCAGGTCCGCTCTGCCCGTACGACCTGCTACATCACTCCACGGCAGTGCACTGCAAGGAAAACGGCCCCGCCCGCCTGCTCAGCATCCCGGAGACACAAAACTGTAGTCGAGGAGGAAAATAAATGTCAAGTCAGGAGAGATCATGAATAGACATCCGGGTTAACCTGCAGCTTTAAAACCCGTCTGAGGTACGCGTGTTTAACTGTCATTTCTGAAAAAAATACCCCAAACAAAAACGAGGATTCATAGTAGGTCATTGGCAGCGATTTATCTTCGTGTCACACACCTGGAATAATAAATCTGAACAAGCTTTCATTTTGAAATGTGACTACTCGTTTCCTGTTAGCGTATGGCTGACTGACCACGGTGAACTTTACGCAAACGGACGGTGCGTCCTGACGCACTCAGCGTAGTGGTACAGGAGGAGGTCCATCCAGGCTCGCACTTATCACAGTATCTGTGTATTTAGATGCTTGTTGTCACTTAGCTAAGAACCATGACAATGTTAAAACAATGTTTAGAAAAGAAACTATTTTCTAATTAGACACAATACAAACTAAACAGAATATACAAGTCAGGAATAGACATACAACCATAAAGATAGACTACATATAGTATCATTAGGATTCCAATTTGTTACAGTTATGTTTGATACAGAAGGGGGGCAGATCCCATTAAAGTCATTACTTATGCTGTAATGTAGGTCTCTTATTCATGCAACATTTCCTTCATGACAAAGGGATCTCCATTATTAGAGGACTGTGCCAGCAGATAGTAGGAAGCATGAATAATGCCAACTCATTACACAGTCAGAGGGCCTGGTCCTTGTCAGACTGTAGTCTCTGAAATACATGCACATTTTCTAAAAGGGGTGTTATTACAGTGAATGCAGACAACTAAAGGAAAAGATGCATTTCTTTGTTTGTCAGTGTGTGCAGGTAAAACACTGACTGACTGAATAAGCACTGAAGATCAAAGTGTTAATTAGGTAACTGGTAGATAAGCCCTGGATGAATTATTAATTCGGGAAGATGCAATCAAAGAGCGGAATATAATGGGATGCCAATCAAACCTACTGACCCCAGAGAATGTCAATCTACACAATGCTAATGAGAAAAAGGATAAAGACAATGAGGGTCTATCTTGGTGTGCTGATTGATTTGTGATGCCATCTGCTTCTTTCTTCATCTACACTTTGGGTAACTACCTCTGATGTTGACGGAGGTGTGAGTACACCTAAGCTTTGTAACAAACCTGCTCAAACCCAAGTGGTCTACCTTTAAACAATGTCGAAATGTTTCAAAGCATTTAAGGCAACACTGATAAGGATACTGTGATAAGAAAAGTGTAAGTCCTCTCTGAAGACCTTTGTCGCTGCTTATATCACACTCGAATGCAGTTGCGTGATTGCTCAACCAGATGGGGCTGCCTTTACAACTAGAGAATATTGTAGTACACAGCCATTCTGAGTGTTTTCCATACACACCAGGAAGTTAAACCCTAACAGCAGAATGAAGAGTCCCTTCATTCACTGACTTGTGGTTGTTCTTGTTTGACAGCTTTGCGTTTAATCAGCACTTCTTGCGGGGTCAAAAGTCTGATGGGGCAGATATGGACTGACAAATCAAGGTCTGTATTCAGTTTCTGAGATAAGCCTCTCACTAGGAAGTGATGGTGGAGATGTGAGAAGGGCAGACTTTGGACCCACTCCGCTCGCTCTTCTTCTTCTCCTCCTCTGGTGCAGCGTCTTGCTCCGTCTCTCTTCTCTTGTGAAAAACATGAAAATTGATTTTGCGCCCGTGGATTTGCCCTTCCAGAGGAGACTGCAGACTCTCTCGGTGCTGCAGTGGGTCTTCTCCTTCATTGGTCTGGGTGAGTGCGAAGATTCATGTGTGTGCAGAAGGGAAACATGTGCAAATGTAATAATGGATAACGGGACGACAGGAAGCAGCTGATGCTACACGACTAATAAGGATTTGACAGCAGGTGATGAAACGTGTTAGCTTAACTGCTTCTGGCGAACTAAAAGTTACTATGAATGTTACAGAATTGTTGTTTCAAATGACTTAGCTGCTGTATGGCCAGAAGAGGGAGTCATGGAGGACATAACTTGAGCAGAGAACTCCTTAACATAAGCTACATTATATATATATATGTGAGTGTGTGTTTTTATAGTTACTGTTTCATATCAGTCTAAATGAATTTGTCCATCTTCTGTTCACATTTACCCATGAAAGACATCTCCATCATCATTCGCCCACAGCCATGTGGATTTTATAAACTTCATAATTCTATAGAAATATATTAATTCCAGTAGGTCTGATCAGGTCTAGCATTTGAAGTGGCTGAAATATCCGTCCTTTTGTCAGTTATTGACCCATTTCTCAATTTGCTGACTTATGGTTGGTGGGAGGCGTGTCCCATTTAGGTGGCCTGTCATATCTGATTTTTTTAGTTACTGTGTCAATACACATATTAAATATCAGCATGCCACTCATGCCACTTTTTATTTTGTTCCTTGTTTATTTCATGAGGGAATAAAAGAAACGTGTCCCTGCAAAACATCAACAGTGAAAGTGATAAATATGTGCCACAATGGGATGCAATCACAAAATCAGGAATGACATTTCTAACAGAATTGAGTAAAGAGCACAGCTGGGAATCACTGACGTGTATTAATCCTTCAGGAAAGCTATGATATGTATTATCACATATGCAGAAAATGTCATCATGTTTATTTCCTGATAGGAGAGGGAATTTAAAAGTTCAGATGCTGCATCATTTTTGATGGAAAGCTTAGTAACTGCCCACCACCAGCCAAGCTCATGACCTTCTCCTCTAGTCAGTGGCCACTCATCCAGTGTGCATATCATACCTTTGCTTGCCGTATGTTCTTCCCCTTCACAGCCGCTGCTGCTCACTCCGCTAACTCTTTCTCTCCTCAGCACCAACCTGCATCTTCCTGTTCTTCTTCTTTCTCTTCACCCGTTTCTGGCTGATCAGCGTGCTGTACGCCGTCTGGTGGTTCTACGACTATGACACTCCGTCACGCGGAGGCCGAAGGATGCCCCTCTTGTGCAGCCTCAAACTGTGGGAATGCATGCGCGATTACTTCCCAATCAAGGTGAGAAAGAGATGCGTGTGGACAGTGGTTCGCTGTGTATATGAGTGTACACATTCACGTATGGGTGGGACAAGTCAGAGGATAGGACATCAGAACATCTGTCTGCTCATTTGATCTAGTCTTTGATATCGGGCCTCCTGAGCAATAGCTGTTATCTCTGTCCTTGGAAGAAAATAGACAACTGATGGATGACAGCGCTCTGTTCCTCAGAGTCATTAGCTGAATATGTTCCCATCACGTCCCCAGCTCCTACAGTAAGCCCTTATATTGTCTGGTTAGCTCTGCAGTCAGAAAATTTTACCAAAGCCTTCCAAATGCTGGATGACAGACGACATAATATTAGTAGAACTGGCCAGTTAGAAACAGGTATTTACTAAAAACTGTTCCATAATGAGTGTCACATGACATTACTAAGGCTAAAAATAGAAACAAGGTACTTCAGCTTAGCTTTGGATGCAAACAGGTAGACCGCTAGTTTGGTGTTCTTTACTGGGTTTCCTGGCAAACCTCCCGGTATCGACTGGATGCCAGGAAATCCCCCCCATATGAAGTCACATGTGTTAAAAGTGATGATATGGTATGATATGGGTGAACTACTTTCCTGAGCTCAACGTCCTTCCACAGATTTCGCACAGATTTTCACTGGCCACTCACCAGATGCTGCTACAAACCAATAATGTTTCAGCGGTCAAAGACATTCGCTGCTTGAAACACAGAAGCAACTGTTAGAAAATAATCAGTTTGACCCAGCCATGTGTGCAAACTGTGAACCAACCCTCGATTCGGAAACACCCGTTCCACCTTTATAATGAAAATAAATCCTAGAAATGAGGTTACTGCTTACTTTGGCATTATTCAGTGATCCAGGACACAGGATTCTAGCAGGGAGATAACTTTTGGCTGAACGTTGATTTCAGATAAATGAACAGAATAAACTGTCCCTGGCCCCTGACCTTCTGACAGCACACTACATTACACGCCGGTCTCTTCATATCCAGTCTATGGTCTCTTGCAGCCCGTTGTGTCCCTCTTGTGGTTACGCATGAGTAGTGTGTCTACATGACTTAACAGAAAAATAACTCCTGGCTTTTATTCATGAACATTGGGTCTTTTTGTTTCATTTTTATCTCCTTCACTCTCTCTTTAAAAAAAAAAAAAAAAAAATCTGGAGAATACTTTGGAATTCACAGAAAATAGGACCTCTGTTTACAACATCAGCCACATTACACAGACACACTTCTTACCCCTGGGCAACACTTACACTTTGGACTGTGCTGATAAGACTGAATGCAACAACAATAATATTATTTCACCAGCATGTTCTAAAAACAAGCGCTATATAAATTATCTTAATGACTTTCATGAACCATTTTGTATATTTAATGTATTACAACTATGTCAGAAAAGCAAAGTGTTACTGCTTGTTCTCATTTGTACCCCTGTAAGTGGGTCATTTGATTGTTTTCCGTAATTAGCCTTGATGGGTTATTATAAATATTATCATAAAAGACAAGACAGCGACAAGGGTGCCAAAAAAAAGAGTTAATAGAGAGATAATAATGCTAATGCTAATAAACAACATAATATAAAATCACGAATGAACAATTTAACAACCAAACATCTATAATATGAAAATCCTCAAGAACTTCTTGTCTGGCAGCTATTAATCTTTTCATCTGTCTTAGAAGTCTCATGTGAGCAGATGGAACTTATTCTTTATTTATTTTTTTAAATTTTAGGACTCTGAGAATTTGTTTGTACCCATCTAGTTGAAAGTGAATCATGTCCAGCATCATCTGACTGTATGCTACGTTAAATCTCGAACAAAGAGCCCATCTAAGGTTTAAGAGCAACAGTGTCTTTCGAGGGCCGTAATTAGTTTCACTGGTGTGGATTTTCCCACCATTTCTAATTGCACCATCATCAGGTCGGGCTGAAAGCTCACCAGCTGATGTGTGCTCTGATGTGAGGTTTTTCAATGGAAAGTACATTTAGGCAAGACAGTGACGCAAATCCGGACATGTTTAAAGGCTACATATGTTTACATTTCACTACAAAGACTTTTTTTGTTCGACCTGCAGCAAAATACACTCTGACGTATGTAATCATGCTGATTAGCCAGTGGCCGCTCTCTTTCTTTTAACTCAAGGAAGAATTACGCAAAAATTGCGAGTTATGCCTTTTTTTTATGAAATATCTCTGTCGTTTATCTAAAGCTGCTCAAATATGTGCACATATGTGTCATCTGATTTAGGATACTAAGCGATGAAAAGTGTGTTCAAAGCAGCAGTTTTGCATTTCTCGGAGCGTTTTCTAATTTTACTCAATTCTGAACAATAACCTTTTTGCGGGCTGTTTTTATAATCATACTAAGCTCAGCCAGAACATTTATGTGATCACAAAGATGTTTGGTCATACAAGGCTTTTAATGATAATACCAACATTTGAAATTAATGTAAAAAGTCACTGGAAGCCAGTGACTCAAAGTGTTGTTATGAGAGAGAGAGAGAGCGAGAGAGGGAGAGAGAGATTCATTGTATTGTATTTTGATACGATGCTTTGCTTTGGCAATATTGTTTTTTTTTAAGAAACTTTCATGCCAATAAAGCCCACTTTGAATTTGAATTTGAATTGAGAGAGAGAGAGAGAGAGAGAGAGAGAGAGAGAGAGAGAGAGAGAGAGAGAGAGAGAGAGCGGGAGAGAGATGTTTGAAAAAACATGAATGACTATCTTCAGCTCACCACATATCTTATTCCTGCGCAAGCTGACAAATTGGTAAGATGACAGCAAGATTTTAGAGGCTACACTGAACATCAACGTTTAATAATTTCTTCTCCTGCTTGATGTTTGGAATCATATTGTCAGGTTTAATTATAAGATTTTCTGTATTTGCAATTGGTTACTCAAGCCACTCTCAAACATCTTTAAAAGGGCAGTGCAACTGATGATTATTGGCTCAGAAGTGAACTGCCAAGTGCTGCAAATCTGTCCAAGATTCAGCATGTATAAAGGATAAAGCATACCCAGAACAGAACCCTGTGGGACACCTTAGTACATGCTTACACGTGTGGAGATGTCACGTTGTATATTTCAAACAACGCTTTCCCAAGGTCTCTCTCTCCCTCTCTTTTTCTCTCTCTCATAAGTCATAACACAGGGCCCCCCTATCTTTACGTCCTTGTCGAAAACGGACAATAAACTGTTGTTTACTTATGTGACCTGTGGAAACAAAGAAGAAATAATTCCATCATAATCAGCACACAGCCCCTAGTAAACTTGTAATTTTTACTTATTTACTTATCAATGTAATAGATAAAAGAAAGACAAAAGAAAGACACAAGAAATAATGCTTAGCTTTAGAGAGATACACGTAGGTAAGTTTTGTTCCTAGCAACAATGTGCTGGTTCTGATTCTGTGTGCAGCTTGTATTTTAATGTACCTGTGATTGAAAATATTCAGGGCGTATCCTGCCTCTGGCCTAATACTATAGCTGCAGCTATAAATACTGTGAAAAAGACAATGTTTCTCGAAGTACACCCTTGAAATTTCTTGGATGGTTCAAAAGTCATCTCCAAAGAGTAAATAGGTAGTCTTTTGATCCAGACATAGCCTTGTGGCTTTGATAATAGCAAGATTATGTCGTGATGACAATTTTACTGGAGGACTCTGTGACTGGTTACTTGTGGACAGTTCTTTTGTTTAGCGACAGCTTCGGACCTCATCACAGGAACTGAGCCAATGATTAACTTTGTGACCCGGAGGCCAACAACAGCAGGCTCCCACAGTATAAACAGCATGGAAACAAAACAACATAGCAGCCTTGTGAATGCCCAATATCACGACACATCCTATATGTAATTGGCTAGAGAACAATATCTGACATTAGATTTTTTTTTCCTTTTTTTTGTGTGAGTGAGTATAAAGTAAAACAAACCACATCACGTGACCGCACACAACTCTTTACTCTTGACCTTTAGTGTTTCTCAGTATCTGTTCCCTACTGCTGTTTGTGTGTCTCCACCACGCTCCGTAGATGAGATATCTTATCGATTCACCAATGGCTGGCGGTTTAAAAGACACTTCAGAGAAATATTGCCAAGTAGTAAACACTCATAGTGTCTTTTAGGTTCCTGCCCAGCAACAAACAAATGGAGATTAGATTGGATTGTACTGTTATAGGGTGTTTGTGGGCCAACATCAAAGTATATCACTTTGACTCTTAAATAGGTCTCTTCTAGAGTGAATAAATTACTCACTTCTAATCAATAATTCCTAATTAAAATGAACATATAACTAACTAATCTACCAATATTTAGTTCTCTACCAATATTAGATACTGAAGGCTCCCTCAAATCAAGATTTGATACATGCAACCCTTCACAGGTGAGAGGTATTCACGGTGCACAGTGCAAGTAAAGGCTCCCGGTATATGATATATCACAGAGGTTTGGCGATACACCTCACAGAAAGATGGCTCTGGGTTCAAACCTGCTGGCTGGCTGGGGCGTTTCTGTTTGCATGTCCTCCCTCAGCATGTCAGGGTTAAGTGGTGGTTCTAAATTGGCTGTAAATGCGAGCAGTTTTTTGTTTTTTTGTTTTTTGTGTTGGTCCTGCAGTGGATTGGTGACCCAGTGATAGCTAGGCACCAGGATCCCCTGTGAGAATCACTGTGATTCCAAATCCTGAGGTGACAACAAAGTAAAAAGTTTGGACACACAATTTTTCAAACTTTACAATGAAGTATATTTTCTAAGCTGATATTTATTGTAATATTTGATCTTAGAAGTTGCCAGAAAAAGAATTTGAATACTTTTTAATGATCTGCTTTTGTCTTTCAACTAAGCTGTAGATCTAACACACTCTAGCTGTTTTAACTTGACATTATGATGACCTCAGTAGTTGTGGTTTAGAATAAGATGTTACATGTCAAATTCTCAAGTACAAATAAAACTCTGTTGTGGGTATGTGAGTGTATTTTACTGTAGCCCGGCTTTTGGACAGAACTGAGGCCACAGGCAGGGGAGCTAAGAGAAGGTTCAAAGGTCCAAAGACAGTGCTGAAACTGAGATATTAACACACATGTCTGGGCTGCTTCCAGCTGGCTGGACCACTGCAATACAACACTATCTGTTCTTCTGAGAAAGCACTGAATGATTCTATTTAACATGTTTCGTTCATTGTGAAGATTTATAGAACAGGCTATGTTTGTGCATATGCATTTATTCATATATAAATCTGAGTAAATCTTTAATTTCCACACAACATATTTTCTTTTCTCCCTCCTAGCTGGTGAAGACTGCTGACCTAGACCCCAGACACAACTACATCCTGGGTTTCCATCCTCACGGCGTGCTGGTAGCAGGAGCCTTTACCAACTTCTGCACCTATGCGACGGGCTTCAGGCAGCTGTTTCCAGGCCTCACCAGCTACCTGCTCATGTTGCCTCTTTGGTTCAGAGCTCCATTTTTTAGAGACTACATCATGTGTGCAGGTACGTGCCACAGATGTTTGAACCAGATTTCCCCATCGACTCTCTTTAATTCCAGATTGCATTCATAGGTACATTGTATTTTCTCCACATTTGAGGCATCATCTGATGTATTCTGTTACATTGCAGGTCTGATTCCTTCAGACAAAGAGAGTGCTACTTATGTACTCCGCCAAAGGCGTGGTGGCAATGCTGTTGTAATAGCTGTTGGTGGAGCCCCAGAGGCCCTCGACGCTCACCCTGGGAGCTTCAATGTGCTATTGGCCAATAAGAAAGGCTTCATCAAAATAGCCATGGAGAATGGGTAAGAGCAGACATCCCTAGGGGGAATGAGGAAAGTTTTCTGTCACAGCTAATTCTCAGAAGTCGTATTGCTTATTGAAAGGATTGTGTCATTCTGCCATTTTTGGTTTCTTGCATCTTGAGTGTGGTCGCTTGAAACAGAGCCTCAGTCATGTCACTTGGAATTTCCTGGGAAAGCACATAGTCAGTGATGAGATCAGTTTAAAATGAGAAATTTATCTAAGACGCAGAGGCATCAAGTGCTGGAAAATATCTCTCAATCAATGAATCACATAAATGTTGCCATTAAAACCTATTTCAGAGCTCACCTGGTGCCAGTCTTCTCCTTTGGAGAGAACGAAGTGTTTGATCAGGTTGAAAACCCAAAAGGAACGTGGCTTAGGTGGACACAGGAACAGCTGCAGAGCATCATGGGGATTTCCCTGCCTCTTTTCCATGCACGTGGCATTTTCCAGTACTCCTTTGGTCTCATGCCCTACAGAAAACCCATCAATACAGTAGGTGAGTAAACAGCTGTGGTATTTTATCACTACATCCCCATGCCTTAATCGGTGAATTCTGTGCAGTGCTGTATGTTCTATTAAACATCTCCCAAGGAGTTTTTGACTTGATGTTCAATGTCACTGAGATGAGTGTTAATGGATGCAAATGCAGTCAGATAAAGAGCAGTATTTACTGTAGCCCCACACATTAGCTGACACACACTCGCTGGCACACAGCCTGAATGCATGGCACCACATTTTAAATAAACAGACCTCTGACACCATCAAACCTTCTGCAAACCATGAAGTACAGAAAGTACTGACTGAGCATGCTGTCCTGCCCTCACCTCTCTGTAGTCGGGCGGCCAATCGTTGTGGTGAAGAAAGAGAGGCCAACTGCAGAGGAACTAGATGCCCTCCACCAGCTCTACATGGACGAACTCAGCAATCTGTTCGAGGAGCACAAAGCCAACTACGGAGTGGACGAGGACACACACTTGAACTTTGTCTAAACTGGAATGTGGATAGAGGGGAATTGAATTCCTATTTATTTGTGAAGCCATTGCGCTTTAGATTCAGATCAATTTACTCTTTGACTTGCTCTGTATTTGCTCTCAACACGCCAGCAAACTATAACTTCTTTTTTCAACCTAAAAAATGTGAACACGACAACTGCTTTAAAATTCCAAGTGAGAGAAAATGCAATGTGCTCTTTGAACGTACATTAAACATCGCCTGGAAAACAATGTCTTTGTTTGGTTAATTTAGAATCATGTAAATTAATTCTTTTTAAAATCCATCTTTGAGTGAAAGGCATCACTACTGTAACTGTAAGTTCAGCTCAGTGTACATGATATCATGGCATTGTGTATAAATACCTTGTAGATTGCTTCCAGCACATCTTTTTCTGTCATGTCCATGTATTTTAAGGTTATACCATGTCATTTTCAAAATTAAATAATAATAATAAAAAAGACTTTGCCTTCGTTTTCTAACTAATTCATTCACTGACTGACTGCACAGACACCTCTGGCTTCGTGATTCTGAGATTACTCTTCATAATAAAATGTTTGGGGTCATGCATATAGGACAAAAATGTCCTTTGTTTTACTGCTTAGAAATAAAAGCTGCACCACAGTTCATTCCTGGAAAGCAACTTAGTACATTTGCTTAAGTAATCTGCATAATAATAATTGAGTTCCAAATCATTCACATGTTGCAGCCACGTTTTAGAAAATGCTTCTTTTTTTTTTTTGTTGCTTTTTTTTTGAGAGAGCTGAACACGGTGTTGCATGTGTTTAATATGAAGTTACAGCCAAGGGGGCACAAATGCTGAAAGCAGCTAAGGCAGCTAAATGTCAAAGTGGTGGTTCAGAGGACAGGCTCAGATTTTTTAAAGTTTATCCCGATGTGGTACTTGCATGTCGATACGTAGACTGAACAAGGTTTATGCTACTGTATGCCTCATTATAATGTTGTACATTAAACGAACAAGGCTGACGTGTCAATTAGTGGATTTCAGAGGTGCTCGGAGACGGATTTATTTTAACCTTTGGACACCAGGCCACCTATTTGCCCCCATTATGCTAAGCTAATCTAATCGCCTCACTTTTAACTCCTGGCAAGAAATCTGTAAGAAATAAATATTTTTTCCCCCCACAAAAGTACTGCCTTAATATCTGCCTTCAAATTCATTAAGATTTTCTCAGACACTAACACGATGAAATTAACTTCAAATCTTCAGATATATTTAAGCAACCGACTGAGACATCTGAGTAATAAACCCGCTAATATGGGTTATGGTTTTATTAGATGTAGATTTTAAATGTTACAAGTTCAGCGTCTGGGTTTGCATCAGGTTGACACGTGATAAGACTGTCGGTGAAGTTTGGCAGACAACTTTCAAATGAGATTGCAGAGTTCTAATATTTCCAAATGAAACGGCTGGCAGACTGGACAATGCCCTGGTCCTTACAACACAGGCTGGGCAAGATCTGTGTGACTTTGCATGTGTGCGTGCACGACGGGCTGACGAAAAGTCTGATGAAATTTACAGAAGACCTTACCTCAAAAGGGACTCAGGGGAAGACATTTAGGAAATAAGAAGCCGCTACTGGATACTGATTTAAATTTCATTAAATCTTGAAAGATCTGTTTGATAAATCAGCTGGCACACCAGCAGAGTTTTTATATAGTATTTAAGCACTACTATATCCTAAATTGCTGCAGACAAAGTGTGGTTAGACTGACTGAGATGAGTCAAGACTGCTGTTAAGGGCAGTATTGTGATGTGTAGTGTTTTCATGCAGTAGGACACATCGAGGCCCGCTGTTGGAACAAAGCTTCTGACAGCAGATGATTGTTTGGACTCAAATTGCTCAGGTGGGTACGAGTGAAGTCAGGATAACAGTGTTATCGACTTATTTTTGAAGACAGTGGTCAAAGTACAAAAGAATTAAGGGGCTGTGTACAGTATTCTATAGGGTCGTATCTTATCTTGACTTTTTCTTGAAAGAAAACAAAACATAAATACAGTTCCGGTCCATCGTGTTACTATAAAGCTGTAGAACAACAGTGGCTATATCATCATTTATGAATGGTAGAGTTTAAAGATACTATAAGTTGTCAGAGAGGGGAAAACATGCAGTCACATAGTATATAGATAACTGGATATCTGTTCTACAGATACTGTGTACACTGCATGAATTATATAAGAATGTGAAATGCTACAACAAGTGTAAACAGTTTAGACTGAAGAACATGTTGTGCAACCCACGGAGAAACCATCCCCACTCCCACCACAAGACTCTCAGTTCCAATCAGTGCCAAAGCATGAATAAAATATATTATTTCTGTAAAACTGCACAATTATGTCAGCGATGTCCCAAATTATTTCTCAACAGCAGTGTCAAGGACTGTATGGCTGATTTGATCCAAAAGCAGTTATGATTCTTGGCTTGGGCCCACTAGATATGCCGTATCAGTTTCGGGATAAGATACAAAGTGCAAAAAAATGAGACAGGAGACTGGAAGGAATATTTAGTTTGTTGAAGTCAAAGGTGCCACAGAGTACATATTAAAATCAGGACTTCAGCACATCAAGTGAACATGTGAGTGTAGAAATGAGGGTGTATTTATTCAGCTCAAAGTTCATCTGTCTATTTCTGTAAATGCAGCGTCTCTATTAATAGCATCTGTAGATTTAAACTTCACCAGGTGTCAAAAAGTTAGATCAGAGACTTGGCTTAAGATTTGAGACACAGTTCTTGAATCACTGAAGCTGAATTTATCATTACATGCATTCAGTGGCCTTATGCCATACGGTAGCCACAGGGGTCAATATCTGCAGTATTTATTTTCACATAAAATTTTCATGCAGAACTTTCAGTTATGAAAAAGAAGGATTTTACACCATGGTAACCTTCTCCACCAGTGATCAGGCACTTTCATCGAGCAGCGGTACACTCCTGTCCCATTCCTGGCTAGGTGAGTAGTTGGAAATGCCAGCTGGCGGACTCGGTCGTTGTCGGAGGTCACCCTGAGTCAAATTTATATGAAAGCTTACTTGAAAAGATGGCAGCCCCTGTGGCATTATTACACAATGCAACCCACAGCTGCCCATTCTCAGAAGTCGTGCACGTACGACTGATGCGTTAAGTACAACAAGTTCAGTTTGGTCTGATTAAGAGCCAATAAGAGCAATGCGGTTGCACCATAGCAGCCAGACAGTAGACAGAGTACTATTCAAATACCAATTATTATTATTATTTAAACCCTCATTTAATCCAATGGAAAAATAACTTACGACTTCAAACATTTTTCTGCAAATTCACTGTTTAATCTGATTGCACATTTGTCACAACCATTTTAAGCCGTGTAGAGCGTGAGGCGGCAGGCAGAATAGTGAACCTCAGCGTCTCAGAGCACAGTCTGAACTCCATGTGAAATATTCCTGTTACATCAGACAAGCTGCAACATCTCTCCAGGGTATTAAGAGGACAGTTATAGTTTTGAAAGTGGTTTCAGCAACACTTAAATAATGTTGAATTGAAGCCAGTCCAACACAGGAGACTGGAATTTGTGGGATTTGTTGCACATTAAGGCTTCATGTGGCGGCACAGTGGAGAGGTGGTTAGCACTGATGCCCGACAGCGAGAAGGTCCCGGGTTCGAATCCAAGCAAGGATATTTGTGTCATCGTGGAGTATTGCTGATACACTGTAGGTCCTTCACAGTCGGCTGATGGTTTATGTCGTTGCCAAAGGTAGCCATCTGGGAGCTATCACTTTCTGATTGTTTACAATTGCTTGACAGTGCGGCCACAGCAGAAGAGGCAACGCTTAACATTCATTCATTCATCTTCTGTAACCACTTGTCCTGTTAAGGGTCACGGGGGAACTGGAGCCGATGAGCGAGAGACTGGACAGATCACCAGTGTATCACAGGGATAACACACAGAGAGACAGAAAGCCATTGACTCTCACATGTACACCTACGGCCAATTTATAATCACCAATGAACCTAACAAGCATGTCTTTGGACAGCAGGAAGAAGGCAGAGTACCTGGAGATGACCCACTCAGACACAGGGAGAGCATGCACACAGAAAGGCCCAGTCGGCCGATGGATTTGAACCCAGAACTTTCTTGCTTTGACGCATCAATGTCAAGTCCAAAAGTTTCCCAGCAGAACATTGCATTGTTACAAGATGGTCATTGTTATTTACTTCTCCTGTCAGTGGTCATAATCTTGTGGCCAGTTGGTCTACTGTACTCAAACTTTTGCTTGGTTTGCCTGTCCTAATGGTTTCTGAGTGCCCAGAGCAGAAAATGCAACTCCTAAAGTTTAAATTATATAAATAAAGACACTTTTATCTATCATGCATATGCAACATGTACATTTCGTGTTTGCCACACAGCTCAGCTGCCTCATCCAGGCTACACCTGGTGCAGAGGTGAGGCAGCAATGATCAATACCTGCTGTCCACGGACCCACGTGACTGCCCTCATAAATACACAGAGCCGGGCGCCGCGGCTGCACTGGCGCTCCACGTCTCCCACCTGCAGACCTGCGTGTACCCGGACAGAGAAGAAGACGCCCTCACGTTCACGGATTCCTCGGCGCATCTCTGATACATATTTGTGCTCAAGCCTCCGTCCTCCAGGCTCCTCCCCGCGCTGATTAAATGCCCGCTCGGCTCTGAAGTCAGCTGCTGTTGAAGGCAGTCATGACCGAGAGGCTGTAGACTCGGCCTCCCTACGGCAAGCGAGCGTCTGCATCTGAGCTTTATTTTCTTTTTTCTTCTCAATATTTCGGGCGCCCTCGCCACCCAAGAAGCCTCAGCTATGAAGACCATTCTTGCTGCATACTCCGGCGTCCTGAAAGGTAAGACGGGCTTAGAGCTTGGAAAGTGTGACAGGGACTAGATCAGGGAAATCGAACAGGTCGAACAGATCAGGAGTCGATCATGAAAGAGATCAGCGGGACATGAAACATCACAGCCCTGTGTTGGATCACGTAAAAGATATCATACTCATTCATAAAATAACTACAGTCAGTTTTGGAGGGAATACAACTTCCCCCCCCCCAAACATCAATCAATTTCCAATAGATTATTATTTTATTTTAATAAATAATTATAATTAAAATGAATTATGAATTATTGTAATCTGTACTATATAAATCATTACTTTTGAAAGTGTAAAATTGTGGCTTCTTCTGGGGACGTAATCCAACTATGTGGAGCAAAAACTTTTAATTTTAAAGCATGAATTCTTTTCTGGTGAGGCTCAGGGCCACAGTTTCAGTTTAACTTTTTTTTTTTTTTTCAAAGTCCGTCTTGATGCAGTACTTATTTGCCAATATGTAGAGTGGAAAGTCTATATGCTGCTCCTTCCCATGCTCTATGAGATACTCCTAAATCGACCTGTTGTAACTGAAAGGCTAAAAGGGGCAAAATTCACATTCCTCGTCATGTGCAAAGATGAGTCCCACACTAGTCAATTGGAAAGCCTTTGGAGTTTTTAGTTCCCTTTCTGGGTCACGGTCTTTTAACCTCGTCTCACTTCACCATTCAAATGAACTGAACTTTCGATCTAATTTTCTAAAATATTATGGAGATTTTGTCTCTTGTTACTTTCTGGTCATTAAATGGGCTTCATAGCCCATAACGACAGAATATATTAAGGCCAGTAAGTGTAGGCTTAGGAATATCTGTCAAAGCTACACATGTAAGCCATGCAACATATATGAGCCAGAAGCAGGGAAGGTACTGAAAGACCATCACATGGCCCCCCCTTGTTTGCTCCTTCTGCAGATCATGATACTGTTTGTGTACCTCTCTCTCCGCCTGGTGACCAGTTTGATCTGGCTCCTGTTGGGACTGCTAGCATAAACTATAGGTAGGCAGATCTAGCCGTTGCAAGCTAAATCCTGGCCAGCCCGTTGTCTCTGGCACGCTTTCAAGCAGCGGCAGTCTTAAGGACTCATAGCATCATAGTTCGTAGGTATTACCTCTGGACTCCGGGAGCTGGGTTATTTTCAGTTAGCACAGATGGGATTAGACGACAGTGTTTTCGTGGAGGGGAGATCTTCTTCTTACTGGCTCTCAGCGGTATGAGCTTGACTGGCTTTAGTCGCTCTCAATGTTTCTTTTGCTTGACACTACTTTCTCGCGTACAGTCTGTTCACATGTAGCTTTACTTTTATGGACTGGTGGTGACTGAAAATTGCTGGTGAGTAGCTGTGACTGTATGAATGTGTACTGATATGCCGGAGGAATGATGGAATTATGGGAGACTAGATCTAGGAAATCCTTAGCTTTGTTTAGTTGGTAGTCTACCAGTGTGTTGGTTTAACTCAAGTCAGGCTGCATTAGGACACCGTTGACTGCTTCATTTCAGTTCATCTGTGGACGTTTAGTTGATCTCGCATGATCTTCCTCCAGGCACCGGCTCCAGCATCCTCTCAGCCCTGCAGGACGTGCCATCGGCGTTCTGGCCCTGCAGATCCAAGATGGAAAAACATCTGCAGGTCATTTCTGTGCTGCAGTGGGTCTTCTCCTTCTTAGCCATGGGTAAGTGTGCCTCTGCCTGTGAGGGGCGCGTCATTTCTCTTAAGACGTAAAGCAAAGAAGCTCATTGGTCTTGCAATAAGGAGGTCAAATCACTAATCTGCACATGTACTTACTGGGCGTTTTTTTTTTTTTTTTTTTTTTTCATCTGATTTTGTTCTGCTGACAGGCTGTTTTAACCTTTTTAAATGAATATATATGTTTGCTCTGTCTCTCCTGTCTTCCTCCAGGTGCTGCCTGCACTGTGCTGCTGATCTACTTGTTCTGGACTGACTGCTGGCTGATCGCTGCCATTTACACCGCCTGGCTCATTGTTGACTGGAACACCCCGAAACAAGGCAAGACACAATTAAAAGTCAAATATCTGACAGTTTGATTGATGCCCACAAGTGGAGCTGTGCCACTTGTTTGACTGTGATGGAGTTAAGCCAAAGACTGCGAAGTAATGAATTTGATTAAAAGAACAGTCACTTGCAGCCTTACTTAACTTCTGTGATGCAAGAATATGACCCTGCTCTTCTCTGTGAATCAGTAACTTGACACAGAAATAAAGTAATAAGAGCTACTCTTTCTAGATATCAATTTGTGACTAAACACATTCTGTAAACACAAGTAAGGTCAAACTAGAGTGAAGCCGAGGCTTTGGATAGTAATCAAAGCTTGAGCTTGAGTGCGCAACTTTTCATCGGAGGTCAAAGTTGGGACGTTACATTAGTTCCAGCTTCTCAAATTCGATGATTACTGTTGCATTGTTAATGTTTTCAAGGTAAAACATGCTCTTTGAAGAAATTTAACATTTGTTTTTATTCTGTGATATTCTGTTAACTGCATGATTGGTTAATTATAAAAAGGAAAGCTACAGATTAATGTCTACTTAGTTTAATTGTTAAAGATTTTTGAACTGTAATTTGCTCCTCAGGTGGCAGGAGGTCCTCTTGGGTGAGAAACTGGACAGTGTGGACTTATTTCCGAGACTACTTCCCAATCAGGGTACGTAAATGTTTCATCTTCTTGGTGTACTGTTGTGAATGCATCCAACCCAAATATTGAGAACTCAAGAGCAGCAGACGCAGGATTGCAGACAGTAAGAAAATTAATATTGAATACCTGCTGCTTGTTGTCAGATAAAAAGTAAAAGGTAGTCCGTTACTTAATGATTACCAGATGTGCACAGGTTTGACGCTAAAGATAACCTTATCAGGGATGACTCGGGTATCAGCTGTCCGCTCCATGCAGTTCCTTGTCCTGTGCTGATTATGATTAAATGCTTGACGTTGGTCGGGAGTTTCGGACTTTGTCCTATTTGATAGTCTCAGGAGCACATTAAGCCTTTTCGGTCCTCAGGTATTCCCCAGCGCATCTGTATTTGGGAGGACGATCCTTGCCCAGGCTAAAGGGTGTGTGGTCACGTATTGGCACACATGCTGCATTACTGCATGCAGGCGGTGGTACAGTAGCTGTGCATGACCAAACCGCCACCGAGGAGGCCAGAAGTCAGGGAGGATATCTGCATCTGACGTGTTCTGCATGGTTAAATTGACAGTCGCAGGATGTGACTGAATCATCAGTTTTACGGACCAAAACGTTTAGTCAGTTACTCAATGAGATCATTCTCCAAGCCAAAAAAAAAAAAAGAAAAAAAAAAGCCAAGCAGTGGCTCTGGAAGCAGAAAATGATTTTCTGGGAAGTTTCAACTACATTATTTTGAGAATTGGTTGTATTTTTGTACAGTGAGCGTACCATTTTGGCAAAGTCAAGATAAATCCTCTTATAAGCATAAAACAACAAATAATTAACCAAAAGAACTTGGAAAACACAAGGTATTTTCTGTTTGTTAATACATTTAGCTTCAAACAGTCAAAAATATTTATTAGAGAAACAAAGCGAAGTGACAATGGAAAAAGTCCTTGACCATGGATAAAAGTTACACCATTTAATCTGAATTCTTCTCTGCTAGTGTAACTTTGGCCTCCTCTAATGAAACTGAGGGCTTTTTGTATAGCTTTTGTCATTCTATTATTTCTTCACTTTACCACTGACTGTATTTAAATATGTGAATCAAAACTCCTCAACATCTGTGTACTGGGGGAGGGCGAGGCATATTATTAAGATATGAATGCAAAAAAAACAGCAGTGCAGAAATCCCTTTTTTAAATGTTTTCTGCGATGCTGAGGTCCTAGCTGAACTTTGTTCATCATATTGATCTATGCTGTGTGTGCCATGTCGCCGTTTGTCTCAGCTGGTGATGAGATCAATCTTTGCGTCGGCCAGAAGCTTAATGCAGGCTGACCCTCTTGTTCTCTTGTCGTTGGAAACATCAACTTTGCTGTACGACTTGAACATTATTTTGGTTTTCTGTCAAAATGAACCGCCAAAAATATTTCTGTGTTTGTGGACGGAGATCAGTTAATGCAGGCTTTTACTGTTTTATAGATCCAAATAACCTGATCTACAAGGGCATTAAGTAGTTACAAGGCAAGTGTTTGCTATGCATCATCAGCGTATGACTATGACTACTATTTATGCGTTGGAAGCCATGGGTCAAAGTCCGAGCCAACGAAGAAGCCGAAGTGTGGACTGTAAGAAGTCTGCACTGTGGCCGTTATGAAAACTCATTTGTGCAAGTCAGCCTCACCGCTAAAAACTTCTTCGGTGTTGCTGCTGTATTGTTTGCGGCAACCGCCGAATCTCGTTAAACATTATGTACATCTCCCCAAGTCCCAATCTTATCCCTCACATCTGCCACCCCAGCCAGGTGGAGTCCTGCAGCGCTACGGGGATCTTGAGCTCCTTTGCTAATGTGATTATGCAACTTCTGTGTTTGACCAGCTACTAATGGAGCTTTGTGTACACACTGTGATGGATCACAAGTCGACACTGCAGATCAGGGCACAGTTTCTCGGGGGAGTGTGTAAATTAACGGCTTCAGGGGCTTGAAATAATGCTGAAAGTTGAAGAGTTCACTGCTGCCAGCTTGAGCAGGTACACAACCCTTAAATGTGCTTATTATTTTATAGTTGTAATGGAGCAGGCGGAGGAGAGTCCTGTCTCGTTTGATCTGATAAGGGTGTCCTAGTTTTTATTAATGCACATGACCGACTAATTCTAATTAATTTGTTTCTTTCTGGCAGCACACAAACATAAATGGTAGAAGCAAAGGAAAAAAAAAATAGCATTAAGATACTAGTGAAACACCAGGTGTAACATTACACACGTACATGCTGCTGTTCTGTTCCCATTTCTCTGCACCATGACTCCCTCGGATGAACCATTACCCGCTGCAGCAGCGTGCCCCTCATATGGAAATCAACCTCACACTTGCCGCCTTTGTGCTTTTGTCCCACAGCTAATTAAAACCCACGACCTGCTGCCCAGCCGGAACTACATATTTGGCTACCACCCTCACGGCATCTTCTGTTTCGGCGCTTTCTGCAACTTCGGGACAGAGGCCACGGGGTTCTCGAGGAAATTCCCAGGCATCAAGCCCTCCCTGGCAACGCTGGCGGGAAACTTCCGCCTGCCCGTCCTTCGGGACTACCTCATGTCTGGAGGTGAGGTGGTCTGAGACGTCCCGTTTGAGTTCTCCAAATGTCTGATAGCGTTGGTCACGGTGTCTGTTTCCTAGCAGACCTTTGCCCTGTTGCACAACTGAAATCGCTTCTGTTTACTTAGATCTGCTGATTTCACTTGTGTGTGTGTATATATAGAGCTTAAACCATTCAGATGTTATGTTTGCTCTCCATGTTTGCCCATATTGTACAGATACTCTGCAAGGTTACTGTAGGTTATTACACATGCTGTTCCAGAAGGATCTGGAGCAACTTTTTTTGTTGCTAAATGTCTCTGCCTCTTTTGCATATAATATAGTCAGTTATTTCCACTTAAATGCTACTATAGACTGAAACAGAAAAGCATTACGTTGCTTAAAAAAACAACAGATTTGATTCCTCAATGACATAATTGTGTCCCCTTGCAGGTATCTGCCCAGTGAACAAGAACTCCATTGACTACCTGCTGTCGCGTAACGGGACGGGAAATGCTGTGATCATCGTTGTCGGGGGAGCAGCGGAGTCCCTGCACTGCGCGCCCGGCACCAATTCGGTCACCCTGAAGAACCGTAAAGGCTTTGTGAAGCTGGCGCTACAGAAGGGGTGAGCTGGCTGCACAACATTCAGACACCAAGGACACGTGCGGCTCCCATTAACAAAACGCAGCCTTGAACATGAAAATGTCACTCCCTGCTTTGCAGTGACTCACTGGAATGAACAAATCCTAGATACGTAATTAATCCCAAAAATGTTGAAAATTTTCTCACAGAGCATTAATGAATCTTTTGGGATTTCACGTGCAGTGTTGTCCACCATTACAGCTTGGCGTGCACTACCCTTCCAGAAGGTTCAGGCTGTGTGCGCTGGCATCACCAGTGTATTAAAAAATGTACTGTAAAGGAAAGTGGCCTTGGTTTGTTTCAGTAGCCCAAACAACTGATTCCTTCTCAAACACAGCTGAGGATTATCATATCAGTGGGTGCGCCTCGGGCAAAGTAGCTTAGCGTTTGCTGGAAGGGACATGCAGTTATGCACATTTTCACTCATAATAACTGGGCTAGCATTTACGCTAATATAAGCTTGGAGTGTTAATTCAGGTCACTTTGGATTCACTTTCTGGAACTTTTACGGCTTTGTTTGGGTGCTTATGAAACGGCTGATCTTGCAACCGGTTGAATAACAAGTTGTTTATTGCGTAAAACTGATCAACAAAAAGGCTTCGATAATCCATGTTTTGTAAAAAAACATTTATCTCATTCTCATTTCCAAGGCAATGGGAATAAAATGATAGGAATTAAACAGTTTGAGAAGTTAAGTACCTCTAAATTAAATGATTCTGTACTTCAGTAATCCTCAGTCGGGTCAAGCGCTGGGTTTCAGGGTGCATTTTTCTACATAGCCGATGCAAATCTTGACTGTTGGGCTTTCCCCTGCAGGTATAAACCTATTCCTGATAGTCAGCACGTTGCACACATAAAACCAATGTCCTTTTGGATAATTTGCACTTTTCTGCCAAGTAAATTAGACCTGTCAATAAAGTAGAATCATGAGTAATAATTATAAATGATTTGGTTCTGCATATCTGTTATCAAATGTGGTACACATTAAATTAAGCCTTGTGGTGCGATAATGGTTTCCAAAGCCAGAGGATTGACTGTAATACAGCTGTGATTAAATATGGGTGTGTTATTTGGGCTATATCAACAATGGCATAAAGGGTCAGCAAAGTCACAGTAAAGAGGAAGTGAGGAGGTGGCGCTGCTTCATGCTTTATTTTCAAATGATTTACTGTTTTGTTTGCCGTTGTTGCTGTTTATCTATCTTTCCCATAGTTGACCTCCTTCCTCTGCCCTCCCCCCTCAGGTCTGACCTTGTTCCAGTGTATTCTTTCGGAGAGAACGACGTCTACAAGCAGGTGATCTTTGACGAGGGGACTTGCTGGAGATACCTCCAGAAGAGGCTACAGAAGATTTTGGGCTTCGCTCCGTGCCTTTTCCATGGATGTGGCCTCTTCTTTGGAAACTCCTGGGGCATCGTGCCTTTTTGCAAGCCCATCACTACCATAGGTACGTTTGTCTTCTGATGTTTTGGTTGTGTGCCTGGATCCGAAGAACAGATTAGGGTTGTGCTTCAGCTTACTCTGTTGATGTTGTACAGTTTATTACAGTGCAGTGGCCAACAAACCAATACTTCTCTCCTTTGTTTTTGTTTTAGTTGGGGAGCCAATCACAGTGCCAAAAATTGAGAATCCATCTGAAGAAATGGTGGATCTCTACCATACAATGTACATCAAGTCTCTCCAGAACCTTTTTGACAAGTACAAGACCAGGTCTGGCCTTAAAGAGAGCGACGTCCTGTACATCCAGTGAGAGGATGAGGGCAACCTGCTGAAGCTCTGAGAAACTGTGCCAACATGTTCAGACCTCTCTGCCTATTCGCCATCCCTTCCTCATCTGACCATGGTGCCTGGTTTATCTCCGGACTGCAAACTCTACGCATGCACACGTTTGCTAAAGAAATCTCTTCTCACTGCTGTCTCTCTCTCCTTCACACACGCGCAAGCATCGTTCCTTTTCAGGAAATGGCAGGTTTAAAGAATACTGGCCTCTCTGCTGCTCTTGTTAGGACAAAGTTATACCAAATCCCACATCAGTGAGTGTGCCTTTTAAGTTTTCTTTTCCGTAAGAGGTGTAAGCTGGAAGACGGTGTGTAGAACTTCAAAGAAGTGCCTTTTGTTTTCTTTCACCGTGCATTCATATCATTCTTTCTCAGCTCAGTATGATCATAATGCTAAATGCACAAGCAATGCAAATGGAAGGTACCACTTTATTATTGGGATAATACGCCCAAAGTTTAATTCAGCCAAAGACGAATGTTGTCCCCATACATTTCTACTGTATGAATGCTGAATTAAAGGAATTCTACGGGGTGGATTTATATTGTGAATGCACAATACACAGGTGCCTGTGAGTGTGTAAAGCCATAAAGTATTAATTGTATTCTGTAGAGGGAAAAGCTTATTTTAGTGTTTTCCCCTCAACGAATATTTCTGATGCACTTTTTGTATTGCCGATTACCCTGTGAGGATTTAGTGTCTAGAAAAATGCCTTTTGACAGTCATTGCACAGCTTGGCTCAATTTCCCCCCTTTTTGTCCTGCTGAAGTCCAGGTCTCCACCTGTGTGGATGCATTTCATCTATGCAGCGAAAAGTAGAGTGATTTAAAAACAAAAACACAAATGTCCTTAAGCCTTTTGGACAGTTTGAGTAGCAGTGGAAGAAGTTGAAGTTGTTTTGTGAGTGAAAATCTGAGTGTTTGATGATTCCAGTGTATAGCGTGTCTCTTTGTAACCATACCATTAGTGATGATTGGGAAAAAAGGTGTTACACAAAGTAATTCCTTACTGGTAATGAGTTATAGTTGAGGGTGTCTACTACTTTTGTAACGTAAGAGTATGTGTATACAATCTATCCTGGGAATCTTCAAAATAAAAGGTTTATGTCATGTTAACGGGACTGGAGATCGTAAGACAGATTGTCATTTGGAGGGCTAATTCCTCTGGTTTTACCACTGTGACTGAAGAGCAGTGTAATCCCTGTGCAATAAATCTACAAGCAATAAATGGCGAGACCTGTCTATGATGAATGGGATCATCTGCCTGCCAATGTTTAAATTAAACTTTTTTTATGTTTTCAGAAGAAGAAGTGTAAGTGTGTGATGTCTCTTGTCTTTTCTATTTGACACTCAAGGACAAATAATATACTGTATGTTCTGTATATATTGAGATCAACAAGTTAACATACAAATGAATCCTCAAGAAGCAGATCAGCCACTATATTAAGACCACTGACAGGATAAGTGAATAACATTGGCCATCTTTTGACAATGCAATGTTCTGCTGGGAAACCTGTGTGGATGTTACCACATGTACCATCCACCTAGACCAGATACCCCCACCCTATAGCAATGACACTTTTTCATGGCACTGGCATCCCCAGCAGGATGCAGCCTGACACAGGCACACCACAGTTGTTCAGGAACAGCTCAGAAAACATGAAGAACTGCACAAGATGTTGTCCTGACCTCCAAATTCACTAGATCCCAAACTGATCAAGTATCTGTGGGGTGATCTGTAGAGGCCCCTCCCCTCGACCTGGTATGCCATGTGTTCCCCAGGAAAGAGATAGACACACACTGTAACAAAACACTGAACAAAAAAAAACATGATTAACCAGACCAGGTAACCACCTTCTCCTACTCCTTGGCCTACCTTTAATATGTATTACCCACTGCAGACTGGGAACACCCCACAAAATCTGCAGTTCTGGAGTTGTTCTGACCCAGTCTTCTCCCCCATCCCACTATCTGAGGTGGCGAAGTCTGGAGATAAATTTCATCCTTGTCAAAGTTGCTCCAATCCTGACAGATGCCAGTTTTTCCATATTAGTACTAGTAATGGTACATAGTACAGAATACAGTAACTGTATCTGTAAAGGTATTGTTGTGGAGTAAAATGTACAATATGTTCCAACAAAATAAGGTGGAGTAGAAATAAAATGTGGTATACTACAGAATTTAAACACTCAAGTAAAATACAAGTAGTTGAAAACTGCACATAATTGCAGTAGCTGTTTCCCCCTGAAAACTGGCGGTATTGATATGGGACATTAAATAAACAAACAGACCAATATGTCCAGAAATTAGGCAGGGAGAGACAAAAAGCAGAAAGTGCTCAAAGTCCATTGCCCTTAAGGAATACATGGCGCTATCAGATCTCTACTGTGTGGTTCATGCTGCCCCCTGGTGGTTACTTGATATTCTGCAGTCTGCATTTTTAAAACCACATATTATTCAAATTATTTGCGTGTCTACTGTTAAGATGTAGATGCCACTG
Source organism: Planiliza haematocheilus (assembly GCA_005024645.1). Classification (NCBI taxonomy): domain Eukaryota; kingdom Metazoa; phylum Chordata; class Actinopteri; order Mugiliformes; family Mugilidae; genus Planiliza; species Planiliza haematocheilus. The sequence continues at coordinate 7,229,012 of SRSE01000276.1, forward strand.
ATTTACTCAGCCTTTATGCTTAAGTGGCTGTATTTATTTCACTTTTTACAACTTAATATTTCCATATGTCCTGTTGTGTTACACTGCAGAATCATATTACACAGAAACACATGCGCAGTTGGTAAAAGTGGGACATTTACCCTTCATCTGTAAAAAAATATTAAATGATTCAATTAGCAGACAGAATAAATAGTATTAAAATACATTTTACAGGTTAACATACATAATGTATCATTTTCAAGCAGAGATTAGGTTTTCTGCTTTTATAAAACAATACTATTAGCTACTCCTCAAGCGCATAATCACCTACCACATAACATTGCTCCTTAAAAGTCAGCCGGACGTATATAACAGGTGGATGGCAACGTGCAGATTAATTTGTTGATTATACTTCTGTTGTGTATTTTTCTGCTTTTATTTTAAACATAATTTTAAAGTTTTACTTGTTACTGTCGCATTGTTTGTAGCCTACTTTTTCCATTTCTGGGGTCCAGGAGAATTTCCCTTTTCCTTTTCTGTTTGATTACTTCAGTATCGATAAAATAATGTTGGCAGGCGGTGCGAAACAAATTTGATTTATTTATTTATTTTTTGGTCACTTTTTGTTTTAGCTCTTTTTGAGGTTACCAGTGAAAACGGCCTGTAAGTCGCCGTTTAACTGTCACCTGCATGTCACGCTGTACTGTGCTACTTCCTCATATTTTGCAGCTTTGACAGATTTCAACCATCCCGGAAGATAGACAGATGATACAACCAATAGCATCTCGAGGTTTCAGCAGCAGGCCCCGCCTTTACTTGATGGACCTTGGTTTGAACCAATCATCACCCGCAGAATCGCACCTACCAACCGGAGACGGATTTCCGAACCAAGTGTAGCAAAATAGCCTGTACTTTGTTTACGTCCCGTTGGTTAGCTGACAGCTGTTGTAGCGCTTTACCCGAAACAAACAGTCTTGTCTGCATGCCTCCGTTGGTTGTCCAGAGCTTTGTAAACTTTTGACCGAGTATCATGTGCTCCGAGGATGCAATGTTTTGTTGAATGAGGGGGACCCACTAGATGCCGACAGGAGGATGAACTCCATCACCGGTCGGGTTCTTGCTATACCCGCCGTCTCTGTCACCAACTCTGGAGCTTCATCCTCTCGAGCCTTACATGTAGAGCTCACGTCCCAGCAGGTAAATGAAAACGCCTTAACTGCGCTCTAACTGCATTCAGCTGAACTCAGGAAAACTTGGACTGGGCCGCCTCACTGTGTTGTGTGCTAGTTAACAACGTCAGTTACAACTGCTGCCTGTAGATACAGGGCAGGCCTGTCAGGCTAGCTAGCTAGTTAGCTAGCAGCTGCTAGCTTGCAGTTAGCTAGCTTACTGGAAATAAAGGAAACGGGACTGACACTCCAGCCTTTCAACAACACGTTTGGCAGATGTAGGGTATTTTTAAGTCCGACTTATTCAGTATTTTTTTTGCTGTGTTTAGCTTTTATGTATACCATACGACATATTTATTTATGTGTAAAGTTAGCATGCTTTTGCTAATTGTAACTTAACTTGGCGTAATGTCTTCACGCAAGTGACAGCTCAGTAGGAGGAACCGTTAGCATACAGTAGTATATCATTATGTTGACGTTAAACTGTCTCAAACAGCTGTGTTGTCGTTATTTGACACATTAATTGATTTATTCAGTGCTCTCTTAAGATGGGGATTTAGGGAATCTCAAATACAGCATTCATCCATTCATTCATTCATTCATTCTTTCATTCATTCATTTGGAAAGAACATGCTGTACATTAAGTTGATAGTTTTCTCATTAAGTTTACCCAACGTCAGGACAGAAAACAGACCCAATACGTTCTTTCACAGACTCATCATCCATGTCACTGCATCATATTCTGTTTGCCTTGTTTAATAAAGATTCTTTTGGGATAAGTTATAGGAATTTTGCGTAGAATTGAGAGCCAACATCTGATCATCACACTACATCCTGTGAAACATTTGTATGCAGCAGGCTTTCCATATACTTGTTGCATCGAACCACTTAAGCCAGTTTTATCTACAATTTTATCAAATTAGAATGTTTTCTAGCATTTCATATGATTGGGATTCATAATGTGTCACTGACACAGTATGAAGTTCAGCATTGGTTTTTCTTTTTGATCTTTTCTGTCTAGTTGACGTACAGTATAGAGATCGATGGTTGTTCCATGGAAAATTACTTTGGGACTTTAACATTTAATGTTTTCCTGAGATTATTTGAATGATTGTATTATATGGTCATTTTGATAATATACTCTGTAATCCAAACATTGTCATCATCAGAACAGTTAAAAAGTCCTTCATTTTCACGGTAAATTAGACTAGGAATTACATTTCTGCGATGAGATAAATATGTGACAAAAAAGGTGATTTAATGCTTATCTTGTGATGCAATCTGGCTATTGTTTAGGATCCCCAAACCACAGAAAATTTACATTTAAAAGATATTAGAAATCTCAGAGACAGTTATCTCAAACACATAAAATAAAGAGTTTGCATCACATTACATTACTGTATACAATTTCTGTTGGTAGCAATAAAATGCTTTAAGTCTTTCTGTAATTGACACTTTACCTTTTATTTGAATCTTTAGCTTTTACTGTATATTGTTTACTTTTTAAGCACCCTCTAACATTATTGACTTGTGACACATGGATATTATAATAGGCTAGAGACTGTGAGAAATGCATGTCAAATTGTTGATTACACATGTGTTCTTTTAGGACAGTATGCCTTTATTTTATAGAAACAGGAAATGTGGGAATGAAAGTTTGAGAAGAACATGTAGCAAGCAATCCAGTCAGACAGGAATGCACTGAATGCATCTTAGGACAGTTGTTGCTCACAGTCTTGTCATTTGTTGCATTTGGGAACTAAGCCCATAATAAGTACACTTCATAAGTATACTGATGGGAATGGTAGTGGATTAAAACAGGAGATATATGCTCTAAAATATATGTAGAACGGTCTCTCCACATTTAAATGTGTCTTCTTTAACTCCAATATAAAGCTGTAGAACTCTTAGTAACCAACAGTGAATAGAATGATGTATTCAGATTTTGGCTTTGAATTTAAATGTATAAAACACCTGTGTGTGTGTGTGTGTGTGTGTGTGTGTGTAACTATAGTGATAACAGCAGTTTGTATAATTGTATGAGATAATTGTATGAGAGAAAATATGGTCGCCTTAGTGAGAGATTACTCATTCAAATTGTTTAATGAAATAAAGTGCACACAAAGAATGCCTTTGCTGAATAAATGAATGACTACACACTTCTCTAAGGCAGACATAAATTGTGACATTGGTGCAAAAATCTTGCAAATATGGCAATGGTAAGATACAGTATACTATAAAAACTACATGTTTGAACAACCTAAAGTTCAAAGTACTTCCAGACATGATCATGATGCCCTGTTTTCTGTGGAATTTAAGTTATGCATGGTTATAACATCATAACACTGTGATCGATTTGGTAAAGGTGTGTATTAAGCATGCATTCGTTTTTATTTGGTACGCCTAAAATACTTCGTTTCATGTCCGCTCTTGAGTTACCTGTAAAATGTAGCACTGGCTTTGATTTAGTCCATCCAGTTTCTAAAGCATTGAATGTTCTTGGTCATGTATTACAGATGTTCCACACAGCGCTTGTGACTAGCTAATCACTTGGTCACTCTAATCGCACACCACCATATTATATGAGGGTTTTATAACATGGTCAGGTTTGTAGTGACCGTGTCTTTGATTTTAACAGCCATTTTCTCTGCCTGTGGTCTGCTTTAGCCCATTCAGAAATGTGCACTGACATTTTTTAAGGAGGGGGTTAAGAGTACTATGCAGAACAATCAGTTTTCTTGTTTCTGAGGCCCTTAATCTTATAGGGAATCCCATGACTTAGATTTAGTCTTTGTATGGCTGCAGGAGAGAGGCTGGTCTGACCAGTTAAGAGAGAGTCTGTGTAGTCTGTGTGACGTGCTTGCCTGTAAGCAGGCATTGCCGAATGACACATCTTTGTCTCTTGTGTTTTATACCCTTGCACATGCATATGTAAACTACCCTTTCAGCAAGATATTAAACAGGTCTTAAACATTGCATATTTTAAAGCATGTACTTGTCTTTACCCCTGTAAGCTGTGTGACAAGCACATGGTTTACAGTGATGCCTTTCTTTTGTTTGGCGCTTCCTGTGATTTGTAGACTTTGTGATAAATCATTGTAGGGCTAAAAATATGAAGATATTTCTCATGTGACTGTCATGCCTGGACTTGCTTGTCTGGTTAGCTTGCTACTTAATTCTACCATGAACATATCATGCCTGTATTATTTTAATGTCTTTCTGCTACTCTTGCCTCTGTCCATGGTAAATAACCACTACTATTGACACTTAACACAGTTTAAAGAATAGAGATAATTGATCTTGGGTTCTGTGTCTTCAGAACTGCTAAGATTGTATTTGCCAATGAGTATTACATGAGCCAAACGAACGTGAATACAACAGCACTAATGTCTGTTATATGCTGTCAGTGTATCCACTCTTTCTCTCAATCTCTGCCTAACAGAGACGCCTGCGTCATCTCCGGAGCATCGCAGCCAGAAACATCGTCAACAAGAATGGTTCCCCACTGCTGGATACTTACTTCACCCTTCACCTCTGTATAGGAGACGGCATTTCTAGAGGTCAGTGTTACTGTAACACTCCTTCCATGCATACCTGGGACCCTGTCAGTGGTTTTGTACAGTTTCTGGGAAGATATTTTAATAACTTTTTGTCAGACTTTGTGGATACACTAATATGGGTACTTAATAATGACATTACAGTTCTAAGAATGACAGTTCAAATCAGCACCAATACAACCTCTATGTTGGTGTTTGAGAGCAAACTATCTTTCAAATCTCTAAAAAAAAATATATTAGAGCTGATAAACAAGAAAGTGGTTTAAAAGTATGAGAATGAATAGCAGTTTGTTGCCTTCAGATCACCAGCATGTAGCATTGGCATTATTTCTCTCAAGTTCCTTGTTAACAGCTAACCTGTGGTACAGCTGTCTCTCTGTGAGGCTAAGCAAAAGTTGCCGTGCTGCGGTGAAGTGCACAATGCACTTTCAGTACATGTGGGTTCTAAATAATTGAATTGGTTTCAGTACTCTTTTTCCACCGCATTGATATACTGACACCAGCTGTATTTTCTCACTATGTCTATTTGCTGACAGCGAGTTGGCATGCACACCCTGCTGCCCAAATAGTCCTGCCTCCTTTTATTCACAAGCTCAACAAGTACACAACCTTAAGAAGTTTTCATTAATGTAACATTTTGGGGTGGGACTTGATTTGAATAATTAAAAAAAATATATTAAGGAATATATATATAAAAAAATAATCATCTTGATTAATCCCATTTTAATCACATAACAACATTTGACCTGAAAAGCAACATTTTTTATTATTATTATTATTTAATTACATTTTGATCATTTAAAGATTGAATACTGTAAACTCAAGCTCCTTTAATGTCTGCATTTAATTGCATTTCAATTCAAAACAGTAGAAAAAGAAATAGAAAATATCCCAGGCCAAAATAGAACAGAGTTACAAAGTTAAAGTGCTTTTTTAGATACTTGGTGGTTTTCTGTGCTCGCTGCAACATGCTTTGCATTTACTGTAGATGGCACCGTAGGGTTAAAGTGCTTGATAGGTCTGCAAATACTTTCAGTTTGCACAAAACCACACTTTTATCAAGGCTTCCATCGGGTAGTATTTTTTCAAATGAAGTGTATCAGGAAATCGTGCACTGATAAATTTTCTGCGTTGTCTGGAATAAAACTGTGATTAAAAACATTTTAAATGCCTTATTTTTATGTCAGTATTCATTAGGTACTGAATCGCAGTTACAAATTCCACCACTGTTACAACACCAAACACAAATGCACGTTATATTTGTGTGATCACACAGAGCAGTGGTTTGTGATGTTTTAGAAAATCTTGTATGTTAAGCCAAGTAGTCATTGTCCCCAGTAGTAATAATAATACCCCCATAGAAGGTATGACATTGTATTATTACAGTTGTTTCAGAAATAAAATAATGAAATAAAGGCAGATAAAACAAATAAAGATTTGTTTGTATCCCTGTGGATAGATTGGAGTAGACACTGACTCATTGACTAACTGTTCAAGGACTGTGGGAATAAGTTTTAAAGAGGTGCTTTTTTATAGAAACGCATTCCCCAGCTTTGATTCCGTAAGTGCTCATAAATGTATTGCTCTGTCCACAGTGTAGAGTATCTTCAGGAGTTTAATCTAGTAAACATTTATTTCTGTCCTGCAGGTCTAATTGTTCAAATTAAATTTGACTTGCGCTCACATGAATTGCCATTGTGCATGAGTTTCCTGCCTTCTTTTAATCTACTTATTTACTTTATTTTTTTTTTATGTCTTTTCAGATTTTTACAAGAGTGAAGTCATACGAGACTCACTGGTGAGTACAAACCTTAAACAGTGCCTCCTGGGATAGGCTCAATATTTTGTCATTACCTTCAATTATGCCAAGACTGACATATATACCTCCTTCTATTTGCCTGTCACACATTTAGCCACTTCTGAACTTTTTCACCCGAACCTTATTTAAACTGGTTGTGAAACATTAGCTTTACAGAGATGTGCTGTGAAACATGCTGTGTTGAATAAAATATCAAGCTTCCATCAACGTGAATTAGAAACGACATGTGCTTCCTTTGCACAACTTTGTCTCTCGTCAGTTTTTGGCAGTTTCCACTTTTCTGTCGCAGATGCAGCACTTTGCACAAAGCCATAGCAGCAACTATTGGTAGCAAGCCATTACTGGGCACTTGCGGCCGAGTAATGAGCTGACCTAAGCTGGTTTCCAGGCATACTTTTCAATGCTCTTGACGGACAGACTTTAGAATGTATTACTGGAGTCATGACTCCTGTCAGCTCCTAGTCTAACTTGTTCCTGTTGAATATAACATCCTTGCTGACATTTATTTTCGAGTATTCCATCTCCTTCCCATTGTCGTCTGTCCAGGGAAACGTTTCCTGTTGGTCTTCCTGTTTTCATTGTAACTCCTCTGCACTTCTGCTTCCGCTACTGACTCTCACTTACTTTGTTTTTCACACCCCTTCCCCCCGAACACTACCACAGACTCTACTTTTGTTTTCTCTCTCCTCTGTGTCCTTGAAAGTGACCCAGAGAACAACTTGTTTTTTACTATTTCATGGAGGGAAGTGGTACGTAATTGAATGATATAAGTGACTTCAGTGTTCTGTTACAGAACCACTAGTCATGTTGTCAATGTGGTCGTTCAGGGAGAGACTATAAACAGAAGTAGGGATCAGACTGTAAGGTTAATGTACAACAGGATGATTCACTTACTTTGCAGTGGATAAGGATCATATTGGGAATTTAAAAGGCATACTACACATTTTTGCTATGTTATTAATAATCTATATCCTGCACTCACATCCTTGTAGAATTCTGACTCATTGAGCTGTTATGAATGCTTGATTACCGCTCAGTCGGATAAACCAGGTTGAATGGTGGTCAGCAGTTGTGTCAGGTATTAATATACTATGTTCACTGACTGGCTACTAATCCTTGTGTGGGTGTGTGTGTCCAGAATCCAACTTGGCGAAGCCTGGACTTTGGCATGCTCCCCGATCTTCTGGACACCTCAGTGTCTTGCTTTGTGGTGAGGATCTGGGGAGGACAGGAGGAACAGTACCAGCTCCTCATTGAATGGAAGGTCAATCTTGACGGCCTCAGATACACAGGACAGCAGGTCAGCAACCACACATAAGAACTGATAATAGTGATTATTACATTTCATTGTAATATATACTATTCTTTTTAGAGGATTTAAGGATATCTCTCTGTTTTCTGTGTAGACCAGGCTTTTGTTAACACAGGAAACTGCAAGTCTGGCATTATTTTTTATTTGGACACGGTCTGCATGGCATACTTTGTATCATACTGAAAATGAAATGAATTACTACCTTCCAGACATGAGGTGCATATTTTTTACCTCTACATGTAGCTGTGGACTCTTAAATGCAGTTAAAATAACAATTTAGTCACTGAATATACTGTCAGTGTATTGCTTGTTGACAGTAATCAAAAGGTTCTCACCACAGTAATGATTTTAGCAAGCATATATTGCACTGTTAAACCTCAAAACTTGTACCAGTATGACGTTTTTGTGTTGTGAGGACTGAAGATGTACTTAAACATGAACTTAAACATTGTCAGGTGAGCATTTTGTGTTTTTTAAATGTCACAATGTACCATGTCACTGAGGTTTTAGTTTGCACATGAAAGTTAACAAACTTGCCATCTGAAAGTACTCAAGAGGAACTCTGTGTTATTCCCATTCTTTCCCAACAAGACTGCATTGAAAGCTCGTAAACAGATAACACAGTCTCATGCACATCCAGATGCTGATGTCCTTTGTTCTCCCTGCATCTGCCCCTACAATCAGCCTCTGCCTCGCTTTGTCTATAGATTCGATCCAGAAATCCGAATGAGATCATATTTGGACTAAATGACGGCTACTATGCAGCCGACTTTGATCATAAGGTACGGCATTTCGTCTCTTTTCCAAATCAACAAAAGGGAGTACCCAGTCCCAATGTCATTAGCTTTATTTTAATGCCATTTGGCTTCTGCACTGAAACACTGACATGTGGCTGTTTCAGGATCAGTCGGAGCGGAAGAAGAACAGCCAACTTCAGGTCGACCAGAGTTCAGTGAGGAACTCTTACAGTGTTTTCTCTTTGCTCAGGTAAGACCGTTCACCAGCCTTACATCATATTGTCCTATTGACCTTTTTTGCATCATTAAAATGCAGCCTTCAAACTGTTTTTTGTTTCTTTTTTTTTTTATAAGAGAAGATATTTAATTTACTTTTGCTCATAACTCATATTATTAGACCAGGGGTATATCTGCTGTGTCTCAGTAGGTAAGGTTAGTAGTTCGAGCCCCAAGACATGCCACATGCTGAAGTGTCCTTGAGCTTTACTGAACCTATTTATTTCTTATTGTTATGTCTACGTCTGTCTTGGATATGTGTCTTTTGTTGTCCAGCAGATGGTGCCACAGGAAAGCCAACATTTTAGAGCTCTGCTTGTCACCAACTTAATATCAGCTCACAAATCCTGCCTTGCAATGTCCATGAACATAGCAGGTTAAACATATATACATTTAAACAGTCTATTGCCATGAAAGGACCTTATCATTAAATACAATGTAGCATTAGCAATGAAAGTTGTATATTGACTGTGAAAAATGTCTGCAATACAACTTCATACCACAAGTAGGAGACAGAGACATGTTGAGTAAATAGCTTATTAGAAGGGAACCTTAGCACAGTAATTTAAAAACTTGTGACATAAAGGAGTACTGGCATCTGTTGACAAACACAGGCTTCTTGTTCTACATTTAGATTTGAATGTGGTAGAACGTAAACACTACTTTTAGAAGTCTGCAGGGCTTCCCCAAAGGAAACCTTCAACCGATCACCCAACAGCATAATTACACCCAGTTTTGACCAAATAAATGTGTATCTGCAAGGTTCAAGTTGGACACTTCCAAAATAAGATAAGGATCCTGTCATTTGGAGCATTATGAAGGCCTTCACTAACATTTTCCTTCTATAAGAATTAAATAAGGGGCCATAAATGCGTCACAGGCCTTTACAGTGTCAAGAAAAAGGAGTTGTGCCAAAGCCAGCTGAATTTTAACAGTGTTCCCTCATCTACAAGCGGTCATGGTTTATGTTTACATGAGAGGGGACCATTGCCTCCTGAACAACTCACTGGAGAAAAAGCCCAGTATTGGATCATAACTTTTATGTCCCCTCTTGCGTTTTCTATTATTCCAGCCTTTCTCCACATCCTCTTCTTTGTATCTTCTCCCATTGGGATTTAGAACACTTACACTGATTACAGTTTTTGCTCACATGCCCTTCATGCAGCTCTTCACCCTTGTCTGAATATTTTCTAAGATTTGTTCACTCTTATGCACATGGTTTATGATTATGTACTGTAGAATGAGTCATCAGATATTATACACTCCAGTAGGGATTATCCCTCAACCCCCATGGTACATAACCATATATGCAGAGCTCTTCAAAGTGCATTAACCTTCTGAAGCATTCAGGGACCATTGCCTGCCTTACATGCACTACATTGCACTGGTACACCATGCGTTTACTTTTTCATGGTGGGGTGAAGAATAGTACTCACATTTAAGAATTAGTCTGGTCATCTAATTCTTGGAGTAAACCTCTTATGCTCTTCCAAGAATGTGATGGGGACACTCAAAGTGTCAGACAATCTCATCCAACTTTCTCCCACTCTTCCTTGGCCCAGTGTGTGGAGTCTTTCTCAGGGAAGTGCTTTAATGGAAAAGGATGAGATCTGCTTCGCTGCTAACGCACTGATCTTGATTAATGACGGTAATTTGTCAGCAGATTCACAACCTTCTTTTTCCGCCGGGGTCCACTTGTCAACGCCCTTCGTTTGTGTGAGAAACATGGTGATGTGGGCTTGCAAACACAACACGTCTCCAATGGAGAGATGAAGAAGGAGCTTACAGATCATCAATCAGCAGACTCTTGTCTCTTTCAGAGAGGCTGAGATAGAGGGCAAGCCTCATCCTACGCAGAACTGGGCCCCTGTCTAGGTAGAAAAAAAGCCAAGAAGACAGTGACAAAGATGATCCAGCTGTTCAGCAAAGCTTTTTCCCTCTCTTAGACAGACTTAATATAGGTTCAGATGTTACTCGACCTCCCAAGTATGCTCCTTTGCCCTAACAGTGGAAGGCTTGATGTGTGAACAGCAAGAGAGGAAGTAAGATGTGATTAAACTTGAATATATATTGGATACTCAATGAAAAGGAGAGACAGTGAGAGTGACAGAAGGGCTCATTGTTTGAGGTTATTATTGTTAAAGGTAATCTTTTATGGCATACTGAATCATGTGGAAGAACTGAGCTCTTAGACACAATTCTCTGAAATTGAAAATCTATTCACTGAATAGTTTTAAAGTGACATAAAAAAACAGTCTGAATGCTGGATGTTAAAACCGGGGGCCATGTGACACATAGTAAACATCATTCTTGGGGCAAAAGTATTTTCACAGTTCAACACAGTGACATTGCCGATTAAATTTGTCCCAAACTCCTGGAGCCTAAAGGGAAAACGTTCCTTTCTTCTCATGTGATCAGAGCCATATGTTGCCTGTGCCTCGTGATTTGCTTGTGTATGTTCCTTTGTGGAGTACGCCATGTATGTACAGTATGTGTCAACAGAAGCAGAGTGCAGTAATGGTGAAGTCTATTGGGACTTTCTTATTCCCCCAGAGCTGTTGAGGTGATAATGTTTTCCTTCAGGCAGCCTCTAAGGTCTCCTCGCCTGCTGGCTGGAGGCTGCCGCCACGGCTCTCAGCCGCAAGATGCTCCTGTGGTCCTGCATTAAGCAGACAGCTGGATCTGAGTCTATCGCTGACCTTGGTGTCACAACCAGCTACAACTAGACTACAGCCATAATCCAGATATGAATGTTTATGCTCAGGCTTTCATTTCACACCTCTGGAGTGGACTTCTGCAGAAAGTAATCCTATACATACTTTAAGACATGGTGCGGTTTTTTAGCTTAATTTCTTCCAGCTTGTCTTTGTTTCACTCTCACTAACAACTTAAGTCATTTGGTCTTATTTTTCTCTCACTGTCTCCGGTGTTAATGTCTCTTTGGCACATGCCTAGCACTGTTGTCTTTTGTTATATCAACTTGTTAGTGTAGGGTTAATTTCTCTCACTTGTAAAATTGAACCTCTAGCTTCTCTTTGAGTTACGTGGCCTCTTAAACCAAAGCATTCAGGATTTTACTTAAGGTCTTTGATTAAAAAAAAAAAAAAAAAGTTTTAATTTGTCTTATTACACCAGGCAGTTTCGGTAACCATGGCTAAAGAAATCTGTATATTTAGTGTAAGACAATGGCAAAGACCTTTTACCCATGGCTTCTTGTGGGAATCCAAACATCTGTAATTATCTATAATCATCTAAGTGCGTGACCCCCTTTTGACCCTTTCAAGACCAAAACACATCTTTTCTCAAGATCTTGGCTCCCTGCATCTCTGTTGTAGTTTTCATGGCTTACAGCAATTCAGCAGATCCCCCACAAAAACCTCAGCCTCGAGGAGTAGTTGTGAATATGCAGGCTAGCCAAAGAGGCTTCACTCAAGTAATGTTATCTTCCATCCCATGTAGACGGAGACAATGGAGAAGTGATGTGAATAGCAAGTGGTTTAAATGTGTTGACATTCTTTTGCTATGAGATACAGACAGAATTTGGATGTGTTTGTCGTAGCTTTCTGCTGCTGTGTTGTCTGTTTTGTTCCTGGCATCAGATTGTAATGGGTTATTATTCTTAATTTGCTGCCACAGAATGTTTCAGACCTTGTTTTGAATTGGTTAATTGACTGCCCTGTTCACCCAGTGCTGTTTGAAAAATGGTTGCTGGAAATGAATTCAGTACAGTCATTAGTCTGAGGAGTTGTTTCCTTTGACCCAGGATTGTTTGACAAATGCTTTGGGCAGACTTGCATGAGATAAACAGGTGGAGACTGGTCAGGTCAAATCATGTTAAATACATTTAGAGCGCTGCTTTAAGCGGACATTTACATGTGAGCTGAATTAATCATAACCGCAAATATATATTCTACATATAGCCACCGTTTATCATTTGCTTAGTTGTACACAAAGTGTTTTTTAGTTCAGTCTAAATATTACTTAGGTAGACAATTATATGTACAAGAGATACAAAGATTCATGCATCTCTGCTGCAGCTTAATGATGTGAATTGATATCTCATTCTAAACTACATTTTGAAGAAATGGAGCAACACAAGGCCTTATAATGTGTGTTTCCCCCATCGTTTTCCTATCAGAAGAACAGTATGCTCCCAGGTTTTTAGATCATTTTCTCTTGCTTATCGCTCTAAGACAGATCACACATCTGTATTTGCTGATTCCTTCTCAGCCGTGATTGCAAAATTACAGATGTTGGGCCACATCGCAGCACATAAACCAGGGAAAATATTTATTTCGGGATAATCAGTGGAAGTAAATGAACAAAAAACGAGAGATGTGGGTTAGAAAGGCTGCCAGACCGCTGCTGGGTTAAAAAACAAAGACTTAAAGGTCATCTTTTGTTTTGTTTTGTTTTGTTTTGTTTTTCTCCCCCCTTCCATATACTTGATTGTACTACTTTACTGCTTTACTCCTTTTCTACCTATTTGAAAAGCACTTACGAGTGTCTTAATTTTACTATACCTAAAAGCCCCTATTCCAGCATTTCAACAAGATGTCTTCATTTTATCAGAAAATCTTGACGTTTCAAAACAAGTTTCATCTGACACCCCTGCAGAATCTACTGCTATGTTGAAGGAGAAAATGTTATTGTTTGTCTGATTTTTATCAGGAAGAAGGGTTGAGTGCACAGACTCAGCCATAACTTCCTGTGACTCTGAGTTATAGGGTACCTTTCATGCAATGTGGATGAAGAAGTTGTGGAAGTCCGGTGTGTTTTAGCGTCCTCTGGTCAGTTGCCCAGTGAATTCAGTGCTGGTTGTACGGTGAGAATTGTGCCTGCTGATCCATAGGTTGTGGTGATGGGCAGGCGTTAGGCCAAGGCTCAGGAGATGATAAGGGGGCAGACATGCGTGAAAAGGAGAGAAGATAACCATTCTCACCTGGGGGAAAAGGCCATATCAGATTCTCCCATCGCAATCACCTAAACAGATGAAGCTGTCAAAACAGATTTGCTCTGATGTTCCAAAGGTCTATCTCTAACTCTCATCACCGTCACCTCAGAAACATTGAAAAAGTGTGGGTAGAAAACATAAAAAGGTTTTCCTGTTGCGTTTGTCTTCTAACTTCTGTTTACATCGTCATAGAAACTATTTTTTCTGGGTTGGTTGGTGGATAAAGGCAATAATATCCAGAGGTGACTGTGTGAGTTTCATAACAAGAAAAGCCCCCTAGGATTTGTAAAATGAGCCCACCAAACTGCAAGCCTGTTAAAGAGCCTTTTACCCTAAACCCACTCAAGAGGCAATTTCTTGAAGACTCAAAGCAAAGAACATACCTGAAGAAAAACTCCTTTGACTCAAACCTCTTATCCTCTTATTCTGTCTGCTAAAATCACCGTCTCTAATTTCTCCTTGTTTCTTATGGACTCCACCTGAAGTCGGTGCGGTTGTATAACAAACTGGTGATTCAGACCATAAAAAGAATTAAAGTGAGTAAACAGCAGCTGCGTTTAACATGTTCATGCTGCGTTCTTAAATTTAGCCTTGTGAACACTATTACTGTTTGGTTGATGTTGTCTGGAAATAGGAAAATTTGTCACTGGGAGGGAGGAATATTTAGGAGGGCAATGCTGAGCCAGTCTGAATACATCATCAAGCAAAGTGACCGTTACTGCTGTGTTTATTAATAGCCACAGATTGCAGGAGACATCCTCAAGAAGTGCATGATCCAATGCCAGTGTTGACAGTTTGATTGCTAATTGCCTGTTGCCTTGTCTGTGTTGTCTAACTTATTCCCACCATGTGTATTTCAATGGGATGGGTTGTGCTCTGTTGTTTTTTTGGTCCATCTTCCTATGGGTTTAGGACTTGCAGAAAACATTGTTGGAAGTTAACTGCCCCTGTGATTGATGGTCTAGATAATAAGCTTTCTTGTCATCTGTGTGCTGACGTTGCTGTACTCTATTTCAGTGATGACAGTGACATGGAATTTGGAAGTAGAGCTCCATCTCTCTGGTTTCAGTTAATTAGAAGGCCTTTTGAGGGCTCTTGGACTGATGGGTTTGGTCCTGTTGGACAGTGTTTGAGCTCATGCCTTATTGTGTTTAGATTATTGAACAATAAATAAATAATGACTTTTGCTGTCATATTTATGGCATTTTGCAACTTGATTTTCTAAACTGTAGACTTACCATTGGGAATGTTCTCAATTTTGTATTAGTCCTGTATTTGATGTCAAAACCATGTCATTACATTTTGCAGCAGCCGAGGTTGAAAAATTAAGTTAAACTCAAGTTAATCACTGCAAAATGTCTCCTTCTCACATGGGGACAATTATAATTCTTAATGTGCCCTGCCCACTTACTGTAAACATCCAAGCTAAAAAGAATAAATTGCTTGTGAGCCTGTATCTGACGCTCATATTTATTCAGTCAATCAATTTAATGTTCTCTTGGAAACAACGTTTCACCACCGAGTTGTTCTTGTGGTCCCGTGTGTGGTAACAGTGTTGTGGATGGTGTCATTGTGTTCTTCTCCATCTGCAGACTTCACACTGCCCAGAGAGCCATCAAACAGACCCAAGTAACGGTTCAGAAGATCGGGAAGGAGATTGAGGAAAAACTAAGGACGACAGCGACCTGCACGGAGCGGGTGAGTACAGTCACTCCAACAACTTATCAACAACAGCGTTAGACGGCTTATTTGCTTCTGTTCAGTAGCAGTTGCCATTGTTATTTCATCAGCCCCTGTGCATGATATAGTGTGAAAATGGGGGATGAAGTACATTTTGTGTTTTAGTAACTTCATTATGATAGTTTATGATGTAGTGTTTTTGAAATAACAGTAATTAATACTATAGAGCAGTAATTGCTGGGATCAGCGATAACAGGCTAACTGGTTTCTCCACTAATAATAATCATAAGAGGCTGTATTGTGATTAAGACTTATGGGAATTTTACAGCTTGTATCATCTTAAAGCCCAGATATAGATCTAACACTGTGAGTATGGGATGTCATTAAACCCTTTTGGCAGCTATTGAATCTGTTTGTTTTCATGGCTCAACCAAAAAGCAGAGAAAGAGCAATATCCAACCTGCTCCAGTGATTTGACAAAAAATCCTGTGTTTGTGTTTCCACTTTCTGTCATATCCTCGACTACGATCCGCAGCAAAAGCAGGAAAGCATATTTAACATTTTTGGAATTGGCAGCCACACAGCTGTGAAAACGGAGCCCTGATCCCGGGATTGACATTGTGTTTGTTGTAAACACTCACTTCAAAAGCATCCCTTTTCTTCTGCTGTCATAAAAGCCCAGAGGTGCTGACGCTTTGGTGTTTTTACCCTCCAGTTGGACTTGCCTTTAGAAAAAGGTTTTCACATACTGTACCGTCTATGGTGAAATTCTGTTTTCATAATCACTCAGAGTTTCATATCTTTGAGAGGGCTGTTGCACATATACCATAGTTAAAGTTTTTAAGCGCCTCTACAGCTGTTACAACTGTTGCTTTCCATCATGGCGTCCATCAACTTTTGTTATGCTTCATTTTTTGTTTCCTTCCTGAGACCTTCATCCTACCTATTGAAGCAGTTCCACTATAGCCACTGGCCCCCTCAAAAGTTGAGGCTCCTTTCTTTTTGCCACAAAGGATCCCTTTCAAAAACCTGTCTCTGATATTTCTCCCTCAGTGAAACATTCTTTGAAACCCCTTTTCAGAACTCAAATCAGCTAATAAATCACATAATCCTCTACCTTTCTGTAAAAGCCCTACAACTCAGAGTGAGTGGGGCATTGTGTGGCTCTTCTAAAGGTTTCCCTCTTCGGAGAGCTCTGTACTATCCTTCTGTTCACGTCATGGTGAGCATGGATCAAAGGGGGACAGAGTGGAGGCCACCAACCCCAGCGCATGGCCCTTTCACCCTCTCACCCACACTCTGCCATTAATCTGCTGGGTTATAACATGCTCCCACAACGCCTGCTGCTTATTTACTCAGCTGACCCACTGCTGTTTGATGTTCAGTAGAAGGCAGACAGACCCTGGTGGAGGGTAAAAGTCTCTCTCATACACACTCACATGGCTGTGAACCACTTGTCAACTATGCGGCACAGTGAAAGTGTAGGAGGTTCACAGTTCGTGCCAATGCCAGCAGTGGTTAACATGCAAGCATCAGGGTGCGACACATTGGCGAGATGGAGGCTCTATCAGCTGTCTCGCTGCGACTGATACCCCTCTCTGTTTTCTCCTCGAAACCCTCAGCAAAAGCCTTCCAGAAGAGCCCTATCTTTGTTTCTTCTGATCCAGGCCGTGATCTCTATCTCAGTGTATGTGTGTCTGAGATGCCACAGTCCCTGTATGCAAACAAGAGGATGAATAACAAGTTTGAATGTTATCCTGCCAGCTCCCTTCCTCGCTCCCTCCCTCACAGATCTTCATTATCTATCTCGTTCTCCATTTCTAGTTCATGTTCTTATCCTCCAGCTCAAATTACACGTACATTTGTCATCATCCACTCAGTCCTTAAAGATGGCTTCTTAAATCTGTCTTTGCATGTTTTGAAGTTTCCCTATCTGTTCATCCCAGCTTATCATTTTTATTGTATGGTTCTGTTAATCACAAATCTCTCTCTTTCTTATTATACTCTATATCACATCCACATCCATCTATCCATGAATCCCTTGTCCTGTTCCTCATTAGATGGTTATTCCTCTTCAGGCTCCCTATCTGCTACATAGAAACACAAAGCCTGATGAAGGGACACCCCATAGAGAAAGCAAGATGTTGACTGATCACCTGATGCTGCTGTTGGTCAGGCAGCATGTAGTGAGGGAGACGCCAGGCAGGAGTTATGGGGACACTCACCTTTAGCAGACTTTGGGTTGCTTTTGATTTGGTTTAAAAATGACTGAGCACCCTTAGTCCTTGCTTGCAGCGTCACTGCATTCAAATATACCAACACTCACTCAGCTATACACAGAATCAGCATTCTTCACCCGCCTCATCATTTTCTGCCATACATATTTTCGACTTCCTCTGCTATCACTTAAAGCGCATTCTTCACTGAGATAGCGCTGATAATGTCACCGTCTGCATCAGTTTAAAAACACCTTGTGTTGACACCTGCCTGGCTAGATATATGCACAGCGGCTTCCCCTGCTTCCAGTCTTTAGGCTAAGCTCAGATAAAAGTGTTCTAGCTGTAGCTTCATTTTATATTACGGGAAGTATTATATCACATTAATAAGACAAAAATACCGCTTTAGCATGTGCTCTAGATTTTAATGTGTTTAGTCTTGTTTTTAAAGTGTTTTCTCTCTCTTTAAAAGTGACTGAGCACCCTTAGTCCTGGCTCGCTGCATCACTTCATTCAAATATACAGTTACTCAGCTATCCACACAATCAAACTACCGCCACCACCGCCTCCAGATTTTCTGCTGCAGCCCCCTACAGTTTTTCATTAAGTTCAACACCAGTCATAACACACAGAATTAAACAAGCAAATTAATAAGAATATAACATGTTAAATATAAAAAGGCAAGTCATTGAGCCAGCATTCTCAGCGTCTAGTGTTTACATACTAAAGAAATCAGCTGTCATCAAAGATAGAGTAAGCCATTCTATTCCAGGACGCTTTTTTTTGTCAAATTCCTTATCTCTCATAGGCTGTCCGTTGTGGTCCATATCTTTTCCACAATAAATGTGGGTAAAAATGTCTAAAGTGATACCAAAGCCACTATTCTAGTCAACCAGAACCAATGGGAAACCCTTCTGCATGTTAAGCAGCAGCAGCTTGTAACCATGGTTGGCTAACTCATTACCTAGCTACCATAAGTTACTGTGCTTACTGTGTCATTGTGTGCCCCCTGTTGTGAATGTTGTTACCTTGGCTCTGTACTAACCCAATCATGAAAAGGTCTGATCAACCAAAATAAAACAACAAAAACATCTGTGCAGGGGTTATTGGGATGCACAGCTGTTATAACAAAGAAATGGTAGGGAGTATTATCTACAACGTGTAACAAATGGAGGTGGAATTAAACTTACGCAAGAATAATGGTGTAATATGAATATGATTTGTAATTGCGTTATTGCTGTAAATTATATAGAGTATGGAATTCGTGACTAAATTAAAGATACAGTCCAAATGGTCAATATAATTACAAAGCTCTCACAATCCAGCCTGGGTTTGATACCCGACCTCATCTGTTCCCATTTTATCGGCCCAGCACTTGCAGACAGCCTTTCCCATGACTTGTGCTCATTACTAAACATTTTTACCAGTAACACACATCTCCGGCCTTCGTGAAATGTTTTGAATAGCCAAACCATTATCTGTCTGTCGTGTCATTAGTTGTTGACAGAGGATTCTGGATTATTAACTGCAAGCATTGGCTCAGTGGATGTGTACTAAATCAATGTGACGTGGGATCAGCCCGCAAAACCATGGCTGGTCCTTGAGGGAACTAGTGGGAATTCTGAAGCTTTTACAAAGAGTAATAAACACTCGGAATTGCTGTGACCACTTGCTAAATATTTTCTCTCATCTCCATTCTGTTTTTTCCTTATGTTTTCCATCTCTGCTGTTTTCTGTGAGCAGAAGAAAGAGCGTGAGTGCATGCAGCTGCGTATAGCTGTGCTACGAAGTGAGCTGCTGCGACAGAGGAAGGCGCTTGGCAGGGAGATAGACCTGCGGCAGAAGGAGCGGGCACAGCTGCAGAAAAAAGGTAAACTGATGAGGTGCACAGACAATGGGTACACCTGGGCAGATGTGACTGCTAATAGTACACCTCCATTTACAAACCAGGTTTTAATGTTTTAGATCCATGGGATTGGGGCAGGGTTAGAGTTAAGGGCCAAATGTATTATAAAGTGTCGGCTATCCTATTAAATAATATACGATGGGTGCATGGTTTTCTATAATCTGCAGTAAACAACTAATTCAACAACAAAGCACACATTAATAGGTATATTCCTTCCAATAAATTAGCGTTTTCCCACTGTAGAGTTGCTCAGTTGCTAGAGATAACGTGGACAAAAAGAAAAGCCACTGGGAATTTAGTGGTGCATAATAAACACACGGGATGCTCAGACAGTCCCTCTGCAACCAATTTAGATGTCTCCAGTGGCGCGGCATGACTAGAATCCTGCTTGTGTAAGACTTAATACAATGGTAAAAACACGTGCAGCCAATTCCAACTAAATCTCCAGTCCTCCCTCGGATTATCCACAAATGCAGCTACTACTAATAGTATAGGGAATAAAATGTAAATGTGATCATGACAAACATTACAAACCTAATCAGAATTTTTTACATTTTAATTTAGTAGGATGCAATGAATTCCTCTTAACTGAAAAACTTAACAAGACTCCTTTGTTAATTTGCATCTCTCTGTTGTTTAATCAAGTTCCCTACCTCACCCAGAAACGAATGAATTCTATGTCACTTTGTTTTTTTTGTAAAAGTGTCAACAATTATGGAAGAAGCACGTTAAGTCTGGTTCATTACAATCTCATGGATTTAAACACACTATAAAGATTTAAATTAAGTTGGAAATTAGTCTTAAAGATGTCATTTGTAACCTTTACATGTAAATGTCGTGTTAAGTCAGTGTTTTATTTTTGTGAGTGTTGTCACATGTAGGAAATCTCTTTCACTCTTCCAGCCAGATAGGAGTCACTAAACACCAACACACGTACACATGTAATGTACACTATATACGGCCATGCCTGTGCTGGGCCGCTACAGCAGGAGTTTTTGCAGTGGTGTCACAAGTCTGTTGCTAGCTACTTTGATGTCTGATGGTTGAGGTGGGCTTCAGTAAGGTTTGATGAAACTTGGGCAGGGAAATATATACACACATAAAACTAAACACATAAGCATAGTTGCAGGTTATTATCTTTACAAATTTCTGTTGGAATATTGTACATTTTATGTTGTGATTTCTGTGTATTTTGGAAATTTAGAGCATATCAAATCTCAACTATTCCTTTCTCTGCTTTACTTTGTCTCTATTCAATTTTGGGATTCAGCTGGAAAACATCCAGGTTAAACAAAGATTGTGAGCCACAGTAGTGTATCGTACAGTAACTCTGTAGAGGGCTTCACTGTATCAGAAGTGCTTAAATACTGTTGAATGAAATCAAATTGCTAAATGGCTACTAAATCAATATACTAAGATAATATCAATAGTTCATTTTGACAGTTGTAGTGTGGGAGATTGAACTCGTTCCCTGCAGCTTTCCAAAAAAGCTTTAGGACTAGATATATCTTGATCTGCTGTCATCAGCTCTGATGTTGTTTCTGACAGCAGGCCAGATTCTCTCTATCTGTAAGATCACTTTACTGTTCGACCAAAGGGCAGGACACACCATTGAGCAACCAACCTGATTTGGGGATCGTTAATGATTAGCATTACATATGCACATAAGTGCAAACACACACACAGTCACACTTACACAAGAAGAGCACACTAAGAGGGGTTCTGGGAGAGCTTTCTTTTGTGCTGCAATTTTAAAAAATGGCCGTTAATCCTCTACTTCTTTACTTGTCACCACTCGGTCTGCAGCCAAAAGGACTCGCTGCTTTACAACTCTGCAGCTCTTTCATGGCCCTTTTCCCAGACTGGACAGGTGCTTATTAAGAAACAGAAGAAAAAGAAAACTTCAGCTGGTGAAAAGGGGAAAAGGTATTCGAGGATAAATTGAAATGCCGTAGCTGAAAAGGGCCACGCTGAAGTCTTGTTGTGTTTCCCAGACTCATCACTCAAACACTTAAAAGCCATATGCTGCATAGCTCTGCTGCGTGTCCGGCCTGTTGTTTAACTCTTCTAATCAGTCTGCACACATTAATTTGTTTCGAGATCGTGAAAAAACCCTGCATTAATTACAGACAGGATACTCTCAGAGACAGGTGTTTACAGGGCTTCATACAGCAGCTGATTTCGTGTATGATTATATTTAGATTGGCACCACAGTGTGTTTGTTTCATCTGATCTCATCTTTCACTTGGAAGACACACATGATTTTATCAATTTCAGCTTGAATTTCATTTAGAAATTTTCCTCGGGAGACTTTATTGGCTTGAAGAACTTGAAGAAGCAACAACAGCCCTGTTCAGTCACGAAGAATCATACTGATGTTTTATCCATCAGTGTTGATTCAGTGGGAAGCAAGTGCTTTAATTTTTACACATTCCAGCACTTATTAGATGCAGGTTTCTTGTTAGGTTTTATTGACAGTTTTACTGTGTGCGTAAATACGTTGCTATGTAATATTTCCCTGGTGGGGTCCCATATGGGCTGTTAATCTCCACTCTTTATCACGCTCAGCAGGATCTCATCTGTACCTGGCCGTGTGGTCCTCCACTCCACACAATCATAGGGCCCATTAGCAAATAACTCTTATCAGCCTTTTATTGCTAGCAAACCGACCTCTCTCAAAACAAGTGGCTTAGAAAACCCAAACACTGATGGAGGTTCTGCAGGTGTGCGTTCAACTTGTGGGCTCCAAGATAAAGATGAGATGAAAGTTGGCCGTCTGCATTTTTTAAAAAGTAACTATTAGAATGTAGTTGCAAACTTGCTGATGCCTGTTGGGTGTATATCTTCCTTCATGTCTCTGCACTCCCTCCTTGCCAGCTAGGACAGTGTTAGCATAATAAGCACTGAAAAACACCAGCAGTCTGTATTATCTTGATGACAGGTTAACAACTAGCTGTTCAATGCCCGCTGATTTACTGTAAGGGCAGAAAAATCATAGCAGGAGAGCACACGTGAGACAAGCTGTTGTTTTTCTCTTCTACAAACATACGTACTCACGCTACATCCATGCGAGCCATAACGAAGGACATATGGGCATAACCATGTTTTTTTTTTTTTTTTTTTTTTTTATAAATATATATATATTATAATAATTTTCACAGCTGTGAATTGAAAACAGAATTCAGCCCTCCCATGAAAATGAAGCAGTTTGGTTTTGGTGGGGTCACACTCTTGTCACAATTTCCTCCTGTCTAATATCCCTCCTTCCACCTTGAGCAGATGAAATAAATCAGGCCTGTGAGCGGCATTTATTGTACCATAGTAATGGTAGTTATTTTCACTCGCGGCAACACAGCCAGGATGCCCGACCTATAAATGTCAATGGTTGGCGTTCTCAAGTGGGAGGCACACAGTTTTGTGAAGGTAGGGTTTGTGGAGGTATTTGTCACCTCAGAGAAAAGGTCTCATGTTGAAACTATTATCATTAGAGCTCCTTCAGCAGCAGCTTAGCTTTACGTTCTTACTTCCACCAGCTGGTTGCCATTTTGACAGGTACTATACTCCAACACTGTACAATGGTCCAAAAACCTTCCTTTTGACATTTTCCTGTCTTTTTTTTGTTATTTTCCAAGCCTGTCTAAATCTCACAGTCCAACTTTTACTTCATATTGCACAAAGGCTATTCTGTTGTTAAAAGCGAAGTCACCTTTACATTTCTAACACGCATCTTTCAATATGGTCTCCTTATCATTTGCATAGTTACTGACCCTCCATAATGCATTTTCTTTGATTCTCAGACTAATATATTACAGTATTTCTTTCACACAGTTAAACTAGTAACCTTTAATTTATTTCTATCCTTTATTTACACAGCTGCTGAGAATGCTGCATGGGTTAAACGTCACTTGATATTGATGTCTCAATGCTCATTTGCGGTTTTTAATGAGAATCAGATTCTATGCATGTTTAAAGATTCTGTGTGTGGGCTTTTCTTATGTGTAATAAATGTGGCTTAAGAGTTTCTCAACCGCTTTGATCCGGTTGTATTAATGCAGTTTGGAACAAATTAAAAGTTCTCAGAGGGATTGTAGATTTTCTCATAAAGAGCAGCTCAATGGGGCCTCAGATACTTTTACAAGAAACTACCCCTCTCTGAGTTTTTTCATTTAAGACATACTGCATGTTATGTCCTCATTTGCGCAGTCAATAAATTAGGCTATTTACTGTGACATGATGGGGAAATGGCAGAAGTTAAGTATTTTCCTGTAAGGTTAAGCCAGCAACCAGTGCTACTACCTTTATTTGATAATTCCACTCAGTGCCTTTATGTGAACTGTCATTGTAAGAGGTACTGCTCACGTAGACTTACTTCGTAGTAAGTCTAGACGTAGTAAGTCTATGTCTATGTCTAGCCACCCGGTGCAGGAACACTCAGTCCTTACAGAGATCACAAAGAGGACAGTCTGGATACTCTGAATGAACCCCATAATCCCCATCAGCAGAGTGGTGGTTCATTTTGCAGCTGCATTTCCTTCTGAATGACTGAAAGTTCACTGTCTGCTGCCAGAGGAAGCTTACTGTAGATTGGACCAAAATCAGCTTTGACAGATTTATTTTTGGATCATAATTTTTCAGCGTCGAATTCGATATCCTTGTAGCATTACAAAGCCACTCCACATGTTACAGTGGCTTTTATTTCCTGTTTGATTTGGAAGATTCAGTAGTAGGGTATTAAGACGCAAACATCCACAACGCTGCAGCCGTGCTACTGTGGCTTTTGCTGTGGACTCGCTTTCCGTGTGGCAGTGCCAATTGGAAGAGGTTAGAGGAATGAAACGATGAGAAGATGGATAGATAGGGCAGAGGCAGGTATTACATGAAAGAAATACACACCCGTCCATGTTAAAATATGCTTTCGTGTCATCACTCACGACAGAGGGATGGTCTGTCTGATCTCTGTCTGCCATAATCTGTCTTCGTAGCTAATCTGATGGAGATACTTCTGAGTACCTCTATTTTCTCCTTCACTCTGTCTGTAGTACTCTCTCACCTTATACCCTTATGATACCAAGGATGTGAGTGAAAATATGTGATAAAAAGAAGACTCTGTGCTCCATCTGATCACATGGGGTCTGATAATCTTAATTGCGGCCATCTCGCGTTCGTCCGAGATGCCCATTTGACTGAGGGTAGATAGCGGCCTTTCTTAGCACCATCACATTTCCAACTAAATTACCTCATAGCACTTACACACCATAGAGATGTGAACAATTTCTTTGTCTACTTTAAAAAGATGAATTCAGGTGAAAAACATCTTCTTTTACAGATCTTGACTGCAGTATTTACAAATCTTGAAAAATATCCGTGTCTAAATTACAGATTGCATTATAGTCAACAGAACATGTGCTGCTTTCATTTGCCTTATTTATAGTGTTGATTTTAATGCACTTGTGATTTCTTTGTCATGTGTGAATAATTTGCCTAAATCAGGTATCAATACTAGAGAGTGTCAGAGTAGTGTAGCGTCCAGCTGCTAGACTCAAGCAGAGATGTGTAGTTGGCTCACTTCTTTCCAACTTGACAAGTTGGAAGAGGGGGAAACCTCATTATTGATGTTCACTATGCAAAAGTTGGAACACAAAATAAACACTTTCCTCTATTTATTCTGGAGTGTCGGGAAAAAATCAGGAGGGGAAAAAACATGTATCAAACATGTGGTTTAGTTGTTGTGAGTTGCTGCTTTATGTGCTTTTTTACATTTACATTTTTATTTATGCCCTCTGAAGTTCATACGTAATCACTGCAGCAAAACACGACCCGCTCGACATTTAAAACATCTATTTTATTAAAATCGCGTGGAAGCACAAGCAATGTTTCTTTTGCCTGCTGCAGCGTGTGATCACGGAATTTTTTTGTTACAGCTCTAAATTATACTTTACTCTCTTTGGTCTTATGCTACACTGAGGTATTGTGAGCTTGCCAATATTGCGGTTACACAACTTCCACATGCTGTATCATCACTGTCCCTTATCTGTCTGATTTTATTTATTTGCCCAACTCTGTATTTAGAGAGTCTGACACATCCTATAATTGGCATACAAATGTAGTTGAGTTTTATGTGGTGTCAAAAGGAAATAGTTTGCGGCTGATCAAAAGAGCTGTTTGATCCGGCTTAGCAGTGCATGGCAGTCAACCAAACACGAGCCCACCTGGCTGTTCAGATGTAGCAGAAAAGAACACACACACCTGACAATTTTCTTTTTTTCTTTTTGTCTCTGACAGAGGAAGTGTTTTCTGCTCAGCATGAGAATCTGAAAGAGGAGAAGGAGTCTTTAACCAAGCTGCAGAAGGAATGCACGGCAAAAAGGTATGTGTGCAGCTGGAAATAGCTATTGCTTTATTTCTGCAAATAATAACTGTTTCAGTGCAGTACCCCTGTTCCTGCTCATAGACACTAGCCAGGACCCACTGAATGATCAGGCCCAACGTGTTGCTCAATCATGTGATGAGATTACACCCTGCACTCTGCCTCCCACCTTGCTCTTTCAAAACAAGGGAATGTTTTTGCGGCTGGCTCTGCCTATTTATGTGTTCTCAACAGAGAGTTTGCACATTGTGTCAAAAAGCCCGTTGGCCTGTGTTTGCCTTGGCCTGCGGGGATACGTGTGCGGCTGGTGCAGACCCTGGATACAGCTTTGTTTGTCTGAGAGGTGCCTGGCAGTCACAGAGGGTAAACCAGAGCCCCGGGAAGGCCAGCAGAGGCCAAGAGACCCAGCAAACAGGAAATTAACATAGACACTTATACATCTGCCTAACATCCATTCCTTGGAAATATCTGTGTTATTTAGGTTTTTCATAGAAGTGTCTCTTTTAATTTGACTTCTTTTTTAAGGTTTTATCTAGGGAAGGGTTATGCTGCGTGTGAGATTTTTCTGAGCCTTTCCTGTTTAATATGTTGCTTCAGCTGATGATCATCTTATTGCAAAAAAACTGGGACTAAAAGGCTTCACTGAGGGTTTTATTATGATATCTTTGGCTATAGTAGATGTACTTGGTGCTTTCAACAGTAGTTTAGCTGGTTAGCCATCTGTAAAAAGCAACCAGTATTTTACCTGATACTGTACCATTTGATGTATTGATGTACTGACATCAGTACAACCAAGGGAACACATGTGAATTATGCAGTCAACATAAAAATGTTAAACAAATATTATATTTAACAAAGTAGCCAAATTTAGCTGTGCTGACAGCTTTGCACACTTCTGGCATTCTCTCAGTCAGCTTCATGAGGTCGTCACTTGAAATGGTTTTCCAGCAGTCTTAAAGGAGTTCCCAGAGGTGTTGAGCTCTTGTTGGCTGCTTTGCTAACTCATCCAAAACTATCTCAATTGGACTGTGGTTGGGTGATTGTGGAGGCCAGGTCAACAGACGCATTACTCCATCACTCTCTGTTTTGGTCAAATAGCCCTGACATAGCTCTCGTTAAGTGTGCCTTGCATTTCGAATTAATCACTAGCAGTGTCACTAGCAAAGCAAAGACTTCATGTGTTCCTGTATTAATCTACAATTGACTTGTACTTTACTTTTACATGATACTACTCTGTACAGAACCTATGAACCTACCTTGGAAGTCATTGTTGGACCCGTAACGTCATTATTACCTACTCGTATTGATACTGATATTGGCAAATAACCTGATGTAAATTCTTGGTCTTAATGAAAGTGGTATGGGTTCATTATGGGTGCATACATAAACACTTTGGAGATGCCCCAAACTACTAACTCTAGCTCCAAAAGAAAGCTTGCAAAAAAACAGCAAAGAATATAACAAAATCCTCCCGGCAGTTAAGACGATGTTTCCTGTCTATTATCAGAGCAGATTAATAATGTGTAAAACTGTGAATTTTACTGGTTAATTAGTCAGCATCATAGGTTTAAAGTTGAACAGAGGACTTGCATATAATGGAGCACTGCAAAAAAGTAAGGAGCTGAAGTATTTTGAAAGTTTTTGAGCCAGGGTCAACATGTCGATTAAAAAGTTATTTTGTTTGTGAGAATAATTAGGAAAGGCTGTGGGTGAAACTAGAGTTAGCATGTTTTAGGAAAAGCGTTTCTAGCTTGTGTTTGGTCTGGCATCCTGGTTAAGGGAAAGCTTGCTAGACACATGAGCGATTTTCAGATCAAACGATCATTACACGCCAGTGTTTTTCCTCTTTCACTTACACTGACAAAAAGAAATGATAAGAGACGGCTAACCACAGGCAAAACCAGAAAGGAAATTCAAGTGAAAGGCGAGGAGCATTTATGGGCCGATGCATCACATTCAATAATCATTTTTCCCCTAAAATCTCTTTTCATCTGCATTAAATGATAGGCTGCTGCCCACCACTGCCCACCGCACGTTGGCTTTAAGTACAGGACACCCATAGTGAGAGAAAGACTTCCTCACTCATACACATGAGAGTTGTTGTATTTTTCTTTTGTTTGTCTTTTATTTTTTATTTATTTTCAGTCCACTTAAGATTCAGTTAATTTCCAGAGTGGAGTCACTGCAATTTATTTTGTTACTCACGGTATATGTTTGTTTTAAATAAAGCTTAGTTTTTATTTTTATTTCGGTTACCTTAGATTTGTCCATCCACTGCCAGTTTCACTTTGCAAAATATATTTTATTATCTTTTAAATGCAAACCTTAACTTATAGTTTATCCTATAGATTTCTTATTTGGGTCATTTTTGTGTTAATTGTGACTGAGGGCTGCAGGAGCCGGAGTAGAGCAACGACTTGCAGGAAACCCCGGTTGGTAATAGAACCCGGGGACCTGCTGCTTGGGGCATATGCGCCCATATGTGTTTCACCCTAAACACTCGGCCATTGGGTCTTCCCGTAATTATGATTTAAATGCCATGTGAATTGTGGTAGGTTTCTCACAGTTGTGTGACGCAAACAGCTGCCGGTTCACATAAGTCCCTCAGTGTGATCATATTGCTGTTGGATATCGAAGGGATACAACAGGGCGTTTGTTTTCAAGCCTATATGCTACATGATTCTTTGAATAACTACAGATGAGAACATCCATTTATATACTTGGATTCCAATATAATAAGAACTGTGGAGTTTCCGCTATGTGTGGAATTTATGGATTACAAATCATACTGTTCCACAGTTTATAACTGTTCTCAATAATTTATTGCCTTGCAGAGTTTCTGGGAAAGCTGTACACTTATTTTCATCTTTATTATCTGAGCGTTGTACAAGATGATGTCCTGTACTATAATAAACAATACATGCACACCGTGTTACCATACTCGGGTCAATCCCCTTTATCTGTCACTGTCAAAAAAATAACATAGTATGTTTCCCAGTTCCCGTGATACTAAAACAAGCTTAATGGACCCTGCTCAAATGTAACACATGAGTTGTATCACCTGACTTTTATAAAGTCAAACTGGACATGACCCACTGATGAGTCTCAAATGTACGAGTACATTATGCTACAAACATAAACTCCCCACTCTGTTTGTCATTAATCTTTTATATTTTCACTTACTATAATTTCCCTTAAGCCTCACAGTGTCTCCCTGTGGAGCAGTGACTTGCCTGGAAGAGTTTCCCTGCTCATTTTCACTTTCTCCTTCTCTTCCAGCTACACTCCTTCCCATCTGTTCTGTTATCTACTATTTCTGTAGTCTCTCCTTTGCGTTGCTACCCCCTGTACCCTCCACTCTTTTCTCTCCTTCTGCTAACCGTTGACTCACCGTGTCATCCTTGTGTCTGGTTTTATCTCCACAGAGAGCAGTTCCTCAAGTCCAATGCCCAGCTCACCTTCCGCTGTCGTCAGCTCCTCTCTGAGCTTTCTTACATCTACCCCATTGATTTGGTAAGTCTGACCTGAAGGTAAACTGCTTTTTAACATGTTGTTGACATGGCAACTGCAAAGAATTATGGGTTACAAAACCAAAACTTTGTTAGCAGAAATTTTATGTACGCATCCAAAGGTTTAATCCAAAGTAATGTCAGTTTTTTCAGGGAGCATCCAAAATCATCACCTGTTTAACATTTCTCACTTACTGTATATTTATTATATCATATACGTTATAGTCCTTCATTTCTGTAAGATATTTGGCAACAATACAAGTAATGATTTAAAGCAAGTCCCTCTGCTGCAAAGCTCTGCATCCCACATTGGAGTTTCATCTTTTTTGGGGCTGTTTCAGCCGTCTGATCTATTAATATGAAACCTCTTATTTAAATCCACAGGCCAATCAGTCAGATTATGTCATCTGCGGAGTGAAGCTGCCAAACTCTGAAGACTTTCAAGGTAATTTATTATATGTCTGTGTGTGCTTGTGTGTCTCATGGTTGCAGGAGAAGCTGTGGTAAGGCACGCTGGACAAATGTTTTGCCTCAGCTTTAAATGCTTGTGGTTGCATGTAGATGGTTGGTGAGGGAAAGTCATTTTAAAGCTGGAGGGGTGATGACTTCATAGACACAGTATCTATGATATCATAATTTTGGCTACTGTAGATGGCAATTTTGCAAATAGTTGTTACTCTGCTCCTGCATTACAGTTTTTAACTACACTTTTCGTTTTTAAAGCATTGACATATTTTAACAATTACCGGTACGATATAATGGCATAGTTTTATTATCAGTAAGCCGTTAATAGTTTTAATAACTGTGTACTCTATACAAGGAAGTCACAATACACCCATATATTACAACATGTTTGATCGTGTGTGTGTGACATGACTCAGCAATGATTGAGCATCCAATTAAACGGCACTCATGTGACCTCCATCCTAGGTGCATTTTTTTTTTTTTTCTCCTCCTGATATTAACTTTCATGAGGCCTGTGATAGACTGGTGACCTGTCCAGGGTGCATCCTGCCTCTAAGCCGATAACAGCTGGGATAGGCTCCAGCCCCCTTGCAACCCTGGACAGGACAAGCAGTTACAGAAGATGAATGAATTAACTTTCATGTATATTTTTTTCCCATCAATACAGTAAAAGGATCAATGGAATGATTTAACACTTCATGAAAGTCCTGACAAAAATGAGGGACAAATGGGAATCTTCCATTGAAGGGAAAGTGTAGAGTTTCTCTGCCTGATGGCTGGGCAAAGACTCAACTAGGTCAGGTTGCATTCTTCTGTTTTCCAGGACTTAGCTTTTCTCATCCCTTGTTGGCTGCTGTCGGAGGAGTCGTTCAGCATTACCGCAGTCTTACAGAGTCTTGTCACAAGATGCTTTTGTTTCCGGTTCTGCCACCCCAGTGAGACATGGCCACAAAAACCACATGGTTTAATTTCAAAGACACAGTTTTGGGCAAGAGAGCAAGAAAAAAAAAATGTCAGCAGACAGTTTCACAAAGCCCTTGTTATCATGTTGGTGGGGAAGGTTAGAGTAAGGGTCACGGTGTATGTGTTGTGATAAATGGGATTTGCTGTCACAGCAAGAGAACACTGATGACTTCATGACCCCTCAGCAGCTCGGATGAATTGAAGGGGGAACCAGACTGAACGGATAATGAATGGTCAGCTTTGGTGTGCAGCACTTGTCTAATACCGGGAACACACCCGGCACTGTCCCCTCAACATTCTCAGGCTCCCCTTCCTCACAGCTGGTGAGCCCGAGCAGGCCTCTTGGGTCCATAATTCAGAATACTTCTCCCAATCTCCTCCGCTCCCTGCTGGCACTCTCCACCTGCTAACATCTTTTAAGAGTACGCAGAAGTGTGTGGAAGTGACAGCCAGTCCATTTGTGTTTGCAGCTATCACTTGTTCCCTTATGATGAAGCCTAAATCTACTCTTTCCTGCATTCCTGCATACAGTAGGTGGACACCTAGCAGTGAGTAAACAACTGAGCATGTAGACCAAGATTCTTATGTTAACTGTACCACCATGCATTTACTGCTTCCATTTCCTGTATGGCCTGGTGACTTGTGGTTTAAAAGAACAAGAGAATTAACATGCAATTCAAAAAAGCCATTAATATTCACCCTCTAACTTAACCTCTGTGCCCATTAGATAGCTTAAGAAACTCAGCATGTGGAAGAAAAAATAAAGAAGCATGCACTTTACATTTTGTGTGAGGTCTGTGCCATTTAGAGCTGTTCAAGTCCAGAGCTGCCTGGATGTGTGTTAAAGTCAATTTGAAAGGCCTACAGGGAAGGATGTTCCACATTTAAGACCAGGGTCAGGGTTACTTAGCATCTTAATCCTGCTGAGGGTCAAAGTGGAATAGAGTGGCACTGGAGCCCATCTACGCTTTACATTTAACCAAGATTTCCCTGTCAGCTCAGTCTGACGAGATATCCACAGTCTCCAGTTGCACCCTGAGGTGTCACTTAAAGTTGCTCGTCCTTTAGTTGACCTAAACTTCTCAGAGGTCAGGAAGCTGTTTACTGTAGGTGCTTTAGATTTACAGACAGACAAATACAGGAAGGAGAATGATATAGTGCAGAGGTTCTGTGTTAACTTGGAAAACACACAATGTGAGTGTGCCACTCTCTGTTGCCATAGACTATTACTTCAAAGCATTAAGATAAAAACCATAGTGATTTTCAGTCTTTGCCTGGAGCGGAGTCGTGCTGCTGTTTGAGAATGTGAAACCACTTAGCATGTTGTCTTGAAACCATTTCTCGTACTTAAAGCGAGCTGGTTTACTGTTTCTTCTCTTGTCAGAAAATGTTCACAAAGGCATGCAGTTTTCCACCCAAGTTGTTTGGACTCTGGGGAAAGTTCTACGCGATGCTTTGGTTTCTCAAGTACATATCTGAAAGAAATTGGGAATCCCAGGGCAGCCATTGTTTTTTTGGTACTGTGTGTGCTGTGTCATATTCTCTCTTTCAAAACACTTTCCCACATGAATGCGACTCCTCTTCTTCCTGTGAATACTTGGTTACCACACTGTCTTTAGCTGGATGTTTGTACATTTTTGTTTGGGTTAACAAGATGTGGACATGGGTCGTACAAATACAGTTTATTTTTCTATGTAATTAAATTCCAAACAAAACCGCCAGTGCTGACTGTAGGCTTTGAAGTTTTTGATTTAACAAATTACTGACTTTTGGTTGATTAACATTCTGCCAATTTTACTTTAATTTGCTTTGAATCGTAGCCTCAGAAGCATTCGTTTGTTGATATAGATCACGTTAAAAACTTTTGATGTACTAGTAATTACAACATGTCACGCTTACTGAACAAATCTCTAATGTGACATTACTGGATCTTCTTTTTCACTTTGTGTTCTGCAGCAAAGGACGATGGGAGCATTGCAGTCGCACTGGGTTACACGTCCCACCTTGTCCTGATGATCTCGTGCTTCCTGCAGATCCCCCTTAGGTATCCAGTGATTCACAAGGGTTCACGCTCCTCCATCAAAGACACCATCACTGACAGACTC
The DNA here is from genome assembly GCA_005024645.1 of Planiliza haematocheilus. Taxonomy (NCBI): domain Eukaryota; kingdom Metazoa; phylum Chordata; class Actinopteri; order Mugiliformes; family Mugilidae; genus Planiliza; species Planiliza haematocheilus. Next base: position 7,262,026 of record SRSE01000276.1, read on the forward strand.
ACTGAGAAGGAGAGAGAGTAAGTAGATTCACACAAACACTTCCTGTCTTCATAACTGTACAAGTTGTGCACATGCTGGACACTCGAACCTCACTTTAAAATGTATGAATTGCATTAGATGATAAACGTCTAGGCAAATGCATTCCATTTTAAAGAAAGATAGGACAAGCACATTTGTCAGTTTGACACCTCATACAAGCTTTATGTGATTTAGCTCTTGGCTCTAGTGGGGATATTTTTAGACTCCACGTCTGTCTCTTGAATCATGTTTTAGGACGTTTTCTTTCAGTTTGCATACATAATTCCTCTGCACGCACAGGCTTTGACATCCCCAACTCGATTTTTGACAGTAGTTCCAATGCAATCCACTAAAATTCTCCAATCCCAATGTTTAGCCAGCAGGTTCGTTTAGGTTGAATCTGGACACAGCTGAAAACAACACAAATCTCCAAAAGCTGCTGCTCTTTCTGTGCATGTTCGTTTTGCCAATTTAATTACGGCTGCCTTATTATTTTAGCTTTAAATGCTTCCTGTTGTATCAACCCCCCTCCATACCCTTACTCATTCATCCCATTTGGCGTAGTCTCTGCCACAAGACTTAATTTCTTATCATTTTCTCAATATTCCCAACTGTGGGGGATGGAGGAAAAAAATCCTTCTGTGTGCACACATTTTTTTAGAGCTCATTTCACTTACATTTGCCATTTTTCCAGTTGATTTTACCTAAGCAGTTACTCCAAGCCCCTAGCAGAGCAACAGCAGCTGTTGCCAGTCGCACCAATAATGGACATGTTTCAGTTTGGCAATTAAAAGTCACTTTTTACAGATCGTATAACTGTTCATCTGCCATTTTATTAAATAATCACCTGATGGTTTAATTGTCTAAATACTTTTTGGGGACACTGTGTAATACTTAATAAGAATGAATGTGTATCTGTGTCGTTTTGACTGTACACCAACACCAGCCATGGCTCGAAGGATTATGTTCACACAGTCACATTATAATGTTCTGCCTTCAAATTCCATCTAAGTCTTGTACTCCGTATATTATGAGTCTGGACAGATAGAGATGTAAACTTCAACTTGACTGGTTGGCAGAGGCGCAAGTCAATAATTCTTTTCTGACGGCCGCTATGCTGTGCTCTCACTCGGCCGCGTGTGGACTTTTGGATTAGTTCCACTTTGGCAAAATATTTGGATCAAGCTTTCAGATGAGGGGCTCTATGTTCAGGGGACTATAAAACAATCCTCACAGTTTAATTTGGTGTCCGGACACCAATACCGACCTTCTGAAAATGATTCTGCTGCACCAGCTCACACAGAAGAAATGCATAAAAGACATACACGCATTTCTTTCTTTAATTATAGTAATGAAAGATCTTGTCTGAATGAGTATAACCATGACTAATTGTTAAGATTTAATTGTGGTGACTCAGAAAACAAGTTGTTTCAGAAAAACACAGAAACCTCTGCCTTTCTACATTGTTCTCACGCAAACTGAATTATTGTGGATGATTTGTCACGTTACACTTGTAAAAGGTTTTAATACGTCACGCAAAAGCTTTGGCAGTACGTTTGTTTTTTTAATATTACATATGTATATGTCTCAAAACTCTTCATCACCCGTTGTGTATAAAGCAAAACAAACAAAAAGCGACATACGTTTTAAAACTTACATTATTTAGATTATTGTAGCTATAGTATGTGTTATAAGTTAAATTAAACCATGCATGCTTGATTTATTTATTTATTTATTTATTTATTTGGCTATGTAATTTTGACCACAAGGTTTTCATCATGGTAAAAACTGAGAATCTTGCAGTTACTAAAATTGCATATAACACTTTAATGCTTTCTTTAAACTTTATTGCATTTAGAAGAACACCCCTCGAAATGGAATGAAATATTCTTTTTTACACGGCGCACTTTTCTTGTTTCCAACTCTTCTGTGTTTGCCAGCACCTCACAAGGCATTGGTTATGTGCTCCGTCTCTTTCTATTATCCGAGTGTCGGTAGCTCCAAAAAAAGAAAATATATTAACTCGAGCTCAGGTTTGTTTTGTGTCAAAACATTCACGGGTCTGTCTCAATTCAATTGAACTTGTTTTATTCCTGCAGATCTTTACTAGCACACATGATTAATTATAGAATTTATTTGTTTTGTTAAACCAGCATTTCACGTTTGTAATATTTTAACTGAGATAGTTAATGCGGCGCTAACATGCTAAGGTGTATTGAATGTCATTTTCAACACTTCACACTAATATGTTTTTTAATTTCTACCAAATTTATTACACTTTGAACAACCTGCTCATAAATCAAGAACCCAATGCTGTCAGATTATAAGGCACTGAAATACTGTAGTAATAAATGACCAGGCTTGTTATGCTTTATTCTTTTTGATCTCCATGTTTAAGATTTTGGCAGACCAAATTCACATATTAAATACAGAGGGCTGATGGTATGTATGGAATTATAAGCTAGTCCTCGAGAAGTGCTCCTGCCAAACTCGTTCAAGCATTATGAGTAAAAGTATTGGCAATTAAATCCATTTTTGTCCGTGTGGAAATACCTAAATGAACCTGAAATTTTGAGAATGCACTGGGAGACTGTTGAAGAAACTGTACTCAAAAGCACCTCTGAATATATAGAACACTGACCTTGAGTTGAAACGATTATTTTTCCGTGTCTGTCACTCTACTGTGTTTATGAATACTGGTCAGAAAATGTATGCGCTGCATATTTTAATAGTTTTGAGTGACCATGACTTACCACGTGCTGAGGATGTGTAAATCTCTCTCTTAAGGCCCTCAGAGGAGTCTGGATGTCTCTGTGCGTTCTCTGATGCTCGTAGAGATGCCGCAAATCCATGATTCTTTTCAGCTGCTTGTCCCGGTCATGGTTGCTGTCATCTTAAGAAACCTTCCTTACGGGAACTGGTGCTTGCTTCCTTTGCTATGAGAAAAGACGAGTTCTATTTGCTATCATTCAATCCCTCAGCTGTATCTTACTAGAGTGTCCTGTCTTCTATTAGCTGGTGGTAGCTGCAGTATTCTGTCTATAAGCAAAAACAGATAAATTCCAAGAGGATCTGGATGGATTGAATCAAATGTTATGTGCCTCTAAGGCCTGCTTCTCTTTATTTAGCAACTGCTGTCACCGAAACCATTCACATTGACTTTTTAGCCTTACTAATTACTATACTTATTTGCAGTGCTGCATTCATTCTTTATTGTTATTTTTGAATGTCAAACATGGCTTATCAGCTGTTCTTTCTGAATACAACTACTGCAGTAGTTGTACAGTCCAAATTGCATAAACACACTACAGCCAGAATTTATGTTATGTCAACAAAAATGCTTATACATGCTGCATTGTTTGGTTCATATGTTGTAATTAATAAGTTTCCAAGCACTCCGCATTAAACTCATGCTACGTGACATTGTGGCACACTTATACGTTCTTCTCTCCAACCTCTTAAACTGAAAGTCTTAACAAACCAGTCTTCCCCTTTCTCAATGTCTCTTTATTGTAAAAGCAACACTTAAGGTCTGGATATCTGGGGCTATACATCAGCGCTGATCTAGTTTGAAATACTATCAATCACATTACATAAAAGCCTGGGTACAGATGTTTGGTTTTTCAGGTCGGCACATTCCTGGCATTTTATCCTGCCGACCAATAGCTTTGACAGGAGACAGGAGGTGCCCCCTTAAGTGATTTTGTTTTGCCCGCGGTAGCGACGTGAAGTTTCTGGGGGATTTATTCAGGTGTTCAGAGAGACAAGATTGTAAATCACCCTGCACACTTTGTGTCTTTATCACACCCTTGGGTTGTAACCACTTTGCTTCCTATCTTCACGGCATTAAATCATTTTTGTGGAATCAAGCACAGTTCGTAATTGAAGAATACTATGTTGACATTGAGCGTAGCAAACGTTAAACTGCTAATCTGCATTCACCTGGGGCTTTCTCAGATCCATTTATGCTAGTCATGAATTGTAGGGGTTCAGTAATTGCTGCAAGGACCAATGTAATTAAATTACTATTTGTGTGTGTTATGGTCTTGTAACTATGCATCAAGTCAGATGAAATGTTATGATAATTGTATACTCTGGAAACACATGCTCAGGTATGCACCCCTTATACATACTGACATTCCTCACGTGCAACAGCCACTTTAGTGAGAGAGCAAGAGCGATGAAGATTTTGTTATAATGAGTAGTTTCGCTAATAGCCATTATGATTTCCTCAGTCATTCTCACACTCTTCACCTCCTCAGACTATGGTCATACATACAATGTCTATAAAACGTATTCACCCCCTTTGGATGTTTCACCTTGTTGTTGCTTTTATACAGGAAATCATGATCAATATAAAGTTTGCACAAAAAACAGATTTTTACAAAATCATGTCAGTTAATAAAAAATATCTGAGTTAAATCTGTTAAAGTAAATGATCGCATAGATATTCACCCCCTTCGTGTCAGTATTCAGATGTGCCGTTGGCTGCTATTACAGCACTTAGTCAGGTTATACTCCAGGATTTGGTGATATTTTTCTGCATGCATGTTCACCTGTACCTTTTCAAGTTATCGCTTGCTGTTGTGAAGCATGATGTTGCCACCACCATGCTTCACAGTAGAGATGTTGTGTTTGTAGTGATGTGCAAACACTGTGTTTGGTGTTCACCAAACACCGTGTTTAATCTGATGGCCAGAAAGCTCAATTTTTGTCAGACCACAGAACTTTCTCCTAATGATCTTGGAGTCTCCCACTTGCCTTTGGGCAAATTCCAGGTGAAATGTCATATGGCATGTGGCTTTCTACTTGCCACTCTCCCAAACAGCTTTGAGTGGTGAAGAACCCAGGCAACAGTTGTTGTATGTACATTATCTCGCATCTAAGCCACTGAAGCTTTTAACTCCTTCAGAGTGGTTGTAGGTGTTTTAGTGGCCTCCCTCACCTGTCTTTTTCTTGTCTGGTCAGTCAGTTTGTGAGGACGACCAGCTCTAGGCAGATTTAAACCAGACTCCTCCCGTTTCTTAATGATGGCTTTAACTGAACTCCGTGGGATGTCCAGTGAGTTGGAAATCTTTTTGTAGCCCTCTCCTGACTTACACTTTTCAGAGATCTATTATCTTATTTGCCTGGAGTGTTATTTTGTCTTCATGTTCATGTTCATTAAATGTTCTGAAGTAAGCTGCTCATGGACTAGCATGGCAGACAAAAATATATAGCAGCTCTTATTTAAATTTAATTTTACTGTATTTTGATCAAATACAAGTTATTGTGTATCTAAAGTGAAGGCACATGTAGAAACCAGTGTGCCAGTAAGCACTGACACTTTGACATCCACACGTGTCATCCATAAGAACACTCAGCTGGAAGAAAGTGTGCGAGAAGAACGGAGACATTATCTGACAACCCAAAGATTGAGCTGCCATCTCTCCGTGTGGGTGATTATGTCATGACAACAGCTGGAGAAACTCACTGGGAGCCACTTTATAAATTTCCAGTCCTACCAAGCAAGATATTTACACCAGCATCCAGCAACAAAAAATAAACCTTTGTGATTGTTAAACAGACACGGCAATCCAAAATTGCTCTTAGGTGTCCCTGAGTGGGGCCAAACGCTTTGTAGCCCCCCACCCCCATGTTAATGACCCTCAGGGCACTGGTGAGCAGCAGACATACAGTGGAATGATGTGTGGGGAGACGGAAAGCAACTAGCCGGCTCTAAGCGTGTACAAAAAGGGGGTGATTAAAGTGTCGGAAAGAGGCGGCCAGTGGTGATAAGTGAGGCGGCATGGGATCAGTTTCTTGAAGCGTGGTAGGATTAACAAACAGTCATTCAATTACAATGACGTGCACATAAGAACCTTATTTCATTTTGGCTGCATGTTGCACCGAGCATCCTTGGTAAATGCTGACTCTCCTAACCTGGCTTCCCACTTTTGCAGTATGGTGAATCTTTGTGCTCCTTTTTAGGTGACTCCACGCATTCTTGTATTTTAAGGGTCAACGTCCTCATTTTGTTGCATGACTAGTGTCAGTCAAGAAGTGGTAGTTGAAATATTTGGACCTGTGTTTGACTGCAAGGACCTGGTCTAAACTGGGGAGAAAAAAGTTCCTGTGCTCGTTATGTTGATCTAAACTGCATTACCCTTAAACACTTAAGTACCAGTCAGTGTTTTAAAGAAGCACTTTACTAATGTTTGAAAGTAAATAATGGAAGACAGTTGGTCCTTTTGGCACTGTGTGTTGTTTGGCCTTTTGGAATCTCAATGATTGTCCTCCTGCTCAGAGATGCTCTCCGAAGTCACTGGACCCTAACAGCATGTTGCGCCCACATTTGGTCTTGCGCAGTGTTCACTTCCAGTGTTTCTGATTGCATGGGGCAGAAGTAGGGAGATGTGATCCAGATGTCCAGCGTCTGATTGAGACCAGAACCCTGCCATTAAAAAGCAAGAACTGCCTCATATATTCATTCGTCCAAAGCATTGATGAAAGTCTGCTTTTTTCTTCTTTCTTGCTTTCTTTTTTTTTTTTTGATTCTTTATCACTGGATAAAGGAAAATGAATGTAAGTGGGATTCACACATCCCGGTAAAAGAAACTGACGGTGGCAGTGTTGAGTATGAATCTCAGAGGAAGGAGTCCAGCTTAAGATGAGAAGAACCTGTGAGCTCCAAGAAAAGAAGTTATTGTTCCGGGGCTTCGGCAGTTTCACGTCTCTTAACATGGACCATGTGCACAGGAGAAAAGGGGAGCTGCACTGACTAAAGTTACACACCAGTGGCAGGGAAAAGCACTGTAAATAATCAGGGGGAGGTTAGACACTCTGAGTTATTTGAAGGAATACTGTACACACACAGAACAAGTAGAGTTTGGCTTTTAGGCTTCAGATATATTTTTTATTGTATCTCCAGTGGGCTCTGCACTTTACAATACAAATTAGCATAGTCTGGATTTATAGGCGAAATCCTGTCATTTGATTGGTTGCTTCTGTGTGATATGCACATGTCTGATAGTGATTCACTAGCATAGTTACTGTAGTCTTCATGGAGGAGATGAATGACGTGATCAACTTGTGACCCAGGAGAGCTTAAATCAGATTTGAAAATAGCTCATTATTTAGGTTATGTATGTCAACTACAAAGGGATCCTGGGACTGGTCAGAACGGTTGCTTGTCTTTTGTGGTTTTCTGCCGAATCACTCAAGGACAATGGCAGGAATGGTATGTTTATAAAAGCCCCGAAGAAGTCAAAGAGTCTCTTCTAGGTTGACAGGTTAGTTGCCTGAGCAGCCCTTTATCTTGGAATCCTGCTGTTGTTCGGCCCATTGAGGCAGCCTTTGTCCATTCTTCATTAAAAAGATAACAAGAAGCATCTGTGCTGGATAGCGTTCTGAAGGATGCTATACGTTGATGGCAGTAGCCCAGCCAGCTGACGGCACCGTTAAGTATCATATTCTTATTTGTAGAGTGAGGGAAATAAATGCTTGTACTTGAAACAGGCTTTATTACTTTTTCTTTTCTTTTCTTTTTGACACACTTGCGACAGCCAGTATCTGTCTTTTGGTCCACCTGAGTAAAATATCATAAAAATGATCTAATGGGCTTTCACTGCTACTGCTGCTCTCACGGCTACAGTATGTTAATAAAAACTGGTGTTGTCCCGAGACCTCCCTGCGGCCAGAATATTATTCCTAATTTGGTATTATAATATTTTGATTTAAGGTCAGATATCATGTTTTATTTGGAAGAATACTTTTGCGTTGAGGTGATGGTCTTCTCAAGTCTTTTTTTTTTTGCTTGTGAATACTGTGACGGGTGCCGGTGGTCAGATCCAGCACCTCTTCTCTGTCTCTGCTTGTGATTAAAACAAAGGAAGAAAACAAAGGCGAGGAGAAAATGAGAGTGTTGGGGGGTGGGAGCTGGGGTCAGCGGACCCTGGATATTCTTAAGAGCCGCGATGAAAACCCACTGTGACAGAACGAGCAACCGCCACATCACTCAGGAGACACTTTAACGGCATAGATTAAGATGGTGAAATGGTTATGCTGGGGTCTTAAGTGCAGCAGCCGTCATTAAAATAGCATTCACTGACAGATGCTCAGTGTAATCATTTCTCAGATATTGAAAATTACAGCTCCCTGTGATTTATATACTAACCACTGCCATTAGAGCCTTGACAGTTGCAAGGCAGGTGTTTTTTTAAAAAGCAAGCACGAATGATTTATGGTCCCATGCCGTTTGAAATTGCACATTAAAGACATTGTGAAACTCACAAGCCACCCCCCCCACCCCACACCCACCACCACCACCACCACCATTAAAAACAGGGGTGTAAGTACTGGCCAAACCTGTGTGCGAGAACTGTTGTTCTGCACATTTAGAGTATTAATTAGGATGTCTAAACAGGCAAGCCAACACATGTGGAGACCTCAGCCTGTGTATACATTATAGCAGGTCAGTCAGTCTCTAGGAGCCTTCCCGCCGTATTCTCATGAACCGCAGTGAAGCTAAGCTCGACCACCCACCTGCATAGCCGTGTCCTCCTTTACACTCCTCCATTTAATACAGATGACCCAAGTGGGAAGAGAGAGGAGTCTAATACATTAGAGAATGCTTAAAGATACATGCTCCCTATAGTTTTCACAAGAAGAACCCAGTGACCTTATGACATTGGTTCTCTAATAGACTCCTTTTAAGTGGGCTGCCTGGAGAGATTATTGCAATTTTGAAGAAAAAAATACAGCTCTCACAGAGAGCTTGTAGTATGTACAAACCAAATGCTTAAAGCTTTAACTACAATCTTTTGGCCGTAGTAACCTCTCCTTTTCTCTTTGCACACATACCCTGCAAATGTGTCCACTTAACTGGAGGCTGTAAAAGACATCATGTGCTGCTGACACCTGCTACCCGGCCCCTGCGGCACAGTCCAGGCAGACGGTGTAGACACTGGTGGTAGATGAACTAGAGATGAAAGAATTAAAACTCAGGGTGCTATTAAAATATCCCTTGGCAGAAATGAAATAAAGGTTAAGGAGTGGTTTTGAAAAGGAATGGACAGGAAGACGGAGCAACTTCCCAGTGCTTCATCTCGTCATTGTAGCTGTGTGTTTATTGGTTGTTTCCTTCTTTTAACAAGATTCTGGGCTTTATATTTTGAGAATGTGTGTGTGGATAACGGGTGTCTAGACCCTGCACTTGAAGAGCTGCCAGTCTGGGGGCGTTTATGTTTTTACCCATAAAGACGGGGGACTTTCCTGTGAGATGCTGCTTTTGTCTTTTTACAAAGCCATGGCTCCACACTTATTAATTACATATTTTTCTGTCTACACACAGTGCCAGCACTTGCACGTTAACTGTCCCGTGGTGTGATTGCTCCAAAGGGTAGATGTGAAGAAAAAAGAGGGGCAGTTTTACGAGAGCCAAAGAAAATTGATAGATTTACTCCTGCTCTCAAATCACTGTCTTTTCTTTTTCATCTTTTTGTCCAGTGCACGCAGAGTTGAATATTAGCTAAATGAAAGCAGATTTCATGTGTCAGCAATCAGTCCTCTGAATGGATCCTGCAATGAGTGGGTGTGTTGATTATGGCGCCTGTCATTTTGAGTTTGCTGTGTTAGTTTCGCGGACATGACCCTTCAACAGAGCTGCCACCGAGGGGAGCAGCAGAGGGATGTGCTGAAGGAAGGACTCGCTTGATTAAGGAAAGTGAAGAAATGCACGGAGAACTGCTGAGGTAGATGTATGATTCTATTTGATGTCTGTGTACAACAACATTAAACAAAATAACCCAAAAGATTGTGCAAAAGCTGCAAAAGGCAGTCATTTAAAACAACACAAAAACAATTTGTTTGGAATGAGTGGAAAAGCACAACGGTTGCCACAAACTGTACTTTCTCTGGTCTGTATGCGAATCTTTCTGGACGGTGTCTGTTTATTCTGGATCCTCCATCTTGATGGACTGACAGGGTACGCATTTGGCTCACAGAGTCCTCCAGGACTGTAATTTATTTCATCCTGTTTAGTGTAGAGGACTGTTACAGTTTATATCGCTGGCTGAGTGATTAAAAATGGCGTTCGGGCTTCTCTTACTGAACTTTCTTATGTCTCTCTCAGACGTACACCACTTACATTTTTACTGTTGCAGCAGAAATGATGGCAGTGGGCGTCTGTGACCAAGGTCAGCGCTAAGGGATGAGGCGAAAAGTGTATGCGCACTCATTGGGACAAACACGATCAGATCAGATGATGTATGAAATAATAAAACGTCCTCTCTAACTGAATTATGCACTCCCTTGGTGCCTCCTCCCTTTCCACCGTCGTCAGACTTCCCCCCTCGATCCTCCCGGCTGCTGTGTAATAATATATTTGACTTTACTGGACGTCCCCGTGAGGAATTCCTGGTGTTTGGTGAACCGGAGTCTCTCCAGTGTGATTTCAGACACAGTGGACAGCGGCCATTAATCACCTCGCTGTGACGGAGCCTGTGTGTGTTCGTGTGTTTGATTGTGTGTGTTGGAATGGCTCTGTTTTCCTTGCCTTGCGTGTTCATCAGCAAACAAATCCTGACTGTTGGTGGGGTAGTGATATTGGGTTTGCCAGCAGTGTGAAGGGAATGTCTGTTGTATTGTTCATCCTCTCTCTCTGGCAGTTATTTCCTAGTGTTGAGATAGGACCTCTGGCATGTCGCTTTCTCCATGGGGCCCCTGCTGCATGTCAAGGATATGGAGGACCCACAAGTGAACGGCTGTGTGGCCCGCAGGCTACAGTGTCGCTCACTTTTTACTTGCGGGACTTTGTAAGAACATCCTGTTGGATTTCATTCTGGGGCTACAATGATCTCCATCTGTTAAGGTTTTTCTTCTTACACTTCCCAGAGTTGCAGAGTAATGCGTGAGTGAGGAGGCGTTTACAGCGTGCGCAAGTTCATAATGTTGTCTGATCTCCAGACAGGCCCGGATATGATACAAAACAAACTTGCACGACATGGATAAGAGCCAAATAAAAGAAAGCGACCTTATGCTGAAAATTCTTGGGAATGCTCACGTTATCAAGGGCATATGCTGCTGTGAGAGCAGCCAGCTCTGAGTGAAATATGGCCTTCACCTTTAAGCACATCTAAATCATGGTTGCTGTGCTGTTAGCATGATCTCAGTTGACAGTAGGGTCCAGTACTGAGGAAGTATATTTTAAGCCAAATTCTCCTTTTGCCTCAGACACCTCTAGGTCATAGAAAGAGGCTGCAAATATCTGCTCTCACACGGGATTAGCAAAAACCTATGACCCTGTCCCCAGGGGGCACCCGCATAGAAAAGAGGCATGCCGGATGCACATACTCCCCACTTATAGTTGTCAGTCAGGATAAAGTTGTTTTTTAAAAAGTATTTTTTGTGTTAATTCTCTACGATATATTTTGTTACATTTTAGAATTTACACTGAAAAGTCAGATTAGACTAAGTATTTGATTTATTAGCTATTTGCCTTTCCTTTCTTTTTTAACTATTATTTCTTTTTGATGAAGTTGTTGAGCAAAATACTGTCAAAATACGTAATTTATCTAACCTAACTCTTCTATCCAATAAAAATATAAACACATGAAAGACCAACAGCTCATTCACATGCAGTTCTGTTATCACTTGTGGACATTACTGGCAGTAAAGCGCATCATGGTGTGACTCCAAACGCACTGCTGTGCTGCTGGCTTCCCTGATGATGGCGTCAGCACAAGCCTCATTTATATGTATTCAGTTAGAAAAGCTTGCCTGTACAGTAGTTTTCCTCTTCATGTTTCCTTTTAACGTGGCTCTTTGAAATAAAAAAGTATCAGCTGGATATCTGACATAAAGGCTGTGTCGACAATGTAACATCTCATCTGTGTCTTGTGGATATTTGTTCAGTTGTAGTCCAGATGTCAGTTTCATAAGCAGAAAATAGAAGTGACAATCCTCTAAATTTAACACATTTGTTCTCCTGCGTATTTTGGTAATGGGGTGAGAAGTTAAGAGTGGTATTTGCTTTATTGTGCACTCAAGATTAAGGAGAAGCATTTAGAAAAAAGTGCAGACACAGCCGTGCAAATAATGAAGATCATCACAAGTATGTTGTGTGTTTGTGTGTTTTATCAGACCAAAGCCCTGCTCAGTCTGTGGAGCTGGTTTCTCAATATACTGTAGCCTCCTCAGTGGGAGATCAGCAGACATAAGCACATAATGACAGGAAGGGATGAGTCCAGCCTTATGTCCCTGGTAGCAGAGAGGATTTTCCCTTACACCATGTCAGCATACTCCTCTCGCTACCCAAGCACCCTAGACTATATCTCCCCCATCACTCTTCCTGTGCAGTCCTTACTAAGACATCTGACTGGCACTGATGGGACTTTCCCACCATGCTGAAAGGGAGAAATTGTCTTTGTTCCTGCTTAGAGGCGGATGGAGAGGCTGTTTGGACACCTCCGCGCCTGTTTGATATTTCAGTTTAACAAGGTGGAAAGGTGGTATCTGTGGGACGGGATCACAGACCCAGACTTCTTGAGCAATCTGCAAGTTTTACCCACAATAAACGCCGCTGGCTACGTGAACAGAGCCTTTCAGCAATGCAAAGAATTCATTGCCTCTTGCAAAGCCAAAGAGCAACAGATGTTTAAATCCCTCAAAGTAAAATTAATAAGCAATAATCCCCCTTTTAATCCCACCTTCTTTTTATTGACATTTTCACATGGATAGAACTATGGTATATTGTAATATGTGGTGTAGATGTAATGCTATTGGAAATTTAGTTAGCTTGCAGAGGGTCTTAGCACTGGTGTTTCCAGACTGTTGGAGCTGAATCAGGTGGAGTAATTCACCTGTTCCTGTTTAAGTTTTTCCTTTTCACTTGTCTTTCACAGATTCCCTTTGTACCCCAGAGGAGAGCGGTTTCATTTTGAATACGGTGTCTACTTACTCAACAAGAACATAGCCCAGGTAATACATGAACACACATCCCTTTCACACATGTAATATTGTTATTTAAAAATGGAAGAATATCTTTGTCATTAATGTAATTAATGTTTACTGATGATGATGAACAAATCTACATGACCTTTCTGAAGCACTCCGCCAGTTTCTTTCATTAAGTTCCTGGATGCACTATTTAGTTTGTATGAACGTGTTGTGCACATGCAGGTACACACTTCACTTTGACACATGCACAAACTTGAGGAGTGCCTAAAAATCAAAATACTCAATTTTTTTGATATGTCAGCAAATACATGTAATTATTTTTTTACATCTCTCCGGTGCTTTATGAACCCAGGTTATTGGCTTGGCCCGGATATCAATAGGTCACATTACATGGATTCATTTCAACAGAAGAACAATTCGCTTTAAACACTGTAATTTTCAGTGAATATTGTCATAGTGCGTGGGTTTAGGAATGTTTTCAGCCTCAGGTGGTGTTGTGGATAATCAGCATTAATTATATCTAATTCTATGCCTATATTCTTCATAATGAAGCAACATGTTACCCTTGCAACAGTTCTGGTTTGTCATTTGGTCATGAAACGTACTCATTAAACTTCCTGACATGGTTTGTTTGGTGCTAAATTTGATCATGAACATAATAAACATCATATCATTGAGTAAATTGACCACTCTGAGCGTGTTAACATGCTGCTGTTTGTATGTAACACTGTTCTGTGTATAACCTCACAAAGTTGCTAACCTTAGACCTTCAGACTCTAAAGTCTTGTTAATAGTTGTCGATCATCAGTGGAATAAACACAGAGGAATAAGACTATTAGACCTTCAGAATAGAATAATTGTTGGTTGGACTAATATTTTATTGGTTTGGATCTTTTGATTTGTTCAACTCTTACCTTTATACATTACACCCTATATGTGATACTGATGACTCCCTCCATTGACCTTTCATATATTTAGCACTGACTTGAATTCCATTCCCTATTTTCCTCTTTTCCTCGACACTGAGAATAAGACTGGGCAATTGTCGCTAACAGGTGGCTGACTTCAAACCACTACACACTGGGAGGTTATAGTTCTAATGCCAGACCTCAAGCTGTGAGCCAATAATCAATGTCTGCCATCTTCCCACCACCATCCAAGAATTAAGAAAACCAGCAAGGTACAAGTTTAAGCCAGCTAAGGAAAATAAATGTTAAAACCACCAAAGAGAATAACAAAGCAGTCAAAGTCTCCTACTGGTACTGTACTATAGCATGTCATGTTTTTCAAAAAATGATTTCTGTCTTGCGACGTCATTATTTAAGGTTGGTACTCTAATGCTCGGTGCACCTTGTTGAGCACAGCCAAACTCTGATCTGACACCCACTCCATCACTGCAAGTCAATCCAAGCATGCTGATGTCAGAGGTGAAATATTAGCTGAGGTCTCTGAGGTCAGCATCATTTGGTAGATTTTACTGTACTCTAGTAACTGTCAAAGGGTTAGGGTTAGGGTGTGCTCATGTATGCACACCACTGTGACTTGTTACGGACACAACCTTTAAAACCTGGCAAAGACTTTCCAGTAAATCTCAAAGAAAATGTTTTATGCTGCTCATACATTATATGGTAAAGACTGACTGAGTCTTTTACTTTTTCATAATATGAGTTAGTGTGCGAAGTATCAAGCAATCTGTAAAACAAATCAGAATAGCTTAATGTGATGATGTAGCATATACAGTATGTTAAAGGAGAATTCACTATTTTATTTGTTAACCTTAATAAATATACTTTACTGCACCGTATGTACCAGATGTAGTGACGGTGAAGTTTTGCATTCATGACACTACTTAATATTTTCTCGCATTTAGAACATTTGGTGTTGTCTTGATGCATTATCCTACCTTTCTGCTCACACATCCTCCACCTAAATCCTTTTTATCAAAAGCACACATCATGATCTAAGCTTTCTGACGTTTCTATTTCACAAATCTTAACCATGTGCTGCCATCAGATCACCATCTTTTGCTGAAAGTTTAATTTGCTTTTTGATAGAATGCACATGCAAGACAAAAGTCTTTGGGCAAAAATATGCTGATCAAAATCCGCATACCTATGATAAAATCTATAATAATTCAGCTTAATTTGTTGTGTCAAAATGGTGCGATGATCTGCAGAGAAATTCTTTTCATGTTCAAGAGAAAAAAATATATATTTGTTAATTTATTAGATAAACATTTTTAGTTAACATAAAATTAGTTGTCTCAAAAAACATATATGGCACTCCGAAGGAATCTGGTCTGCAGCAGATGAAAAATGAGATCTGGGACAGCAGGACATCCCCACCTGTGTCTAAGAAACCTATAGGGAAAGATTAAGAGGTTTGAGGTTTGGAAATCAGATCAGATGGAGACCATCAGCTGTACCACAGGTGGGCACATATGAGGAGTGCATGATGTCTTTGTAAGAGGAATTTGTTGAATGATGAATTAATAAAAAAAAAAGCGTACTTGGTATTATTTGTGACTGTGTAACCTCTGTGGAGGCAAATTAAATGTAAGCCGTGGAGAAATAAATAACCAAATTGTTCTTTTTGGGATCGCAACCTTTGATTTTCCCTGTTGCTTTAAACTAGAATTACAGTAATACATTTTCCTTTTATTTTTACAGGATGAAATTTCAGCGCTCATTCAGAGCACTGCGTTATACATTCCATGTGTGCCTGACTCCATCCCTGTTAAGGATGAGTTCTCAGGTTGAATTCGAAACAATATAGTTTTACCACATTAATAGTCCAGTGCCATATGATAGTGATAATAGACCTTTGTTTCCCAATTGAAGGAGTAGTAAACATGTCACAGTTGATAAACTGGAACCACCACAAATGGGGCTTCTCCATTCCTGTTTGATTTCTGCACACCACATTAAACTATTCACTCCTGTGAGTATGTGAGACATCTGATCTTTCAGTTTCTGGGATCTCATATCACAGAAGTTCAGGTTTTGAGAGTTGAGCCTTGGGAAGTAATGGAGGTATTTCATGTTACATGTAATTTTTTCTTTTAAATGTAATTAGGACTTCTTAACCTTGTCATTTTCAACCACTTTATCAGAGAGACAGACTCTTGCTCTGCTGTATGGTTCTTGTTAATATTTTGGATGCTTTATTAGAAAATAGCTTCTTTATTGACCCCTACACTTTGAGTCTGGGTTTTCTGTTGCTGATATGACTTACCAACAGATGCCCTTTTAGTTGCAGCAGACAGACATTTTTTGCATGATGATAGGTTTGAATTTCTTTGTGTTTTTAAGGGCCTCCTTAAAGCCATGTTATGCAGTCATTGCACAGCTTGTCCAGTGTCTGGCTTTGTGATGCTAAGCAGAGGTCTGCTTTTGCAGCAGGCCTGGCAGACGGTCTGATTGGCTGTTTTGGTGACTGACTGGAGCCTGGGTGGGAGACATTAGCTGTCCATCTCTTATTAAATTGCCCTCCGTGGCTGTGTTTGAAAGTGATACAGGGAAGCTGGCGAAGGATCAGGGCCACAGCAGGACAACTCTGCTTTGATGTGTCAGAGGGAAAAGTTTGCTTTTATTAGGCCTCATGTCATGAGGCCAGGGGTAAGGATGGGAAAGCTGCTTGGAGAACCCTGGATGTCAGGTGGTGACGGACTCCTATGTTGCTCTTTCAGACTTTTTAATGACAATAAGAAGTTAAGAAAGGCTTCAGGGAAGATTTGGGCTGAAGTGTAGCCATTCTGCCCAAATCCCTTTCATTTCTTGAGCAATCGGGAAACATTGCAAAATTTGCAACGCCTGATTAAGTTACTCATGTTTATGTAGAGACATTTTCATTTTGTTAACATGCATATTTTCTCTTACTCCGATCTGAGCCAATACCAAATCTCAAATATACAATGACTTCGAAAGAATATGATTTTCTCTCACTTTCGTTATGAATTGAGCGGCAATGGGCTACTGTTTTTTTGCTCCAGGTATGTAACTTGGCATGAAGTACCCATCACAGGCTTCAAAAATGTTAAACCTCCCATTCTCCCATTCACAATTTACACAGGCGAAGACAAATTAGCTAAGTTAGTGTGGCTGACTGCAAAGACAATCCAGCAGCCTTTTGTCTGGAGGACGGCCATGCACTACATTTAGTTACTCACGGTGTTATCTGCTAGTCTGTGTTGTTGTGAAACTGGCATGTGGGGCTGATTAGAGCACAACTGATGCTACACAAAATCTCAAGGATTTCTCGAGGATTAGGAGGGGGGGAGGATCAACAATTAGTTCTCAGTCACTATGCTTGGTGTATCATATTTTGTGGGCCTCAGGCACAGGAAACCAAGTATTGGGAATTAAAACATAGTAAATCTGTTGCGGCTCAACCAGGTCACCTCTGGGTTCACCTTTATTTCTGTCTACTGGGGAAAGTCGCCTGTAGTCTCCCGCCTTCTCTGCAGTTTTACACCATGATCTACAGGCAGTGTGCCATACTGGTGGTCTGGTGCGTACGTCAGAGCGCCTGCTGCCATTAAGAGTGGCAACTGTGGCTCCATAAAACACAGCTATGACTCACATGGGAACCTACTGTGTTTAGTGGTTAGTGGAGGTGGCAGCAAGCGGAACAGGAGCTGGTTCGCTGGAGGTATTCTCGGTGAAACTGTTTGGAAAGTTTGTTGGTGCTCGAATCGAGACGTGCAAAATGAGTGTGCATAATTTACTCATTGTCAACAGCTGTGAGTCCATTAGCTCAGTAAAGTCTCTCTTCAGCATTACGTTCATGCAGAGTCTAAAATTGGGTTAAATTAATAAAAAAGCTCGCACACAGCAGAGTTCCTGTGTCCGATTTGGATTCAGTATGCCGTGGTTATGTTGTGTGATCCACAGGATGCTGAGCCCAAATTGTAACAATTTCATTTGCACTAATCTAAACCTTACAGGGAAACCTTGTTGGTTTGGATACAGTACAAAAAGAGAAATCGTACTTTTCCTCTACCAACACCACCGAAGCTGAGGTTAAACAAAAGTCTGACGGATTTGTAAATAAAAACGAGCTGGCTGGAAAGCAGTCTATGTTTACAGTCTTAAAAAAAGAATATGGAAATATACTGTGTATGTGTGTTTCATCGGCTTTGGTGAGGTGATTGCAAACAAACCCATTCACCCCCTCCTCTCTTTGCTTCAGTCTCGGTTCTTTTTCATCCCTTATATCGTTGTTGAATCCATATAGTGTGTCCCAAACAATAGGCCCGTCGTTCATCGCTTCACCTCCGTGACATAGCTTGTGACCTCAGTTGGAGATACGACAAAGTCTTGGCATAGGCATTAGCTTGTGTGATTGTGCTTCAATGAAAACCATATGACCCAGTCAAAGTCATGCAAAAAGTGAACATTACACAGCTCCCTCCCGCCTCATATCTCCCATCCACCTCATACTGAGTTGTTAAGACAGTTAAAATTCCCCAATGAAAACTATCTCCAGCTATTACCTTATTTCCTTTCTTCTTTAATAATGCAGATGTTGGAGATGGTACAGAGTCTACAACTGGCTTTTGTGAATACAGTTGACTGCTTATAATGAAATAATGGGTGTACTCGTGAACTCATTTTTTCCACAATTGACATTCCTGTTTACTCTGTGAGTCCGCAAGCCAGTGAATCAAAAATTACTGTGTACAGTGCTCGCCTGGTGTGATATACGTTTGTGTATCGTAAACAGCACACGAAATAAACTGAGATTAGAGCCTCGTGCATTGCAGTGCAGGGCTCTAATGTCGTTTTTTTTCCCCCCATCTGGGAGACATTCCTCATTTACTATTACTTACTGAAAAGAATATGCTGTGATAGAAAGTCCTTTATATGAAAAGAATGGTAACTGAGAAGGATTCATCGTTCCAAGACAAAAATCCCTCGATCTCCAAAACAAAGATTCTCCTGTTTATTCGTGTTTATTTTCACCCCTCCATTGCTTTAGCAGAAACTGTATCTATTCAGTTCCTCAGCTGACGCTTTCTGAGAATTTCAACACTTTTAGACAACCCTATTCCGGGGTTCCCTCAAAAGCCTGTTGGTCTTTCTCCTCTTGTCCAGTTGAGGCTTGTGGTTTATGAATCACATCTCGGTGCATTCCAGAAGACGCTCTCAGAAAAGAGAAAAAAAAAATAGAAATAGAGACGGGCAATTACATCTCCACTGTCCGCCGCCAACTAGTGTTCATTCTTCTGTCCGGCCGCCTCTGTGCAAACCTCATCTCAACAAACAGACCCCTCAATGTTCAGAAATCATAATGCTACTCACTGTACGTTGTTTGTTTACTTGAACTCTGGACCACAGTTCCCCAGGCTCTGCCACCATCTTTATCCTAAGACAGACAGGGCCTGGAAGTAATCAGGCGATTTCAACTGCCTGCTGCCACTCATTGGCTTCATCCTTCCATAACAGCCACATCCGTTTTCCATTTTCCAGGGATTGATATGATAAAACACATAACGGACGGGGCAGGCACCAGAAAATGCAGTTCTAAGTCAACATAGCCTGCCTCACTTTGACCCGAAACAGGAAAGAAAAAATGAGGTACCAGGTGAAGTCTCTTTTTAGACCGAGCCATAAAATCTCTTTCTGTTTTAGTCCAGTGAAGAATAGCTTGAATCAGCACGCTTTGAGCATCATTTCCCACATGTTGAACCAATGCTGGATAATCACCCCTTTCCATCAAGTTATAGAGCCTGTGTCTGACAATGTGTTTTGCATTTAAAGGGCATTAAGGTGCCACTTTTTACATGATCGCTTTACTCTGTTGACACCAAAAAGCACTTCATTAGTGTACCTTATTTATCACATTTTCAAGCAAGATATTATTTCTGGCAGGTTGTAAGTGAGTTAAATTGAGAACAGTATGGCTTGTATTATCAGAATGTTAACAGCCATAAATGAGCACAGAAGGTAGGCTGATAGCTGTCTGCTCCCCCTCTGATGATTAATGAAAAGAGGGAGGAATAAAAAGGGAAATCACAGTTCTCATGGTGTTGGACTTAAGATTAGATCTGTCAAAAGGTTACGCCTGTAGTCTGCAGTACTCTGTTATCTTATTTGGATTGTACATTGTATGAATTGGACAGACGCTATCTTTATCATGGTGATAATAAGAATGTATGTTTGAGCCTTTACTCATTTTTTATTTTTATTTTCATATAGTTATATTAAAATGTTTGATGTATTTATCTTGGGCAAAGTTTCAAATAAGGAGGTCGACATATTTGAAATTCATCTCTGCGAGCCAAACGCTCAGGCTTCAGGCTGCTTTGAACACCAGGTTTCTAGTGTTTTATTTTTTTATTTTTTTATTCTCCTTTAATGCCGAGCTGACTTTAGTTTGTCACATGTTTCTTTATATGGTCATCTGTTTCAGTCACAGCACACCCACAAAATCAAACCTCGGCCTTGTTAAATATGTATACACATTTGTGCATCCAATTAGACTATCCTATAGCATACAAAAATATTTCGCACAATATGCAGGTAGTGAGTGTAAAATTTACCCGAGGTCTTCTGTCTTAATTTGTTTATATGTTAGTGCCATTTGCTGTCTTATTCTGGCTCTAACATGGTAAAAGGAATTAAGTTATCCTTTCCAATCGAGAACTGCAATTTATGTTAGTAAGTAGGTTTACAGTTTGTTTTATGAACCACCACAACTCAGAGAAGATTAGGAGGTAGTCCCAAAAATGCTTCCTCCAATGGTCTTTTAGGTTGTAGGGACCTTAAAGAGGTTGAACTGAGGGGCTATTTCTGAATCATGTAAAAGTACTCTAGTGGAAGAGTGGAATATTAAATGATGCTTTTATAGTTTAATTATTCCCTATTGGGATAGTGTATTCAT
Source organism: Planiliza haematocheilus (assembly GCA_005024645.1). Classification (NCBI taxonomy): domain Eukaryota; kingdom Metazoa; phylum Chordata; class Actinopteri; order Mugiliformes; family Mugilidae; genus Planiliza; species Planiliza haematocheilus. The sequence continues at coordinate 7,282,864 of SRSE01000276.1, forward strand.
CTTCCATTTAATGTTATTTTACTGAAAATTATGTATTTACAGTAGATCCTAAAATAAGTTACCACAAAGTAGCTAAACATTACTGCTGGCATACTGTAGCAAACTAAACTGAGAAATGTTTTGACATATGAATTAAGAGCTACCTGCAGTCTATGTATCTTGGCGCAGGGAGGAGATGTGTGAGGAGAAACCTGATCAGCTGCACAGCTCCAGTACAGGAAGAACAGCTACTGAGAAATTACATTTAGATAAGAAATGTTTTTCTGCTCTAAAGTAACAGCCTGTAGGGGAAAAAAAGCTCCCAGTGGTGTAGTCGTCCTGCTTTACTCTGAAGCTATTAACTAAACCCAGGCTTTAATGTACACCTCTCTATGCCCATGGGTTTTCCTCCCCTTACTGTGTGGTCCCTGTTTTCCATCACAAACTTTTGTTGTTAGCTACAGCTTACATCCAGTGCCACTTATTGGCCAGAGAGAGATTTTGGTGGGACCCTTTTTACAACCAGAATAAGGAGCACCCTTTTCCATAAACAGACATATACATACTGCTGCATCAGGAAGATTTTGGTGGTAGTGTGGCTGTGGTGCCGTGCTTGCAGAGCATTAACTGTCCAGCCTCAGATCCTGACAAGAGTGGAATAAATGGATGCTCCAGAGCTAACCAACACAATGAAGAGAGCTGCCTTTGTAGTCTCTCAGCTATTACGCGCCTTCAGCCAAAAGTTGCGATTTACAAGCAGGTCTCAGACCACACTTCTAAGTGTATGTCACTGTTCTGTGGTTTCCACTTAAGGGTGTGTGTACGTAGTGAGGCTGTCAGTGTGCCGCGATTATGCCTGAGCTCCAGGGTTTTACTGGAATTCCTCTGGACAGCCACCTATGACTTTATGAAACACTTAAATTCGTCTAATTGAATTTCCACATTTTGTGGTTGGTAGTTCCAGTTTTGTCCATCACCACAAAGAGGTACCAGAAGAGCTAGTTCCACTAAATATAAGGGTAAAAGTAAATGTTAATCCTGTCTCTGGGTGTGTATGTGTGTGTGTCCCTCAGCAATTGGGAAGAATATTGTATGACAAGAAGTGTTGAGTTTATGTTGGTAATTTAAGCTTTTACCAAACTTTAGTGTCTTTAGGTTGGAAAACCAAAATTCTGTTGAGTGCTAAGATGTCACCGGACATAGAGAGACTTACGTTAATTGTATATTTTATCTCATAAAAATCTATATGAGTAGCTAGAGTTACAGACGGTCAGCAGCAGCATGTTTCATTTGCTTTTATGTGTAGTCTTTTATAATCAATCAGGGCACTCATGGCATGATTATCTTTGAGTGTATTTTTCCCACAAGTCCGGCTGTGGATTTTTTTTTCTCTGATTCTGTGTGTTTAGAGAGTGCTGGCTGCTCTGCTCCATCATTTATTTAATAGTGTGTCTGCAGTTTCCAGTGGCTTGGAATTTGTAGCCTTCTCCCCTTGTCTCACTAAATGCTCCAGCACTCTGCTTTAGCACCGAGGCTTTTCCGATTTCTCCTCTGTTATATAGTCATATCTAAAACTGTTGACTTAGACTAGGAGGAAGCCAGCTCCTCCGCAGATAAAAGGAAAGAGAAAAACTCATCAGAGTTAAGAGTGTTTGCTTTTCACTGGAGGTTTTTATCAGTTTCTTTGATCATAGTTATGTCATTGTGTCCTACAATACTTTTGGATTCGTTCTGTTTTTCTGTCTGCAAAGTTGAAGGAAATTGGACCAAGGCACACAAACAAAAGAATTCTCCCTGCTTGTGGGTTTTTTTTTTTTTTTTGGCCAGCCAAGTTTACCTCCTGGGGCCCCCACTAACGTGTCATAAGAACTGAGAGAGTATATTTTACCTCTGTAAGTTTAGAAAAACTTGTTTTCCTTGTTAATTCATCAAACCTTGTGTGCTGCCATTTTGGCATTTATGACTAGAGGTATTGAGTCATGAGTGCAGGCAGTATTCAATGACATTAAACAGCTTTTAGAATAAAACAATGCTGGCCCCAGCTGGTCACTATTTGAAAAAAAACATTAAATGAAAATCAGCCATCCTGGCTCTGTGTTAGTCCCTCTATCCAGTGTTGTTCCTGCCTCCATGTGGATTTCATTACAGCCCTTTGACTCTGGCCAGTCTGCAGCTTTTCATCTGAATGAACACAGAGGCTGTGGACCACAAATTCTTCTCAGTGGCACTCATCGTCCCGCTAAGAAAGTTGATGTCTCTTTCCTCTAATTTGGTTTTGCCGAGTTAATCTCAGATTTGTCTCTTTCTCTGAATGGCCGTTGCTCCGACACTCCTCTCTGTCATGTAAGGTCTCACCTCATTAAGGTACTGACTCGCTATGAACCCCAATGTCTGCTCCCATTACTTGGGAAGGAGGAGAGGATGTGGGTGGGGTGTCCTCGCTGTCATTTAATAATCTCTGCCCTTCCAGTCACAGCTTTCTCTTTATTAATGAAGCGTCTGTGATGAGCCCAGGCCTGTTGTCCCAGAGGTCACATAACCGTTTTACAGTTATTGGAGAAAAGGGGCTAAGTGGCTCATGAAAGCAGCTGTTAAATAAACACCAGCGCAAGTGAAAAAAAAAAATGAGCCTCTGAAGGGGATCTTTTTCCCTTTGAAAAGAATTAATATAAGCTGTTTTCTCTTAATCCAAATAAATTATGTTCCAAGTAAATAGCTGTATGAAGAAAGTTGCTAGGGCCTTTAAATAAGAACTTTAATTCTGAACTCTTACAGCCAGCTTTAGTTTAGAAGAGACATTCTACATCAAATATAAACCGCAAGAAGCGGCTTATACACTGATTAGCTAAAACGCTGATGAAATGCTGACCACTCACTTATTGAGGAAAAATACAGTTGAGCATGTCAGAGCCTTGCTTGTATTAGAGAAAGTGAGAACTTGGTTCTCACAGTCAGCCTTTTGAATGTGGGAGACCTAGGCTGAGGTAAAGACCTTCATGACTTTGACAAGGGTAAAATCCTTATGGCCTGAAGGCTAGGTCAGAACAGCTAATCCGCGAGGCTTCTGCAGTGCTCTCGGTCAACAGTGGAGAGCGCCTACCAACAATGGTCCTAGACAACAGCGTGTTGGGGAATGTGCTGAAACACGTCTGATCTGCAATAGCTCCAACTTGCAACTTCTAGGACTTAAAAGATCTGCTGCTATGGTCTTGGTGCCAGATTCCAAAAAACAGCTGTTTCAGTGATATCAAATGGTTGTTCATTACATTCTGTACCATGAATGCAGATTGGACTATATATGCACATATGCAGTACTACCACTAACATATTAAGTTACCTTTGGATTTTTGGGTATTTATGAAACAAGTGAAGTTTTTATTAATATGGCTTCTACTTCTACACTATGTATCTCATTCAGTTTGATTGCATATCAACTGTTTTGTTTGTTGTTGCTCTCCAGATGGTTACCCACCCATTATGACGACCAGCAGGCAACTCTAAAGTTTTAGTGGACAAATTATTCCCAATGGTTTGGTTGTCCCCATGGAAACGCACCCCTTTTGTTTAAGCCAAAGTCGTTGGCTCGTGCTTTTCTCAGCAATTAGGAGGCTGTCCGCAGAAACTGCACCCTCCTTTAGTTAAGTATGCATCCAGCTACAAATATAAACACAAATACTCATGCTGTAATTATGCCAGAGCATGTGTTTGGCTTTAATGCGTTTGGCGTTTGACTTGCAGCTGTTACAGCAGCCAGCGAGGAACAGTCTGGAGTGTAAAGTTATTCTTGTGAGCAGCAGGGTGTTGCGTCTTAGCTATGGCTGTGACAGCCTAGCAGAGTTCACCTACGTACAGCCGTGTTGTAATTCACTGTTGCTGACAATGAGGGTTTGCTTGGCTTTCTCCACCTGACTTCAGCTATTGGCTGTCTGTAAATCACGTTATGATCAGTGCATCCAAGGGTCTGAATTGCAGGCTCTTAGTTTCTTCACGTGGCTTTATTTAGTCAGATTTCATTAATGCATCAGAGTTTTTTTTGGCCCACTACTGTGGTAGGGTATTTTTTTTTTATGAATTGACGCTTTTAATAGAGTTAGCTTGGCCTGTTTTTCACTCTGACCTTAAATTCAATTCAGCAGTGGCCTTTAGCCAGCTCATTAGAGCTAGAAACCACACATTCAACCTCACACTCTTTCCCTCACACTGAATAAATGGAACAATCGACATAGTTGGCCTCCATAGCTATGCAAGTGGGGTGGGTTTGCAGGGGCTGGACCACACAATTGCTATTTGTTTCTTGCTCATTGTTCTGTCTCTGCCTCTCCTTTTAAGTCTTGATCAGATTTGGTTGATATAGGATTAGGTCACATTTTAAAAACATCTATGTAGCTAATGATATGTATTTATTTACAATAAAAATAAAACCTTTATGTCTGTATTTGTGGAGGAGACAAAATGGAGATAAAATGCATCTGTCTTTAGCAAAAGCCATATTATGACACGCATCGGTTCACTGTACCGGGAATTGGGTGCAGATTTGAAAGGAAGGGAGTGTTATCTGTTGCGTATATTTTGGTGTAGCTGCAGCACATGGAGGCTGGCAGCAGCTGGGAAGGAAGTGGAGCAAATTAATCTAATCACTGCATCATAGGCAAACAAATAAAGAGCTGTGAGCTGTTATTATTAAGCACACGGTTGAGCAGGGTGAACTCTGGACAGAGGACATCATGCACTTCAATCAGGAATTCTAATCACAGATTACACCTCCTTATCTGATTTAAAACAAATCATGCAACAAACACACCACTCGGAATTGTGGCCTTGAGTATTACATTGCTTTCTAGGCAGAATCTAACATTGTATACAGTACATTGCGTCTTTACAGTCTGCCATGAATTGCAAAGACCAGTGCCTGATTCTAATCAGCCATTCATTATGAGAAAACCTTTCTGTATTGGACTATGACTGTTTCAATTCCAAACACTGCACCCCTTTGGCAGTAAAAAAAAAAATGTTTTAACATCCTTAACACTAGGCAGGGTCACAGTTGAACAAACCCAGATGACCAGAGAATGCTCCAGGCTCTCCAAAGTAAACCGGACACAGCCTATACTCTTCCCATACCGTGGCAGATTTTAATTTGATTCTCAGATCCTGAAGAAGAAAGCTGTTGTTTTTTTTTCCTTTTCTGTTGTTTATTGTGCTGTTATGTCGAGTTTTGATTTTTATTCAACATAGTAGAGAGTATGTACTCAACATACACCACCATTTCACTCCATCAATTGTTTACAGTCAGATTTGTGACTCTTCCTATGTTTTTTTACCCAAGCTCAGTCATATTTGTTTTGTTAGCAGAGTAGCACTTTACTGCTTGTTTTCTTTTAAGAAGTGGTTGACACACATTGGTCTTTCCCAGGTACCATTGAAATGGCTATTAAATGGTGCTTACTGCTTTACGTTTGCGCCATATTACAATAAACTGTACAATATTCTCATTTAACAGTTCTTTCAGAAGCAAAATATAGACTTTGGCTTTGCCAGTGGACCATGGAAGACTTACCACATTCTCAGATCCGTTGTGTGAGAGCTCATGGATGTATGAATAGATCCTGAGAGCTTATGACTGGGATGCCTGCTAATAGTTAATATGTTCATAACCCTTATCCTGATGGCTTTATCTGGCTCGCACACAAATACATATTCACACAGGGCAAAAGCAACGCAACATTCTTAAAATTTTAACATGATTTATTTAGCAAATGATACACATATCTAAATCCTTCTCCATGTGCATATATGAAAGGCCTTTCATTTTCCAATTCATACTTTTATCCTCATCAACCCAAATTCCTCCACGGAGAAGTTTTCTGTGGCATGTTTTATCCTGGTAAAGTAGCAGCAGGATCTGACAGAAAATCCCTTTGAACTCTGTGAAATATTGGAAGTCTGAGCTTTAATCTGGGGCTCTCTGGTTACTGTTTTGATAGAGCATGTACTTGGCCAGCCAACTGTACTGTAGGCCAGGCATAGCGATTTTACTGTCATCAAGGTTGTAGTCATACTTGACAAACTGTTTCAATGACGTAGTTTGAAAGATGTTTATGATATTATTTGCCAGATACTAAATGCTTGTATGTTATTTAGTGTGAAATAGTGAGAAACATCAAACCAGACCCAGATCAGCTATTATTCATTTTTCATTTCTTGTTACGGCTCGTTCACACTTCAGACTTGCTTAAGTTGACAGTTAAAATAAGCAGACATTTGGATAAGTAGCTCTTAACAACCATTGCTCTGATAGCAGGACATTTCAGAGTTGTAACTGAGACACATGAGGAGGAGTGGACACGGTTTGCCAGCCCTGGCCCTCACGATGACCCTCAGATTCAGTGGTAAAGCTAATAGAAAATCTCAGTCGTAAAGACTACCACCACATGACTAGGAAGCTAAAAGAAAAATAATATCCCCATTCACAAGAAGTGGAACGCAGAGAGAACATGTGGTTTTACGAAGCCAGGATAGGCACCTGCCCACAAACCATATATTCATCCTCCCCTCTGGCCTGCTATTTTCCGAAGAGCCTTGTGGAAACACGACATGTATTAAAAAGTATATATTTCCCCTGTAAAATACCACAACACTTTAATTCCAAATAATAAAATGAGTGTGATCTGACTGTGGCTAAAATTAAGATGGTTAGTTTTCATAACCATATTTGGCAGCATTATTTAGAACTGCCGCTACTAGGGTAAAGTTTTTTGTGAATAGTAATGTATATTTTCCTCGCTAAGGAACACCCAATTAGAACGGTGCTGAGCTCAGGCTATACTTTTGCATTTGCCTCCATTAACCTATCACACATCCTGTGCCCTACACTCTTTGGCATCATTTGCCAAGCTCTTCGTGCTTTGATTTTGAAACTACAAAGTAATGAATTAGCATTTTCTCTGAAGTGTGCATTATTCAAGCATCAGGAGTCTTTGTGTGAGCTGCCACGGAGGATTGATGATAGTCCTACATGCCAATACTGCTAACAGGAAGTTGACCTCAGTGTTGTGACTTCACAGCCCATGTGGGTGTTGGGTTACTTAGCTTGGCTCCAGCGTTACACTGACGAGGGTCATTAGCCTTGAGGGCCAGAGCAACCCTCAAAGAGGGTGGCACTTCCAATAGGTGTCACTGCAGCACACTAGACTTGATCTACTGACCGGCTCATACACAGACTCAGGAAGCACAGTATGATATGAACACTTTAGACAAGGCAGCACCCACCTCCAGTCCTCCCAGCTGTGATTGGGGTCAGAGGAGACTAACATCAGTCTCTTGTCACCGGTGGTCTCCCTAACTGAATTTCCTATTCATCTCACACCGCCTTTCCCGTAATTATGTAAATCTGTTGACTGAATTTGGCGGCAATACAATCCTCAGCAAAGTGTAACAACAAGTAACGCGATGGAAGAATCTGGTTTGAATTAGGGCTGCATTTGAACTGGACTCGGGCTTAGTGAGTACACCACACCTGCATTACATTACCACAGTGTGGAGGAGACAGAAAGGAGGGAGAGCGTAAAAGAAGAAAGCCAGCAGAGTTAAAGGATGTTAAATGAACTGGAAGAACTCTCAGTATGCAATATTAAGAACTGTTTTATTACAGGCTTACATGAAAGGGGGAAAAAGCAGCAGGAAGTACCAAAAAATATTGCATTTCAGCTGTTAAGGAAGTGCATCAAGTTATAGTATGAACTTTGCAGCCATGCAGTTCCCATGGCCACATGAGTGTTTGTTTTGCTTTTAAACATCTTCATGTAATAATACCGCTGCAAAAGTCAATAATTTAGTCAGATATCTCAATCTTAAACATACTGCTCCACTATCTACTATTTATTCTTCTAGAGGTGTGGATGTGGTCGTGAAAGTGAATGGCCTTAAGCATTTCATATCCTCAGTGGACCTCAAAGGCAATTAAAAACAGAAGAAATCTAGATAAAAAGGTGCAGGAAAAACATAGGCACCGTCTTTTTTTTCTGGACTGCCTGTTAAAACTGGTGCTACGTATCCCACAATGCAATGTGACCCCTCTTGGCTATAGCATATGTTTATGTGTGTGTGCGTTAACAGCTAAAGTAGCCTGAACTATTCTCAGTCAGAGATGAGGGGTTGGCTGCACAGTGTGTACATGTAATCTAGCTTCTCTCTAACTATTTCTTCTTATTATATTTTGTAGTCTTCAGTCTTTTGCCTAAAGCAGACAAATCACCTGAAGTGATGCCACTTCATCCACTTCATCAAACTTCAACGTTTTTCAGTTGTGTGTAGATCTGTTGCCTCAGGGCCTGTGAAGTACGATGCATGGCGTTCCCCTTCAGTGACAAAATGAAAGTATGTACGTCTTTCTCCACACGGCTGCTTTCAGCTCTATGGACATTCCTGAATTCTGACTATTAGGCATTATGTGCTGTAGATCAGTTACAGGCCACTGTAAGTTGAGCTACAGAGCTTTAGATGATAGAGGCTGATAATGTAATAAATGATTAACCTGTGACTTTCATTCAGCACAGAAAGAGCACTGTTACGTTTCTTCAAGTAGCTGTTAACATTTAGCTTCATTTCACTTCCTTTTGAAAGCTCCTACTGTTGCTTGTATTGGACACGTTCTTGTCTAGGTTAAGGGCTGCTCAACAGCCCAAAAGTGTTGTCAGTTTTCTGTCATCCACTAAAGGCTGGGTCTAAAAATATAGAGCTTTTATTGCTGGGATGATTACATTAAGTAGTGTAAGTATCACTGCAAAACCCTTGAAGGTCTGACATCTATTTTTTTTTTTATTTAGCACGTGTTGACACATTTCTGGAATTTGCGAGAGCAGCTTATCAACTGGTAAACACCTAATACTGACATAAAATCTGATAAAGACATGAAAGACGTGATCCAACTTCTGTGCAATCAGCGCAACGTACACATACACGGCAAACTGATCCTGCATAATTGCTGGACAGAGCTTCAAGTTCTGTTCTTTGAATAAATTCATCTTCTGATACAGCTGCGTCTGTGTGAGTCCTCCGAACATTTCCATGGAAATAAACTCCACATGTAGAAGAAGCAACAATCTAATAGTTTGTTGATCCTAGTTTTCCCTTTGTCTTATGTTTTAATCCACTATGAGCATTATTTTCTCTAACCATTAATCCTCTGCCCTGCCCTTTATGCTGAACTGTGAACATGCTAGTATTCTCTGCCTGGGCATGGAGTCTGCATCTGTTGTAACTAAGCAGAAATGTTACAATATGAAACAAGAATTGTAATCTTAGTTCATATCTCTCATGGAAAATAAATACTTTTCACAAGTCATGTTTCAGGCTGCAGCGATTCTTCACACTATAAATATGTAGGAAGAGATTTTCTGTGGTAAGCAAACGCCTGTGGTGTTTACGAATTCTGATTCTTAGTTTGGCTTGAAGACTGGATGATGATGACGAGCATGGCACGTATTCAAGGCCGGAGCGCTGCTCTGAGTTTAAGGGAAGTACATTTTTGTTGTGAATGAATTATATGACTCTAGCCAGACTCAAACAACTTTTCAGCCCTGCTCTGTATATTTACTGAGACACATGAAAGGCTGCAGTGATTAATCAAGTTTGCTTTCATATTCCACACCGAACCACGAGATTGTTGAGGTTTTGAATCTCCATTGCGCCATGTGAGGTTTTACCTTTGGCAAACACAAAGCGACTGCAAATACGAAATCTAAAAGCATCAGGTCAGTGCATGATGACCAAGGACAGCTATACATACGTGTGAAATAGAATGCATCATATTATTATTCTCATTAACATATTGTTTCCACATTGTCCTCCTCCTGTTAAACAATGCGTCTTTTGGATGCCACGTCTCCCATCTGCAGCCATTTTGTCTTGGCCATTTTGTGTATATCCTGGTCAACATTTCAGTATAATTCATTTAGTGGATGAGTGAAGGCTGTGCATGCCGCTTTTATTATGCGCCCGGGATAGACCAGATGGGTGGAATCATAAATGCACCGTACTGCAGCAAACATAATCAACCATTTCAAATCCGCCAGTGAGCTAGAAATAGCTTCACAGAGGAGCAGTTCTGTTGGAACTAAATCAAACCAAATTGTGGGCACGAAATACAAAATACGCTGAAGGAAACGGCTGTGGATGACATTAGTGTGTGATTTCTTTTTTAATGTTGCATTTTCACCTCCAGACATTACTGTTTTGGTTTATGTGTCAGGGTAGATTTGTCCTGTTTGAATGTGAGTTTTTAACCTTTGTGTGAAAAACTGGGTTTGTGTTATAGGTGGCACTAATTACATACTGGTTGTTTCCCAGTTTTAAGCTGAATTGTCTTATTTATGAAAGATAATATAGGAATGACATAAATTGAATGGCTGTGTGCAGTGACCCAAGGTCTTACACATTTAAATGAATATACAGTATGATACAACTAGAAATTAATTTGGGCTGTTAAGCATGCTTAAATGTTAAACTTGTGGAAAATTATTATTTTGTTCCAAGCTACAAACATCGCATTTCATAACTACCTGTCTTTCACTTTCTGGTTCAGTTGCAAGGCCAGAGAAATTTAAAAATAATTTGTTTTCCTCCCGAAGTTCAAAGTAATGATCGAGCGTAGGTTTGACTTCGCCAGAAAAGACAATGGAAATGCTGTAACTCGTCTGGATGAGGCAAACAGTTTACTGAAACACCAAAACAACATATCCGACGGAAATCTCTCTGTAAGTAAATACAGATTCTGACGTTTGCACCATGTCAGCCCCCTGAGGTGAATGAATTGTTTATATCCTCAAAGCTCTGGACTCTGCCTTGGAACATTTGGCAAGAATAGTTCTGTTGGAAAACACTGAAAAAAAGATGCAGATCAAAAGACCCAAAAGCTGAATATGTGGCTCCCAGAGCTGTAAACAAAAAACTAACACGGTCGACTTGCCACTGTCGTACAAAAATAAAGACATAATAATGAGAAGATTAAAACAAGAACATGAAGACAAATTTAATCTGATTAGAAGAGTAAAACTTCAATATGATGTTGTATGTGAAATTGGCGCTAAACATAAACCACGTGTGACGCATGTGGTTTACATGTGCCGGGCTAAAAGATGACCAAAAGCTGCTCTAACGAAGCAAGAAACTGTTTGTTATTGACCGTTTTATTACGAGTCTCTCTCGAAATCACATGTAAGAAAGTCCCTGACGAATGGCCCATATATGAGTCCAAATAGAGGTAAACTTAACAGAGTCTAACAGTTTTTACTGTTTCATTGGACTCATTATGATTTGAAAATAGTTAGGCATCTGACAGACCACTTGTTTGGCACGTAGGCACTGAAACACTGTTAGCTTTGGCTTAATAATAGACAGCACAGCATGCAGACTTATTAGAATTTCCTGGCTGGATCAGTAGAAATGATGATAGAAGTGACAGGAACTGCAACAAATTAGTCCACGCGGATGTTCATAATTTGTCGGAGGATATTTTCATACGGCAGTTTACCTATCATTAAGCTCTTATTATTTCTTCTCACAGTTTGTTTTTTATCCACTGGTATGTGCGCTGTTCACGAATCAGTCATCTTAACCAGAAAAGGCACTGCCTTGAAATATTGTCAGTGGCAGGTCATCTCCCAAAGCTCCACTTCTCTACATATGAGGTCTGCGTATGAATGAATATGTCAAATTCACAGTCTGCGCTGAAGTATCCAGTCCGCAGTTTGACCAGAGGGATAGTGGAGGGAGGAACACCTGGTTAGCCGTTCTATAACAAGCTGTCATTGGACCTAATGAGCTCCCTGATTGCCTCCCCCAGGGAGCATGTAAAACCTGTGGGCTCTGTAAAATAACCATTTCTATTTTTACCCCAGTGGATAAAACCATACTGATTATAAATCACAGGGTAATAGTCCGGGATGCAGGTCAGACATGCACAGGATACTCCAGGGTTTGATTTGGAGACTTTTAACCTTTTGACACATGAAATGCAACGCTCTTGATGAAGATATCCTGCATCCTGATTTCCTCCACTGCCCATCTCCAATGATGACGGAGGAACTGATGGAAGACCAGTGATGTCTGCGCTGACATGCAGCTCCTCTGTGGTTATCTCATAGCATAAAACATGTGGAAGGGCGAGGTGAGCTTTGCTACCTGGGCCACCCTCCTGCCACCACATCATCAGCAATCAACCTCAACATTCTCAGCAGCCCGCCCACATTAGTGGTGTGTTCTGAAGGTGATTAGTACTGACACACTCAGGGAAACAGCCATAAGCAAGGCTGTGTTTGTTTAGCCTCTGTACAGAGCTCAGGGCAAACAAGAAGGTTTTGCCAAATGATGGGTGGCATGTACTGTAAACTGACTGGTTCCCGCCAGCTCTCGTCAGCTCAAGCGTGTTTGTGTGTGGTCGTGGCTCCAGTGGAATGGCTGCTTGAGGCTGTATACATTTCTGCATTCTTTGCGCTGTTGCTTTATCTTGGTTATGGATGAGGATGAGTCCCGAAAATTTCAGATGCCCCCCTATTAAAACCTCACCGTCATACTAACTGCTTCCACATGCCGCAACTGACACAACGCCCTGAGTGGGTTTCGTTGAATGAGTAAACAGGGAAGGGAGTGTCCAGACACAAAGGTGTGAGTAGCATCGAGGAGACCCAGCCAGATCTATTTCACTATGTCATCAGGTGAAAGAGCCCCAGTGGATGTCCTCCCTCTAACAGCCCCCACTCAACTTGGCCGTCTCATATTTCAGTTGCCCTCAATGGGCGCATGGAAATTCTCACCACGATCTGGTTAGCACTATTACAAAGAGCCCTGTGGCCAGCTTCAAAGCACACATCCGTACACATGTGCACGAGCACGCAAAGGATTCCACCATTCATCACAAGAATGTATGAAAGGGAAACTGGAAATGACAAGTAGTCTCAAGTGGACCGATGCTGAGCAATTTGCATGATCCTTCGTCTGGAGTGGCTGACATAGAAGCACTGACATTGTTTCTCGGTGTTGTTGCTTATCATTCGTGTTGTATGCAGCCAAAACCAAACCATTGTTTTCTTTCTTTTTTTTTTTTAATTTAGTGTCAGTGACAACACACTCTCAAAGAGAAGTTTGGATTTACAGAGCAAAACCTAAACCTTCCCACCCAGCTGTTTGTTTCCATCTGACAGTTGAAGCTTTCATGGCGCCGACAGTTTGAAATGACACCCAGCTTTATGTTGTGAGGCTGCCTGGCACATTTCTTTCTCATTTACAACATTCTCTTTTCCTCCAGATGACTTAGCCAGGTCACTAATGTTTTTCTGTTTGTCTCAAGTGAGCAGAGAAGAAGGCCGGGGCCTGATGTTTGAATATTTGACAGCCAGCGTCCAGGATAAATGCCTTCCCAGGACAAAGGCCGTGAGCAACACACATATATACACATACAGCTCACTCTGTGGAGAAATTTAATGCGGCTTCCACTAGGGAGGGCCAGACTAGTTTATGAATATTGATAGAGTCTGGCTGGGTCAGCTCCAGGGCTCTGGTCTTCCTAATGTGATTTAACACACCTCATTGCAAAGATAGTGTGAAGCAGCAGTCACCCAGCGCTGGTGGCTCTGCAGCGCTGCCAGCCAGACACTTAGCCCAAGTGTCGTTGGTGCCCACTGACAGAGATTTGACAGAAGTGTGAGCAAACATGCGTGCAAGTAGAGTTTTGAGTTATTCTGTGTTGGCTTGTTAGAAGCATACATTATAAAGAATCTTGGATCGCTGCAGTATAAAACATCTACACATGTACTTCCTTAACATTCTCCTATTTTTTAATCCCCGCACAATGAACTATGTGGTAATGAAGCCTGTGATGTCACAGCCTTGTCTTCACCCATATCCAGTTTCTGAGTGCTGCAAACTTCTACACGTAATGCAAACAATAAGAGGCAGACATACTAATGCCGACTCGTTTTTTTTTCTCCCACACACACTCAGATGTACAGGCGTGTAATTCGACATAGGGCTGCTGTCAGACGTGCAGTGTAGTTATTACACACTTCAGAGGTCAGGAAAAGTAATGGGATTTAAAGACTGCATTTTGTCACGCCTTCTGACTGAGAAAAAAAACCATACAGTATGTTCAACAAACGCTTTTCCCCTTTTTGAAGCCATGATATTATTCTTTGCTTATATCTGATCCATTACTTTTGATTTATGTTTTCTAGACCATAACCTTAAGATTTCAGGAGATTGTGAATTTCCTTTTTTTAGCATCTGGTCACAGAACAAGCAAGCCCCCACACCCGTTGCGCCCCAGCTATGCTCTTTCTGTTCCTAAACTGGTGGTGTTATTGATCTTGGCCTTCTGTTTCAAACCCAATTCCAGCGTCATTTGGTCAGACCCTGAGGTATACTCTGAGCCATGAATGGATCTCTGTGTTGTTCTCGTAGGGTTTTGGACCGTTCCATCACCAGCTGGGTTTTGAGGCGACACCCTCGTCCGACTCCTTCAGTCTGAGCTGCTTTTGATAAAGCCTCCTTTAGATACTGTCAGGACTGTTGTTTCTGTAGCTCCCCTGTAAGACACGGACCATTTGATGCCAGAACACACACATGCGAAAACACACTGGAACATTCATGCAGACGCGGGTGCACATTGGTGCATGTCATACACATACCGTACCGCTCATACCATACAGTGTACACATGATTCTGGCAGCTGTTCTGAAAGAATGGGGTTTAGACATTTTATTTTGAGTAGGAATCTAACGCATGCAAATGAGGCTTGTGTGTTGTCGTAACCTATTGTGTTTGTGCTATTCTCCTACACCACTATAGCAGGTAGCTGAATATATTACAACATCTACTTCAAGATGTGTTTTAAGAGTCACTGGCACCCTGAAAACATTTTCAGTCCCCTAAATTGTAAAACAAATCCTCAAATAAAATATACAGAGAAGTATGACCTTTAGCCTTAGAGGCCCAAGCACTTATTTCTCCTTAATTCCTGTAGTATCCAGCCACTAATCCGTTATGACTGTAGTATGTTCATATATGAATAAGCAGCATGTTATCCTGAGCGATGTCCGCATCATCTTATCACCAGAAGTGTGTGAGTGTTTTAATAAAAACACGTAGTGGTTGCCGTGGCACCCAAGTGGAAACAAAACAGATGTCAGCTGGTGCAGGCGGCGTGTGTGACAGAAGGGCCTCTGAGATATACGCTGGACGTGCGGCATGATGCTCCTCTGCTGTTCGGTGATATAGGTTAAATAAACTCCCCGGGACGAGAGCTGGCTTGCTGTGACATCACTCAACTGTTGGAGGAAATGTTTCTGGCACCAGAGCTGAAGTTTCAAGGTGGCCTTGTTTCTTTTTCGCTGGATTTGATTCTATCACCATTAAATAAAGCGTTGTAGAGGGACCGTTCAAGGCCATATTTAGAAGTGGGTCTATTGTAAAGAGAGAGGGAGATCATGGGAGAACGTAATGGGGTTTCTAATGTACTCTCTTTGCCCCATTACATCCAGATGTTTTAACAGCGTGTTTGATTTTTCTTGCCACCCGCATCTCATCTCCTGTCTTTCCACACACCTTACATATTAGCACACATGCCTGTTATCAGGGAAATGTGCCTATTGTGTGTCCAGATGAGTAATAGTCTGAAGGGAAGAATAGAAATGTGTCATGGTGAAAGAATGTGGACTTCAGACCTCTTCTGTAGGTGATATTTCTTTCTGCTCTCAACATCTTCCAATGATGGAAAATTTGCACACGTGTCAGAGTGATACGTAGTAGGTCTAGGGTGCAGTACAATGTGGTAGGTAGGAGGCTAATGATATATTGTGTGTTTCCTTGTCTTGCAGCTGAGATATCAACATGGCTTGACTACCCCAGACCTGCAGCAGACACTACCCAACCTGAAGAACTTCCTGGAACATGGCCTGATGGTGCGATGGTAAGACAGTGAAAGACACATATTTTTGTGTTAAGTAAACTTAAAGGGTAATCTTCGGATTGTGAGACAATACAAAGTACTTTAATTCTTTTCACTAATTTATTATTTTTAATATTTAATTTATAACAACACTAATTATCATTACCAAAAGGAAGACTATTCATTTAGGTCCAGTCATCTATCACGTTAACAGACCATTTCAAATAGCAACAACAACATGCAAAACCAGACGACCTTTTCCAAAATGACTGCTGCAGGATACAAAACACAACACCAGACATGTCCTGGTGGGAAAGTTTCCTCACATACTATAATTCTAAGAGGAAAAGAGTCTTGGACGCTTTTCCGCAAAACATGAACTACTTCTCTAACCTCTAACTTGTCTATCAGTCGCATACTCAGAGTGTGCTGTCAAGTGGACACAATGCATTTCTCTGGCACTTCTCATATCTGAAAAGACTCTTCATGACAGCCAGTGTCAGTCGTAATTATGGCCAACTGACAGACAGTTCCGTAACTCATGTGAAGTAGGTGTTGCGAGGGAAATTCAGCTCCTTTACACAAGCTTTGACTTAAAGAACTTAAAGAAAAGTGCTAGCCAAGCATCGCACAAAGCTACACACAGCCCATAACTGAACAGTTTTTGTAAGAGGCAGTGATATATTAACTGACTTCCAACAAGCCTGCCTACTTCCTGCTAGTAAATTATTCTATGGTTTGTGTACACTTAGTGAGAAATATCTCTTATATAAATGAGTAACTGTAATGAAACAACAGGATACACATAACTAGTTACTTTTTAAGAAATTGTTAGATAAAAGTATTTTTGTAATTTGGGTTTAAACTCCCTAAAACTAAAGCTGAGCGTCTGCACTTTAACCTCATATTCATTGCATATTTATAACTTGAAAATGTTTTGGTAAACGCAACAAAAATTGTCTCAGTGTCCAAACGTATACAGACCCAACTGTAGTACTGAGGAGAAAAATACAGAAGTTGTATCAATATTTGTGGAGCACCCTGCCTTTCAAATGGCACCAGTCCTCCTAGCCCTGTTTGATCCTGATATTAACATGTGTCCTGAGTGATTGGAAATATCCAGCTGTAAGTACATGTATTCACACATGGCATTAAAATATGTCTTCACATCCGCCTGGACCCGCAACTCGCGATCTGATTACAGTTTCACGCTCTGTATTCAAATAAACACCGACATCAGTTGGGGTGCAGTATAATATTTTAACAGCTGATGTCTCTAATGGGTCACTACCTACCGCTGTATCAGAATCATGAGCAGCGCTGGTTGTTGTGTGTGCGTCATGACAAGTCTGTTATTTGTGTAATATTGAGCTCCACCCTGATGTTAGTTATTTTAGAGACCTGCACAAAGCTCTGATTCATTCGTTAATTCTTCTTCTTGTTCTTTTTTTGGGAATGAATGAGGAAAACCTTTGCTTATACAAGAGGATGAGAACAGCCAGTCAATGTGGCCAGGATGCATTGTGTGTACTATCCAGTCTCAAATGGATCACTCTGGATCTATGTTAATACCGGTATAGTCTAGGTCCTAGACACACTTATACACAGTTCTTATCGGGACGTGTCATTGATGTTCATTGATGTTGTCGTATAATGCCAGACTGACTCCAGATCAAAGTAGATTTTTAAATTAAGAACTGTTCTAATGAAAGACTATTTATGTGACACATCACAGTATGATTCACATATGAGTATGAATGCGTTAGGTTAAAGTTAAGAATGCTATGCAGTAGTCCTTCGCTATAACGTGGTTCACCTTTCGCGGCCTCGCAGTTTCGCAGATTTGTTTGGTGCAATTTTGCATCCTTTTTTTTTTTAACAGCGCATTGTTTTCTGCGTCCTGATTGGCTAAGGGAGAGCCCGCGTGACGTCTTCTGCGTCCTGATTGGCTAAGGGACTGTAGACCATTGTCAATCAGTCTCCTCCATACGGTGTCTCTTGTACAGTACAGAATGTGTTCAACTTACCAAATTTACATATACAGTATCTTTGATCGCTGGCAGTGTGACTGAAGTGTGGTATGTTTGCAAGTCATTGAGAAAAGTTTATAAAGTGTGTAGTGAGGGTTTTGAAACCTTAAAACATTTATAATCATTGTAAAAAATAAAGCTGACTACTTAACGGATTTCACCTATTGCGGGTTATTTTTGAACGTAACTCCCGCGATTAACGAGGGACCACTGTATCTCAACTCCTAATCATGTACCACCTCTACACATCAAGATGCTGATGAGATTTGCAGCATCCACTTTATCCTGGTGAAGTGGAATGCTTAGATCTCTGCCTCTCCTTATACTGTCTTATGGCCTGTAAGTAACCCTTCACTAAAACCCAAGTTGGTCTGCGTCAGATTTCAGCTCAGCTGCCCTGTAAAAAAAAAAGAAAAAAAAAAAAAAGCCGTCTTTGATCTTCACTTCTCTCCCAGGGTCAGCAAAGGGGAAAATGTGTATTACACACATTAATTGAATAATCTTTTGTTTTGAAAGGAAAGAAGCCATGAAAAGCTTGTACTCTCAAATCAGGTCTCCACTGCCCCCACTTAATGGGAAGTGGAAGGGCCCAAAGATAGCCGAGATGAAAGCATGGGCCCACTAGCCCTCCAGCTATGAGGCTATGCGTGTGTCTATGTGTGTACACATACATGGAAGTTTGTAAAGAAGGTGGAAATGTTACAGTTTTCGAGTGGTTTACCACAGTCACACTCCTGCATCACAACCAGACCACAGGTACAGGGACAAAAGCTGCTCTGTACTGACTACAGTCAGAAACTACCTTTCTTGTCATCGCAAGAGCATTGAGCCTGGGTTACCAGAGCAATGCTTAGTTCTATCTTTGGGGAAAAGACATTCACTTGGGTGACACCATTCTCCCCAAGTATGAAGCAATAGTATGAAGAAGCCAACTGTTGATTACCTTCATCTAGTACAAAGACTGAAAGCAGACTGTGACCAAGATGTTATCTGCCTAAGGTCACCTTATAAGCCCAATAATTAAATGCCATGGTACCTCCACAATATGTTTTTTGAAGTTTGGTTCTTGATCAAAATTACTTTTGTTTGATTTTACTCGTAAGCTACATTTAACTATCTCACACAAGGGCATAATTCAGATACAGTATCTCATGCTGGGACCCAAGTTATGAAACATCGGTTGTATAATAAAGGCTGTGTAGCAGCTGCAGGTAATTTTCCGAATTACTGTGACAGACAGGCTAAGCTATGGGCTAAGCTCCTTCCTTTGTCTCTCTGTGTCACTCCTTTCTTCCCTTCACACATCCAAACTGGGATGATTTTAAGAAGGACATGTCAAAGGAAACTGTTTATGGGAGAAATTTTGACACGGTCCCTATCCCCATATATAACTATTTCAGCATTCATCCAGGCTGCAGTGAGGGGTTTCACGAAGTGGCGAGAGCCGCGCAATGTTGGCATAGTGGATTCATCTTGAACATTTATATGGACTGAAAGGAAAAAATGAGGAAAAGCAATGTCCATGTAAGAATATAAGAGAGCGCACAGCAAACTGTGTCATTTTTCTACACTGAGCTACATGATGCTCATCTGGCGAGCTGCTGATCCTATCTTTATGCATTTCCAAACGCACTGTCTCAGAAACACATCATAACATGTCAGAACATATACAGTGTAGCCCGGCTAAGTAATGGACAGTATGGGTTTGTTTTTTAAATCATGCTGAAGGATAAGAAACAGTGGAAAATTGAGATTTACCAAGAGGCAGACATAGACAGTACTAGAAACCAATTCTTTGTAAACTGCACAGTCTGCCAAGATCAAAGCAAACACATTCAACATGCTCCCATTTGCCACTCCATGTCCGCTGAGGGCCTGGCAGATGTTCACAGGGTCTTAATCCCACTCCTGGTGCTTGGAAGCGAGGCTATGGACACAGGGTTGATGCAAGGTGTGGCAGAAGGTCTGGCCAGGCAGATTCAGGACTGCAACTGGAGGATGTGAAACTCCTGAAGAACCTCATATTGTTTTGGAGGAAACTTTTGTAAAAGCATTTGTTGCGTGATATACAGAGAGAGTTGCAGTATTTAGACATCTGCAGTCTTGTCAATGAAAAGGAGGGAAAATAAATCTAAAATTTATATGCTTAAAATAAGCGTTTGCACAAGGTACAAGCCTGACATTTGCCCTGTGGATTTATTATATTTCAAATAATGGGTGATGATCTGGAAGGAGGAATCAAAAAGTCTTTTTTGTGTTCATGGATATTCTGTAAAGCTACAGTCATACTATGAACACCATTTCCTCTTGGGTATAATAATGCCGTATCCATTCCTTTATTTCCACCTCTCTTGTGTAAATCATTATTTCCAGTCCTGGGAAATATCTTAAACACTATTACATCCATATAGATGTAGAGTACATTTTTGTACTGTTATACAGCTAATTAGTCTTTAGTAAGAATACATTTTTAATGTAGTATTACACTGCTCTTCATTGACAGTGTGCAGTATGTAATGGGGTGTTGTGTTCTTCCCTATTTCTTGGATTCTTGGCGGTCACAGCAAGAGAGCAGTGTTGCCAGATCGTGCAGTTTCATGCCCATATGGGCGGTATTTGCAGGTAAAAATAGAGTTTGGCCAGTAAACAAAATTTGGGTGGGTTTGAGATAATTTTTTATTATTACTTTTTAATGCTGATTTGAAACAAACCCAAAGTGCTATTACTCTTTCCAATACTGTGTGCTTGTGTGCGTGCGCGTGGGTGTGTGTACTTGTGCTGCTTTCTAAAGAGTAGAGAGGCTCCATGGTCTTGTCAGTGGTCTACATGATGTCATCAAATGGCTTCCCCGTAGCCAGATGTGAGTAGTTATGGTGGTTGGCTGCTGCAGGTTATTGCTGGATGACTTCTAGGCTAAGCCTGCTTTACGTTTTATGATAGGCTGCACTTGTGTAAGTAATCAGGGTGGTTACATTACTAAAGGAAATATCAATTTGATATTTTGGGCAGTTTTTTGTGTGTTTAAGGTGTTTTTGAACAGCTTTTGTGCTGGAAACCATCAGCTGTATCTTGCAAAACTGCAAGACAAGCAACAAGAATCAGACCTGTCTGAAAATTAGTCTTAAAAACCAATGCTTAATTTTGTCTCTACTTCATATCAGTACCTTATTTTAGTTGGAATAAGAACTTGGTTACTGATGTAATGTCTGATAATGCACCTTTAAGCAGTGTAATGGAGTTGTCAGTTAGTTGATCGTGTTGTACATGCTGTGCTGTGGTCATTCGCACTCGTGAAAGGCCAGACAGTCAATAAGACTGGCCCTATTAAAGCAAAAGAAAACTTTGCTTCCACCTTAGCGCATATCAAATTTTTAGTAATGTTTACTCTAGTACTTTCATAGGGATTTCCCTACACCACTTCAAACGACCAAATCTTATCTGCCATTGTTTGCTTTGGCCCAAAACCATGGCTTCTTAGCGGGATTTGGATATGAACAAGGGCATGTTGTGAAGTCTGTCTGGGGATTGGACAGTGGAAAGGCTTGGCTTACCAAATTCCTGAGTTGCCTTGAAATATGCCAGGTTTGACATCAGCAGTGGAAAGAAGAGAGCAGGCAAAAAGCTTTGGAGGAGTGAAGGCTATTTCTGGCTCGGTATGTCAAGTTTTCTGCTTGATGAATTAGACAGAGGTCTCTTAGTTGGATTTATAGTGTGTAGCCAGGTTGTTGTCTGCCTAATGCAGTAGCAAGACTGGGACCCAGTGAAAGTTTAAGTCCTACTGTAAGTGAGTATCTTTGGCCACCAGTGGAGGTAACACATCAGTGCTATCATAACTTGAGCACTGGGCTGTAACAGAAATGGAAGCAGACACAAATAAAGAAATATTTATTGAACAAATGCAATAAAACATATGGTGGGTGTGTGTGTGTGTAAATCAGTGGCTTCATTGTTGGAACTGTATCAGTGTAGCCATTTTGTAGTGAGATTTGTAATAGACAGAAACCAAATAAAACACCAGATAAGGCGAAACTTTGGAAAAGGCTTAGCTCTATATGAGGTAACACATGAAGCGCTCTGAACAAGGATTACTGTCCACTCTGCCTCCAGCACCTCAACAACCTAAAACAAACTGTAGAATAGTAACCCTACCTCCAATATTCCCTAAAAAGTATACCCCATGGGGGCCCTCAGTCAACACAGTTCAGTGTTATACATTTGGACTGAGAAACACCTTTCAGTATGGTATGTTTAGCTGAATACACTTTGCATGTCAAGTCCAAGATCCACAAAAAATATTGAAATCTAAGACATACACATGTGGAGATCAAACCCAGCATAAAAGGTTATTTTATTTTCATATCAATATATGAACTCTGTTGTAGTCCATATTAAAACCAAGTCTGGAGCCATAGTTGGTCTCTCTGTGAGGACATACAGTGCAGTCTTTGAGCTAAATGCTAACATCAACATGCTGACGTGCTGATGTTAGCATTTACAATATTCAACATCTCACCAAAGTTGTTGCACTTCATCCTGCTGAGTACATGGACATTTCATGGCCGTGCATTCCATTAAAATCAAGCATGGTCTTTACGTGTGTGTCCATCTGTGGCACATCACCCTTTGACCCAAGTGCAGTGTTGAGTTTGAGTTGTTTGGATGAGCGTCATATTTTGGCCAAAGTTTTTTTTGTTTGTTTGTTTTTTGTTATACCTTCAGTATGTCGTTGTTCAGGGCCTTTTGCATGATGTTCACATCCCTTTTCAATTACGTTATTTCCTCAAACAAAGCTGCAATTGACCCGTCCACACAGGCATTATTCATTGTTCATAGATTGCAGTGCTTTGGATGAAATACGGTATATCTTCATCAGGCCTTCACAACTGACAGCATGTTCACAACAGGTTTCAATTACAATACTTACTCAAATAAAGCAGCAGTCTGCCTATTCTTGACAGGCCTAGTTTCAACCATTACTGCATTATTTGAGGAAAAAAAAAAACATTACGTTGCCAGCAGGATGCAGCCCACTGACTGTAGCTCATACAATTTTTTATTGGTTATTTGGATGAGCAGTTCTCAATGATGCTGCAAGTCACAATCAGCGCCTCCACAACAGGCATATTTTGTTGGAAACTTCACTAGTTTCATTTAAAACTATCAGTGTATGCATAATGTCTGTGCTCAAATTACCACAGTCGGTGATTCATCATCTGGGGAACATGAAAATACAATACGTACCAGGAGTCTGGAACAAAGACGGGCCAACTTAATGATCAACATCGAAATCCCTTGCATTTTGTTGCTTCTCCTTTAAAAACTCTTTTTAAAAGGACTACATTTTGAAATGTGTTTGTACTGTTTGGGTAAAGACGGTTATAGAAAGTACATAGACTGTTTATTCGGAAAAATATGAAAAAAATCTCATGCAGTGGACCAAGGAGTTTCAAGAGACTCTTCTCATTCAAGGGTTTTTCGTTTTTCTTTTTCAATGCCTACTTTTTAGATTAATAAGATTCATTTATATTGCAGGTTCTTCAAAGTAGCCACCTTTAGCTTTGATGACAGCTTTGCACACTCTTGGCATTCTCTCAGTCAGCTTCATGGGGTCTTCACCTGGAATGGTTTTCCAGCAGTCTTGAAGGAGATTCCACAGGTGTTGAGCACTTGTTGCTGCTGTGCCTTCACTCTCTGGTCCAAACCATCTCAAATGGGTTTTTGGTCAATGAAAGATCAATGAAAGACCTCAAAGGATTCTTAGATGTGTGGTGTCACAAAAATATCTTGTGTACTTGTTCAGATGACAAATTATTTTTTGGAAATATGCTGAGAGATTAAGTGTTTAAGGCAAGGTGGTTAGCACTGATGCCTCACAGCAAGAAGGTCACCGGTTCGAATCCATGGGCTGGCTGGCCTTTCTGTGTGGAGTTTGTGTCTGCGTGGGTTCTCTCCGGGTACTCCATCTTCCTCCCACCATCCAAAGACATGCTCACTAGGTTAATTGGTGATTCTAAATTGGCCGTAGATGTGCATGTGAGTCGGTGTGCATGTCAGTGTGAATGGTTGTCTGTCTCTGTGTTGGCCCTGCGATGGACTGGCGACCTGTCCAGGGTGTACCCCTGCCTCTTGCCCGATGACAGCTGGGATAGGCTCCAGCAGACTCCCATGACCCCTAACAGGACTAAACGGGTATAGGAGATGAGGGATTAAGTGCTTAAGTGACTTCTTTACACTTCTTCTTTAGTTCTTTACCCGATTCACACAGTCTTCTCTGAACAGTTGAGATGTTTCTGCCATAATTCTTGGAAGCATTCCTTTCCCTTGGCGGTAATCATGAGAGTCAGTTCAGTGGTTTTCATGACTTCTTGAAAACCAGTTCTTGAATTTTTCCGCATTGATCGATCTTTGTATGTTAAAGTAGTGATGGACTGTTGTTTTTCTTTACTTAGTTGAGTGATTCTTGCTGTATGGATTGGGACATCAGTGAAACTGGGCTATTTACCTTACGAGGACAGTGTAAAAACCCTACCTCTATATAATTCAACAGAGAAAGAAGCCGAGGCACACCTCTTACCTGCTCCCCATAAAGCTGAGAGAATTCCAATAGTGGCCAAAGCTGTCATAATACATCTACATTATAATTATAATTATAAAACATTCTGGTTTGTTTAACACTTCTTTTGTTTACCACATAGCCTCACATCCAGCCTCTCTAAGAAAATTTAGGAAGTGTTTTTCAGCTCAACCTTCCCAGCATGCTCCCTCGGCCCATATGCTCTCAATGTCCGTACACGTGTATCCTAATTGCCTGCATTAAAAACATGTCATCGATATAACAGTTAAGATGTTTGAAGAATAAAAAAATGTTATGACTGCCCAGAGGTTTGCTTGGCTGAAGTCCTGGCTGACACACCCAGCCTCCTCTGTTAGTCTGCAGCACAATTTGACACCAGTAATGAAACAACTGTAGACCTAATCTTTAAACAAAGTTGAACTAAATAACACGCTCCATATGCAAAATTCCTCATTATACAAAAGACTTTGTGTGATGACTTTGTGATTTTACGCCAGTGTTAATAATGCATTTGTCTGTGGTGTGGATGACTAGCTGAAATCACAAGAAAGGGGATTAAATGACAGAGCCAGCTGGAGGGAGGACAGGAAGAAAATGGTTGCTAATAATTAAAATCAAAGTCATTTAATCAGCCACTGCCGTAGGGATATCACTCAGTCAAAGACCGTAGTTGCGTAGACGCTTATTAGCTTGTTTAAATGATGTACGGAAGCATTCAACTTTTAGCTCAGGACTGGACGTCTCTGGTTTCCAAACTTGTATTATGTTTCAAAGAGTCGGAAAAAAACATTTTCCACTTGATAATTGACTTCTCATGATGACATCTGTCTTTATTTCCGTGCACCAAACAGTATTTTTTTTTTTGTTGTTTTTGTTTTTTTGGGAGGGGGGGGAGGTCTGGCTTCCACAGAGCCCATGATGGTTTCATTTGTAAAGTAACAGATAAGTGCTTGCTATGGTAAATATCCAACTTCTCTCTATTCATCCACTCATCTTTAAATGAATCCAAAGATTAGGTGATAAAGAGCGCTATGTTTGTATTTTACCAGATTATGCTTTGCTGCAGAGTTAGCCATGTGCTTGTCAGAGGGGTGGGGAGCTTGTATTAAATGATGTGTTTAGGTGAGCGCGCACTGCCAAGTGAAGCACAGTCTAACTCTGTGGAAGAACACTCAGTGAATCAGGTCATTACCCTGTACCTTTATTTTCTTAACCCTGACCTTGACCTGACCAGTCAACTTTTACATCTGTGTGCCTTCATTTGGCTTCGATGTCAGTCATGAAACACAGTATCTACAGTTGTTACCATAAGCAGTTACATACTGTACCTTCAAACTGTGGATGGTTCTCGTTTACTGTATCACTGCCACTTTGAAGTTTGACGAGTTTCTCTTAAACCTAGACAGCCTTCTGCTGTCTCCTCAGACGAGCGTCCTGCCTGTGAACCCTGTCAGGACCACCTCGGCAGGATGCCTGCAAGGGTCAATCTCAGTTTTTTATAACAGCCTGTCATGTGTTTGCCGGCGAAACTATCCATCAGACCGTTAGCTAAGGCATAATAAATGCAAGTGTCAACTGGTCCTTCCATCACTGATATCTAAGCGCCACTGTTACAAAGATGACTTCCTTAGTAAGTGCCGGGCGACAGGAACATTTTTACAAGGACATCTATTATGGTTGCATGTCCGGCTTAACAAGCAGAGATTTGTCCTGGACTCTTTAACCAACACACGTGGATCTCTAAAGAGCACAGGGAGGCCCTGATTCACCTTTGACCCCGACAGTACCGTGCCTCGGCTCCTGAGATAGCAGAACGGTCACATTGAACAGACAGCTAAGTAGTCCTGTGAATTATACACGGTCTTGGCTATCGGAAGAGGCGGTGAGGCCCCCATTTAAGTAGATTTATGACTCCGGTACAGAGGCAGGGCGGGGCGTCCCAGATCTCGAGTCTGTTATCTGTTATGGAAGAAAATGTCTGACATACTTGGGTGGACGCCTGCTGCGCTTTTTCAGTCAGTAGAACGTAAGTGTAGTCTCACAGGCTGCGCAAATGTTTTCTGGATGTTGTAAGGTGGGGTGATTTACAAAGAGCTGCAGCTGCCGTTCTCCTGCATCAGGGGAAGGGAGCTGGGTGCTTTGGGTGGAGGAGTGTTGATGAGCTCAGTGGAAAATCAGGTCCAAAGAAAACCTCGTTGCTCATTAGGATATCCCTCTCTTTCGTTGGCTGTAGTGGTGATAGCTCATCGTAGTAAACACAGCCCTGTCCTGTGTTACGTGACATATTCTTCATAGAACCACTTGCTCATAATTTCTTTTGTACATCTCTCTCTTTTTGCTTCTCACAGTGACCGGCACCATGTCTCTAGCTCCATCCCAGTGCCCACTAAGTCCCAGCTTGGTGTTTCAGCTGCCTCGGATATAGGCTACCCCAGCCATACCTGCTCCCCAGACCGAGGCTTGAGGAAAAGGGCGAGCTCAGAGGCTGAGGCAGAGCTCAAGTACAAGCCAACCCCTCCACCCAGCTACAACACAGCCATGAGTGAAAAGCAGCCCCCGGTTGCCCTGGCACCGCCTCCACCTTCACCTAAACATCTGTCCTCCTCACTGGATGCCGACACGGCCTCACTCAACCTCACCACGACTGTGGAGGCCAAAGAGGAGGGAGAGGAGAAGGAAGAGAAGGAGGAGCATGGCAGCACAGCAGTTGAAGCAGACAGACATAAAAGTGCTGACAGAGAGAGCGAAGTTGATAATGAAGAGATTGAAGAGCAACCACCCAACTCTTCTGCAGTGCAGGACGCTGGTGAGAAATCATTGCCTACTATCCAGCATTCAGGTACCATGAACGGCTCTTTGGTACCAGGACAGGCGCCAGTCAGCCTGGTACCGGAGCTGCGTTGCTCTGTGGAGCAAGCCGAAGAGATCATGGGCACAGAAGCCACAGGTTTAGGCTTGGGGATGGGGTTAGGCCTAGCCGATGAGGCCCGTCTGGAAGAGTACCGCTGCATCCCCGTGGACCACGCAGTAGCTGTGGAGTGTGACGAGCAGGTGCTGGGTGAGCTGGACGAAGCTGGCTTTGAGGAGTTCTCTAGGCGCATTTATGCACTGAACGAGAACATGTCCAGTTTCCGTCGGCCGCGCAAAAACTCTGACAAGTGAGGCATGGGACCTAAGGAGAGAGGAAGGAAGGCATCAAGAAAGTTGCACAGGGGATTTGGACAAATACAACACAGGGATATAAACTGAGAGGACAAAGGCCTGGTCCTCACTCCTTAATAACAGCATCAAAATCATAGGAACTATTCTGGAATTACAACAATTTGCACTTGTAAACATTTCCATAGTAATCTTTAAATGAAAAACTGTTAAAAGTGAAAGTACTGGGGCAGCGAGCTTAACTTTTAGCTTTGATGCCAGATTTGATGTGTTAAACAAACAAAAAAAAAACCTCTGGCATTTTTTATTCAATAAAAGATTTTCGGTCTCAGCATTACAAATCAGCCTCTGAATTACTGTGAATTCCTTTACATGGGACCATTTCTGTACATTTACACGCAAATAATGTCACTGTTTTCAAATCCATATTGCAATAACAGCCCCTGGCCTCTTATACAAAATGTAATCTCTTATAAACTGCATTTCAAATGTTCATCCACACCTATATTGTAGCGTCAGTACATTTTGTTTCATTGCAGCAGCTCCAAATATCTCTCTCTTTGTCACCGTACCTCAAGTTTCACCAGTGCTTGCTTCTTAACTTGTGGAGTTCTTGGGAATTTTAGAGCTGGCTGTCCCAGTACTTCCACCTTTGATTGCTCAAGCAAATGTTAAGACCCTTCCTGAGTCTGACTTCAGGGTGCAGGATAGCGAGCATGTGCAGGAGGGAGTACTTGGGTAAGTGTGTGCGCTTCACGCAAGCATTCAACCACGATCACGGTTAGAGGAATCCCCGCCAATGACCTTAGAACACCCCAGGATGAGTGAGGTGGGAGCTGGAACCAGTAGCCCAGTCAGAGACTCCCTAACTGCGACACCCTTTGCTTCGACAGGCTGACCCGCCCGCCGTTCTTCACACAAGCTCAAGTTTCTCCTTCAGGTCTTAAGATGAGGACAACAAGAGAGGCGGGTTGGAGCTCGCAGCACATGGCAGGGATACAGTGCAATTGTTTTCTGTCCATCTCTGTGTCCTCTTTTTCTCCCTTTCTTTTTTTTTTTCTTTTTTTTTAACTTTAATGTATCCCATCAATGTTAACTTCGTCCACTGATTCTTACATTCAGTAGACCAAAAATGAGATTCTGTCTATATTCTGTTGGAATGTCTCACTCAGGCTCTCCTCTAACTGTTAATAGCAACCGTCTGTGATTTAGTCCCGTGTCTCCCTGTTCTGAATGCTTTCTTGCACTGGTATTCGATTATTGCTTTATTTATGTCTCCGCAACTGTGTGTGCTTTGTTTCAAAAGTAAATCAGTGATTAGTTTTAATTCCTAATCACTTGGGATCTCATAACCAGTGTCAAGGTGCTGACTTGACCGGCCGCTTTGCATCGCCCGCCATGACGAAGAAGGACTCCTCACCGTCAGCCCCCAGTCTTTCAGATCCAGCAGTGTGGCTGCTGACTCTTGGGAACTGTAGTATTTAAAACTTAAAGATGTACCATGTTAGATCATTTCCATAAACTACTATACAGTTCAGTAAGTGACCATGTACATATACTTTTGTATGGAGATTTTTTTTTTGGTTATTAAAGACTTGCAGTCCAATGGCATGGGTGTATGTACCCCCTTTAAATGAGTTGTCGCCTGCATTTGTATTAGAATGAGAAACACTGAGAATCGGACGCTAAACATAAATGAACAGATCTAATATTTCCTGTCGACAGCCACGCTAGGACCGCTAGAGAATACGTCCTTAGACACACAGCTTTCAGTTAAATGCTAATCTTAGCATGCTAACATACTCACAGTGACGAGGCTATTGTGTGAATGTTGCGAAGTTCAAATGTTTGCATGTTAAATTTGTGTTCAAAGTAATAGCAGTGAGTTTACATAGTGATTAATGCTCAAAATCCTTAGAATAGCTTTCAATACACGCACATGTATTTTGAACACTACACGTTCTATTCCAAATCAAAACATGATGAAAAATTTTCAGATATGTTATTACCTTACAGAAAGTGGAGGCTGTTCAAAAAATTTGCAGCGTCTGCAGTTCTCTTTACAAACTCAAACATCTACTGTATAAACTGGAAAGTTCTCGAAGATTTAGCTTCCCTGTGAATCACAGAACTAATATTTAGTTGTATAACCGCTGTTTCTGAGAATTGCTTCACATCTGTGTTGCGTGGAGTCGACCAACTTCTGGCACTTATGAACAGGTATTGCAGCCCAGGACAGTTGGACTTTGTTCTATAATTCCTCTACATTTCTTGGTTTTGCCTCAAAAACAGCATTTCTGATTCTCGCACCACCAGTTTTCTATTGGATTAAGGTCCAGGGATTGGGCTGGCCACTCCATACCATTTATCTTGTTGGTCTGGAACCAAGATGCTGCTCACAAACTGCTGTTTTTGGGCTTGTGTTCTTTCTGAATCATCCATTTCCTCTTCTGCGTAAGGCAACGTGACCTCTGTAAATAATGTGATGTATTCAAACTGATCCATCATTTCTGGTATACGATAAATAGGCCCGACACATGTCCGTATCATGATGCTTACGTGACCACACTTGACAGCATACTGTGGCTTGAATTCCATGTTTGGGGGGTCCTTGGGGGAGAAACTGTCTGCGGCTCCTAGACCCAAAAAGAACAATGTTGTTTTTCACCAGTGCAAAAAAAAGTTGCGCCATTTTTCTTTTGGTCTGTTGATGCGTTCTTTGGCAAACACACTAACCTCTTCAGCACATGTTTTTACGGGAGCTTCCTGCTGATAGCTTGGCTTCACGTAGGTGTCTCCTAATTGTCACAGTATTCACAGGTAGCTTTAGGCCGTTTTTGATCTCCCTGGAGCTGATCATTGGCTGAGTCTTTGCCGTTCTGGTTGTTTTTCCAGCCATTTTATCCGCCTTCTTGCACGTCATTCGTGTTTTGGTTGCCATTTTAAAGCATCTGAGATCACTTTAGCTTAGCAGCTCATCGCTTTCTACACCTCGATATGTTTTCCCCTCTTTAATCAACTTTTTTATAAAAGTGCGCTGTTCTTCTGAGCAGTGTCTGGAACGAGAGAAATGCACTACAACCAGCAACATTTTCTCTCATGGTCCTTACATAAGAGCCACCTGTTTGACCTCACTAATAGAACTCCACACTGCTATTGTTTTGAACAGGCCCCTTTCAATTAATGATTAAATTGTACAAAATCAGCAGCAGGAATATAATTTCTGCCAAAAACAGCGACTGATCTGGTTCACAACACGAACAGCTGTGACGATATTTCAGTTGTTGGACGACAGACTTCAGTGGCATCCATCTGTGTTCCCCACCGCTGCTGGAAAACTTTTGGATCGAACATTCATGTGGATGTTACTTAGACATGTAGCACCCACCTAGACCAGACCAGGCACCCCCACCCCATAGCAATTACACTCTTTGATGGCAGCAGCCGTCCCCAGCAGGGTGCAGCCAAAAATACAAGATACAAACACAAAAATGTAACTCAAAAAAATTGAAAAACAGCACAAGGTGTTGACCTGGCCTCCAAATTCACTAGATCCCAAAATGAACAAGTATCAGTGGGATGATCCACCCAACCCATAGGACCCAAAGGCCCCCCACTAACAACATTCTGCATCCAGACACCAGAGGACACCCTCAGAAGACCCATGTGCATTCACTGGTGAGTCACAACTGTTTTGGAGGCACAAGGGAGACCTACACAATATGGAAGGAAGGTGGTCATAATGTTATGCCTGACCAGTGTTTGTCTGTGTTTGACATTGCTTATATTTTTATGTGTTATTACAGCACTATATCATCAGAGTCACTTAAGGTTGGGAAAGGATCCAGGTGCATCCCCCTTCGAACCGCCATGAATCAGGCAGGTTTAGGCTTTTAATCTTTCATGCTGCTTCTCTATTTTAGTTTATCATCTGTCAGGAAAATGTCCCGAGCGAAATATTTCATCTGTAGCAGTTTAATTTTATCAGATGGAACATTCTGCACTCGACTGGCTCTCTTTAGGTTTTATTGAGGTTTTATACTGCACCTTGCATCCCCGCTCGTTATATGGGATTAAACAGGATTTGCGACATATACTGACCTCAGGAGAAGTTTCAAGCATCTTAAACTTTTTACCCTGGTTCTAACCTTAGTTTAACTTTCCTGCTTTTGCTTGCATGTAAGACGTATATTTTTCTTATCCACGTGCCAAAGTGAAACTTTAATGATCTTTAGATTGCAAGCGGATCATTTCACATAATCACGGCACGTTTGCTCTGAACTAACCAGAGTAATCAATGTGACCTTTCTCAAATGTACGTTTCAAATTCAAAGTTTATTCGCCACATACACAACATGTGGTTGTACAGTGCAGTCAGCCCCTTTTCTAATAGAATAAACCCTTCTGCTTTCCTTTACCTCATTATGCACTTAACTGAGTAAGATCCAACCTTTCTGTTGGTATTACCGCATCACTTTGTTGTCTGGGCTCCAGGTAATGTATCAATTTGTTCACATTAAGAACCGGAACACAGTAACTTAAAGCGTTTGAAGCTCACTGAGTGCTTGTAATTCTCATCCCCCCCTTTGCTTTTTTCAGGCACATTACTGTTGGCTATTATCAGTACATACCATCCCATTACTCATGGAAATAAACCTTTCTGTTTCAGAATCCCCTGCCGGCCCCTTCGTAGTCGTTGTCATTAGGAATTTAAGTAATACAGATTATTGCTGAATCTGTCCTTTCTGTTTCCAGATTCACATAAAATAGTTTCCTGCCCCTCGAGCCTATAAGCTGCTTGTGTCACTCTGCAGACTGTCTGCTCTCACAGCTAAGCCCCTACAGGTGTCTGAAGGCCTCAGCGCTCGGCCCTCTGGGAGTGACACTTCATCCAGCCAGCAACAGGACATCCTGTGCCATCATGAAAGGAAAACCCTCTCTGCGCACAACATGTGAGTGCGTGCGCCTGTGCACAGGTGCATGCGTTACAATCTCTGAGCGTTTGCAGGTTATTATTCTAGTTTATGGTTTATTGGAACATGAACTGAGGCTCTGAGAGTGAGAGTAAGCAGGCCTTATTTCCCCTCCTCACAAAGCCTTCTTCATATTTTTGAGCCGAGTGCTTAGTTTAAAGAGTTCAGCGCCGCTGCACTGTATAGTCTGCTGTACTGTTCATCATCACAGGCACCTCACAAAATACACACCAGCCAGTGCAGAACTGCTGGCTGTCCATACCTCTGGGCTTTACCGCACAATGTGTGCGTGTACGTGTGTGACAGTTCAGGATGAACCGGGCCAGTGTCCTCATTAACTCACATTATTGACTCAAACTGTCACTGTCAAATTGTCCAATCCTCCTAATCCTGGCGATCGTCCTGTGGCGGAGAAGTAAATATAAGCGGGATAAACAGAGCACAGAGGAAGGAGAATAGCTGCAGTCCATCAACACCTCATTTATACAGCGGCCGTATCATCTGACACACAGTCAGTCCCAGGTCAAAGTCATTCACCGTACCCTTGTCATTCTTAGGTCTCAGTGATACTCTATATCCTTGTCATTACCTGGCTTCCGTCATACAGTAGATCCCTTGTCATAATTACTGTGGGTGTCACTCGGGCTATAATCCTTTCACAGTGACAGGGCGGGCATAATGGCATGCTTTACATTTATTTTTGGAAATCTGTGAACAAATGGGAGACACAGTCAAGAATATGGAACAATTGCATTACGGTGTGTTGTGTGAGTTTTCACAGTTAAACATGAATGAGTGCAACAAATGTGATTGTCCAGCTGAAGAATTACGTACAAAACCTTACTTGTCCTTGCTCAGCTACTAGCTCATAGTGGCTAATATTAGCAAACATTAGACACTGCTAGGTGACTGACAGTGAGTCAGGAGACCAACTTTATTACTTTTTTCCCTCTATGCACTGCACACATACGTATATCTCATTGGCTGCTACCTGACAACTAAAAAAAAGTAAATATTGCTTTACTCATACGAAATGTGCAACAAAATGAAATATCCCTTTTATTAAAAAAAAAAAAAAAGTGTTTTCCTTTGCCAAGCATCAACATTCCTATCACGGTCAGTTCAGAAATAAGATGCTGCACACAAAGAGTCATTTCCTGTATGTCTTCTTGTCTTCATGCCTATCATTTCCATGAGAAGAGTCCATATAGAGTCCTCTCACAACATCGTAACTTTTGGTCTTTTCATGACTTATGGTCAACGTTATCTCTTGCTATCTCTCCATTTAAAGGCAGCACATGTCACGTGGGATTCACCCATGCCCTGCTCCGTTATATGACTAGAGGCCGGTCTATTCACACCTAGTCAGCGAACTAGTGAACTATATACGCAGACAAAGACATACAGATGCTATCCCCCCAAAACCATCTTCCATTGGGTACTGATTGCACCAGCACAGATTTCCCCGGCCAATCAGATTGTTTGGGTGTCCTCATGGACAGGAGAGTCACAGCAATGTATCCATGTCATCTAAGAGTCGTGGAGTTTAATTAGTTTGCAGCAAAATGGCTCCGATTGGTTGGAGGAGTATTTAGTTGCATGTGGAGTGGTTTATTTCTCTTGGTTTAAACACACCTCATAATGAATGAAATCCAAATGATGTGTGACTAGACTCACATTCTCATGAGAATTGTGTGGTTACAACATGCTAATCCCCCCCAGTCCAAACTAGCTAAATCTGTCACCTGGCAGATGGAGGGGGGTCTCTGTGTGGAGGCCCCCTGTCTCATCTTTTTCACATTATTGCTTGATTTGCATGCCCTGACAGTGGCCCCTGAATATGCAAGCGCCACATATCCTTAGAATATGCTGGAGAAAATGAGCTGAATCACCAGGACAATCTCTCAACATCCAGCAACTCAGATATCTCCTCCAAAGAATTAGGAAAGTAAGATGAATTCATCTTTCTGTAAATGTTCTTTTGGCTCAGCTTACAATATTCAGGCACTGTGTTGGAGGCATTACTGAACACACTGCGCCCTAATGCCCCCTATTTAAGACCCATCACTTGGGACAAGAGGAGAGCAGGAATCCGGTATCAGTCCTGGCCAGCGTTCAGCTCCGTCTTCACAAAGACACAAAGTCCTTTCTCATTCATTAGCGAGCTGAGACCTCATACTGCAACTGTACCTCTTTATAGCTGGATTACAGTCACAATACAGGGATCTGGGGAATGTGTTACTAGTATGGAGGGAACTACAGCAGCTCTGGTGTCCTCAGCGAGAGCTCAGACCGGTCCCTGGCGGATCCGCTCTCCTCGACCCGTCCCGGCTCTGGACTCGGCGAGTCGACACTCCGCTGTGACCCGCCTCAGCTGTTGAAGCCATCTCAGAAACTATACTGTCTGCTTGGATAAAATCCCAGTCACCTCTCCAATCTTTACGTCAATAAAACCCCACTGCTCACTATCACTCCCAAAGTTTTTGTTGTTTTTAAAAACGCGAGCCTTAACCTTTCCCAGGCATTCACCCAACCCTAGCTTTTATAGGGCTCACATATTCTCTCCACATGGTCCAGTTGCACAGTTTAATAAAACGCTGTGGTGTCCTGCTGATTTCAATGCAGCAATATCTATACTGGTATTCCAGTGCGCAAAATACTGGGTAAAGAAATCATATCACAATGACCGTGACGGTTTTATTATGAACCTTGTGAAATTGAAACCGATCAGTGAGGAGTGATGTCATCGTGCTCATACGAGGACTGTATTCGTGTTTGTAGACATTGTGGTTTGCTGTAATTACCTTCAGAACATTTGAATGACGTAACTGACACCTGACATACAGATGGAGAGAGGAATACTCCCCAAACGCACAATGGACTCCAGCACCAGTCCCCCTACAGCAAACAATGTGAAACAATAAGGAAAGGCATATCACAGCACAGAAGGTAAGATTACATCTGTGCAGTGTGATCTTTTTGCTTTTGTACAGTAGCCATTGTGCTGTACATGGTGTACATGTTCTGAAGTAGATGGACTTTCATGGGTAACGTTTTCTCCTCTTATTTCTGGGAGTCATTGCCTTTCTCTTTGTGCCTTTGAGGTAGAGCCATGACTTGATTCATGGTCCTGATCTCATGACTAAAGGACTGGCTGAGCATCAGTCTCCCCAAAAACCATGGTCTCCAGCTGAGCTTCTACAAAGAATTGCATACCACTGCGTTGCATCTGTTGAGAAGAAACTGAAGAGAGTACAAAGAAATCCCGTTGTTTGCACATACTGAACCATTACTGGGAGATTGCTTCTGCATGTGACTCTTCATCTCGCTTGTCCAGGTGGTTGGTGGAGAACAGTGGTGAGCCAGTAATTCATGTCACTGAAAAACGCCGCTACACAATATTTTATAAGTGATATTTGAATGGTCATAAGAAGGGCAGAAAGATACACCAATTAGTCATAAGATAGTGATTGCACCCACCTCCTAAAACAACCTTGACCCACCATTGGACTCTCCTAGACTTCTGAGGGTATACGTTTGTATCCAGCACTAGAACATTAGTAGCAGATCCTTTAAGTCCTACATGTTGCGAGCCGAGGGGGCTTCATGGTTGGACTTGTGTGTCCAGCACATGTCACGGACACTGGTCTGGACTGAGATCTGAGGAATTTGGAGGCCAAGTCAACACCTTAGAATGAAGGTGAAAATTGGGTAAGGAAGATCTGTCCCCTCCTGATCTGTTCACTTGAAGTGATCGCTCTATTTCCGTGTTTCTTCCGTTATCCTCCACTCTAACAATCAGGTCGTCCTAAATATCTCAGAACCAATTGTTCTTCGTATTTGTGCTTTAAAGTCATTGTAATTCTGTCCCTCCATCAATCGGCTGTGGACCACGTCCATTGTGCAACCTTCCCCATCTCCACCTCTCTCCATGGCCATCTAATGAGTCTTCACTCTTGGAGTCTAACTGCCAAACCTTTCATGTTCATGTTATTGTTTCCTCATTAAATGCTCATTCTTGAACTTGATCTCTCTTCATTGAACTTGTTGTGTTCCTTAAACCATTCCTCAATCACTTCTGCTTTGTGTCGGGGTGTATCGTCTTGCTTAAAGAGGTCGTTGCCATCAGGGAATACCATTTTCATCAAAAGGTCTACATGGTCTCCAACAGTGGTCAGGTAAGTGGTATGTGTCAAAGTAACATCCACATCAATGGCAGGACCCATGGTGTCTCTGCAGAACATCGTCCAAAGCGTCCTACTGCCTCCGTCGGCTTGTCTCCTTCCCATAGTGCATCCCAGTGCCATATGTTCCTCATTCACACACTGAACATTGCGCCTACTAAACATTTTATGTGGACAAAATGCTTCCATCTTGATTGAAGTCACACTGATTAGAGATTCCAACTTGACTATTTACTCAAGAGTCACACCATGTGACGTCTTACCCTTCTGTCCGTCATCACATGAAGCCTGCCCAGGCTTTGAGTGGCTTGGCAGAGCATTGCTGGTGGATAATCAGTTCACAATGCAGAGACTCCACCAAAGCATCTCTGTGGGTAGGGGAAGCTGGTTTGGCTTCCAGGCTACCACAAATCATCACCCAGAACAGATTTGTATTTATTTATTTATTAGTAAAGTGGCTCTGCCAGAAATACACATCCTTATTGACATAAACGAATCTGATCCTGAAATGAAAGAAAACGCATCAGCCACCGAAGAGTGCTGAGACAGAGAGTGGACAGAGTTTGGTTTTAAAAACCCAAACCCAATAGTTCCTGTACAGGCCAGACAGTTATGGTATTTTCTACCTGTTGGTACTCAAAGTGCTTTACAGTCACAGCAACACTTCTACACATTCACTGACCCAAGCACACACACATTCACACAGCAGTACCATGCACTGGGAGCAGCTGGGGATTCAGTGTCTTGCTCAAGGACACTTCTGCATGTGTCAGGGGTCCAACTGCTAACCCTCCAGTCCAGACTCGGCCCTTGAATGCAACACAAACTTGGAATATACTTTATAGTATTTACACATATGTAGATAATGTAATCTGCCTTTATACATTACATACAAAGATGTTTAGTAATGACACTATTAACTTCAGAGTCACAAAAACAACGAGGACAGTAAATCATCTTTTGTCTTTAAAGAGGCCTTTTGACGTGCTGCTCTCCTTGATGCTGACAGCCGTTAGAAGCTGGTGGTCACATCCATCTCTAGGACATTTTCCACGTTGCCGAGAGACGGCCTGCGCGTCACCTCATCCGAGTCGCCATCAAGTCGGGTCAGGGAAGGCCTGTCCAAAAAGTAAGGCTTTTCCATCTGTGGGAGTTCGGCGGGGGCGACCAAGGCTGTGGCTCATTTTTGGAGCAGTGTTTGAGTTCCAGTAGTCACGTGCAAGGCACAGTGTCTTTTGTGCCACATCTATCTTCTTCAGGACACTGGTGTTACTTTTCAGTAGAAAACGTATTAGAAGCATATGTGTGAAGACTGATCTCTAACATATGTTGTGTTGAAAAGCTACACAAAATTCTGGATACTGAAGATTTACTGTTGCACCTTTCTACATTTTTTTGGCAAGTATTCTGTTCCGTTGAGGAGGATTATAAGAGATTTTAGGGGGATATACTGTAGACCGTGTGTGGGTAATTGTCTGGTTTCACGTAATAGCTACTACACCAAGAAACTTGAGTAACTTATTAACTAGAGTCGCTTTAGTTTTTATTAAAATCAAAATGTCCGGCATGGGAAAGTCTACTCAGTCTGGACTCGAACCAAGACCAAAGCTACATCTTAGCTGTGC
This sequence comes from Planiliza haematocheilus, assembly GCA_005024645.1. Taxonomy (NCBI): domain Eukaryota; kingdom Metazoa; phylum Chordata; class Actinopteri; order Mugiliformes; family Mugilidae; genus Planiliza; species Planiliza haematocheilus. The sequence continues at coordinate 7,321,328 of SRSE01000276.1, forward strand.
AAACACATCTGCTAATGCGACACACATGGCCACTGTCACTGATAATCACTGAAACACTGGCATTTTATAGGGAAATCTTCAAGGCTGTTAAATTGACTCGGTGTTCTCCATGCTAATTACCTTGTCATGTGTGTAATTGTCTCATCTTATACATCACAGGTGCATCCAGGCCTTTAGATCCCAGTGGCAATTACACACATCTGATGTTCATTGTCTCCCAGTGAGACCAGTTACACAAAGGAGAGAGAGGAAGTGGAAAAGGGGGGGAAAGGAATGAAAAGTGCGTGTTGTGAAAGAGAGACACTTGAGTGCTAAGTAGTGGAGGTGAGACTTCCGAGGAGCTGTTCGGGGCTAAGCGATCTTTTTTTTTTTCTAAATAAAAATAGGAGGACAGTCCTGCCTGAGGATTTACTAGATCCTCTTGGCTGCATCGCAGAATAAAAGCTTTAATCAGTGAGATGGAAGAATGTCCCTTTGGCTGCACCCGCTGCTTTGACACGCCTGGAAACAGCGACCGATACGCCACAAAGCCACCGCAATCCTTTTCTTCCTGCCTCCTCTAAACTAACGCTCATACACAGGATCACCTCTTCAATGCTAAATCCACATTTATGGAAAGAATTACCTGACAGCCAAGCCTTTCTCAAAGCTGGGAGCTGATTTAAGACATGTATCTGGTGGTCAAATTTTCAGCAACATAGCTGTTCATCCACATGTCAACTTAATTTCTGACAAATCATCTGTGGTCTTGCAAAAGTTTTGTGTGGAAACAGTTCAGCGAGCCATTCTGGGAGAGCTCCCAGTATTTCACCTTGGACTGAGAACTCCTCCAAGAGTTCGGGGCGCCAGTGGGGAATAGTGGTGATGAAACTACAGTAACACGGCTGAGAGCTTAAAGCCCAACATGTTCAGCAACAAACATATTTTAAGATTTGGTTAGTACAAAGGAAGGAATTGGGCCGACGTGGCCGTCTGTTATAGCAGACCGCTGTCATCAGAAGTTTGGATAAGAGTTTTACAGTTAGCCTCTGATGACAGTGACAGTGCTGCAATAAAGTAACCAGCATGGATCCTTCATAGTGCCGTAACGCACGGTGACGTTTTCATCAGCCCTCACGATCCAAAGCGGACATTTAAATAAAAATATGTCATAATTTCCCTCTCTTCTAATTTGTAGCAGCCACGTTTTCCCCTCATTTGGCACGAGCTGCTCTTCGCCTGGGCAGCAGACGAGAGCAGACGGGCTGCGGGGAAAAAAAAAAAACATTACAATACCCAGAGATAAGCAGTTGTCAGAAATTTGGCAACATTTTACATTGAGAAAAAATTGGTATTGGATCAGTGGCGGCTGCAGTGGCGGCGCGATCAAGAATTTTAGGCTGGAGTCTTCTTGGTATCAGAACAATCACAGAAGTCATCCCGATTTAAAAAAGAAAAATGACAGACACATACATCACTGTATCTGTATAAGGTAGACAGTAGCCCATTATTTAAGATCTACACAGGCGATCTGTAAGCTGTGTTCATGGTCCAGCCTTCATATTCCATAGATTCATATGTGATGATGATACCAGTTTACTGCTGTACATAAATCAGCAACAGACTCATCCCTATCACATTAGTTTATATAAATCAACTGAATACAGAGGAAAGAATTCAACAACCACGTTCATTACTGATTGATCCATTTAAGGGCTGAAAATCCATAGATGTTATTTTAAGAGTCCTCACAACCACAAGGTTCAATACTCAACATTTCAGTCAGCCCAGTGTATCATGCTCTGTAATATGAATACATTCAATCTCCCTGAAAACCCAGCCTCAATCTAAATCTTTCCAATGCTACAAAAAAAAACAACTAAAAAACATTTTTAACAAAGCTGCAAACTGTTGAGTTAACATCAAAACCAGACGGACTAAGTGAGAGCCAGGCGTTTCCCATCATGCCCCGGGGCCCCTGCAGTCAGTGGGAGCGACTGCTGCGCCTGGCTCCAAAAAACTGCATCGCGCCCAGATCTTGTAAGGTTACTGTTGCTTACGTATCCGTGACAACCAAAGCGAGGCTGGATCAGGTCGTAAATCAGACGTGTTTGCGTTGCGCGCCGATTGATTCTGCGCAGGCCTGGCTCATCTCGAACGGGCCCATCGCAGGGGTCAAAGGTGAAATTGGGACGAATATTAAAAAAATAATTAAATGTCACATACACGTAATGGCGGACACGTGGAGGACATTCACATGTTTTCACTGATATGGTAGGCATTTGCTAACATCCAGATGTTTTCTTATTGCTCATTTGGAGTTGTGTTTGTGAACATGATTAATGTGACAACAGTGTTCTCTCAGTTTGAACTAATGTCGTAGTGTTAGATCATATCTAGCCTACTGCTTTGTCTTTCTACTGTTTGGCACTGAGTGGGAGGTGTACGGTGGATCTGCAAAGCTCTTTTACTCCGGCTTATCTCAGCTGATTGCTAATGCTGAGAATGTACAGCGATCAGTTGTAACATTATGACCACCTTCCTAATATTGTGTAGGTCTCCCTTGTGGCTCCAAAACAGTTGTGACTCCTCAGAGAATGGACATGGGCCTTCTGAGGGTGTCCTGTGGTGTCTGGCAAGAGTATATTGTTAGTGGGGGCCTTTGGGTCCTGTGGGTTGAGGGTAGGGGCCTCTCTGGATCATCCCACAGACACTTGATCAATTTGGGATCTAGTGAATGTAGAGGTCAGGTCAACACCTTGCACTGTTCTTCATGTTTTTTGGGCTTTTTTTGAGTTTCTAAAGTGTTTTGTGTCAGGCTGCATCCTGCTGGGGATGGGTGCTGCCATCAAGGAGTGTCATTGTTACGGGGCGGGGGTGTCTGGGTCTAGGTGGGTGGTTCGTGTCAAGTAACATCCACATGAATGCCAGGTCCAAACGTTTCCCGGCAGAACATTGTGCTGTCACAAGATGGTCAAAGTTATTTACTTCTCCTGTCAGTGGTTTTAATATCTAGGACAACAATGAGCAGTCTTTTAAGCCGTTACAAATCTCCACCACCCAGCCACAAAGTTGTGATCTTTTTAGGTTGCTTCTAAAATGCCCCTGTTCTTGATTACAGAAGAGAGAATAACATAATTCCCAACATGCAAAAGTCTCCAGCAGACTCAGAGAAACATGCTGCTAATTGATGCCATTGGTCGACCCCTGTTGCGCTCAGCCTCCCGTTGGCCCACTTAGCATCCACTTTGGCATTTCCCCCTCTCTCCATTTGTCATATTAGATACGGATTCAGTCGACTTGTTTTCGCCCTCTAAAAAATTTAGCATCACTTTTAATGAATGCAAAATAAAAATCTTGGAGCCAGTCTCCATTCTATAAAAATGTCACTTAACTTGCCACAGACCATTCATCAGGCGTACATATAGAGGAGGAAACACATTACGCATTGCATTCCACATGAATAACTGGCTTTGAGTGAAATTCATAACAATAAATCACAAGGTGGATTTGCAGACAATAAAACTCAATGTCGTGTTTCATAGCTGCACAAGTTTGTCGATTTGGGTGTATAGTGGAATAATACTCATTACTCTTTCATTGCCTCCACGTCAGTTTATCCACCAGAATCACGCTGCTTAACATCACACATGCACACACACACTTTTATGGCTGCATTTCCATGGAATCAAAATGTGCAGCATTTGCTGCCAGTTTAATTCTTATTCAATTACGTGTAAAGTCTGATGAGATTTTTCCTTCATCTGCTCGACTCCAGGAATTATCTCGAAGCTTCAGGGTCTGAATACCCTCAGCTTCACCTGATGCATGTTTTCCGCATAGTAATGGGATTTTGATCAATACTCTTCATACTTCCGTGGCTGATGACAAGCTCTGTTTAAATGTTCTGTGTCCTGTCCAGCCCTGTAAGTGGTCACTTACTAACATGTGCTACGTATTACTACAGGCATGTTAAAATGAAACAGGACCCGTCTCCTTAAAAAACAGGACAGACTGAAGTTTGAAAGAAGTGAATAATAAGATGGATTGAGATTTTATGGTGTAGTTTTATAGTATAAGTATTGTATTAAGTAGTTTAATATTTAGGCTAAAGTTCATTAAGGAAGATCTGTCTCCTCACGATCTGTTCCCCTCAAGTGAATATCACCTGTAGCCTCTATTTCCTTATCTCTTCAGTTCCCTACCTTAATTCAATAAACTGTTCTCCTGCTTTCTCGCTCGCCATTCTGTCACTCCATCAGCAGGTTCCTCATCCTAGAAGTCTCCTTCAGCCACCTGACAACTTCTTGTCCTGTCCTGTCCCTATATCTGTTCTATGATACTGTCACTCCCGGAGTTTAACCGCACCTTGTTTCTTCAGATGTCTTCACCTGCTGAACTATCTTTGTGTAGATTAGCAGGATTCTTCAGTCGAGTTGAAATGACCAGAAAAGAGAGATCCGTCTTGTAGCTGTCAGGGAACAGCGCAGAGCTCGATTCACTGAGAACAAATGATTTGAGTCGGAGTTATGTGTTCAGACAGGTTAGGAAGTCAGGCATGTGTTCCACTGTTGATTAAATGCAATTAGACCATGAGCTGATGTTGTGTGCACAGTTGGTGAAGTGCTCCAAAATACAAGAGACTGACGGCCATTAAACCAAAAGCAAAACAACCTTCATCGACACTGCCGGGTCAGTTGGACTCAGAATTCACTGTGGATTTGCGCAGAAATCACATTTCTGGCCTCAGCTCGAGAATTATTACGCTGATTATAACATAATTTCACACAAACGTCCGATAGGAATCCCGCCTCTTCGCTCTCTCTCTCTCCCTGGATGACAGCGAGAGCGGGGGGCCTCCTTTTCGTCTATTCACACAGGGATCAATCTGACACTACACAGACTTCGTCCTGGATAGCTGGCAGGATAAATTTCACTTTTCTGGTATTTGCATTCTCACATACATCTTCCTCTATTAAAGTCAAGAACAGTTCAGGATTGCAGCGCATGTAGGAAAATGCCTATAGCGATAACTTCCACCCACAAAAAAAAACAAAAAAACACACATGCTAACTTTGATTTAATTCCTTCAAAGACTTCACTTCACAAACACGGATTAATCCTATTAAAAATAAAGCCCCTAGGCCTTCAGGATTCTCTCAATTTCACAGTTACAGGAGCTCATGAACCGCTGACAGAGCGGCCTGTCCATTGCTTTTCATCACCTGAATCTGGTAAGTTTTACCCCTTAGATTACTTCCATGAAAGACATGGAAAAATAATAATGAGCTAGGGCTTGTTAGATCAGTTACAAGTGGAAAAAGTCGTAGACATGCTCCCATTCCGGTAACATCGCCCAACGTATTCTGCTGTCCTGCCGCGGTCTGCGGTGTGCGACCAGATTGTTTATAGCTTTTTACAACTGATCCATTCATAAATTAGGATGATGCACGTTGAGTATTTTTACAGTCTCTACACACATTTTATTTTCAGAAGGTAACCGCAAGCACGCGAGGAGAGAAGCACATCCAAGCGGCATGAGGTTGTCTGATGAATTTCTTTTTTTCCATTATCTGAACTGTAGAAAACAGGAAATTCTGCTCCTTCCAAAGATTAGAAAGCCTCTGGAGCTGTGCAGCGGAACGGGAGATATGGCTCCTGCTGTTACTGAGGCAGTAGGCCACGGGGCCGCCCACCGACTCACTGCTCTAGCTGCGTCTTTGTCATTCGGCTCTGTGCTTGTCACTGTTGTCTGACCTTAACGAACAAAGACAGAGATGTTTCCATCATATTGCAGGAGGAAAAAAACGCCTTCTTGTCAGGAGCTGGGAGGAGATGAAAAGATTAATATCACTTTCATGACTCTACAGTAAATATGAAGCTGCAGGCTGCAGCCGGTAGTTTAGTCTGGCCCATAAATCCATGTAAAACCACAAGGTGTGGGTCTTACACAGAATCCACAGAATCATAGCCTTCAATATTTTGGAAAATACTTACAAATTGATCATAATTTTTATGTTTTTCTAGCCAAGAGAGATGTTGCTACCACTGCCTTTTTGTACACCACAGTAAATATGAAGCTGATTACTTCTAGTTATTATTCAGGAGAGACACATAAACCTCATAAAACTACAGTGGCTTGTCATGCTTTAGTTTCAGTATGCATTAAACAAATGAAACATAGTCCTGCAGTTATCGAGCTTTAGAGATTTATCTCAATATATCTTACACCTGAACAAAGGGCCTTTCAGACCTTGCATTAAAGTCCGTCCTGGGGAATCCAATCACAAGTGACCGACAGTGATCCAAACCACATATGTAATGTACTTCCTCAATAATGACCGCTGTCTTTATTCGCCTTCGTTACCAGAGCTCTGCTTCCAATGGCACAGTGGTACATGTGGATGTTTTCAGGGTTCGAGTTATACTCTGAGGTTTGTTCATGTCTAAATATAACACAGAGGCTGAGATCAATAAATAAATAATAACTTAACGTGTGCTTTCAATGAGAGAGAGACTTCCCGGCTTGTTTCTGAACAAGTATCACCTGTTTATGGTTCTGATACAGGGGCAGCGATCCATTATAGAATGGCAGCTGCATACAATGTTATGCGCGCCCCCAGTGATGTTGGAGTTTGTTTGCATGCAGAGCCTGACACTGAGATTGGACCTCAAGTGCAGGCTGATGTTGCATATGGAGATGCAGGTGTGGCCACAGGTGCTTAAAGCTGGCCACGAGCTGCAGTCGGATTTTAACATGGGGTCTATGGATTTTGAATCACCTTTGGAGCCTGCCTCAAGGGGCCATTTGGGGAACTGAAGTTTTTTGGCAATCTTTGAAACAACATGTGGATGTTAAAACTTTAGTAAAATACTGCTCTGCCCCCTTCTGTTTGTCTGCAGTTGACATTTATTATATCCAGCCATTTTTTCCTTCACTGACCTCCACTGATCAAACATGATGCCGCATAATCAGCTTAAGAGTATATCCTTTAATCATCCTTTTCATTGATCTGATTTCCCCCGTCCTCCTGTTTTGATCAAATGTGACTTTTCTTTGTTGTATATATTTACATAATTATGTAAATAAGAGGCTCAAAATAACATCTTACATTCGGAAAAAAAGAAAAATAAAGAAAAAATGCCACGAAGATGAACCATCTCCCAAAGGACTGAGTATGGTTTTAGTTACCTCTTCATGTGTGTGATGAATTCAGCGAAGGGCCCGACTGCCAGGAATCAGATGGATTGTACTCCTGCTCAGTAAAACCTGGTCTCTTGTTTTTCATGATAAAGAAGGCAGTATTCTCATCAATCTGCACATTTCTCAGAGCTGCGCTCGAGACAAAATCCACATACTCCCCTATTGTGTGATACGGGGAGGATTATTTTTGCTCCAGGCATTCCGTGTTATTCCAGAGGGCCTCACGGTCTAGTTTTTCGGCTAAGGGGGGGAAGAAACATGGTAGGCCTCTGTTTTGAAGAGCCCTCCAGAAATCTGTTCCAGGGCTCCAGCTCTGCAGCCGCACTGACAAACAACCATAACCACCCTGACCTTCCCCGACCAACTTCCTCTGGAGAGGAACCCAAACAAATGTTGTTATTCAGGGCCTATTAATATTCTGGTATAAATAAGGAAAAGTAGGTTTTCATCAGGGCTACAGCGGGACTTTAGGAGCTCTTCACGAGCGCCAGCTAAAGTAAAAGAGAAGTGTGGTAATATTTTCAAAGTTAATTCTCAACCGTTTGAAACCAGTTTACAAAATCCAACTAGGATTCTAGAAACGTTGTTTGGCTCGGTCATGCCTTCTTTACTGAGCGCAATTCTTTCAAGGAAATGCCTCCTGTAAAGGCTTATATATTCAACTATAATTTCCAGGAAATTACCAGGAAATTCCAGACCTGTAAATAAAAGCTGTATGATTTATTTGTCGGTGCAGTGACCCACACTACATGCTGTTTCAGAGCCGTCTCCCACTCTGGCTTGGAGAACGTTCTGCATGGAGAAATCCCGACTACTTTGTTTTTTGATTTATTGACATAAGGGTAATAATTTACATACTCAGCCTAAAAATGATGACATCAGCCTATGAGACCATCATGTGTTTATTTCCAACTGGTAGAAAGGCTACTCACTACTCCAAAAGAAAGGCCAATTCCTACCTACGACCAACAATGAACTGGACTTAAACTCTAGCCAAGAATCAAAATACCTCGCAAATTTCCGTCCGTCTGTGTGTTATTTACATGTGTGGTTGCCAAATACTTCTCATTTCGCCAGTGACTAATAGATGTAACACGTTTGGAAAGCATGTGATGCTGGCAGCGTAAGCAGAATGAATATGGAGGTCGCTCGTTCAATATGAAAAATAAAATAGTATGTGCATTTATAATGAGCACAGAGAGGAAAGAATGCAGCGGCGGCTCCTGCCAGAGCTTCTTCCTAGGCACCCGCAGGCGGTCCACTTCAAAATAAGTATCATCAAGTCTGACATGGATCATTTGTATTTCCATATATTGTGCAACAGGCATGTTTTTATTTTTCCATGCCCATCAAGACCACAGTTGTCGGCATATCTGTTGTCCAGTATCCATGTATATCTGTCTTGAGTTTGTAAAACGAGGCCTGGGACATTCCACAGTTTCTTCTGTCACACCAGTACGCCATTAGTGGCCCTTGAAATGGATACCCAGCCTTCTCTATCATAAAATGGTGGTATTACGCCATTAGCATTACTCTCATTACCTGTTTAACGCTGAAATCAGACACGCTATCAAAGTCTTTTGTAATGTGAACAACGACATGTGAGACTATCATCTCGACTAAGCTTAAGAAAGCACATAACAAGTCCTTTTAAGGTGTTATTATGTTATTGTATTTTTCGTCAAAGACGTCTGATAGTGTTACTGTAATATGTGTAATCATGCGGACCTCCAGGGGAAACGGACTGTATTTTTTGGAGATTGCCGTGTTCTGGAAATATTTTGCACTTGTCCTCTGGTGTTTGTTATTGTTGGCTCTATACATGGCAGAAGTTACTTTGACAGCATATATGATGCACTAGTATACTGTCTAACTTTAATGCAATGCTAAGCAAAGTACTAGCACTCCCGCCAGTTGCGTTGAATAAGCTCTCTTCACTACTATCGGATGACCTGGCATGGAATTTGGTTAAGATGTTAAATCTTCCCAATGGAAAGAAATACATTAACTTGCATGGTATGCACCCATTTTACATCAATGCACCCTCATCACGCTAAGATTTTGATTTGTCGAACAGATGTTTGGTTTATTTACCCGTGAAAGTGAAAACATTTCCATCCAACTCATCATCTAATTAGCATGCTAACACATTACAATAAGCTAACATGTTAGCATACTTTATGACTTAAGGATTCAATGATTCAAGGAGTTTTTAATTCTCATTTCAACACATGTTGGTGTACACGAGGTGGAAGGAAAATAGTTACTCTTGTCCTGGTGCAAGCCAATTCCAGAGACAGTAAAAAGTATAAAAATGGAAAACAATTAGCTAGCTTATCTCTGAGTATGCTAGCATTCAGGTCTTAGCTTAAGTGTAGCCTTAAGTACAGCCAGTACATTGTGGTATTAAGGAGAACTTGAAATTGGACCCAAATGGTGGTCACATATTTGAATTAAACAGCTTGGCCTGAGCATGTGCCAAGGACAAATATGAGCAAAACAAACAAAAATCTAACTTTGGCCACTTTGGTACCAGGGCCCATGTACATTAGTATTTCTCCGCTGACTCCGCCCACTTTATGTTCCAGTGATGTCACAGAAATAAAAGTAACTTCTGTAGGTGTGGGGAAAGTTACACAAATATGAGACCATACAAAACCTAAAAATAGAAAGAGGATACACCACCCTTGTTTTCATCTGGAGATGTCCTGTCTGCAGCCTATTTTACAATGTTTTGGAATTTTTCTTTTTGTTTTGCAGTAGTGACCGCAGGCAGTGGTGTTCAGGCTGTTCAAGTTGCTGCCAAATGCACAGCCTCACAAAGCAGCGTAGGTAGACTCTCAGTGTTGTTTTAGCTAACACTAAGGACGGTGAATTAATACCAACACATATCTAACATATACAGTAAATCAGAACCAAATGTATCGGTGCCCTATGACCTCGCTTGTGACGCAATCGCAGAAACCAAAGAAGCACTTGTTCCTGCTTTAATGTTGTCTAATTTAATGCTGGGCCGCACCCAAGGTAGACAAGTAAATTGCCTATCGCCAGCAGCAGGAGGAGGAAGCCACGATAAACTCTGTAAGGTGACGCCAACTGGAAATATTGTTCTTCTCTGTAACAATGGCTGGAATCACTACTATCAAGAATTTCCTACACATCGCGAGGCCAAAGAAAAGCAGCCTGGATGATTCCACGGCAGAACCAGCGGGCTGAGGATGAAAAGCACATAGAGAGGCCAGTATGTCAGTGAGTGGTACATATAACAGACAGCGTGCAATGTCAGAAAGTGCACAGGGAAAACATGCATTGCCTGTGGCTAACCCAAAGGTATACTTTTCAGTTATAAATGGCTGAATCAGAAATAGTGCACAGCGTCCCATGCAGCTGTTACAAAGCTCTTATTCAGGCGTGATAAACCAGAGTTCATGTAACACATGCTGACCTATCTGGCAGAGGAATAGCATATTTCAAAGCTTGAAATTCACTCAGAGCAGCCCGTAAATACTGTAAATATTTTATGTCGGTGGCAAGAGGTTCTACACCAATGATAAGTCGGATAAACTTATTATTTATCAGCAGTGCACGGGGTTTCGTCATCTGTATATATTAATCATAGACACCATTTATGGTCTTCTAATAGAGATTGATGCACTTAATCAAATGTTCCCTCGGCCTTTGCCATTCCAGGGTTTTGTCCTGGTTATCATAACAATAATGTCTAATGACGTTGAAATGACAAGCGGCGAAGCAAGGGGAGAAATTGTTTCAATCTATCAAGAGCACATTAAAGTAAGTGCCCCCTGATTAACTGACTAGTCACACATAAGTAAGACATGCACCGTAAAACAACACTGAGCCATATTAAAGTCTGATTAGAGTCTAATGAGGAGAGCGATTCAAGTAGCTGGAGCGCAGATTGCTTATCCATTAGTCTGCATACAGTGCAATGCACAGCGCATTCATGCCTTCGCGGCCGCATGACAAATGTACTGCAGAAACAGGCTGCAGAAACATCGGCAAATGTGCTTATTTTCATGCTGCGTTTTAGATTAAAGAAACACTTTCCTCATTTTCAACTTTATTTCCATATGTCATAGTTCAGACATATCATGTTCGAGTGGAGCTCTCTGTATTGCCGTTTCCAGCTGTAGCCAGTTTGCTTCGCTGTTCCACTGACAAATCACTGTACACTGAAACAACTGTACTTAACTTAATGTATTTTACTCTATACGCTACTAGGAAATGGGACAGAAAAGGCTGCTTCTCTGATTACACAGCAATGATATTAGCAAGGATGATAACTTTGAGCAGGCTGGAGCTGGATGCGGGATCATTTTATCCCATGCAGCTGAGGTGATGACTCAATCTGCCGTTTTAAAAGTATACAGTATACATTACAACGGGACATTTAATGTCAATAAATAGCTCTATGTCTCCTGTCTCTGTGGAGAGTGTGCTTCTTCTCTGGAAAAAAGATTTATCTGAATTCAGGTGCACTCTGTTTGTTTTGCAAGTCTGCCCTGGAGTGAAATGCAATCCAAAAGTTCTCTCCTCTCTCTAAACTCCAGGCATCGGTGATAATTTAGTTTTTGATGCTATTTTTTTTTTAAAAAAAACAACAACATATAAATATCAAACCCATGGGCTCCCAGGGAGTGTGGAAGACTCCTAAATAAAGGGAAATATTTTTAAGACCTCAAGGGAGATTTACAGTAATGAGAACTGATTGTGAAATCAGCAGTCTTGGGAAAAACTTGATAACTCAGCATTGCTCCTATAATAATACCTGATCAGCTGTATGTGTAGGATAATTATTAGTATGTTCCGTAACTACATATCCCTTCTTTTTCCATCCTGATCAAACCTTTGTCATGCCACCCAGTTAAGCTGTCAGCAGCTCTGCAGACAGGATGAAAGCTTCCATCTTAGGTTTCACGGTGACTCATCCATCAGCTGAGGTAAGTTATTTGTTGTTTGTGGACTGAATGGAGCTTGGCAGGGGCGGGGGAGTGCAGAGAAAAGGTGGTATGTGGATTCCTGAGCAGGCAGCTGAGCGGGAGCAGCCTCCCTGCACTGCTGCAGATGAGATAGATGAGATAGAGGCTGGAGTGCAGGCCTAGTTAAATAGAGGAGTGATGAGGGTGGGGCTGGGCGGAGGGCCTTGCTCTAAAAGCCCCAAGGGCCCGGGCATTGATCTAGAGATGTCTCCCTCAGTCCTTATATCTCATATCTGACTAATATTGACATTGCCAGATTTCTATCTGCGTCCTCTGATGTTTTGTCGGCCTCAGCAAAGTCAACTTTGACCCCCATTTCCCGCCACTTTTTATTGAAGGCATGTGTGGTTACTCTATCAGAATTGGTAGTCCTTCCTCATTGGAAACAATGCAGCTGTTTCAGCTGTGTTCTTTGCTGGTTCAAGGCTAACCAAATTAGTATGAAGACACATGACTTTGTTCAATATGGACTTCAAACAGAACTTTTGAACTTTTACTTATATTTCCTTAGTGTGGGCTTATAGCAGAGTACAGGAAAGTGCCCGGTTTAAGGGATGGACAAAACATTACATAAATTGCGTGCAATTTGCATGTGTTTAAAAAAAAAAAAAGTCACTGATCAGGCATAACATTATGACCTAATATTGTGTAGGTCTCCCTTGTGCCTCCAAAACAGTTGTGACTCCTCAGAGAATGGACATGGGCCTTCTGAGGGTGTCCTGTGGTGTCTGGAAACAGAATGTTGTTAGTTGGGGCCTTTGTGTTCTATTGGTTGAGGGGAGGGGCCTCTGTGGATACCTGATCAGTTTGAGATCTAGTGAATATGGAGGCCAGGTTAACACCTTGTGCTGCTCTTCATGTTTTTTTTTTAGTTGTTCTAAAACCGTTTTTGTGTGTGTGTCTGTGTCAGGCTCCATCCTGCTGAGGATGGCTGCTGCCGTCAAGGAGTGTCATCGCTAGGGTGGGGGTGCCTGGTCTGGTCTAGGTGGGTGGTACATCCAAATGAATACCAGGTCCAAACATTTCCCAGGAGAACATTGTATTGTCACATGATGGTCGATGTTATTTACTTCTCCTGTCAGTGGTTTTAATGTTGTGGCTGATCGGTGTTTATTCGTTGCGAAAATAGTTTTCCCAGCATATACTGTGACAGCCTGCGATATTTTAAAATAACAGTAGTGCACAATAGGCTTCTTGCACAATTGCGTATGTTGAACCAAAACAGGAAGAGGGATGGCTCGCTTGTTTGTTGCAGGGACGTATTCTGTTACAGGTACAAATACACAGTCAGTCCAGATGGTGAGCGGTAGGGGAGGGAAAACGCTCCGCACTATGAAAATATTCCACCTGATCACTTCTGGGAGAATACCTGCAGTGAGACAGCATTTGTGGACAGATGGCTACTGATGTCTTATGTGCTGTGGGGAAAATGCAGTTTAAAGTTTATCACATGTACAGTTTTCTCCTCATCCGTCTTTCTGTCATGTGTGGTGTTATGGGGTTGATGTTTTCTTTGCAACAGCTGCCCCAAAAATCATCACCAAGGTCATCCAGTTTCACATATCACTTATTAAAACACCCTAAACACTGGCAGGGGAAAGGTTTTCTCACATGTATAACATGATAAATTGCCCATTTGATCTTTATTCTGTAAATTGTTAATGCATAATATTTTGCGTTTTATGATCCTTCATAACCATGATATACTTGGACGATAACTGAGATGCAGTTGGAGCATTATGCAGTAAGTACTGAAACTTGACAACACACAGGCGTCCTTATAACAACACACTGAATACTTTCTCACCAATCTGAAAAGCTTCATACAGAATGAAAGGGAGCGAAAAACATTTCTGATCGCTAATAAAGGACTGACTCCACTAGCAACCAATATGTAATGTATTTTCAGATTAATAATACGCAGGGTGATGGATGAGTTCATGACCTGAGGCAGAATGAGCTTAGTTACACGGCTCTTGTTCCATGCACATGCAGCTCGCTATGAGTGATAATGCAGAAAGTGTGAGGTGCATAACTTGTGTGCTGTTTCTGTAAAAAAAAAAGCCATCAGCCATCTGCTTTAGGTGCACTGAGGTCCATGAGGACATGGTGGCAAACTTACAGCAGGTCGTCTCTACTCCATCGTGTCCATTTTGACAGCAATAATGATGTCATCGCTGCTGTGGACTACTTTCTGGATATCCAAGACAAGCGTGTAAATGTTAAAGGGGACTAAATTAATTAGGGTGCCCCTTCTGTTAAATGATCCAAATGTGCCTCTTTGGAACCTGCTCAAATGAATAGCCCATTTACCCCATGGGCTGATGAAAAACATAATTTGAAAGCAAATTATTTACAGTATTGCTCATCAACTAACTCAGGGCCGATGGCTATCCGTAAAGATGCTATTATTAAAGTACTATAAAAACTGCATGCAACAGACAGAAATACATTACAATGCAATTGAAAATACAATCCGCCTAGCACCAGCACTCAACAATCACTTCTTAACACATTAAACTGAGATTGTTTTACCCATACAAAAGTGACCGTGTAAAGATGAGCTGTGGTTTTATGAGGGCCTTGATATTTCCCGGTCTTGACTTTACTGCCGATCTCCAGGAAGTCACTGGGCTTCAGAGAAAAGGCTAAGAGGATTGTGTTTCATCATTAAACTGAGCCACTTTAGCTTCCGGTCTTTATGCTGAGCTCATGTGCTCCTGCCACTGACCTTACACGATATTTACTGTATAAATCTTCTCATTTAATGTCTGGCAAATAAAAAAATAAAAAAAATTAGTAACTCTTCATTGTTACAGTACATGCATGTCGATATGTGTATGTGTATACTGACTGTACACATTGTGTTGTCTGTAGTGTCTGAGCTGCATATACCCACTATCTATATACTAGTAAAATAGTCCTAGCGTGTAGGCTATTATTGGGTTAGTTGTGCACTTGCTGCTATTTGCACTTCTGGTTAAATTCCAGACTGCATTTCGTCGTGGATGTACTCACGCTACATACGATGACAATAAAGTAGAATCTTTCACTGTGAGCAAGCTAACCTGTAACTTTATCCTGAAGTGCAGAGCGTGTAAACACACCCGTAACTTGTTCTGACTGACCTGTGGTCGTCCTGCGGCGACGGATGCTGTACTTGCTGTAAGAGTCACAATAGGCAACATGTCACCGTAATCCCAGCTACAATAGAGCTAAGAATAGAAGCCAAGTGGATACTGGAGATGGGGATGAACAATGGTGAAAAGGGGCGAAAAGACACCTTGAACAGGGACAATGATGTATTTTAAGCCTTGACATGACTCTGACAACCTGATTGCTAACCTTTGCAGCTCAC
The DNA here is from genome assembly GCA_005024645.1 of Planiliza haematocheilus. Lineage (NCBI taxonomy): Eukaryota > Metazoa > Chordata > Actinopteri > Mugiliformes > Mugilidae > Planiliza > Planiliza haematocheilus. Next base: position 7,336,869 of record SRSE01000276.1, read on the forward strand.
GTTAATGGCTCTTACAGATTTGTAGCCTCCGGTCACACCCAGGTCCTCCTGTGATTCAGTACCAGGGCTGTACAAAGGCTCGTTCTCAGTGTTAAGGTAACAGTTTGTCAGATCCTAGTGTTCATATTATGCCCCTCTGTACGTTAGGATATACGTTAACATGGCAGCTCACCAGCTGTTGGTACTTGAGCTGAAGCCTGGTGCTTGTTAAGAAACACAAGAAAACCTTTAAGATCCAACATGGACAAAACTGATATGTAAGCCATGGCCAGCAGGCTTAGCTGATTGTAAAGGTCAAAAATCCCTCTGACCCCTTTGGACCTTTAACAAACGACTCCCAAGGCATCAGGGCCAGCCGTCATATCCGATGGGCTGCTCTGTCCATGCGAAACACATGTGCTACAACTTAAGCCGGAGGAATAAATCATCTTGTATGAGGGAAATAAGGAGGATTTCCCATTAACCCCTGAATGCCTTGTACTCACATGGGATCTCCTCCTGGCCACAGGGATAAATAACATCCAGGGAGCCCTATAAACTCTTACACAGCAAGGATTTATTCTTCTAGAATTCCGCTCACTGAATGGTAACGAGATCAGCCGTTCTGCAGGGTACGAGGCAGGTATGGATGTCAAATGATGTCAGTGCAACAGGATAACAATGCAAAACCGCAAGGGCCCGTGGTGAAACACCACCCTACCTTTTAACCCCCACCCCACTGCCACACATCCTCCAAGGTGGGACTCCCTTCTGCAACTAATGGCAATAAATCAACTGTCCGTGTGGCAGCTCAGAGGTGTCAAATACTGGGCGGAGAAAGAAAAAAACAAAGGGTAAAGAAAACTAAATATGGAAAGGGAGTGACCGAGCACAGAAGGTTCAAAATTCACCCAGGTGCAATGTGGGAAAACAGTGAGGCTCCCTTTCCTGGTTACCCGCGATGTTTTTGAGCAGACGATGTAGGTGACCCTCTGCTTTCAATACCTCCATATATATATTGCTGCTGCACTAAGACAGAGGGCATGTGAAGTACCTCTGAATGCCTCTCTGTAACGCTTTTCCATCTGCAGCAGTAACCTCACTGCATCCCATCAACCACAGCGCTCAGCAGCCTGTCACTGCAGGGGCAGCGGTGTTTAAGAGCTGTCACAGTGTGCACATGGAGCTCAGCCTGCAACTGTAGCGCCCCCTCCTCTCTCCGTGAGCCCGTCACCTCGGTACAAAGACGCGGTGCAAGTTCAACTGTCTGATGTGCTCAAGGAAGGAAGGAAGGAAGGAAGGAAGGAAGGAAGGAAGGAAGGAAGGAAGGAAGGAAGGAAGGAAGGAAGGAAGGAAGGAAGGAAGGAAAGAAAGAAGGAAGGAAAAGAGGAACGGGAGGTGTGTGGAATAAAGGCATAAACAAAAGAATATGTGAAGAAAGATGTGACGAGTGACAGAAAAAAGAGAAGCCAGGAGAAAGCAAACCATGCAAGGACATAAGACAAAAGGTGATGAAAGAGGTGGACACAGTGTTCTATGTTATGCAGGCAAGAGAGGGAAGAAACATAAAATAAAGTGATGAAAGAAAAGGAAAATAAAGATTAAAAAAACAGAAGGATGAGCGATTTTAGAATAAAGACTGCCAGGAGAAGAAAAGAAAAAGAAAAAAGGTACCGAATGGGGAGAAAGGTATGAATAACAGAGATGAATTACATAGAGGCTCCACAAATGTGAGGAAAAAATGGTGCTCAAGGCTGAATACCAGCAATTTTTCGTGTATCTCTGTTTGCCCACATTGTTTTAATTGGCTCTGTTCAATTACAGTAAAGGACCACTAGCGTGTCCATCTCATGTCAGTGTACAGATGTGCAGAAGTACCCTCATACTCTCTGTCTCTGGTCTGAATGCAGCGAGGTGAACACTGCAGCTCAGACTAACAGCTTCTGGCATCTCCAGACAGGAATTCGTTCTTGCCCCTGTGATCGCAGCAGGCTGGGGATTTTGACACAGAGGGAGATACATGGAAGCATGTTATTATTATTTTTGAAGACGCAGAGTTCTGGGCCTCCCCATCCTAGATCCCTCTGTGCAGTGGGTCAGGGTTCCACACACACTATCTTCTCTCTCATGCACCTCAGTGTCGAGTCATTCAGAGAGTAAAAACACACAGTATCAGATTATACACCAGTATCAGCATGAGGAGGATCAGCGACCTGAGCTTTTTAGCTCTCCCAGGTGGTGCTGTATAGAGGCCAATATATCTGACTGCTAACACTATAACCCGACCAGGCTGGGTCTGTGCCTCTGACTGTAATCCACACAGCTGAGGGTGAAACCGTGGGAGATAAACACTGCAGCCACGCATGAGGTGCGTGTGGCCTGGCTCGCTTTCACACCCCACCCAGCCGTCACCGGTTGCTAAGCCGGGAAGGTGACCATGAACTAATAACAGCATTCACCCTCATACAAACATACACGCACACACTCATCCCAGGTGGGTCACAGCTGCTGAAGGAACCGGTCCACATTTGCGCTAAAAATACCAGCGTTGACACAGGGAGAAAAACAAAAAAGCAAATTAATGAAGCCCCCTCTGTCTTGATTTAGAGCTGCCAGCCTCGGCTCGGGTTTGCACATCCTGTGAGATTTCATTCATAGAATATCTCACATTCTTTTTTTTTCCTTCTCGAAAAAACATTTCTAAACATTATGAGCCGGGCTGCCCCGCTATGAGCAATGAGATGAGGCCCTCCAGGCCTGTGGCAACCCCCTCTTCACTGCTCATAAAGTGGAGGAACGCCATCCATGCAGGTGATATCTTAGCAGCCCTGAGAGCTCTCACTGGTTTTATGAACAAGAGGAGCGGGAGAGTGTATGAGCGTAAGATGGGGGATGTGGAATTAACTGTTTTTCAGACATACCTTGAGAACAGCAGGATTTTCCACTGGTGGAACACATGGTGGGCTTAGCTGTAATTCAGAGTTAAGAGATCTGAGAGGGACCCTTGAGTGTGAAGGGGTTGTCCACACTGCAGGCTGCCTTCATGGGCTGCTGGAAAGAAGAGATCAGACTGGGACCACAGCTCAACAAGTGGAAAGTGCGTGTGGGCATGTGTGCGTCCACTGCGTGGCAGGATGGAACATCCCATATTTTAATTAATACAACATCGACCACCTTTAGTGTTACAGGTGGGAAAACGTTTTTTCAGTTTCCGCTCTGTGGCAAAGACTAATGAAACAGCGTTTAGCTCTTGTGCACTACACAAACAGGCACAAAGACTTGCAGATAATGTACACACACATGCTTGGCCGTACGTGCAAACAGCCAATCGCTGGGCTCCTTGATCAGAATCAGGACTTCATTCCGGAGGGTATTTACTTCCACATATAAACACACACCCGCTCACAAGGACATTAAAGCATGGACTCAGTGATAATTAGAGGTCATTCCAGTGACAACTGGTATGGGGCACTCTGCAGGGCTGAAGCATAAGGAGGACAGTCGAACATGAAGCAGCCGTTGCTCTCTGAACAGGGAGAATCCTGAGAAAAGGCTGCATAGTAAGTAAGCTGTTTGCTCCATAACAAATGGCTTCATAAACAGGATCTTCAGTGTAATAAGCGTGGTATGCTGTAAAACCTCTTGTCAATATGCAACTTCATTTGCTCTCTGACATTAACGGGGGGAGCTGTTGCTGCTTTGATCCGTTTGTCACAGCATCCTGTCTGGGTGTATCCGAACATGGGAAAGCACCACCACAGGTCTGAGGGATGATCTAATTCAAAGGTCAGATAAATATGTGGATAGCTGTTAGAAATGAATTGCTAACAGCAAATTATAAACTTGATGCTGTCAGGATTTTGTTTTTGTTAACATGATGAAAAATTTATATGTGTGGTAACGGTCACAAAAATGTTTTTACTGGATGCAGAATTTGCTTTGTACACCCACCATCCACCTCAACCACCATTTAAAAAAAAAAAAAATGCATCTGATCTTAATTCAAACAGAGAGCATGTTCAGCACGTAATTGGGAAAACAATTTAGCTGCATCTAAACGCCATTTCCAGTACATGATGCCTGATTTGTTAGCAAAGGTTTGTAGCGACTTATCATGAGAGTAACTTTCCCTCACAGACAAACAATGGCCGTGAGTGTCTATGCCTATAAAACTTGAATGCCTTTTCTACAGGTCATCCATTGGCAACGCGTTTTATAGTCTTCTTCCTGTTCCAGGTTTTTCACAGCCAATTCCTGTCTACTTCATTACATTTTCATTGTGCTCCCTTGTAGTTAGTTCTCGCTGTGAGAATACTATGACCTGTTCAGTATTGCTGCTGCATGTGTCGATTAGCAACATATTTAGATAGGTTAGCGTGGGAAAACATGTTAATGGTTTATGTTCCAAGGAGAAACATCCAGTTTATCAGTCATTTGAGTCAAACTAGACACACAATAACTAGCCACCAGTCGCAAATTAAGCAATCAAAGTATACTATTAAATACTTAAGTTGTGGAATAGTTCGTCAGCCACATGGAGGCGGTGTAAGTGGACACAGGTTAGGCTTATAAAGTTCATTCATTCATCTTCTATGCCCGTTTAGTCCTGTTAAGGGTCACGGGGGTCTGCTGGAGCCTATCCCGCTGTCATCGGGCGAGAGGCAGGGGTACACCCTGGACAGGTCGCCAGTCCATCGCAGGGCCAACACAGAGACAGACAACCATTCACACTCACACCTACGGCCAATTTAGAATCAACAGTTAACCCAATGAGCATGGATTTGAACCGGTGACCTTCTTGCTGTGAGGCATCATCTAACCACATAACCACTGTGCCGCCCAGCTTATAAAGTTAATATGATGCTTATTTAAACATTAGCATTTATGTGGTGTTGTGTTTTGGGTCTATTAAATGCCCAACAATCACTCCCTGTGATTTTAGCCTCCTCCTGTTCAACCTTTTGCTCTCTTTTGAAACCCAATTCTCCCCCGCACTCATTACAGTCACTGGCTATATTTGACAGTGTGCCAAACGTAGGTAGGTAATCTACTTATGATTATTAGAGGTTTTTCTCCGAAAACCCTTTTGGAACAGTGAGTCAGAATAATTGGATCAAAAGTTGTTGCAAAATTAAAGTATTGCTGAAAGAAGTTAAAAAGTGGAATAAACTCTCCTGGTTCATATCATAGAAATAGTTGAGATCCAGTGTTAATACTAAAACACTGCTTCTAACAGTGTTCATAGAGTTTGTCAGAATTTCAAAAGCATTACATTTTTAGTATTTAGCAAAAATAAACTCACTAAAACAAAGTAAAGCCACTTTGCTGTTAAAACGGATGAACTGAGGTTACTGGTAGATAGATTTCTCCAACATGGAGAGGTCTGCCTTTGAGGTGTGTACATAAGGCTTCAAACACATCTCTTTGAACAGCAGAATATGTGTGTACAAAAGTGTTTTTGGCCAACGTTATTCCAGACCACTTGCTTGCCACCCGTATTTTAAATTTCGTTTTAAAATTTTCTTAAATTCCCAGTCTGAATATCAAGCTTTTGTCAGTGTCAGATTTTCACTGTAATTCCAAAGATTTGTGAACACTGAATGTTTTGGAAACCTTCCTGAATATTCTAGGAACATTTCTGGCCTCGTCTGGTCTGATTTCCCTCGCTTAGAAATGCAGCCAACTCTGATTGTAGCTGGAACCGACAAAATAACGGCTATTGGTACCATATGCGTCTTTGGAGCTGCAGACAGGTCGAGACTGTTAAGAAGATATTAGTTTTAATGTATAAGATGCTGGGAGATCCGAATTTTTCATAATATGTCTATAGATATCGTGGCCTTTTTATTGAGAAATCGGTACCTATGGTGATATTAGTTCAGAGTTTGACATGTGGGGTTTTGACATGAAGGGCTTCGCTTCAAAGCGCTGAGCTGACTCACTGCGTCTGTGCGCCGAGGTCTCACAAGGCATTTCATGCCAACTGCTCCAGCTCCGCTTGAGTAAAGAAAGCACGATCCCGTTTTGAGCAGCCTTCCGCAAGGCTTGTGCAATCACGCTTTGTAAAATATTTCACAAAAACATTTGTCACGCCTTTCATAACACCGCACCGTGGGTATTGTGACAACCTTTTTTTTTTTTACTTGCCAATAATCTGCTGATGAACTCCTGGTTGTACGGAGCTCTGTGAACAAATCATTCCCGTTTTAGTCTCTTTACACTGGCCCCCAGTTTGTTTGAGTTTTGATCTTGCTGATTAACGGCCTCTCTCTTTCTTTACAGTCAAGCCTCTGAAACGTCCAGCCTGTAGAAACAACCAGGCTTAGTCAGGGATATCTTTTGAAGTTCTTCTCTTGCCATTGGTTTAACTCATGAATCCCATCTCTGTTCATCTGAGTTATATATTTAGTTTTTTTTTTTTTTTTCAGGAAAATAAGTCCTTTATGTATGTCTGTGCATATGCAAATTAGATTACTTATTTTTTACTTAAATCTTTTTCCATTTACCCCTTTACCACTCATGCTAGCCTTTGCCCCGGCTCAGTCTCTTGTAAAACAACTCTACACTACACACTGACGAGTTGGAGTGAGTGGGCCACAAGCCACAAACCGAAAACCAATTCAAAATAAAAAGAAGATTGATCAACAGGGATGCCAACACATTTATATGTCAGAAGGGTGATTTGTTTTATTCTCTCTCTCTGCACCGTGAGCCACTGCCGCTAATGGAAGCTCGCTCCAATATGCTATAACACTCTGCACTCAAAGTATTTGAACTCACCTTGCAAACACTATACCAGTAGGCCACGAGAAGGATCTTAGCAGACAGCTTAGCAGTAGACAAAATATTTAGAGAATATTTTTGCTGTAACTTTCTTAGTCCGCCGCGCCAGACTATATCAAATGACCTGCGAGCATTTAACATGAACCCTCATGTAACTTGGCAGGCTCACGTTGGCTTACTTCATTTAGTATCTTGCAGATTTGTTGGACAGGGCTGGATAAACCACGGGAATAACTAAACGTACAGATTGACCGTCAGGTTGGCTCGCACTCACTATGTCCTTAGATAACACACCAGTGGCGAAGTCATCTGTTTCTGTGTAAAATTCTCATAACAGTTCTCTGGAAAAACTTCGTAGTACTTGAAAGTAGAGTTGTGACAATAAAAATGTAATATTCATCTTGGGGGGTCTGTGAATCTGATTTTAAATTGCACATTTGCCTTAACATTTGTTTCCTGATTTAGTTTCCTTTTTTCCTCCATTTTTTGAACTGGTTTTATTAATTTTACTGCACTTTGTGGACTTGTGGTATAGCGATATCTTTAAGAATTATGAGCATCAGCCGTTTCAATCTCAGTACATAAGATACCCGAGTGTATTCTTGTGAAAGTAAAAAAAACTTAGGGGAGCACTGCTTTTACAGTGTGTAAAATGGCTCTCTAGACTACCCCAGAGAAGGTATTTTCCACTCTTTAGCATCTCGTTTTACTACGGTCCCTCTGAAGCTGTTCTCAGAGATTTTTTTCTTCCATACCTCTAGCAGCAGAAAGAGGTATCACCTAACGCCTGCCATGGCGTTTGGGGAACCAGGAGCAGGAAAGAGAAGAGGTCACGTCTGGATGTGACTAGCAGCAGTGGCTGAGACAGACCAGACCCGCTGTTGTTTAGTCAGAGAGGGACTTATGAAGTTGAGAGGAACATTTGTGGTCTTCCTCAGGAGGGCGATGAAATCTGTCCTAATGTCCCCACAGTTATTAGAGTTCCTCCACAAACATTTAGGAGAGACGTCACGTGCCTTTATCGCCTCGTCACGGCAGACGGGAACAGAAATAAACCGAGCATGAGCAGTCCAAAAAAAAAGCAGAAAAAACAAATACACGTGAATGGATGTCTCTGTGGCCTTGTGATACTGGCACATGAATGAATACAAAGCCCAAAAAAAACAAAACCATCTCAAAGCCTAAAAACTGTTTGTGTTCGCAGATCGGTGCCATCACTGGTTCATGCACTCACTTACATATTAGGTTTTTGTAAATAAAACGTTTATTAAAAACCTGAGCACTCTTGAGGAAGGAATCATTTGAAGATAAAGGAGCATCTGGCAAAGCATAAAGAAATGTAAATGAGATGTAATGGGATTTTTGGCCTTCAGAGGTGCTGATTTTGTTACTTTTGGCCAGAGCCAAGAAAACCGTTTCCCTTTTCATTTCATCCAGTGTTTTTAACGGTTTTCAGTTTAAAAGGAGGCGACTGCAAATGCAGGAACAAACAGAATAATGAGCCTTAATGTTGAAGGTGATGCAAGACAACAAGCGACAATCCAGAAAAACCCACAAGACACAGACCCAGTGGTACGGGGCACGCTGCGAGTATTCACTAAGCCGATTATGTACAGTGAGGATGAACAGATGAACTGATGAAGAATGAGGGAGGATCACAAGGCTAAATACACCAAGTGAAACTGAGAACAGGTGGAAACAATCACGGAGTCACTGAGGCAGGCAACAAGACAAAGACAGGAAGTAATGTAAATATGATAGTGAAATTACCTTTCAAAATAGAAACCTAACAACAGAAAAAACAATAGCATGCCATCTATATGCTAGCTTCTTATATACAAATATGATGGTGGGGTGAGTCATCTTATGAAACTCTAGTGAGAAATTATCTAGAGAACTGCACTATTCATTTAAATGCTCTTACATGGCTTAATTTGCTTGCTATTCACTTGTTATGAATGTTTACTGATTAGCTAGCTAATTAGCAATAAATAATGTAGCAGGAACTGGACTTGTTGGGGCTTGACAAGTTCACTTGCATTGTTTTTATCTTTGATTGTAGTTATACCTATAACTGAGAGTCTTCACAGAAAATGCATGCTATACATTCTGCTAGCCACTGTAGATGCACTGTACTTGCATCGCTGTAGTGCGTAGCTACATTTCTGGGGAGGTGCACATCAGGCAGGGTCTACGCACAGCTAACACAGTAGCTACGGCATCGGACTGATGCAGAAGCCTAAACTGCCTATTAGGAGGAGTCAGGCATTTCTTAAGATGGCGATGTCACGTAACACCCAAACTGAGCTTTGAAACCAACCTTGTCCCAGTCCAGTCCTCGCTGTTACCACTGAATTAATGTAGATGCAACCTCTAATCACTGATCTTAGAGTTGTAGGGGAGTAGCTCCTTTGAAACCCAGATATTTCATAACACGGTGCCCAGAAATTGACACACTGAGATCAAACTTACAAATCTTCACTGCTTTATGATCAGGTAAAACAACACTGAAACTGGTACAAATTTAAGTAACTCTACCATGCTACATGTAAACAGTAAAATGTCACATGTCCTGTGACCAGTGGCGGATCTAGGGGGTGGCTCCTGGGGCTCAAGCCCCGGATGTTTTCTGAAGAGCCCCGGATCTCGCATCTGCGCTGGGCTGAGTATAAAATGCAGTACCGGAATTCACCAGAGTGGCAGCATGCGCAGGAAAGCAGCCTGTAGCCTACCTGTCCAGAAGAAGAAGTGTTTCTCGATCTCGTTGGTGCCAGCGTCCCCGAATCGAGCGCCCCCGCGGCAAATTTGAAACAGCATCGGATATCGCTTCGCATCAATGGACATCAGAAGCTTTTTCAAAAAGCGGACAGCTTCACCACCATCGACACCGGCAACAGCCGCTGCAAAGCGTGCTGATGTTCCAGGTTGAAGTACAACAAATTGTAGTTTTGTGTGCACCAAAAAAAGATGTAAAAAATTAATCGGTATCTGCACCGTAAGGGCTAAGCCCCTGATCTCCTAGGATCCTAGATCCGCCCCTGCCTGTGACTGCTTCATACAGAAAAATAATGAGGTTATTATTCCAGAAGGATGTCCGTGGACTGCTGCTGCCTCCGTCCACACAGCACTGCAGAGTTAGAAGCTGCACTGTAGGTCAGGGAACTATAAATCATAGGTTTTCTCTTCTGAACTGTGAAATGTCCTTCTGAGCAGACCATGTACATTTGGACAAGGATGAATCGGACTATTATTAATTATCCATCACACAGGTCAGTGGCGCCATAAATAACCATCGTCTGACAGATTTTAACCAGAAAAACAGGCAGGGTTTAATTGGTATGAGGTATAAGACATTTGGATTATAAAGATATTTCTTTATGGAAGTATTTTTTAAGCTTTTTGCTTAGTAAGCAGCAAAGAACTTTAAGACACAGCAAACAAAATAAATAAATATCTTATGTGAGCATATGTTTTTTTTTTCTTTTTTGCAAGAACAAATCTGCACAATTTTCACTAGAATTGAAATCTATCACATTGCCACTTTTCTTGAAATGAAAACATTTAAAATAAATATATTAGGGCTGACTCTCCAAGTTAAATATATCAGTGTATTTATCTCTGCACTGATGAAGGACTGGCTTGTTTTGAATATTTAGCTGAAATTTGTGGCGGGCAGCATGATCAAGCAAATCCTGTAATTTGAAAGGTATGCTTCAAAAAATAACTGCTACATAGCGCCCATGAAACCTGAACTCTAACAGCGTTTCAGTGTTATTGCTCCAAACCACTCCTAGGTCCGTTCTGGTTTTGTTTTTCCCACCCACCAAGGCAAATAGAAGGCGTGTGGGACATCAAAGAGGGAAGCTGCCCTCAGGGCATCCAGGGGCCAAAGTATATCTGAGTTCAGGCAACATTTCACCAGTACAAATCACCTCCTGATTATATCCGTCTTATTTTTCTCCATCCTGTCTGTCAATCATTTCTTTAAAAAAGGTAGTGATGACTTTGAGGTTGTTAAATCCATAAACAAGTAATGGTATCAGTGCTGAGTGCACCGCACAGTAAGACACAAATAAACCCAGATATCCGTTTGTTGACTTAGTTCAGGCCATGATTTTTATGCCTGCTTATGGTCAGCACAAGTCAAATATGAGGTCAGTATATTTTGAATCTCCAACCTCCATTTCAATAGCATCTGAGCTCCGACAGGGCTTTCCGCTGCACATTCAGCGCTCGGAGTCAAATAAACAAATAATTCCATCCTTTTTGCCTCAAGATGCTCATCATTATACATATTTAGTGACGGAGGATTACGATTTTAATAAGCATAAGAGGAGAAGGCCTGTTGGCCTCCCAGTGTCAAAACATTTATACAGCGTGCAAAAAAGCCTGTGGTTTCACCTGTGGTCAGGGGAGAAAGAGTTGACTTTTATTTTAGTTCTTGGTCACGCTGCCTCAGTCCTTCCAGAGCAAGACAGTGGGAGCATTTAGCGAAAGAGTAACACAGCTCAGTCATACTGTATGTCTGGTTGCATATGTGTGTGGTGGGATGATTCATACTCAGGGGCAGAGAAGATGAAACACCTGCACAATATCATCCTTGTGCCATCTCCCTTGCAGATCGTTTAATTCACCATGAAGGTCGGGCCTTTCTAAAGTAAGATGCTAGAAAGGAATAACACGGTAATCTACTGGAAGTATAACTGGATTCTATACAGTCTTCTGTCATGCAGTCTATTTTAAGGATGATTTGTTTGTAGTTTTTGGCCATTATTTTGTATTCACCAAATAATTTTTGAACTCTGGGAAAATAACTAAATCCAACCTGATGGCATACATAAACATCAGGAGTTGTCAAAGTGGGGGAAAGCACAGATGCATTTCAGATGCCTCATTCAGAGCAAGAATACTATATCAGGGTGGAGCTTGCCAGTCCAAAACATTTAATGTCTGGTAATAGTCTATGTCTGCTGCTCTTGCAGCTGTTTTTAAGGATGGAAGCACTCAATTTCAGCCTTTAGACAACTTTAGACATTACATGGAACTATTCTAGAGTTACAATTCATGAGAAATTAAGAAACAGAAGCTGTCAGACAGTCAAGCAGGTTTTAAACAAACCTCTTGGTTAACTAGACATATTTCGAAGAGAAGGAGGACAAGGGTAAAACTAATCACCGTCCTGGTTCAGCTTAATAACAATACATTATTATTTTCAACACACTCAAAGTCACCTTACAAAAAACAGCAATAAAACACAATACAAATTAAACAAGCAATATAATACAACTAAAAGCAAATAAAAAGCAGATTAAACAGAATGCTCTGAAACTCGTGGTGCAGAGTGGGGCAGGTGGTGCAATGAACTTGATGGCTAAGAATGATCTGAGAGGATGTGTATAATTGGAGACAATCAGCCAAATAAGCTGGAGCTTGGCTTTGAAGAATAAGTTTAACAGAGTGTACAAGAGTCATGATAAGTTATAGGATCTTGTGCTCAATGCTGAATTTTACAGAAATCCAGAAGAACTTTTGAAGGACTGGATTGATGCGGTTTATGAAGGAGGATCTTGCGATGATTTCAGTACATACTTCAGTATTTAATGATCTCAACTTTGGAAAGGAGGACAGCCGATAAGGCTGATTCTATGTTTTAAGGTTGTTCATTTGTAAAAAGTTACAGGAGAACCAGGATTTGATTTCAGTTAGAAAGGCAGAAATGGTGGGCGGTGTGATTGGGAGAGTGTTGAAGTAGACGAGTAATGCTAGGTGTGTTCAGTGTAGGAGAAGAAATGTAGCTTTCATTTACAGTTAATATTGCCAAGAAGAAAAGTAAATAATGAATAGTAAGTGATCCTGAACAGATCAGTGGAGGCCATCCATTTGAGGATGTTGTGGTAGATTGTATAGAATACTTGCCTTTGAACAATGACATGACACATTGTGATGCTCACTTTGACTTGATAAATGATAACATTTCAGCCTTTAACCAAATTCTTAAATATAATTTTCTTAAAAAAGTTCAAAAGATGAAATGAGAATACAGTCAGGTCCATAAATATTGCGTTATTGACACAATTCTAATCTTTTTGGTTCTATACACCACGACAATGGTTTTGAAATGAAACAAACAAGATTTGCTTTAACTGCAGATTTTCAGTTTTAATTTGAGGGTATTTACATCCAAATCAGGTGAACGCTGTAGAAATTACAACAGTTTGTATATGTGCCTCCCACTTCTTAAGGGACCAAAAGTAACAGGACAAATTAACAATCATAAATCAAACTTTCACTTTTTAATACCTGGTTGCAAATCCTTTGCAGTCAATTACAGCCTGAAGTCTGGAATGTATAGACATCACCAGACGCTGGGTTTCATCCCTGGTGATGCTCTGTTAGGCCTCTACTGCAGCTGTCTTCAGTTCCTGCTTGTTCTTGGGGCATTTTCCCTTCAGTTTTGTCTTCAGCAAGTGAAATGCATGCTCAGTCAGATTCAGATCAGGTGATTGACTTGGCCATTGCATAACATTCCACTTCTTTGCCTTAAAACACTCTTTGGTTGCTTTTGCAGTATGCTTTGGGTCACTGTCCATCTGCACTGTGAAGTGCCGTCCAATGAGTTCTGAAGCATTTCCCTGAATATGAGCAGATAATATTGCCCGAAACACTTCAGAATTCATCCTGCTGCTTTTGTCAGCAGTCACATCATCCATAAATACAAGGGAACCAGTTCCACTGGCAGCCATACATGCCCAAGCCATTACACTACCACCACCATGCTTCACTGATGAGGTGGTATGCTTTGGCTCATGAGCAGTTCCTATCCTTCTCCATACTCTGCTCTTCCCATCACTCTGGTACAAGTTGATCTTTGTCTCATCTGTCCATAGGATGTGGTTTCAGAACTGTGAAGGCTTTTTTGGATGTTGTTTGTCAAACTCTAATCTGGCCTTCCTGTTTTTGAGGCTCACCAATGGTTTACATCTTGTGGTGAACCCTCTGTATTCACTCTGGTGAATTCTTCTCTTGATTGTGGACTTTGACACACATACACTTACCTCCTGGAGAGTGTTCTTGATCTGTCCAACTGTTGTGATGGGTGTTTTCTTCACCAGCGTGTTTTCTTCTTCGTCCACCACCGTTTTCCATGGTCTTCCTGGTCTTTTGTTTTTGATTTGTCAGCCTAATGATGGTTTGCTTCACTGATAGTGACAGCTTTTTGGATCTCATATTGAGAGTTGACAGCAACAGATTCCAAATGCAAATAGCACACTTGAAATGAACTCTAGACCTTTTATCTGCTCCTTGTAAATGGGATAATGAGGGAATAACACACACCTGGCCATGGAACAGCTGAGCAGCCAATTGTTCAGTTACTTTTGGTCCCTTAAAAAGTGGGAGGCATACAAACTGTTGTAATTTCTACACTGTTCACCTGACTTGGATGTAAATACCCTCAAATTAAAGCTGAAAGTCTGCAGTTAAAGCACATCTTGTTCGTTTCATTTCAAATCCTGTGTGGTGGTGTGAAGAGACAAAAGGATAAGAATTGTGTCGATGTCCCAATATTTATGGACCTGACTGTATGTTTTGTGTCAATATGTGAACTTTTTGCATTTCTATTGTGCAGAAAAGAGCTTAAGAAAGGGCTTCCTGAAACAAAGAGTATCTGAGTTACAATATCTTTCTTAACCGGACGCAGTTTCAGTCTCATCTGCCATTTCTTATGTTCCCCACGGTGGAAAAAATAAGACTGTGATAGGAAATTACACATTGTTTGAAGCAGCCTGAACAACAAATTATCTAAAATGAGGTGCATGCTGTGTGTAGTCAAACACAGTCAGTACTTGCACAACAGTGTTTCTGCTTATTTCAATGTGAGATGAGCTAAAGATGTTTAGAACAGTCTACCTCAAATGCCTTTTGTTACACAAGTGATTGACAGCTGTTTATAACGTGCAAACTCCAACCAAATGAGGTTATTGAATTTCAGCTGAGTGTGAATTGTGTTTCATAGCAATTCTCTTGTGTGCTGGATTGCACTAATTATGGAAGATCACGTTTAAACAGCTATCCATCAATTCACTGACAGCTCGTGCATTCACTTGGGGCCAATGTGAGTGGAGCTGGCAGCCTAAGTACCAGTAAATGAGTGCAAGATCCTGGGATTGTTTTCATTCTGTGCGGTTGAGCTATAAATTTCATTCATGGGTCATCATTCCTAAAAATCTAATAAAACATTCAGCCTTTTTTAATAGAGGTAAAAAGCTGCACTGAGGTAACTTGCAAATTTAAAAACTGTTAAACGCAAAGCAGGACTTTTGTCTTAATGTTTCAGTAAGTACAGCGTCTTATTTATATTTTTACAGTATCTGTATGAGTTCTGCTATTTTCTAACTTGCACAGTTAGGCTTTCTGCCTGGATGTTGTTTTCAGCAGCTTTAGCTGGTGAGAAAAACACAGTAGCGCCCAGATCTGATGGCTATTAGCCAACACCAGTCACTCTGACAGGCTGTATTTATTCAGTTATTCAGTTTGTCAGAGAAAAGCATCTCAGCATTTTATGCAAATTAAACCACTTTCAACAACACATGGAAAAAGACAAAATGGAAATGTGAAACAGATAAAGCCTCCTCAAATGAACAACTGAAGAGAAAGAATCTCTTCCCATCTTGTGGTTTGAGCTGTGGGACGCCTGTCCAGAAGGTCACACAAGAATAGGCGGGCACATGATGGGTGGTGAGGTGTTTATGCAGAGAAAATTAACCAGAACGAATGAAGCACAAGACATTTATGATTCTGTCTTTTGTCTTTGTACCCTGGGCTTTGACATCAAATGGGAATTTTGGAGCTGTTAAATGTCTGCAAGGACACAAATGTTTTGAAAGTAGATGCTCGGCATCAGAGCAGGCACCACAGTTTCATGCATCCTTGAGTTTGAGTTCTTGGGATTCTGATTTTATTTTATTAGTAGTTTCTTATTTCATTCTGGAAATTATTAACAGACTGAGTTTTTTTTTAGATCTTTCAAGCCCTGAAAGACATGTTAGAAACAAAGCATTTGCATGAGAACAACAGAAATGTCAGATTGAAGGCCACAGAAAAGTTACATGTTCACTATGTGCTGGCAGCCATTTTGGGTGAAACTCTAGAGCTGCGAAACAATTGTGTATTTCTTTTACTAACTAAAGAAGTAGGTGCTATTGTTAAAGTGTACTCTAGTTTCCAGATTTGGAAGTTAATATACAAGAACTAAGCATCAGGTCAAAAAGCCTTACTGGGCATAAATAAATTAATAAATCAGTTTTGTTTTTCATTCAAATTCAACTTGGTCTACCCCTCAGAAACCCTGGAAACGTAGCAAAGAGAAAAAGTACAATGCAAATTCTATTGTGTTTTTTCAGAGATGTTCCTGGAGCATTCTCAACAGTGTCCACAGTTTGTTCAAATGTTTTCCAGCTGTGAGTATCAGCTCCGTTACAGTTGTGCATTGCATTGTGTGACAACAAAATCAACACTGCTCAGAACTTATAATTTTTTCCAGTTTTAGCCAGAAATTGATATCCGGCTCTTCAGAAACTCTTCGGCTCTTTCTACCATTATACGTTTAGAATTCATATACGATAGACTTTTGTGACAGCGTGCGTGAGTCAGTGTATTGGATTTCGTTTCAGTGTGTCTCCATATAAGTCATCTTCAAAGTACACAATGAAAAGCAGTTAAAGTGTTTTGCCTTGCCCACTATCGCAACTCAAACATCAAATCAAAGCCCCAATTACTGCAGTTAATCCGTTTCCTGTAAAAGTGTGAAGAACAGGGATGAATAACACTTAAGGAGACATGTCTTGTTGAGAGCCTACAAACAACTCCTGAATGGGAGCACATTATCTCATGCAGCTCTCTCGCTTTGCCTCGTTGGGATCCATTGTGTAGATGCTACTGTGGACTCTGCCTACCAACAGCAGGGGACGTTTGATGCAGTGTGGAGCACTGAGGCAGACAGGAGTGGCTGCAAATGTAATCCACAGTAGCAGAGAGCCCATATTGAGTCTAAGCTGATACGACTGTCTTTGGGTTAACGACAGGCCACAGCAGGTACCTGACCCTTCCATTTCCCTGCAATAAAGGCCTAACTTGCAGGCCAGTCCCCTGAGGCTTCAAAGAAAGACTCAGGCTAAGCCAGGCCAACCCTGCTGAGGGTCACAGCCACTGAGAAGAAACAAAGTTACCAATCATGGAAGATGGCTGACTCCTTGGCTGTCTGCTCATCTATGTATCTCTCTGTGTAATTGACACCTTTGACATATGCAGCTCTCCTCAGTCACGTGGCCCTAATAGCAAAGGTACAAAGAAGACACAAGGTACTCCAGAGGTCAAGGAGGGATGTCAGGAGGCTAGCTGCCCCCTGACCTCATGTCTCTTGAGGAGGGTGCGGTGCCATTCAGCTCCTGGCAGCATGTGTCCACAGTCTGACCTGAAACCAAAGTCCTGCAACGGCCAAAGGTCTTCATCAGACACATTCTCACTGTGTGTCCAAGCACAGGGAGTCTTCTATTCAAGTTCCCTGGGTACCCAGCACCGCTCAGACACACATGATTGGTACAGAGAAACAAGAGAGCAGTTGAAAGAAAACAAAAGTGTCAGGCTTTAGACTTTGACAAAGTGGGGAGGAAATACCACAGTCTGATGAAGTGATATTGCGGGGTAGGATGGGGAAAACTAAAACTTGACAAGGTGGATTATTTTACTCTGTAAAGTCAACAATCAGAACATGCACTGTCCCTTTGAGCAAAATACATCAGCAGGAAGAGAATAATAAAATGATCATTTCAACAACAATGGAAGATTCAGAGAAAAACAACCTGGAGTTAAATCCTTTCAATGACGTAGCTGTGAACTGTGAGAGCAGACAAGTAGCTTCACTTAGTGTAGTTGGTCAGGATTTTCAACTGATGCATTTTTATGTTTTATATTCCAGTTTGGTTATATCGTGCGATCAAAGATGCACTGAGTTGACTCTTATAGACCTCACTCCCTTCAAAGACACATGTTTGGAAAGTGTAGATATGGGTTTCCTTTTCCCCTCTCTTTTAGTGCAGAGGTAGTTCCAGAGCCTACTGGGACGCTAAACAAAACATTTAACTAGACTTGATCATGTACAGCAAATTCAGACACACTGCTCTGCTTGATAAATGAACGTATGTCATCTGTAAAAGAAAGAACAAATGAAGTAATGTGATGCTGGTTATTTTATTCAAATGCCTTATTTATTAGCTGAAGCTGGACTAGCAGTTTTCACTTCCCCAAAGATTCATTAATATGAATGGAATTTAATATGCAGGGTTGTGTCAGGTGGGGACCCCACTGGGGGTCTCCTACCGTCATTGAAAGTTGAACACATTGCCATGGCTGTAGTTTAAAGTTCACCAGCCATCAGTGTTCCCCTAGTGGCCTCAGACCATGAGCCTGCTTGTGACAAGCTGTGCCTCTGAAATAGAATACATCAATAATACTCACTGATTACAATAAAATTTGTAATCCGTTTTCCACAAGTTGTTAAAAGTTGTAAGTTATTTACGTTAAAGGTCTTTGAAGACGCTCAGTCATTCAGGTCATGGTATCTCCAAAACAACTAAAGAAGCCGCTTGGATGAGTGATGAAATGTCTACAGTAAAACTCAAACAAATCCAATTGCCTTTGTTATAGCTTCGCTTTAGATATTTTATCTTTTAGAGTTGTTGCGATATTTCAACTACTGCCAAGAAATTTTCTCAAGATACTAAATTTGTCTTCTCACCTACTGAATGGATGTATTCTCTCTCAAGCTGGATTGTGCTAACTTGGATCCAAAGACTATTTTTTTTTTTTAACTAATGATATGCCTGCAAGCTTCAGTTGTTTTGTTGATTTATGATAATTACAAATGCTAAAATACTAAACCATAAACTCATAGAATAGCTGCACAGTCAAAAAATTACTTGCAAATGTATACCACAACTAGATATTTTAATTCAGATGCATATAAAAACAAAGACCGTATTCATATTTAGTTTTATTATCACAATAAATCTTGACAGAGATATGCCATAGTGCTGTTTTATTCCTCTGTGTTCAGTAAGCTTTTTTTAATTCACATTAAACAAACTAATTCTCTGTCAACAATTGACACAACATAGCAACAACACAATGGCACTGTAATGTAGCATTGCTCTGAAAAATAAACACATTCCACGATTTCACAAATGTTCACAGGCGATGCCAGTCAGACTGGAGTCCCTCCGAGTCTCTGACACGCAGCTACATCAGGTACAGAACGACATTCTCCCTGTGATGTGATTTATGACGCATCATTTGGAGTGTACAATTAGGACCTGTAAACCTGCTTCGAGAACACTGACAGCTTGTGTCTGTGCACAGTTTAGTCTCACGCTGAGCCTCAGGCAGCGGATCTGAACACTGATGCCATCAGATCTCCCGCAGCAGCGCTGGATAGCATGCAACACAGCACACGGCAACAGAGCCCCGACCTCCCGGCTCGCCTGTCAGGAGGATCAAGTCACAACAGCTCCAGGGGAGGGTCACACTTGGACGGGGAATGTTCGACGCAGCATCATGGGCAGTGCAAGCCAAGCAAGGAAGCGAAACTTTGCAGTGATGGGAAAATGCTTTGTCGTGCGTAACCGTGTTGGATTTTATGATTTGAGTTTATATTTTGCTATCTGTGATATTCCTTCACAAAGGATCTGTAAAGTGCTTTGTAAAAACTCCCGCAGTTTATGCAAGATAGATTCCAGCGGTCTCTCTTGGCCAGCAACTCCTCATTTTTCCCACTCTTTCACTACACCTTTCAGCAGATCGGAGATGGAGACAGAGAGGCAAATAAAAGGAGAGGAAGAAGAGGACAAAACAAAAGGAGATCGGCCTAATCTGGTACAGATAACAGAGCTGAACAATAACTTTGAAACACAGACACACAGACTGGGTCCAAGTTGGATTGAGTGGATTTTGGCTTGCCCGCTTGGCAAGCACACAGCTTTGGGCTGTGCTTCATGAGAATAACACACACACACAGAGATTAGAGATCACCGAATTGTTTGAGCTTTTCTGTCTGATGTAGTTTAACACCTGTTCGATTCAGTCCTTTGGCAGATGCTTACAGTTTCAGCGTATCTGTTTGGTGAGTGAAGGATCGCCGGCATGTGACCCTCTCCTCTGATCACAGCAAGCTAAACAAATCATCCCTAAGTGTCAGGCCTGGGTGTTCTGACTCACGAGGCCCAACAGTTCTTTGCTAATAAGCGATACAGCAGATGGAAAGGCTTTAGCATGAGAGCGAAAGTAAATTAGTGCTATTTTAAAGCAGCAAACGTCTTCGGAGTAAAAAGACAATTATTCTGCAATACACCACATTATTATTGTGCTGTGGCATCTGGTGGGATCCTGCAAAAGTCCATATGAGTAGTGTCAGTGAGTGTGATTAAATGATTTTGTACAGATTTCTTTTCTTTATTAGTTACTACTAACAACAGATTTTCTCCAGAATATCTTAAAAAGAAACCACTCTTCCAACTTGTTTAACACATTACTTCATGTGAACCCCAGGACTTTTCCCACGCAGGACTGTTCAGACATGTCCAACACAGCAAATGTAAAATGTTTCACACACAGGACAAAGCACAAATTTGTATTTTTAGGGTTTGAAAATGTCCAGTTTTCAAGGATGGCAGTTTACATCATGCCAAGTAATCACTCCTAACATACTGTATGTGCAGACAGTGACAGTGTTGCTTTTCAAATACCAATCGCCACTGTGTTGCTGAGGAATGCAGTGGGGGGCAGGGGCCATCACGTAGGCCTGCCTGACCTCTGCAGCTCACTCCAGTAGGGCAGATGGGCCTTCACCCTGTAATCCCACCACAACAGGGAGCAACAGGGACAGCTCAGGCAGCTCAGGCTCTTTAAAGGCCAGAAACTCCCTGCAGGGACGGACACCAATAAAATGTCTTTGTTCCCTAGTGAGCGCTACATCTCAGGTCCTCATCAATGCTCCGGTTTGGGGTTTCAAGACAAACTAAACACCCCACGGCTGCTTTCTAGTCATGCTCTTTGTTAGTGGAGTGAAGGGAAGATTGGGGAAAGAGCATGTAGATTTATTAGGCTGCTCACAGCATTCTGCAAAGTTTAGTAGAGCTGAGTGATATTCGGAAAGGCAAACATTGTGACCACTACAGACATTAGGGTTCGTTTAATCTTTTCTTTAGTTTCAGCTTTGTTTTTCTGGGTTGCTTTCGTACATTATTATTCATCCGCGCAACACTCATACGTGGTGCTGCAACCATTATCATTATCATGATCAATTAACATGTTCAATATTTTATTTGTGAAAAAATGGCCGGCACAATTTGACTGTGATATAATCACAATCAAACTACTAGAGCAACTGAGCTGAGTCAGTGCCTTGGCAATTCTTCCTACATACAAGTACTAAAAACCGTGCCCTTTGTTTAGTAATACACAGGGTAAGATGTTACAATCCCTTGTGCCAAGCTAACCATAGCTACCAAGCAAGACACCAGGAACGTGGCCTAAACAACAGCAGTATGCAGCATGTCATTGGGGTTTTCAAGTGGGCACCTCCCTTCACCGATGTTTCGGTGAAATATGTTAAAGACACACTACCATTTCCAGTTGCCTTTGCTTCAGCTTATTTATTAATTTATTTTGGATGACAAATTTCCTGATACATATATAAACAGAATGTGTAAATAATACACACAATGCTGTCAGTTTATTTGGGACACCTAGCTAAAAGGTACTTCTCGAAGGTTCCAGTGTTCAGTTTTTGTTAACGTCGTCTTCAACTGTGTGGTTATTTTTAATAGCTGTTGTGTTTCTATTATTTTACCCAACGACTTGTCTCTGTGAAATGGCATTAACAGAACCACAAGAGGAACAAGCCACGTCCGGTTGTTGTAACAGAAACAAAACAAAAAAAATCTGTATACTCATCAGTCAGTATTAGTTTGCTGTTTAATGATCAACTAAATGTTCCAGCTAACGTTTGCGCAGACGATATTAATAAACTACTCACTCACCCACATATGGATAGAGTTTGCCAGACTGTTTCAAAACACTAAGCCACATGATTCAAATAGTGTAAACCATTTTAAGATGCCAATATCACGGCACCAGTTAATACGCAGCACACCCTTTTTTTTTTGCTGTCTATTGTGGCGCACACTTGTTGAAGCCATCTATACTGCATACATTTTTTAAAACATTTTTTTAGGTTTACTGATGCTTAATTCAGAATTTAATACTGACTGACTTGTAAATTGTAAAAAGTCACTACAGGTTATTATACATTCTCCACCAGATTTATTGTATGTGAACCGTGAGCACCAGAGGTCATAGAGAGAGAAATTATACGTTACATGTGGGATAGGAATTTAACTAAAGCTGTAAAACAAGTCTCCGTGAAGCTGTTATTTCATCTTCCTCTGGTTTTGCACAGCTGTTAAAAATCAAACAATTCCTTCCAGGTAGAAAAGTTTGTAATCACTGTTTGTGCGGTGTGTGATTACATATAAATGTGACTTCCCTGTCAAGAGATGTAATTTTAAAGTGGCACTTTGTTTGTTTCTGTTGCCATGGAGACAAACGATTGTGTGTTTGTGGCGAATTGCCGAAGATCTGTCCCAATCAGCTGCACGGTTTGGGAGAAAACATGCCACAACCTTGTAATTAGCGCTTCCTGTTGGAAGCACTTTGAGAAAAAAAAAACTTGAGCGGAGTTTTTCTTTTACCAGAGTGAAATATAATAATATTTGTTCTCTGCAGGCTGTCCTGTGGTGATCCCGTGGATGTTTAGTTCAGCTTTGCAAGAATATCTTCATTTGTATAATTTTCATGGAAATTTCCACCGTTCTGACAGCGTTCTGTGCCCTATTATGACAGAAAAAACCCAATGCAGGCAAAATAGCTGTAAAACCTGCCAAATCTCATTTGTTAATGATTCTTCAGATGAATCTGTTTACATATATTGGATACCTCTGCATGTGAAAGAGGAGAGGCCACCAACAGAACAATGGAGAGAGTAAATATTTGATCCATCTTTCTTCTCTGCTGTGTCTAGCTGTCATTACAAATAGGGGGTGAGATTCAAAAGATTGCATGCCTTGAGTATATAATGACTCATAAACAGCCTGTGTGAGAAATGAAATATGGTTTTAATTGAAGTGTAAATGTTTATGACCATATCAGAAACATCAAAGACATCACTGGGTCTCTGTATACAGCTGTGGCTGCTATCAGAGACTGCTAATAGTGTTTATCTGAGCTGATGACCAAATTTTCATTGTTGCCCTTTTCAAGCAAACAAACACATCTTCTTGAATGGCTGTCTGTCAGTGAGGGGTGTCTCAACATCCACTTCTCATTATTCATGTCAATTTCCATTCAAGTGAAGCACAAATACTGAATGCAGTCCATAAGTGGAAAGAAAGACATCAAGTTAGAGCACCACTCAGCAGGAACAGTTTCAGCCTTTCACTGAAGTTTTACGCTCCAACTGAAGAAATCAGAGAAAAGCACGTCTGCAAATTACAAGTCTGAAACAAAATGCATCTTTGTTCCAGTCATGTTCGTGCATATGCTTAATTCCAAATCTTATAATCTCCTGATTTTAATGTGGCGTAATCACCGCTCATGTGCTTCTGTGTTAGGCTCTGGATTTGGTTATGAAATCTTCACAAAATCATTTAAAAATCCCTTTCTAATTGTTGTTCCTTGAATGATATGTCGATTTTATATGAAAAGGCTGTCTCCACATTCATGTACTGAATGTGGAATGTTTCACTGTGTTTGCTTTAAATTTCACTTTAAGACATGCAGGTGTTCATGAATATTAGGCATATCATATCATATCATATCATATCATATCATATCATATCATATCATATCATATCATCCATGATGTAATAGTATAAATATTCATGTGATTAAAAAGAGGACACAATGTTCATAATACTATTATAAAACTAGTAATTGCATTTTAACTGTAAGCTGCATCAAGATCAGATTCAGCTCCAGTAACACTGGCTGCATTCACATGTACATTAGTAGTGGTTCACTAATAATGAACAAGAGAACAAGAAATGCCCCATGTAAGCACCTCAGCTGGAACAGACTAGAACAAGGAGCTGTTCAAATAAGTGTAGGAAAAGACGATCGAAGGCAGATGTGGTGTGGGCAGAGACGAATGCATCTTCTTCTTCTGTTATATTCCTGGTAGATTTGATACTTTGAGAAGATATATGCTCGTCAGTTTTGGTATTTGTTAGTCGAACAAATTGGATCCATTTTGTTCTGATTAATGTCATTACATTTATTGCATTTATTTGAACATAAATAACTAAATACTTTCTAGTTTGATGTGACAGTAAACTACAGTAAATGCTTTTAAATACAAAATATACCTAAAATGTCCTTGACAAAACCTCTGATCCTTGAATAGACAGAGCAGACTGCTGCTCAGGGCATCATCAGTTTTTTTAAACAAGTAGTGCAGTCTTTCTGATCATAAAACCACGCTGTAAGTCTAAGAGTTTCTATATATGCTCTACTGCAAACTGAATAAACCTTTACCACTATATATATTATGTATAAGCTCTTCTAAGCAGCTGATAAAAATGCCTCATTTTATTTCATGCAGCAAGTAAGGGAAACTAGAAGAGTATTTTTCCAACAATTTCAGTCCAGATTAGAGAGGAAGTGGCTTTAAGCGTGAAATAGTTTCATGTCTGAAGCAGGCTTGCACTTGGTGTTGAAAGGAAGCAGTTTTTCTTCCACAGTTCTGGGTTTTGAGAGATTTTGCAAAACTCTGCAATATAATGAACTATTTTAAATGAAAATAAGTAAGACAAAAATAACCGTGTAGTAGCATGGAGAATTCGCAGTTTGGCCTCACACAGGCTCAACATCCGAAGACCCTGACTGATCACTGAGGAGATGCATGGATAGACAGATGCAAGGCCGTGTAATTTATTTCTCCAAGTGTCTGCCACTGTGATTATTACAAACACATGTGAAAGCTCTTAATACACCTGAACCAAGAGGACATGTTTCTGTAGGCTGTGTATGTCCTTGCCTCATACATACTGAGACTGCAGGCAGATGTCTTCTAAGCGTCTCCTCTAAACGTAGTGTATGCATTTATGCATTTCTGGCATCAACCATAGATTTACTGTATGTTCCCAGAAGTGCAGAGTTATTTCCATGAGGTGGGGAACAAAGTAACCACAAGAGCGCTCAGATTACGGCCAGCAATAACGTCTCAATTTGTTGCTTGTTTAATATCACAGGGTAAAGGCGACATGAAAGAAATGGCTTCTGTTATGAATTGTCCCGGTTGTTTGCAGATGGATTGTGTGTATCATGTGATTTTTAAATGATCACATTCCAGCTCAGTCAAGAGCTGAACATAGTCTGTTACTGTGGACGGTGGGTCTATCTATATTTATATTCTAAAATACGATTTGAAAAGAAAAACAAATGTTGTAGTTTTGTTTACTGTCAACAGTAAATAAAATGTAGACGGTTGTAACCTGTTACCTGGGAGACTGCACCAGGTGCACGCTGATTGATTTCTTCCTGCCTGCGTCAATGACACGTGCACTTCCTGGCGGACCAGCCACTGGTTGTTTGCTTCATGCTGAACTGGTTCGTTTATTCTCTTTAAGCAGCAGTAAAAGCGGGATGAGAAAAGCATGAGTGTTATTATGGCATTTTAAGAAGTCTAAATATGTTTCTGAAGATCCAGCAGCCCAAAAATAACTCGTTGCTTCATTCTGCTGCGGCAAAGCTAGCATTTCCGGTAGAAGACGAAGCTAGCCAGTTATGCTCACTTTATAAGTGCGTAACAGTTAATTGTAATATTTAGACATATCGAGTTTAAGGGTTTTAAGTGGCAGGTTGTATTATAAATGGCAGCTCACATGCAGTTAAAAATTAACAGCATGTATTGCATTTTCCTTCCACAGGTGTGATACAGATTTCTCACTGTAACAGTAAAAGCTATGGCGTAGAGATGCGCGCGTGACAGACGAGTGAGCGCTCAAGCAATGGGATCGCAGGTATGCTCGTGCTTTCCCAGAGTCTGATATCAGTGTTATCTTGCTCATAATTTTCTTTTAGAATCTTATAAATATTATAATTAATATTTTCCTTATATTTCCTGTTATTACTTTATACACATGCCTATTATTATCATCATCATTAGAGACAATGAGGCAATGCTTAAGAATGTGTTTTTCAATAACAAATTCATATATCTAATAACGTAAACTGTTGAATATACTGTATTATTGAGTTATAATTACAGTCACATGTATGCAACATTTTAATTTGACTGAGTTTGTTTTAACAACTTTAAAACTGTTGGTTAACAGAAAAAATAACGGATAATAAAGGATAAAGGATAATATGTTGAAAGGAAGCAGTTTTTCTTCCACAGTCCACAGGATAATATTACATTGCCCTCCCCATAGCTGTGGTGGTAACATTATTAGCAACTGACATATTATCAGAATCATATCATATACCATCTCACTAAATCCTTTCTCGTAATATTTCAAAGTATATCTCTATCGGACGTCCTCCTCCTCCTCTTATTTATTTTTTATTTTTTGTCAGCTTCTGTGTATTTTAAAGTCAGCTGCAACTGTCTGTGAAATTGTTTAGGCATTTCAGTTACATCCAAATGAGGCTTGTTATGTTTATTTGCTTAATCATTTCGCTGCAACGCATTTTATTTTGATGAACTCTGACCAAAAACACCTGTCTTTTTGCAAGGTTTTCATTTCATTCTTAGAGAATGAAAAACAGAGGAAAAATGGCATTCAGCAGGTAATAAGTTCCATTTTTAAAGGGATGTTTCCCACTGTTGGCAGGCAGCAGGCAGGCAGAGTACAGGGGGATTAGAGCCACTGTCAGCAAGAGAAAGGGCAGAGGGGCTCACAGGAAATGATCGTGGCCCCATGGAGGCAAGTCAGAGGCCAGTGCCGCTGGACCAGCTGCTACAGGCCAGTGCTGAGGGAAACAAGAAAAGTGCAAGGTCAGTAGAGCGTTCAGAGAAAGAAAAAGCCAGAGCACAAAGAGCCAAAGAGAAACACTCAGAGAGACACATGTAGAGTGGAAAGATGTAAAAAAAAAAAAAAAAAAAAAGAAAGAAAGAAAGAAAACCACCATGTAAAGAAGAAAACCATGTAAAAACATGAATTCTTCTGAAACTCCTCTCAGATTCGTAATTGGCCTACAGCCTAATGTTAACTTTTCACACCTTAATTTGTTAAGTAACCCTGACCTCTGGGCCCTAAATGGTCAGCCAGGGGAGATTATTGTATA
Organism: Planiliza haematocheilus; assembly: GCA_005024645.1. Taxonomy (NCBI): domain Eukaryota; kingdom Metazoa; phylum Chordata; class Actinopteri; order Mugiliformes; family Mugilidae; genus Planiliza; species Planiliza haematocheilus. Next base: position 7,364,031 of record SRSE01000276.1, read on the forward strand.
GGTGCTCATAAATCAGATGTGCTGGCGATGGCTGCTCAGACACATTGCTCAGGCATGTGGAGAAGGAGGAAGTGTGCCAGTTCGATGCACATCACTCTGTGTAGAACCAAGGTGTTTTCTGACTCATTGAGCTTTTATTAGCAGCAACCAGAGACCTGGAGCTTGTAATTGATTCTGGCAGAAGGACTGTGGCTTACAGTTAGACAAACATCTAAATGTAAAGAAGTGCAGCACAACTGGGACATTTCTTTTTAACTTGGCACAGGCATTAAAAAGTTCAGTGCCACTTCAGTAATATAAAAGGTCTGTCATTTGGCTGGTTTGTCCCTCATACGATCAATACTGCTTCCACAACGTCAAATTTGAAGAGCAGGCAGAACCAAAAGCAGCTGCAAGCGAACTGACTATCATCTATCATAACAAAAGCAGAAAACAAACAAAGATGCTGCTTGAGATTCCAAGTAGACATGAAACGGTTCCTCTCGGCCAAGGCCAGCAGTGATTAAAGCAAGAAACCAGACAGGGCCTTTCATGTGGGGACCATCTCATGTGCCCCTCTCAGCTTCAAGGCCAAAACATCTCTATTCTCTGACAAGTGGTGGTGCAGACAGTTAATTTCTTCCGCTACACCCTCCAACCAACAGTTTAGCTCACGACTACAAGTGTCATTGCAAATAATTAACTTCTCTTGTCTCAGTACAGCCATGGTTAAGGTACCTCAGTAACCCTGGTCTTGTCTGGCAGAGACAGAGGACAAATCTGAGAGCAATTGAGGTCTTGGCACTTTCCAGAATTACGGCCCAAAGAAGATTTCCGACCTTCTTCTTCTTCTCGGAATCTATTTATCTTAGACAAAAATCACTGACTTGCAGTTAAGGAAGAATGATTTCCTTTGCCAAGGTTTCAGGCGCAGATGTTTGAATCTAATTTTACTAATTGTAACAAACGCACACTGACACAGCAAGAGCTGAAAGACCAAAGGAGGGGAATTCAGAATCAATAAAGACTTTACTGATTCTGTTCAGATTGAGGGGGACGACATAATAGAGAGCTGAGACCAAGTATGCATGAAATGAGAGCAGGATTGTTAGCTGGTCCCAGACATTCCAAATGATCTCCAGTCCTCCATTGGTTCTGTGTTAATCAGCCTCTATTAAAGCCATTTAAGTGGTATCTGCGCTCTGACCTTCACCTCAATAGAAACCAGCCGATTCAAAGTGTATGCACATGTGTGTGTGACAGAAAAAGCTATGCAACATACGACATTTTAATAATTTCCGTTCTTTGAAACACCTCTCACGCAAACAAACACCTAATTGTGGCCAAGGTTACGAATATAAACGCAGCGATAAAAAGTATACCTGAGTCAGTCTGATAGGCTGAAGGCGTATCTGTGAAATATGGCATGGATGAATGGTTCTGAGTTTCATTCCACAGTCTTCATCAAAGCCTCCTGAAGTACCCCAGCCAAAATAGAGCCGGACACACAGCTGCACCTCATTGTGGAGCTGGGTTGATTTAATCTGCGCTAAACATGATCTAATTTAAAGCTAATATGGCCCTTGTGTGGTCAGAGTGCAGCACAACTTCAGACTATCAACCTGATAAGAAGAAGGAAAAGAAAACATTCTGGGGGGCTTTAAAGTCCCTCATTTTCTCCTCTCTGCTTATTTATTTGTTTTTTTTCTTCAGTTAAATCAAGTAAATCACAAACTGAATGATAGCAGAGATTGCCTCCTGTTGAGCACTCGGCTTAAAGTGACACCTCCATCTCAGAGCCAGATTGGTGGTTCACCCCTGGCCTTGCATCCACCTGTCACAGCCAGTGATTGTTGAGCAGCAGTAATTGTACCATGCTGGTATGAAAGCCCACAGGAAATCCCTCCAACAAAACGCCCGCCAGGCTGGAATGTTGGCACTGTGCTGGTACTCCAGTCTCTTGGCCTGGACTCTACTGGCTGAGCTTGAGGACCATGTGATGTAGCAAGGAATGCTGGAGGCCGAGGTGGGGTCGGAGGGGGTGGGTGTAGGGTCAGTATTCGGGGGACAGTGATGGGGAACCGAGGTTAGTGGAGGATTTTGAAAAAGGATTTGGGGCCAACAGCCGAGGCTGTAGTGCTAATCCTCAGTTGGCAGCATGAGGAGAAGTGTGAGGGTCTCTGTGCTGAGGAAGCCGTCCATCACTGTGAAGTGCTTTGTGGCCCTTCTTTCAAATTAACTTTAGGAATGAGGGGTGTTGTACCTTGACAGTTATATAGAAAACAAGTGATTGCCATTCCAGAAAACTTTTCTTGTGCAAGGTTCTTTCCAGAAGTTGGACAATATTTGCTAAGATCCTTGTACTCGTGAAAATAGTTAATAAATACTCATAAAACATTTCAAATGCATATTCTGCTGCTTTGTCTGTTCAATAAAAACAAATAGCTTTTTATTGGCCCTTAGTTGCTTAAAATAATCCAATACAAAAAATAATTTATACATTTGTCCTCTCTTGGTGTTTGACATGACATAAAAAGCTGCCATCAAAAATGTTTTGTGATGAGCCAAGAGCCTGCCACAGCAATCAGAGATCATGGCTGCTGAACCAGCACAGCTGTGAATAGTAGTATACTGTTGAGTGAAGATTGTGATGCAAATACCTCAGGGAACAAATTCGTGTAGGAATGCGCTGTTATCCAACCTTCTTGGCAATAATCTGTTTTCTACTGAGAAGGAGAGTGAGAAAGAGAAAGAAGGAGGGAATGGAAAAAAGAGGAAACAATCTGTCATACGTCTTGATCTCAATTTGCCAAATTTCTGTCTAATGGTAGGAGGGACAGGACTCTGTATAAAACACAAAACACATGACAAACATTTATGACAAGCTGGACAGTCAAAACACAAACCTCTGCTGTGACACTAATCAGACATCTTTGAACCATTCTGTATAGAAGATAGTTGTTGTATGGTCTACAGTGCCTTATGAGACTTGGATAGAGGATAAACAAATGTGACACTGCAGCGCTGAGTAAAAAGACTAATTAATGCCATGGTTATTATTGTTGTTATACTGTGAAACAAAAAATTGGATTCTTGTGGGTTCACACCACAATCATAATAACAGCAGCAAGAAGAGAACACGAGGAAGAGCGATATAGTTACCGATGTACATACTTAACAATGAGATGGTTAACTAAATCTTTACTGACACATTATATTCTAAAAACAATACAATACAAACTCTGCTACTGGCCCCAAAATTAGCTGCACTGAGTTCTTTTGTTGGTGAAAAGGCAAACTCTGGTCTCTCTCTCACAGACACACACACACACACACACAACTTCAGAATGCAAACATGAACCCTTCAAACAGGGCTGCTCCTGTCCGTCTACAGCTGCGCCCCTCCACAAAGTCACACAAGGCCCTGAGAGGACAAATGTTTGTTTCTCTCTGTAGAATTAATGAGGGCATCGGTTCCTGCCACCTCCACTCTCCTGCACCGACAGGCTGCACCCAGCTCCCGCTCTGCCTGGGCTTGAAAGCGAGAAGTAAATATTAGGACTCGACTATTTAGAAAGAGTTGGAAATGTGCAGCCCACAGCAGGGCCACGAAGGGGGCAGCGGGAGAAATGAGGAGTGAGTGGGTCTGGTAGAACATCTGAAATGTGCTCCGCAGGAGGATGTGACAGAGATGTGTGCTAATTGCTTTAACCCTTCACACCTACTTGGTCCTTGTAATGGCCCTCCAGTTATTCCTCTTCAAATAAAGATTAGTCTTCCCTCACTCTCTCACTCTCTGTACATAAAGCACTTGTTTCATTTCAAGTATTTTTGGTTTTAGAGAATTTTATTCTAGTCTGTATAATACAGCCGGTACGTGAACATGAACTGAACCATACACAGCTGAACAATAACAAAACAATATCTACCCTAATATGAATTGAGTCAGCTCACTTTGTCATGTGTCTTAACAAACTCACTGTTACATTATTTCCCCATTCATAAGCTATGTGCATAATGTGTCTTAGTTACAGCTGTAATACAGTAAACTGACATCCATGCTCTGTTCTACTTGGAACATTTATCACCATTTCATTGCAATTTAAGAACTGTGTTCTTGTAATACTGCACTGTTACTGTATCTACGTCCCTCTGTGTTGTGTGCTGACCTGAAATTAAGCTGATTTGACTAGTATTTAAGCATAATTCTGTTCACAATTATGTGTGTCCAATGCGGGCAGAATCAGTTCATGACCATTTTCAAATGTGGTTTGTGTGATTGGATTCTCTGTGCATCTTGGATATGCTCACGTCTGTATTTGGCAGTTGTTATTGGATTGCCTCTTGTAAAGAGGACCACACAGACGTTTGTAAAGTTCTTTGTTCAGGTTTAATGTGACCCTCCAAGCTGTATACTCCATTTGAGATAGTACAACCACACACAGTGTACATGTGTGGACACAACAAGTTACTATCTGGACGTGAAGGAGGCGAGGCTGAGTATTGCAGCAGTGCCTGCTCCCCTCTTGGCTACATCACTGTGTAGATTTAACAACCCAGCTGAGGGCTGAGTCCTGTCCAGGTCTTAAAGAGGTCTGTAAATCAGGCTGGCGTCAGGGTGCAGGTATAATATGGACCTGTGGCTGTGGTCTCTAGGTCAGAGACAGCACAGCAGAAAGGCTTCTGCACCATAATTTTTCCTTAGAGCTCCACCTAGCTAAATAAGAAATGAAGCTAAGAAGAAATCAAGCAAGTTATTAATCATTCCAATCTTTGGAGAACAAAAGTCTCAGAGACTTTCCTTGGTGATGGGTGAAATACTGCTTATTACTAAGGAAAGCATTTTGTTGCGAATTTCTTATAGGATAATTAGGATACACATGCCTGTTGTATTGTTATTATTACATAGAATAATTCTGGCTATTTACAGCTTTGGTGTTGCTTTCATAGTTCTGGGAGTTATTTCTGTTGGTTCTATTTTAACATCTTGCTGCAGTTTTTATGGAATACTGTACGTCGATGATTCATATTGTTGTTTATGTAGTATGCTGAAAATGACATGTTATTTAAACATGTGAGTATTCTTTAAGTAGAGATCTAGAGAAAAATGAAATGATCTACAACTAAAATTGTGATTTAATTTAAGTGCAATTAAGGTGGAATACGTCTTTCTCATCTGCAGTAAATGGGTAATACAAAGCCTGTCAGTCCAATATACATCTGTAAGACTATTCCAGCAAACCAGCAGCAGTTTCATGTAAAAATGTCTCGTCTCGTCCTATGCACGTTAGCTTTGCAGCCGCAACTGTGGTAACAGTGTTGATCTGCTAATAACCCCACTTACATTACTTTCTCTCATTGTTCTCTCCCTCTCTCTTAGTGTTTTTGCCTTGAGATTGCACATTGATGAATTTAGGACACTGAGCTTCTGAAGGAGCACTGAAGGAGTTGTGGGATGTTTATCGTTTGAGTAAAGGAGTTTTTCTCAAGGACCACTTGTCCTATTACAATTAACTGGTGTTGCTGTTTTAACTTTACAGAATTATCAGCTATGTTAGCCTTTTATTGTTCTTGAAATAGAATATAAGCACCAGAAGTTAATATTTCAGCACCTGTTTCAGTAGCTGGTTATTGATGATTGATGGTGGCACGTAGTTTCCAGGTCAGGATTCTTAAACTTATAAAAAAAAATTATCCTTTTCCCACACGGCGTGTCACCAATCAGACAATTCACAAATCAAGTCAGTGCTGCAAACAGTGCTAATCACACATAATGGCTTCGCTGGCTGCTCTTACCACCCAGTCTTTTGCCTCATAAATGGTATTACCTCATCCAGACTGGGAAATATGGAAGCAATTAAAGTTAGAGAGCAATCTGGCTACCAGTCAAAATTACCCTTATGTTACAAATGGTGGAGAGGCTGAAATAAGTATGCGTGTGTATATTGCACTTTATTTTTTCTTCCCATAAAAAATGATTCTTTGAAACGAAAGCTCAAGTTGAAAGATTTGTAAGAGCAAAAGATTGATTTATTGTGATACACTTGAGCTGCAACAAGAGAAGAAATGTCTGAGTTTTTTGCCTGAGCCATTTGTTCAGACAACTTGAGAGAACAGTGGCATTCAACCAGATCAGAGGTGATTTGTGCCATGCCCTCTGTCTGCTTTAAGCCAAGATGGAACGTATGGTTCAGCCGCTCAATGACTATAGCTGTCGAAGGAAATGGAAGTACAATTTTAGCACTTAGGCCTTAACTCGTTCTTGTGGTCCAGTGTTCAGCCTGAGTTAATAAAATACTTCAACAATACTGACGTAAAATAAAAACCTCAGAGAAGAATGATTCTCACATTAACCTTAGTCACAATGAGAGTGGAATATTTGTTTGAAATAAACAAGACCCACATCTGTTTTCAGTTTATCAATATATATGACAAACAAAGACCTTTCCAACAATATCCACTTATGCATTTATTTTAAAAAACTGGACGCTGAATCAAAGAAATGCACAAGCTGTGCTGCGCTTCACATTGATCCACAAATCAATATGTGGGACATTTAGTTTATTCCAAGTGTTTCTAATTTTTTGTCTTATTTAACAATATACTCATAAAATTTCTAACCTCAGATCACACACATATCAAAACTAAGAATAAATGAACTAACAATGAACATCAGTTGGGCATAAAATGACACTGTAAATCTGGCAAACACATCTAGAAACAAACACAAAGCGGAATTGACGTCATTGAGGGGAAAAGAATACAAATCTTTATACTAATAAAACTAATTCTTGCCTAACACCACCTCTTTGTTCTCATGTTTTCCCTAAAATCACAGCATTTTTTTCTATTTCTGCCTTTAACTTGGTTCCTTTGTTGTGTTTATATAACATCAGTCACTTTGGCATGATAGCTACTAGATTAGAATATTACCAGAGTAAAAATACTTTATGCTCTGAGATGAAATGTCTTGCTAAAGCAACTGGCCTGACGCCTTAACTGGTGGTCAGTGTGTCAGCAGGCCAAGGCTGCTCCATTTACCAGGCTTCATGATCTCAAAGCTGCTGCCTAAATTAATGTTTTTCATCATCTGCCATTACGCTTTGGCCAGCGGAAGGTTTCATGTCAACAATGGGTGAAGTGGCCTCAGCCATATTCTCCAGATACAGCGAACTTCACAGGACACACACTCATTAAGTAAAAATCCTCCAAACTTGTGACTGAAGTTAGTTTATATGGTTTAACTCAGCCATTGGGTTTAAACCAAGCACTTGGTAAACATGGGTGTACTACCCTCTTTATCCTTTCAGTAATGTTAGTTAGTTAGCTGTTTTTTCCCTGAGTTTGTTGACTCCTAAACTGAGGGCACAGCCCGCTCTGTTGGCCCTTTGGACAGATTTACTGCAATTACATGGGCCAGTGTTTACTTTTCCCAGCATACTTAGCTGGCAGTTTCTTTTATTCATATTATTTCAGTCTTTTCTCTTTCTCTTATCCAAAGCTTTTTTTCATTACTTCTGCCTTTAATGGCTTATACTGAAGCTCTGCCTTCCAGATAACCACTGATTTGTAATCGCAATGTTGAGATTGCCTGTTGCAGACTCAGCTTTAGTCTGAAGATTACTACAAATTTGTTGCTGCTAAACAATGTGGTATGTCATTTAGCTTATGTAAACTGATGCGCTTCTACACATATGGAGGTTGCAAGTTATTTGCAAATTAGTCAAGTAGCTCTGCCGTTGATTATGAATTCACCTTTGAAAACTGAGTTGACCTAATGTGTCAAGCATTGCACTTTCATCTTGGTGTGGGATGTTTTGAAATATACGCCTTTTGTGATTATCTTGAGACCGTTGGAAAAAAGTATAAAAAAAGACACCATCGTTTGAGAAAATATTTAAAAAGATAAAAATGCATTATTAACTTTTTTTTTTTTTTTTTTACATTAATATGACATCTGTTCCAGACTTTGTCCTCAGACTCAGATGTTATATCTGTAGAAGAGTAAATAGACAAGAACATGCCCAGGCAGTAAATGGCACTGAGCAAAACCAAGATGTTAAGATTATATGTGTACTTTTTATGGTTTAGGATAAAAAAGACTAAACATTAATATTATATCCTCAGAGTCACAGTCTTCATTTGTGCTTAAAGGTTCTTTGAGGTTAGTTTTAGACTGAACACAAACTCCTTGTAGTGTCGCTGTCTGTTCTACAACCATCCACTGCTTTGTCTTCATCTAGAAAGGTGCATGCCTTGCATGATCTGCTATCTCCCAGCAACATGCCTTAGGACACACACACAAACAAAAAATGGCCTTTAACAGCACATACTGCTGGATTCCTATTTAAAGGCTCGAGGCTACGGGTGGGGGAGGGTCGACAAAAGTCAGTTTACAGTACGGGTCAGTACATCAGAAAGCCTTTACCGCTCCAGCCAAACTCTTTGTCTTCCTCATTCACAGCTAGTTATCTAGACTGCATGCTGCACAAAGGCAATTGGCGCTGTATTGTCCGGGCTGACATTAACCCCTGATATTTTCACTGCTCTCCATTAAAGTCCTCTTTTCCTTCTCTATTACTGGGCAATTCCCACAGAGCAAGGGGTCACACCAACCACGGAGAGATACTTAGATTCTCTGACAAAGACAGAAAGAAAGAAAAGAAACAAACTTCAGCAGCAATTAGTTCCGTTTTTTGTCTTTACTTTTGTTTTGTCTTCGTTTCAGTCACAAAAGTTTTTAACAACTGAGGGCTGCTCTAAAGCGGGTTTTAACCAGATTCAGACCAGCATGGCAACCTATTTACGTCCAAGTTACTCACACAGTCACTCTTAAGCTCTACCACAAACTTTTTGTTGAAAAAGAGAAAAATGCAATATTGTGGAGCAGAATAACAACAACAGATTATAATAGTAGCACAGCCAGGCCTTACATGCAGTGTTTTATTAAATAGACCATGTCCAAGTAAGATATTTCAGGGTTATTGGAAGGTCAGCTGAATATCTGCACGGCTTAATGATAACAATAGTTGCTCAGAGGGTCAGTTGGCCAGGTCTAGCATTTCCACACTAAAGCAGGTATCTAATCCTTCGAGGTGTGTGGATTAAAATACCGTAGTGTCATGCTTAGGTTTTAGTTGTGATAATAAATCACAAGGTTTTGGCAAGAAGAATAATTCCAGGAGAATTTCTCAACTTCATTTAAACATTTACTTAAGCACAACTATATGTGAAGTAAATCTAGTGACTTTCCTGGGTCACTTTTCAGCTGATACTTCACTATCAGCTTTTCAGTCAAAAGTGCTTTAAGCACTGAGGACAACATTTAACACATAAAATAATATCAATGATTGTTATATTTTATCATTTTATTAAGGATAAGACTGTGTGAAGCGTACCATCTTTCAATCTTTATGTCCCTTTGCCCCACATATTCGATGACTGAGGACGTGCACACTGTCATCCACAGGAGGACAGTGTGCACGTCCTCAGTCATCATGTGAGGCTGTCCATTTCTGTAGCAGTGAACTCAGTGACAGACAACTGTGGGTGGACTCATAACCTATTCTCTCCAAATGCCAGGCTGAGGAATGCCAGTGACTGTAGAGTCCTTGAGGCTGTCGATGGACAGGCCTGTGTGCAGACTGAGTAGACCCCCGCACACCTGCACACAGTGGATACTCCCTGCCCCCAAACCGAAAGACCACAGTGTGTTGTCTGTCTGTCCTCACTGGCTGTTGCAGCTTTTAGACTCCTCTGTTGGGACATCAAATACGTCTGTGTATACAGAGTCTTGGCTTTTGATCTGGAGTCACATTTCTCCTGTTCACCTGAAATAGATGTGACTAATTAACTCTTCTTAACCCACTGTATGTTTGTAGCCACAAATGAAATTAAATGAAAAGGACAGTTGTGAAACAGGCCCAAGATTATAAAATGGCCAGTGAAATCTAAATGATGAGAGATAGCATTCCCCGCAGCTGCCATTTCCAGAGTATACTGGGCAGTTTCTATGTACGTCCACAGGCTGAGGTCAAGAAGTATTACGACTCAAGTGAGTGTGCTGCTTGTGCAGGCTGGCGCTGCAGTGTATCATGTGAGCTCACAGCATGGGTTCTACATCTTCCACAGCTATTTCTGTCAGTGTAAAATCATGAGAACCACTTTAATCAACACAAGGCTGGTCAGAGGGTAATATCTCAGCCCTGCACAGCCCGTGCTCTGTTCCCTTTAACACGGCAGCAGTCGGGCTATATGTTCAAAAGAAATTAGATTTGTTATTTTTTAAATTTTGTTTGTCCATTGGAGGTCTGGGTTTCAGACAGATGAGTGTTTAAGTGTTAAAGGAGTGACAAATATCCCCTCGCAATGGCCTTTGTGAGAAAGTGGAATGTTCAAACAAACACTTTCCCAGGGTTGGGACTCCAATAGGCCGTCAGGTTGAACCATGCTACTCATTACTGACTGTGCTGATCTGATTCACCATCACATTGTGCCATTAGTTGTGGTTAAATTGTATTTTATCACAATAAGAATTAGAATGAATGAAAACTAAACACTAAATCTAGTTTAAAAATAGGTAGGAAGTTATAGACTTTTCTTTGACACAATTCTGTATGAGTGAGCCTATAATGTCACCAAATGTGTGGCTCTCAGAGAAGGAAAAAAACATGCAATATCCACATAAAGATGATGGTAAAGATCATTTAATTATTTTATAAATACTTCTTTCTTTATTTCAGTATACAAAATAGCAGTATGTACATCCACACAAAAGTGGTTTACAAAATCCATGAGTTCAGCTCATATGCTCTGAAAAATAGAATATATTTCAATCTGTCTGCATGTCAGACAAACGGAGATAATGCACAATTTCACAAAGTCCTTAAATGTCCTCTCTCAGTCCACAGGGATGCAGGCATGTCATGATCCATACAGGACACACGTCGAGAGTCCGAGACATCAACCGAAAAAAAGTTCCAAGATTTATTTAATTATTTGAAGTTCCCTTTGCGCTCCTGTTTCCTCAGTAGTCCATTGCTGAAGAGGAAAAAAGTTTTAATAGTACCTAAAAGTGGGTGGATCCGTGATAATCCCTCGATTTCCGTGGAATGAAGCCAAACATGAGTCTTTGTCTAGGGAGGAGGGAAGACAATCTCTCTCCTCCAGCATAAAATCCAATATTATTTCTTTTTATTAGAGATACAACAAAATAGACTTTCAGTAACCCCGATGGGGAGGATTTATAATCATTAACGAGAAAAATAAAATACCCAGGAGGACGGCGGTCTTCACATGGACCGACTGGCAGTGTTGCCACATTCTCCACATCCATGATTGTGAAGCAAAAAATCTTAGAAGCTCAATTGGCTGTTTGGAGATTTGATACAAAAATGGTACTGACACAAGAATAGACCACTTCTCGTTGAGATATGCATGCTAAAGCTTAAAACAAAAGTAAGCTTCTCTGTATTGTAGTGCTTTGGTTAATCTGTAGCCTCGGGTGGCCGGGTACAAAGTTGCAGGGCCGGTAGGGGCTCGGACTCATTTGCACACGTATCTCTCCACGATTCGCTCACACTTCTTGCAGGTTACGTAGCAGCACCAGTGGTACTTGCAGTGGCAGCGCTCCACCAGCTTCTCTGTGTATGGGTTGTAGCCACGGCCGCAGCACATCAGGTCACAACTGTCACTGCCGAGGGAAGTTTTGTTGCACTGTCTGAAAAACAGAAAATAGTAATTTATTGTTACATTTTATTTTGTCTTGCAATAATACATTTTTCTTACCAAGACAGAGGAAAGGGAGGCACATTTTTGGACTGAACAACCAGCTATGAAAGCTAACATATTTTCCAGTTTGCTTTCCTGCCAAAGACAATAAGTTTACAGCGTCATTCTAAAACACTCTGCACAATCTTGAAGCCTGACAAGAGTCTGCAGCAGTCCTTTAAAAGGGCTTGACCGAACAGTGTGCTTTAACCTTTTGTGCACTCCTTCTCCCAGACATTTTTTTGAACTCCAGTTTCTTTTTGTCTTATCGTCTTTGGGTGGTGGATGCTTTTGAGCCTCTCATTTTGGAAGCCAGGGGCATCCTGAATGAGCACAGAACAGCCCTGCCATAAATCACAGTGAATACGCAGGGCTACCCTCCCGCTCTTTAGCTCCTGCTGTCCACATAATTGCTGTGTTTTATGATGGTAAAGTGTTAATGACCAGTAGAGTGAGAGAGCTGCTAAGCTGATGGCTTCAGCGGGAGTGAAGGATAAGGAGGAGGAGGGACAAGAGTCATTGAGAATGTAAGACAGGTTTATTACATCGGTGGGAGCTGGCAAATAGACAGAATCACCCCACAGCGTTATGGGTTGTTAAGTGCAAGCTCTTGTTATGTCAATTCTCAGCTGCAAGTGGAGCAAAGTGATTGGACTTTTTTCATTATGAAGTGTTCTAAAATTCGCCTCCTCTGTCCTGGATGCACGTGTTGGTCTTAAAAGCTATGCTGCTATTGCAAAAAAAAAGAAAAGAAAAAAATAGACAAGAGCCAGGTCGAGGCGCTATCATTAAGATTTGTGACTTGCAGTGGCAGAGAATCCCTCTTTGTCTATAGACAGATATGGGAACAATCAATACTCTCGTACATGCACAGTTACTCATGAACAAACATAAGTGCCACATAAACGTGCAGCGACATAAACGGCTGCCTTGTGATCTGGCAGAAGTGCAGACTGTGTGACTGCTGCATTATCAGGCTGCGCAGGATGCACAGGGCACAGTAAGTGTTCTTGACGTGAAGCATGTCTTCCGCTTATCTGTAGAGTCGCATAAGGCTGAGGGATGCATGATGTGACAGTCATATGATGGATGATATTTATAAGAACCTCATGTGCCTCATGGCTTTCACAGCCGTGGCGGTATTCTGGTGCAGTTGTTGCATGCCGTGGTGCGTAGAGGTCCATAACGTATTCTTGCACAATAGAGTGTGTCTGTTTAAAGACAGATGATCATGCAACGGAAACAATCAGATCAAATTTTTATGTTTGCATGGTAACTTGTGCACTGCTGTTGTCCTACAACCCGTCCTTCTTAGCATCATAGTCCTCCACATCTGGGAAATTCAATAAGCTTACAACATATGCGATTTCTCTGATACCGTTTAGTTAGGGTTACTCTCTCAGCATGAGTCAAACCCTCTGTCATAAGGGCTCCTTTCTGCCAGCTTACTTCTCACTGAACAGCACCATCTGAACTAAAAGACTGAAGTGGAATGGAGTAAATAAGCTTTTATCTGAGGTGGACGGTGAACTATTTCCCTGTTTGTGTGGCCCTCTCAAATCAAGATCAACTTAAGTGCACTCAGTCCCAAGAATAACTGCATTAGTAATTGTTTGAGATAGCACGACAAGGACTCTAGTCACAACGGCCTTTTCAGTGGCACATGCTCAGACAAGCCACAGACGAGGAACTCTCAGGGGCCACCGGTTGTTATCAGCCAGTCTGTAAAGTAAACGCTGCCACCAGGCAGGCCTGCACTTCACTTGAGTCAACATCCTGGATGAGCACACATTCGGGATTTGTCATTTCCTCTTTGTCAGCTGCGTGGGTCTGGTGCTGATGTGAGTCATACTAATAAATCTCCAAACAACAAAGAGACTATCATTACTACCAAATATCTCTTTGTTTTTGTCAGGCAAGCTAAGAGATGGTTGTGACCTTGCATTCTTACCTGTCCTGCGTGCCAATAGAGCCCTGTTTTTCATTCTTGGTACAGAAGTCCGGGGAGCTCTGAAGGTAGACCAGCTCATTCTCCCTCACCGGCCTGATGTCAATGTCTTTGGGTACCAGCTGCTTGCGTGTCCCCATGGGCCGGTGAACAACTTTGGTGGCAGATAGGTACTTGGTCTTCAGGTCCATGGCAATTTCTCTCAGATCTTGCAGACCTCTCCAACAAGTCCTTATGGAGCAGGATCCAGACACACCATGGCATTTACACTTCATCACCAGTGCCTCTTTCAGTACCTACATGTGAAGACATGATTGTTAACCTGCTACACATGGGACAAAACCTTCGCATTTTATTCGTCTTGTTTTGAGAAGAAAAAGTGTCCATACTGCATACCTGTCTCCCGACTTCGCTGTTGTGTAGGTGCATCAGTTTGTTGGCATTTGAACCTGAGCGCTTCATCTTCATGGGAGCATCAGAGAACTTGGAGCCCATCATCAGACCATAGTGCAGGTTGTCAGCACATCCACCCCAGCGATAGCCAGGCTCTGGGATCTGCGCTGGAATAGGGCCACATGAGCACAGCCGCAAATCCCCAGTAGTGCACGCCCGCGCAATGGTGTGGCTGATGGTTGCTGCTGACAAGGCATAGACAAATGCAGCCTCCCTTGTTCCTGAGGACAATAGAGAGGGAAAACCCCGTTATATACTGAGGGTTCAAAGGAAATATTTCCCTCTTGGTCCTGCAAAGTAACAATACAAACAGAGAGGATAAAACTGAACTATAACTGACATTTAGTTGTCAGTAGCAGTTTTAAGGACTGGAGCTAATAATTATGTTGTGTACGTTATGTATCTTTGGAGACCTTTGTAGATTGTTTCTTGATTAATTATTTGTTCTGTTATAGCTATTAAACAGATAAATAAATTGCCTAAATACTTCCTAATACCCCCTTGCCCCAAAATACCCATTTTTCTAAGACGCAAGACAAATAAAAATAGAACTCATCATAATGTAGAATCTGAAACTAGCCGATGTTTAGTGGCTGTGCTTGAAAAATTATTAGGCTCCAAAAGTTGTTAGTAGAAAAACACCATTTGTACTAATATTTACAGATACAGAATGCTGCTAGTACAGTGTTTGTATATTTTGCATACTGTATCATGAGCTGCCAATTTTCATTTTTAGACAAACTACTGCTGTGCTGTCCTGCTGTAAAACATGCTACAGTGCTAACACAGAGCAGTGGTTTGCATTAAAGCTGAGGGTGGGTAAATTTATTTCCAATGATGAAAAATTATTACAGCAAAGTCCAAATATCCACATACACGTCTCAAACCACATCTGCTGCATAATCAGCTTCTCTGCTGCCCCTCTGTTCTTCTCTATTTCCCTCTCTGCTTTTCTTCCGTCTCAGTGAAAGACGAAACTGAGTGCACGAAATGTATCTATCGGACATCAGTCAAACGCAGAGTGAACGCTGATGTAATTGGTGGTGATGTGTGTACACCGAAGGCACATATGTTTAAGGCCAGAGAGCAATTGGAAGTAAGGGAAAAAATCATGTATGACCGTGGGCTGGATAGATCAAAGCCATCCCTGGACAGAGATGAGCCATTTCCTGTTCAGGGCAGACTGTTCATTTGGCAAATGGCAGCTATGTCCTTTTTGGAGACTGCTGCACCCCACATCCCCGCTCACATCCTAACCTAACTGTCCCTGGCTGATTCAAGGTCATTTTGGCAATAGGAACAGCAAAGTCAGACGGCAATGCAAACAAGCGTGCAGTCTGAAAATACTGTGGATTTCAGAAATAACAAACCAATTATTATATCATAGCAAATGCGCATATGTTTGGGGGGGAAGGGTGTTTCAAATAAACCTAAGTCCCTGGTGAAGGCTCGTCAGGAAAAAATGATGGAATAACTTGGCTGGCAGCAAAGAGTGGAAAGATGAGGCAACATGTCAACTTACAACCAGAAAACTCCTTTGAAAAGGTCATAATTTTATAACCGAGTTCTTTAGATAGCCATCATGTCAGCATTTGTTAAGAAATGAATTATGACAACTGTGCACAGACACCATCATTTCACCATTTACTGTGAGCTGAACTGCAGTAAACGTAGCACTTATGAACTCGGTTTTGGATGTTCACCGAATGTCAAGCGTGGCCATAAACATCAGACTCTTGTGGGTAAACAAAACTTGGAGCAATTTTTTTTAAAAACAACAGTGTCCGCACTATAATCACAAACTGTTTAGGACCATACCTCGGTCGAGGTCTGGACGATACTTTGGCGCATTAACGGGGATGTCGATGGAGGAGCAATTCCAGCGCATATCAGCGAATGTCTTCTGACATGTTTTCTTGACTTCGCGGGCAGCTTGGATAATAGTTTGCATGAGCTCCAGATTGCTGCGGCACAGCTGAGCTTGGGACGACACCATCCCCGGCAGCAGCTTGCAGTGCTGGGTCTGGTTGATGTGTAAAGATGTAGGCGCGTGTGACAGTGCTCTGCAATGGGAGGAAAACAAACAGAGAAAAAGGCTGTTGGTCAGTACGCATTATCAGTACATACTGTCTTAATTGTGGTGGTGATGGCCCGACAAATGGGCTGATTGCTTAATCACATGTTTTCCGTTTTATGACTGAAATTATCACATTTATGGGAATAACAAAGCACGCTGTGAGGTTTATTTGCAGTGGTGTGTTAGCAATTTGAGTTTCATGCGTACACGCCTTTCAAACCTGTATGGAGAGACACGTCGGCTTTTAAAAACAAACAAGTGAAAAATCAAAAGAGATAATGTTGCAGGATGGGAAATATTTTTGAAAGCGTTCCTGCAGTGAACTATCTTATCATGGTGAAAATCCCAAAAGTAAGTCTGCGGCAGATTCATAAAATACAAGTGACATGCTCTTGGCACAGGATGTTTCTTTTGTTAAAGCGCAGAAGAGACCTCAAGAGTTGCCAAAAAATATAAAAAACCCAGTAAATTCAGATCCACCTTAAGATGAAAAACTGCATAGATCCCTCGCCATTTGAATTTTCCACCACAGGAAGTGTTGTCCTCGGTGGCCTCAGTTTGACATGACTCCTCTGTTTACAGACTATTAAACCATGCACACATTTGAGTTAAATAATTTGAATTTATTGGGGATTAACTTAATAGAGGAACCACAGGCTGGGAAGGTTAGCTCTGATCTCTGCTTTGTGTGTCGTGCACTCTGTTGAGAATTCGTGAGAAAAGGCAGCGCCGCCTGCACCTTGGCCTGTTTTGCATTAGGGGCTGAGGGGCCACCATTCGGTGCCCAATGATAAGCTGTGACTTCACAGTGCTCGTAGTAACCCAGCACTCACAGGTGTTTACAGCCACATCTGTTTTGCATTGCACTGCTGAACATTATCAAGACTTAGATTTAGCACATGCCATGTGCGCTCTCATGGGCACATCTGCTGAGGTGTTCCCACTGTGAGTATTACAACCTCTCGTCCTGATAAGACGCCACGGATAGTTTTGGCAAAGCCAATGCAGAAGGGTTTTCACAGTCATCAGACATGAAGCGCTTAAACTCACAATATGACACGCTTATGGATGTGAAGAAAACCTGCAACCGTTCATAAGAATACCAAACATTCAACTGAAACATACACAAATCCGAAATATAGCGACCTGATTTTATGGGCTTCCCGACTTATTGTGAAAATTACTGGCTGCTTTTACTCTACCATAAAAACAGTGTGGTCCTCAGTACAAGCAATTAACATTTATGTCAACAAAACAGAATCACAACTTCCTTCTACAGCACTATTTTTATGTTCTGAGCCCTAGCTAGACTACACAGAGAAAGCCGTGACATAACTGGCGCTGTCTGCGCCACCATGACGCCTCGTCATCCGGATTTTATTTTCTGTTCTTCCTATTGTTATACGCGGGAGGTCAATTTGATCTGCAATCTTAGAACTGAAATATGTATGAAGTCTCCTTTTTTTGCCGTATTGAAATTAACAAAAGAAAGAGGGTTCTGTTTACGTACTGATGGACTGCCAGCTAATCTGCTGTCCTCCTCATCAGATGCACATGTACAGAAGACACAGTCTCCCTCATGCTCGGGAGCATGGGGCTGATTTCAAAGCTGCCATGGGCCCTCCACTTCGTAAAAATGCCGCAAAGAGCCACGCAATATCAAATATCCACATGACGTCACCTGTTTTGACATTGTTCGAATGCAAAGCAGTTTAAAGAGGGCAAACGACTTAAAGCTTGAGACCACGGCGGCACTCCTGAGAATACTTACAGCCATTTGATGCCAGAGCAGAACTGAGACAGCAGCAGAGCCGTGAGCACACCAAGAGGCAGGACACGAGAGCTGCTCCTCATGGTCGGACCGTGGCTCCGTTTCACACAGGACACAAACACAAAGGACTGTTGGGCTTCTTGGATCAGACGCAAAGGTCAAATCTCATGGCACGGCCCGCTCTCCTAAATCCTGGAATAAATCAAAGAAATAATAACAAAGAATTAGTGCTGCCACAGTGTAGAAAATTTTCAGCATTTTTGTTGATTTGAATGCTGTGCGAGACCCACTGTGAAAGTCTTTATTTGAGCTCTGAAAACCTTCCATGTTCAGTTCTCGAAAACACCATTTAAAGACAGATCAGGCGAATTTGAAAGAGCATCCAAAGAATGTTGCAGCTTTCAGTTTAGTTCGTTGTTAAATAACATAGTCAGAAATAATGAGCCAGCTCGTGCTTCTTGAGAAACAGCCTCAACACAGTTCAGTGGCAGGCGTTCCACAGAACATCCACAGCACTGCAGTCTCATTTTACATGCAAGAAACACGGCAGAAACTAAATTAACTGCAGTGAAACCTTAAAGACAAAACAGTCTCTTGTATATGAAGGGGATAATTGTAAGCATGCTCACTGTCAGAAGGCATGACCAACTTAGTGATTTTAGAGACTTTACGTTGTTTTGAAACCACATATAGTGATAGATTTCCCCTACTTATATTTTGAATCCCATTGCTCAGATTACTTGCGTTTTAGGAAGTTTAGGGAAACTCTGAGACAGAGAAAAACAGACAAAGAGGGCCTATTTCTGACGGATTGGTGCGCATTTTTTGACATTTTGATGTGCGTAATTTGGTTTGGGAGGGAACATTTGAAAGAATTCAAGACTTCAGTTTGACAAGGGTGCAGATCAGGGCGGTAATCTGCGGTCAGGGGACGGGGGAACGCATCAGAGGCATTATCAGATAGCTCTAGGAGCTGCAGATAAGAGCGCTCTTTGAAGGGAGCTTAAAGCGAGCGCGTTAACGCTGCAGGTAGCTGCTAATGGGCCCCGTTTGAAGAGGCTGCTCCGCACCTCCACTCTGATTGGCCCGGGCCACCTCGAAACTGTGTGAACTCACTGGCATTCATTATTCAAATGAGCCCACTGAAACTCACCGGCCGGTTTGCGTGTCACGGTTGCAAGAGTCACGCCGCCTAAGTAGTAGGCTATACGCGTGCAGCCTGTGATTTATTGTCGATTAAAAAGACATTTCCTGAGTATTTTTACACGATTTATATGTAGTTTCGTTTGGCAAAAGGTTCCTGTTTCCCACCCAAAAGATGAGCACTGATGGGGCTCTCTCTCACACACACACGGCTGAGATAAGCAAAACAGCTGTAACCCATGAATCATATCTCCAAATAATCACTGGGATCTAATTAGCGGAGATTAACACAAAAGTGTAATTATTATTATACATATATATTTAATATTAAACACTTATGTAAAGAGGAAAAGTGGAGTAAAAAAGGCGGAGACGAAAGTGTTCAGAAGCAGGTTGTGATATTTTATACCCTGCGGACACAAAAACGGTTATAACGGGAGCTATTCCCTTGACTTTTCCTTGTCTTAAAGTATAAGTGGTTAAAATGTATCAACATATGCCGATCTACGAACACAGAAATTAACTTCCACTTCTCTAAATAACGCACAACTTTTACGCTAAACTTTTACGCACTCCACCCTCAGCCAGCAGCCCGCAATACTTTTTCCTCCAGTCAAAAGAGCTTCACCTCACCTTAAGCAGCGGCGGTCGACTTTCTCCGTTCAGTGAGAAGGAGGAAAATCTGTGTTGGGTCGGAATATCCTTTCAGGGAGCTGTCTGTGTCGATATCAGCCTGATGCATTGGTAAAATCCAACACCGGGTGGTAGAGTAGCTCCGGACAGGTACGCATGGTGCGTAATGAGAGCGGTCAGCGTGTGTGTGTGTGTGTGGGACAGAAAGAGGCTGGAGTGGAGGAGAGAGAGTGAGCCTGAGTGGGGGCAGACTCGCCCCTAAAATACCCCTGCCCTGCTTTGATCTCACTGCTGATGTCAGACCAGTATTAGCATAAGAAAGCAGGCTGCACCGAGACCTGAGCACTGCTGCTCGGAAATAATGTTGCTGCATTAATATCCTGCAAATACACCCAGAATGTTTCCACAGGGAGCTGTAGTGACTTACAGTGTGTCTGTGATGATGAGTAGTCCATACGCTGACCTTATTTTAATGGCATTTTTATAGTTTTCCTGGTATTATTATAACCCTCCCATAAAATCTAGTTAGAGATTCCTTAGTGCTATGTGGTACCTTATCAGACTTAATGGCAAATATCTCCAGCAATTCCGGAAACCTGGCTCTAAAATAATTTACAAATATATATATATATTTGTATATGCGTATATACTGTATATTAGAATTTCCCTCTAATACAAATACAGAATATTTGATACACAATAACGTTTTATATCAGTTTAAGGACTGATGTAATTTAACTAACTAATAGAGTTCATGCCTTAAAATGTATATTATATATTACTGAGATTACAATAAGGCGTGTTTTTGCTCCAAACACCGAAAAATTCAACAGTTAAAATGTCTGATGCGTGGAACTGCTCTCCAATAATTACAGAAAATCTCTGTTTCACATTCAGACAGTCGCGTTTGCTCCAAGCAAAATAAAAGTTCCGCTCGATTTCAAGGTAAACATCCTTAAAAAATATTTTTAAAAGAATGTTAAAGTAAATAGCAGAGACACAGCCTGAAGTGAAGCATAGTTTCCATCTAAAAGTACAAATAATAACTAGTTTGAAATGTCATCAACGCTCTGAAATCTACAAAACTATAAACATCTTTTATTTATTAGTGCCACACAATAGCTACAATATATGTCCTAGAATACAGTGCAGCGGGATATTGTTGTACTTCAAATACGCACTCACCAATGCCTCAACATATGTTCTTCTAAAGAAAAATCATATTAAGGCTTCCTAGAGTTACAGAGCTTTCTTGCACTGGTTGATTTCCTTAAATATTAACCACACTGAAAGTGATACGTTGCCGGACCAGCTGTGGGAAATTAATGTATAGTTTTCCTGAGAATCTGTTGTACCTCCGGCACTCAGACAAAAGCACCACTGAGCTGTTGTCCAGACCTTGACCTTACAACTGGTATAGCTAACGCGGCTGGCCTCGTGCGCTGCCGGCTGCTCCGCTGGGAACAGCAGGCCAGGTGTTGTCATGCCGTCTCTGGGTCAGACTCAGACCACAACAAGGCCTCTTCCTCAGGGAACACCTCGACCCTGTATCCAAACCTGTTTGCCAGACAGCCTCCACCGTATGACAGCTCCGCATGTATGTACCTTATTTACAGTACGCCGGGCTGTGACCCTGCTTCCAGAGAGACTCAATGTGTTTTACATGGCAGTCAACTGTGAATGGGCACAGGGTCGGAGAGTGTGTGGGAGTCGTGGAGCTTCCAGCGGGACCGGGCTCGGCTACAGACAGACTTTTTGCACACAGGCTCTCCATTCCTGAGCTAGGATCAACACGCAGCCCCTTGATCTTCACATCTCGCCTTCCAATCGACACAGAAGGGGGAGGACACCTTCTGTGTGGGATGTAGGAGAGCCACAGAAGTTCATGATAATGAAATAACTCACGTCACCGCAGTAACAGCAGAATCAAAGCTGTGTTATAATAGATAACTTGCACCTAGGGTCAAAAACAGCTTTGCAGAGATGATGTTACGCTCAGATTTAAATTTTTTGCTACCACTATAATCACCTTTAGACATTTAATCGAATTTTTGATTTTCAAGTGAGTTGAATAAATCGTTTTAGATATCCTTAAAACCTGATAAAATGTTTCAATGTAAGACACAACCAGAAATGTTCATTTAATTATTCTCTGGAAAAAAAACTACGCATATGCAAACTGTATGTCACAATTCTTATGGTGTACTTGCCTAAGAAGACTTTTCTGTGCACCGTGAATGGAGGCCCCATAGTGCCTGAATACAGTGTTAATGTTTGGTGAGGAGCTAGTCTCACAGCGTTGAGCCATTGTCCTCCGAATCTCAAGAGGATCAGGCCAATATCACGAATCCCGAGGCTCACTGGGGGAGGGGAATAAAGACACTCAACTTTCACCCAAGAGGATCAGAGCCTGAATGGGTGCAGAGTTACTATTATGCCCTTGGAAACTACTCCCATGCTCCTGCAGGCATGCAAAAGTAAACTTGGCTCCGTCAAACAGCGCAGCGTAAATATCTGTTTCTCTGTCTGCTTAAGAGAAAAGCTTAGCGTTGATTTAAAAATGTTCCTGTAAAGTTTTAACCATTTCAAGATTATTTAAAAGGAGTGAAAAAAGACAATAAAATAGACAGTAGTTAAGTTTAATATAAAACCTTCCAGACCAGTACAGAATTAGAAAAAACAATTAATGAGATCGCTGCCATGCTCTTATTTTTTAATTTCTGTCTCTTTCAGTTTGATAAAATAGGAGACATATGCAAACCCCAATGATAAACTAATTGAGGTTTAAGTCTCTAATGAGGTACGTTTGTGTCTGCCTGTTCTCTATTATCAGCGCAACCCTTTTAACCATGAATAATTTTCCAATCAAGATTAAAACCAGGGGTCTGATTAACAGCCATCATAAATGCAATAAAGAAAAACTTAAAAGGGAACTGTCAAATGGAAACTATCAGTGAAGTGTACCCGTAACGCTAAGTCTTGCTTCTTATCTCCGACCAAACACAGAATGGCACCGGGTCCTCTGATTATTAAAAAATAACAAGAACATTGTGTATCATGAACCTCATCCTGTAAAGGGTAAAAAGGGTCAGACGAGACGTGCAGAGGGACAGTGACAGCTTCACATCGGCCAGGTGAAAATCCCATCACCCTCTGGTGTGCCTCCTGTGAAAGCAGCTCACAGCGGGGATTGCAACAGAAACAACAACCTCTGTCCAATCTGTGCCCCGCAGGACAAGACTGGACCCACATCTTTTGTATACCATTTGTTTACAACCCCTGTCTCCATTGTGCTTTGAGGACAGGGCCCTTTCAAGTGACAGATGGGTGGCACTTCTTGTGAGAACGTAATGTGGGTCCCTCCAGGAGCTCAGACTGCACTCCGCCATAACCAGATACACTGATCGGGAATTCACCAGCACCGCACGATCCTTACCGAACATCAAAATCACCATGGTTGGTCTGGTTTGAGATGAGGGCGTAAAAGTTGCCTGTATTATAGGTTAACGAGCCAAGAGAGGAGTCGATTCCAGTAATACGACTAATTAGACACACTGCAATCCTGTCATATCACCAGAGAACCGTAAATCGGAGCTAAATGAGTCCAGCCATGAGCTCACTTTAAAGGGAAAATGAAATATATTTTTTGGTACATGGACTGGATAACGCAAGTTACTTACACCCAACAATATGTTTTCACCCAAAAAGTTTTTTTTGTCCCTTCTTGTCATCCAAGTGAATTATACTTGAATGAAGAATGTGAATTAGAGGATATGTCTATAATCCAACAAGATGTCCTGGGATTTTTTTTTCATTATTTACTGTCTATTGGAGCAGCTGCAGAATGTGTCTCCTGACATCACCACTACAGACTGACTCCTCGCTGCTCAGCCGTCCCAGTCATGAATTAAAACTGAGCTATACATCTCCTATAAATTAACATATGTGGATTTTAATCCTGAGTTTATTTCCCCTTTAAAAGGAGACATTTCTTCAGGTGTCAAGGCCGACGGCACTTGTCACACGGGTCCTTTATCACTCTGCATGACGCCATGTCGAGGTGTCGCTGAAGAGGAGCAAGATGTGTTGAGGGCAGAGGGAGTTGAGGTGAACCATGTGGGTGGGGTAATTACCTCAGCAGTCTGGGACGCACAGTTCGTCTACAGACATCTCTGCGCCCGAACCTCCTGATGAAAATAAAGCTGAAGAGTGACAGAAGAATCACAGGCCGGCTGCAGGCCTCTAAACAGTACAATAGATAAATTGTGCACATACATCTGGTTCTTATGAATATACCCCTTTAGATTGTGGTTGATGGAGTCAAGAGAGCGCCAGAGCATCCTTTACAAATGATTAAGGCCTACTTCTTCGAGGATTACAAAGGCATCTGAATTTCCAAGCGGTATACCCATTGCTCTGGGGCGCTCTTTACTGAATCATGTAACGATTGTGAGCATTCGTGAAAATAAATTTTATTCTCTTCTTCGTAATCAGATAATCTTTTATACACCTCAGTATCGGGCAAACAGCACTGAGGCAGTCCTTCACATATTAGTTTAAACCGTAATGTTTTACAATGGCAAGTAAAAAATGAAGTGTTTTTTAAGAGTACAATCAACAAGCTGACATGTGAATAATTCAAACCAAAAGTTCATATTAGGAAGATCTGAATTCTGGCCTGTGCTGCCAGTTTTCCCTGAAAGGGAACCTTGAAATAAAATCCACTTAAGCCCTCTGTCTTCCCCTCCAGAGTGTAGTTAAATCCTGGCTGTGTATGGACATGATTACGGAGTGCCACGGGTCTTACATCAGTGCAGAACCTTGACTTCCAGCAGGAAACCTGGTGCACGGGTCAATTATGGCAATATCTTGTTTTGCTTAGAGACGGAGGATGTGTTCTTCATGCTCAAACACACTCGGATTTAAACTGTAACAACATCCACGTGTACATCCGAAGTGTAAATAAATAAAACGCAGCTTGCAGGAGGTGTATCGCTCCTGGCAGGAAGGAGTTATTACGAGATGACTGGTGTGCTTCTGGATGGCTACAGGGAGCCCAGTGCCTATAGACAGGCCTGTTGGCTCAGCAGCCGAGAGGGGACACAGAGATGCTCCTTTCACACTGAGCTGAGCACCGACAATCAGGGCCTTGTCTGGGAAGTATCTGCTGTTACAACTCAACGAAAGAATACGCCCCTTTAAACCATGCATTCACTACAAAAATTCTGTTAACTAGCAAAATCCGTGTAAAATTATTGTTTTATTAACCATAAAGCACTTTAAGTAATCCCAAATGAAAATTAATAGGGGGGCAGCATCAGTATAAATTGTTCAACTTGAGCCAAACATTTGTACACCGATTTTAAATATATTTAACATTTGGAATAGCCCTATCATTATTTAAAAATTACATTAAGTATTAACCTAAGCTCAAATAAACTAAAGCACCATGTTTCTCAAATTGTCAATACAGTAGCTTTATTGAAATTCTTCCTGTGAAGGCTTCTACACCAGATTGGAATTCATAGCAAATAATTGACAGAAAGGCAGACAATGTCCTATACAAGCCCACTGAATACACTTTTTTTTCTCAGAATTACATATTAACCAAACCACAATAGCAACAATGGAGCCCAAAAGCGATGATTTGCATCACTGGCAAATACCAGTCAAACCTGTCTCTCACATACCTGGCCTTGCGGTGGCCTTACACTTTACTTGAGGACAAATAGTAATTGAAAAAGAAAAAAAACATTTACTGGGCATCTAGAAATTTGGTGGTTGTGTGACCTTAATAAACCTCCCTCTACAACCACGTACTTGTTGATCATCAAGCAGATAAAGCAAGACGTGTTTGATTCAGTACGTCATGACCTGCAATCTGCAGTCATTTACGGTGGCTGGTTGCATTCTGAATTCACATATTTTGAACAGAGCATATCTGAAATGATGCATAGCCATATCAGTAGTGTGTGAAAAAAAAAAACCTTTCTAAACTTCCTCACAATTGACTTCCATAGCTGTGAAGTTTCAATCGCCAACTAGGATGGATATGTCCTACCGAGGTCCCTCAAGGCAATGAACAGCCTTGCTGCGCCACCTTGTGTTGACTTACTGATATGACGACATACTTGGCAGAAAAAATTAAACATCCAAAAGCCGAAACTTATTTTTGGAGCATTTTATTACTTTTCTGACAAATATATATGAAGGTTTTCCAATTAAGGAAACATTCTTTCAAAGATACGTTTACAGCAAAGTCATTCCTGCAAAGAGACAGGAAATATGGGGAATTATCAGACAATATTTGTGCCCAGGAAAGGTAAGGGTGCAATTTCATAATTAGAATCAATTCATGACAATGATATAAGAGTCTGTCTGGTCATTCCGGATAATGACAAAAATAGAGTCGTTTCAAAAGCCAATGGGACATTTTTAAACATCTGTATTATCATGATACATGGGGTGATTTACTAGTTTTGCATCAAGGCACACAAGCATTGATAACCATCATTGGAGCATTGCTATTTTTTTTTCCCAAGACATTGGTCCCATTGGGCAGTACAACTGTACAAACTACAGAATAAAAAAAACAAAAACAAAAACAAAGCAGGGCTTTGCAGGATAACAACCAAATGAAATCTCAAAGAATTTAGATCATTTATGTACAGAGAAATATTGAGCTCAGAATTTGGGTAGTCAGTAAGGGTTGGATACATTAGTTCTTCAATATAGACGATGGTGGCATTGCACTGACTGGCAAACACATTGCTCAAATCTGCTAGCCATTACGGAAGACCTGCAGCTCTTACAGGGGATGTAGCTCAGTGAGGGATCTCTTTTCCTGCTGAGCAAACTCCTGTAAGCTTCTTTTTCCCTGCCTGAAGTTGCTCTCCTTCCTTGAAAACGGCAAGATGACCTGAAGTCTGAGGAGAGTCTCAATGTTACTAAAACTTCTAATCTGTGACGTCTTTAATGTATCAAGCACAGTAGTTGGAAGATAGCCTGCCAGAGGATCTAACCATTTCTCCTTCCACAGCTTCATCTCAGAGTGAAGGGAGGCCTGATCTGGCAAGTCCTCCTTGTACAGGCGGAACACAAGACCACTAAGAATGCTGGTTTCTACTTTGGACATTGCGTAAGGCACAATCTCCAGACACCTCAATGTATCCAATACCTTTTCTGTAAAGAGGTCATCAATTTCTGCTATTGAGTGCTCTACCACTTTCATGCTAACCGATTCTTTGTAAAACTCACTCAACGGTTCAAGAAGCACTGAATGCAACATTTTAACATGGAGTTTAGAAGCGAGGGCAAAGGCCTCCTCAAACCAGGCCTTGTGATGGGAGTCAATGTCACTCTTGAGGTTACTGAGGGATGCTTTGACATCAGACAAGTTATTCACAGCAAGTAACATATCTAAAGGTTTGCCCTGGAGAGACTGACTTAGCGTTTTAGTTACACTCAAGACGTTCTTCTGCACCACTGTTGATAGAAGGAACTCAAAGTTTCTGATTGAATCAAAGAACTGTGATGCTTGGTGCTGATTTGAAATACTTCCCTCTCCTTTCAGCTCATTCAAGCAGAGCATGACCGCTTCTAAAATCTCTATCACCACTTCATGCATGTCGTGACTCTTCTCCCAGTTCTTGGTAAGTTTGTCCCTCAATTCGTTGCCCTTCGCTTCATCGTGCTGGAACACGTGAATGATCATGTCTTCCAGTTTGATCTGGCGTTCTGCATCCTCTGTGAGCCAGTGCAACAGTTTGCCTATGAGGACTGCCCCATCAGCGGCTTCTTCGGTGGGAGAAGATTTAGCCAGCCATACGTTGAGAGACAAAGAAGAGCTGACAGTTCTCACAGCCTGTGGATATTTCTTTGCTATAGCTAAACTGACACCCCTCATCTGAGCTCCTACTTCACCAACACTCAGCAAGGCCTGCCCTCTACAGAACTCCATGTTAAGCCCCCACTTTTCAGATAGGGCAGTTTCAATAGCATCTGCAAGAACAACTGGGTCATCACTGAAAGGGATAAAAGCCAGTGTTTCCTCACACTGGACATCCTCTTTGTTTAAGTACCTGATGCACAACGGCACATAGAGCTCACCGTCAATTTCAACTGTTTGCTCAGTTATAATTGTGAAGAATTGAGAGTCCCAGAGTTCCTTCAGGATTTGTTCACGTAGTTGAGGCTCATAGAAAGACACCGCTGTTCTTGGTCCTGTAACAACCTCCAGTATCGCTTCATTATCTGCCGATTTCGCCTCTCCATCAGTGGATTTCTCTGCTACAGTGGAGCAGTTTGATTCGTTTGGTGCTGCTGATTTTAGTTCAACGCCCCCTGGTTTCAATGAAATAAGTAAATAATTAGTACGCCACGCTAACCTGCATGCATTTAACATTTAGCTAAAGCTGACATAAATGCACTTACTGCTTTCCAACTTCAGCTTCTTTAGAGTTCCCATCACCTGAAATACAGAGTGTCAGTCACATATTATATTGTTGTGTTAATCAACAGAATATAAATAGTGTAACTGACAACGATGATGCATTCAATTTACCTGGGACAGACATGGCCTACTCTCTGGATCCACCTCCATACACTTCTCCATGACTTCTGGCAGTCTTTGTAGTGTCGTGCAGTGGGAGAGGAGCATCACATGATCCATTCGATTGCCTTTGCACACAGTGTTTTTGAACAGATCCCTCATTAAATTCAGAGTGGTCTTCATCAGGTCACACTCCATACTGACACTAGGTAGGACTGCAACTAGTCTAAGTAGTAATGTAACAGTTGGGTGGTTTTTCGACTCAGGGTGGACTAAGGTCTCAGCGATGGATGTGGGAGGAGCAACATCTTGGTATTTATCGCTCCACACAGCGGCCCAAGCATTGATTTCCTGCTCGGCCGCTTCAGGCTCAGGAAGATCTGTAAGGTAGAGGCTGAAAGGCTTGTCTGTAGAATCTGACAGTATGGGCTGGGGACTGCAAGAGGGCAACAATGACAGGACCGATAGGGCCTTTAAGTGACTGTCTGAGAAACTGTACTTCATTTCCTCAATGAGACTTTGGAGGAGGGGAATGCTGAGATTTTCTCTGTAATGTATCTCGAGAGATTCATAGTTGTTAACTTCCTCAGAGGAGCACACTTCTTCAGGGGCGACCTTGGTTGCAAGCTGGAATGCATGCTCAAACCAAGTGGCGTGGACAGAGCTTACATTTTCTAGCATTTTGATGAGAGTCTCTATGATCGCAGGGATTTTGTCCACTTCACAGAGAATGTCAGCAGGGTTTCCACAACGGAAGACAGTGCTACAGTTACGAAGAGGAGCGCAAGCATTTTTCAAAATCACAAGGGTGACAATGAAATCCTTATTTCTCAAAGCGCTAGAGAGAACTTGTGCATGCACTGACTTGGCACCTGTGGCACTAGACCTAACAGCATCCAGGCAGCTAAGAATGCCCTCAAATGTGTCTGCGAGTATGTCAAAGAAGTCCTCTCTCTTTTTCCATCTTGAGCAGCATGTTTCTGGGATTTCCTCAAGGGCCTCTCTTGGCATATTCAACAGCCCATCAACAGCCTGTGCTAACTGTCCCTCCAGACGAGGAGACTCGTCAAAGAACAGCAGCAGATCTTCTGTGATATCCAGCATTTTAGTTACTGATGGACAAGGCACACTTCCAACCAACCAATGAGCAAGGCCGCAAGACTCACTGGGTGTCACAACACAGAGAGGATAGCTATTGAGGAAATCCAAAGACATTTTCTTCAGGCTTTGATAACCTGAACCCAAGTGCATGAACGCTTGTCCTCGACACTGAGACATTGGCAAGCCCCAATTTTCAGTGAGAATCTTTGCAAGGTTACTTGCTTGTCTATCAACATGACAGTTTTCATCAAATGGTAGGAAACCCATGAGCTCAACTTTTGGGGCAGATTCTCTGACGTACCTGACAAAAACAGGTAGGTGGGTCTTGTCTGCAATTTTGACGGGTTTGTCTGTAATGAGTGAGAAGAATGGAGATTCCTGGATTTCCTTCAATATGACATCTCTGATTCCATTTATGAGGAGGTTAACCATTTCATCATCACCTATAGAAGGTGTATTTTTGCTTTCATTTCCAAACCAGTGGCAAACGCTGAGCTCCTGGAAAAAAACCTCTCTTTCTTCTTCTGGGAGGTCATAGAGAGTGCAATTCCTTTTCCCCAGAAGGGCAGCCAGTCTGAAAACTGTTGCCAGACTTTGTTGATTATCTCCCGAGTGCCCATTCTCATCTGCCGGTTTCACGTCATGGATCTCCATCTTATCTGGAGAAAGTTCTAATTTGAGATCCTCGGCTTCCTCCTTGACACAATCAACTAAATATGTAAGGTAAAAAAACAGACCAAAAAAAGTTTGGGTTATAACATGACCACAGCAAGAAACAGCATTTCAAAAAAACAATAGAATGAACAACCATACCTTCCATATTACTTTCAGAGTTCTTGACGAAACTCTTGGATTCCTTATCCTGCAAAATACAAATGCATACAATAATGATTCTGATGTTCATATGATAAATAACACGCACATGTATGAATGTATATGAATAAGAACACAAAAATGTAATGCGTTGCAAGAATATAAACACATACCAGACAGATCCCTTCCAAGGCTTGTGGAGTAAACTTCAAACACTGGGTCACCATGCGGTCAAGGTCTCTATTGAAGTCTGTGCCCACCTGCAGTATTGCCAAGCACGGGGACCTATCTTTGGGATTTGTGTTTCTCAAATAGTCTTGGAACTTCTTGTGGCGCATCACAACTCCACAATCTTCCAGTGCTGTGCTGGGCAGCACAGACATAATCCTCAGCAGTGTATTGATGTTCCCAAAGTACTGCATAAGTGGCAGACGCAATGTGTGAAAAATGGAGCTTGGAACAGTCATGGATTTGGTCTTCCAAGTTACTCTCCAACAGCACAGTTCTGTGAGGAAGTTGTCTGCATCAGGGAGATCACTGGTGTAGAGAGGCGGCTTTGACTTCAAGCTCTCAAACATGTAACTGACTGTCACAGAGCCTGGGACTAGGGAGAGGAAGTTGAGAGCTTCTTTGTGGTCTTCTGAAAAATGATCTTTCACAGTATTGATTAGGTTGTCTACTAAGGGCACACTTAAGCCATCTCTGTAATAACCAACTGGCTTCATCATGCCATCCCTTGACAATGAGTTTTCAGGCACTTCAATCTGGACTCTCAGACTCTGTGCTATCGCACAGGCCTCATCAAACCAGTTCTGGTGAAACACTTTCATGTTTGTTTTAACTCTGTTTAGAGTGGCCACAATCCCACTGATTTGGCAAAGCTGAGATGCAGCACTGAACTGGTCTTTCTGGATACCTGCACTGAGTTCTCTGGTGAAAGAGGATGCATTCTTCAAGACTACCATGGCAATGATGAAATCAAATTCCATGACCTTGTGGAGAAGTACTCCTGCTTGTTCAGACACAAAGGCATTCCATCTCTGTGGGTTGTTCTTGATTTTCTCCAGACATTCGACCAAGGGCTCCAGCATCTGCACAAACACCTCGTAAGAATCATGTTTCTCTTGCCAAAGGCTACAGAACGTCCCTTGTAACTCCTGGACCTTTTCATAGCTCTCTCTCAAGCCATAGGCTATTACGTGGTCGAGCTGTTTTTCTAGAGCAACACTGCTGCCAAAAAACATCAACACATCTTCGAACGTATCTATGGCTCTTTTAACAGCAGGCACTGGGATGGACTTTGACCACCATGTGTTGAAAGAGTAGGAAGAGCAGTGAGTGCTTATAGCGAGAGGATGCTTCTCCTGGACCCTGCAGGCAAATGCTTTCAGCTTGTAGGAAACGTCACCAGAGCCTAAGTATGCTTGACCTCTGCAGTTATTCAAATCGAGATGCCATTCTACTGTCACTATTTCCAGAAGACGCCGTATCATGAGCTCACAATCAAGATCTGCCTCAAGAAATCCCATCAGTTCCAATCGCATGACATCAAAACTGTCCACAAACCTAAGGAAGAGTGGAAGATAATCGTTCTCTCCCAGCTTCACAACACGGTCAATGAACAAGGAAAAGAAAGAACTCCCTACTTCCAAAAGAATTCCCTCCCTGACAGCATTCTCGCATACAGTGAGAACTTCTTTCATTTCAGACTTGGTGACATATTCGACCTCACCATCCTGAGCAGCACTATGCAGCCTGCTCTGACTGCTGTATGCCGAAGTTACCGCAGACTGCAAAGCAGATTTAAGAGATTCTCTGTCCGTCTCTGCACACTTCATCTCCACAAGCCTATCGGCGTCCATCTCAAGGTTTATGAGCTGCAATTCTTCTTCAGTGTCCTTTTCAGCATGGTTTCCATGGACTGCCACTGTAATGAGATCTTAGTTAAATACAATGCTAAACACCACGTTTTGCAGTATGAAATAGTTATTTCCAAGAATCATATAATAATAAAACTTAAGTGTTAAATGCAGTCTATTGTGCATGATGTCCATCTTTGTGTATGCAACAGCATTTTCCTCCAACATTCAATTAAGCAGTATATTTTGGTTTCAGGTGTTAAGAATAGTGACGTGAGCACAGTTATCATTACCCAGAACCTTGATTATATGATTAATAACTTGCAAATCAACTCACCTTGGGGAGGCTTCTCTTTTTTGTCATCATCCTGTAACACAAACAGCCACACAATTGTGATTTCAGGAAAAACAGTGAGCAAGGAGTCTACACTATTCAGTTTATAAAAGTATACTCACTATTTTCAGGAGTTTAAGGATGTCTGGATGCTTCTGAACATACGACTCCACCATTTGTTCGATGCTGAAGTGCACATCCTGATTCACATACACATATGCCATGCTGCACCGTCTTTGGTCCACTGGTGTGGCACTCAGGTAAGAGTGGCATCGCTCCAGTACCATGTGGTATTGGCCATAGACATCTGCTTCTGCATTTACACATGGAACAGTGCCCAACACCCTCAGCAAGCTCTGCACATTTGGGTAAAAGCCAATATCTGGAATCTTGAGTGTAGCAAACACTGTGGTTGGTAGGATTCTGCGCTTGCTTGCATGTCTCCACTTTACTTCCCAACAACCAAGCTCTTCGTAGAATGTGTCAGGCTGAGCAAGGTTGTTCAAGTTGGCATCTGCCACTTTATCCCTCCGAATGCTGAAATTGTGGTCGGCCATGTAAGATGGTACTAGTGAGAGCCATCTGAGAATCCTCACCATCTCTGTACTGAACACTCTCTTCACCTCTGCAACAAGATACTGCAAGATAGGGCGGCTCAGAGTTTCCCTGTAAAAGTCCTCCAGTGGCGTCTCAGTTTTGTCTTCTTGAAGCATCTCTGGTTTACTGACCTCCACTCCCAGCTTTTTTGCTCGGCCAACTGCATCTGAAAACCACTTCCTGTGTAATATTGCAAGCTCCTGTTGGTATTTGCTTACCAGCTTTAAGGCATTTGAAATTGTGTACTGCAAGGTACTGCTGATGCTAATTATTCCCCTGAGACTTGAGTTAAGTATGCTCACACAACAGAGGGTGTTCTTCAGAACAACAAGTGTGATGATAAAATTGAAATTCTTCATAACTGGCTTGAGCTTGGCCATCTGTTCAGCAGTCTCTTCGTCTACTTTTGAAATGGTCTCATTGATGCAGTTCAGGAAGGGCTCCAAAATATCTAGCATGGTCTGGAAGGCATCAGTGCCATATTCCCAATTCCCACTGATGGCTGTCTTGATCCTGTCCACTTCCCCTTTCACGTGTCCATATGCCATCTGGATCTTACCTTCCAAGCGTTTACACAGCTCTGGTGTTCTCCTGAGTAACAAGGCCACCTCCTCTACAGTGTCTGCAACCTTCTGGATGGAGGGAACAGGCATGCAGCGAATGAGCCATATGTTGAAGGCATATGGGTCACTTGGTGACAGAACTACTTGTGGAAACTCCTGCAGAATTCTGCAAGTAAGATCTCGCATTTTCTGACACATATTCCCTGTAGCCAGATAAGTGAGTCCTCTGCAATGCTCCATCCTCAGCCCCCACTTATTTCGCAGCTCAGAGAGGAGCATGTAAAACAAATTTTCGGCATCCATGTCACATGGCAAGAACCCAATGAGGTGCTTTTGCGGGAACCCGGCTACTGTGACAGACCTGACGAACACTGGCATCTGCTCCTTGCCCTCTATGCTTGTCACATCCTGAAGCAGAATGGAGAAGAATCGTGCCTGTCTGAGACTGTTTTGGATCTCCTCTCGCATGAGGTCTTCGCTGAACTGCAGGATTTCTTTTTTGTCAATTTTCTCCACACATATGCGATTGAGAGCCTGACGGCCTCTTGCACCTCCGATTGGCTCATCAGCATTGATATTTGCGCCATTGATGCTGAATCCAGTCAGTGCAAGGATTTCCTTAAAATAGACTTTCAGAGTCTCTTTTGCTCTGGAGATGGCTACTTCTTCTGGGGTTACGTTCTCTTTGTGCAGTTCAATGGTTGCACTGTTCTCTCCAGAGGCTTCATTCGTCTCCTCTGTGACTTCTGCTGTTGTGCTTTCTGAGATGAAAGAGAGTATGTTGATTGAAATATGTATAGGTGAACCAACATTTACAACACCAGCTAAATTATTTAAACATCAACCAAAGCTCAAGTGGACTAAATAAAGGGTATTTTTCAAGGATGAATCAGCCCAGTTACTGTACCTTTTGTTTTCTTCACAGCAGTAGCTTCCTGTTCCGACTAGGCAGATGGAGGGGATAATTACAGGTTTGCATTTGTAGTGATATAAAGTTTGTTGAAAAATAATAAGAGTCATTTTAAACACTGAATGAGGCACTTACAGGATCTCCAGCACGTTTCCTATTGCAGGCTGACTGACTGTTGACAGGCGTAAAGTCAAATATTGTTGGAACAGCATCTTCCTTTAAGACACAACTGGAGGCGCTCTGAAAAACAAGTAGATGGCATTGCTATACTTATCCTCAATAATGCATGTGAAACGGGGGATTCCCCATCAACACTATGTGGTATTGAGATGAAGAACTGTAGTTTTAATAAAAACTGCGTGCAATTAAATATGGTCGGTATCCAATCCAATATGGATTCATAAAATACTTTAAATAGACGCCATTTCCTGCATTCTCTTGTTAGAAATCTAACAAGTCTATAACACCTCTAAATGTATTAATACTGAACTGAATCACATCCTTGAGAATCGTGCTTGATGCAGGATACCCAGTCCTGCTATTAAACCAATATAAGTGACAGAATACTTGATGACAAAAAAATATTATTTTCTTCTCTAACAATTAATTGTACACCAACGCAGTTTAATCAGTGTCAGTATACATGCAGTCTGTGCTTGCGCATGCACCTTTAATAGTTTACCTAAAGCTTAGAAAGCCCTGGTGAGAGTGGGTTTGCTTGAGTTAATGTAATTGCAGAAATGTTTCTTCCCTGTGCGTTTGCAAATAAATATTAGAAACAGCTGTGTGTTAAACATTATGGGCTTCACAGAGGAAGAAATTACCATCTGGCCGTTGTACAGAATTGCATTTAACAGTTGAGGAGTACCAAACAAACAGGTATTACAGGGTAGCCATGCATAGGTTAAAACAGTGCAACAAGTAGCATGTATTATTTGAACTTTGTAACAGCGCTAAGTACAAAATGACACTTCATGCTATTATTACTTGCACTGTATTAGATACCACAGATTTGTCTCGTACCTGGTGAGAGATCATGGAGGGGGCAAAGTGCTTTGCACATAGTCTGAACAGTTTGTGCAACTGTTCAGGAGGCTCTGATGCCAGGTCTTGACGACGACAGTTGCTCAGCCATTGCTTGCAGCTGAAAAATACAAAACAAGAAAAAGCATAATTTTTTTGGTGTCACAGGTGAAGGAATGATGATTAAAACTAACATTCAACTCAACTCACATCCATTACCGCTCACTTAAATTTTGTACAGTGTTCATTAAATAGGGATGCCTCTATCGGTATAAGGGGCCGATCAAGGCAGTTTCAAAATTATACAATCAGTTTTAGAATGTAGCCAAGCCTGATCCGGAAACCAAAACCAGAGTGACTCAACAAGTCAGCTGACTGGAAGAACTTTACAGAACTGAGAAGAGTTTTCTACTGTTTAGTTTTATAATGCTGGTTTTACAAAGCAGAATAGGCATAAGGAACAATATTGCACAAGTATTCACAATATACAGAGGTAGAACTGGCAAATAAGTTAACAGCGTCCAAGTGTTAAAGAGTGACCAACACTCAGTGGGAGGAGTTATAAAGTTTGATGGCACAGGCAGGAATGACCTCTTGTAGCGTTCTGTTGTGCATTTGGGTAGAATGAGTCTGTTACTGAAGGTACTCCTTAGACTGGCCAGTGTGTTATGGAGTGGGTGAGATGAGTTGTCCAGGATGCTCTTAGCTCTTGCCAGCATCCTCCTCTCTGACACTGTGTTTAAAGTCCAACTCCACCCCAGCAACATCACTGGCCTTGCGGATCATTTTTTTGAGTCTATTGGTGTCTGCCGCTCGCAACCTGCTGCCCCAGCATGCAACAGCGTACAGGAGCGCACTGGCTGAAGTAAATAACATTGACCATCTTGTGACAATTTAATGTTCTGCTGGGAAACTGGGACCTGCCATTAGTGTGGATGTTTCTTAGATATGTACCACCCACCCCATAGCAGTGACACTCCTTGATGGCAGCAGCCATCCCCAGCAGGATGCAGCCTGACACAGGCACACACACAAAAACGGTTCAGGAACAACTAAAAAAACTGGAAAAACAGGACATGGTGTTGACCTGGCGTCCAAATTCAATAGATCCCAAACTAATCAAGGGATAATGCACAGAGGGCCACTCTCCTTAACCCATAGGACCCAAAGGCCCCCACTAACAACATCCTGTTGTCAGACACCACAGGACACCCTCAGAAGGCCCATGTCCATTCTCTGATGAGTCACAACCGTTTTGAAGGCACAAGGGAGACCTACTCAATATTAGAAATGTTATGTCTAATATATGATTAACTTTAAAACCTGCAGACACGCTGATATTATACTGGTCTGTATATATTAAACAAACACATAGCTCTGTTTGTCAGAGGCCCCTTTGCTTACTGCACATTCATGGTTCTGTGATGCTAAAAGAAGTCTGGTCTGAGACAAATACAAGGATCGGGCACACCCACTGATACCGTCTACTACCTCAGTGGTGGTAGTGATATAGAAATTAAACAAGAACAAAGATGCAACCGTTTTCTGACCAACGCTTTAGCCATTTTACACGAGACTGTTCTGTATCCCACAAACCTCTTCCTCTCTCTCCGATGCTTACTGACACATACACAGAACAGATCTGACCACAAGTAAATCAGATTTACTTCCTTAATCGCAAACACAATATCATAAGGGTGCCATTTAAAAGTAGGCACACAAATAGATATGAATTCAGTTAAGGCCCCTGCAATAATTCTACTAAATTGTGGTGTTTAAAGTGAATGTACACTCGTATAAATGTCAAAGTGAAACACAGTATGAGCCAGGTTAAATAACAGTGGCAGATTTCTGATCATTCATATCAGTCATCACCTGTTAAGACAACACAACTTAAATGCCACTATAAAATGATGCAGTTCACAATGAGCTGCACTGCAGAATGACTAACTATAAAAAGAAAGGCCAAACATCACCCAAAAGGAGGTGTTTTCATTGATCCAACGTCAGTCCTCCTACTACCACAGTGCTGGGACGGTAGGTGTCGCGTACCGATGGCGATTTAAATTATAGCACTAAAAAAAGTTTTTGACTCTTGCTTTATTTCAGTGTGCGAAATGGTTGAACGCGTAGCTACACTAACAGGGCCAATATCACACACCAGTGTCGGTCTCCGAGCCTGAGAGAGCGAACGGGGGCTATTTCACACGGACTTTTCTTTCAACAGTAACGCAAGTCTGCGCCATTTTCCACAGAGTTGTGTCACTATTAGCCAACATGATGGTGAGCTAACGCAGCGCTAACCACTGTGGAGCTAACGTATTCCTTTTGCGTGCTGACGGTTCATTTCTAACACACGTCTCAGTGAAATGAGCACAGGTCTTACCGCTGCGGATCCAAAGGAAAGCTGAAAAGTGGAGTGGTGTTTTCGGACTCCCGTTGCTGGTAATCACAATTCGCTGCGGCGCAGCAGTCAGTCATTTTGGACTGCAATGTAGCTAGCGAGCAAGTTAGCTAGCTTAGCTGGCGGTTGCAAGCTGGCAAGCCTACTGTGAGCAAACCTGCAGGAGAATCTACAGAGTCATGCCTTGGACAAAACTTGCAACCGGCACAATGGAGTTTCAGTGTTACCCTCGCGTAATGACTCTTTGGCAACCTACGAACCCACTATTTCCATTCTTTCAAAAGTTGATGCTGCGTGCTGAGCTAAGAGTCGCCGAAAGCGTGTTATCCCATCAACCAGGAACTAGATCGTGCAGTACAAAATGTGGCCCAGCAGAGGGCAGGATGTCCCCGCCGGGCCTGGACAAAGAGGTTCACGGTCAAGATGACTCCTGTCCTTTACATAACCAGGCGCAGCATTGATCAATACAAAAATGTAAATAAATTTAAAAAATATACGATCTTTGCTTTTGTGTAGCTGAGAATAGTATTTTTTATTATTGAGTTTTCCCACCGTGCTACAATAGTGAAAAAGTCTCAATCTTAGAATAGATTTAACTGATATTTGATTGGGCTATAGATTTGCTGTCAAACTTCCACGTTAAAGAAACACCATCACTTTGTTTCCATTCAAGTTGTGATTCCTTAAAGTATACT
Organism: Planiliza haematocheilus; assembly: GCA_005024645.1. NCBI lineage: Eukaryota > Metazoa > Chordata > Actinopteri > Mugiliformes > Mugilidae > Planiliza > Planiliza haematocheilus. Next base: position 7,402,654 of record SRSE01000276.1, read on the forward strand.
ATACGTGGCAACTATAGTTTTGTGAAAAATGCTTATGTGATTACGTCCTACCAGATATTACAGAAGCATGAATCAGAATCGCAGTACTTCTCTTGTTTTGACTTGATACTCTCTGATTTGGATTCGCAGCTCCGTTTCCTTCGTGGGGCACATTTGCTTCGTTTCTGTGGTGTTTTGCTGTTGCAGTGCATACACCCTGGATACACATGCTGCCTATTGTCCTGTAAAGAATTTAAATCTTCCTGACCCAACAGGCTTTCTTTGTCATGGGTTTCCAAGTACATTTATCACATTTTATGTCCATTAAATTATGGCTACCATGTGTCCTGACAGAAAATAACACCAACTGGAGCCATAGATTTTGTACACTATGACTGGAACCTACAATATAGTACTGGGAAGGTTTGTAGAGACAAAACATCCTCAACTTTGTGTATTGGCAGTTGTAGGGGATGGAATGTGTGCTATAAAGATATCGTTGGTGAGTGAAAAACACACAGAAGACTGCAATGTAATCTTGCTCTGGGCTGTGGAATAAGGACCACCTGATGATGCACAGCAGTCATCTTTGTTTTTTGAGCTAAGTGCTGCTTTCTCCTGCTGTGCTGACTCAATATATCCACAGAGAATAGGGCTTCATTCAAGGACGAGATCATCATTATCTGAATCATTTTATGGTTTTATTCACCAAAACAACAACATACAGTAACATCTCCCATTTATGCGCAAGTTACAAAATCAATTTACTTGAAGTACTGTTTTCTTTGGAGAAAAGGATGGATGGTGGAAAAGGGAGCACGTGAACAGTGGAAACAGGCCAACTGGTGTTGGTCTTCAGTCATATCAGATTTCATTAACACCAAACACCACCGTAGAAATGTGAATCTCTGCGCAGTGACTCAGCACTTCAGTCAAGTATACATTCCATTCATAAACATAATCCACATATTGCAAGACAGTGGTAGATACTATTAGGGGTGGAGCTATCCCAACCTGTACTGTGAAGACAATGCTGTATTTTATTCCACCATAAGAGCATGACTTCTGGAACAGCCTTTGTTCAAAACAGGGTCAAGAAGAGCTTACAATACAAGCATAGAATAAGGACCAAGGCTAAGGATCCTACACATTTATTGACACAGGCAGAGAGGGATTTATAACTGATCCCCGTGATTGCTTATTAAATGCCAATTAGTGACAAAAAATACACCAGCAATGGCTAGAAAAATATAAACTAAACAATCTGGAACAGCAGTAGGCAGCAAGACTGCTCAGCTCTTCAGTAGTGAGCGGTCTGATGATGTGGGGAGGTCACAGATCCACTGGAGAGTTGAGTCCAAGAGCCTAATGGGTGTTGAGCATGTTATAACGTGTCTGTAGCAACAGGAGGACACAATCCCAGTCCACTATTTTCTTTCATTTCTACATTTAATCAAAACAAAACCAATCAGCCCAGAAAAGATGCTGCTTTAATCTGAGGTCTAGATGCTCAACAATTAAGACACCTCCTGTCTCTCAGGGTATGCCTTCATGTAGCTCTCAACCATGGAATCAAGGTCAAACTCAATGTCGTAATTCATATTCAAAAGAGCGAGGCTTTTGGATTTGAACCTGTCAGGCATGTTGTTCATGTACATTCTGAATCGCTTGTATGCCACATTAGAGCTGTCGTCCAGAGCCAGGGTGGGGAGGATGCCCATCAGTCTCAGGACCGCCAGCATGTTTGGGAAGAACTTAATGTCGGCCAGCTGCAGTGTCTCGCGAAGGCTAGAGGGAAAGCTCTCTCCTTTGCCCTTTTTACTCCATTTAACCCACCAACAGTGCAGCTCAGCAGAGAGGGTTGCTGCATTAGGGATGTCATCATTAAACACCTGCACACACTCTCCTTCGGGTTCTGTGGACTTGCGCTGCTCTATGACGGCAGGAACCAGTGTCAGACATCTCAGAATCTTCAGGTGGTCCTCACTGAAGAGCTCATTCATTTCTCTGATGATGTGGTTCACCACAGGAACAGAAAGGTGCTCCTTGTAATAACTCTCGGGTCGAATGGATCCAGATTCTGCCTGATGCTTCCTCAAGAATGGCCGAGGAACTTTGACTGGGATATCCATGCCGGCGGCTAGATTAACAGCCTCGTCGTTCCAGAACTCGTGATACACATCGATGTTGTCAGACACTTCCTTCAGGGAATGCAGGACGGCTTTGAAGCTGGCTGCAGCGAAATGTGCGTCTGTTGCGCTCCCTTGTATGTTCGCGCCAAAGGCCTGAGTAAGTGTCATAGTATGTTTAAGCACAACCAACGCCATGATGAACTCAAAATCAGTTAGGGCCTTTGAAATCTCCAAGGCATCGTGTGTGACCTGATCGCTCCACCTCATGTCCTCGTTGTCATGCATGCTGTCCACACAGAGTAGCAATGCCTCTAGGATTTCCAATGCCACCTCAAACGCATCATGTCTTCTGGTCCAGCTGGTTCGACAGATCTCCTTCAGCTCATTGGCTTTCTCCTCTTTGTCTGGGAAGAAAATTGAAATGGCGTGCTCCAACTCCAGCTGTTGTAGAGGGGACTGACTGAAGAATGACTCAATCTTCTTAAAGGTGGACATGACAAGCTGAACGCCCGACAAAGCCATACTACTGGCCAGTGACACATTCAAGGCATGAGTAGATCTCAGCGAAAGCACTGCCCTTGGATACTTCTCAATGAGCTTGGCAGCAAATGCTTTTATTTGACTAAAATGTGTCCCGGAGCAGGAGTGGGCTTGACCTCTACACTGGTCCATATCCAAACCCCACTTGTCCGTCATCTCAGACAGCAGTCTCTCTGCCAGGGCTTCTCCGTCTCCTTCAAAGTTCAAAAAACCTACAAACCTCTCCTGCTGGCAGTTGGACTGGTCCACATAACGAAGACAGACGGGGAGGTACCATTCACCAGAGAACTTCACTGGACTATCAGTAAGTAAAGAGAAAAAGCCATTCTCTTTCACCTCATCCACCAGCTGACTGCGGATGTATTTCTCACACACCTCAATCAGCTGATTGAGCTGTTCTGAGGTGAAGCACTCCTTACTTTTTAGGACCTCATCTCCGCACGCTATGCGATAATCTAGCAAAGCCTGAATGTTGCTTGAACTAAGGTCCCCCTCTGCATTTTCAGCAGGCCCTGTAGGAGGAATGCTTTGCTCTCCCAACAGTAAGAGGACTTCAAATAATGACCTGAGATACTCCTTGTACTCGTCTTGCTCTGGCACTGCCTGGGCCTCTTTTCTAGCTGTGTCAGCTTGAGATTTTTTGGTTCCTGTAAGGGAAACAGACATATAAGACTGAAAGCATTCACTATGTCACACACATGACTATGAGATTCATTTTTCACTGACAAATAATAACCAAGCATGTGTTGATATTACTACTTACTTTTCCTCCCCTTGCTCTCGGTTTCATTTTCTTTGCTCTGCAAAAATAAAAAGATATATTAAAAATGATTATGATCTAGACCCATGCCCAGTTCATTTTGCACAATAGTGATAACAAATGTATTCCGATATAAGAGTCCTGTAGTAAATCTGCCTTTATGACTGTTCTTAGTTTATGTTGAAAGGTTGTAATTCAACTATTGCTGCTGTGGTGCTGTTCAAACTGGATTGGACTGTACACTCAAACAGTGGGACTCCAGACCAACTTTCCATCAGAAAAACTTTGTGAGCAGGAAAGTTCGTCTGACTTCAGAGCTAGTGATTTTGTGCACTGCATTCACAAAAGATAAAAGTTAAAAACTTTAACTCAGAATTGTAAAATCTACCTCATGTCTGGATTACAAGGATAGATAAGTATAAGGTTTTTTAAACCCTGTTTAACTTGTACGGTGACCTTGGGTGTTCTGAAAGGCGCCTATAAATAAAATGTATTATTATTATTAAGGTATCAAGGTTTTGTTACTGAGGAAAAGGCTAATGTGATAAGGCTGTTGGAGAATCCAGAAGCAACATGGCACTGCCTGATGCAGTAGTCTTTCCTACTGAATATGGGCCACCTGTACAATAAATCTGAATGTGTGTTTTCTTCTGGGGAAAAGGGTGTAGGCTTAAATGTTAAAAAGATTCTCTAATTTGATGTCTTTTACCCACCATGTCTTGACTGCGTTTCATCTGTTTATTTTGAGGTTGGCTTGGCACATCAAAGATCGTGGGTACAGCACCGTCCTTCAGCACTACAGTCTGAGCAACCTGTAACCAAAGCACACATGATGATCCAATACAAAATATAACTATGGCTATATAATGTGCTGTGTATTATTCATAAGATGAAGACATGGATTAAGACTGCATCACATTTAACATAAAGACTGAAAATTGCACTAAACACACAACATGACCTGGGGTCACCTTATCCTTTGACATTTTTCTAGATGACTGTACTACTTCACCACTTACGTTATCAATCAAAGACGATTCAAAATGCTTTCCACAAAGTCTGTAGTATTTGTATAGCTGGGCTGGTGACTTCTCTGCAAGATCTGGCCTCTGGCATTTTTCAACCCACTTCTCGGACCTGGAAAGAAAAAAACAAACTGGAGTTTAGAAGTCAGCTCTAATTCTGGTTTCGGTATTTGCAGATATGTACCACAGACTTAAAATGCACAACAATCAAAAGCACGCTTAAAAAATAAATAAATAAATAAAATAAAAGCATACAATATGTGAAATACTAAATTTATTATTAGAAATTAATTATTAAACTCTCTTTACGAGAGAATGATCAGATAACATGTCTGAGTATTCAGATGAACGTATTGTGTCGCAAACACAGATACACAGATTTTGACAGATTTTAAAAGCTTGGGACTATTCATGGTAATGGATTTGTCTTGTTCAGGAATACGGTAGTAATTCGTGGTGGGCTAATGATGTTGAAATGACTTGTTTGTAACGCTGGCTCTACCAAAACACTGACACGGACGACAATATTTTGGAACACATGAACTCATAAAGAACACGATATTGAAAAGTGCCTGGAGGGTGAGTATAAATTTTGCTAAAACAAACAAATTAACGCCACAATGAACTGTGAAACCCTACTTGAATCTGCAAGTTGAAAACAAACCCCTGCTACTTGCTGGCTAAAGTTTCTTGGTTGCTTTAGCATCGGTGCTAGCATTAGTTACCTTTCTGGATCACACGGAAACCGGAAGAGGGGCTGAGGGTCAGATTTCCCACCGGGACAGTCCGGCACAGCACAGTGATTTTCCATTCTTGGTTTTTATCATAAACCAGTGTTATGCAGTGAAATCTTCGGGGGATAGCGGAGGTAACTGCTAACGCTAGCTACACAGGTGCAGAACAACAAAATGACTTCCGACTGATACTTTCAAAATAAAATAAATCATTTTGATTAGGATTTTACCTTATCAAAACATCGGATTGTTGATTACTGAATAAAATTTGACTTGTGGCAAATTACATCGAGGGTGTTTGTCCTATTGTCGGGAAAGTGTTCCACTATAAAGTTACCAAAAGCATGTGGAAAAACTCTGTCTCAGAAACCCAGATTCATGTGGAAATATTCTGGGAAGCCTTGAACCAGCCACGACTAAACATAGTTAAGCAGTTACAACAATACATTGCAACTTGCACGTTGTCGCACAAGTATTAACCGTTTTGCAGCACAAATAACTTTATTTTGATACTTTAAAGTACATTTTTGATAATACTCCTCCTTAAGTGGTGTTTTGAACTCAGGATGTTTATCGTACTTTTACTACTTACTACTTTTACAACGATGACTGGAATTTTATTCTGAAGGTAAATTCGTCTCTCATTTCAACGGTTGATGCAACGTGCTTCAAACGAGCGCGCCGTTCGTTTATGACCCATAATCCTCAGCGGTGTTTTCAAAGTCTGAGTTTGAAAACATGTTGGGGCATAATCTAAATTATGATATTTTGTCACGTTCATGTTTTAAACGAGTATTCACATAATAATTGAGTATCATATTTATTATAATATTGCATTACCTTTATCCACATATAGCCATAAAGGTTAAGAATTTACTGCTTATGTCTAACCTTTAGACACCCATACAGTAGCAACGTGTTGCTAATATGTCTCTCGAAATCCACTGGGAGTGACAGCTGCTTCACTTAGCCCTTCCTTCAAAGGCCGCATTGGGCGTGTATCTGTCAGCACGAACCGGTATTAGAGGAATTTTATTTGCGTTCAAACATTCAAACAGAAAGAATGAGAAGTTGTTGGGATGAGAGAATAAAGGCAGTCTTCTTCAACTCTCGTTCTGAATTCGGAGATATTCTATTGGCCAATTCATCTCGCGATACTTGCGTGACCAATAGAACCGCAGCGAGGCCAAGTCAAACCGAATAGTATTCCTCAAAAACACAACGACTGTTTTTTTTCTTACTCCAGAGCTGTGGGCGATTGAAGAGGTCTCTCACTTTCTATCGCAAGGAAAGATACAACAAGGCAAGTCAACGTTTATTATTGACAGTACTTTAGGATACCGTAGGTAGAACGGAAGTGTGGTTTATGTTCGTTTTGTCGTAAGCCAGTACACATGGTGTGACCGTTGTTCACTTGAACCGCAGTTTTATACTTGTTTCTCTGTTCACCTTCCAGAAATTTCCACTAGATTGACCGATATCTGGGACTACACAATGGACAGTGCTGCAGTTTCAAGGCGAAACCACACCAATAAAAAAGTAAGTTGGTGAACATCAAATGTAATACCTATTTTGATGCGTAGAATTACATTCAGGTTTTCTTCTTCAACCTACTTAACAGTTACACTGTTTTAACATTAATAGGGAAACAAGGAAAACGCCCAGCCTGTACATGGAAGCAAGTCCTTTATCAGAGGAGAGAAAACGTATGTTCCCCCCTTCCATCTGAAAGGCAACAAGAGAGAGGACATCCTGCCAAAAAATGATGTTTTTAAAGCCATAGCTAATCAGGCTGACGTGAGGTCAGCCTCTGCTGTGGCTCTGAAAAATGCAAAACCTCTGCAACGAGAAGGAAGAGAAGCTGGTACCACTGTTAAACAACGTCAAACGCATACACAGGCCTTTCGCTCAGAACAGGCTGTGAGACACACTAAAATAGTTGCACAGGCTCCAAAGCCGCCAGTTGCCGTGTCCTCATTGAAAGCTGCTCCAGGTATGTACAAAGGCAAGATTATCCAGTCAAAGATTGGCTCTATTTGGAAGTCAAGTACCAGTTTGTGTACAGAAGATCTCAACCCATCAGTGCCCAAAACAGAAAAGCAAGGCACTGGAAATGTGGCAAAACCAAGGTCCAAATCAGTTACTGACATGCCTGGGCATAGCACACAGAGACCTGCAACAGTAAGGTCCAAGTCAGTTGTTGATAGATCTGCTCTGGTGTCCAAGCCCCCCACCACCCGCCGTCCTCCTGTGAAATACTGCCCTCCTACGAGAACTGTCCCAACAAAACCTACCGCTACCAGCTCCAGGAACACTACGGTAGCTCCCACTAAGGTACATGGGACTCAGAACTCCAAGCCAAAGGTTCCAGTGACGGACAAGAAGGTCAACAAGCCTCCTGTCTCAAGAACTCTGAGCCAGTACAGATTCAATGTGGAGACTGCAGAGGAGAGAAGGTAACATTCTTACACAGACACATGTTTGCCTTGATGTTACTGTACATCAGGAATGTTCAAAAATATTTCTGTTCCCTCTGCAGGGCTAAATTGGCAGAGTGGATGGCTTCCAAGGGCAAGACTTTCAAAAGACCGGCCATGGCAACAGCAGCAGCCCCCTCAAAAACCAAAGCTGATGTCAAAACTCAGCCCGAACCTCAGGCTCAGCATGAACCTCAGCCTGAGTGTGAGGTTCAGACTCACACTGAGGCTCAGTCTGCAACACACTGCCAACCCGAAGCCAGTCTGGAAGCACACGAGCTAGACTCAGCTGCTCAGTGTGCAGATAACAAGGACACGGAGCAGACTGCACCAAGCCAAACTCCAGCGGCCATGAACACCACCCTGGACCTGCTTGAAAACTCAGATGCAGATCTGTCCTTTGAGCCACAGGACAGAGTGGATGATGTAAGGAGATGGGCTGGGTTCCTGTTGGGTTTAAAATGTTACTCTACACAATAATATACCATGTTCTTCTTTCTACTAACAGATTGTTGTGAACCTGTGTGATGCTCTGGAGGCCATGTCGGCACTGTCTGAATGCAGAGATGGTAAGTTACTGCACATTTCCACTTATCTGAGTCTTATTTGGTCGTAAAATATAGTAACTACACCGTTGCTCCCGCTGACACAACTTTTTGTCTCCATAAGAACTCGCACAGGTGACAGATGAGTGTAATGACGTTGAAATGGAGAGCAGTAAAGCATGTGAAAAAGAGGAACTGAAAAATGACATTCCTGAGGTTAATGAGGAGCCAAAGACTGAGAAAGTGAAGGATGAAGCAGAGGAGTGTGATGACCAGGAAGTGAAGGCTGAGGACGATGAGGAAGTGGAAAGTGATGATGAATGTGTGATGGAGACGACGCCACAAATAAAAGATGCTTCAGTGATAAAATACAGTGTGAAGACCACTCCATACCTGCAAAGGTGAGAGGCCACGAGCTTTCATTTACAAAACAGTCATTCTTCATTTAATTATTAAACAATGTTTCTCATTTGAGATGTTATTTTCTTGAAATGTCGTGTGCAGTGTCAAAAAAACAATTGAAGGTGAGATCAGCGCAAGTGGATCCAGACGAAAGAGCAACATCAAAGATCTCAAGTTTCTGACACCAGTGCGCCGCTCCTGCCGCATCCAGCGCAAATCCTCCTGCCTGCCGACCATGCTCACCGATCACGATCCCTGCGTGTCGTCGCTGGCTGAACTGGTTACACTGGACGATGATCCCAACGCTTACATCTACAGAAAAAACACAGCACTTCTGGAAGATCTGCCTGACAAGCCCAGACTGTGAGGGCTACTGTATTTTTGTGCTGTTGAACAAAAAAGTAAACCTTTTATTGATCCCCAGTGGGGAACCAGTTAATGTCAAATATACAAGGCTAAAGCTAATGGACACTTTATACTGCTACTAAGATTGTTCAATGTAACTGCATGTGTGCAGAACTGGTATTTAACCTGTATTTTTTATAACAGTGTTGTTTAACTTGTTTTAACATGAAGCTAACCTGTATTGCCATATGCACTAAATAAAATATTGCGTTACCTTAAAATAAGTTGTGGTTTGACACTGAAGTTGATCATAAAGTCTTAAATACATATTGTTTATGTAGTCTTGTGTATATAGTCATGGCTAATGTTTACCAGCAGAGTAAACCAGTCTGTGGCACCAGAAATGAGATAATAGCCCCTGGAATTTGATTCAGTCAGCAGCGGTGGGCCTCACCCAGATTCAGAATTTTGAGATTATTTTAAAAATAAGAAAAAAAGAACAAATTCATCACATTTAATCCCACTTTAATTGACCACATTGTAAAAATTCAAAGCGCTCATCGACGAACACTGGTTTCTTCTTGGCAAAGTATGCTTCCTGACATCGGACTGGACATTTTACACCAGCTCCCTCTGATCTCAGATGAGACATTTCATTATAACAAAATAAAAAAATGATTATCCACAAAAACAAAATCTCTTTGATGCAATTTTCTTCCCCAAAACAAAAAGTATAAAAAGTACTTTTTCCCCCTCCCCACTCATCTGCAGACCACAGGGGAATGCGTTCAGTGCTGTGAGCTTTAAATGCCGTCTGCCGTCTGAAGATTTTATGTCCTTGAAAGACCTCGATTGTCCAGATCTTTCACCTAGGAGATGGAACACAAGACATTGTTAAAAAAATCAAAAAATCAGTTGCCAAGATTAGATCACAATATGATTACAATTCAAGAAATGTTATTTACCCTTCTATTTACTTTGAGTTCCTAAATATCCGAGGGTCTTAACAAACCAGTGTGGGATCATTACAGACAGATATGTCAGAGACAATGGGCTGGTTTACCTTGTATATCCTAACTAGCCAGTGCTCCGTTGTGTAGGCCTCCTCCAGCACATCCAGTTCAAAGTCTTTGTTCCCAATCTCAGCGTTCCTCACTCTGTCATAGCCAGGTGGGCGCTCTGCAGAGAAGAGCATCAGAGTTACAGAACAAAATCTCTTTGTGTTAATGTTGCTCTTCTTGGATTTTCCAACAGTTCAACCTATGACTAAAATATGCGCCATTGGTCATTATAAACACATGTCTTACATTTTCAACATGTCTGATTGCGATATAAATAACTGATCAGAAGCGGAGCTGTGGAGTTACTCACTGGCCTCTGTGTAGACCTGTCCGAAGCGGTAGTAGCACATTTTGTACATGAGGCAGTTGAGCAGGACGGGTGAGCCTTCACGGTCCACTCTGAATTCTCCGGTGGGAGTGTAGTAGTCGTGCTCCTTGATGTGTTTTCCTGTGTCTGTGCTTCCCCCAATACGGACCATCCACAGGAACTTATTGATGTCTGTCAGTAAAAAAAGATACAATGATTAGACAGGTGCTCATAAACAAAGCAAAAAATGACAAAGAATTTCATATTTGAAACAACAGCAGCATTACTTCTGTGATGAATGAGTGAACCAAATATTTTTTTAAATCAGTAAATCCCTTAAATTTTTAATTTATACTTAAGCAGTCTTATAGTAATTGGAGACGTACCATCTGAGGAATAGCCTGTCAGTCCTCCAAAGATGACCAGGACATAACTGACGTCCAGCTCCCTCATGATCTCATAGGCCTTCTCCTCTGTGGATGCCATGGCCTACAGGGCAGACAACAGACCAGTCAACACAGCAGTATTATATAGCCGTACAGTACAACACTGCACAGCACTAGAACTGTGATTACCCTAGAGTTAACCCTGCTCACCTGTCCAACTCTGGAGATGTGTGTGTTGTTCCACGTGTTATTGTCCACTAGAATGGTTCGATTAGCCATGGCAGTTATCTGATAGCCGTAATCCCACCACGACATGACTTTGGCATCCTGGGAGGACAAATGAAATTGACAGAAAAACCATTTAGCTTAGCAGTTCTGACTGTGTACGACTCATAACAACAGCCACCTCCACATCCTGGTTCAATGTGCGACTTATTGTTTGTTTTTGCAGGGATGACTGACCTCAGGAGTGTTGTGGCGGAGCCAATAGTAGGCCTCTCTGAAGTCATCAAAGATGATACGGCTGCCGTCACCTCCACGGGCTGACAGGACAATGGAAGGAGAGGAGTAGGCTTCGCTGGTCACCCAGGTGGAGTGGAAAGTGTACGTGATGAGGAAGAAAGCCATGACCAGAATCATCCCACTGGCAACCTAGTAGGTACACACAATACATGATGTCTTCAGTTTTTTCTCTAGTAAAAACACTCTTAGAAGTACTTTAAATATACAAAGTAACGGAACAAAGAAAAATAGCTTGTGAATGACCCAATACTATGTTGCTGCTTCACCACTTGAAAGTCTTGTGTAGCGTACTTCTTTGGTCTGACTAAATGATTTCACGTTACGTGTGGTTCACAAAATGTTACAGCCCACTCAACCAGCCCGTCAGACACCCACCTCATTCTTGATGGGGTAGGTGGAGTCCTGCTGCTTCTTGCTCTTCTTGTCTGGTCGACTCACATCCAAATTCTTCATGTAAGTTGTTAGCACCTGGGACACACCTATGCCCGACAGGATGCACATGACAGGGGCCAGGACCAACATCAGACGCACCTGAGGGGAGGTAGTGAAAAGGCCAATGTGATAAATATTCCTAAATACATGATGCTTAATTTATTTCACTAACATCTAATGCTACCTGACATCTTCTAGTGACAATACCGGGATGGAATAAACCATAAGGCAAATAAACAAGACATCCAGTGGGGAACAAAATGAATCCACATAAATGTGATCTTGTAGACAACATACCATGACAGCAGAGAAGTACATGCTGGTGACTCCATACATGATGATGAAGATCCTGGCGTCCGACAGGTTGTTAAAACAGTAATAAAGACCAACTGTAAGAAAGGAAAAGGTAACCGTTAACAAAAAGTTATTTTATATTTTAAATTTTTGTTTCTCTTTTTTCAGAGTGTGCACTAGCCTGGGAACATGAAGACCAGCAGCTGGAGGTCAAAGTAGTATGAGGACCAGGTTGTGGGCTGGTGCTCAGAGACGGAGGCGATGATGGGGATGTTGTTCTTGGCGTAGGAGGGGTCCAGCAGGGAGTAGAAACGACCGGTCCATGGAGAGATTTTACCTAAGGAATTAATAAAGATACGTTTTTTTCCCCCATCCTTTAAGATGCTCTTTGCCAGTATTTCTACTGAAGTACCTTGTCAAACCTCTCACCTGTCAGCATGAGAACGGTGCCCACAGACAGTAGGATGAAGCCCACCAGAGAGATGACACTCTTGAAGAGCACCTCAAATTGCTGGGCATTGAGTTTGCTGCGAAGGTAGTCCACAAAGGCATGGATCTGACACAAGCCAAACATGCCGAAGGCTGCCATGTGCTCTGATGACTGCACCGGCTGGTTCACCAGGGAAAAGAGACAGAGAGGTGTGTTACAGAACTAAGTCACAGCTCCCTATCATAGGACTCTCAGCTTTTCTTAATATTCATGTACGCATTTTCAGAGAGTGCCTCTGATCATGACACAAGTCAGAACATTTCACCTCACCTGGAAACCAACAAAAGAGATCTGCATGGAGAGGATGGTCCCCAGACAGTAGACTGTGCAGTAAGCCACATATATGCGGTGAGAGAACCGGCCTGTGAGCATCAGGACGAGGACGTGGAGCGGGATAAGGTTGATCAGGAACACGTAACCACCCCAGGAGGAAACCTAAGTGTACACAAGGAGCTCATAATGATCTCTGTAAACTCCAAACTCATTCAGTACCACATGCAGAGTCTCAGATCTCCTTACCATGTAGAAGTAGGCCAGTGCACACATGGATGACCAGTACACTGATCCTGTTTTGACAGCTTTGATCCACATGTAATAGGTCAACAGCATGCAGAAGATCGCAATACCTGAGTGGGGCAGCACAGAGGGATTAGATTAACGATTTTGGTGATATTTTACCTCAAATTACATTGTAATCCATCAATCTCTGAAGCTACAAGTTACAACTCACCTTCATTATCATAGGAGCCAGCAACAGATCGAGAGATGTAGCCAGGGACCACGGCAATCATGGCAGCAGCCAGAAGCCCAGCACCCGCATCCTAAAGAAACAAAGGAATTTCTTGTGGTAAACGCATACACACTCAGTTTGCAGTAAGTTGGCTAAAACTAATGCAGTCCTGTCGTAAATCATCACTACATGAAAGTTACACAGAAGAGCTAATTCACTTGTATTGCCATTTCTGGTGCCGTTGAACTAATTGGTGTTTCTATTACACTATCCATCCCATTCATGGCAATGTGGGTAAGCTAAATGACTGAAACATCTCTCTGTATAATGCATTACACTTTAACAGCACCACAAACTTACAACAGAGTGTACTCATGACATCTCTAAGAATATTACATTCTGGAGAAAACGCATTCCTTTAATGTCAGTGGGATTCTTCAATAGGATTTTGCGTTTTACCTTCAGCTCCTTGGTGAAGTGGTAGGTGACGATGGCGGTGAAGGAGGAGAACAAGGGAGCCAGGAAAACGCAGACATTACGGATGTCGATGGTGATGTGGAAAAAATGTAGAACGTGGTACAGGACGGCTGATGTGATCATCAGTCCTGGTGAAGGAGAAGAGACAGAGACAATTACTCTCTCTGAACTTTATGCAGCACTCTAACTGCTTTACTTTTGTGATTAAACTCAACATCTGGCTAGAAAACAAAGTATATGATCAGAGTCCCACCTGGATAAATGGTACCACCAATGATCCTCCCCAGTGGATACCATGCCCGGTCATCAAACCAATTATGAAACTTATAAAACCCTTCTTCTGCCAGGAAGCGGGTGGTACGGTAGTTGAAGTACCTGAAGATCACATAAAAGTGAAGCTGAGACACAGTTTTAAGGAGGCAAATCTATTAAAACAACAATCACAGAAGAAACACTTACGGATCAAACTCATGGATGACGCTCTCAAACCTCAACACGGAAAAAAGTCTGGTGGAGAATGCTGAGGAGGAGAAGCACATGGATCAGTACTCTGTGTTTGTTTTCTAGCTTAAAGGGTGTACAGGGACAGCAGAAGACTCACAGAGGACAGCAGCCATAGACAGGATGAGCAGCTTCAGCAGCGTGTCCTGCTTCTCATAGGACAAACGCAGGAAGCCCAGCTTGGTCATTTTGGCGAGGTTAGGGACAGCTCACCGTACTACCTGATGGGTGGAAGACAAACAATGTAAGACTACTGTGCAGGGGCATTTACAGCCAGACACCAGCTAATAACGTAAACTAATATATATTTGGGAAAATTGGTCTTGCAAAATAATTTGTCTTCCCGAAAAAGTAGAGAACAAATTAAGCACACCGCAGACAAAGTCAGTGCATAAAGAGTTAGGAGTCAACTTCCATGTCCAGCCCAACCAGATAAGGCCACGCACTAAAATGTGGCGTCAGGAACCAGGAAGCTGCCACACTAGAAACTCTGTGCAGGGATTTATGGCCGTTTTATTCCTCGTTTGCATCAAAAAGTAACATGCAACGCGGAGTGTTAAACCGCAAAGCTCCACTGAGCTCTAATTAATGCTAACTTTTAATGCAGCACCGACATCAGCGACTCTCTTAGTAATCCTGACAGTTGGCCAACATCTCAAAGCAGAGACATGAGCAGCAGCTACTCACTGTTAACTCGCTAAAATGCATCATGTGCACATTTAAAATGCATGTAAGCACCACTATAGACTGGACAGCACCTTATAGCTAGTCACCAGGCCGGCTACTACTGATGCTGATTCCATTCAGTTTAAAGTGTGAGAAGCTAGCGAGGCTAACCTGCTAGCCGCTGTTTAATGAAATACCTATTTACGCACCTTTTTCCTGGTTTGTTTTAAAATGACCAACGAGTCCTTTACATATAGCAGCAGGACAATATCCTAAAATAATTACTGTCAGTCCTACAATAAGCAAATACAATTATTACAATGTCTAGTAAGACTCACCCGCTCCGCTCCTGTTACTCATACACTTTTCTCACACAAACTTCACCTTAAGCTAATCCCGCCCCAGCTGAGCTATAATGCGCGTTTATTGGTTTAGCGTTAGGCCGCGATGACCTTGCACAAATCTGATTGGTTATTTGGCTGTCACTCAAATTTTCTTCTCTGTCTGGCCGTTGTGGTGTAGTGACGTGTCCTTAAGAGAGAAAAGAAAATATGTCTCCCCCTGGTGGCCCAATGCCGTTTCTATTAATTTCATAAATTATCATTACTTAACGCCAGACAGGCAAAAACTAAATATTAACCGTAAACTAATTAATTTAACCGTGATCATAATAAATAATATATAACATTATATATTCATATATCCATTTTGAAATGTAAGATTCAAGTATAGTACACCAATCTCATATTGATTGTCCCTCGTCTTCATCCTGATCTTTAAACAGCTCATTTTAATATGTTCTGTGGAAAAACCCTGAACACAGAAATCATATATTGAATACTGACCAATTTATTGAAATTAGACGTATTACTTTTACAAAACCTCACTCACAAGTATCAGTCTGCACAAACACTATGCTCTTCTTACAACAACTGCACACCACTTTTCAAAATCACAGCCCCTCTCTCCCCACAGCCACAAGCTCTGAGTGAGTGAAAGGTCTGGGGTCTGGGGTCTGTGTGGTGGCAGTGGCGGTAGTGGGCTTCTGACTGAACATTCAGGAGGTATTAACATTATTTACAGCACAAAAACTAAACAGCCAATGATCTCTGGGGACCAGTTATATTCACTTCAGCTCTCTGGGGGGGAACCTAGAGCAAGCAAGTCAAGGCTGGTCACTAGTTTGTTAAGATGTAAAGGTTTTGATTTTAGGACTCCTTCCTTGGTTACAAAGCTTAGCAATGTAGTGTAGTTTGGCAGTGTCATCTCACTTATCACCTACTAACTCCACACAAACAGAAAGGGCATCAGCAGCTTTTCTTGTGCTGGTGTCACCTTGTGAATTGCAATATCAGACAGTAGAGAGTTTTTAATATGGGATGAGACACCAAGCAAAACTTTATCCAACAGATTTGGAGTGGCTTTGTCATTTGGTTTCCATTACAAAAGGTCACCAATCTTCAGTTCAGCAGCTCCTGAACTGATGTGTAACTTCTACTGAAAAGAAAACGGTTCCAGGTTTTAAAAAGCCTCCCTTCATAACTGTACAAGGTTGTCCCTGGAAATGCTAGGACACCAGAATATGAAACAGGAAAACTTCTATGTGCAAGAAAGCATTCAATCTGTGATGAAGGAATGTGACTCGCAACATCAAGAAAACACATACTGTAGGTAAACACCACTGTGCTTTGCTTCTGAAAGCAAACAAAACCCTTCAAAGTTACAAAAAGCCTTCTTTAGTCACAAATTTGCTTAAACATTTTCAAACTAACATGATCTCTTGTGCTGTTATTTATTAAAGGAGAGTAATTGAAATGGCACATTATACAAAAAAGAAAGAAAAAAAATACTAAAGATATCTAGAGCTGAGAATACAATGTGTTTTTAGTGTGAGGCACAGGGCAGTCGATTTTTGTGTCACACTAGAAATGTATCTGGTAGGTGCTGCAAATCAATAATAAAGGGGACAGAGGTTAGATAAAAACACGTAAACCCTTTTGTCCTTAACCGCATTTAATCTTCATGACGGGCGTTCCTTCTGGACTTTTTCCACATTGAGTGAAGCCACTCATCGGTCGCTATCCCCTCTATCAAGTGGATCCATCACTGGGTCGGCAGCAGTCTCTGACGGGCCGGTGAGGTGTGGGGCGAGGACAGCCTCTCTGATGAGACGGATCCCGTCATTGAAGACTGCAGGTGGACAGTCTTGTGGAAAAGCTTGTTGCTGATCAGCACAACCAGAGAGAACAGACGCAGCTGGAAGTGGCTGGAAGAGTGGAAATGTGATCAGTAACTCATACAATAAGAGAAACTTATTTTCTTCAACAGGCTGCCTTTATTTGACACTTACTACAGCTTTGTTGGTGTCTTTGCCTCATTAGCACTGATGATGAACAGAGGGAAGAGGATGGAGAACAAGCAGCCACTGTGTAGAAAAGAAAGATAAATGAATACATGCAGTTAAAACCAAGCCACACTGAATATTACTTGTGCTTTCTAAACGGCCAGTTTTAAGTTTGAACATCAGCTATGTCTATTATCGATTCATCTGAACATCACCGTCTTTATTAGTTGTTTAGTGCTAAATTTGCATAGTAAAACCAGACCAAAACAATGTTTTTAAATTGATTGCAATGATCATGAAGAGAACGTGTTGAAAATCCAGAAGTCTCTTTGTATCACTTTTACATATTTGAGTGTATTTCATAATTGTGTTCAGGCAGGACTTGAGATTTGAGGATGCTTCGCCAGATATGCTGCTGCAGATGTACTTAGTACATCAGTACAGTTTACAGTATGCAAACTGTCACTAGCTTTGTCAGGCACTGACTGAGTGGGCACAATAATTGCTTTTCATGTGCAAACGCTATTTGTTAAATTTCTTCTTAAAACACGTCTCACCATATGTCATCATCTCATAGACATATACTGAATAGAGCTAAAAAACTAATGGTATTAACATGTAACAATCACATGTGAGTCAATTCTTAATGAAGAATTAGCTGTTAACCTGATGATGTATGAGGAGGGCAGGGCGGTCAGCAAAGCCATGGGCAAGCCAAAGCCAAAGTAATATGGCCAGTTCCTCTCAATATTGGACAGCCGCTGGTGCATCTCAATGCCTTAAACAAACACAAAAAGTGAGTTTAACACTTGATACAGATGATTTAATGAACGCATGTAGAAAATAATAAAAGCATCTCACCATGGTTGAACCAGCGATACTCAAAGCAATACAGGGAGTAGAGCAGAGACATATGGAGGAGGCTAACCATCTGTCCAATGGCATCGATGGGGAACAGGCTAACAATCATACCCTGGGGTAGAACGAAAATACACAAACTTTAATTCAATTTTTAAAAAAACTTAAATTTAAACCAAGACTGCATAGAGGAAGTAGCCTGGAAGCCGGAGCAACTTCCATGCCCATACATTTTTGTGGCAGAAAGTTGGTCTGGGCAGGTTTTATGCGCTGATGGACAGAAGAGGAACAGCAACGTAGTCATGCGCATATACACTTATGTTTAAGTGCGGGGGAGTTGAATTTCTTTACAGCTAAGTGGTTGTGTGCAGAGGAATTTTTTCTCAGCTGAAACTCACCCCATAATTTAATCCAAATGCAGCGTTATCAGACTCATTACGAAAAGAAAGGAGTCTGATAACATGCTAGGCTACTGCGGGAGTGGTTTCCGCCTTTTTGTGTAATCTGCCTTACATTATAAAGAATAAATGTTGTACTACTTGTGTAGAGATTAATTCATCTTAAATTAATGACAGCCCTTATCACCAGTATGTGGTAAGATTTCACAATGAAGTAGAATGAATTAATGGATATTTTCCGGCCTGAAGAGAGCGGGCATTGAGATAGGAGTTAAGTAGTTTGCCTGTCTTTTGATAGACATCGTTCTGAATCAGAACGAGGATACAATATTCACATTTGCTGAATGTGAGACATCAGCTTTACAGCACAGTAGTGTGAATTTGTTTTACTGGTGAACAGAGAAACAGACAAGTATGCAGGTTATATATGTATAAAAAAAAATGTATTTGTTTTTTTAAATATATATATATATTACCAAAAAAAAGAAAGAAAGAAAGGAGTTATCAGTGTGCCATAATGTACCTGAATGAGGAAGAGTGCCTGGAGGAGGAGGTTAAAGAGCATGTCTGCAATGATCTTACTGACGCTGGGGAACGGCTGAGCTTTACAGCCAGACACTTCAAATGCAAGGTCAGCTATATCCTGCAACAGACAAAAATACACTGAGGTCTGCGTCATTGTCCACAAGCTACACTACTGAGACTATTCCCTTTTGCCTTGGGACAATCAATATGAGATAACAGGAAATAAAGCTTGACTTGACACTGACGGCTGTTTCTGTATGACAACATATTTCAGGACTATCACTTCCTTATCCTCCAACGCAGAAACAACAATAAGTACAACTCACTGCTCTAGAAGAATCCCAGTCTATTATCACATTTACATATTGCACTGCAGCCAGTTATGATGTTAAGTGTATTCAATTAACAAAAGCCATAGGCATCATGTCACATGAACAACTTAAGACTTCAATCTTGATCATTTTGCTGATACTGCATGTCATGGAGATCAAGGACATCAAAGCAAGGTCTAACCTGGAACCAGATGGCATTGACTATCTTGCTGAGGACAAACAGGGGAAGAACCCAGAGTGCGCTGAAGACAGAGGTTAGGATGAACTCTAACCAGGACCACACGCTGCCATGGAGGGAGGGGTCACCTGGAGCAAAAACAGCTTTGTTGACTGACTGCTTGCTAGCCCATACCAGGGACGCTGCCTTGGTTTAACTACAAGCTATACATACCAATAATTTTTGCTGTGAGTGTCTGCAGCAGAGGGATAAACACCCGGTAGAAGAGAAACAGACTGAGCTGGAGACAGAAAAAGAAATGCTGCAGTTAGCTACAAAACGTCCAATCAGAAGCAGTGGAAACTGAGAAGCTTCAATACTGTATGAGAGAAGAGCCTACCCAGAACACTCCTCCATTCCAGGCACAGCACTGAAAGATCCTGCTGGCTACTTTGGGGTCACTGAAAGAGAATTTCAATAATGGCAATGACCATCATTGTTGAATATTAACAGGAGACTTTCATTTCACCTTTTCAAGTTTAACTTTTCTTACTTCACCAGAGTCAGACAAACTGTTGGAAGGTGTTAACATGCCTCTGTTTGCAGACTGAAGGTATTTGGAATAGCAGTTTACTATCATAGCAACACATGGCAGGTCTACATAGCATGATACATGGCATGCATCATAAGCTGAGGTAAATATAACCAGCTGATTGGAATAATTGCTGCAAAGAACACACAAGACACAAGAATTTCCAAACTCATTTTTTTTTGTGTTAAGTGAGTTCAAGTCACAGACAGTTTGAAAGATTATTTGGTTTTCAGTGTATGAGAACCCAAAATACTTATACACACTTCTGACTCTGGTTACTGTATGTATGATATTTAGAAGTAGTGCGACCAAAGTACACATCTTTTATTGTGCCTTACTTGTCCGGTTTGCGTTCCTCACTCTGTGCCCGTCTCTGTGCCAGGGCCCCGCTGGCCCTTCTCCTCCGCTGCTCTTCCCTTTTCTGCTGGATGCGGGCATCCAGCTTGGAGATCGTTCCAATCCCCAATATGGAGTCCTTGATCCCCTAGTGAACAAAGAGTGAATATGATAAAGATGACTGTTCCTAACTTGTAAAAATCAACTCTGTAACGGAACCTTTTAGTGTCAGATTAAATTTTTGTTCAGCAGATATCCAGTCATATAATACTGATCAATGTCCATTGTACTGCGTTTAATTTGGTTTAAATAGGATCAATAACAATCCAAACTGTCTCAAGACCGAGTTAAGAGCCTTAAACCCCCAGAGCAAGCACTAAGGCAACGCCGGGAAGGAAAAGCTCCTGTTTAAGAGGACAAAACCTTGAGCAGAAGCCAGCTCATGTCTGTCTGAGGACAGTCAGGTAGAGACAGGAAATAGACAAGAGAGGAGAGGATGAGAGGAGAGCAGCCAAAGGAAGCAAATTAAAAAAGCATACATGCAACATTTAAACATGATACAAACAGGACTACGTGATGCATGATACATGAAAAACTGATAATGGATAAATTCAAAGTATCAATAGTGTAGAAACACTTAGTGGGTATACATTAGTGTGGTATACATCATGCTCAATTAAATCAGGTAACAGCAGCACAACGAAATTTCTAAAATGAGTCCAAACTTTATTGTTGGTGCACAGCCTGGTCACATTGCTGATGGTACATAAAGATAATAAATAGATAGTCAATTTCAACCATCCTCATTTGGCCTGAACAACAAGTACATAAGGACCCCTGGATCTTTAGAGCATGAACTATTTTACATTACATGCTGAATTAAGGTAGTATCTACTTTAGGATTATTAGAGAGAATTATGATGTAGTTGGGCATTTTATTTCCTCAACATAACCCATATGGTAATCAGATATTACTGGAGTATACCATCTACATTAAGATTTGTGGGCCAGTGTGTCAAGTGTAAATTTTATACTTCTAAACTGTTTAGCAACAGATAAATAGGCCTATATATATCTTTCCGCCATTTCGAAAATAATGCTGTACAGGCTCAATGTTTTGAATGCTCTTCGGTGTCACTGTGTATACGCTACATATTTGTGCGCCATGTCATGTGTGAGTGCAGCGTGTCGTGTCTGCTGACCGTCGCAACATTGCGGAGGAAGGCCCTGACGCTGTCTGTCATCTCTGGACCAGCTGCAGATCCATCAACTGCAGAAGGAGGGGGGGCTGGTGACCTGGTGGTCCGCTCTCATGGCAGGGAGGGGCTCACCCAGCAACCTGCCAAAACCAAGGAAATGGAGTGAGGACAGGAGCAAATAGCAAATACTGCTTTCAAGCAATGTACGATAGACTTGAAAGGCAGATCTGCAAAGCCTCTCTGTGCTGTACAGGGAGGTTCAACAGCTTAAGGGCACATTCTGTTTTGAGTTTTGTTTGCTCAGTTTTCACGTTTGCCTCAGCTCCAGTCATGTTCACAATAATAACCTTCATTGCTCTCACTTCTTTACAAAATCAGTCCTCTATGCAGTGAGCTCTGTCTGGATTTTTTTTCCCATTATAATCCAACCTTTCAGCAACACATGGCTACTATCTTACATTAATGAACCATAGAGGTTATTATGTGCACTGCAAGAATCAGAACTGTTCAAGAATAAAGAGCTGTTTGGCACATTTTCCAGTGTCTGTGATATTTGGTAGCCATTTTGTGCTGATTCACATTAACTCATTTAATAGAAATCATCCTAAAACATCAACTACATTTGAAAAAAAATATCTATCTCTATATCTATACGATTCAATGCTTTTTAGAGATAAGTGATCACTTATCTCTAAAATGCATCGAATCGTATCAGTAATGAGGCTTTCTTATGCCATGGTTGCACGGTTGAATCGTTGTTTAGAATCATAACTATCTACGAAAATAACAAGGCACAAACTAGTCCAAAAGTTCGCAAATACTGAGTCAAACTGGGTCTTACGTCAACAGCTAGCAAATGTATTACGTCTGTTCACTTAACACAACCTACTGTATTGGTTTCTAACAAACCCACGAATTTGCAACAATGCAACGTTATACAGCAGCAGCGTCTCCTGTCTTGTTGTCAAACAAGAGCAGAGTGAAACATTTATTCAGCTAATACCTCCTGGTGATACTGTTAGAGTTAGCAAGCTGACTCAGTGTGTTAGCTCAAATAGGTGGAAGCGCACATTCAGAGTTAGCTCTCTCTCTCTCTCTCTGACATACCGAAAAGTCCTAAAAATATAATACACGACGAGTCCTCTAATGCAAACAGCACGACGCCTCTGGCCTCATAATCTTTGACTTTCGGTGGTCTGATAAGTGCTTAGCTAGCTTGTCTGTCTGTCTGTGTTGCTAGCTCACTGTTAATGTCCAGCAACTAATTTAACTGTAGTGTTTTTAGTCAAGACAGAGCTTCAGCAAGAGACGAGAAGCCAGAGACGGAGCACTCGGTTCACCAACGACCTTCCTTACCTCATGCGACAGACTCGGGGTTATATTAACTTCGTTAATTCTCTCTTTCGCCCCTTTAACGTGACAACAACAAACACGCAGCAGTCAGGGCCGTGGAAAACATATTGCGCAAGCTCGGACTTCCAAGGGAACATGGGAAATGTAGTCCCCACAGTTAAGAAACACTGAATTTAGTGGTTTAAAGAGATACATATTGACTTGAAACGCAAATGGTTAAGTATGTGTCTAGTTATATAGAGAGTATAACATGTTATTAAGGCGACAATTTCTGATGTTTTAAATTTTATATTGAATATTAAATATTTTAGAGCTGTTAATATAATTTACTAAATTTGTACATTTGAACAGGTTTATATAAAATATAATATACATTTACAGATACTAGTTTTGAAGATACAACACGGGTTTTGCCCGTGTGTCCGTGTAATTGTGCTATACACTTAACAAATAAATATATATAAAACCTGTTAATGAGGTGCGTTAGTTTCCATGGCTCTCACGGGGGCACACCCACGGGGCGGCGCGTTCTTCAGGCCAGCATCATGCTGCTCTCAGATGCTGCTGTGGACATAACCCTGCTGCTTCCTATGTTACTAGAAGGAAATTTACTCACCACAGATGGTTGTCCTGAGGATAAGAAATGTGCACAAAAGGAAATATACTCTCATTTGCCTGTGCATTGTTGTCTTCGTCATGTACAGATATCTCAGGTAAGATGTGTTGTACTTACTTTATTGTTTAATGTGTTTCAGTTGGAGCTGATCAGAGGTTGTTTGTGCGTAATACAGTACATTACTGCAGGTTAATGCATAGACAGACTACCTATACAGTATCTATAGTGATATTACAGTGGTGTCACAGAAGCAATAAGGTGCAGCAATTTCTCTGTATTACTCATATGTGTCACTATAGTTCATAAAATGTAATGCACATTTTAAAGTACAGAATAATAGATGATGTAGAGAAATATAAACAGTTTTGATGAATACAGCAACCCTGCTTCTAAATTATAATGTGTTCCTACTCCTGTGTGACTGAGTTTGCCAATCAAGATGTCTGCAAATTCCTTTCAGTCATGTCATGTGGTCAGTCCTAGCACAATAGCCTGTGTGCCCAATTATGTGAATGTTACACAAACAATCCACGTCTCTTCCAGCATGCCGGGCCTGAGGGGGCGGAGGATGAGCAGGAAGGTGGGCCTGAGTCCTAACACGTCCCAGTTCACCCTGGCAGGGGAGCCCTTCCGCATCCTAGGGGGATCCGTACACTATTTCCGAGTGCCCAGGGCCTACTGGAGGGACCGCTTGATGAAGATGAAGGCCTGCGGCATCAACACCCTCACCACGTAGGACGACTGCAGTTGTGTTTTGTTGCCACAAGCCCGGCCATCAGTTGAATGTTGACTGAGAGCATCCTGTATCTTTGCAGATATGTGCCGTGGAACCTGCACCAGCCGGAGAGAGGGGTTTTTAACTTCCACACACAACTGGATTTAGAGTAAGGAGAAGTTCTCTCTCAGCCTGCAACTGTTTTAACATCATTACCTGCTCTATGGTGTGTTGGGAATACTCTCCTTTTCTCCTTGTCATATGAGCCCCAATTCACAGAGGAGAAACAAGAGGCAGAGTCCCACTTGACAACAGCGGCATCTCCACAACAACAGCAACTTATCAAGCAATTAGCCACACAGCGGTGATAAGTGAACAGGGATCCGATGCCTCAGCCTGCCGCTATAGTTGCCAGGCGCTTTTCACACTACCCCAACAACAAGATATGGGATCTCACCATGAGTCTGAACTTTGTGTTTTTGCATCTGGGTTTCAGGGCCTACATCGGTCTCGCAGCAGAGTTGGGACTGTGGGTGATTTTACGTCCAGGGCCCTACATTTCCTCTGAGCTGGACCTAGGAGGACTGCCAAGGTAGCGCTGGAATTAATGTAAAGAACAACATTAGAAATCCTGATTTCTGTAGATGTATGAGAAAGGATATGGGTTTGACCCCAATGCTTGTTCTGAGGAAATGAAATCAAGTGTGTATGTTATTATAACCCAACAGCACAAAAGTGGTGTTTTTCTGTTGAGGGCAGTCAGTTTTTGCTGTGAGGGAACACATACCCACTGTGTGAAGATTTGTCCAGTACTTTAGACCTTTGTTCTTGAAGCTCTTTGCCTTCAGCCATAACTAAGTATCTTGTTTTCTGTCTCTGTGCAGCTGGCTCCTCCGAGACGGCAGCATGAGACTGAGGACGACTTACCCAGGCTTCACTCAGGCTGTCAACACTTTTTTTGACAAACTTATACCAAAAGTTGTTCCGCTGCAGGTCACTTTCCATCAATAGAGCTGGACAATAGTCTCATTGCTCCAGTTTATTCAACTTTTCATCCTTACATTATTCTTTCTGTTTTTCAGTTCAAGAAAGGAGGTCCTATCATTGCTGTGCAGGTTGAAAATGAGTATGGATCTTTTGCAAAGGATCAAGGCTACATGGTGTTCATTAAAGAGGTAAAGGGATAACCTTGCTTTATTAAAATGCCGGCAGATGTGTATGAACAGATACCGATACGGATGTAATGGAAAGGCCTTATGATTTTCAATTCTTCTGTTGTGACACTGTGGTTTGCTTTGAAAGGCTTTACAGTCCAGAGGGATCAGCGAGCTCTTGCTTACAGCAGACAACCACAACACATTAAAGTCGGGGGGTGTCAACGGAGGTACAGTATTACAGTGGTATGAAAAAGTTTGGGCACCCCTCTAAGATTTCATAATAATTTGCTCTAACTTTATAAAAGACGATCACAGCAACAAGGTTTTATTTCCTACAGGGATGTAGACATTTGAGTGTTTTCCAGACCAAAATTCTTAGAGTATCATTACAAAGTTTTATTATAATAAATTAAAATGTAAAAAACGGTATGTCCAAAAGTTTGGGCACCCTTTTAATCACATTGATTTCAAGACCTGTAGGGATTTGTAGCTGACATGTTGCAGCCCAAAACTGCATTGATTAGCTTGTGAGACCTTCAATTACAAAGACAGGTAAAACCAATCATGAAAAAGGCTATTTAACAGAGGCAATTGCTGGCTGTGCTTGTCCTAGGCTCCTGGCAACATGGGGGCATCGAAAAAACTCTGACACACAACACTGACCAAAAAAACTAAGATAATTCATTATCATGAATTAGGAGAAGGGTACAAGAAATTATCAAGAAGGTTTGGGATGTCTATTTCCACAGTCAGAAATGTGGTGCAGAAATGGAAGGCCAGAAGAACAGTCATTGTGAAGGAAAGATGTGGTAGGCCAAAAAAAATACTGGAAAGACACAGACGAAGGATGGTTAGAATGGTCACAGACAAGCCACAGACCACCTCCAGAGAACTACAAGAACATCTGGCTACTGATGGTGTACTTGTTCTTTGGAAGGCTGATGCACAAAAAGCCTTTCCTGAGTGTTCGTCACAAGAAGAGTCGCATGAGGTATGTAAAAGCACATCTGGACAAGCCAGAAGCATTTTGGAAAAAAAAGAGACTAAGATGTAGTTATTTGGTCAGAACAAGAGGAGGTATGCATGGTGAAAAAAAACACACTGAATCCCATGAGAAGAACTTATTGCCTACTGTGAAATATGGTGGAGGGTCCATCATGTTATGGGGCTGTGTGGCTAGCACAGGGACTGGAAACCTTGTTAAAGTTGAGGGCCACATGAATTCCTCTCAGTATCAGCAGATTCTTGACAAGAATGTTCAAGAATCTGTCACAAAGTTGAAGCTACGCCGGAGTTGGATTTTTCAGCAGGACAATGATCCCAAGCACTGTTCAAAATCCACCAAGGAATTCATGCAGAAGCACAAGTACAATCTTCTGGAATGGCCTTCCCAGTCCCCAGACCTTAACATCATTGAAAATGTATGGATTGATTTGAAGCAAGCTTTTTATGCACGGAAGCCAAGAAACCTGACTAAACTGGAGGCGTTTTGTTTGGAGGAATGGGCCGAAGTACCACCTGTCAGACTTCAGGGACTTGTCAGTAGCTATAGGAGGCGTCTACAGGCTGTTCTTGCAGCAAAAGGAGGGTCTATTAAATATTAATGGAATTATTTCTTTGGGGTACCCAAATTTATGCACATGCCTATTTTTGTTTAAATATTCATAAAAATGTTTCTGTTGGACCAATGAAAATGATTTCACTACTGAGATGTTTCTGTTTCCATAAGGTATAACATTTGTTAAAATAAAGTTGCTGCTTCAAAAGCTCAGCAAGTGACAAACTGATGCAATGATTTTCCTAAGGGGTGCCCAAACTTTTTCATACCACTGTATATCAATGCACACACCCACTCATGCTCATATTCACAGCTTAACCCATGATCTCCTGTCTTGTAGCCATCAGGTCAGTGAAGCTGCAGAGGCTAAATCAGAGAGACATCCAGGATTTGCATGCCATCCAGGTGTGTGTGTCCTACCTTCCCGCAACCTTCCGCAATGGACATGAGCTGTGCTTTTAGAACAGCTGCTCTTAAATACCATAAACATCAATGATGCATGCAGACACGCAAATGTTCTTAGGGCAGGTGTGTATTATCAAAGACTGTTGACTAGAAAGGGCTACCGAACTCTTTTCTTTCCTTTTCTGTGGTTGAGAATGAGAACCCACAGAAAATATCCATACACAGACTTGACTCTGGCCAGTGGCTATATAAAAAATAACAAGTAGCACTTCAACCAATGTGCATAGCTAAGGACATTTTGTGCTCTGGTTTTCAGCCCAACAGCCCTGAAATGGTGATGGACTACTGGACTGGGGGGTATGATGTGTGGGGGGACCTCCATCATGTGCTGCCCCCAGAGGGTAAGAACTTTCTTTTTCTTATCAGTGGCTTATAGATAAATTAATTGACACCTATCTATTCGTACTCAAATCCTATGTTTAATTAGCATTCGTTGTCCCTGGATACAGTGATGGCTCAAGGGAAATTCAGATTTCATTACTATTAATGAAAAATGTTAATACATTTTGTGTTGTTGAAATATAACTAAAATAGGCTGTTGAAGTGAAGCTCAAGTAGTAGGCTACTTTTTATGGGGCTCCAAAGGTTCTTATTTTTATTTATTTATTTGCCTGATTTATATAGTATGAAAAGACTCAACTATGACAACGGCTTTCCGTCTTGTATTATGGATGTGCTATTCAACTACCCATTTCAGTTAAAAGGACTTGTGTCTCTTTTCCCAGTATTTCTTGATTTAATGTGAGTAGCTGAACCCATACATATTGTTCTTTATCTGCCTTAAAAACACAGCCAGATAAAACCCAATTCTAGACAAAAGCAGAACTATTTCTAACATTTCTGACCCTTGGTCGACCTACAGTGTTTGCCACATGGCTGAGTGACACATTCAAATTAAGAACAACCCTGCCTTTTAAATTTACATTTCCATTGTTGGCATGTAGCTGCGTTCTTCATGCAAAAAACATCTAAAGCGTGTCACCGCAGCGTAAAGTGTCTTGACATTAGTGGCAAAGGTAAAAAGGTATCAGTAAGCTGCTGTAGTACAATGGACTGAAAGTAAGTGGGTCTAAAAAGGTAATATCTAAGTTTACATTTAAACCAAAAATACCGGATTCATGATTTCTCTTCAGACACTCTAACTTGAACATTTTATAAAAATGTTTAACCTCTTGTCAGATATGGTGTCCACCGTGAGGGAAATTCTGAGGAGAGGCATGTCTGTCAACCTGTACATGTTCCACGGGGGGTCCAGCTTTGGTTTCATGAGTGGAGCATTGGCTGATCCTACCTACAGAGCTTTGGTCTCCAGCTATGGTTGGTTCCTCTGTGCTGTGTGCACCAGTGGTGACTCTGATGCAAATTCCAAAAGATTTGGCTTAAATGATAATACGTTGGCATGCCAGTGCTGGAGAACAGTGTATGTTGTAGTTTTTTTTAAAAGAACAGCATTGACCAGCAGATGGCAGCACATGACAGTTAACCTCACAGTGTGACGCTCCGCAGATTATGACGCTCCCTTGTCTGAAGCTGGGGAATACACTCCAAAGTACCACCTTCTTAAGGATTTATTTTCTCGATACAGCAGTAAGTTAAACATGTAAATGTAGTTTGTGAGTAGATTCTGTGACTGATCTCTGTGTCTAATTGACTTTGGCGTCTCTGTGCAGCAGGAGAAGTTCTTCCTGACATGCCGGCCCTGCATTACAGGGAGGCTTATGAGCCAGCTATCATGTACCAGCACCTGTCTTTGTGGGATGCTTTAAGCTTCACTGAAGGGGTATGTTTTTAGTATGATTGTGACATATATATGTAATGAAAAGACCCTTGCTTTTCAGTATTTATGCTTTCTCTGCAGCCGTTTAAGTCAGCGGGGCCAATTAACATGGAGAACCTACCTGTGAACAACAAGAATGGCCAGTCCTATGGATACACTCTATATGAGACTACCATTACTTGTGGGGGATCGTTGAAGTCCTGTGACAATGTCCGAGATCGTGCCCTGGTGAGTCGTTTTTTGCTTTACATGAAGGCTTGATCTCACTAAAAAACACAACTGGGGAACTATGCCGTCCTGCTGAAAGTTAGTAGACTGATCCCACTCTTAGGAGACATCGGTTTAACTTGGCGTAAAAACTGAAACTGGAGTAACAAGCCTGGTTTTTAAAACAAAAGTCCACCAACAGCAAAACTAACTAATTACTATGCCATATTTTGTTTGTATTTTACATACAAAAACCAAAGTGTAAGGACAAGTATGCGTGTTTATTTGTGTGCTGACAGGTTTGCAGGCCTCCTGGGTTCTTGTCATTATGAGTGTTCAGATACAGGTTTGGTAATAGAGTTTGTATGCAATTTCTTGTACAGAGTGGCTGTGTCCTTTGGTTTCCAGTCTTTGGACTAAGATAAGCTAAATTTCTCCTTGACCTGGCTGTAACATTATACTGGAGTTTAACTGAAACCACTGGGATATTGCATTCAAGGCAAGTTGAATGCATTTTGCACTATAATGCATATATTTGACAGTGTTTTTATTGCCCCAGGTGTTTGTAGACAGAAGTTACATTGGCCTTTTCAAGCGAAAGAGCCTGGAGCTGGCAGTTCCTGATGGTAAGGTATGGCATCAAGCAGAGCAATGACGGCAAATGGTTTATTGGTTGTGATGGCTGCTGAGGTGTTGACTGTTGAGGCCTTAAAAAGACATAAAAGTGATCGATCCCTGCAGGGACGGCGTACCTTGAGTTTATTGGTGGAGAACTGTGGACGAGTTCACCAGGGAAGGGACCTCGACAAACAACATAAAGGTGATCGACAGGAAAACTCGCAGTTCATTGCAATGCCTGCTATTAAATCATGCAAGCACTCTGTGGGTAGTGCACAAGTCAATTTTGATTTGTGTTCTTGCAGGGCTAGTGGGAGACATTTTATTAAACAATATCCCCTTGCGGGATTTTACAATATACAGCCTGGATATGAAACCCAGCTTTATTGATAGGTTTGTACACCTCGTTGAATCTAATATGTTGCATATCACTTTCAGTTGTCTGTAACAGTTTGTTTAAAGTAGCCTTATTTCAGTCTTTATCAGGCACCATGGAAAACGCTCACTGAAACTCCCAGCTTCCCTGGATTTTACATGGGGAGGCTGTTTGCTTATGGGTATCCGAGTGACACATTTGTGAAGCTGCCAGTAAGTGTAATGAAACATTCAATCATGTGAAAAAAAGCACAAACTCTAGAAATTTCTGAATTCTTCTAGTCCATTTGATTCTCTTCTGAAATGATGACAAACACATACATTGACATTTAGCTGATATTTTCACAGTCTAAGTAAATGGAATCACACCAATTATAAGTGCACCCCTATATTTATCCCACAATGAAGTCCATGAAATCGGCACAAATGATTAGAAGCTCTGCTGTTCTCTTAGCTATTCAAGCGTGTGGTGTCATTTTGCCAAGATTTAAAAACTCTCTAAATCCTTCATTCAAAAAGTTGCAAACACCAAAGAGTCTGGCACAGGACGTAAAAATATCCAATTTATTTGAAATAAATCATTCCACAGTAAAAAAAAAAAAAAAGCGGTTGTAGATTTCAACTCCTGCTAATTTGACCACCACAGCAAAATCATCCCAAGAGCAGATGGTATGATGCAAAAGGATGTGTCCAAGACCATCAAATGTTATCACACCATCTGCAGATAGCTCCATTGAAGAGCTGTAACTACAATCGTGTTGCATCTGACCTGCATTAAAGGAGCAAAGCACACAGTTTGGCAAGAACATAGAGGCAAAGACTAGACCGGACCTTTTAGAATAATGTGTTCTGGACAGATTAATCAAAGACAGATTTGTTTGTTGCCACAGTAACAGAAGACATGTCTAAGCAATCAGGATGATGATTAGGCATCACATTCGTTGTTTTAGCAATGAATTCTGCATTATACCAAACAGTACCTGAACATAATGTGAGGCCATTCGTCCTGAAGCTGACTTTATACCAGACATGCATCTTTATGTTGGATTATGATTATACGCATACAAGCAAATCTTCCAAAGTACTAAATCCAAATGAAATGTCACGGGATTGTACATGCTGTACATACTCATATTTAGATATTTTAATGTGTCCATGCTTTGCTGTCCACAGGGTTGGGAGAAAGGTGTTGTGTTCATCAATGGTCTGAATCTGGGCCGTTACTGGTCTATTGGGCCTCAGCAGACGTTATACCTCCCTGGTCCCTTTCTCAATAGCGGGATCAATCAGGTACAGCTGTACACAAACCCAGCCCTCGCTAGTGAAATAGTTTGATATAATGGGAAACATGCTTATTTGGTGTCTTTCCCAGAGAAAATTGATGCCATTGTCATGTCTTGAGACTACACAACAGTTAGCTTAGCCTAGCATCGCTAATACTTTTAGTTTAAACAAAAGAGATACACCGATCAGGCATAGCATTATGATCACTGTCAGGAGAAGTGAATAACATTGACTATCTTGTTCTGCTGGGAAACTTTTGGACCTGGTATTAGTGTGGGTGTTACTTAGACACGTACCACTGGACCAGACCAGATAACCCCACCCCATAGCAATGAAGTTCCTTGATGGCAGCAGCCATCTCCAGCAGGATACAGCCTGACACTGGCACACACCCAAAAACACTTTAGGAATAACTCAAACACTAAAACAACATCACAAGGTGTCCACCTGGCCTCCAAATTGACTAGATCCCTAACTGACCAAGTATCTGTGTAATGATCACAGAGGCCCAAAGGACCCAAAGGCCCCCACTAACATCATTCTGTTGCCGGACACCACAGGACACCCTCAGAAGGACCATGTTCATTCTCTGATGAGTCACAACTGCTGTGGAGGCACAAGAGAGACCTACACAATATTAGGAAGGTGGTCATAATGGTATGCCTGATCGGTGTATGCTAATAAGTGAGCTTTATAGGTGGCAGTTGATTTTGCTGCCTATGGTTCAGGTTAGTTTCTTCTTCATGTTTCGAAGTTAAACAAGCTTTTTCTTTGCATTTTAATGATATTACCTATTATGATCATTCACCACTTGTGAAAACTTTAACAAGTCAGAATCAAGTCTTAAATATCTATTTATTTCAATGTCTTCTCTCCAAATCAAAAGGTCATTGTGTTTGAGGAGCAAGAGGGAGACTACAAGGTCTACTTTGAGGATACACCTGATCTTGGCATGGCAGCAGACATCCAGTGACCTCCACCACCGCCTGTATGGGAATCATTCTGTTGTGTAAAAAATGTGACTTTTTGGGCAAAGTGCTCATCACATCAGGTCAAACTCAAGCTCAGGAGAATCGGTGATACCATGGTCATTGTCTGATATGACCAAGTACAATATATTTTACATGCAATACACATACATCAACTATCAATCAAAGACAGAGTCATGATTGTATGGGAGCAGTTTATATCTATGTACATACAGTACAATGAATTATTACACATGGAACAGAATTTCCAAGCACATCTTCTTACCCGTGAATTTCCAGTTAGAAAAATGATTTCTGTTTTGGGGATGGCAGTTATTACTTATTGTTACAGTTGTATTGCTTGTGTGAATATTCTGGAGAATGTGTCACATAGCAGTAACTGAAATGATCTGAGGCCGGTAACAAACAAAACAAAAAACATAAAACTGTTTCATGGGACAATATGAGTTGAGGCAGAAGTTATGTGAACAGCTTTCAAATGAAACCCAAGCAGCATTGTAGCAACATGAGACCCTTATCTCAGAGTGAATGTTTAAGGTTTCAAATACCTGTCCGGCTGATAACAAACCAAACTGTTAAAGCCAGAGGGTGAGAGAACATTTGCATTTAAAAGTGGTGCTACCGATCACTTGCCAGCCACCCTTCCAAGGTGGGGATAATTAGAATGTGTAATACAGCTATCTGAAAGGATACACATCCCATATTTAGAGTAATGGCTTCATATTCCATTGACTCTCACAAGTACAGTTTACAACTACCAAGTAAATGATGCCAGTTACTCTGAAATAATAAATAACGGCTAAGTTCCTCCAGTGCAATCTTCTAGCTGTAGCTTAGTTTATGAAGCAGCCAGTGAAATTGACAGTCCACAATACTGAACCCTCCCTTTAATATGAGTGGACTGTAACAGTAGTGTGACAGTATTTGAGGAATAAACAGGAGCTTGTTGTACATGAGTGTGAGAAAGGACGTTGCTGTTACACTGTAATAAATCTCTGCTCCAGTGCGTTCGTGTCTGTGAGACTGTCTGAATTTGCGTTGAGGAGTAACAGGACTCCTAATTAGTGCTGGGTTCAGGGTGCTATCTAAATAGCTCAGTGTTGTACAGTACGAGTGGGGAGGGCTCAGATCCCATCACTGCGATCTGTCAGTCAGTGCTGACTCATTTCAAACAAGGCCTTCTTGTATTCCTCTGTGCAGCCCTGTGCCCGACAGCCAGCTAGCCTTGGAACAAAAGGGCCCTATTTAATGCTGATTGGACGGTTGGCTGGTGTTGTCTGTGCTGAGAGGACTCATTATTGCTTGCTTTTCCACCTCTTCCTGAAGTTTAAGCGTAACATCATTTGTCTCAACTCTCCGAGGAGACCTGAGTGGGTAAGCTCCTTCTGGCCACTCCTGCCAGCGCCAGCCAGCGCTCCGAGCGGAACGGGGTCGCCTTGTTTTTTGTGTGCAGTTTGTGCTTTGATGGCCTGTGGCTGGCACTTGGCTTCGTGCTGCCTCCTGGGATGGTCAGGGATTAAGCTGTGATGAAGCACAGTTACTCTGCTGTGATTATATTTTTGGCCATGGCTGTTGCTTTTCGGAGTTCTGAGGTTGGTTTGAATCCAGGAAGAATAACGTAGAGAAATTCCTCCCCTGAAACAAAAAGTTTACAATTAATAAATATAAGTAGCTTTAATTGTGAGTTTCTGACTCAGCAGTAGCTCAAGTTAAGTTCATGTTAACTTCCATGAGTCACAATCACAACTAGGAACTCAGATTTCTCTGGCTTTCCCTGTTTTCACCACATTGGTCTGTTGGTCTATTGGTCCAACCAATGGTCTTGTATTTATGTAGCGCCTTTCAAGCTATTGGTACTCTTCACAGTCACTATGACTCATCCACCCACTTCAAACAAGCACACACACATTAATGCACCAGTGCCAAGCGCAGGGAGCTACTTGGGGCTCAGCATCTTGCAAAGGATATTCCGGCATATGGTCAGTGTACCAGGTAATTGATTCATGGACAACACACTCTTACCTACTGAGCCACACTAAGTCACAAATAATCACATTTATATGAGTAGATTATAAAAGTTTGTAACAATATCATATTTTGGTCAAGTAAACGATCCCTTTACCACCTGTCAACAGTACTTGGTTCTTGGTGCTTTAAAGTAAAAAAAAACAAACACTGGGTAGAAAGAAATGAAAAGCTAGCGGCACATTATCCCTAGACTCAAGAAAAATGAAAGACAAACATCGTAAAAATATGTAGATAATGACAACGTTGATATACACTGGGCCTGGGACACCCTGTAAGCTAGCTTCTATGCCATGCTGAGATGGCACTAAATGATTTTACAGGACATTTTTCAGGAGTGTAAATGATTTTGCAAACTTTATCGAATCCATCAATCACTGGTTGGACAATATCACAGATCTCAATGATATGGTCGCTGTAGATTAGGAAGTGGAACAACAGGTGGGAGAGATGAAGTAATAGTGCGCCAAGGCGGAACGTAAGAATTTCACCTGAAAGGGAAAAGATTGTTCTTCGACAAGGATTACCCACTGGAAAGAGGAAGTCATATGTCTCTATCAGAAAGCTGCTTATAGAAAAGAGTATCTGCTTTCCAGCGCAGCCTCTAGCAAAATTCGACATATTTTTTAAAGGCGGCCTCATCACTATAACAGCACAGCGGAGGCGATGACGTAGTAGGCGATGGCCCTACTGCTTTACCTCCCAAAGAGAGGCTGCAAAAAATCTTCTGGGAGACACAAATATGCTTTGGAAGTGGGTCACACACAAAGAGAGCTCAGATAATGCTTCAGGGATTACGCTGTGACATCTAAGACACCTTGTGACGTCCCCTAAGAGTAAAATACATTTGGACACTTGCTGTAAGACTACCCACAGACACGTCTATATACATGAAAGGAACATGTCTGTATGTTTACACTATGTTGCGGGTTCATAACAAATACTTAAATTGTGAGTTGGTGTTTAAAGCTGTAGTTCAATCAAACCAGTACAAATAATCTTTAAGTGTCTGTGCACATGCCTGTGTCTTAATGTACATACAGATAGTGTATCTGCAATCAGAAGAAGTAATATGCAAAGAGAAACTTGGCGAGAAACTCATCGAGTACAAGCTGAACATGAAGAACTAATAAGATGCGTCCCCTTTGGCCCATCCCTCAAAGTAATCACTGTGTGGAAATGCAGTCATTTGCATTTCTAAATCTCTGCCATTACCTGTGTCAGATGAAGTATGTCATATCTCTACGTTAGAGTCCGTAAATCCTTTCTTGCCCTCATTTACCAGCACAGGCTTCTCCGTCCGTGTGTGCCATACTAATACCTGCGGGTAAGGAGAAAGGCGTGGATGAGCAGAAACACAGTCAGTATGATGAGACACTAACAGAGGCATTTTGGCTCAGGATGCTGTGCAGCAGTAATATGCAGCATCATACCAGCCACACAGTGTCTGGAGGGAGAACAGGGGGACAGTGCATTTTAAATGAGCTACAGGTTAGCTGTGAGCTGGCAGTTTACTGGCCTTAAGAACAAGCTGTTGTGACAAAAACACTCAACTACTAACACAACCAGACCTTACAGCTGCAGCTTGTTTTTACTGCAAACTCATCAGGGGTTTACAACAATTACTTTACCTTAGTGCAGTTTGCAGCTTTAGGCTCCAAGTCACCGAGAGTGACGAGTTCCTTTAATAAGCTGCTCTCCTGATATCCTCCCTTCACTCCACGTAACTTGAAATAAGCCTGTGGTTTGGATAGAATCAGACGCAGGTTCACGGCGAACCCAGCCATGTCGATGGCGAAGGGCCGGTGTGGGTCAAAAACAGTCTTCCAGCCATACACCTTGCCCAAGGTGTTTACTTTGGGGGACTCATACCTCAGGCCACCCACAAAGGCCACTGGCCACACTGACACTTTTTTCGTGGAACGCATCTGCAAGTTGAAAACAGGAACAGACATTTTGAAGACTATTACATATGAATGTCAGTTGCTGTATAATCAAACCCCTGCAGAATGAGATCACACAGGGATGAGTTATCTTGTGTAAATCTCTCTGTGTTTCTCAGTGTAACTATATTTACATTTGGGGTCTGTGGGGACAACACTGCTGGTACACCAATAGCAATGCACCAACTGACTGCCAGAGATGAGGAGGAGAGAGGAGAGAATTGTAGTGACAGGCACAGACAGAGTAAGTATGGTGGGCCTATGGTGTAACTCATATTTAATGAATTCACTGTCTGGACTCAGAAAGAAGGCGTCCTGGTCCTGATACTAAAAGTTTTTAGCAAAAGACACATACAATATAAATAAGATTTGTTGAAAATATGGCAGGAGACAGGAGGAGGAACTTTTGTTTTTGATTTGAAATAGATCTCCTCACCTCCTCAAACAGCTCCAGACTGTACGTGTTGTCATCATCTGCAAAGTAGACAATCCCAGGCTGGCTGTTGTTTACGTTGAAGGTCTCCCGTAGCCATCGCAGAGCCAGGTTCCTCTGTATGGTGCCCCGCGGTATTCTGGGATCACGTGTGTCTCCGCGCACCTTATAGTTCCTTGGAGTCTCCACGTTGAGGTGGGTATAGTTGAGCCCTGTGTCCTGGAGGAGACGGCTAACCAGCGTGGTCCTCCTCTGGGAGTCCTCTACCAGGATCCAGTGCAGATTGGACACGTGCAGCAACGTGTTGGCCAGGCGTGTCAGCTCTGCTTTCTGCACTGGGCGGCTGTAGGTGGGCGTGATGACATGGATGGTGGGCAGGATGTCGGACCAAGGTGGAGGCCGGCTGTACACGTACTCAGTGCGTACCACTTCCACAATGTCCCGGTTTTGAAGGGAGCAGGAGTCTTTGAGAGCAAAGGTGTTCCTGGAGTTGGAGTGACCATCACGTCTGTGATCTAACCAAGAGGTAAACGCATTACAATCAGTGTCTGTGTACTGATGGGATCCATCAACATGGCCTAAACTGCCATAGATGAACACTGTGGGTAACACAGGAATCTTTGTTGCATACAACAATGATACAAGCATTTACTATATCTCAAAACATCAACACATATACTCGTTTTTTTACCCTTTCGAGTAGCAAGCAGAGGAGTGATGGCGCTCTGGTGCCAAACAGTGATGAGCAGTGTCCAAGGCAACACGATCAATACAATGGCGACGATGTCTCGTCTCTTCGGCATCTCCAGGGTCAGACCTCAGTCATGTCACTACCTGCAAGGCATATTACACATGACGTGGTGCACAATCATAAGACACAAACAGCTGTACAATGAAGTGTCTCAGCCTTTCCAGTGACCATCTTTAGATGTCACATCTATTTGGAAATTTGGATATCGTTTTTTTTTTTTTTTTTTTGGTCAATGGTTATATTTCTGTAGCTGTTTCATATATGCATAACCAGTCACTGTTTTCATTTCACTTGTTGTG
The DNA here is from genome assembly GCA_005024645.1 of Planiliza haematocheilus. Classification (NCBI taxonomy): domain Eukaryota; kingdom Metazoa; phylum Chordata; class Actinopteri; order Mugiliformes; family Mugilidae; genus Planiliza; species Planiliza haematocheilus. The sequence continues at coordinate 7,440,765 of SRSE01000276.1, forward strand.
ATTTTGACTGTGAATGGGCGGCCAGTTCACTGTCAATTCACTGAGACCCACCACTTCATGTGATTTACATTTCCACAAACCCTTGAATGAACACATGAACATACTGTAGCTACAAGGCACCGACTTCAAGGAAGGAGGCATTTTGTTAAGCAGCAGTCTCAGCCTGCTGGGGCTGCTGCACAACAGAATATAGGTCAAAAACTGCTCGAAGCTTTCTTCTTTATCTCGACTGAAAGCATACTGGTGTACTACAGAGAACAATTGAGTTAATGATTTGAGCAGGACTACAGTGTTGGATAAAAGGGTCAGGCCATTTCCTCCCTGGAAGCTGTGGACACAGAAGTCATGAATTTATTATTTTTTCTTCTTTTCTTTTTTCTTATTCTTTAGGATTAACTGAACCCAACTAATAATGTCTGTACTGTGTTTATACTTGTATGTAAAACTCAAATACTGGTCATTATGTATTTCAGTGGTAGTACACACGCCTAGATCCTAATTTCCTGTTCACCAGTTAATGTAAACTTGAAACATGCTTACATGTTGTTGTGATAGATTCAGTATGTTTACCTCACTTTGGTTCAGTTTGAAAATGACCAGGACCAGGGCAAAAGAAGGAACAACTTGTTTAGCGATAGTATAAAAAACAGATTTTTGAATGACTTTAGTCTTTTTCTTTCAACAGTACCCTTAATCTCACTGCACAAAGAAACACTGCACTCTCCCAGGTGATGCATCGACCCCATTTATTTGTATCATAACCACCAGTTTAAATTATTTCATAATTTTTCCTGATTTTGTTTTTGTGTCACCTCGGCATGGCAGACACTACAGTACCCACGAGCCTCGGGTGTTGTTGCCATAGAGAAGAAGTCGGAGGCACTAATTGGGCCGATACATTATTCAAAATACTTTGTCCCTTGGCTGTTGAATTTTTAGTTTTATTAAGATCTTGCCAAACTTTTTAGCTAGCAGTCTAGCTCAGCTCAATGCAAATTGAGGGCTGTAATTACCATCTCCCCAAGATTTTATGTATGCTAGCCTCTACCTTCAAAGAACCAAATATCTGTAATATAATTCTTACAAGATATCTGTGAGAGTTTCCAACACAATCAAGCTGGAGTAATGCTCCAACTGCAAATCACAGAACAAATTAACACGCTTTCACAAACAGTTGCCCAAGAATAAACTCTGCGCGCTGTGGAGTCCTTGTGCGAGACAGTGAACTATAAACTTGTCCTGATGGTTTGGCCAGCTTCTTGCATGGTAACCTGGTCTTACCTATGTTTACAGTGAATGCACATGGCCATTCCAGTGACTGACGTTGCTCTGCTCTGTGTGCAGACTGCATGTACCGGTGTTTCACTTCAGTTGTTTATCCCTGCAGAGAGAAACCGCATGAAGGATTAAGATCAGTTTGACAGCATGTCAGAAATCACAAGAGTCGTGCCTATGCCTGTTGTCTGCTAGCATCGTGTTGAAGTTGCACTCTTGCTGTGAGTGATCTGTATTCAAGGTTACCTGAAGCCTATGATTGGGTCCCTTAATGTGCACATGTACATGCTTAACTATGCTTATCCATGTGGTCAGCTGTTTTCCTCACAAGCCCTGCAGCCTCCAATTTACGCCACAGCTCTGTGTATATGTGCAGTGCAGTCAACCACCCTGCCTGGTTTCCCTTCCCTCCAGGCCTCTATTCATGACATATTCGCTGCTGGTTAATCACAAGTCTTTAGACATAATTAATCCCTGATTAAAAAGGATCAACCCCAGTCTGAGATCAAAGGTTGTGCTGGCTAATTAACACATCAGGGTAGGTTTAATAGGGTCATGTTTGAACAGCGCATCACTGATATAGACGAGCTAATTATCGATGCACATCAGGTTGAAAAGCAATGACTCCACATCCTCCACGTTTTGTATCTCCATTTAGAGCTGAATTAATGCCACAGCAGCAGACACAGATGTGAAATGATACATGAAATGGAAAAAAAGAATAATATTTTCTCAATATACACAATGTGATACAAAAAATGTGTTAATTTGAGAAATTAAATTGACAAACTTTAAATAGTCATTGAACATGATGCTGTAGAAAGAGGCCATGACATTTGGAAATCCTTAGCCTGGTCTTTCCACACTCAGTTCTTATCAGAATATGAGTCATTCTATTTAGATTTCATCAAGGAGCATGTTTAAAAGAAATTTCTCCAAAAAAAGTTTCCCCTCATAGGCAACTAAAAGATATGCTAATACTTTATGCTAAAACATGCATGGCCTAATGTACATGAATAGCAAGCACGTTACACATTTCAGGAGTTGTCAACAATATGTAAATGTGCTGTCATCATCCAGAACCAATTATTTTTTCTTTCAACCAGATACCATCAAACACATCAACCTGCTGAGTCTTTCCTGAAATCTTCTGCCGTGTAATAGTCAAACAAGCAGACAAGATGTCGGTGCAGGTAATAAATGCTGAAAAGACTAAAACTAGGCTGCCTTCATGACACATTCCTGACAGCAATGAAACTCAATGATCCCTGTCAATCAAACCTGCTGCCCTCACGGTGCATGCCCACTGGGTCACAGATTCTCACTGTCGGCTATATATCCTGTACTGCTACCAGCACCAGCTGTCTGAATGTCTGCCTGGCATCAATGACTTTCTGTGCTGGGTAACATCCAAACACATGTGATTTGCAGTTTTGTCCCTAGACTGTCTGAGTTGAGATTACAAAATTGTAGATTCATTATGCCTCCATCGATGATTACACAAATTGATATATTATAACAACTGGCAACTTGGCGATTGGCCACATTGCATCCACATCTAAACAAGAAGTTAATCCAAGCATCTGATCAGCCTCTTAAGACGGCTTGCATCCCGAACCAGATTTCCATTAAAAACAACTTTCAACAATATAAATTTAAACAATGATAGGTTGCAAAATATCTAAGATTCTTTCAGTACGACAAAGCTACAAGACAACGTTATACTGGATCAGTTTTAATGTGTCATTAAGCATCCCATGCAAAAAGGAAGAAGTACAAACTCAAGCCTATGGCTAAAACTGCCATTTTAAATCTCTCTCTCTTTTAATTCTTTCATGCTAGTTTTAAAGTCTTTATGTTGTTTTATATGCATTGTAGCACTTTGAGGTCATTGATTTGATGTAAAGTGCGTTATAAATAAAATGTATTTTTATTATTATTATTAATAAACTCAAATGCATCAAATTTAAAACCTGTTGTCAGAGGAAAGACGTGCTGGTAATGGCCCGGACCAATACTTGGCTATCAGGATGCCCTAAAATGAGACTTGAAATATTATTTCCCTGACTTATTAGTCTAGTAATCACTGGAGTGTCCTTCCTGTTGAGCTTAGAAGCTGCTGTAGTCTAACTGAAGAAAAACACGCTTGCAAATAACGCTTTAATGTGGCCTAATGGTGTCCATGATTTGTCCCTGCAAGAGAACCTTTGTTGTACATCATATGTTTTTCCGCCGACTCGTGATTCCTGTATCCCTGTACTGAGAGTAAAAGTAAAGACAAAAATGTAAAGAATTAACCTAAAAAACTTATATATAAATTGTCGTTTTACATAACTACATAACTCATAGACTGAAACCCACAGATCAAAGCACTGAGGCGATGGTGTCAGTGCAAAATTTCCTTTTAACAGGAAGAAACCTTGAGCAGAACCTAGCTCACATGTGGGGACCCATCTGCTTGTGGCCATCCAGGTACAGATGAGAGGAGGAGATACATCTGACTAGAGCATACATGCAGCATCTAAACATGATACAGAGTACAAGGTATAGCTGATGTATGATAGAGATTAGTAATGAATAATTACTAGTGGGTATTCAGAGTGCTCATAAAGTTATTAGAATAAGAATAATTGAATAAAAGGCATAAACAAGAGCACAGTGCATAAAACTGTCAATGACAGTTCTATTACAGGTAAGTTAGCTGGTATAATGTATGAGTATAATGTATTGTACACTGAAAATAAAAGTTCTGGATATTTTTTTTCTTCCTCTCTTTTTATAAATATGCATAGCAACTACCACTGAGTTCATTTGTGTCTAAAACCTGCACAGAAGATGATTGCACCATTACCAGCCTTAATGCGAGCACTTTCATGACATAAAAATAGGAGAAGAGACCATAATAGAGGTCACGCTAACAATGGCGCCTGTTTTGTATGGGATGTTTTTATTTTTTTAATCAAATCCTCTTGCCCAAGAAAGTTCTGGCAGTTGATTGGTTTTTAGACTGCATTTAGCGCAGCGCCGGCGTCCGTACACGTCAATAAACAAAAGGGGCCTGCCAGTTGTTAAAGACCTCTGCAGGGGATGAATGAGTCAGCACGCAGACACTGCCACGCTATCATACAAGCATTGTGGTGGAGCTGATTTTATTCTTCAGCCCTGCTAGAAACTAAGAAACTTGGCTAACTGTGTTTTGCACAAGCATTGAGCCAGAAGAAGAAGAGCCAAAATCTGTTACAAAATAAGGGATCATCCTTTAATGACAAAGAATGTATACTGGCATTAATATTGTTCTGTAACCACACACAGTGTGTGTACTGGCATGTGAACAACAATGTAGTTTCTTGGATTGAATGAATTACTCCGTAAAAATTGCATTTTTATGGTATTAAGCACAAGATAAAGCCGTAAAGATAAGCCAAGCGTTAACACAGGTAGCTGTGTGTATTCTGAAATCACGCTAAGGACTATATCACCAGCCCAAGGATTTCAGTCCAGTGCTCACCAATGAAGGACCCTGACTGGATCAAAGAGCCTGGAGTGGAAAGGAGGACAGTGGAAGATGGGTCCATCCTCACTCAGCACGAACAAGGAACGCTTCTTAAAATGTATAGCACAGCTTGTGAAAACTATAAATAGGTCTCTCTTGATATCAGACCTCTCAGCAACATAAATCCTGTCTCAGTTGGGAAATCCATACTAATGTTGTTTGTGTTAATGACAGTCAAATGCCAGGGGCTGCTAGGGGCTATGAGGCAGATACAGACTGAAGGCAGGCTGATGAAAGATCTTCGACTTAAAGGGTAACAAGCCATGAGAGCACAGTGCAGCACACAGGACTGATAAGCCTATGACACGGGAACCGGATAAACAGCGCCAGTGACCAGGCTATTTACATTTTTTTTCTATGTACGACCTCTAACCCTATTAGTCATCTCTGACGCTGCACACTCCGTCCGGGGCAAGCTCTCTTTGCGAAGCAGTTCCATGCACAGCCTCCAGCCCTCAAAGCAGGTGGCAGAATGAGTCACAGACAATGGAAAGGATGTTACGCTCTCGGTGCAGTGCATCTAATTGTAAAATCAGCCATCAAGACATCAGTGCTGCATGAAAATAAATACATGTAGCTACACCCTGACCTGTGCACTTTCCTGTATGTGACTGACAGCTGCAGGTAATCTGATGTATTACTGTGTCTGGTGTCTGATGTTCTCGTGTCCGCACTCATCCCTTTCAACTGGTTTGAGGTGTAAAACTCGAGCCAGGTACCTTGATGTACGTCAGGTTTGGAATTCTAATACCGAGGCTCTGTGGGATTTTAAGGATGAGTCTCTCTGAAATAGTTTTTCACAGTATCATCTTTTGTCTCAGGCTCTGTCTTAGCCGTACTGCTAAAAGTTATTTTTTGTGGAGAATGGAAGGAATTTATTTTCCATTTAATAAAGACATTAAATCAATAATAACAGTAATAATAAAATGGTTACTTACAGAAATGAATGATGAGTCCAATCCTGTTTTGCTGTGATGATCGTGATGATCGTGCGGGACCCTGGATTGTCATGAACAGAGAGATCCCTTAAGTTTGCTTTCTGCAGAAGGACAGTGTGTTTGGCACACATGCGAGTAGCAGCAGAGTTGGGGTGACAACTAGTGGATTTTGTCCACAGCATCCGGTGTGTGCTATCCAATCCTCGGGCAGGGTTGCGTCCTCAGTGCCAGCCCCTGTAGAGACAGAGTAGGTCATCCCTCTGGAAGAATGCTGCTTCACATTGCAAAAACAAAAGCTGGGATTGTCAAAGCTGATGGCAAGGGGACGGGGTGGAGGGGCAGCCATGGCCGGAGGACCCAGGACAATAGAATAAATCACATAAAAAAATGTCACAGCCCCACAAATGGAATTCTTGCTTGGGGATAAAGCGAGATTTGAAAACACTGAGAGAGCCATGTATAACATGGGGGTTGTTTATCTGAGGCATAAACAGCTAGTCACATGGTCCACTGGTCAGACAGTAAGGGCATTTCTATTCATTTTGCTTTCATTTCCTGATAGGCACATGAAAGGAGCGCAATTTGAATGGGCTCCTATGCTTGAGAAGTCTGATAGAGAATATGGTAAAAATATCCCTCTAATCTAAGGAAATCTACAGATGGAGAGGAAGCAGAAGCTTGAAAGGTAGTACAGTTCATATCAGTAACTATTGATGATGGTAATGGAGAAGAACTGGCACGTGGCTGTGATTTATGCCGTTTACAGTGGTTTAGACAAGTTAATAGACTTTGTCCTATTCACTTGACATCCTTGTCACAGTCACAGAAATGTTTATTTGTCTTTCATTGAAGCATTAGAGGGGTAACTACCAGATGCTTCTCGAGGCAGACATGGCTTGTCACTGTCGGAATAAACATATGTGTAATGCTGTTCAAATAACAGCATATTATGACATATGACATATGACAATGTCCACCTCAAGAGTAGTAATGATGACAGAAGGATTTATTGATTTTATTTAGATTTTTATTAACATACAACCGCCATTACTGACACCTGCATCTAAATAAAATCTATTATTATCACTCAGCTCTACTCAACTCAACTAAATCTTGCGGAACCAAAAGTATTACTGGCCTGAAAGCCAGCCCCACATGCCCAGGCACAAAATATTCTGCAGTGGAAAGTTGGTCTGGGTTGACTCCGTTGGGAAGTGATAATGCTCTGGCAAAGGTCTGCTGGCCCAGTCAAATTGTTTGAGCGGGAGATGGACAGAAGTGTAACTGTAGTTATCCACGTCATCTGAGCGCCTTAGAGTTGAATTTGTTCACAACTAACTATCTCTGATTGGTTGTAGGCCTATCTAGCTGCATGCAGAAGTACCCATTACAAGCATGCAGTGTTAACAGACTTCTTGATAAGAATTCAGCAGATAGATTTCCCAATATTGAATCTCTGCAAGACAACGTACATGCACAACATCAAAGGCTTAGAACAGGCCCACTTGAATTATTATTATTGAATTACGCCACCATTAAATTATTATTTACTATTTGTTGCACATGTTGCAACTTATGCTCCTAGCAGGAACGTGTTTGAAAGATTTATTTTCATGTTAGTAAAACGTCATTAAAGAAAAATGCACCATAAATAGAGCCGTAAGGTCGCTGGACTGAAAGGAAATTAAATGGAGGTGCGTGTGTGTGTGTGTGTGTGTGTGTGTGTGTGTGTGTGTGTGTGTGTGTGTGTGTGTGTGGGGAGTAAATTTAAGCAGGGCTTTCCCCTCGGCATACAGTACACTGCAGGAATTTCCCTTGCATGTTGATATCAATACACAGTCACATGCTACTGATTAGCTTTGCGCAAGTTAGCTTAGCTTAGCACAAAGAGTGGAAACATTTATCACAAAAAACAATATCAACATCACAGCAATTAGGTGCGACTAGGTGATGTTAATCTTAAAAATGGTTTGCACGTTCATCATACCATCAATCTGGTATTCCAGTTTTCAAAATAAACTCTTCTCAGCCACAGCACAGTTAGTGCTGTGGCAGAGAGAGGCTAATGTTTGCCAGGAATTTATTTGGCAGCAAGCTAAGGAACCAGATATGCTGAATTAACATCAGTTTGGTGGCAGGAAACATGGTGCCACATGTTTGCTAATTGTATCAAATTAGTGTTACGTGATCTCCGTATGGTGATGTAGCCTCCCAGGTGATCAGCAATGTGTTGTTTTTAAAATGTCCGTAAAAAGTATCCCTTGTTTCCTATGTTTTTAGGGAGAGGGCGTTTCTAAAAAGACTTTCATGATGATGAGTATTAACTACATTACAAGCTGCACCACAGTCTCAAAACAGGTCCACATACTAAACAGACTCTTTGTAAACTACAGTAATATCTGCTCTCTGTATACCAGCGAGTGTGATTCATCCCACCCAGCAGAAGCCTGTCACACGTTATCGACCAAATCCATTTCTTAACAACTTGTAATTAAACACGTTCACTTCACAATACAAAGAACAGTGTGTGTGTTAGAATTGATCATGCACAACATATTGTGAGAATTTTGTCAATAAAGAGAATCTGATGGAAATGATCCAGAAGTTTGGACAATAAAATAAAAAAATAAAAAGTTGCTTTGTTTATTATTGTCACACCCTCTCTATGAACGAATGTAATATAAATCGGATAATTCCCTTTGGAGTGAGAAATGCTGCTCAGCATTCAACAGATGGCTGATTAATGAGATCGTGTTGCCATTTCGAAAGTGCCACATGCAAAAAAAAAAAAAAGGAAAAGAAAATAGAGTAGGTGTGGTATTAAAATAAAAAAAATCATTAATTTCTCATTCAAGCAATAGTTTAGACTTTAGCCATATGGATAGTGCATATAATGAAAACTTCTGCAGTTTCCTGTGTGGTGGGGCTTTGAATATGCATCTGATAACAGCTGTGGATTTTTGCTGCAACTGCTCTTTCTCTGCAAATGTCATTTCTCTTTTGCCTTACATTTTATAGTGAAATCTTGGTTTATGGAGACAATAATAAATACAATACAATACAGAGTCAGAGCATTTGCACGTGGTTACAGTTCATCATGGGGAATGTGTCTGTATGACAAGCCATCCAGTAGCAGTTGAGATTTTCAACCAACACCTGACAGATAGTGGCATCCAAAGAGTACCAGCTTTAGTGTGAGGATCCTGCAAATACAACAAATGATGCTCTGCTCCCTAACATGTTGAATCCTCGTTGCACTACTCAGAATATTTTACTCATGTGCATGAACGATGGTGTTAAGTTAGACCGAACACCAGGGAAGCTCAGAGGATGACCTTTTCAGCGAGCATATCGAGGACTGATGAAAGGTTCAAGCATCACAACCTTAAGAAATCCTACACGCCTTTAATTGATCTGGTGCAGCGGCATCACGCTGACGACGAATGCACGTCAAAGACCTCTTAACTCTCACCTCCAGCACATGCACATTCTGCAGAAGATTAGCTTGTATTCCCAGAATGTCCACATTTGCCAAGAGGACACTCAGAATTGGATCAATTCAGCTTATTATCAGCAGTCACTGTGCACTCAGCAGTGGCAGACAAATACGAAAATACTGCAGTGAAAGTCCTAACAATAAAGTCAATATTTTTCACGCATCATGGGCAAAAAAAAAAAAAAAAAAGAGGACAAAGTCAAACTTGGTTTTAATTTTAATAATTACTGTTTTTAATACAAACCTATTAGATGTTAGATGGACTTCTTTAGAATGCACAAGCTACTAAATAAGCATCGCAAGTGAGTGTTTAATAATTTAATACGTGGGTGTATGTAATTACAGCTTTCGACTGTGAAGATGTTTACAAGTACAGGCGGTGCGAAGTCTAACATTTCAGTGAAAGTGTTAATGAGTAGCAGATATGCTGTGCCAACACTGCAGCTCACAGCTCAGACAGGAAAAGCGCTCCCACTTTCAGCACAGTTTGCATTCGCAACAAGGACCTCCTTACCTTCTTAGTGGTTTGAATTAAAAACAACTCTGCAAACGCATACGGTGCATTATAATGCGGCTGATGAACACATCTGACCACGTATTTGTGGTTCATATGTGATAGTTTGAGGGTAAAAGAAGAATAACATTTGGCTTTTGGAACAGTGTTACAATGACAATTATCATACATCCACCAGATAGACAGATAGATAGATAGATAGATAGATAGATAGATAGATAGATAGATAGATAGATAGATAGATAGATAGATAGATAGATAGATGCAGCATCAAGATCACTTACCACTGCCTAGACATTACATTGAAATTACATAATGTCCCTATACAAAAGAATTGCTTCCCAAGTCATGTTGTATTCGCAATGTAATTACAGGCTGGATTACATCCAGAGCTACTGTTTTGAATTAATGAATAGTTCATCATATGACCCACTCAGGCTTGCTCCAAAATTTCCATTGACCTCGCTCCCTTGTCCAAAATGTTAAACGTTCACAGAGACATGTACAAAATTGGTCTGGACCACAATGAGTTTCCCTTTTCACTGAAGGGAATTTGATAGAAATGGTCACTTAGAGTGACAGGGTGGTTATAATACACTTTGATTAAGGTTATGAAATGATTGTGGTTTTGATTAAATGTAAACAAATGACGTTATTTTAAGTCATAGGGACTTTATGTGTACCATCAGGGCTTTGCTCTACCTGAAAGTTTTGGGAGTGCCTTACCATAACCATTCAAAGTTGAACTACAAGATGGTTGTTGAACTTGCATGATTGGATTTTCTGTTTGAAAAATTAGCATCGATGCGTTGCAAGTTGTCAGACACATTACAAAGCTTCATCATTATGTGTGAAACCAGTTTCTAAGTGGCAGAGTTTGACTATTATCTTACTGTGGTTAATTTTACCTAATTGTTAGCAGACAAACCAACCCCCTCTGAAGTTAGTTCAATTTAAACACAAATGTGTTGAATAAACATCATGACCAGAGAAGAAGAATGAGGAGAATAATGTGTCTCCTAGAAAGAACATTAATTACCAGAGATAATAAGCCCTTACAGCTCTTGGCTTTAGATCGTTGTCGACTATTTGCAGAAGAAACATTTCACTGTCATTGTTCCTACTCATGCTTACTGTTGGCATCCTCATGCAGGAATTCACTGGCATACTATCAGCTTGCGTGTCAACTGGAAACTAATTCATACAACAAGCCAAGAGATGCTAAGTAAATTTTCCGAATTCATTTGGCAAGCACATATGGCTGAAGCCCTGCACACTCCAAGCTTTAGTCAAGACAAATCTTCAGCTGTGATCATTTTTATATGAAAATGGAACAAAACCATAGTTTTAATATAAGCTGTATTCAAAACAGTCATTTTTTATAATACCAGTGTGGTATGTGATAGATTTGTGTGTGGGTGTAGAAAAACATACTACGTTATGTATCTGTGGCTTAATCCTATGGAGGGTAACTGAGGCTGCACAGAAACAGGAACAACCTCTCACACTTATGGCCAATTTGGATTCACCAATTAAGCTAACCTTAAAGGGGAGCTATTGTTTTTTACAACCTGGTCCTCATTTCTGGCATAAAATATGATTGATTTACTCACCCATATCTTTTGTGCAATTTGTAGTCATTAGGGAGATATTTAGACGTGCGTATATCCATATAGTGGGAGTGACTGGGGCACCGAAATGCAGCCTCTAAATAATGCATTATCTGCCGCATTGCCTGTAATATGCTACTGCTATGGTTCGTCCACAACCTCAGAATCTGAGAAAATATTTAGCCATGCTGCAAAAAACTAGCAGTAGCAAATTACAGGCAAACAAGCTGACCATCGTGGATGCGTGCGGCGCTCAGAGATGACATCATCCAGGTCAGAAGACATCATTCATACGGCCTGTGGTCTGATTGATAGATTGACCTACAGACCCCGGAAGATGATAACAGGTAACTCTGGACTCAACAGGGAACAGCACTAGCGTACGATAACAAAAAAATGGTGAAATAATTCAGCAGCAGATTATGCATTATTTAGAGACTGCATTTTCGGTGCCCCAATCACTTCCACTATATGAATATACGGATCTAAATATCTCCCGAACGAATGCAAATTACAAAAAAGTTACATGGGTGAGGTTGTAAAAAGGGTTGTAGAAAACAATAGTTGCCCTTTAACATCTTTGGACTAGAGGAAGAAAACCTCAGTAGGGACATGTAAACATGCAAGGTGGGCAGCAGGTTTGGAATTCACGTAACATGTGCGCTTAGGTTTTAGCCAGGAAAATCGTTAGGTCCGAAGCAAATCGAGCTCAGTGACCTTTGTAAAAACCGGGAGAGGATTCACACATGCCAATCTGAACTACTCTGATTCTCTTCACACATGAGGAGTCCCATCTTACACTAATAAAAAGAACAGTAATTTTCAAACCTCTTTAAATGTTAGATTTAGACTTTGTTGGAAAACTAGCAACTTTTCTGACAACTAGACTCATATACAGCTCTAGCTCTGGCATTTGCACTGGTGTGTGAAAGTGTGCAAACAAGTAGGTAGATTGGACTTTGAGTACCAGTTGGTAGAAAGGCACTATATAAGCACGAGACCATTTACCATACACCCAAAACACTGCCTGCACCTGTTCACGTTCTCCAGTTTGATAACACGTACACTACAATCTAATTACAGCATGTACTCGGACAGAATAATTGGTCTGAGAATAATTTGATCAAGCTGTTCCTTTAGTTAATATTCCCATTTTTGTGCTATTATGCATACTGAAATTTGTTGATGGAGTAAATACTAATGCGCTTGTTTCCCCAAAGGCAATCAACATTCATCAAAATTCATGACTTATCGCTGAATCAATCCTCTAAATATGACCACAATTATGTTAAGATGCTTATATGACCATGTCGTAACTGCTACAGCCCTATGATAGAAGTCAAATCGGCAGCCAGAGGGCAGAGACAATTAGTTCCATCAAAAATCACAGTGTATACACAAAGTGTAACATTCTGCTGGGCATGCAATTAGCTTAATCCAATTATTCTCGTGATCAAAGTGAGAAACAACAAGTCTGTGCAGTCACGGCTAGCGATGCAGCTTCTCATTCTGCCTTGAAGAGACAATAAAATGTTCTTGTCTTCTCAAAGAATTGAGGTATTAGCCACAAATAGAAGATCAGTGTAGCTGATGTGCAGTGTTTAAATCAATAAAGGGGGTTTTGTTTGATTTTTGGTAGATTACGTCTTAAAAAATCATTAGATTCATTAAATTAAAGATTTTAAAGCACTTGAATAAAGGAAACTATAGGCAAAAGGTATATATTCATATGTATAACATCCTTTTTAATACTGAACCATTCAATCACCCTCTGAAAGTACTGTGCACCCCCACACAAGGCAATTTTATCTTCCAGTACATTCAAAATAATCACACCAATCTAACACAAACTGCCAGCAGTTTCCATTATAAACAACCACTTTATACTGCATGCCCGTCATCCTGATTACAAAAACACACACATACAGAACATGCATATATTAACTTGTTTACTTGTTACTCTGTTGTTGAGAGTGTTTTACCCAGGGGGGAAGAAACTTCAAAAGTAGTGCAGTAAGTTTTAAGTAGACCAGTCTCAATCAGAATGGCACATTTAGGTGAAGAAACACACGCTGCAGTGCTGTTTCTAACTGTCCTTCCCGATCTCCAGCTCATGACCACTGAAAGTCAGCAACCAGTTTGTTGCTTTGGTTTCTTCACTCTCGTGAGACATGAATTAAAATTCAGGTTTTCTCAAACTGAAACACTGCATAACAGCTTCTGTATTATTCTAGGACTGAACGTTTCAACCGTTGGAAGTTATTACTGCACCCATTATTTTCAACAGTTAACAGCAGAAACATGGCAATCAAGTTACAATGTGCATTGTAATCATTGCCTTCTAATCTAATCTGTAATTCTGCAGAAGGAAGATAGTGGGTTAACTATTTAGTTTAAGCCATAAATGTAGTGTTTTGAGGAAGCAAAGAAAGGAAAACAATTCTCTTGAAATCTGAGATTTATGTCATCATTTACCTTTTAACCCGGACTCTTCCATGACCAAAACAAGGCCACAAAATGTCTGTGCTCTATTTCAGGAAGCACTCTTAGAAACTCTCTCCCCTAAAGGTCTGAAGGCTTATTTTCTTATTATTTTTTACATTCTGGACAAAGGGCTACATTCACCGCTTGCGAGGATTTTCTGTGCGTGCTGTCATGCCAGGCCATCCAATAGTGGCAGAAATATTTCCATATTAACAACAATGACCCAGTCATGCTGGCCCTATAGTAAAAGCCAGGCAGCTTCATCTGGGGATGTGAGGCTTTGTGCAAATGTTCATGTCTGTTTAAGGCAATACATTGGGATGTTCAGTCTTCTGATTCTTCACTCTTACTTTACTTAACTCTTAAGTCACTCTTTTAAAGCTAATCAGTGAATAAACCTTCAGTGCTTGAATAAAGTGATTCAAAACTTGGGAAATGCGCCAGTTTCACACCACTACACTTATGTTTTATCAGGATGTGTGAACAGACACATAGTGTGAAATGTGTTGTCGATTCCAACGGTCTTATGTGTGACCACACGGTCCATGATGAGCCAGTTGACATTTCTCATTAGGAACTGTGCCACATACTTTGTTTTATAACACTTACTGCATCATAGAGATACACAAAGTAAACTACGCAAGGAACATTATACTGTATACCAACCAACTGAACCATAATATCCTATTATAGTAATGAAGGTCATATGATGACTGACCTATAACAGACTGTACAAAGTGCATTCTGGTTCACACAGTTAAACTATTTTCTGACTGCTGCTGATGGCTTTCCAAAGCTTTGCTTTTTGTTCCACACACATCCCACATACAAGAGGTCATTTGCTATTAGATTGCATATAAAGAAGTACTCTGCCCTGTCAGCAAAGACGTGTTGCGAGAACGAAGCTGAGATGGGCAGGTGATGAAAGTGGCCACATCTTAATTACGCACAAACCGAAGCATCGATAATATTTAAATGAGTTGTGTGAAAGAAATCAGCTTTGTTACTGTTATAAAGCTGGAGATTTTACCATGGAGGTCTATGGTAAACCTAATCATATGACCTGATGATGGCCATAGCCGAAACACAGTGGTGCAAAGAGAAAAGGGATCATTAGAAATATTAATTTTTAATAGACCAACTGACTGTCATTACTGCCATGCTGCTATAAATGCTGTAAATACTTACATCTCACCCAAAACATCTCCTTAATACCTTTATATTTCCAGTTTAGTTTTATGTGGGGCTTCTTTGCCTGATAGCACATATTTGTTTTAAGGATTCACAGTCATCCAAGTCATGGTTTACTAACACAAAGTTAAACCAAAAGCAACTGGACTGGTGTTATTTTTCTTGAAGACATGTATACGTGGTGATTGTTTAAGGATCTCATTACAACCACTTGCTCCCCTGTGACTGGCAGCTATACAAATAAATATACAATCTGACGGTCGTTCATAACACAGAGAGAGCGTTCTCTCAGTGTTAGCTATGATGATTCTGTTCCTGTCATCTACACATCCCTTATATTACATATAGCTTGAAAGCGTACGGCTCAGAGGGAACTTCAGAGGAGTTAGCATCCTGCTTCATAGGATGATGGTGCTGGATTGGTGAGCGGCGCTCTGTGTATTGATCTGCTCATGCAGCATTCCCTCTGCTTAAAGTGAGGATTTGCCTCTGATCTGAGCCAGCTTTCAAGTGGGCAAAAACAACCTGAAACGTTTTTACTCAAAGGCACTTTTATTTTTGGGACGTGCATAAGCAGTACAGTGGAGGATGCAGATTTAAAAAAAAAAAAAAACAGCCTGCAAAAGAGGTTCAAAGTTTAGTGATTTTCTCTTGAATAGCCTTCTAAGATACTTGATATAGATTACCCACAAACTGAAGCAGGATCAAAATGGTTGGGAATGAGTTGAAACGCCTTAGTGGGAAGGGCCTCTGACAAATTTCCAAGCAGATCTTGATTCAGTATTTTCCAGCAAGAACCATTGGTGAGCAGTTTGTTAAGGAAAACACAGAACAGTGAAGTGCAAATCTAAAAACTGCAAATCTTTAAACTTCACGGCAGACGCAGAGCGTGACCGGAGCACAGGTTCATTACGGAGAGTTTTCTTTTGACACACTTCTCACTTTCTAAATTGCTTGCAGTGTAAAAAAATAAAAAAAATAAACACCTGTACGTGGTGCCAGGTTTGCAATTAACACATTACAAGGAGAGGAAACATATCTTTGGGCCTCCAGCACAGTCTGAGAATCATGTGTCGAAGTGCAAGACAAAAACAAGACTCAGGAAATATCTCAAGAGATGCATAAAGTTATTTTTCCCCCCTCTTCTGTTATTTTAAGCCAGCAAGGTTTTACTTCTTTTGGACTGATTCAACCCTGAAGGTGAAAAACAACCAACAAAAAACTTTTTTGTGGGACAACCTCTGTAAAGCTGTAAACCACACTAATTTAGAAGCACCTGACAGAACTATGTTGGTAGATCTTACTTGAGTAATTATGACTGATACATTACTGATACATTACTGTACTGCTCGTGATATATATACATATTTTTCATATTTGTGATTTATATATAAACTTCTTTATTGCATCATGACTATACAAAACATGCCATGGTACCACTCATTTCCCCAGAACTAGAACAGATTTCATTATCAGTAAAGAAACTATGAAACAAAAAACCCTCAAAGTATCTGTTTTAAGTATTCATGACTCTTAATAGTCTTCTGTGAAAGACTTCTATTTAGAAAGTTCTCTGTAGTTGATCCAGATGAACCTCGGGGGGTTTGGAAACTCATTTATAATGGTTTTACTCTATAGTTCAACAAGATATTTGACATAAAGCATGGACCCCACTGTAAACAGTCAGAGAGCTCATCCTGTCTGTCCATCCTACATTTCAAAAAGACTGACAGCTCAAAGGAGAGAAAGAAAAAGGGTTCAGACCTTAGTTGCAGACTGTAGCAGCTCAGCATCCAGTTCTCTGCGTGACGCCTTCTCCTCCGCTGCCTCTCTGCCTCCGTGCTCAAAGGATCTCGTCAAGACAGATTTCAAACACTAACTCAGGCAGTTAACGGTGTCCCTGCCATTCATACGCGAGCGCCGCATCCCTGAATGAATGAATAGGGCTTCCAGGTGTACACGTCGGGAATGCGCTACCAGAGCTCACGCGGTGCTCCAGTGCTCACAGACTGAGATGTGGGAGAAGAGAGGGCAGCTTATTTGGCACTATAAACCCTCCCTCCCTCTATTCTGCTCCCCTCCCATCGCTCTCCCTCTCTCTCTGTCACTCTTTCTCCCCTCTTTCTTCACCTTTTCGCTGCCCCTGTTTAGTTCCCATCGCTTCCCATCAAAACAATTGCTCTGCTTCCTCTTCTCCTGCTGTGATTATTAATCCCAGTAATTGTCTAGCAGGAGAACGTGTGTGTGAGCGAGAGGCAGACACGAAATGAAGCAAGACAGCTATGAGTGTATTTATATGGGACTGAAGGAGTCTCTGCTCTGAGGGCAGGACCAACCCCCATCCTCTCTGGAACAAGCAGCTACTGGCATGTAGCTGAGAGGGATGGACAGTCTGCACGGGTGAGGATGAAAGAGTACTCTTTGTGTGCCCAACGAGAAGACATTAAGAACAAGCACAAAATCCCCTTCAAAACATGTGGGACGCAATTAAATTTCCTTTTCTTCTGACAGTGAAAGATCGCCCCTCAGGAACCATTAAGTGCTACTTTTCCTCTTTTTGAAAGGTGTGACATTTAGAAGAAATGCTAAGATACTGGGGGTAATCCACCAAACTTGAGCCTAACCTTTACTAAATAATGGATTGTGGCTGAGCATCACGTGACAACTCAGTAATTGGAAAACAATGTGAAAATCCAAGTGCCTGACTGTAACAGTTGTAAATCATAGCGTGCGTACCGTCTGGGTTTATGACGTACTTCAGTATATTGATTACTAGCGAGGACCCTGTGTAGTTTTGGGTAAGATATGCACCTCGGTCTAGCAGTGATGAAATGAAATGACCCTCCTGAAGCCATCAATCCCATCTTTCCACTCTACGGAGATGCTATTCTGCTGCACTTCAGTGAAGGTATGGACTTGAGTGGCTAGGAGTATCTCAACCTATTTAAGTATTCCATCCATTATAGTAGAGCACTATATTTACAGCAAGTACCAAAATCTTGCTAATGAAAAGGTGGGTATGTTTTTATTTTTATAAGCAGGCCTCTTTCCAGCCAGTGTGTAACAAGGTGCACCTTCCCTTCTAGCTTCATCAAAATGTTCCCTGAAGATGCATGCAGCCGTTGTGGCATTTCCGAGTTCACATTTCGACCTTTAAAGCTTGTCCCTGCAATCACAGGGATTTGTAAGGAAGGCCGGGTGTGAGCGGATTCGCTAATTTTCTTGGAAGTGTTTCAAACTTTAGTGGAACAGAAGAGCAATGAGGATGCTGCAGCTTTTTTTAATACAGTCGAGTGTCGTGATCGGACTGCGTGCTATCTCAACAGCCTAATCGATGTGTCATTTGTTTTTCACCTGTGCTCCGGTGAATTGCCAGCACATCCCTTACGGTTGCCAGACGCTACTAGCAAAGGATTGCAGATGGACCTGGGTTTGTTTAATATTAGATTTAGTTTTACCTTCGCAAAACAGAAGCCAGTTCTTTTAAACATAAATTATAACGTTGTCAATTTGCAGTAAACTGTCTTCAATCTCTTAGTGAAGAAAGAGCAGAGAGTTGTGCACCTTAGCTTATTTTCTTTTAATAACATCATATCTCTGTATTTGATTGGATGCGCTGCAAGGGTGAAATACATACGTTTCTTTATGTCTCTACTGTTTGCCTTGCAAACGGAACAAGTAGGTCAAAGCGCCTGGGGACCCTGTAAGCTTTTTGACAGACTTCCAGATCTCCTGGAAGTTGGTCTCTGGAGGGGTGAAGGCAATATTTAGGGCAAAGCCCTGCACGGTAATCTCGTTGCTTAAGCTAGCGCATCAGAAAACTAAGAACATGAAAAATCTTTCCGAAAAAGACACATAAGAAAGTGAAGAGAAAAATCAATACTGAATCCGATGCCTGCGATTGAATCAGCCAGCGGCAGCATTTCTTTTGACAAATGCTTCAGTGTTCAATATGTACTGTGTGGCTTCTAGGTTATTTTAAGTGCAGTTAAATAATTGCATCGCCAAAGCTAGTTCCACTGGGGACGTGTCATCCACCTCGTCACTGCCTCTGTAACCAGACAACTGCTCGCACAGACTGCAGCACTGGTGCTAAAAGGTTCTGTGAGGGACAGGGAACATGGAACGGAAGTTGCAAAAAAAAAAAGAAAGAAAAGGCCGGCCAAGCTGAATGGCTGGGTATTTTGTCCCTGCGTGTCTCAAAGGGCAACCTACAATGTGTGTTAATTCATCCTGCACAAAGAGCCTTGAAGTGAGGCTTTCCCATACCAGCAAACAAATCACTTCCCTTGCTCCATTGGTATTCTGGGAATGACTCGCAGGTCTTTGTGTTGTGAAATGAACAGTGGAATAAGAAACAGACTGAAGTCATACATGCAATTCACTTACTGAGGGGTAGCTTTGACAGAGATACTGTACTATTCATGCCCACACTGAATAATATACCAAGCTTTGTTCTAGCATATAGTATACAATTTAACTATATACTGTTAACACAATACAGAGAACACCATCTATGTGAGCGTGTTCATCTGCTCTACTTTCATTGTGTTTATAATTATGTTGACTTGGTAATATAAAATATATAAGCGTCATATAAGCATCACTCTTGCTATGTTAATTGTAAAACAATAAAATGTCTTTGTTCTGTTGTTTTGTGGGTAAATTAGCATATGGTAATTAAGCTCCTATTTAGCTCAAATCAAGCTTGTCGTTAACCTATGTGTGAGGCTGCTGCACTGCTAAAACAACATTCTTGTTTAGACTGCTCCAGGTTCAGAGCTGCAAAATTGACTAATTATATACAGAGAGATTAAGAAATTGTGTGTAAAAAGGTCTTTATTTGGATCAGCAGAGCTTTCAGAAACGCTTTGGGAGAACCTCAAGTCATACAATCTATTTTGCAGTTACCTGGAGCCATCCATGTCCTGTTAGAAATTACCCCTCTGCAGGTGTCCTTTATTTCCCACATTCAAACGAGCAGGATGTCAAGCAGCGGATTCGTCTGAAGCCATTTATTGCTGCTCCTAATGCTTTTCCGGAGTGAAAAGGGTGCTCAACTTTAAAGCAGAGCCATTCAAAAGTGAAGAAACTAAATTGGATTGGTAATTACACACCCACAAAAGGTTCTGGAGTGAAAAATGGAGACGCAGTGCCAGTGAATCCAACTACAGGTTAGATATGCTTCTCATGTTCGCTGCAGCAAAACCACGACCAGGCTAACGTTCAGACGTTCCTGTACTTTCATCTTTTTAGCCAAGGCTTGGCCCAAGGTTATTTTATATGGTAGCATGAATTATTAATGAACCAAATGGCCTCGCTTCATTATTCAGGAACAAATGGTGCAATACAAGGGTCCTGTTGGTATGTTGTGGTTTTGGGATCCTGTAAGTGACAATGAATCCACTGTCATAAATGATTTTATGTCTTGAACTATATTTCTGACAGTGACGTGTATGTCACATTTAATATGTAAACTCAGTTTTTGAATACCCGTGGTGTTTTTGTTTTTTTTGCTCCCATTTCTTTCTTATCCTAAATGTCATTTATTTTGATAAGCACTTTCATTTTTTTCCTGCTCCACAACCCCTATCTTGACCCTCAAGTTTTTTCATCCCATTAACTACTCCACAGATGACTTAATTTCCTGTTTCCTTTGAAACCTGTCACTGAGTCACCACAGTTTCACTGATCCAGACTGATTTATGTCTGCAGCCTTCTGTCTCTAAACACTGGTGTGCTGTGACCGAGGCTGGAATGCGTTGGCAGACCACTTTTTACGAGTCACGCTGGAATAAATGTGATCGTGGCTGATTGTGTCAGTCATTTGTGGATTGTACAACAGTGATGAAAGCTATGGTGTTCAATCATCTGGTTTGATTCACAGCGCTGTGAGACAGACTTCAAATCCTGATGTTACGTCTCACTGAGTACACCTTAGTTTTGACGAAAGCCAATATTAATTTACACAAATTTAAACTGATGCTTTGCTGGCTACATATTTGCATGCAGTCTAATGGATGTTTTAGTGAAGGGTTAAAGTGCACATGTCACTTTCATCTTTTCCAGTGAAATATCTCAAGATCTATATCCCATAAAATTGGCACAGAAATTGTTGTTGTCTACAGGATGAACGTCAGTGGTGATCTGACATTATTTCCGCCATCTCCAAGTGCCACCGCAAAGTTTACATGCATGGGTTGGAGTGAAATATCCCAACAATTATTAGATGGATTCCCTTAAAAATGTGCTCTCTACTGTCATTTCCTCTCAGAAACATAAACTACAACAACATTGCTCTTGCACAGCTTTCAGACTGTAGCCATGTTAGTGATAAAGTTCCAGAAGGCCTTTATAAAACCACCATCCTGTTCAAGTAGCCCAATTAAATGACTCAAACAAACATACAGTATGCATGCATTAGCTTAACTGTTGGTTTGATGTAATGCAGCAACTGTACAATGTTATATGTTGTCTTGTTTGGCATTACAGTGACATCCTGCACCTGCATGCACTGCAGGCTACCACATGAACGTGATCAAGGCATTGGTGTCACCAACAGAAGCAGTGGCTCCTTTAAGCAATCAAAACTAATCTGATTTGTGTTAACATGTTTTTGTTCAGTGTCATATTTGTTACTTAAAAGTTTTGATAGCTTCGGTGTTCTGCAATGGAGAGAACAGTAAAAATAAATGAATACCTTTGATTGAGCAGGCGAGTTTGTCTGAATAACTGTATGGCTGATGGCAAATTCATCAATCTATGAATATTCATACTATTCAGACCCAATGTTGCCACATCATGTCCATGTCAAATAACAATAAACTTCAACATTTCATACTTACAAAGTGCTTTACAGAATAAATAAATGTCTACTATGCAGAGACCATAAATATTTAAAATTGCATGAAGGAGGACAAGATGTTGCAATCCCTTTGGCACAAGGGATTGCAACATCTTGTCCTGTGTATTACTAAATGTATTCAACAAATAAAGTTTTGCTGCCCCTTTTCTATAATCATCATCGCCATCATCTGTCTTTGATTGTTGTAGAATTTGAACACACTTACACATAGATAAATTCACCATTAAATGTAAAGGGATGAACTGTATAGAATAGTAGAATATTTATGGGAACTGATGTCACTGCTTTGTGCAAACGTCATAAATACTTACTGCTGCTGGTCATAGATTTAAAATGCAG
The DNA here is from genome assembly GCA_005024645.1 of Planiliza haematocheilus. NCBI lineage: Eukaryota > Metazoa > Chordata > Actinopteri > Mugiliformes > Mugilidae > Planiliza > Planiliza haematocheilus. The sequence goes on from SRSE01000276.1 coordinate 7,463,030, forward strand.
TTCTGTTCTGGGATGGAGAAGACGGACGATGGACCTCTTGTAAATGAAGCTGCTGTCGGTTGACTGTGCTAAAACAAAAGTGACCCAGCAAACTGCATCTGCCAGATTTACTTTTTAATAATTTATTTCACCAAAGCGCAACACTGCAGTTTTCACACACTGGTACCACACTCACTGTGTGTGTGTGTGTGTGTTCACTAATGATGGAAATTCACAGCAAACATACATCTCACTTCGTTTCCCATGCACGCAGCGCCTGAATGATTTAACTTCACCTACTGATCAATAAAACATATCTTAATGGTTCTTGTTTTGAGTTGGATTCTGAAAATAGGAACTTACGCGTGAGTGAACAAAGTCTCCAAGCAAACAACACTCAGTAATGCTCAGTTTAATGGGTGGATTACATTGGATGTCATGTGGTTCAGAGATATTAAACAGAACAGTTCCAGCATTGTGACTTAATAAAGTACATTTTTCCCTACCATCCTGGACATTAGAAAGACAGGAACAGAAAAACAGCGTAATCAGTGTTAGATGAGACACGGTAGATTCTTCTCATAAATGTATTACATACCGCATACTCTACATCAGATTGTATGTGTGTATGAAATAATGTGTTACAGTCTGACTTAGTTTTCTGTGAAACATACAATTTGAGCAAAGTCAAACAAACACCTCTCGAATTTAAAGGCAATTTCAGTTTATGGCATAAAGACAGTTTGGATTTACAACGCCGCGCATCACATAATGGTGCTTATCACAAACACTACCAGAATGAGGACTTACAGCTTGATCTCAAACATTTTGCAGCAAGTCATGCAGATGAAGACACTGTGCTGAACTGAACCGATCAAACAGGCCAGGGCAGCTCTTCTGTCTGTGTGTCCCGCGAAATCAGTCACACACACAATACTGCATGGGATCTTCTGTGTGGACATATTGCATGTATGTATGCCTCATAATGGGTTGTTATAAACTGCTGCTGCTAACGATGTAACATAAATTAGAGCACGGCCTACTTAGTTGTGAAGTCATTGCCAGCTCCTAAACAGAACTCTCATAAGCGGCTTAGACAGAAAACACATACATTTGTTCCTTTGGTGCAAGGAAACATGGTGGAAGTGTAGCTCAGGACATCCTTTAAAGTAAGTTCACAGACTAAAGTGTTTCATTCATTAAAGAAAGACTTTAGCATCTGGATTCTGACACCAAGTTACAGGAATCCAGCCTTAGTAGCTGTAGAAACAGGTAGAAAGGAAATGCCAACATCTGTATTATCCATATGGTTACACTCTACATACACTATGACACCTACTGCCTGTCAGTCTGTCATGGAAGACATCCTCCACTATTGTGTACTGCTTTTCACGTTAATCTTTCTTTAGTAAAACCACAGGTTTAATGGTAAAGGATATACGTATTTGGTGTATAAACTGTGAATGTGTGATGTATAGAATAAATGGATCTGACTTCTCCTCCAGATCAGAGTAATGGTTGTAGGTGAAAGCAGCCATCAGGGCCAATCATTGCTTCCTCACAAGATTGATGGCACATGGATCTGTAGGATGGCAAGTAATATAAACGGTGACCAAAGGTCAACCTGATGGAGCTTGAGCTCCCTGAGCAGATCAAATGGTCAACGGTTCTGCAGGAGACTCCTCTAGTAAGTTATGGAGCCTCAGTGAAGGTTGAATTTGTTGGTCTGGGTGGCTGTATGTCATAAGCAATAGGTCAGAGTGCATTTATTAACTGCTTAACTACTGCACTGTGCCATTAAGGCAGATTACTTAGGTAGCTGACCCAACTTCCCCCGCCCACAGAATTTTTGTGGTGGGATATTTGTCATGAACCCATGCCAGGCCAATGGACTTGTTTGGGAGGGTTTTATTTGGGGATGGGAAGAAAAGTGTGACCCTAAATTGTGAGATTGATTGGCTGTGATTGGTTGACTATCCAACTGCATGCAGAGGTATTTCATTTCTCTGTCTTTGCTAGAAACACGCCGCATAATGAAATGTGCAAATGGAGTAAATACTAGACTCCATATGCACTTAAACAGGCTGTGAATACATCACATTTAAGTCAAGGCTGCACCTCCATCTGCATCTCCTCCACTCCTCTAATTGCATCGTTACATCTTTACTTCACATTATCTCATTTTGTCCTACAAGTCTCAGGTTTAATCTAAAGCTTATCCTGCAAAACAACACTGGAAGCTAAAGCATGGAGGTAAAGTAAATCATCTCCATCGGGATAAATGAATCAGATCAGTGAATATGACAGTTGTTCACTTGTGCTGAAAACGCCTTGTATAACATTTTGAAAAGCTGTTGCTGCATCCTCCCATTTGCTTTTATTACCAGACAACAAAAAGCTTCTCTGCAGCCATGGAGCTTCTTAACTGTCTTAAGTTATGCATATGCCCAAAATGAAGAAGCACCACATTAAATCAGACCCTCAGCTTTTATTTCCATGTCCTCCCACAACATTAGGAGACAAACAACCTTGTGTTTAATAATGAGAGCCCGAGCAACAAGGCCTTTATCTCGGAAGAAGACTGGGGATATAATGGTAGTAATTAACTGAGCGTTACTCCTCAGCAAGACCTCCTGAGAACCCCCACAAGCTTTCCAGCCCTCGCTGTGCCACCTCCTCCTCTGCTTAAATTGACACTGCTGTCTAATTTGACATGCTTGCTCACAACAGTGGCTGTTTTCTAAGCGGTGAACGGAAAACCATTTGATTACAAGGAGCGAGGAATATACTGCTCTTAATGCATCACTGGATCAGTGCTCGCAATCAGTCAGTATTTTCCTTTATCTGTCCTGAGTATACAGCACAGAGCTGCTCTAAGAAGCCACAGTGAAAACCAGAATTCCTACAGCAATTACTAAGATCACTCTAACCATGGCACAGGCATGCGAGTAAACTAATCAGTCATCTCCATGGAATCGTCACCTCACATATAACCGTTCATTTAGTGCTGTAACTGTGTGATGTTAGAATTTGTTCCAGAGGGTGCCGCGGCACACTTGGTGCCGCCGTGGCAGCCTGCAATAAATCACCATGCCTGGATAAATTATGAATACGAACAAAAAGGGAGGTGTGATCATTGTGCTTTGACAGCCCACACGGCTACAATCCACAGCACATATATTAGATCAGCCAGGTTAACACCTTTGTCTCGACCCTGTGCCATGATAAATTGCAGTGCACAGCTGCAGGGCCTTTCAGCGTGGAGGATTGGATTGTAGTTTTCTTCTTTTGGTCTTCATAACAACACCTGCCAACATGTAATTCTAGTCAATCCGCCTTCTAGAAAGGTATCATAAAGCGACAGTCGTGCATATCCTTATAAACAGCACATAATAATGGCATGAGCATATTATATTTTTCCCAGCTTTGGAGTTAAAACTTATGCTAATGTCAGAAAGTAGTATGAAAAGAAATCGAGTTACAACCTGCTCTTTGGTGGCCGTATGTCACAAACGAGCAGCTTGAAACCTCAGAATCGTCTTGCAAATTAGCTTGAAGGCTTGGTTTGAAATCTGCCATTGAGAAACCGGTTATTTCTGACAGGGCGAACAGCCCCTGCTGCTTCGTAAACGGCTCCGCTATCGACGGTGAAAGAAAATCAGAAATCAACCTGACATTTTCCTCCTACTGCATATGGCTTTCTGCTGAAACGCATGTTTATCATCTGCATTATTATCATTCTGGTATTGGGCTTCCTGGAAATTGTAATTTCAATAACATCCCTTGACTCAACAATTTGCATGATTCAACCTGCAGTATATAGTCAAAATGAGCTCACCTGGGATAATGATTGGCTTTTTAATGGAGCTCTTGTTCTGTCAGCATTTGCATTAAGACCCTTTCAACATAAGACAAACAAGCAAGTGTCTCTACATCAGTGGCGGTACTGGTTCACACAGTGACAATGACAGTCCTCCAGACACGGACTTGAAAAGGAGGCATACTGAGACAGACCGAGTGGTGTCTGCGATGTCTCTGAGATAGAGAGACATGGCAGACGTAAGGAGATGTAGGAGAGGAGAAGCAATAACTGGGGTTTTATTCGTATCTATCTCAGGAAATCCCACATGAAATGTTGAACTAGAATTAATCTGAGCTGAATTTAAGCTTGAAATGATAGTTAACAAAAGACAACAAAGAAATGCAGAGCAGCCACAACAGTGCTTTTCTATTTGGGTGCTTTGCATCCACATATGTAGGGTTGGGCAGCCATAGTCTGACTGTTACATCGGTGATCTGCAGGTTCTTGTTTGAACAATCTGTTCTCCACCTATAAACTCTGCATCCATTAATATTGATAAAATAGCTGTCAGTATTCAGTATACCTCGTGCAAACATATGTCAGCTTCACATGTGTCATCCATTCTTCTCCGTTTGACTGCCAGCCCCACCCGTGTGACAAACAACGCTGTCAAACTGGGAGCGCGCCGGCCTCTGAACAAACATGAAAGCACACGGAGAAGCGCAATAATGGCGAGGCAACAGGTGTCTGGGATTCCCTCCTATGTGACAGTGATGATGCCTCACTGTCACAATGATTCATCCGGGTCCTGACTGCGCTATAAATCACGCCTGGAGTTTGAAACGCTGCACAGAGAGCTGCTGTCTGGCCATTAAGGAAATGGTCGGTGACGGCCGCTGAAGCAACAACATTAGCCTGTTACTACTTGTGGGAGGCTTTTCATTAAAATATATCCGGTATACACAATAAATTGTGTGTTCTATGAAGGATAAATCCTTATTGTGGTGGGAGGGAAATAACTCGGTAGCTTTCATGTGAATAAACAGCTGCTTTGGAGGCGAAAAGAAACATCACAGAGTCAGTGCTGCTGACTGATGATATGCAGAAAGCCACGTATATTTTCCCAGTCTAATAATACAGTAAAATCCACACATAATGTTTCTTATTGATACAGCAGACAGGCTAGCTGCATGTCCTGCTAGTGCCTTATTTTTCTCTGTCTTGTGCCTTTTTCAAATTGCAGTGACAGACAGGGACATTTATCAGGCAATATTAACATGTACAAGAGAGCACACGGCTGCAATTGATCATCCAAATAAGTTAAATTTGCTGCAATATAGGGACGGTTACAAAAACTTCAGTGATCCTTCCTACATTTCAGATCAAATTATTGGCTAATAGTTTGATTTATGATATTAGTACGCTCTCCGTGAGAGCACCTCTGCTGACTAAAGGCTTTCCTACTCGCTGTGATTTTTATTATGAGCCACGATCTGAGCCGACTCACTGTAATACGTTCATGGTCTGTCCCCCTTGCTCCTTCAACTGTTCTGTCACACTGCAGGAAAATACCAGTTTTGAGGACCCTGTATTGTGCACGACTCAAACTTCCAAGATGGACCCAGAGACAAGAACCAAAAGGAGGTTTTCTTCGGATGAAGGAAGACTGAGACCGTCTTTCTTGCCATGCTCAAGGGCGTGTGACACCCTGTCTCCTTCACCTACGTGTCTGCATACCAGAATACACTGTTTGCGCTCAGTGTTCACTGCGTGGGTGTAGACGTTGACTCGCCTTTTGTTCTATTTCTATTTTTTATAATACTTATTGATAGTAACTAGATTTGACACAAGATACTTGGACACTTTTTAAGCAACTGTCATTAACTGTGATAGCTTTACAGAGTTGTAAAAGACAGGTTTTAGTTGTTACTAATAATCTGAGCTGAACTGTTATAGTATAGATGCTGCAAGAGCAAATTACTGCACCACTCTTCTTTTCATGCATATATCAGCCTTTACTTTATTGAACTTCATACAATTCATACAATTTATCCATTGTGGCTTTTTAATGCATTGCTAAGAAAGCAAACAAGATCCCCTCCGCCCCCTCCCCCATAATACTGTGGATCTACTCTATACAAAAACATACATACACATGTCAGTGCATTATTCAGAGAATGGATTCTACACTGTAGGTCCACCCACCAACACAGCGGGAAATGAACAAATTTTCATTTTTCTTCCAGTAAGAGCTAAATTGTTTCAGCAGGCGAGCACTGTATACAATCAAGAAATGACAGCGTCACAGCAGGTTACTGCCCAGGACTTGTCTTTGAAAGTGCCGTTGACAACAAAATCCACCAAAGCTTTAACGTAAATGCTTTCACCAGCTGACCAACAAATGATGCATGATTACAGACTGTCACTTCTCCCCGGAGTCAGTCATGAATGGATGTGTCATTTTGTCTCTCTGCTCTCCATGGGACACTTTGAGCAGAAACACTGAACTTCCTACTGTCTGTAGGCTTTCATTTTATTACACTTTAAATCCCCTTGGAATCACTGATAGAAAACAACAACAACTGTATAATAAGTAGAGGCCCAAAACACCGTTTCACTGCAACAAGCTTGACAGGTTGTTGCCTATTTAGGGACATTATTTTAAATCCTTATACATTTTTTTTGTCTTTAATTAAAACAGTTTTTTCAAGGACCGTGTACCAACTACATTTAAGAAAAGATGGGCTTTGTACCAGATTTAGTTTTACTTTCCATTACACAAATCACTGTTACTTTAGATTAGTTAGCTAGATGCTTGTAAAGAAAAGCGGTAAAGCATTGATTCTGTTTTGTAGCCTCTCATCATTACCATGAGCTCTTGATTCTGAACTATTCCTTCACCATTACCAGGTCATTCCTGATTTGTTCCTCAGTTGTTCTTTTGTAAAATGTCACCATATGAGCCTCTAAAACGTGGCACTGCTTTAGGATTTGAAGAATGTCTGATGCCTCATCGTATTTGCTCTGTTTAATTCTGAAAGAAACATCACATATGATTCGAAACTACCAAAGGCTGCACAGTCTATGGGGAATTCCTCTTGGTTCCATTTTAGGCCCTTTGCTGTTCAGTGTCCATATAAATAGCTCATCTTTGGCTTGTTGCGAAGTTCAAACTCATCATCACATGTGACTTGGCACTTCATACTGTGTGAAAGTGCATGGATAGTGTAGTAGTAGGTAGTTACAGCAATTCAAACCGTTAAAATTCGCATTATAAATTTACATGTGTGTTTGTGAGTCTAACTAACTCTCATTTAATATTCCTCCAATTCCCTCTTAACTTGACCCGTGCTACAAGCTTCACATGTTTTTTATTGCTCTGTCTCTAACTTCATTTTGAAGGCTACTTTTTTCCACCAAACAAGAAGAAGAGGCTTAAGAAGCAGACGAGTTAATCCATGTTTAGACTCCATTTTCATAATGCGTACAAAGAAGTGTTCTTCACTGTCAGCAAATCACAATGCATAATGCAAGAGACTACTAGCATGTCCTTGCAATCACCAGGACGACCATATAAGCATTACTACACAGATGAGCCACGGGATGCACTGGAACAAGCCTGATCCACAAACCCTTAGGACCCAACAACGACTAACAACATTCTTCTGCCAGACACCACAGGACACCCACATAACGTCACGTCTTATGATTGCTATATTGCTGTTTGATTTGCTGTTAGTATGCTAATATTCCCATACCTAACTCAGCATTAATGTTTCTTTCTTATTGCACTTGGTGTGGTTCACATGCCCTTTAAATAAATACTGACTTTGCTGTGACATCTACAACTGGACTCTGGCCAAATTATCTTGCAGAGTTCTTACTCACTCACACAAACAGACAACAAGACTTCTGCACTGGATGGTCCAAAAAAAGAAATACCAAAACCATATAATATTTATTGTTTTGGTATTTCTAATATTAATATAATATAATATATAATATAATAATATTTATTATCCATTATCTCTTTTATGGCCATGCAGGCCGAGTCGTCTCCCTGGTGCTTCAACTTTCATAAGTCACAATGTGAAACTGTTACTCCGCACAACCCCACTGATACAGTTTCTTTTTTTATGCCTGGTTTGATTTAGTCAGGGCTGGACAGTCAATACGTTTTTTTCCTCGCACAAACCAAAATCCATTTCTTCGTGTCTGGCACACTCATTCAGCTGGGCGTGGTGATAAACGGATTAGACTTTGGTGGTCACTGTGACCTCATAAAACACATTTTTGGACACAATTCAACTTTTGCAATATCTCAGGGGGGCTTAGAGAGAATGTCATCAATTTTGATACAAATGTTAACTTGGACTCAAGGTTAAAGATATAACAATTTGGTGTTCACATCCATCTCATTCCCATTCATTAATGTGATAATGAAATTTCTTCCAGTCTGGTATTTAAAGGTCAAAGATCACAGTGTCCTCATACTGTAATATTAAGAAACAAAACACATTTATTCCATCAAATTCTTCATTATATATACTATGTATTACAAATTGAATGACTTAGGATTTTTTAAATTTGACTAATGTGTGGTGAAAGTTGAGTTGACATCGACGAGTGAAAGTTGAGTTGACATCGACTAGTTGATGACGCCACACTGCTAACGTTAGCAGATGCCTTTTAGCAGTAGTACATTTGTGTGTATTGCAGAGGTGCATTTGTTGCATTTCAGGACTGATTAACATATTTTGCATGTCACGGTAGAGTGGGCTTCATCTTTAATCTTTCATCTTCATCTTCAACCGCTGCTACTTTGCTGCAATGACCCAGGCTCATCACCTGTCTTCTCGGAGGCGTCTGGCTTGTTATTGTCACATGATCAGCGACTAGTTGACTCCATAGGACAGCCGTAAAGTTGACTAGTCAACCTCTGCTGTGTATACTGTAAGTCTAGACACACATAGATGTGAAATACAACATCTATCTATCTATCTATCTATCTATCTATCTATCTATCTATCTATCTATCTATCTATCTATCTATCTATCCCTCAACAAGATGTACAATCTAAGTAAATAAAAGAGTAAATAACGTAAATAAGTAAATAAATCTAAAACTCCTCACCTTATAAAGATTCCATATTCAATTATTCTATGAATCCAAAACAGTGCTTGATAACCTTAAAATACAGGAGACAGTGCTACTAGGAAATGTGAATTGTGAGCTGTGTCAAACCAGCAAGCAGTGCAAGTGAAGTTATTTTCCTTGTGCGTGTCTAGAGAATGTACGCAGAAATCTCTGTACAACCTTGAAATAGAGACATATTTCATCAAACTTTAAATCACCAACCAAATGTGTACCTCATGCATATTCAATAAGCCATCATCTGCGTGGGTGTCAGATTCTTATTAGTTTTCAACTTCTCACATCCGTGATAAGGAAGCGCTGCTGGAATCAAAATGACAGCTCATTTATCCAGTATTAGGACACATTTCCTCATTTCCCATTACAGCGGAGTTGGCAGCATCATCAGTGGTTTGCAGTTTTGGTATTCTATCATTTAACATTTGAACACACATATATGTGTGTATTTATGCATGCACACAGTGTCTTGATGATCAATAAGAGATTCTAAAGCATGACATAGGTTAGAGATTATTATCAAAAGACGACATGTTCAGAAATGACAGATAGAAGTGTTGTACTTCATTATGTCTTAGCATTTCCCACATTATCTTATCTGCACGCTAGCTAGCAAATTTGTTGGCGTTTGAAGTCGTAACCAGAACAAATCCTTGGTGTTCAATCAGCCAGAGGTCATGTGAACACCTCTGCTAGTCTAGAATCAGTTAACACGACTCCATTTGAAGGCGGCGAAGGACCCATAACGACTGAGAGAAGGATTCGTCTTTGACTTTTGTGAGGTCTTTTTTTACAGGCTCGACATCTTTCTAACCATGATGCCTAGAGCTGCTGGCATGTTCATGTGCAAGAAAAAAAGCTGGTGAACATCATAAAAACATCAACTATATGTAAAAGTTATTATAGTCAATATATTTATATAGATGTACTTGTAATTTTTATACAACCCATGCATGAAAATGAAGCATTATGCAATAGTAGCATAGCATTTTTATTCTGATCATGTTAACATACTAACATTAGTATTTAGGACACATTTCTGCTTGCTTAGTGCAGACCTTTAGTAGAGAGCTGCTAGCCTTAGAAGCCTTGTAAGCAGGGACACCATGTTAGGTTTAAATGCAAATTTGAAGTCTAACCTACATTTCAGAAAAAGCATGATACCATAGAAGAAAAAAATGTTTTCGTCTTGTGTAACAGCCTGTATAAATGTCAGCTCACTGCCCCTGGACAAAAATTGGCAGCTTTAATTTGTCACTTTAACGAGCACGGAGTTTGTGTGACGTTAACCTTCTCATGTTCATGTCAGTGCCGCTGACACCCTCGCTGTCTGTGCGACCGCGTTGGGGCACTTCAGTGACATTTAAACTACCCTCCTTGTTTGATTGGTGTAATGGGGACCTGCTCCTTACATGGTTATTGAAGGACAATATAATTTCTTTCTGCACACAGTGATTCATTTTTTTATGATTATTAAACTGGGAATGAGCTCCTCTTAAATGCATTTAACAGAGATTGATTGCCTTTTATATGGTGAGTACATTTGGGCTGCTTAAAATGAAGAGAGGTGATTATGAATCATGCTACATGAGGGAGTGAAAAAAGGGGCCTTTATGTGTCTGGAAAGGAGTGGTTTTTAGGGGAAAGTACTCTCTCTCTGTCTTAGTGTCTGTGTCTGTCCAGCATTAATGTTGCCTGCTATCCTTTACCCTCTCTCTCTGGTCCACTGATAAATGTGATTTGTTCTGTTAAAATGTCCTTATATCTTGTCGCAGGCTGTGATTTTTTATGCATACATTAACAATGGTTTACTAATTCATGATGGTGCAGCTATCCAGTGATTCCAGTTGGATCATAAGTGTGCTAATTTCATTGCTGCTTCAAGGATTACAGTTTGTGCAAAGAGAAATAACTTATCACCAGGCCAGCTCTCGTTAAATCACACTGGGCTTTCATCCTGACTGACAGGAATATTTAATATACTGTTAACTCAGTGCGTGATTTCACTAACAGCAATACAAGTCAAGTGCTGCACTGCTAGGACCGCCTATTCCCACGTCAGCACATGCTTCTGTCAGCATTCAATTTCATGTTACAACCAGCATTAATAGCTCAGGAATCTAATACCAATCATGCTTGATGCTGCTCCCATTCAGTAAACAACGACCCCAACCCATCAGCTCTCTTACGCTATCCAATTAGCCGAATGTTGCGCTGTAGATCCACAAACACTTTCTCGTAACTACTGAGAGAAATTAACATTTTTATTGAATTTCCATCTTTACACATGCACTTTTTTGCCTCTGCACCTGTGATCTGCTTCCTCAATTTCCATCGCTCTTTGCCCTGCAGCTTTGGGAGCTGAAATGGAGGAGCAGCCTTCGAGAGATAAATGTCATGCAGAGTATTGATCTCATAGTGAGGGTCTCTGATGCAAAGAGTATAATTTTGTGGTTTTTATCAATGATGGTAACTTTTTTTTGTATCTTTTTAAACAAAGTTTACACATGTTTCACCCATGAACACTAGAGTATGTCCTATATGAGTGTGCATTGTGTTTTAACCTTTTTTTTTTTTTTTTATTGTGAACTGACATTATTTTTTAACTCCCAACATTGCCCAGAACACGGCTGAAATGAATGAACAGATCATAAGACAAAAGATGCCACAGTTCTTAGAAAGCATGGCTGACTGCCCACAGGTGAAAACTGAAGTCTAAAGCCCCCCACAGGGGGCAGTTCCTCGTTCAAAAAAGGACGATAAAGGGAAGACTGGGGATTTGTAATGGCCCTGTGAAGTCTCAAGCAGCAGGCGGTGAGTATGATGCATTAATTGAGATGTGAAGTTACTTCCTGCCCTGTGGCCCACATCTCCTGCTGGGAAACAACGATTGCTGTTGGTTAGAGTCAGTTTTCTTCTCCCTTTGTAGCTAATCTTGGTGGATGCAATGGTCTCCGGCACATTATTTTTCTCCTATTTGAAGCTTCAGACCTGCTGAAAGTAGTATTAAAATAGATAGCATAGACAGACATATATTTGGTTAGTTGGGTAGCTTTAATTCATTATAAAGCTGATCAGTGTTGAGATGACCTGAGACTTTTGGTCTCCAGGGTTCCTGATGAGATCTCTATGATCCTGTCTCCTGCTTCCCCACCTTGTACCACCTGCCTTCAGCTGCCAAGGGATTCCACCATCTCTGACTACCTTACATCTCTTGTGTCCCAGGGGCAGTGGGGGACATTGAGCTGCCGATGACACCTAGGGATATCATCGGGCAGTGCCTCTGGACTGGCAGACCTGGGTGGTGGTCCCCCAGAAGGTGTGTTACAACTATAGAGGGATCACACTCCTCAGCCACCTGAGCAAGGTCTATGCCAGGGTGCAAGAAAAGAGGGGTCCGGTTGACAGTTGAACCGAGGAAGAACTATGCAGCTTTCATCCCACATGTGGAACCATGGAATGTGTCAGGTTTGGTAATGTGAGGATCTCGTCTCTGCTTTTTGTGGATGATGTGGTCCTCCTAGCTTCATCGAACGACGAGACCAAGCAACCGCCCTCTTGCTGGAGTGGTTCACAGCTGAGTGTGAAGCGGCTGGGATGAGAATTCCCACCTCCAAGTCTGAGGCTGCGGTCCTCTGTCGGAAAAAGGTGGATTGCCCACTTGGGGTCGGGGAGGAGGTCCTGCCTCAAGTGGAAGAGTTCAAGTATCTCGGGATCTTGTTCACGAGTGAGGATAAGATGGAGTGAGAGATCGACAGGTGGATCGGAGAGGTGTCTGCAGCGATGTGGATGCTTAACTGGCCTGTCTTGGTAAAGACAATTTACCGGCCGATGTACATCCTTGCCCTCACCTGTGGTCATGAACTTTTGGTAATGACTGAAAGAACGAGCATGTCCCAGTGGAATGAGACCTCGCGGCTGACCCAGGACATGATGGAGGGATTATATCTCTTGTCTGGCCTGGGAATGCCTGACTGGACTTCACTCCTGAGGCTGCCGCCCCCAGATCTGGATAAGCAGAAGAAGACGAGACAAGACACAGTGATTCAGATTTTTATGACTTTTATACTGGGAATGAGCTCCTCTTAAATGCATTTAACAGAGATTGATTACCTTTTATATGGTCAGTACATTTGGGCTGCTTAAAATGAAGAGAGGTGATTATGAATCATGTTATGTGAGGGAGTGAAAAAAGGGGCCTTTATGTTTCCTGAGATGAGTGGTTTTAAGGGGAACGTGTCTTTTGTGTCTCTCTCTGGTCCACTGATAAATTTGATTTGTTCTGTTAAAATGTCCTTATATCTTGTCGCAGGCTGTGATTTTTTATGCATAAATTAACAATGATTTACTAATTCATGATGGTGCAGCTATCCAGTGATTCCAGTTGGATCATAAGCATGCTAATTCCATTGCTGCATTACAGTTTGTGCAAAGAGAAATAACTTATCACCAGGCCAGCTCTCATTAAATCACACTGGGCTTTCATCCTGACTGACAGGAATATTTAATATACTGTTAACTCAGTGCATGATCACACTTTCTAACAGCAATATAAGTCAAGTGCTGCACTGCTAGGACCACCTATTCCCACGTCAGCACATGCTTCTGTCGGCATTTAATTTCATGTTACAACCAGCATTAATAGCTCAGGAATCTAATACCAATCATGCTTGATGCTGCTCCCATTCAATAAACAACCACCACAGCCCATCAGCTCTCTTACGCTATCCAATTAGTTGAATGTTGCGCTGTAGATCCACGAACACTTTCTTGTAAATACAGAGAGAAATAAACATTTTTATTTTATCTGAAATTTTTTGTTGTTGTTGTTGTTGTGAACTGACATTATTTTTTAACTCCAAACATTGCCCAGAACACGGCTGAAATGAATGAACAGATCATAAGACAAAAGATGCCACAGTTCTTCGACAGCAAGACCAACTGCCCACAGGTGAAAACTGAAGTCTAAAGAAAATACATGTCCCCACAGGGGGCAGTTCCTTGCTCAAAAAAGGAAGATAAAGGGAAGACTGGGGATTTGTAATGGCCCTGTGAAGTCTCAAGCAGCAGGCGGTGAGTGTTATGCATTAATTGAGATGTGAAGTTACTTCCTGCCCTGTGGCCCACATCTCCTGCTGGGAAACAACGATTGCTGTTGGTCAGAGTCAGATTTCTTCTCTCTTTGTAGCTAATCTTGGTGGATGCAATGGTCCCAGGCACATTATTTCTCTCCTATATGAAGCTTCACACCTGCTGAAAGTAGTATTAAAGGGGAACTACTGTTTTTTACAACATGGATTACTTCTAGCATAAAATATGATCGTTCACTCACCAGTGTCACTTCTATTTAATTTGCACTTGTACAGGAGATATTTAGATCAGTGTATATCCATTTAGCAAGAGTGATCAGGGCACCACAGTGCAGCCTCTAAATACCACATTCTGCCACGAAAATATCACCAGTGTTATCATACGCTACTGCTATACCCCGTTGAGTCCGTTACGTGTTATCGTCATCCGGGGCCTGTAGATTGACCTGTGACGGTTGACTTGTTTACCTGTAATTTGTGACTGTCCACAACCTCAGAATCGGAAAAATATTCAGCCATGTTGCAAAAAAAATAGCAGTAGCAAATTACAGGTATTTTATGCTAGAAATAAGCAATAGTTCCCCTTTAACAGATAGACACAACATAGACAGATAGGTAGTTTTACTTCATTGTGAAGCTGATCCTTATTTGAGATGACCTGAGACTTCTGGGTTCTCATGTATGAAGAGTTGCGCCTGAGATTCTCCTCTCTGCACGATCAGGAAACTAAAACATAAGAATGAGTAAGACGGGAAAGAAGAAGAACTTCACAGAAAGCGAATTGGCGGGAAAAGAATGGGAAATGCACGTACAAAGTTCCTGGTCATTTCACTCTTGATACATCTGAATTTTTACGTGAGCACGTATGCAACGTTTTTGTACGCACGCAACGTTCGTACATGAGGCCCCTGGCTTCCATGTTGTCCACCATAGTGCTCTCAGCAGGGTTCTGTCTCTTGCTTCCCTTACCTGCCTTCAGCTGTTCCCTGGCTGCTCCCTCTCTCCATCCCTCTCCCCTGGTTGATTGAGCTCACCTGCAACCCATCTACTCATCAAGCCTGCACATCTCTCAGTCCAGCTTCACCATTTCATTCTGTCTTACTCAGATTTGCTTTGGTTTTCTGGTTCCTGGCTGCTGCTTGACCATTTTTGACCCTCTTTCTATTAAATTGTTCAGTTGCCTGGCTGTGTGTCAGTGTCTGCATTTGGGTACAGTTTTGAGTTTCATGGAACTCTTGCTCGCTTCTCCACACATTTTGGACCCACATCAACATACACTGCCTGGCCAAAAAAAAAAAAAAAAAGTTGCCACCTGGATTTAACTAACCAAATAGGTACAAACCTCCTATTGGATAATTACTACTCCTATTGGATAAATTCAGCTCGCAACAAGTTATTTAACTGATGCAATGAGTAGCATCTAATTTCTTAAACATGTTGAAAGGCACATCCTGGTATCATGTGAAAGATGTTGGTCTGTTTTTGAAGGATCAAATCATTAGCATGCATCAGGCAGAGGAAAACATCTAAGGATATTGTAGGAACTACTAAAATTGGGTTAAGAACTGTCCAATGTGTCATTAAAAACTGGAAGGATAGTGGGGAACCATCATCTTCAAGGAAGCAATGTGGTCAGAAAGAAATACTGATTAATTGTGGTCTGTGATCACTTAAATGTTTGATGAAATCAAATGGAAGAAAAACAACAGTAGAATTCAGGGCTATGTTTAATAGTGAAAGTAAGAGCTTTTCCACACGTACAATGTGAAGGGAACTCAAGGAATTGGGACTGAACAGCTGTGTAGCCTTAGGAAAACCATTAACCAGTGAGGATAACTGTGAAGAAAATGCTTCAGTTTGCTAGCAAGCATAAAGATTGGACTCTGGAGCAATGGCAGAAGGTCATGTGGTCTGATGAGTCTGGACGCTCCCCATTCACCCCAGTGAGAATCTTTGGGATGTGCTGCTGGAGGCTTTGTGTAGTGGTCAGACTCTCCCATCATCAATACAACATATTGGCAAAAAGATAAGGCATACCGAATGGAAATAAATCTCATGATATTGCAGAAGCTTATCTAAACAGTGCCACAGTGAATGCGTGGTGAGCTAAACCCATGCAGATCACTGCTTCATACATGAAATAGATGTTCTGTTTGTTATTATTCTGCCTCCTTGCCCCACGATTAGCAGCATCATCATTATTGCTAAACACTGGGACCAAGTTCTTTTGTTGAGCTTTGTTAAGTGTTGCTGTTATAACCACCACTTATCAGAATCTGACTCTGGTAACGCAGTTTTGACTGCATTTGTGGCGTGTTTCGACCTGTGCACACAATTGAATACTCTTCTGTCCATCATTGTGGCCTGGCAGATCTTTTCTGGCCATAATAAGTTCTGAACAGAGCATCTCCAGAAAAAAATTGCCCTACTAAAATTTTCTGGGAGGGGGAACTTTGTGCTTGCTTTTAGGCTAACTTTCTTTTGAACTTGAACCCAGACAGATAGAGAGATATCAGCACAGGTATGCTAATGTCTTCTGGATTGCGGTGATAAGCTTGGACCTATAAATCATTTTGGTGAGCGTGGCAGCTGTCTGAATCCAAGAGCTGAGCTACAGTATGTGCGTACACAAAATCTTTCAAATGTAGCCGCTACAAAGGTGGCGGCCAATAAAGTTTTAGTTTTTGCTAACATTTTCTTTCACTGAGAAGGCTCAAGGTTGGAGGATACTGCCACGAATACTGTTCATTCATCTTCTGTAACCGATTGTCCTGTGAAGGGTCGCGGGGGGGTGCTGAAGCCTATTCCAGTTGTCACTGTGCGAGAGGTGGGGTACACCCTGGACAGGTCACCAGTCTATGGCAGGGTTAACACGAAGAGAAGACAATCATTCACACTCGCATGCACACCTACGGCCAATTCAGAATCACCCCACGAAGACACATAGTGAACATGCAAACTCCACGCGGAAAGGCCCAGTCAGCCCATGGATTTGAACCCGGACCATCATGCATATAATATTAAGTTAATGAAAAGGTTTTTCCAGAATATTATAGCACTGTAAATATGGACATTGATATTTTGGATATAAACTTATATCACTTTGTTATCATATCCAGTTAGATGTTATAATTAGCATTTGATTTGTTGATTTATGACCAAAGAAGATGAAATTCTCTCATGGCATTGATCCGTTACAGATCACTTCTGTTAGATCACAACAAACTTTGACTCTTAACATCCTACAACCAGTCTCTCGATTCTTTGTGTCCAAGTGAATGTTTGTGCAAACAAGAAAAAAAAGAGAAAAGAAACGAGAAAAAGGGGGCAACTATAAACCCCCTTAAACCTATGAAGGCACACCACTTGCACCATAATGCCAAACTCCATGTGCCTCATATCTGTTACGGTTTGGTCCGGGGGGAGTGGTAGGACCCAAGTGCTGGACAAAAGGCAGGGAGGCAGGAGTAGGCACAACTGGTTTAATAAAACAAAAGGGCAACAAAAAGCACTGCTGAAGTGGCAGGAATACAGAGAAACCAAACTTACAAAAAGACAAAAAAGGAAACAAGAGTCGCCAGAAAACACAGAGGAGCAAAAAAAAACACAAGACACTTGGGGAAACTAACTATTGGTAATGACGCAACAGGAAAGAAGGGGAAGCCAGGGCTATATATACACGCACGAGGAACCAAGGGGTGACGAGACACAGGTGACAGCAATCAAGAGACACAAGGTGAAACCAATGAACTAATCAACACAGAAAGACAAGGAGTAAAATCACAGGAAATCAAAAACTTACCAAAGTAAAACAGGAAACAGGGAGATAAGAAACATGAACAAAACTCAAAACGTGAACACAGAAAACACAGAACCATCACAATATCGACTGAAACTGTTTGCAGCCCTTGCAAATCAAGAGAGAATTACATTATGTGTGGTTTCTTTGTCATCTGGGAGTAAAATAATCTTTAATTCATTCCACAATACGGTTATCAGGCATTCTCCTGAATAATTTAACACCAGGTTGAGGTATGTACGTATGTTGTGTCACCCCGACAGTCTTCAAATGCAGTCGGCCCCCTGTTGTTTAGTATGTAAAGTGAGTATGTCTTGTGTATTTCAAAGAGTGCCGCATTTAAACTCATCCTCTCCCTGGAAACTGCAGACTGTTTCTTCCAGACTAAAAGCCGAGCAACAAGGGAAACGTTTTAGTCAGTTTGTTTGGAAAGGTTTCATAATAGTTCTGTCTGGACAATGCAACTCATACACATCCAACCCAACATGATGCAACATTAGAGGAGCAGCATGTCATATTTCCTGGTTCTCAGCACACGATAGCTAGAGAGGAGCTGTCTTAACTGCTATCTACTTAAGTTTGTACTTAGGTTTGCAATTTAATTCATTGTTAGAAATCTTTAAATCTGCATTTTGCATGCTCTTTACTTCTGACATCTGAAATTGCATTGTAAACCCGGTCTGCAAACCAGACCAGGTGGAGAATAGTACTGAATCAACGTGCAGTCATGTGTTGAGTGGTATGATATTTGTCTGTACAGCTTAGTCCTTTAAAATGGAAAAAACAAAAAGACAAAACATGTATATGTTTGCTTTAATTAAGGAAGGAATTTCCGATGAGGCTCTTCTCTCTGTAATGAGTCTTTCAGAAGGGAGTTGTTTTTTTTGACACTGCAGGGGTTTGTGCTTTACTCTGATAATTTACGTCAGGGAGACATTTGACAATGAGGCTGTTTTATAATCAAACACTGCTCCAATTATGTTTCTTAATTCAGCAGAACAGCCAGGTCTGTGAGCCAGCGGCTAATAACAGTGGTTCTTTTTTTCACGTTGAAAACCGAAAACACGACGAATCAAAATCCCTCACAAATGTATCTGAGGTTATTTTAAAAGGAAAGTACATTAAGCATAAGCAGTTCTAGATATTTTAGGAGCATGATATTATCACCCATGTTGCATCTAGCTCCCTATATTAGGTTAATATGAAGGTCCTAGTATTGAGTATCCATCATATATTACCAATATATACCCTAATAATTCTTTAATGAGACACTTTTCCTTAAAGTTCTTTTGCTGTTCATTGCTGAGCTTTGCCAACAGCATCTGTGTTGGAACGTAGATTCACTGAAAACTTGAGCACAGCTACAGTTGTTTTATAGAATGTATACAGCCAAAAGATGTCTCATATTTCCTTCAGTCTGGTGGTACATGTCAATCTGGAAAGAAACTGTTAAGTGAGACCCGTGAGTATCGATGCCCTCTGGCCTGTGGTGTCTCAGGGTCCTTCTGCCTGAGCAGAGACTGAGCTGTGGTGTTGTTCGCTGAGGATGCTCTGGGCCTTTTTCTTACAGCGTTGGACATAGATTGTCATGGAGGGGAGGTCAGAGCCGATGATCCTCTCTGCAGTCTTGATGATTTGTCGAAGAGCTCTTCTCTCGGCCTTGGTGACTGTCTGCCTGCTCCACTTCAGTCACTTCTCTATTGTATTTGCTCCTGAGTTCTTCTGTGCTGTCTGAGAGCTTAGCACAGAGACTTTGTTCAGCATCCTCACCACCTGAGGTCTGTCTATGAGGATACCTAAAATCCATTTACAGGTGGGTGTTGGTACTCCATGATCTGCCAGCTTCACAATCAGCTTCCTTGGCTAGATGGTAGTGAAGGTTGAGCTATAATCCAGGAAGAACATGCAGGCATATGTTCCATTAGTGTCCAAATGAGCCAGTGTGGAGTGACCAGGACCACCTTGTCATACTGTAGGGGGTCCACTCTGTCTGAGACCACAGAGTTTATGGACAGAAGAATCAGCTTTTCGAGGCACTTCATCGCCACTGATGTGCCACTGGTCTGATGTCATTCGGTGTAGTAGCATTTGAGTGTTTAGCGACCTGTACTACAACAGAAGACTTGAAGGATCGTGCAACTGTCTAATGTGTGAAAGAGGAGTTGAAGATGCCTTTGTACACCCCTCAGATCTCAGTTCTATGTGTTCTTGTTCTGTAGCTGGATAGCGATTGGATTCTTTGCCACAGGACTTGAGAGCTTCACACATTTTCCTGATCCTCACCCATATATCCACATTAAACCAGGGCTTTTGTTTGAGAAAAAAAACCCAAATAGTGAAGGAAGTAATAGCTAATGTAACTGTGTACGGTATCTGTGTAATCATGAATATTGTCTGTGCCTTCTTTGAAAATGTCTGTGGCCTCCAGGTAGCCCTGCATGTTTGCCAGTGCACTGTCAATCCATGTTTTAACAGTCCTGACTGGGTTACAGAATTGCAAACTGGTCAGACAGAAGTTACAGAAGTCTTTTGGGCATGCACAGCTGGAATTATTGTGCCACTGTGCGAACTGAACTAAAAGTTATTGTGCAGTAGTTTCGTGTAGATGTTTCACTGCTCATCCAAGTAACTACTTTAGTTCTAAATGACTGGTGGGGAGCTGTGGTTTAATTGGGAACATTATATGACTTTATCTAAGGAATGTTACTGTGACCCAGGGACTCCACTCTGAAGGTGTGAACACTGGTGAAAGCTAATAAGATTGTGTTGTGATGATAGCTGTCATGCTCTTCCATCAGAGACAATACAATACAGCACCATGCTCTATCATAACAATGGTCCCACTCCTCTGTCCTTTCCTCTTGCGTCTCCTCTGCTTTCATCACAGCTGGAAGGGAGTAAGATATGAAGAGAGGAAATGAGGAAACTTACTGAGGATGTACAAGCTGAGAAGTGAGAAGAGGGAATGGCCTCATGCCTCAGCTATAGTGAACACGATAGTTTAGCTCCATCTGTTGGCAGAAAGTTTTGATGCGCATACTGAGAATGACAGAAAATGGAAAAAAATGATGAGTAAACTATAAGCAATCTTGGCACACAAATATATATGTTTTAAGGTTGAACAAAATTCTTCTGGGATTTATGTGAGATCACTAAACTCAGACACAGATAAATGTATCCCATATTCTTCACTCACTTCACTGGCTACCCATTTCCGCTCGGATCAACTACAAAGTCTCCCTCCTCACATTCCAGTGCATCCATGGCAACGCCCCCCAGTACCTTAAAGAACTCCTCACCCCCCAGACCTCAGCACGCTCACTCCGCTCCACCAACAGCCACAGACTTCTCCCCCCAAGGACTAAGAGCCGCACACTGGGCGACCGAGCCTTCTGCTCCTCTGCTCCACGACTGTGGAACACCCTCCCTGAACACCTGAGGGTTCCACAGTCGATCGATTGCTTTAAAAAGGGCCTAAAAACGTACCTTTTTAAAAAATCTTTTAATCTGTAACTGCTCGCTCGAAATAACTGTTTTTAACTCCTGTTTTTAACCTATTTTCTTTCTTGGTTACTGTTGTAGCACTTTGAGATTTTTTAGTAAATATAAAGTGCGTTACAAATAAAATTTATTATTATTATTATTATAGCCAAATGTTCCCGTTTCCTTTCATCACAGTAAAAGATCATCACTTGGACTCCATCAGTACATTCCCACAGAGATCTGAGGATAGCAAGGGTTTACATAGTGACAGTAATCTTAGTCTACAGTCACTCCCTATGGTCAGGTTTAATCCAGATCCATATTTTCCAGTTTGACATCAGAACTGAGTCTTACTGATGTTATCCCTTGAAGGGAACAGTTGAAATTCACTTCTGATGAACACAATAAACCTGACCTGGGTTTTCTCAGTGTTATTAGAGCACAACCTCTGCAAACCTCTGGCCAAAGAAAGAATCCTTTTATGGTTTCCTTGTTGTTATTTGTTGTTGTTTGTTGTTGTTTGTGTGTGTTTCAAATTGACTTTGCTCAAGTGTTACCATAGAGGCATACACCACCTCCACTGCTATAGCCATGCTGGTCATTTCTGTAATGTATTTTGAGAGTGCCCTCATATTTGTTCCAGGACCGCTACAGGTTGCTCCACAGACAAGAAATAGGGTTATTGTTATATTACATGTACAGTGATGGAAGGACAATTGTGCTTAATAAAAATACTTATTAAGGAATTTTACTTGAAACTTGAAAAGAAACGTCATCTTACTTATTACTGTTGGTCTGTTCCTTCTGTCTCTTTCTTGTCAAAAACCTGACCATTTTTTGCTAGCTACATGCTAGCTACATGCTAGCTTGAGGAGCTGCTTGATAAATAGTGCAAACCGCCAGGTCTACACAGATTATGAGATCATGGACGATGTTTTTTGACTGGCAGAGAATCAGAAAGATGAGCATGGCAAATAACATTTAGATATAATATATTATTAATAATTATGTTTTGTGATAATGATTTCAACAAATAATTAGATTATACTTTATAATAATGGTTAAAAATAAATCTATTATATTTCAATTTTTCAATTTTTTCTTATCTTACCTCCAGTTGTCTGAGCCCCCCTAGCGCCCCCTGGTGTCTCTAAGAGGCCGCGGCCCCCACTTTGAAAACCACTGACTCAAAACATTCTCACACGAGAGCTGACAGTAGACAAAGAGAACCCAATAAAACAAAGTAAACTTATATATTATAGTTCTGTATTTATGTATTCAAGAAAATGAATCATTTGTATATAGGCTATTTGTGTGCGTTGCTACAGTATGTGAGGTTTTGTCATCAGTATCACCTGTTGTGCAGCTGTAACAGCAACTAAGCGTATCCGGTTATTGATGGAGCGGCTGGGAGGGGATTTTAGTGAATTAAAAGAAAAAGAAATCGTATTTTGTTTGATAATTATTTGATTTTCATCATAATCTTCATCGTCATCTTCATCATCCTCAGTCACTGACGTCATCACGTCAGAGCGGAACGAGAACGTGACATCAAAGGGAACCTTTTTGTCTTTGAAGTTCTTTGATGCGTTACGATGACGTCATATCCAAAACCTTTAGGGTCAACTCAGAGCAGAAGTTTCTCAACAATTAGCTACGATCAGCATCGATCAACGCACTCAGACAACCGTCAACCGACTCACGTCCGTCAGACACCGTCAGAATCTCCGAACAACCCGTTCACACACATCCGGCATCGTTAACCACAGTTAACGAGCGCCACCTCGAGGATTTAACTGTTTCCTACAACTGATAAATCCGGATCATAAATGCCTTCACAACAGGCATCGAGAAGAGCTCAGGCTCGCACCCACCAGGGTAACTTCCAACGTGCAGGAGTGCCCCCCAGCTCGGATATGCACTCACATCAGGCATCGCGCAGAGCTCCAGCTCGCGCCCCCCAGCATCGCCAGCACCAGGGTAACATGCAACCTGCAGGAGTGGCCCCCAGCTCAGATATGGGCCCACAACAGGGATCACAAAGAGCACAGACTCACACCCCCCAGCGTCCCAGGCCAAGGCAGGACATACAACCTAGAGAGATGTCCCAAAGCTCCGATGTGCTCACAGACAGAGAGGAACTTCATATTGCCAAATACCAAATTGAGGGGATGAAATCTGGATTGAACACAATGACAGGTCTTACGACCCAACAGGAGTTCGCAAATGCGCGGATGGAAATGAACAATCGCCGCTTACAGAGCAACCTGGGGAGACAGGTGTATATGGCCAACGAGAAGATCAGCCAGTTGGACAGAGCTTTAAGCATCGCAAGGAAAGAAGAGGAGCAGAGCCTGAAGAGAGAAGAAGAAATCTGCTCGCTCCGTGATGAACTAGAGTCATTAGAGAAACGCAAAGTCCTCTGGATGAACAATGCAGAGCAACTGAAGGCTACCTATGAGGCTGAGCTGACAAAGCTCAAGTCGACATACGACGCCCAGCGCAGCTCTTACCTGCAGCAAATGGAAGCTGAATGTCAGAAGAAGGTGAACCCGCTGCAGGAGCAGGTCACAGAGAAAGACAACCTGATCGACACCGTCAAGAATGAGCTATCGGCCATTTCATCTGAGCTCAGCCTCAAACAAACTGAACTGGACCAGAGCATCAACAAGTGTCGGGCTCTGGAGGAGAAGTTTAAGGAGAGGCTGGCTGAGGAGCGCAAGAGAAGTGAGGAAATGATTCTGGAGAAAGACCGGGAAATCTCCTCTATTCAAGAAACTCTTCACGCTCAGAAGACGGAGACAAAAACAGTCACAGATACATTGATGAAAACCTGTGACCAGATGAAGACTGACTTTGACAATGAGCTGAAAAAGCTCAATTCCACATACGACGTTCAGCGCAGCTCTGACCTGCAGCAAATGGAAAATGAACGTCAGAAGAAGGTGAACCAGCTGAAGGAGCAGGTCACAGAGAAAGACAACCTGATCGACACTGTAAGAAGTGACCATTTGGTCATTTCATCTGAACTCAGCCTCAAACAAGCTGAACTGGACCAGAGCATCAACAAGTGCCAGGCTCTGGAGGAGAAGTTCAAGGAGGAGCTGGCTGAGAGAGAGGAGAGAGAGGAGAGCAGACTGAAAGAGATGGAGAAGCTGTGGCTGGAGAAAGAAGAGGCCCTGAAGGAGAAAGCCAGCAAAGCCGAAGAAGACCTGAAGCTTGCGATCGCCCAAAACGTCCGCCTTCAAGAACCTGCCCTCCAGAACAAGAATACAAAGGAGGAGAAGAAGAGGAGCAGCATTGAAGAGGATGAAGCCACAGCGTCTCCACCGCAAGACGACATACAAGACAAGAGACACAGCTTCCCTAGAAAACAACCAAATACCAGTGACGATGAAGCTGCTGTATCTCCGTCTCAGGATGAACAGGAAGACGAGACGAGAAAGAAGAAACGTCACGGCTTGTGGTGCAGATTTCGCAAGATCATGAGTCGCCGCCACAGCGACACTACACCGGACTAGACACCTAGTCCCTTACCCTTACCCTCCCCATCCCCTTCCCCCTTTGTGAAGTTTCTCAGTCATCCAGCTCATGGGTCGTATCCAAATTACACTAAAGTTTTTAATTCGTTCATTTCAAATTTTAAAATTTAACCTAACCTACCTAAATTCTCTAATTCCAAACTCTAAATTTATAATTTCATATTCCTCCAAATTCTACAGACAACTGGACATTTTAAAAGCTTTACAAGAATTTTAAAAATGTTGCTCCACTCTTGCTTGGGGGTTCTTCAGCCCTAAGATATGAGTGGTGCAACCTGTCCAGTTGTATTTGTTCATACACCATGATCTGAGTGACTGACAGTCTTCACAAACATTACTACCCCAAAAATAAAAAATAATAATAAAAAAAAATCAGCATTAACTTCTGTGAGTGTGTATTAGCTTTAACGTAACATAGAACTTAAACTGTGTACATAAAGCACTAATCTTTAATAATCATGATGTCAGTGTCAAGTTGAAGTTTTAATGAATGATTCAGGTTTAAGTATTTATTTACAGGATATTAAGGTTTCTGTGTGTTTCACTCTGTGTCACATTAACATGTTGCAATGTATTCTTTCTTTACCCACCACATAATTCATACTTTCTTTATAAACATTATAAACCATTACAACAATGGATTTCCTGCTTGGCTGCAGAAGAGTAAACCCAAATCTGTGTTTCAGTTTAAATAAACTCAAATCTGAAAACAAAAACTGCACAAACCTTTGAGACGGTAGTAATTTATGTATTTATTTTCTGTCATATGAATTATAATCACAAGTAAACCACACAGAGTATTCAAGTTATTGCATCTAAATCTCAATAAGCTGTTTGGAAGACGCCACAGATTATTGACATGAAACGCAGCATCAGGAAAATAAAATCCTGAAGATTGTTCCCAATGTTTCAGTTCAACATATGTTTAGAAATCTCAGACAGATCGCTGCTGTTAATTAAACACAAATTTCAAGTGCAGAATACTAAAAATGACGCACTCTTGTGTCAAACAGTGCAAACACTTGAAGCATTTTAGGTTTTCTTAGGAAAAGACGTGTGTGTGTGGCTTACAATGCTGGAAAAAGACAAAATATTTAATGCACGACACCGTTTTTTTTTTTTTTTTAAATAGGATCTTTAAAGAGAGAGGCAGTGACATGTTTGTAACAGTACAGGTGTATTGTGCTAATTTATTAACAATAAGGTACAAACGTATATTAAAACAAAAAAAATCAAAAAAAGCGCTGCCAATTTAATTTTAAACACATTAAAGAATGTGTGTGTGCGTGCGTGCGGGCGTGCATTTGAGGGCCTATAAGAGTCTGGCCCAGAGGCCTCTGAATTCTTAATCCAGCCTTGTATGTATGTATCTCTTTCTCGCATAATTACAGAGGGAAATGACAGTTTTTACTGGATTGCATTTGACAGTTATTCATTCTAATTAATAATCAGCGTACTTTTTCTTTCCATGCATCCTACAACTTTGTTATCTTGATTGTCCATAGTGTAAATTGTTTGGTCCTATTGGGTCATGTAAATGACACTGACATGACTTTTAAGATTTATAATTTAAAAGGTGCATTGTGATCTGAGAAAATACACTGTATACTGTAAAGTCCTGTGATTTACAACCAACTTTGTGCAACGTCTGAACTCCTCACCATGTTGCTTTATGTTTTAGTTAGTCTCCAAAAAAGTAATTGCTCCTATAAACATCTCATATGGTTTCATTTAAGAAACGTTTCTCTCTTGTGTGCAAATTCTACACAAACAACAGTTAAACAAAAGTACATGAAAACATAATAAACTGATAAAGACAATAAGATCTTCTTCTTCTTGCACCCTGTTACCGTTTGAAGGGGCCAAAGAGGAATCTAACTGTATTTAAATGACAGTAATAAGACATTTTCATGTTGAATGAGTACATTGACATTTCATTTTTAATCGTTAGCACATAATACTTCTGTACTTTGACTAAAATGGATTTTGAATGTAGTACACCAGTACTACTGGAGCATTATCAGGGACGATTCTGCAGGAGACGTTTGAGTAGACGTGAGCCTTCAACCGACAGAAGGGGGCAGCAGTGAGCAGTGTGAGCCTCTGGTTCAGAGTCTACGCAATGATAAAGGTCACTGTATTAATCTGGCCGGCCTGCAGGATCGTGACGCGCACGTCTTTACATGCGCACGTTTCTTCATAGCGTAGAGAATCGTTCTATTACCCGACTACACTTACATTAGGTGCAATAGTGAGTGGTACAGAACAACAACACCCCACTGTGTGTTTTTTGCCACAGTGGCTCAGTCAGTGCGTCCCCTCCCCTCCATACCCGTTTCTCGCGGACGCGCTCAATGACCTGCAGATTCATGAACGCGCGCCGTCCTTCTGCACGGATGGGATCAGCGAGAGGGACGCGAATGAAAGGTAACCAGCTTTACAGGCATTTCCTCGCAGCGTGCTGCAGTAGCACGGTTCTCTGCTGCTTCAGGGGGCGCAGAGCAATCGGCGCGTCTCGCTTTATGTCGGGGTTTAGTGAAACGTAGGCCTGGTGGGCAACCAAACACACGGGCTGCCCCACGAATCAGTACGCCACGAGAAACTCTGGCTATTAAGCAGCGACGTCGGGGAGATTCCTCCTGATTGAGGAGTGAAGCTGCTTTCTGAGGTTTGTTAGTTCGCTGCAGGCGCCTCGACAATCCACAGTTTAGTGAGTCCAACTGGTTCCACGGAGAACGCACTGTGCTCCATTTAAACCTGATAGCTAACACGCACATAGCGCGAAGAGTCACTGTCACTGACTAGAGATGATTTGTACCTGCCATTTAAACGCCTAAAAAATGTCTACAACCAGGTTAGACTCCTAGGTCTTCAAGTTCCCTGACATGTGATACTTTGAGGGCTGCTGACTGGAGCCCTCCAAGTTAAAGAGTCAACTCTGACATTTATATGACAGCCTGCACAGACCAGGCTGAGCTGCTGGTCCAGCCTGTCAGTTTACCCTCAACCTGCAGCTGCTACTGTATGAAGGTCTGTGAATAACAAGGCGGCTGGCCTGACGGACTGTCACTGCTTCACTACACCACATCAGGAAAAACAACTCCAAACTCTGTGCTGTATCCAACAATTCCAGCATAATGATGATATTCTGATCACTTTTCTGCTCGTGTAACCATCAAAACTAAGACGTATTGACTATCTGCAGTTCTGAAACAGTTTTAACTGCTTCTGTCTAGTGATGCATGTTACTGTGTTCTTATTTTCAGGCCGGCGTGACGATTCCTCCCTCTCTTCTTGCTCCTACAAGCAGCAGCCTCACAGATAGAGTTGGCAGCCTGCAAGAAGTCTGTTGCAAATAGTGCTTCTCCTCATGGAAAATACCTCCTCCGTGCAGCCCAGCCCATGCTACACCTTGTTTCATATCACCCACAGCAAACAACCGCTCGATAGCGTCCGCTTTTTACTGGCTGTAATCTAGATGTCAGAGGACCAAAATACTAGACACGGCTGAAGAAAAGACTTTGGAGAAACTTTTTTTTTTTTTTTTGTTTTGTTCTGAGAAGTTTTTGTTCAATCGGCTGCAACAATGGGGGCCACAGGCTATGCCTACTATCGTGTCGTCATCTTCATCTGCATGTTCATCGGCTACTCGCTGTATTTCTTTAACAGAAAGACCTTCTCCTTTGTCATGCCCTCTGTGATGGAGGAGATAGAGCTGGACAAAGATGACTTAGGTGAGGCAAATACACAAACTGCATGTGTATTTCCTTTTCTTGTTCTTGGGCCTGGTTTAAGAAAAGCTTCTTTAAGCAGTATTTAAGTCTATAATAAGTCTGTTGTTTGAGGAAAGGATTTTGCAGCAATGCCTCAGTCTGGCTTATTGGTCTCACCTGATCTGTTACTGAGCTCAGATATTGAACACCGATATTGTTGGACTGACCCCCTCCTCCCTCTGGTTGCACACTGGGTGTATTGTCTTACTCACCTTATTGCTATATTGGTTCAGCATTGCTGCTATTCCAAACAAAGTTTTCTCATTGCCTGAGTGTAGAGTTGCTAATAGCTCAGGAGAAATGAACAGCCAAGGGAGGTGCTGGTCACAGCTCATCTGCGATGCAACTCAAGGAAAGACTGCAGCCTTCCAGGAGCCTGTGTTGGGGCCTGTGTCGACACAGTGGTGCTTTAAGCAAAATCTAAAGTCAGCATGCTAACATGGTCATTAGAGGTCAAAGGTCAAATAGGTTTTCATTTCAACCTATAGTAAATAGTAAGATGAGAGGATGTTCCTCCAGGACCATTTAGTTACATAGAGGCTGAGGGACTGAGAATAAATTGAGCAAGCTTATACACTACAAAACAGTTCACATGGTGCAGACAGTGCATTATGACTAACATGCAGATGTTCATAAGACAAAGACATAAGAGATTGGTTTAGTGAGTGGGGCATGCTAACATTAGCTTGTTACCAAACTCAAGGGTTTGGTCGTAACCTTCGAAAACTTAAAAGATGAGATTTACCAAAGTCTTTAGTTCATACCCTGTGGACCATGAATGTGTGCATTCAAATGTCAGCCATATAACAGAAAACAGCTGTTGTGATATCTTAGTCTGGACCAAACTCTTTGTTCTATACATTATCATAATGAACCAGTTCATATGTGTCAGAAGTTAATCTCATTATTGATTTTCAGTGGTTGGGATACGTAAACTTCCAGCCCTCTTCTTTAACCTCTATTGTGTCCCTGCAGGTCTGATCACCAGTAGCCAGACCATGGCCTACGCAATCAGTAAGTTCATCAGTGGCGTGCTGTCCGATCAGATCAGCGCCCGCTGGCTTTTTTCCATCGGCCTCTTCCTCGTAGGGGGCATCAACGTAGTCTTCTCCTGGTCCTCCTCTGTCTCCATGTTCTCCCTGCTCTGGTTCATCAACGGCTTGGGACAAGGCTGTGGCTGGCCCCCGTGTGGGAAGGTTCTGCGCAAGGTAACGTCATTCTTTGGAACTGTAATGTTCTCAACATGTCGACTGCAGTTATTCTGGGCAGCTAGTGAAAGGGTGTAACACACTGGGGTTGTACGCTGAAAACATGCACCTGTCTGCTGGCGGTTTGTTGTTTTTAGAGGCAGGAGTAGTAATGCTGGCCGTAGTAATGGTTTGAGAAACTAAAGGATTGCACAATAATCTGTCAGGTCTTTTGTATAAATAGCTTTGGGAATTGCTTTAAATAAATTGTTGGGTCATTGAGGTCTCAGTGCAGTAAATGGTGTCAGTTGTAAGCTTTCAACGTCCATATCGTTGCGCAAACCCTAATGCATTCTGCTCTCAGAGACAACTTGAGGCTTGTAAGAAGCTGCCTTAAAAGTAGCAGTGTGAAAAAGCTGGGGAATAAATAGGCTTTGGCATGTGTTCAGCCTGTGGTAGAGGATCAGATTACAGGAGAATGTATTTATAGAGGATTCTCAGCAGATCTTTCCGAAAGAATAGTAACTTTTACCAAAGGTGTTTTCCTCCTCCGACGAGAGCAATCGTCTTTAATAGCTCCGAGTCTGTTCCACAGCTGAGTAACATCCACACACTTTGGATTAACACGGTGTTAAATCACCCTGTGGCTGCTTTAAGTGTTCGCCCGGTAGATTCTCATATAACTAGTTACTCTGCTGGATAGGCAGTGTGAGGAATGTTTATGACGGCCTCAGCTGGATTACATCATGAGTGCATGTGGCTCTGATGCCATTTCTCCAGAAGCTGTAAAATAACAGAAAAAAAGTGCTCCACTTTTTAAAGAGGAAGTGCTATAAATGCAAAGTCTGGTGATCACTGGCTCAAACCTTTTGGACACTGTGCTACTTTTACCATAAATGGGGTATTTACTAACCTGTATATGAAAAGGAATACAGATCTGCATTCTCTGATTCAGACTGGATTATAGGGTTTTAGTGTGCTGACTGGCCTTTTCTCCTCTGTGTTTCTTGTTTCATCAGTGGTATGAGCCCTCACAGTTTGGAACATGGTGGTCTGTGCTGTCCTGCAGCATGAACCTGGCTGGGAGTCTGGGTCCAATCCTGGTCACGGTGCTGCTGCAGTACTACGACTGGAGGACTATTCTGACCATGTCAGGCATCTTCTGTGCTTCCTTCTCACTCGTTTGTCTGGTGTTCGTGAAAAATGAGCCCAAGGACGTGGGCCTGCCCAGTATCGAGGCTGCAGCCAAGAAGGGGGTGAAGGGAGGTGAGCAAAGCAACAAGCAGAGAGGCATCATCCGTTCAGATGGTTGGAGTCAAATGGTGATATATTGGTCCCATGTTGGTAACAACATCCCAGCAGTTGGTCTGTGCCCACCTTTTGTAATATTAATGAGTAAAGTACCTACCTGGTATGATGAACCTTTGGCAACTACCAAAAGTGTCTAAGTGCTATGCCCAGCAGGTTTGTATCTGAAATCATAACCACTGTTTGCGAGTATAAATACATCCTCTGTGTTGTGTCCTCAGTATTCCACAAAGGAATGAAAAAGTAATATCCATGATGACTATTGGTGTGTAAAGTGTGTCAAAGATTACTACTCCTCTTCATTATGCAGCATGTGAAGTGGTGAATGAATGACCAGGGAAGTAGAAGGATCAACCAAACACATATTTAGGAGTTAGGTGGAGTAGCCTAACGTATTTAATGGAACAATAAGTCGATTATTACAATTTGAAAAACAGATGTGTTTACTGAATTTCAGTAACCAACAGCAAACACAGCTTCTAATTACAGTTGTTGAGCCAAGTGTTTTCTTCTCTAAGAGAATCTCTTCCAGAACTTGTGATCAAAGCTTGGTGATAAGTAGGGATGTCCCAGTAGGTATCGGGAGAAGAGCTGAAGCTGTTGTAGCTGTTTTAGGGTGGACCGATGTCATATTAAACCCTATTCATTAAGAGTGGGATGTCACTTAAGTTCATATGGTGTAAAGGCAGATGAGTGAATACTTCTGGCAATATAGTGTATCAAAGTTACCCAAAAACATGAACAACAAGCACTGAACGCTGCGTTTAAAAGAAGAAAAGTTTCCTGAGGACAGAGTCAAAGAAAAAAATGTTCCAGAGAGGGTTCCAGAGTTTATGAGCTAGATGACCAGCACATTTATGAATCTCTTGATACTATATTAATCATGACAGCCCAATTTATTGGACTTAATCCAGTTGCATGGTACACACATGATCTAGGAGAATGCAAGGAAGACAAGAAAACAGATACTCAATATTAAGAGATTGGTATCGGATCACTGGGAAAGTAACTTGACCGACATATCCAGCATCACTACAGGACTACAGGATACTCTCTGCAGATGTAATCTTACAGACTAGATTTTGAGAGAGCTTAGATGGCAACATCATGTGTTGCACATGCGGTGCAGAAAATGTAATAATGCTGTACACAAGGCCAATCTCTTGCTGTGTCTATTCTCTCCAGGGAACAGTGAGAGCACCCTGAGTGAATTCCTCCTCTCTCCTTTCCTGTGGGTGCTCTCTCTGGGTTACCTGGTGGTATTCGGGGTGAAGACAGCAGCCACTGACTGGGGGCAGCTGTTCCTCATGCAAGAGAAAGGACAGACCGCTCTCATGGGTATGCACTTAAATCGCCGCCTCTCACTTGGTTATCATATAATGTGCCGTGTTCCAGGTGCTGACATCAGCTGTGTTGCTAACAGGCAGTACCTACATGAGTGCCTTGGAGGTGGGAGGTTTTGTGGGCAGCCTTGCGTCAGGCTTAATCTCAGATAGATCTGTAGCCCGGGTGAGTAACACAAACAACGGCGCTTATCTATTCAGTTACAGCGTTTTAAAAATCCTCTCTTTGCCTTTCTCCAGCAAGGTTTGGGCACCCATGGCAACCCTCGCCATGGCCTGCTCATCGCCATGATGGCGGGCATGTACGTGTCCATGTACCTCTTCAGAGTGACCATCACACCTGACATCCCAGAGGTAGTTTGACAGTTTCCTCTCATCGCTGTGGAAATGTTGCTAGAAATGAAAATATTCTAAGAACTCGTGTCTTTTCTCAGGAGGCTCCTCTTTGGGTCCAAGTCATTCACCCTGTGTCTGTCCTCATTGGCGTGTCAGAAAAAGAGGTACGCCATTTCAGAAAAGCTTTTTGGATGAATGCCCTCTGCGGTATGCCATCGGATTTAAGAGCACTTCACATTTTCTTCTGGTCTTTCACAGATTTGGATCCTCTTCCTTGGTGCTATATTTGGATTTTCTTCTTACGGACCAATTGCCTTGTTTGGAGTGATAGCCAGTGAAAGTGCCCCTTCAAATTTCTGCGGAACCTCTCATGCTGTTGTGGCTCTGATGGCTAACGGTAAGCTGCAGGTTCACATGACCGAAAAAAAATAAAAAAATGACTGTTGTGTTTTATTGTTGATGCTTCCCTGGGGCTAAATAAACTCTCTATTTGTCACAGTGGGGGCTTTCATGGCGGGGCTTCCCTTCAGCACTGTTGCCAAACAGTACAACTGGGACATGGCTTTCTGGGTAGCCGAGGTGTTAATGGCGATCGCCACCGTCGGGTTCTTCCTCGTGCGCAACATGCGCACCAAAATGGGACGGATCGCAGAGAAAATGGACTAATGTCTTGGAATGAACCAATTCGTACCAATGGATTTTTCCGTATGGAAGATACTGTATAGAAATACAACTCCAACATGACAAATGAATTGAGTTGATTTAGATACTCAGGGTCAGCGTAGATCATTACATCTCTTTAAATTCACAATCAGATAGTCACATGTAGATTTTGTCATGCAGTAGATCATAATTGTTCACCACAAGCTTATATCTTCATGCTTCCACTTAATGTTTGAAACCTTGTTTTCCTTGAAAACACTTTACACACGTTAATAGAAACACACAAACCTGATTGTGGGTGGATTTTCTTGAGATGAGATAAATTGTACGTGCTGTTTATTGCACACCCTGCCTTCAGTGGAGGTGAGTTACAGTATATTTAACTTAATGAATGTCGACCATGGGGTCTGTACGTTCTAGACTATTTGCACAAATTTGTAGCATGTGTCATTGTTCATTTTACTGTTACCATGAGTATTTGTAAAAACAGGTTCATTATTTCACTGACATGAGGCCATTAGAGAACATGTTATTTTTATACACTGTTGTAGACTAAATAATACAGAACAGCAGTTTGATGCAGTCTTCTAACGTCAGCTTTTCTGATCAGACACATTTCTAAAGATTAAAAAGTCTCCCACGTTTGCTGCACGACAGCTGATAATGTTACTGCCGTTGTAGTTGTGTACAGCAGTTACAGTGCTGGATTATATACTGTTAGATAACTCATCTCAAAAATCTGATCTCTGTTCTACTGGATTTGTACATTGGACAAAGAGTTCTAATAAATAAGAAAATGGTTCACTTAGTCTATGTTTATCTGTAAACTGTCTGTACTTGTCTGGGTTTGAACTCACCGGCCGCCCAGGGCCTTTCTACGTGGAGTTTGCGTGTCGTCCCTGTGCCTGCGTGTTTTTTCTCCTGCTTCCTCCCACCGTCTAAAGACAAGCTTGTTAGGTGAATTGTTGATTCTAAATTGGGTGTATGTGTGCATGTGAGTGTGAGCTTGTTTGTCTTTCTGTGTTAGCCCTGTGATAGACTGGCGACCTGTCCAGGATGTACCCTGCCTCCCACTAAATGTCAGCTGGGATAGGCTCCAGGCTGGGCTAGTGGTACTAGATAATGGATAAATGGAGGTATGGAAAACATAAACTGCCGTTCCAATGTTTAGTCATCAGAATCCCTATTAAATATTATGACGCCGGAGTCGCTAATCTTGCTTCTCTTAAAAGTACATCATTAAAGTAGGATAAATAAAAACAATGATACTAACGCGATTATAAATGTCACACTATTGTTAGCTGGAGCTGTTACTTAAGAAATACACAGCTTATTTTTTGTGGATATTTAAGTTGATCAGAGAATGAATTCGGTGCTTTCTTTTTAGATAGAAACAATTCACAGCTGAGTTGAACTACAGGCATTCAGCCAGTGCACTTTTCATACATTTTTGATTCACCGTAGACTGGCGTCATTGAGTCTAAATGAGATAAAGCATTGTAATGTTGATTCCAGTGAATCCAGATTCATCCCAATAAATAAGATAGCCGTGTCAGGAGATAGATTCAGAAGTAAAGTCAATATTTGTTTTTGACAGATTCAAATGGACCCACCATAAATTAATTTGATTACATGGCTAGGCGTGCGCTGCAGATTCCTCCTTTCACAGTTACATGGAGAGGGCTTTAGAAGAAAACAGCAAATCAATAAAAAAAATTAATGAAGTTATGAATTTCAGTTGACAAGACCACGTTCTTTATTTTTGCATTTAAAGGCTGCAGCTAATGGTAGGTGGTATTTCAGTCATAAGCAATGAGGTTCAATGCTGTGTGACACATAAACATTGTTTCAGCTGCATCAGATATAGTTTAATAAGAATTTAGTTCTCTATATTCCTCCTCACGTCTCTCAGAGCCCCATCAGAGCCGTTAGAGAGCGTGCTGCAGCGACTGCGTCAAAGATGCATAGGGACGCACAATATCAGTTTGTTTACAACTGTTGTTGTTGTCACTGAGGAAACACCGTTTTGGCTAAACTGGTGAAAACAGTCACTAAATGAGAAAGAGTGCAGGAATAAAGAGC
This sequence comes from Planiliza haematocheilus, assembly GCA_005024645.1. Lineage (NCBI taxonomy): Eukaryota > Metazoa > Chordata > Actinopteri > Mugiliformes > Mugilidae > Planiliza > Planiliza haematocheilus. The sequence continues at coordinate 7,498,569 of SRSE01000276.1, forward strand.
TGATAAAGCAGTGGGCTAATGTGCAGCTGTCCGTGGTGCTGAAGCTGGGCTCTCATCAGCTTTTATTGGGACAGACCTGGTAAAATTGTTATTTTAAGAGATTCAGTAAAAGTAATAAACCGTATACTCAACATAACTCACAAGTAAACATGCCACCTTCAGATGATTTAAGGGCTCTTTGCTTTAATATCTGAAACCAAACACACAATGTCATCAATTTTATAATCTGATCATATATATGCACCATTACCAAAAATAAATTCACAGTATGCATTTGTCTACTCACTCACGGTGGCCTAGTCCTTACCTCTGCTTTAACAACTTCTACAGTGTTGTGTCGGTAACCGTAACAATGAAGTAACTTTTCAAAGTGAAACAGCATAACAACTACCAACTGAGTTTTATTGGTTTGTTGATAACAATCATCACACAGGTACATCTATAAACAATTAAAAAGAAACTGCACACTTGTACTTGATACAGATACCTAAAACCCACATGGATATTGCTACTGCTGGTATGCATTTGACATTTCAAATAAATGTACAGTTTGTCTGTTAGCCTTTAAGAAGCCAGGTTTTAACGGTTACATACCTCATTAGCTTGGCTAAGAAAAAACAATTCCATTTGTATCATCCTTACAATGTACCTTTACGCACTGCATATAGAAAGATTGAAAACCTTTTTCACAGCAGCTATACAAATTTATTGCAATGCTATCACAGAACAGAGACACAACCAATACACGCGATGCACAGTTTTGAAAGGGAAAGATCTGGTACTAGGGATTTTAGGTTTATTGATCAGATTTGTTAAGAAAACTGCATGAGTACAAGAGTTAACAAATAGGAACAAAGCTTACAAACATTCTAAAACACTGTTTTTCATTATAAACAATAAAACAATGAGTTGCCCTGTGACTTTTTCCATCCCCACCCCAGCACAGATTACAGACACTGTCCCTTATAAAGCATATGGAATGTAAGCCACGCAGGCAAGCTCTTCCGGTTGTTTCCCCAGCTCCTGTGAATGTCATGTTTGTGTTGACACAGTAACCTGCCCTGCGCCCTCCCTTCCTTCACATTTAAAACTGAAATAAAATCCACTGACAGTTACAACAAAGACCGCAATTCATGGCGATGCAAAATTGTGGGATGTGATGAAATTCCCGTCTCCAAATTGACTTTTTTTTTTCTTTCATTAAAAAAAAGTGTTCTCTACAATCAAACTACTAAAAAACCTGTATTTAGAAAATAGTTGATAAAAATATTCCCCTGAATTGTACAAGAAAAGAGGTACAGGGAGCACTGGTAAAAGACATGACTGGAGAGATGTTATTCAGCTGCCTCATCTTTTTGATCAGCTACATCTGTAGCAGGTGCCTGGAAGACAAAATTGAGGGTGTTTACGTTCCATCAATGAGATGAAATATTGTTTATGGTAAACACATTGCTTCACAAGCCTTACCTCATCCTCAGCTTTGGCTTCGCCATTTTCTGCAGGGGCCTCTGGTGCTTTCTCTTCAGGCTTGGCTTTCTCCACATCCTTAGCTTTCTTAGGCTTAGCGGGTGCCTTTTGCTAAAAGAAATATTATCCATATTACCCACAGTGATAATGAACAGTTGAACAACAAATGACTGAAAGTAAACAAAATAAGTTCCTACCTTTGGCTTAGGTTTGGGCTCTGCCTTTGCAGGGGCAGGCCTCTGTGGAGAAGAAAATAATTGATGTCAGAACTGAGAATCCAGTGACTAGCGAGCATTTTTTTTTTCTATGACAGACAGGCTTCAATGTACTTACATCTTTCAACCTGAGAGATCTCCTCTTGGGCTGCAGAGAGTGAACAGACATTGAGATTATTTTTAACATTCAGTCTGAGACAGGGGCTCTAACTGATGGGATGTTACTGACCCCTGGTGGGTGTGCACGCTGTTTAATTATTTTTAAACACCAAAAAAAAAAAAAAACATAATTGAGATTAATCCTTACCGCTGAGTCTCCTCCTGCAGCTGCCTGTAAGGTAGAAGAATATAATCAAGTTAAGGAAGCTGTCTGGGCTCTGATATGCAGGGGTTAATTGGTGGTGGGAGTGGGAAGGGGATTTAAGTATTAGTTATGTAACTCAAAAGTGGGTGTTGCCTGACAGATTACTAGCCTATGGCTGCACACACAGCTTCATATATGATTTAAGTGAGAGAGCCAATAATTTGATTGGTTGATTTCGTTGTGATATGATAGAAAATCTTACACAATTGGTTTGTAGCCTGAAATAACAATAATAATATATATACGCCTGTTAAAACTGCATTACATTATGACAGGTTGCTAGCAAAACAATAAAGAAATAAAAAAGATGGCCTTTGACATGCTGGACTGCTGAAGTCAGGGTCTGGCGGGTTGATATAATGGCATAATGTAGTTAAAGAGCGGCATGTGGCGGTGCTCTCCTCTTGCTCCTGTTAGTGATTTGCCTACTGTAGAACACCGGTGAAGGAGGGGGCGGACTCCGCCTCCTCACGACGCATCCATTCATTGGTAATAAATGGGATTGCCAGTGTCCGGAGAAAACGGAGCTGCACAGTCAAGCGTTCCCGCCATTAATTTGAAAAAGAGTCACTCCGAGATGCTCAGCGGCTCCGTCGGTCTGCTAGCAGAATCTACTAGAACCCCCAGCAACAGGAGCTGCGCCGCGCTGCTGACGGAGGCTCGCCATTGCATAACCTACAACTGGCCTGAGCCGACGGCACACAGACAGCCAACGAGCTAGCGCGACGGACGCCTTCCAAGAAACGTTTTCACCGAGGAAAATAAACACTGTCGTGCACGGGCTCACGCGCGCGCGCGTATGCTAGTTTTGTGATAGAATGACGTATATTAAAGCAAATTAAAAGTGAGGGAATACAGAGGAAAAAGGCATAAGCGAGACACAGTGACCACACAAAACAACAACAACGACATAACAGCCAACTCCCACCGAACAATGTTATTACAGTATTCAACGTTTTTAGCGTCGCTCTCGTTTTCTCTCAGAGAGAAACTTCAGCATGCAGCGTGACGGCCCCCCTTCGAAAACAATCAATATGCCGCCAACTTTCTCTGCAGAAAATGCTTTCAATCTACACACACACCGACTACTTCTTCGTCGGACACTGCAAGTGAACGTATTTTAACGCGAATACAGCGGTGCATGTCACCATTATCGCCGCCAAAAGAAACCCCCGGCACACGGAAAACCCCCGGGCACAAAGATAATCACTGCACGAAATAGGAACAACCAAGAATCGACCACTTCACAAAATCAAAACAGACGCTACACAGCCACTAAACCCTTGGCTGCAAGGCACAGCGTGGTCGACATTCATTTTGGTAAACACAAAACTGACATTTGTAGCAACATTTCAACAACTCTGACCGCAAGCTGTAAGAAGCCCATTTCATAAACTGTCGGTTATAAATACTGTATCACTGAATGCATGAAAGATATCGGTCTACTCACTTTGCTCCTTTTAGGCATGGTTGGTTTGTATGTGGTGCTTTTTTTATAAAAAAGAAAAACAGCTAAATGTTACAGGATACAGGAGGAAATACAGTGGTATATTGTGGATAAAGCTGTGCCCGTACAGTCTAATACAGCGCAGCGAGACGTTAATGTTCCATTGGAAGAAAAACTAGCTCAAACCGGATTGGATTCTCCCCCTCCCTCCCTATTCAAACCGTTATAGTTCCTGCCTGATTGACGGCGCTTTACCCCGCCCCCGCTGCACGCTGATTGGACGACACGGTGGTCAGTAACACGATTTCAAATCTGTGCTCTTACCTGTGTGGATACGTCACACGTCAGTCAACAAATATGGCGAGCTATTTGTCTTTCTGTGCAGCCATCTGCTACAACGAGGCAAAATTGTCATTACAGCTGCCTTCCACCTTGCTTGGAAATGCTTTTGTTTCCCTCTTCATCCCTGCAACATATTTTCATGGCATTCCGGAATTTTGCACATGCATGCACGTGAATCCAAACACAGTGAATCTGAATGACGCATATGTGGCATATGTTTTTTTTTTTTTTCTTGCAGAAGATTGAGAAAGGGGTGTGTGCTCCTCTGGCCAAGTCTTTGTAATTTAGCTCGCGAAAATGGCGACAGGATGCATGTGTGCACAGTTCCTTTCGTGTGTGTGCTCTTGTGCAACCTCCACGGGGTGAAGTCTCCGTCCACTTGCTCCATCGTGTGCGTGCAGTCCAAATATGACTTCAGTGGAAACAAGTGCGGTGGCTCTGTGCTGAAGTCATTTCACACTTTTCAACGCGGACACATTCATTCATTTGCCCCAAGTGAATCACTCTGCCTCTCATTTCTCCACTGCCCCGAGTGAACTAGTCCACATGAGTAGGCCTGCTGCACAGATCGCAAATAATAAACGATAATTATAATAAATATTTATGTCTCATGCTGCAGTTAATGCAGAAAAAAACATAATTAGCTTCCATTTCGTGCACTAAATGAGTTAATAATTGAGAATGAATTTTTATTTGGTTGCAAGGGGCAGACAAGAATGAATTAAAAATAATAAGCATGCTCCCTGTTGAGTTTTCCTTATATTAGAAAATTGAGTGCTGTGTCTTCTCAGAGCCTCATATAAATATTATTCAGCTCTTTTTGGACCACATTATAATACAAAATACTATAAAGGTGTAGTCCACAAAAACAAAAAAAGAATAGAATAGAACGCCTTCAATGCCTCGTCATTCCAACCCTATGCAGCAGGTGCAGAACAAATTACGATTACGGTCCTCCAGAACCGTGGTGCTGCATAAGAAAGAACAACACAAGTAAAATGCAAGTGTGCAACAAATGCAACGGGGCACTAACACAGCAAACAGCGCAAGACAGTACACTGAGACAGAAAATTATCCAGGAGTACTATATAGTCGGGAGCAGAATAGACAAGAAACAGATTCTGAAAACTTCATTTGTCCCAAAGGGGTAAGAAAACACTTTAAAATATATATAATATATATATAAAAAAAGTTCAAACCATTCATATGTGGTTGCCATGTAAACGGCTGTATGAACAACACAGGCTCATATAGCAGAGGGTTAACATATTGTAAAGATAATAATAATTATTAGCAAACATAGTGACTATAGTACTATATTATGGCTGTAATTTGTAATTTGGCAGTAATTTTGAGTGTGGACTTAAAATGTCCACCATACTATTGACCAAGTATCATTTTGGAGATTTATGAATTTTTGATACAATTTTGCTCAGAATCGTGCATGGGCCTTCTTGTTTCTTTTCTCTGCTACTGCTGGTGTAAACATTAAACTCAGGTTAGATTCACAGTGAGGTGCCATTTCCTGGATGAATTTGGCGGCCGTTTGAGAACTCAGCAAATTAGATTCAGTTTGTAGTATCCTCCCAGCACGTCACACCTTACCGCTAACAAATGCTAGAATACACACAGTGTTCCCTTTAACAGTTAAGCTTGTCTGATTTGAAAGTGAAGTAGCAATTAATCAGTTTAATGTCAGAGCTGGGGTCAAAACCCAGAGTACTTTCATTTATTGTTTTATAATATAGAGTCAAAGGTAGATGCAGCATACGTAAATGTTTCATAAGTAAAATACAAGATTTTAATTTATGGTAAACAAGGTTTCATTTAAAAATACTTAAATGAAAACAAGACCCACGTTTGCAACAAAGACAAGCCTCTTTTGACACATTCATTCACAAAGTTTGGTCAAACAAAATGTTTCTGCACTCCCTGTAGGCAGAGAGGTGATAGTAATTACTCTGGGTCACATGTTGCTAGTATTATGGTAATGGTTTCAGAAGTTTGCTTTTCCCCGGCACAAAGACAGGGTGGGTGGTGCATAAATTACCAGTATCTCATGTTGTTGTTCAAAACAATGAGCTTCACTGAAACATCAAAGTTTTGCAGCAGAAACGTCTCCTGTAGTAAATGTGTAAACTTTGACGGCATTAGCCAGTTCTACAGGTTTCTAATTTACATGTTTACTGCTTGACATTGGAGGCCCGGGAACGTTAGATGTTGTTTAATGAAAGTGAATGTGCCTTTTGGGAAATACAGTTTATTGAAAAAATAAAATCATTTTAAACACTATCTTCTAAATGATATGTTGAAGGCTGAATTCATTATCACTAATTTACATGTCGCTAATTGAACAATGTTGTTAAAAAAAAAAACTAAAACAATAGATAGATAGGTTTTTATTTGTCACATGCACAGTTATACATAGTACAATGCACAGTGAAATGTATTTTTGTACCTGCAACCAATATTGAAATAATTAGTGGTGCACTCACTACAACACACACTGCAATATGGTTACTCTGCAAAATGAGTACCGTTCTTTTGCTGGTGCTATACATTATTCTGGTACTTAAATTAGATTTTACTGTAAATTAAGTATTTTTATTTGTAAGAATTCCAACCAGAAAATGGTCAAAATAAACTTCCCATGACTGATTACGTTGTAATGTACTGCAGATGTTTCTGGATTCTACCTCTGTAGAACAGCAGCCTGCTGATCAACCGTGTGCTCAGAGCAACATGGCGTCTGCTTTACAGCAAGGTCCCTTTGCATTTAGTGCGGGCCAAATTCAAAATGGAGGAGCAGAGTGCGACAAGATCAAGATACTGTAGCTAAAATATCAGGAGCCTCCATTTTGTATGACTCTAGAATTATTTCCACCACTGAGCTGAACGGAACGCAACTTGCAAATCACTAGTAGCTCCGTCCCATGTCGTAGAACTGGCTTCCGAAGACATGATAATCAACATGTTGTAAAAGAATGTCCTGCAGCTCTCTACAGGAGCCTTTCTACAGTAAAGATTCTATATGTCAGAGGGAAAGGAAAAAATGAGGGAAGGGCAGGGGGAGGGGTGGAGGCATTAGGTAGGTCTCGGATAACAATGCTGTTGTTGTGTTGAACGTGGAGGATCCATTCTGTCAGCACTACTGCCTGTTGCTGTCACTTCACTACGTTTTCTCTTTCTTCCCTGTTGAACTCTGAAACACTGGGAGGGAACCAAATCACAGGCCATAGTGGAGACAATGTTTTAAAATATGACAACTCTCAGACGGAATTAGTCATGCAAAGCAAACTCTATGATCTTTGTTTTAAGGCCCAAATAGCTATTTGATTTAAAGAAACAATGAACAGAGTTGTCAGAGGTAACTGACATGCAGACCTTGGTATAATCCCTCAGGTGAGGAGGGTGACAGGATGAAGGTAAAGGTGACCTTTTCCAAAGCCTCTTTGACGGAGGGCCCCTTGAACATTTATGTTTTTCCCTCTAACTCATTTTCATTTTCACTTGTTGCCAGTTAGACCTTTTAGAAAAGGCACGGGTGAGACCGAACAGCTAATTTGTGCTCAAACACACTTTAATTTGTCTCTGCTGCCGCCCAATAAAAGCACCCATGCATGCAGTACATTCTGCAGGCACTTATAGAGGTGACAGCGATGACTGTGAATGGATCAGGTGGACCTAAGGAAAAGCTGAGTCTCCCTCTCCCTCTTACTAAGTGGATTTCTCCCATGCAGCGAATGGCAGCCTTCCCATATGGAGCAGCGTGTAAAGCCAGCTTATACCAGTTTGTGTGAGAGGGGCTCCAGCACCGCCACAAGAGTTCACAGCAGGAGCCCACAAGGACATTAGGGATGGACATTGCTGTCCACACAAAATAGCATCTGCATGGGCCTTTATTGCAGCCGCATGACTTCTCTTTAAAATATTCATGAATGCCATTTAAATTTAATTCCTTTCCTGTAAAATTACATTTTGTTTTAAATGTTTTTGTGCATGTGGTTATTGATAACGCTTAAAAATAGATAAAATGACAAATCTAGTTCTTAGAAATGACATGGCGTTGTATTTGTCCATTCAGCAGTCAAAGGAATGTGTTGCCGTCTAAGCATGGGAGTGCCAATGACCTGTCTTTAACACGGCAATTTACATGTGAGAGAGGGCGGAGGCTTGCCCCAGTGGCAACATGGCCTAATAAGCTCAGTAACAATAGACCTTAGTCGGCTTTAACCATTGATTAGCCGACAGCTGACACAACAAAAACAAATCCCACAATGGTGATTAATGCACATTGTTAAGGCGTGCCTTTTTTGTTGGGAAACTTTTGCATTGTGGGTCATGCCATATTTTGTTCTCGCAGATGAGGGGGGCAATTGAAATCTGTGGCTGAAACCAATGAAGTGAAACAAAAGGCTGGTTAAGTCAAGACATCAATGAGCGCGTGTGATACGCTGTGACTGATGATCCCTGAGACGGGGGCTCTGGTGGCAGAAGAGGCCCCTCAATTACTTCCATCACAGGCCATATGCAGGGGGATCAGAGGACTGCTATTGCTGACCCTCCCCCACTATCTACTTCCTGTTTTTCATGGTTGTCTGCTTGCTTCTGCCTATACAATACCAGCTGTGTCTGGAGACATTCCAGCTTGTACTATACTGCTACCCTCATAAAACAGTAACTGGGCCAGAGGAGCCTATAACCAGAACAGTGGAAAGGCAGATCTTATTGCCAGTTTCCCAGCTGCATCATATGAAATGTGCTAATCAGGAGGCTGTTTCACTTAAGTTTTTTTGACATGCATTACACTCTACTGTAAACAGCCATTTATTCGTTTCACACATATCTCTAGGGTTGGATTGATATCTATCTATCTGGAGCTTAAAGAGTTCAGAATCCACAAATCTGCCATTAGACAGACTTGGAGGAGACCAATATAGATTAGTTTGGTTTAAATGAGAGGTGTAATATTTGGAGACAAAACAACACTGCATTCCAGCATCAGAAACTCTGCTGTCCGTAAAATACTAATGTGATAACTTCCCTGTTTGGGCCTGCTTTGCTGCATCTGGGCCAGGATGGCTTACTATCATTCATGGACCAGTGAAATCTGAATTATTCCAGCAAATCTGAAAAGAAATGTCTGGGCATCTGTCTATGTGATGAATGTTAAGAGAAACTGGGATTATGCAGCAAGACTCCAAGCACACAAGCCGTTCTACAAAAGAATAGTTCAAGATGAACAAAATTAATGCTGCTAGTCAAAGACCTAATCTTAATGGAACAAGCAGGTCATATGACAAAACTCAACATCGTCTAAGAACCAAAGTCGTTCTGTACAGAGGGATGAGCTAAAACTCCTCCAAAATGCTGTAGATGACTGATCAGCAGCTACTGCAAATGTTTATTGATGTTATGGCTAATGTCTTTGTCTACATTTAGGACTAAAAAAAAAAAACTGATGTTTGAATGTCAGAAATGGAGAAAAATTCAGCAAGACTTTTAAATGGCACACTGTAAAGTAACACAACATAAAGTTATTATTTATTAATTGATCTCTTCCCTGACGTTAGTAATCTTAGAAAGCAGACAAATTGAGGTTATTTCAGTTCTCCATTCTTGTTTAAAGAGCATTTGAAAAGGTATTATCACTTATAGGACAGATTTGCAAACATTTCCAACTGTATTCAAGCTGATATTTATTCATATATTTTTAATATACGATGTTTTGGTGCAAGACGTTCGCTGATGATATTGTTAACACAAAGAATATTAAACGTACAGTGCATTAAAAATAGGCATATACAAAATCTATATTTCCTAATTAGATTCTTTTATAAGGGTAACATAATCCTACAGTGACCTTTAGTGGTCAAAATAGAAAATATCACTCAGTCAGAGCCCTTTGAATACCTTCATATCTAAATCTACATACAGTGATCAGTCAAATCAGCAGCTTGTGTAACACTAAACATTCCATGTGTACTTGATGATGAGTATTCCAAAAGTCATCAACATCTATTTTTTTATTATTTTTTTTATCTATGACCATGTGTAGTGGTAGATCACGCACATCCCAGTTTACACAAGAAACTAAGAAACATGAGAAAGTGCCCATTTAATGTCATAGGTCACCCTCTGGACTGTGGCAGGTCAAGATGTTTGCTGTTTTCCCTCTCACTGCAGTGATTATATCCTTGGAAAGTAGTCTACCTGACCCTGATTCCACCACCACTATAAATAAGCCTGATTTGAGTCTGGGGAGCTCATAGGTCAGGGGCTTAACTATCTTTTCTCAAGTTGAAAGAAGATTAGTGTCAAAGTTTACATCATTCCACTCCACTGACGTGTATTTATCTGTTGTAAAATACCCCAGCGTCTTTGCATTATCATACTGAAACAAGGCTTTTATTGAGTGTTTCAGGGCACTGTTTTGGATCGTTTCTCACGATCATGACGTTTTACTCTCAAGTAAAAACAGAAAGACAGCATTAAAAAAAAATTAATGTACAGAATTATTACCAGCAAACTGAATTTTATTTCAAGACGCACTAAATGTTCCCTGTTTATTTAGTTACTATCTATATTTGAATGCGCGTGTTTAATTACAGCAATAAGGAAGCTGTAATCATTCACTCTTTTAAATGACTACACTTCCAATAGTTTCTGTGAAATTCCTTTAACAGATGGTTTGTTACACAGAAACATCTGAGATGTCATCCTTGGTAGCTGTTTGTAAGGCACATAATTATTATGGGAATGAATGAAACATCTGTATATTGCAACTTGGGCTAACTTCAGTCAGTTAGATCATTTCTGTTTGTCATCGCACTGGACTGTCGTGACTCCTAAAACATGCCCATATCTGTCACTGCTTCCTCTAATGATGATGATTTGTTTATACATCTGTTGTTCAGCCACAAGCACATTGCTTGAAGCCTGGTAAGAGGGATTGCCTTGGGATCTTGCTAGTTTTGCAAGTGAGAATTCCTGAGGTCTGACGGTACTTGAAACCTGCTAAAAACTTGGCATCAAATCTTAAAACATGTCCTGTGGAGTTACAGGGTAGAAACCACACATGTGGGCCCTTATGAATCCCGATGTATACATAGCTCATCTTTCTTCGAATCTCAGTAACATACACCAAAAATGGTACTAGCTGGGCCTAGGGGGCAACACATATATTCATATTCATAGAAGTGGAGTTACATCAAGTGACTACCATTCCGTACAAGCCCTGCCCTATAACAAGCTAGGCTAGTGGTTATTACTGAAGGCAAAAGTTGTTAGGGAGAGACCCAGTGGACCTGGGCTATGGACCAAGGTTCTATACCAACCACCAGCCATGACACCTACTTTGGGTGACACTCATTTTGGTGTGTATTTTAGAGTTATCTTTTTTTTTTGCCTATTAACAAACCTGTGTATCAAATTTGGAGGAATACTTCAAATACACCATTGTTTACATGCATGTTTAATTGCAAAACATCTTCTTTATCATTGTCTTTGCATGGAGGGCAGCACAGTGGCGAGGTGGTTAGCACTGATGCCTCACAGCAAGAACACTGGTTCGAATCCATTCGCCGGCTGGCCTTTCTGTGTGGAGTTTGCATGTTCTCCCTGTGTCTGCGTGGGTTCTCTCCGGGTACTCCAGCTTACCCCCACCATCCGTTAGGTTAATTAGTAATTCTAAATTGGCCGTAGGTGTGCAAGTGAGTGTGAATGGTTGTCTGTCTCTGTGTTAGCCCTGCGATGGACTGGCGACCTGTCCAGGGTGTACCCCTGCCTCTCGCCCGATGACAGCTGGGATAGGCTCCAGCAGACCCCGTGACCCTTAACAGGACTAAACGGGTATAGAAAATGACTGACTGACTGTCTTTGCATGGGCATTACTACACTTTTTTGTTCATTACAGCCATTAACAACCCACCAATTAAACTACAAAGGCTTACAAACAGTCTAGTACCACGCAACTTGTTAAAAAAAAAAAATGTGAATACAGAAAACAACCAAATACAGAAATTCCTGTTATCACTCACATGTAAGCTTTCTTTTTGTTTCAGTTTGTTTCAAATATTCAAATATAATTCCAGATATGCGCTTTTATACCTAAATTAAAACTGGTCATTTACAGGTGTTTCCCTCAAATGGATGTCCATATTTATTTAACTATTAACTAGTAAAAAAAAAAATCGGTTGATTAATTTTGACAGAACATATTTCACACACAGTTAGTGTGTGTTTCCTCAGATTACTGGAATTTCGATATTCTAATTTTAAGCAAAATGCTATTTTTACATCAATGCAATGCAGTCCATGGCTGTTTCTAACTGTGCCTCAGCCACTGCAAGGCACTTAAAGTGATGAAAACTAATCAGAAAATATTGGCATTGTACAGGAGCTTTCCACTCAAAAAGATCGGTAAAGCATGTTTTTCAAGGTCTTTATTGGTAGTGTATTTACACCACTCGGTTTATTCTGTTGTCAGATAGGCACAGTTTAGTAATACCTTTATACCTTTAAGTTACATTTATATAACACCCTAAAAAAATAAAAGGTAAGGTCACAATGCTCACATTATTATAAGAATGAGACAATAAAATAAACAGATACAACGTACCACAGAACAGATAGATAAGGCCCCAACACCTCATCTGTCTGTTCTACTGCTGAGAGGCTAGGACATTATTACTCACTGCTGAAGAGATATGGGCTGGGTTTCAATGACCAAGCCTGAACCTTGCTCCCTGTATGAGAGTTTCATAGTCACAGGTGGAGTCCTTCTGCTCACCTGTTGTTTCAGGAAATGGATATATGATCCAAATCCAAACGCACCGCGGCCAGAGATACCACACAGTAAGTTTGTCAAACTGAAAATTGTTATTACTTCTGGGAAATGGTTAGAAGGGGGCGATTCTACACTGGGATGGCCATTTACTTGCTTGGATATAAATCAAGCATACACGTAGTACAATAGAGCAGTCTGGTTTTTAAGTGAGGCAGTAGCGTAGTAGAGTTGGTAGTATCGTATAGTAATCAAAGTTAGAAATAGAATGTAGAGTTAGACTTTCTTAGTTTTTGTTATTCATTTAATTTAACTAAATATAATAAATGCAACATTTCCTTTTGTAAATCTAAAACTGTCTATTCTAGATTTACATTACATATTATTAAATGTTTGTTGTAAACATTGGGAAAATGTTGCAAATACAGTTCTTAGAGGTGTTTCAGTTACATCAATTTGTCCAGAAAACACTTTGGAGGAACATTAACAAAGTAAAAAAACAAAAAAACAGACATTATCTGGAAAACAAAACATCCCTCTGAAAGCTAGAACCTAGCTAAGATGCTAACTGACGATGGTTTTCGACTTTCTTGCCCCACGACCTGTCACAGGACAAGTGATTACAGAAGATGAATGAATGAATGAATTCTTGAACATACACAACATATTTCTGTATTATTTTTAGTTATCTCCCCCTTTCAACCAGAAGATCTTTTGCTCTGTTCCTGTTTTTCATGGGCGTTTGCTTTTCATCTCTCAGATTAGCAGCATGGGTGCTTCCTGGAAATGTCTCATCTACATCTGTTCTGTACTGTGCTTCACTGGAGGTTAGTATTTCTTAAATTGTATTGAATGAAATGCAAGGGTCAAATGATTATATACTGTATATTATATTTATATCGCACACAGTCTGAATTAAGCTCAACTGGATGAGGAAAACCCAGTTGGCTGGGTGAGGTTTATTAACATGAACGTACACTGCTCGTGTAAATTATATTCATTTTATTCTACATACAGAGATGTAATAATAGCCCTTTAGAAACTGAACGTGTGATGGGATATGATGAGGAAATGAACTGTCGCCAAATACTTTACCAGCCATAGAGTTGTTGGTTTGATGTCCAGCTACCATGTCTGGAGAAAGACATTAAACCCCTCATTGTTTATGATGGTTAGGGTAGGACCTCTGTTTGAATTTGCATGGGGCTGATGCCAGTGATGTATGTGTGAACGAGTGAATTACAGGCAACACTTTGAATAAAAATGCAGTATATAAATTGTAGACACTGCACAGATTTGTTTTATATCCATTCCACAAGGTCAGATTAACCTACTGGGCCCCATGGAGCCAATTTGCTGCTGGGCCTCTAAAGACCCCTCGGATTGATACGAGACATTTTCATTATTGTGACAGACAAATACAAACAGATTGGTGCTATAGATCAGAAATGATAATCAGACTAATTCCCTGAAACAAAATAAAAGATGATTTTCACCCCTGGTTTATCATTTAAGCCATTTTAACTTGATTACAATTCTCTGGTACATATTTCTCAAATGTAAATGACAGTTTTTGATGATGGTAAACAAACCTCTTTTGGGGTTTTCACGGGTGGTCAGACAAAATCTTTGATATTAACAGAATAATAATTATTCACAGTTTATGGTCATTGTATACACAGGATTCTCAAATGAAGAAAACTGAAGAAAATTATTATCAGATAATTAGATCTATTGCACCTATCAAAGGCTGGCTCCTGCCTTGTAGTTATCCGGTGCTGAATAAAACTCTGTTTATCCAGTCTTAAAAGAACGTCTACATGTACAAAACAATTGTATATTGTTGTTCTAGTTGAGCACATTTCTAACAAATGAATCAGTGTAGACCTTCCCTGACCTCTTGGAAAAATTGCTTTCTTTGTCTAGTTGGCAATCCAGCTTTGTTCACTCTGAAGCTTTGTTCACTCTGATGTGACTACATTAACTGAACCAACAACCTTTGTGGGTCTTGTTTGCTTCCTACTTATCTGTCAGATAATACTAATGGGAATGACTTTCAAATGACTTGTGACTTGTTATTCATTTTATAACAACAGAGATTACATACACTGTAAGCTTTTAGCGTTTTCGAAGACTTTCTGTACACATGAATACTGTGCCTGAAGCCCACCAGTCTAGAAGGTCAGACTGTTGCCCTTAATAGTTATTAATTATTCCCCTTGGTGAACCCAGCTGTCTCAAATCTGATCAGAATGTAAACAGCCGTGTCCAGTACAGACAAATGTAACAGTCTGAGAAAAAGAGGAACAGCTTTCCTTCACAATGGTGCAACAACAGCACAGCAACACATTGCTTTAGCGCTCAGTTTGTGAAAGGATCAGTCCAGATAAATGCTTTGTTTGAGTTTCAGTCTTGTCAAAAGCTAGCAATACCACACCAATGTCCTTTGTCATATTTACATACTTTGAGCAAACGCAAACACTTCCCGAACACTGATTCTAACAAAGACTGCTATGTGCTTCTGCAACATGCACCATGCCTTCTCATTGTCCACTGAGTATGTTGGCTTTGCATTCTGATGTGAGGTTTACTTATGCTGTTGCTCCACATTTTCTCTGGTGTGAACACCTGAGAATTTTAGAAACTTTCATCATGAATTCACAGAGCTTAATGTGGCCTGTAAGCATGAAATAAAAATCATTTTTAGGCCCCGTCCACACGTACGAAAACGATCTTTTTCTTATCCATTTTCGCAGGTACGGTTTCAAAAAAATCCGCGTCCATACGGATCCGTCTCAACACCACTGAAAATGCTACTTCATATTCCAGGCCTATAGATGGCGCTGTTTCGGTTTCAGAAATTCACCAAAAACGGAAAAGGAAGAGGCGGAGCATGCGCATAAAGCTTGAGCGCTGTTTACAAATTGAATGCTTATGTGGTTGTCCATCAGCCTTTTTTGCTCAGTGTGGTGGCAAAAGAGCATGATGTTCTGCCCTAGTAACCCTAATAGGCTCAATATCTTCTCCAGCAGGAAAACAAGCATGTAGTCCGCCATTGTTGTTGATGTTATTATGAGAAGTCTTGCGGGAGGTGGAAAGCTGCGCAAGAGTAGTGGCGATGACATCATCGTTTTCTAAAATCTCCGGATTCAACCGTCCAGACTGATCCACGAGAAGTGCGTTTTCGAATTTATCCACCCTGGGACCCGGTTTCAAAAAAGTGCGTTTTCAGGCTATGCGTTTATGGGATTCGTCTGGACGATAGGCCAAAACGAATAAAAACATCTGTGTTTACGAAAAAATGCGTTTTCGTGTGGATGGGGGCCTTAGTCTCAATTAAAGTCATTTATTCGAACGGAATAAACATAAACATAATCCAGTTTCATTATTCCTCCAGTTATATTCCAGTAATTTCATTAATAAAACAATCAAGATTAGAATGGAAAGGTCAGTTTCAACAGTAATCTTCACTTTATTCTTCGAGTTTCTAATCTGCAGAGCTGCATACCACTAATCTGTGGTCCTAGCCCTGCATAGTCTTCAGTGCTTGTAGTTATCCATCCCTACACAGACAGTTTTATGCTTACAGAGCTTTTGTTTATTCCATGACTCTAACTTTATGAGAACTCTGTATATCCACTAAATATTTCTACAATTAACATTGTGAATGCTAGGTTTATCCCTACCTTTTTTATTTTATCTTTCATGTTACATGCTTCAGCTATACCTTGATCTCTTGCTTGTATCATGATTAGATGCTGTATGGATCATCTTATTCTTCCTGCTCCTCTATTCTCTCCCTCCATCTCACTCCTTTTACTCTCTACCTGGCTGGCCTCAAGCAGATGGGTGGGTTCCCCCATGTGAGCTTAAAGTTCTGCTCAAGGTTTCTTCCTCTTAACTCTTTATGGGGAAAGGAACCATATATGGTAACTTCCACACACATTTTAAATTGTGTCCCTCTGCAGCTCAGTGAGGCTGAGAAGCATTTGGTCTTCACCCAGCCATTCAGAGAAGATCAATGAAACATTCTCAGGTCAAATCCTGATCAAATGTGGTCTGCAGGGTCTACCTCTGCATGAACACGGAGCATAACTGCTTTATTATTTGCCACGAAGAAGTGGCCTGAATCAGCACTTTTGTTCTAGATGTGTGTGAATGTGTTTGGGGGGGCCATCCCAGCTGTCATCAGGGTACGCCCTGGATATGTCGCCAGTCTAACACAGGGCTAACACAAAGGGTGTCCCATCTCTCGCCTGATGACAGCATGGATATGGTGCAGCAGACCCCGCGACCCCTCACAGGAACAAGCAGTTACAGAAGATGAATGAATGAATTAAACTTTGGGCATGTCTTTGGGCAGTGGGAGGAAATATAGAAAAAAATGCTAATCAAAATTGAATTGAATATTCATAAAACAACACCCACAAAGTCTTTGTGCTCTACAGAATGTTGTTATGTTCTGACATATTGTCTCATCTGTTTCATCCAGCTGTGTCAGGACAGTTCCAGCTGGAGCCGCAGACTTCAAATGTGCTTAAAGGCTCTGATGCCCGGTTCAACGCCACCATACCGGGACAATGGCAGGTCATGGCCTGGGCTGTTGGAGAGCTTCTGGTCCTCACATTCAGTGTTAATGGTATTATTACTACCTCTTCAGAGAAGTATGATGCCAGATTCTGCTCACCTACTGACACACACTGTGTGGAGTTCATCATCCACAACACCACCCGCAATGATTCAGGACCGGTTACATGCTCATTGCTAGGGACCTACGGGAACACAGTACAACTTAATATTCAAGGTGGGTAAATAACATGTATGACGCTGTGCATTATGTATATGTGCCTAATAACTCTGGGGCAGGCTGGTGTTTGTATTTTGAGACTCTTGCTATTTTTATCCCGTGTGTGAATGCAGGAGGAAGAAGTCCCTTAAGCTTCAGTGTCTCAAGAGTATCCTCATCCTCGAACCTCACTTACTGTATGTTATAAAAATAGTTGTGAGAGAGTTGTAGTCACTGGAGTGTACTCTGGAGGGCGGCAGTGGTCTCCATTTGTCTCCTCAGAGTCTTCTCACATGAAAGAATGGAAAAGGGATAGAAAATATATGAAATGTTGAAAGTATTTTAGATGTCTTTGAACATGTTGCTAGATGGCTAAATGTAGACTTATCACCTTCCCATTACACTCAAAGGGCATCTAAACCATTTGTTACGACTACTCATTACGCTACACTGGAACATGATGTGGTAATATGAGGGAGTCACTTCACGGGGACCGATTTGTGTCTCGATGTGGAAAATTGTCCAGCATATTTGTATGGCCTGATTAGAATTTTACAATTTAGTTCCTATCAGAATGAAACAATATCTAAAAAATGCTATTCCAACAGCTGTGTTATTGAAGACAGCATAATAAAACATTCATAGCTGGTACTAAGTAGTTTTTAAGCAAAAATACAGGGAACAAATTTAAAAATACACAAAGAAAATGTTTGAACTGACTGTTTCCGGTGTATAATCTGATAGACATCACACATCTAAAACCGTGTGTGACAAATGGAAAATCTAATTCTGATTCTTAGTCTGAAGCACAGCAGGTTTCTTGAGCTAAATGCTAACGCTATAGCTAAGTCCATCATTTATAATGAAAATGCTACTGTGCTGATTTTCAGAGACTCGTATATAGTGACAACAGGCTGATGGCAATGCTGTTAGTTTTGTGGGTTTGAGTGTTAATTCCGAGGCTGGAAAAAATTATCCCATTCATGATACATCAAATATTGGGGATGGATTTTTAAGATGCATCTCTTTCGGTCTCAACTGACATATTGTACAGAGGCTGACATCCCTAAATGATTCTGCTTTTAAAAAAATAACCACATACTGGTAATTCAGTTCATGCCTCTGTCCTGAAGATATTTGAAGAGCAGAAAGCGTAAATGGCCAAAGGACTTAGCAGTTAACATCATCTTGTGGTAATTAATATGTAGTGTATGTCTGCAGGGAGGATTATTGTTCACCAAACTAGGACATGTCCTGACATCAGTCGCCCGTAAGTGGAAATATGCAGCCTGAGTTGCTCCTCATAAAATAAAAGCGAGAAACATGTGGTTGCGGAACATTTCAACAGGTCACCTCAGCTCTGACGCCTGATCAACATCTTTGCCTCTGAATCCTGTAAGACAGCTTCCCACCTAGCCCTTACACAGCAGTACGGAGCAAATCTCTGTCTGTGCCTCCATCAGAGTACGAAGAACTAAATCTGACTGTTATCTGATTGTAATCTCACTGTACAACATCTGGTGAATGATATTGACTGGGAAGTGGTACTGGAGCGCTGTCTCATGCTGCTGAGCAGGATCTCTTAGGACCTGACTGCTTTTTCTGTTATGGGACAGTACTGAGGGACATTGGCTGTCTTCTCTTATGTTTTGGCTGAGTGATCCATGTCCCCTCTTCTTGTCCGGCACTAGCCAAAACAATATGACCACCTCCGGTGGCCACCAAAATAGCTCAGACACAGGAAGGCCTTGAATCTAAATGACCAACGAAAGTGTCCTGTGTTGTATATCAGATTTCCCACTTCCAACACATTAACTGTGAGAGCCATCAGCTAACGCATCAAAACAGGATCAGAGTTATTTGTTTAATCTATGAGAGGTTACAATTGTTTTGCCTTATTTGTGTGCAGCATAACTGAAATAAGGAAGACATATATATTTATAATAAAGTCTCTCTATATCATGTTTTGCACCGTGTAATAATTATCCCTTTCCGATAAGTCCTCAGTTTCGATCAGCGGGTCAGTCTATGACCTTCCATCCTATCTTCTCTTTATTACTGTACTTTGTACCATTCATTCTGCAAGCAAATAAAGTTGGATTTGTGGAGTGCAATAAGTGATGAGACAAGAGACAGAGATGCGTCGAGTCAACTTTACTCTCCACTTCATGTATATACTGTTGTCTTTTGCTGTATTACCATTTGCTATAAACAGTTCCTTGTTACTTTAGGTTTCTGTGACCTGCTAATGATCGGACAAATCCCAGTAATGTGTTTTGGTCTTGCTCATACACCACAAAAAAAATCCACTTGTAATACAATAGATGTATTTAATGGAGACTAACAGATATGTTTGTTCAACAAATAACAGACAAAAGTTCATTTCAATGTTGGTCCCAGAGACAAAGATACCACAGAATAAACCATACAGAAAATCAAAAGATCAAGGGGGAGTCAACCCTTTGCACACATCCTTACACTATGCTGCAAGTCAAATCAGTGAAATGTTTATATTCAAGTACCCTACCTCATTCCTAGTTATTCTGCTTATTAGTTGTGGCTCAGAGCAACTATGACCAGTTGTAGTTATTGTTCTTTTCATGGGATCTTGTGGCAAAAAGTAACCATAGCAAAATAGTCAGCTATTTATTATAAGATTATTGAATATGTTGTTACTACTCATTGACAAAGCTCACCACTGGGTTACAGTCCTGCAAACATGGTGCCTTGCTGAACATCTCTTCTTGTCTTTATTTGCCAGAGAGAGGTACAGTCAGCATCCTTGAACGGAGCCTGACAGTGAGGCAGGATGAGCAGGTGACGTTCCACTGTGTAACATCTGGTTGGTTCCCTGCCCCTGTCATCACTTGGAACCAAAATGGTGAAGCTGTGAACAGCAGCCTGTACAACACCACCAGCATGGCTGACGGGGATTTCTTCAACACCACCAGTGTCCTGACGTTCCAGGCAGTGAAAAATACAACAGTCCAATGTCTGGCAACTGTGTCGGCACTAACGAGCCCAGCAACCAGCTCTCTCTTCTTGGTAGTTGGTGAGAAAAGTCTTTCCCGGCTTTACTTTCTGTGATTAAAACATTTCAAAAGAATAGTTTCAACCTACTAAACACACAAGGTTTATGATGTGAAAACATTGTTCTCATGCGCCCTCTGGTGGCAGTATGAAAAATGACAAACTGTGCATAGAAAAGCTTTAAAGTCAAACTATTCTGATTTTACACGTCTCCTATGGACAAGTCAATGCATGTGTATAACACTTCATGCTTGAAACGAGTGAAACTGTGTAAACTGTCCTCAAACCGAGCACTCATACAATACATACAACTGGAGAAAGCATGTGCCCACACTTTTTCCACATGGGATGGCTATAGAAACTGTTAAATTGCACTGTCACAGTTAATGAGATCATATTAAAACAATTTAGAAACCACGGGCATTTTTTTGTGTCTATGTTCATATGAAAGTTTCACTGAGCTTTGTTTAACAAAACCCAAACGTACACATGAGGAAACAAGAAAAGAGGAGAAGGCAATTAGACAGGACAAACAAATGGGGGCCAGTAAAATTAACTGAAACAAAGGCAGAGCATTCTGTAAAAATAATATATCAGGATATACACTATGAATAACTCAAAATTATTCATACTGTGTATCCTGATACTGAGTAAACATTTCGTAGTAGATAGGAATAGACACTACGTTTTGAGAAATAATAATAAGAATTAATAAACACCACCATCGCTGATTCTTCTCAGTTTTCTCCCGTCAAACATAAGACTCACTGTCAAACCCGGCCGGTCAGAGGGTCCAATCTGGCCCGCGGGATGAATTTGCAAAATGCGAAAATTACACAAAAAAATATGAATTGCACCTTAACAGGAATAAGAGGGTACAGAAGATGAATGAATGAATGAATGAATGAATGAATGAAAGAATGTTAATCGCAGTTGTTCAATAAAATTGGCACCTGTTCTCAGTTTGACCACTAGGGGTCACACTGTTTCAGTACGAGTGGACATAACACAACACTGAGACCCAGAACTTAACAGCAGTAGCAGCAATTTGCAGCATTTTAAGCATTTTCATAATACGTACTCATCCTTCTTTGCACTAAAAGTTAGCTGTCTTTATGTTTAGGTTATTATTATGCTGTTATGTTACTGGTCCTTGAGATCAAAATGGGCCGTATGTAGCCCTCTGAACCGAAATGAGTTTCATACACCTGCTTTAAACTGTCCAAATGCTACTTCTGCTGTGTCTGAAATCGTTTCTTTATTACCCCTCTACTGCATTAATGTACATTTCTAAATCGGTGTCTCATGAATAACTGAGATTCCACAAATAGACCTGTTTACCTGATGACTCGGGTAACTGAAGATAAAATCAGGTTTTAACTCAATATAAAACCCATTCAACATATGATGTATAGAAATTACATTAACAGCAATAACCCTGAGCATAGGGTTTCAGCCAAGCACAGAGACGGGCCTTTTTAACATGAAGTAGTCCTGATTCAAAGACTGCACAAAAAGAGAAATTAAATTTTAAGTTAAGTTAAATTCTAAGTTTTTTTCTCGACGCAAACGGGCTGGGAGAAGTGTAAAAGCTAAAAGGTTCTGGTATGTGAGAAGCCAGTGGATTTACAGCACCGTTGTGACAATGAGGTGCAAACCTCAGCCTATACCACGTCCACAGAGAGAATCATAAGAAAATCAGGACTAAATCTACTTTTCCTCCTTTGGGGAATATCAATCATACAGTACTAAGTTTTTAGGCCTTTGAGTCTCCCATTCCTCATTCACATGTTTCCTCCTGCAACAGTTCCCCCACCACCTGACTGGACTGTGCTCATAGCTGTGGTTGTGTCCTTTGGAGGTTGTGCCCTGCTGGTTTTACTCATAATTGGAATCGTCTTCTGCTGCAAACGCAGGAAAGAAACAAGTAAGTTCAAGTGTTCATTATATAAATCCTATATAAATAAAGTCATATCACACGAAGACCACATGAAGCAGAAAAGTTCAGTCAGGAATGTAATAAACTAAAACTAATCTGATATCTTACGATCTCCTGTAGAATCCAACTACCAAGATGAAATGAGGTAAGAGGCAAATACTGAATATTTTGTCATTAGTTCTTCTTCCCTCATTAACTATGAGTTTCATGAACTAAAATGCTTGGTTGTTTATTTGTGTGTAGCAGGAGAGTGAGGACACAGAGCGAGCTGAGCGCTGCTGGACAGAGAAAGGGAAGAGTGAACCAAGGATATCTGCCGGACGGTCAGACAAGTAAGACTGGATGCAAACACCTACACTGAATTGTGACTCTGTATACCACGTGTATGTCTAATATAATAACTAACTGTCTATGCAATACAATTAATCCCAAACGCCTCTCTTCTGTTTATGGCTAAATTTGCGTGTTTTTATGTATTTATTTATTTTTTCTTGAGGCCAGGGACACAGCAACCACACCACACTGAAATAAGTCCTCACATCTTTTGACCCAAGGCCCTTCTTATAGATGGAATAAGTAATAATGCAGAACACAATTGTCACACGATCAAAAAGAATTAACACAGACGAAATATAGTTTTGGAACCGTGGAAGTCTGAGGCTGCAGGCCAGCTGCACACTTTCCAGAGTTGTCTTATCGCTGTTTCTCTTCTTCGTTTGCAGGTGTCGCACCGAGTGAAATCACTAACAGTGACTTTGTCCAGGAAAGGTACTCCAATGTTATTCAGGTAGGCTTCGGTGTTATTTAGTAGTACTCAGTGATAAAGCAAACACTATCAGTAAAAAATATTGAGGAACAGTGAGGCGCATACATATAATAAATAGATAGATAAATAATAATAACCCCTCTGTGCTCTTAAAGCGCTGCACTGACTGACTGGCTCACATTGTTATAGTAAATGGTACAATGCTAGCTTTTATTTATTACACAGTAAAGCCAATGTCGTTTACACTGTTTTCCCCAGTTTCCAATACTGTACGCCATACAATGATAGAAATTCAACGTTAACAAAATTGTTCTTGCGAGAATAAATCAACTCGTGCGTCACGCTGTACGCCTGAGAGGTGATTTATATAGATCCACTTAGATCCTAACAAATGAAATGAAGAAATTACCAGCCCCATGAATTTGTTAACTTTAATTACAGAGATGTAATCATTCTACATGTCTACGGTATGTATGGATGATTAATTGCTTGATCATTCAACTAATTTAAGTAATGAGTAAGGCACCTCATAAACAAATACATTATTCAAGTCCTCAATTACAGCCTAATCATTTCAAGCTGATGCTATATAGTTCATGTGTTCTGTGGATTTGAATCGGCTCTTGCTAATAAAACGGGGTAGAATTGTAAAACTATGCCACACTGTTAAATCTGGAAACTTTAAGAAGCCACAAAGATAAGTTGTTAGCAGTGCTGACTTTGGTTTGCTTTTCTTTTGTAGATGCCTGATATTGTGAACAGTCACCACACAGCAAACGGCAACATCAATGTTGTGGATGGATTCACCTTCAAGAAACACAGACATGTGACAATTGTGTGAAGAACTGAAGTGTGAACTGAAGACAGAGAGAGGCACGAGAACAAATGAGCCTGGGATCAAACTTGCACTGCACCTTAAAGCTTGGCTGCTTTGGTTTCTAAAGACTAGATGAAAAAAGGACTAGCTCATACCAAAGACTGATTTTACCGTAATGCCGTGGCTGTCGGACACGGGACGCCATGAAAAACCAGAATAAGTTGTACCAATACAATTTGAACTTTCAAACTTATGGGGAATATACTGAAACGTTTCTTCATTGTGTATATTTTCATGTGTTGAATTAAATATTTAAATAATGTAATATTATTTACTTGGAACTGAATTCTCCTTACTTACAATTGCATGACCACTTAAGTACGTGCTCTGAAAATCATCAGGTGTGAACAACAAACGGTGTACACAGCTAGAACGGCAAATGTAGAAAAGGTGGCTCTGAGCAATGCACAAATCATGAGTGGATATTCCACAACTGGTCACACATAATAATAATAATAATAATAAAAACAAACAAACATCTCATTTTTATCTTAAACTGAGTTTTACGTTGTTGACAGCTAGGTGAGGCTAAGTAACTGAACTCATAAAAAAATAGAAAATATTTATTCCACATTTTTCTTGACAGAATAAATATAAATGAGATTTTAAATAGCAGATTTCCAATAGAAGTTTTGACTGGGATTTAGGGGAAGAAATGCATATGTGAATTAAATTTGTAGATTTTCAGAGGAAGATCTGACTTAGTTTTTTGACAAATATGGACATTTATTCTAAAGAAAACATGGGATGATTGTTTTCTGAATTTTTTTTTTATCTGTGAGAATTTAAAACTACAATAATGCAAGAAAAAATGGTCACTCCTGAATTACCTCTGCAGCCAGTGATATACAACTGTGTGACGACTTCAATGTGATCAAACGTCAGAAAGGTTAAGAATCTCTGCTGTAGCGTAATCTAAACATATGTGTTATTGAAGTTCATTCAGTTGCCTTCTCTTTAATGGTTCATGTTTTTTGCAAGGCTCTACCAGCTGAACTCAAATGACCTTTGGAGAGGACATCGATCAACCTGGTTGAGCCTCAGAATCAGAGACAAGCAAGCAACGGTGCCGCTCACTGTGGATTAGGAAGGTGATAACAGACATCATGGCATCATTATCAGTCGTTTAATTAGAGGTTCCATTTAATCCATGACTGGGTTTAATGACACTGAAAGTCTGGGATGAGCTCTGGAGCGCCTTGGTTATACGTTTGTGACGGAACGCTTTATCCCACTCTAGATGCCTTGAGGCTTATATCTGACCAGCAGATTTGTCAGGACATTCACGCGTTTGCTTCCTGCAGTGGAAAAGCTCCATCACTCTGACTGCCTGTTTACCCAAGGCTCATTTCGAGTACGTGGACGTGTCTTTTTCTGGGACAAATGTGGTCCAGCAGTATGTCCTAAAAGGTCCCCAGACAAATGGGAGCCAGATTTATAAACCCCGATATGCTCAAACCCGAATGAACTGTTTTCTTTATGGCTGCTTGGCGGCTGAAAATAGGCAGTAAACATGGCGTTGACATATTTTCGGGGGGTGAAGTTGATAGTGGAAACTTGTTAGCAAACAGATTAATTGTGTCTAATTATGTCTAGACTTTTAGCCTCTATATAACCCAGAGATGTAAAACTCCCTCTTGACAGGAGTTGAAAATGTAAATATTAAATTTAGAGAGAGTCTGGGCATGACTAAAAAGAAGAGAAACATAATTATTATTATTATTATTAACGGTGAGGGAGGACACGATTCTGATAAAGAGCTGAATCCGTCATGGTGACAGACACGTCTACTGTACAACGCCTCGTGGCATCTCTGTGTCTGGACACATGATGGGAGTGACTCAGAGCAGAGCGCTGACGTGCTGAGGAAGTGGGTTAGAGCGTCTTGATGGGGAATACGACTTGCTGTAAGAACCCTTCAGGTCTGGGAAACTCAACACTAAATCCGATTACCTGCACTGTTTGTGTCTCCATATTGGAAACCCCATTAGAGCCAGTAATGTTCTCTTCCACTTAGCTTCTTCTTTACATGTGATAGATGGCATAAATATGAAAGAGGATCTTGAGTTTTACATTTTTATTTTCTCCACTCTGAGACCTGTGTTGCTTTGTGTTACTTTAGTTGAGCTTTTCTGGTAAGGGACGACTGTAATTATTTACTCTGTTCTTTTCAAACCATTATTTCAATTAAACAGTGTTGTAATTTGACCTGATGAGCAGAAAACGACACACCGCTGTGCCTTCTAAATATAGATGATTAATTAAGCAGGCTGCCGGTGGCTGAAAGAGTTAATGAACAGAACCACTAAAATTAATGAATAGAGCTACGGTAATGACTATTGATAAGCCATATATAGAGTGGGTTGTCGAGTCATTCTGGCTTTCTGGGCCCTTCCCTAAGCAGTTTTACCATTACATAAGGAACGTCTAGCGAATTAATCTACCAAAGCAGACTTCAATCATCAAATTGGCTGTCTGCAGGGTGCTGGGATGGCACGCACACCTCCTGCAGGAATAAGCCACTGGCCGTCAGCACTTAATGGAAAATAAAGTGTTGCACATTTATCAGACAGGAATAACCTGTGAAATACTGGCTGCTATTGATAGCTTTTGATTAGTAAATACAGCGCTTTCAAAATTGGCTCAGTCCCATTCTTTCACGCATGATGGGTGTTTAACAAATTAACAAAGGCCGTATTTTATTTTGGATTCTATTGTGTAGTATTTCTAATGTAGATCAGACTGAGCTGCAAGGATTTAATTGTATCCATCCCTCTACATTAGTCATGTTTCTCCATTCATTTTTTTCCGGTGGAATTTACTGCACATGGCATGGGTGGTTATAATGACTTGTCTTATTTGCAGTTCAGTTTTAGATGTCACCTCGTAAAGTATGATCATTGCCATAGCTCTGTTCATTAATTTTAGTGGTTCTATTCATTTACTCTTTCAGTCACTGCCAGCCTGCTTAAGTAGTCATCTATACGCTGATGACTGCCAGATTTATGTGCCACTTAAACAAGCTGGTGATTACTCCGCAAACCGACTGCTAGAGTGCTTTGCAGAAATCAAGGCATGGTTGTCATTAAATGTTTTGCACCTAAACGATAACAAGACCGAGGTCATGCTGTTTGGTGCCTAGTGATGCCTCCAAGGTCCATGCTGACCTGGGGCCTTTAAATCAGCATTTGATTCAGGCAGCAACTAGCCCTGATGTAAGACTCGACAGTGATCTCAAATTTGATGCACGGGTTAATTCAGTGGTTAAGTCCAGTTTTTTTCCAGCTGAGACAACTGGCCAAAGTGAAACCATTTCTTTCTCTGTGTCACTTTGAGATTTTAATCCACACTTTTATCACAACTCATTTAGACTATTGCAATACACTTTATGTTGGGCTTAGCCAGAGATCACTTTCTCGACTACAGCTGGTTCAAAATGCTTCAGACGTACAGTCGGCCGATCTGTCATTGTTGGTTGTCCTTAGATCAAAGAGGAAGTTGAGAAGTGTGGATTGGCCTGCCTTTGCACAGCAAATGGACCGACTCACTTCTTCTTTTTAAATCCCCTCTTAAAACATATTTTTTCCTCATTGGCTTATAATTCAGTTTTTGACGTTGGCTCTTAATGTTTTTATAGTTTGATTGTTTTATGATTTTAATCTTGTTTTATCTGTTCTCACGTCTGTGTACAGTACTTTGGCCAACAGTGTTGTTTTTAAAGTGCTTTATAACAGAGAAGTTCCAATTTGTTTTGAGCCTTTTTCTTCAGGAGGAGCAGAACAATATTGGGCTTTGAGGCGGCAGCTATTTCACTATAATGGCCTCAGCCTCATTACTAGAGTCATACTGAAGTTGTTTGACAGACTGAGGCAAAGAAGGTAGCCTATACTGGCACAGCATCTAGTAAAGACAAACTCTGCAACTTAGATTGCAAAGAGAGAACAAGCGACTACCCGCTTTGTCAGATTGCCAATACGTGGCGGAAGGGAAGGTCTAGACTTCAGAAAGAGTTTGCAGGTTTGATCTGTAAAAGCCAATATGTTCACCAACTGGCTGTGGATACATTCCTATTCATTCCCTGCACACCATCTGGATATCCACGACTATCCAACCTCTTCTGAGTGGTTGCCACATATGATCCTGTGTCTGTAGTCTAATGTAGTAAATGTGATGGGATTCAATGTTTTCATCTTTTTGCATTTGTCTTCCTCTGTGGTGTAACACATGTGACAGTATTATTTTTTATTAAGTGAATAAACTTATTTCACAGCTGAGATTCTTGGCATGCTGTTTAAGGAGTGCATCTGCATCCTAATTAGTGAGATGGTTTTGGCTCGCTGGCTCACAGCGAAGGCTCCCTGGGACCTTTGATTGTTAACAAAAGTAGTTTAATTTGTGCTTGCAACACCTCAAAATTAATGCGATCATTAATCTTGTGGGTTACAATATGCCACGAGGCCTGGTTTATTCAAGAAGACAACATTAAGCCTGCAGCCAGGAGCCCTGACTCATTACAGTGGGGCCTGGTCAACGCTGCAGTTTACATCGGTTTTTTTGTTTGTTTGTTTTTGTTTTTTGTAGTTTTATCTATCAGGTCCTTTAACGACTGCTCCGATCAATGTGCTATAAATGAAAATGTGTCCAAGCACTTCGGAGGAAGGAATCCCGTGATTGCCTTTGATTCTTGCCAGCAGCTGTGATGACTCAATGTGCGCACAAACCTGTATGTGTGTTTACCATAATTGCAACAAAAATCTGCCCACACGTCCAGTTTTATCAGTTACATGAAGAAGCATTTTGGCATTTCAGTGAAATAACAAGTAAATCATGGTGAGTGTGACTTTTCTGAGGACCAGTATCAATACACAATACACCGATTAGCCACAACATTATATCTTTGAGACAGGGTCTTGACCGTCACTAGATCCCAAACTGATCAAATATCCACAGAGCCCCATCCCCTCAACCCATTGGACCCAAAGGCCCCCACTAACAACATCCTGTTGCCAGACACCACAGGACACCCTCAGAAGGCCCATGCCCATTCTCTGATGAGTCACAACTGTTTTGGAGACACAAGGGAGACCTACACAATGTTAGGAATGTGCTGTCAAACCCAAAAGATTCAATAAAAAGACACAAAATTGGACTCATTGTAGTATTGTGACTCACTGGGTGTCACATGGTTAGCTTGGTAGCATACAGTTGTTGAATACATTGCTGGAGATCCACTAGCTAGTCGCTAACCTTGTGTTGATTGTTTTACCAGTTAGGTAGGTACAGTAGCTTTTTAGTTTTGCTGCCATGCCACTGAAGAGCACTCTGAGAGCTGTGGTAGTGAAGAAAAACTGTAGGAGCAGAGTGGAATCGGGACGTGATATGGATATGGATTATACTTTAAATATCAAGGTAAAACTCTGAATCACAATTCGTATTCTGACATTTGCATATTGTACTGTCTGACTGCAGTGCAACAAAATCCACAACCTTATAAAGGAAGTGGAAGCTTTCTACAGTGACTGTGGCAGTGTGTAGATAGTAATCCCGCAGTCTTTCTTCTATATGAAGTATTACACAAAAGGACACTGAGCAGCTTAAAATAGAGCAATTCACTTCTGCTAATGCATAATGTGTGCCTTCTGAACAGCAATGACTTCAAAGACTTAAAACCACAATAATAAAACGTAGCAGATTATATTTAGCAATGGGAACTGAGGACACGTTTCTTCTACAAGCTGCTGTGCTGCAGCCCCACAGCCACCACAGCAAGCTCATGCAGCACAATTTAAGATTAAACTGAAAAATGTACATAATGTTCATAAATGTGGAACAATCTGCAGGTTTGACTGTATCTATTTGGATCACATGAAAAACTAAGACTCTTTCCCTGCACACTGCTTGAGACTTTAATTCCAGTGGCTGATGAGATTCGATGTCTGTGGGCAGTCCAAATAAATCAATGATCAGAGTGAGCGGCGATCAATTAGTCCCCAGACATGGATCCTCAGGGACACTGAATCGGGTGGATCTCTAAGCAGCTAAGCTCTCGGATTAAAACATGACTGATCTGGGGTAAAGCAAACTCAGACTGACTAATGACTGTTGACTAACACTCACATGCACATGTGTGGAGAGATATGGTTAACCCCCTGCTAAATCAATAAAAGCGTTTGAAGATAACGGCATTCATTTCAGTAAAAACGGGTGAAATATACTGGCTCTGTATCTGGAATAATTAAAAAATGAAAATCTGTGAATGTTTGTTGTATGATTCCAGAGCACTTCTTAGGACATGAAGTGTTTTCTTCATTTTTCAGTGTACACAGGAGTAAATGTTGAATTAATAATTTCATTTCGATATAATGTATCATGTCACTTAAAATTAAATTTTTGGGCAAATCAATATAATCAATTTTGGGTGTTTAAATACAAGATTTTTTTAATTATGAATACCTAATTAGTAGCAGTTGCAGTTTTGCAATGGTCTAAATTATTCATATTATAATAAATGTATGGCACCAGCCTCATGCTTTAATACCATGGAAACTAGTGTCCCAGTTAAGTTCCTAGCAAACACATGACATCATTAATTGCATAAACATTCATTCCCTTTGAGCAAATAGTCAGTCACGTTGAACCATACAGCTTGTCATTTATTGTCATTGTCTCAGGGCAATTTACATAGTAATATCTGCGTTTTTGAGAGAAGCCCTTGCACAAACACTTGACTGGGGTTAAAGTGGAGTTTATTCCTCTGCAGTATGACAGCTTAACCTATGCATGTAACCTGTGCTGGTGCAAGCCATTTATACTTGGCTTGTATCTCATCAGTCTGGCTAGCTCTGTTACAACGCTGCCCAAGCGCTATCCGGCTTTTAAATAATGGTGACTGGAGCTTTCACTGAAATTTCGGGAGTCATACAAACGTTTGTGTCTCTGAACCTCCTCAGTTAACCTCTCCTGGAAGTGTTTCACCTTTATTGATCCAAAACAATCCGCCCAGCCATCCATCCATTTTCTATACCCGGTTATTCCTGTTAAGGGTTGCGGGGGTCTGCTGGAGCCTATCTCAACTGTCATCGGGCGAGAGGCAGGGGTACACCCTGCACACGTCCAAAACAATCAATTTAAAAAATGCGGAGCTGGAGAAGCAACTGGAAATAAAGCAGAAACACGCTACCACGAAGCGGACCAATCACAGCTCTTGTGGTCTGCATCCCTGTGACACATTTCTGGGAAAGTGCACATAAAGCAACAGCGTTAGGGTCTGAGTAGGGGCCTGTGTTGTTACTGTAGCCTCTGCGTAAAACTCAACACACAAGTATAAACTGCCTATTAGGGTGTTCGTAGGGTCTGAGCTGTCACTGTAACTATATGCCATCAAATTAACACAGAAGCCTAAACCGCCTATTAGACTGGAGAGACAAAAAATGAGGACTGAGAAACAACATGACATAAACACAGGGAGGTTGATGGGACACCATTTGCACATCCCAAACAAGCAGCTCTGAGATGCAGGGACAGAGAGGACAGAGAGGAAAAACACAAACTAGACTTACTTAATGACACACAGTAGTGGCATATATAACTAAATTCCCTGTGCATCATGGGATGTCCCCCAGCAGCCTAGGCCTATAGCAGTATGATCAAGTTTCACCTGAGCCTGCCTTACTATATGAAAAGTGTTCAGCCTAACTGTAAAAGTCTAGAGTGTGTTTGCCTCCTAAACCTAAACTAGCTGGTTCCACACAGAGGGATCTGAAGGCTCTGCTTTCCATTCCACATTAGGAAACTCTGGGTACCACGAGTAAGCCTGCACTTTAAAAGCAAAGTGCTCCTTTGAGAAAACAAGGTTCATGGTCTGTGAGATGTAACAGAGACCATGAAATAGAACAATGACAACCTCTGGAGTAGATTAAAGTCTGGGCCCGGTGTGGCCGTTTTAAAGCCTTTCTAATGCTGCTTTGGCTGGGTTGCTGTTGTCATGGTAATTCTTGAAAATAAAGCTGCTCCAGCTTTGCAGTTCTCTGCAGCAAGGTCCCCCTGTTTTATGTTGCATTAATGCTCCTTCTGTCCACATAAGACATCCAGCTGCCAAAGTGTCCCCACAGCATCAGTACTACCAACAGGCTTCCTCATCACAGCCAGAAACACCGCTGTAGAACAAAGACTCTGGGCTGGGCATGGCGTAAGCCCGCCTGTGCTGTGTTTGGCTCACACAGAACAAAAGCCAGATGTGGTCTCATCACACCATGCAGACATCTTTGGACAAACACCTTCCCAGATGTCAGGTGAGGTTCTTACGACACACCAAAGGAACATTTCTACATACAGCAGCTCCCATCAGCTTCTTCAGAGTGGTCATATACCTCTGTCACTAGGATACAGGACACAGAGGACAGGTGTCATTTTCATCTGTCCTCTGGGGGGAACAATTCCACTTGACTTACAGTTTTTAATTACTTATGGCCCTTTATTCAATTGTTTCCGCCTCTCCACCTCTAATTTGCTGCACTGAAAGGAAAATGCTTTACTCTGCTACATATTTGCAAGCTGTAGCTTTTTTTACAGCTGCTTTGGGTGAACAGACCTCATTTGTCCAGAGAAGAGTCTAATAAGACAACGTGAGGAAACACCACTGGATCTTCTGGGTTCATTTTGTAGATGTCTCTGCAAGTGGAGCAGCCAAATGTGATATTTAATGTGTTTGTCATCTAATAGAGGCCACGTGTTGATCATGCACATAATATTCCACATCTAGCCAATTAGCTCAGATTAACTTCTTCGTTAGTGTGTCATTATTTTGCTTGCATTTCCATCAACCCAGCAGCTAAAAACAAGGCAAACACGTGGTAGTGGACTGGAAATTTGAAGGCTGGTCTGCCGAGCAGAGCTGCAGACGAGAGGAGCCTGAGCTGAGCCCATTGGCTTCATTGAAATGTGGTGAGGAGAGCGGGACTGGACGCGCTACTATAAAAGCAGCCGGCGTTTGCGCGCAGCCGACACAGAGCTTCGACAGGACTGTACCTTCAGAGGAGCCGGTGCGCAACACAGACAACCAGGATCCACTCTCAGACACGCACGGCGCAGCCATGAGCGGGGTAGGTGCTTCTTTGTGCAATGCAAACCCACTTTTCTGCCTAATCTTGCCCTTAAGCATCGAATCCAGCAGCTTGAACAACTCTTATATTTGTGTTCTTATTACACCTGGAGTGAAGTTAATTTAGCAGCAAAATAAAAGACATTCTGAGCGCTGCGCTCCGTCCACCTGATTGGATTCTGAATAGCGCAATCGTTGATATTTTATGTTTGCGTGAAATGTGCACTGGATTAGAGTAAAGAACTAATGAGAGAGATTTTCTTTTAAATGTTCTCATACTTACATTTCATTTTTACATTTGACACAACATACTGTCCTGGATTAAAACTGCCACTCATCAAGGCTTACTACTACTACTACTACCACTACTACTACTACTACTACTACTGCCACTACTGCTACTACTAATAAGAAAAATAAGGATAAAAATATATATATTTTTAATTAGTCTGCACATAACCTGCAGATCTGCTTGATCAGTCATTTCTGACAGTCAGGACGGTGCAGATATTTGAGCCGGTCCCATGAAACTAAACTAAGTTCCTGATGAATATACAACATCTTAACTTTGACATGTCAAAATCAAGCTCAAGCCGGCATTTACACGGGCTGAGTGGGGCAGAGGCAGCACTGACCTACACGGTTAGTCCATGCATCATTTCACGGGTCTGAGCCATCACAACTCGCATGTGGACTTGAGAGAGGAGATGAGTCTCTGATAATGTCAGAGCGGAGATCTGAAGAAAGAAGCTGCACGGGCAAAGAGCACATCCTATGGTCTCTGAATTATTCAGGGCTAGCCGCGAACCCAGAGAAATAAAACATCCTCACAGTGGACACGGGGGAGCACAGGCTCAGAAAAGACCTTATCACGAGTTGGTTCATACCAAGGAACTGGTTTACAATTCATACATTTAAGCCTGATTTAAATCTGTCTCCTGTTACGTACTTTCATCCTCATAGCTTCAGAATGGTCCACTTCAGGTTTATTATGTGAAGCAGAATTAAACAGATTTTGGATTCAGAGACACATCTTAAAAGCATTCACTGCATTCTTTCAAATCTTTATTTTGTTGGATAAGAGTGACCTCTCTTGGGGCTCTTGATCAAATCCAGGTAGTGTATAATTGATAAACGCATTGTAACTGCATTACAGCAGTCCAAACTGCTTCACAGCCAGACAGCACTCACACTCAGATTGGTAGTATTTTAAAATCAATATCAGTGCCATATTAACTTTTACATTGAGCTATGATTAATGTGAAGAGATGAGGCCACAAGGAGCCTCTACAGTATTGTTCCGACCTGGGCTGATCCATCTTTGGCACAAACATAGAATAGAGGTGATTATGCGAAATATCCCCAAAACACGTTGAGGCATATTAGTTAGATCTTTAATATTTTTTATTATTGGCCATTACTTAGATCACTGGACTGTGTGGATGTCAGTGTCACTCAGCCACATTCAAATCGCTTTAGTCACAAAGAGAGTGAGCAGTAGAACAGACTTTGGGGCGCCAGGCTGGGTGTCTAGCTTAAATGTTGAAGTTTATCTTCTGAGTGATTGATAACGTTACATGAACCCGGTACTGGAATACGACATTAAAAAGGTTATTTACATGGATATTTTATAAGAGTATGGACTCATTTTCACAAGTTTGGCCATCCTAATATTGAGGTCTGACTATGTTCACAGTTGAAATAGTATGATAAATAATTTGCGTCATCATTTGCGTTTACATTCGGAAAAAAACTTTTATCTCTTCTGCTCCCTACCACACAGGCGGCGGCTGACATGAATTATTCTCATTGCACAGGAAACTCAGGCTGCAGACTGACAGCGCCTGACAGCTCACTTCATTGCGGCAACGTTGCCATATTTCCAAATATCATCACATTAGCTTAGTGCAGGAGCAGGAAGATGACCAAAAATACAAAAACATGTGACTCAAGTTGCAACCAGACGGGTTTATCTGCTAATTTTCATATATCTGACACCGTAGCGTTCGTGTTCCATTAGTATGGCTGACATAGTATTTGGTGTCAAATGCTGTAGTGCATAAGAGCTTTTAGTGGAAAGCTCAAGCTGCTAAACGCTGATGCAAACAGCGCTGTAGTCAGAAGTGGAAACATGATTTTTCTTGATATGTCTCCATAACTCAGCTGCAGGTTAATTGCAGCAAATTGTGCTTAAGTGCCGGCTGACATTAAATTTTGTAGGATTTGACTGTCTGTCTGAATGTAAAGTAATTTTTGTGGAGATAAATCAGTTTGGGTACGGTGGGCTGAACCATTAAATGGCAATTTTTTAGTCATCTATTTAAGATCTCTTTGGAAATGCAATTACTGAAAGACGCCCATGTGCAGTATCACAGGGGCTGTCCTGTTTTAGTGATGGCCGGCCCTTCAATCAATGCATCAGCATTTAAGTGGTCTCCTGCTGTGTTCATCTGCCCTATATTTTAATTACACTGAGAGTGGTAGCTACTTGGCAAAGCCATTTGTTTCATCATCCAAAGTGGACTGGAGTGCCTTTTATTAAACTAATGAGATAAGAGTGTTAAAAGTTGCTGATCAGTGTAAAAAGGACTACAAGCTGAGTGGGGAAAAAGCAGTCAGGGATGGATTTTCCTTAAAAATCCTTTTTGCTGACTTAAGACAGACAAAGTGATTGAGATCCGGACCAAAGTGGTGATTAAAAAAAAAAAAGTAATGCCTCTGCAACTCCAGGAGGAAACGTTCAAAGATAATTTCAGGCGTGTTAATGTAATGCGATTTTTTTTTCTCTTCTCACATACTGACCATAAACATGAACACATTTCAATCAATTCTCCGTGATTTGTTGTGTGGCATGTAAACTGACTTCTAATCCCTGCTTTAAACAATGAGCAGAGATTACGCTGAAATAATCTGTAATCCATCTAAACTGTCAGCAGGCTTTCGAGGTGCCTTCGCGCGCGCAATCAAGGCTTCTGCCGAGCTTTGCAGATAGAAAATGACAAACATCAGTGGCTGAGGAGTAGACTGTCAGCGGTCAACGTGGGGGAAAACTGAGCAGATTACGCTTAAACTAATACGTGACCAGTGCTACAGTAGCATTATCAGCTTTTGCACAGACCCTTACAGAAAGGTTTACCCCGAGGCTCTTAAAATGTCACACATCATTTCTCAGGGGAATTGCACATAATCCCACAGAGGGGGAGCTGTTAACATTCACATTCTGCCTCATAATACACTCGAGACCACCGCCTGATTAAATCTGCAATGTTACACACAGTCACTTCAAGAAAGAAAAGAGAAATCAGCTGGTTTATCTGTCAAGAGTCCCGCCTTATATGTTTGGAACAAGAATTTAAAAATTCTTGTTCTTTTTCCTTTAATGTATATAATGTATTAAATACCCTTCATGTTATCGACAATCAAAACAAACATTCATTTATCTATTATTTTGGGATGCATGCATTTTTGTCTTTTCAGCTATTTCCTCTCTCCGAATCCACCAGTAGCACTGCAGTCCCTCTGTGAGCAGGTACAAACAGAGGCTGAGCTTTTTAAATTCCACTGAATGTGCGCTGGATCTGATCCCTGTTGGCTTCTGCAGATAGATTACGGTCTACATTGTGCAAACAGAGCAATAGAAGTGTTGTTTGTTCTCCTTTCTTCATGCCTTCAGAGCGTTTAAAATTGCGTTTTAATGGAGAGAGGAGGAATACTGTGTAGTGTGATGAATGCATGCTAATGTTCTTTGGGAAAAACATGCTGCTGTGCCATCACTGTCGCTTGAATAACTCCAACTGGAAAGCTCCAGTAAATGTTGGCGTGCTTCTTTATTTGAGGCATTTCCAGTGGGTACAGCAGATCTCTTAAGTTTTACCATTTTATTCCCACACTAGTAGAATTAAATTGAATTTAAAACGTTAAAGAACCAAGACGCCAAACAATGATATTTTAAATATCTCATTGGGAGCATCTCTTTGTAGTGAGTGGAGTGTTTTGATTATCAGTCTTCAAATGAAATTACAAAACAAACATTTGTGTGTCCTCTTCCAAACCTATTATAGTTTGAAATTACTTCCATCTCTCTATACATATTTAGCAGTCTAAAATGTTTTAAGCTAGGGACTCACCTGTATGCAACTCTTAATTGACATGGATTTGGAGAAAATGTAACCATCAGAACAACTGTGCACTTCTGGACTGAGGCTTCTGATGTTGTTCCTGGGATCTGTTGGATTCCATGTAAAAATATGGAATGTCTTGGTTTTGAACAGATTTCATCATTATCCAAAGAGGATGAAACCTATTGACAGTGGTGATCTAGATTTTTCTGTAAGCATGATAGTATGTGGTTGAAACAGTTTACTGAGTGTTTCCATTCACTATTTTTTATGCAAAAAAAAAAAAGTCTGTGAGTGGCAGGTTTTCTGAATTAATTTGGAGATTTGCTGGACCAGAGCAGGTTTCTAATATTTTCCAATATTGAGCCTGAGTTACACTTGGTAACTCATTAGCATGCTAACATGCTAAACTAGATGGTAAACATTATGATCTAGCTACCAGTCTGCTAACTGCTTCATTAGCATTTTGCGTAGCTTCAAAGCTGCTAGCATGTCTGTATTCCCTTAGTCTTTTGATGCCTGCTGATATTTTTGATCACCAACAAAGTTCTATTTTTACCTGAGCTGCAAATATCTCAAACATTCTCTACAGTAGGTTACATAAATAACAGCTCTCCCAAAAGTGGTTTGTTTTTAGCTAGGATGATTTTATGACTGTATTTTTTGCCCATCTCTGTGTCATCCTGTTCTTTCAGTCAATCATTGCTCAGCAGCATCACTCCATGCTGTCATCCGTTTCCAGCCTGTTGGTGGGGAGGCTTCTATGGAGTTGTAAGGGTGCTGGGATGAGCTGTCTGTGACCTAGTTTTGCTGTCTCCTCGTTAAATTGTTAATAGATCCTGAGTGCAGCATGGAATCTCTCTGGGGAGCCCAAACTGCCATAAGAACCAAAAATAGCCCCCCTACACCCAGGCGAGGTGATTTATTTATTTTACGTGTTCCCTCCATGTCCACACAAACCCTTCATGCCTGTGAAGAATTACAGAAAACGTAAACTGTGTGAGCATCGCCCGCAAGCAGTGATGGGAGCAACAAATCTTTAGAAGAGACACAAATACAAATCATCCATGGATTCAAAATTGAGCTTCTTCTGATAATCTGCTACGGAGTGCTGTATATTTCATCTGAGCAGATGCACACTGCAACAATAGCAGCTCAAAACAGGAAAAAGAAAAGAAAATGGGATTAAATAAACTAAATTAGGCAGACACAACAATCTACCCAACACAAAACACGTCGATTACACTTTATTTTAACCCCTGTATATCACTGTGAAAGATGGGTCCTCAAGATATTATATACTCTAAGACCCAGCATTCATTTCTGTACAAAGTGTAGCAATAATATAATAATAAGATAAGATAGGACTTTATTCATCCCTGTGGGGAAATTACAGCTTAATGATTTCAGCCAATTGGAGGCACAAGGGAGACCTACACAATATTAGCATAATGTTATGCCTGATCGATCTATTTGAGCACTGAACTCATATTTGACATAAAAAAAGACCTCTGAGTCCCATTTAGTTGTAAACAAATTCAACCCCACAGGTACTGCTACTCCTCTGTCCATCACCACATAAAGCTCACCTAAAATGTTTGCTTGGCCTGACAGATCTTTATCGGAGCATAACCAGTTCCCATCACAGACGTTCTAGACCAACTTTCCTGGGTGGGTTTCTAGGCTACAGACACACACATATAACTGTGCTAGATCACACCGGACTGCAATCCAGGAACTCAAGGACAACACACTTCTCGTTTGTATCAAGCTTTGTACATTGTTAGTCAACCATAGCAAACAGAGTGGCACATACTGTACACCGTACAGAAGGACATCATCATTAGCGATGTAATTATCATCACTGCCATCCGTTTGTAAAGCTCCTTCTGTCTCCAGCATATGGGACTTGGGAGCAGACTCACGTCGTGGTTCCTCCTCAGGGATTGTGACAGCATGACATGTCTGCACAAGCTGTACATGAGCCCTGCTCAAACACCAGCCAGCAACCCAGTGTTAGAGTCCCAGTTTATCCTGACTGTTGGGTATTGGCTCTGAAGGTATGTGAGACTCTTCTCATCCAGCTTCCTGATGAGGAGCTGTGTTGTTTTGAGGGCTTGAAAGAGTATCCGACGAAACTTGCCTTTGCACTACAGTCAAAAGGATTAGGCTAAAATTATGTTTATTTATCGCCATTTTTGTCATTACTGTGATAAAGAGCAGAAATTATCAGGATCATTTTTTTAGTCCATATCGCCCATCTCTAGTGCAAACTCCACACAAAAAGGCCCAGTCGGCCCATGGATTTGAACCCGGGACCTTCTCCCTGTAAGGTATCCGTGCTAACCACCTCGCCAAAGCACAGTTAAACAGTGATCTGTTATTTAACAACTTTTCTCCACCAGTCATACTTTCTCCTAATAAGGAGCATTTCAAAGAGCAAATGCACAACTGGTAGCAATAAAAAGTAAACAAAACACATAATTATGATTTCTGAACTAAATAACTGATTCAAATAAGCCAGCCAAATACAAATTACATAATATTTAATCATACTAATCATAGTAGTTATCACACAGCTGAATCCTGCACTATATGAAAGCTTCCCAGCGGGTCACAGTTCACTGTAATTATTGGCAGAGTAGCATCTCCTCTCTGTTTAGACAGTTTTGTATTGTAATCAATCACAGAGAGGATTTCCTACTGCTCACCATACTAAATTAATTTGTGGAAAAACCCCTGTTGTGAGGACTGGCTGTTTTTGGCAGATACAATGGTGCCATTTTTATAATAACTACCACTTTTCATGTAGATTTAACACATCTATTACATCACACATCCTTCAACCCGGTGTGAACCCAGCAGGTTCTCACTCGCTGTTCCAAAGCCTGGATTAAAAATATTTAGGTCCCAACTGACTGCTCCCAAATATAGATTGAAAAGAGTTTTCTGTCTCCGGTGCTTTGAGAGTTCAGAGCAGCCTACCTGACAAAGC
The DNA here is from genome assembly GCA_005024645.1 of Planiliza haematocheilus. Lineage (NCBI taxonomy): Eukaryota > Metazoa > Chordata > Actinopteri > Mugiliformes > Mugilidae > Planiliza > Planiliza haematocheilus. The sequence continues at coordinate 7,538,800 of SRSE01000276.1, forward strand.
TTAGCACTGACAACTCTCATCTTTCCAGTAATTCGTCGTACCTCCGACTACTGATTAAAATCATCTGTGAAGCATTTTACAGCATTTCTAATTGTGGTACATTTAGTTCAGTTCTTGTATTTATATAAAACCAAACCTCCAGTGCTACCTGCTCATTTGCTAGTGTTATTCATCATGATAGCGGGTTTCTCAGCTCTCCTGCCAGCTTGAGTGTCATGTGTGATCCTTGAAGTCAAGGTCACAGTTGACAGGTGTGAGGGTTAATGAAAACCGGGCAGCCACGGGAGGTCAGACGTGCTAAAATGACGGCTCATGCTTGCACTTGTCGGTCTGAATTGTTTCCTGTCACTCGTTTGTTTTCTTCTCAGTCTTTGACCCATTTAAGTCATATTAATAGTCCTGCATCACCATTTACACTGGGACTTTGCAGGACGAAGACTGGAGAAGTCCACCTTAGGACTCCTGTCAGTCTTTAGCCTCTGCAACATGTGCATTGTAATGCCGAGATGGGCTGTGACAAACATGTACTTTCAAACATGTACTTTCTTGCTGTTTCTTCTTCCTTTGTTTGGTGCAGTAAAGCAAATGATGTTTGCTGAAATTAGAAAGATGAATCCACCAATGGAGAGGAAAGATTTAGCAGAAAGGGGAATAATGTGGGTAAAAGTGAAGAGTCATCCCGTGCACATTAGGACTGGAGTTGTTATATAAGCTCTGACTGCATTCAGTCAGTGAGACAAAGTAGAGTAGAGTGTAGGGAAGAATGGATGGTCGTCCACCCAGACGTTCTGATCTTCAGATGGTTTTTGAGTTCAGCTGGATGCATTTGTCTTGATTTCTTCATACTTCACTTCAGACAATCCCTCAAACGTTATTGTTGCTCTGCTCCTGGATGTCCACTCGGGCTGTCTGGCTGAACGCCCACTTGTGGTGGGTGGAGGTGTGATGTATGGCGCCATCACTGTGTTGCATCTCTCCCGCCCCAACTAATACCAGAGCACAATCAAGCGGATGAGAGTGGGGCTGGTGCCGGGATTCCCAGAGGCATTGACTTCCTTAGGTTCCCACAAGTGAACAGAAAAACAGGCGGTCACAATGCCAAACGAGCTTTTCTTCCGCTGGCTCTCGTGATGGCGCGTGGGGGCGTAAAGAGGAAGATCTCTGCTGGTTATTTTTGCTTTGTTCCCACTTGACTCACACACATCAAAACTGCTTTGGCATTTGAAATTCATTGAGAGCACAGGATTAATAATTCAGGTTGATCCAGGCAAGATGGAGAGTCTCTGCTGGCCAGATGAGTCTGTGAAATACAGTGTGTACTAAATCAAATCATAGCCACCATGTTCAGCTGTATGGATTAAGCTCTTGTATCTTGGTTAACTAATCCAAGATGTAAATGTTGCAGCTCTCTCACACACCAGTGTCTGTGCATTTGAAACTGCCATCTTACTTTTGGAAGCTGTGTGCATCTTGTGATGTTGCAGAATGGCACCAGCCTGTCAGGGGAGAACAGTTGGGAGCTGTTGGAGCAGGCAGAGGGAGCGTGCCTCCGCTGCAGAAACATGGATTATAGATCAACATATCTCATCCTGACTCCCCTCACACAGAGCAGAAACTGTCCTGTAGCATGTTCAGTCAGGCAGGGTTTAGTATGCAGTTAACCTCCAATGAGGCTTTCTCTGTCTGAACATAAGAGACAAAAAAAAGGTTTAAACTTAGTCCAAATAAATAGGAAGAAAAGAAAAAACTAAAAGAAGAGGAACCTTTGTTGTATTCCTCTACTCACATTTTTTATTTTTATTTTTTTCCGTCTGATCTTATAAAATGAGTGATCATATGCTTCTCTTTTTACATCGCAGAGACAAGCATCTGGAGCAGCGACTGGAAACAGCAAACCACCTGCTAGCCAAGGTACGTTCTGACCATCAGGTCCAGTCTAAGAAGTGCAACCATGCAGAACCACCATGCAGACTGTTAGCCTGGTGCAGTTTTCTCCAGGTGGTGCATACGCAGCCTGCGTTTTACACAGGGCCACAGAACAGTGCTGTAGCTTAGCATTTCAAATATTACAGAATCTAAGCCCTAACTAACATTATGAAGCTAAAATGAGCTCTGCCAGTGTTATATAATTAAAATGGATCAGTTATCAATGTTCCTGCATCATAAGCTGTATTTTAATAATGTAGCTGACTGAGTTAATTTAATTTTATTATTCATAACAAATTTTATATACACATTATAGGCATTTAATAGTGTTATCTAAGTAGCCATTATCTGCAGCTGTTAATTTAGCTGATTGTAGTCAAGCGCAAGTATCATGCAATTAAATACACTATACGAGTAAATAGACCTCAATACATAGCATTTATGTATCTCAAGTGCTTGCATAGTTAAAACGAATGAAATTAAATGGGTTCTACATTAAAGTGTCAGCTTTTATTAGTAGGTTTATGTCAGTTATTATACAAAGAGAACCATGTAGAAATAAAGGTAGAGCACATGATGATTTAAACAGATTTGGGGAGATACACACAAAGTCACATAAAATCTTGTAACATTTATAGAAGGAAATCATTTGCAGTCAATGACTCCCTGAAGTGTTCAGCCCGTCAGCCTCTGCAGACATTTTATATAGTGATGATGTCTCCAGCATGGACTCCTTCGGGTCTTGCTCGTTGTGGGGTTTTGCTTTTGGGCTGGTCTTCAGTCATACAGAGGACGGTTTGCTGCCTCTGCTTAGTCCTTTAGCCCAAATTATGTTGAAACATTTAGCTTCATTTTATTTGATATCTCTATTCTCCTTTTATATAAGAAGCACCTCTCCGGGTTTCCTCCACCGTGTTACCAATTCACAAGCAGACCTACTTTGTAAAGTGGGCCATGGTATTGTTGGTGTAATAATGTAATTCAAATCCCTTGAGTTATAAACAGTAAAGTTGGGTGTGCTGTACTCGCAGGATCCTTTGTAATTTATAAATGGGTTGGTTTTACTGGTTTCTAATGAACCTCACACCAGCTAATGGGTTTTTTCATGACCTTGCTCAGGTAAGTCCAATGAGAATCTGTCTGACATTTCCTCTGTGGTGTGCAGGATTAACAGATTCCAACTAAGTTGATTATATATGTATGTATTGTCATCAGTATGCATTCAGCAGTTACAGCTACTTGGTTTTCTTGGCTCAGCTCTACAAGCAGATACTATAAATCTTTTAATTGCTTTTTGCACCGTGCACATTCACTAAATTAGGTTTCATGGCCGCATACGACACGATACACGGAGGAATCACAGAATGTAATCTCCCCCACTCCTTGAAGTCAACTTTCTCTTCACACAATGGCATGCAGCAGGTTAATAGCAGACCATTCACAGCTCAGTGGCTCCATAGCCCCATTTAGCACATAAAGCATCCTCCATGTACCTGGAGATCATGTGTCACCCCTCCTCTCCCTCTCTGGGGCTGCTGATAACACTGTAAAGACCCCGCGTTGAAATGGATTTCTGTCCCAACTTCTGGGAAGATGAAGTGTGGTGAGTGTGAGGCTGTGGTTCAGTCCAGAGGGAAACAGCCCAGCGGCAATCGGGAGGGATTTTAGGAGGCATAATTGAATTTGATAGATGTGTGAATTGCATTCATTTGACATTTGCCCATTTTTACCTTTTTTTTTCTTTCCTTTGTTTTGGATTAAGAGGAGTTACAGGATATGAATCTACTTGAATACATTGGAGAAGGAAAGTTAAAGGATGAAATGAGGCTGGGTGGAACAAAAAATGGATAAATACATATGTTTAAGACAATTTCTGAAGTATGTACATACTAACAAATGATAGCTAGCCAGCTAACTCATTAACAGCTGTGATAAGTGTGAGTGTTATTGCCAGAGACAGGGTAAAGTTAGACTTATATTGAAAAAGAAAAATGAAAAGCTTATTGTTTGCTAGCTTGTCAACTGTCGGCTTTGACCTAAAGTAAACTAGACTCCACTCTAAGGGCAAAGTCATTCCAAGTCAATCAACGTCATTATATGATGTATTTTTCCAGTGGCTTTCATACATTCGCATCTCCATCATAAGCACTATAAAGATCAGCATCGTCATCTTCCTACTGTTGACTGAATAAGGCTAACCTGTTGGGATTCACTGAAAGGTCATCATGTCTGCGTGGAAATCAATAACTTACCCTTTTCCAGCAGTGCCTCACAATCCGAAGCAATACACACGTTCCTTTGCAAGTTAATGTTTAAAGTCTTTTGACACTCGTCGCTTGGCTTCACGTCACCTTTTTATGTGCTCAGCAGTGCTTTGACCAGGCCTTCATCAATCCTTGTCCATATGCTCTTTGTTTGCCTTAAATCTCGCAGAAACCAATTTGAATGTGACCTTTCACAAACCCCATACGGAAGTAATCCCATAATGCATTGTGGCAATTTGTATCATTTGTGCAGCAGCACGACGCTTTAGTTAACGTACAATGTGCCTTGCTTATAGAGTCCCTCTGTGGTGTAAAGGGCATCGACCCCGTGGAGCAGGTGGGATTGTGGAGAAAGGCGCTGCGCATGCGTGTTAATGTGTTTGAGCTTGTGCAATCATAAATGAATGAATATGAATTTCTTTATGAATGTCATCCAAGGGCTCCAAGGTCAACAAAAGGTTGCATCTAAACGTAAGTACAGTAGGCCGTTTAGAAAAAATCACCGTTTCTACACAAGAGCACGCCTTCACCACACCACAGCTGGTCAGCACAGTCACAGACCTGAGCACCGTACCACATGACTAATGATGCTTGAATAAGTGACTGACCTTTAGGAATTACTGAGCGAATGAGCAGCGAGGTGTTTTATTGCAGTGAGAACTGAAGCCACGTCCCATGAAACTGAATCTTTTCACTTGTTTCAATCACCTCTGTGTGTTTGAGCAGCTAGCACTGACTTCACCTCAGTCTTCCTGTCTGTTTGGACACCGCAACACAAAGAATGGATCTGATAATGATAATAAAAAACATGATATGTATCTCTCATTGTCTCCAAACGGGAGTTTATTTTTTATTTTAATCACAGTATGAGTAACAAATGAATATAAAATAAGAATAACCAATAATAATAACCATAATCTTGGACACCACTTTGAAGAGCACTTCTTTTGTTAGTTGTCGTGGGCCTCCTTTTACTGAATGTCAAGGCATTTGTAATGATAAGGCATGTGATATGAATCAAGTCAGTCCTTTAACATTACAACATGAATTCATTTTAGTTCACAGTTCACTATGTGGTAGATATTTGCATCACTTTCACTAACCCTTTGCTCAATCCATGAATGTGCTACAGAGAAACCGACACCAGATTATTGCGCCTTATCGATTGAAATCTCTGGTGCACTGTGACTAAACTTATCCAGTGCTAATAATAAGCTAATTTAATTTTTCAGGTTGCTGCTCCTATGACCCTGCAAGGATCCTTTTTGCATCTTTGTGCAGAGAGTACAGCACAGGTCATACGCATATGAAGTGTTGACAGTGTGAATACAGACGGATTTAATATGCAAATGTAGTGCACAGCTCTACTTTTGGTCTATATTTTTTCAGAATAAGAAGGGAAAACGCTTAAAGGATAAGATACACTGATTGATATGGGCAAACTGTCAGAAGTTATGTGTGAAATTCTAACATGCCAGGATGAGCATAGTGAGGTTGCTGACATGCTGACACCTCCATAGCTTAGTGTTAGCATGCTAGCAGTTGCTAATTAAGCCTCTAGACAATGTACAGCTGATGCAGATGAGGCCAAACACACTGACATGCAAATTGCAGACCTTGGCCGCAACAGAAGAATCTAGAAATAGCAGATTCAATACGAACGACAACTTCATGACACATCAGTCCTGCTGTCCTCTCACCTCTTCCTCTTTCCTCTCACCAGACGAAAAGAAGAGCAACCTCCCCCAGGACTTCGACATCGACATGGACAACCCGGAGACGGAGAAGGCTGCCGTGGCCATCCAGTCCCAGTTCAGGAAATTCCAGAAAAAGAAGCAGGACGTGAAGTCGTAGATCGTAGATCGCTGTCGCCCTGATCAGGGCTTCATCTTGCATGTCGATCAAACTGCACCTGTTATGAACTGAAAAGAAAGGGTGGGGTGGGGTTTCTGAAGGTGGAGGTGCGAGGGCGGGATTAATAAATGTCTGTGTATGATTAGTTCTGTAGACAAAAAGATATAATTCCTGGTGTATGTATTTAAATCTTTCCTGTGATTTTGCTATTTCTGTTTTTTACTTGGAAGACTTTTCACAGTGCAGCTGCAGCAGACCTCCAGTACTGTCACATTCAGTGTCATATACCCATGTAAACAACAAACTTAAATAGGTCTTATCATACATTGTCAAACAATGATTATCTTTCCTCCAGGGGAATAGAAAGCCACATGCATTGTTGTGATTGACGCTAAAACCCATGTCACGTCTTCACCGACAGACCTAATCAAAAGAGTTTTGGGCTCCACTGGAGATCTGTTAATCACATTTCCCTCAGGCTGAGTAAAATGATCCCACACGGCTCCCAGTGCTTTCACTCTTTATGACTAATGCTTTTAAAATCAAATCAGTGTCGCTAATTTCTGTTTGGTCGTAGGAGGTCTCCCCTCCGTCTCGTCTTCTCCGCCTGAACAAAAGCAGCCGCGTGTCTTTGTAGAGGCTCTAGATGTCGTGCTTGTGATATGACTCCCGTTGTGTTCCTTTCCTCGTTCTTGTTCCAGTGTGATTTAAACCATGTCACCGATGAGTAGGCCCACACGTGTACTGTACGAGCTCATACACTTATGCATGCAACCTCACTCACATGCTCACATACAGAGAAAGAAATAAAGACAATGGAAAAGAAGGATTTACTTTCTATCATTTCCCACTGAATTACACTCCTGCAATGTGTGCAGCATGCACACGTCTCAGCAGCTATTGTAGGCTTTGAAAAAGGAGGTCGAACACGATCAAGCATTTGTATTTTTCATCTGCTGTTTTAGCATTTGCGTGCAGTGATCTTGCAGTTGACGCATGCTGTAGTCAATGCAGTAAATCCTGATAACATGTTTGAATTATTAGAAGAAGAAAGTTTTCTTTGAAAACGCCTGCAGGATGTGCAACAAGTCTGCAAATCCATTTACAATCATGTGTCATCCTTCACAGGCCGGAATACGTCAGGATATCAGAAGATCTGGTCCAACTACATGTTTCATTAGGCTACTGATAGATTCTGCTGAAGTTTAGGTGTCCTTGGGTGAACTGTTGACATTTCATATGGTCACCCACACAATGACTGTTAATTTATTGTAGATTTTTAAACATCAACAATCATGTCTCAGGTTTCAGAGCATCCACGCAGATAGACACGCTGTTACTCTCATCAGTCAGATGTCTGAATTCACCCACTAGTCAAAGCCGTCTGCTTGTAAGTAGGACTCATTTGCTATGAGTTCTGGGTAAGCTAAGACAGACAGGGTCAAATTCATCAGCTCTATTCAGCTCAACAGAAAATGTTTCAACAGTTACACAACATTTTTTAGGGGAAAAAACTATATATATAAAAAAATAAATACTAATAATGTCCAGTGGCATAAACAGTCAGCGGAGCAGAGCCTCTGCGTCTTGATGATGATGTGTCAGGACTCATCGGTCTGGCAGGAGCAGCAGAAACATCTGACAGTATCCTCACTGCTCTCCCTCTTTCTAGGAAATCCAGTTTTCAGAACATCATTAAACAATGAGTCATGTTTCGCTTTCTTTTTTCTGTCACTTGGTGCCACAGACTAGAAGTTATTAGGAACTTGTTACCACGGAAACGGGGCTATGAGTTTGACTGCGGCTAGGGGGTCTGACTTTCAAAGTTTAAATCAAGTTAGTTTTTATTTTTATGAAACTCTCTAAACCTATATGAAACTAATCCATGAGCATATGAGGGATATGACCGAGCTTCACAGGAGTCTCTGCTTGATGCTTAGATATTTCAGAGCAGCTTAGTTTGTCAATAAGCTGCTGGCAGTTAGTGATTGTTGTACAGTGATCACTAATAAAGTGCATTACTGTGTGCCTCAGAGGACAAGAGGTTTGAGATAGCAACATTTTTATTTAATATAACATTAACAAAGTTCATCTTAAGGTCAGATGTATTGGAAGTTGAAAGGACATATTTAATCTCATCAGGAGGTGATGATCAAAATATGGTATGAGTAGGTATTTCTACCTTAAAATAAAATGCAACTACCATCCTTTTATTAATAACCAAGTTTGTGAAGAGCTCCAGTTCTCTGCTGGGACGTGCCTCCATGTTTATTACCTTACATTTTCTCAGTCATTTCCCCAGCGCTTTGGAGGGACAGCTTCACATTTTTCAGGCTGATCACAGTCACGAACTCAGCGCAGCCTGAACCTTATTTATGACAGCTCTTATTAACCACCACTTGTGGCGGCGAGTAAATCTCTGCCACCACGCTCGATTTGTTGTGGACTTCAGAAGTGGAAGGCAGGTATGCGTAGATGTCACGCCAAGTAATACGGCTTCCTGCCAAACCTCCCTCCGGTGATATAAGACCGTGGATGCAATAGAGAAGGCAAGACGTGTGAGGCTCAGGCAGAGGCTTCACTGTGACAGCTCTGTAGGCTTTCATTAATATACCAGATTAGATGATTCTTCACAATGTTCCCAGTTCTGCACAAGACACTAAACACCTGTGGTTAGATTTAGAAGGAATCTTGACATATTCCTTTATTTGTTCTGCCCTTTTCTTGCCTACATTTCCCAGAATGTCTTCTGACAGTTAAGATATTATTGAAACTTTGTGGATATAAAGAGACGTCTCAGTACCTTCATGCCAACCCACAGTTTAGGTTTTTGTCTCATAGTGTAAAATCGTATCGATTTAAATGGCATTCGTTTAAAAAATATATCCCATTATTTATCACATTGTATCCTGCCACAGTGCCGTTGCTGTCAATGCACATGAAGAAGTTCAGAAGTTGATGAATATTCATGCATACAATTTAACATTATGACAGGTTTTCCACTCGTATTAACCTATTCACAGTAATGAGAATGATAAATAAATAACATTCATGAAACATGCTCAGGCTATAAGCAACCTCTAACTGCCTCAACTGGAAGAAAATAAGGAGCTTGTAAGTCCTAACTGTCACTAAGATGTGGTCCTGATCTGTCAAAATGCTGCAGGTCACATTTATAACGCGTTCAGATTAGTCCATTTTGATCCATTTTGATCCAAGAACAGCAGCTCACTCGGCTTTATAATATCAGAATCATTAAAAGCAATGACAGACGTAATACTGAATTATTAATTAAGCCCTTTATGGGGCAAGGAACCATTTTAAACTGCGTCCCTGTGCATTACAGTGAGGTTGAGAAGAATCTGGTTTTCACACAGCCAATCAGAGAAGATCAAGACAACATCGTCAGGTCAAATCCTGATCAAACGTGGTCTGCAAGGTCCACGTCTGAATGGACGCTCAGCCTAACTGCTTTATTTGGTACCACAAAGAAGAGGCTTAATGTTGTCTAATGTGATAATGTGTATGTTGAAATATACATGTATTTAGGCACTTATGTTCTAATGGTCTAAATACATGTTTACATTTATTTACCACTCAAGGGCAAGGAACCGTATATGGTAACTTCATTAACTTTAAAATTAAATATTTTGCAAAATTTCACAAAAGTAAAAAAGTCTTCTTGTGCCCTACAATTGAATACAAACTGCATTTTATGTATTAATTTATACTGCATTTAAGTATTTCACTGTCCTATAAAGGGTTAAATGCTGTAAAGAGTTACATGGTGGCTCTGGCTCCGTAGGTAGCAGTTCGATCCCCGAAGCGCCCTTGAGCCAGACACTGAACCTCGAGACGCCTCTGGTGTTTAGCACCAGTAGTCATTGTGCTTGTGTGAATGAACAGGTGGATGTATCACTGTAACTGTAAAACTCTTTGAGCACTAACGGGTAGAAAAGGCGCAGTAGAAAATACAAGACCATTGACTGTTTACAACTTGTTATAGCCTGAGTGACCTCTCATGGGTAATGATTCAGCCGATCATCTGTGCCGTGTGCTGCGGTAGTATTTCCACCGATGACAGGATGTCTTCGTTAATCAGGTGTGACCTCCTCCGGGGGCGGTTATTGGCAGTATTTCACACTAGCAGGCACTTTGGGACGGACTCATGGTGTCAGCAGAGCCAACGTAAAGACAGGTGGATCTGGGACATGTTTATGATGGGTCTCAGTAACAATATGCTCACTCATACAATCATGTCAGCTAGATGTTAAACTAAACTCTTTACACTTGTACTACTCTTTAGTCTACAGTTAGGACGCATGTCTCTAACGGCATGGCATCCTGGTCTTTTGAGTTTCTGTATGTAGGGAAACAGTTTTATTCTGGCTGTTACTTCTGACACACACATGCACAAAAATGCTTGATGCTTTTTTTTTTTTTGGAAGTTTGAGAGCTTTAAAAATGATCACTCACTCATTCCTTGTAGTTACCTGCATATGTTTTGATTAATAAACAACACAAGGCTGCCACCTGCAGACGGGGAACACAATATTAGAGACACCGCTGACGTCTCACCGCCGTTGTGATGAAAGCAAAGTGACAAGATTCTGCATCTTCTCCTGAGGGTTATGACCCAACCGGGCAGAGAGCACAGCCCCCACCTGCTCCCCGGATTGTCTGCTGCATCTCCACCCCACCTTCAGTCACTCATGTCAAACCTGCGCGGGGACACTTCTGGGGAACAGCCATTTTATTAATCAAATTTGAACCTTTGTGTTAGTTTCTCTTTATTCCAGTGCCACCACGGTGAACACTCATGTTAAAAATAAAAAGTGACATTTTTTTTCTTTTTCTTTTTTTTGTTGTCGTTGTTGTTAAAATGTATAATCATAATGAAGACAGTTAATCATAGAAACTTATCATAGAAACTGACATTATGACCTCACAGCATTTTGGATCAAACTCTTCTCCCTTCAGGCTAACTCAAAGAAACAGAAAGAACAGAAATGGGCCAGGGCAGACAGGAACAAAAAACAGCTTCTTACGTATATCCACATATTTTTCCGATATTTCCCGTAGACATTATAGGTTTGGTTTGAAGGGGGGGATTCTGCTGGATTGTCTCACGTTTTTTTTTTTCTTTTTTCGTTTTTTTTTTTTTCTTTCCCTGTAGAGGAGCATCACTGCAATGCAGCAACAGTAAATCTACTGAGGAGAGTGAGAGCCCTGAAGGCTCTACCTAGTGCACTGAGAGTAGGGGGATCTATCTGGACACACTTGAGTGGGGCTGTTGTGAAGTGCAAACCATTAGTTCTCTAAACCCTCCCTGTTCTATCTAACATCATTTACCACCCTGGCAAACAAGCAGTGGTAAACTACACCTGAATACATAAGCTGGAGTGCGTCCGGCCCTGTAAGTATACTCACAACATAGTTATTTGTCATCATTACAGTACAGTATAGAGCAATAGTTTTCATATACTTCATATCTTTTTTCATATTGCACCATCAGAGAATGGGACACAGAGAAAGATCAACAGAGACTCAATTTCCTAATTAAAACGAGATATGTGCAAACATGACTAAGGACTTTATTAACCAAATCAATTCTTCCCTGTAATATCCACAAATAAAAGTGATTTCTCTTTTTATATATATATTTATAGTAATAAGAATAATAAATCTTCACATTGGATCATTTCATAGTGTGACAAAATGCTCGACTAGGCTGTTCAGCCACGATCGTAATCCTCATTGTCTTTTTAATTGGTCAGTCCCCATGCATCCATAGGAAATAGATTTTTTTTTTTTTCTTCAAAAAAAGTAACAATTTGAGAGCAGCTGAAAAGTTTGGACTGGTGTCAATTGCTTTCATTCCAAGATTTCTCCCAAGTTTCATTCAGTGTTTCAGAAGGATATTCCATAGGAAAAAAATGACTCCAAATCGTCATCTTCCACTCCAGAAATAATAAAAACAAAACGAAACAAATGTCCGGGTTCTTATGAAAACATTGTAGTAATGGTGATAATAGGTCATTTGGTAATCAATAATTTATGATCATTAATAGCTGACAACTAACAATTAATAATTACTGATTAATCATAAAGAATTAACAAGAATAAATAATGCTCCCTCGTTACTCAATTAGTTTGGCAAAGCTCCGTCTGGAGTCATATCTGATGAGTGATTTTTTTTTCTCAAGTGAAACAAACAAAAAAAAGAAATACAAACAAGAGGTAAAAGAAAAAATCTAAAATAAATAAAAGGAGATTAGTAAAAGTGGCCCCGCCCTTGGAGGGAGAGGACGTATATACAGAACTGCGTGGTGAAAGTCAGTTTACTGCACTTGAGTGTTAAGTCCAGTGTTAGAGTGAGTTCTAGTCCCGCCCTATGTGCCCCTGCTGTTATACCAGCGTGTAGGACTTTGCGTAGGGGTTGTTGCTCTGTTTGAGATGTCCTCTGGAGTCCAGCAGGGACTCCTGGGAGGTGCTGAGCTTGGCGGCCTGGGCCAGCTCTGAGCCCTCTCTGTGGGGGAGTGTGGCTGCAGAGCCAGGCTGCCACTGGGCCGCTGGGTCCCTGCTGGCCTGAGGGGCCTCTGTGGGCGTTGGGGGCGCCATGCGAGAGGGCCGCTTCAGTGAGCGACTCTTCTGCGGCTCAAGACAGGCCTGACCCATGGCCGCTCTCTCCCCACTAGCTGTCCCCCTGGATGACCCCGAGCAGGTCATGCCTCGGTTTAACAGGAAGTCCATGCGCAGGTATGGAGGAAGGTGAACCAACTCGCCTCCTGCAGGATGACACACACACACCAGAGTTAATTCAAGAAAACACAAGCACAATATGCTGTTATCAGGCTAAAATAATCCTGTTTATTCACATCCGGGTTCTTGCTGACTTTGGAGTGTCTGTAACAGCGCTCTTATTTTGAAAGAAGAAAGAAGAGAATGAACTGTCATCAGTTTTACACTGTGATCCAAAGTGCATCCACATTTGCATTTTCAGTGTAAAACGGAACAAGTGAATGTGTTTAGACTGAAGGACAGAGGTGAATGACTGCCGACGTTACATTTTGCAGCAGTTCATTTGGATTGACTGTTGGTGTTAATACTGGACGTCAGGATTAGACTAGTAGTTAATGTTTAGTGGTTAAGCAGCAGAAGGACAGTTAGAAAGATAGATAACAGGCTAGCAAGCTTTCAGCCTCCAGGCAGACAGAAGTGCGGCCTCTGGACAGCATCTCCTCACCCGGTCTGTGGGCCTTGGGCACGGCCATGTTCATGACCCGGCTGACGTCCTGAGGCTTGGGAGGGGAAGCAGTGAAGCGGCAGATGCCTGATTCAGACGGCGTGCTGGAGGTCAGGCTGTCGGTGTAGTCGTTGGTGCCTGCCGTCATCTGCTCTGAAGAGGTGTCAGAGATAAAGCATTCGGTGATGGTGAATTTGGCGTGGCGTAGCTGCTCCTCCATCTTGGCGTGCTCGTAGGCTCTGGCGAGCTCCTCGTAGGTGGAGGATGCGCTCTCCGTTGACACCATGCTGCTTCGCGCGCGGTCTGGGTACGGTTGGGAGTTAGTGGAGGGATTAGTGTCAAGAGTTAGTGGCATAATTAATGGGGTGTAACTTTGTTCAAGTTAAGACAGTGGATTTGTTGTTAAAGAGTGGTGCTGCGTTGTTAGAATTTTGCAGCAGCTGTGTCGTTTACCTGTGTCCTGAGATGGGCTGACGCTGTAGCTGTCACTCTCTTTGTCAACCGAGCCTGCGACTCTGGGTGTGGGCAGCCTCCAGTCAGTGCTGAGAGTGTGGGAGGAGACAGGGGGGTGGGGGCGGTTCAGCGTCCACTGGCTAGCGTATCGGTTGCGAGAAGCTGGGCCGGCCTTGGCTGTGCGCCGGGCTGTAGGGTCTGAGAATAAGTAGGAGAATACAAGGTATTTATGCAGGTCATAGAAAGGATGTATACGTCACTGTACGCTAATGGTGAATGAATAGTGAAAAGGGAAAAACACAATAAAATGCTGGGAAAACAAAAGCACATGTTATGAAGTCAAAAAATGGTCCGTACTGGACTTACTGGTTCCTGGTCTGGCATCAGACACATCCACCAGTGGACCGGTGGCCTGGGAGAGCGACTGGTAGTGGACAGTGTGGGTGACCGTAGACGACTTCTGTTTCTGGGTCTCCCCAAAGTCGTTGTCGGTCAGTAACACAGTGGACCTGTCGTCTGTAAGAAAGAAACAAGCTCAGCGCTACAGCACCAACCGTCGAGTTCATTTGCTCTATGTCCTACAGCACACAGCAGCAGGATGATGCTAGCGGTGTGCTTACCAACAGTCTCCATGGTGTCTCTCTCCTCGATGAGAAGCTGGGCTCTGGGGATGTCGATATGCATGCGGAGCGTCTGTTGCTGTTTGTTAATTGGCTCAGCTGGACGTGTGTTTTTGCTGAAGAACACAAAACAAGAAGGGGACTTCATCATCATGCTATCACGTTGTAATGACTTCTGCTCAGAGTGTACTTATTGCACACTGAGATCATTGATAATGGCTTACTGTAGGGGTGGCACGCTTACCTCATGAGCATCTCAGCCAAGCTTTTTGCATCTGAAAAACAAAGACAGAAATCATAATTTTAACAAGGAGAGTACACGTCTCCGTATGTGATGAAACTGTCTCTGTGCCTTCTCTCGTCTCACCTCGGAGCCTCTTGAGCCTCTGCTCCCTCCTCCTCCTCCTCAGGACCAGCAGCCCAATGAAGATGACCACGATGCCCACCAACACACCGGAAATTGTGACCATCATCTTCAAACCTTCACCCCCTCCGGAGTTGTCCTCGCTCACATTGGGTGCCTTTACCAAAGGTGCAATGGTACCTGTGCAGAGGTACAGTGACGTTAGGGTGGGTTATGATGCAAACTGGCACTCCATCACTTGACTATATGCCGAATTGGCATCAATACTTGGTTCCCACTTTGCCAGGTTGATGTTCAGTGCAAATAAAATCATTATATGCTAAATTCCATATGCTTGGCCTGATCATATCTACAACAGCTGCAGGGTGTAAGTGAAGAAGTGGTTGATCGTCAGAAGTGATTGTGACAGCATACTGCAGAGCCCCCAGAGTCCAGCATGAGCTGGAGGTGCTTATTTAACATGTGCTTATGTGCAACAGCCTTGTGATAGAGGTATCATTAACTGCTTCACTTAAACTAGCTACAGCCACTGGCTTTAAAAGGTGTTTTTATTGCTTAATTAATCAAAGACAGCTCAACCTCTCTGTGCCCCGAGCTCTGCCATTACCAAAAAAGTGACTTACAATGCTATGACTCAATGTACTACTGTTAGTCAGACTCTGAAACAGCTGTAAGTGACTCATACAGGTATAGCACTCTGGTAGTTTCAGCACAAATAGTTCAGTGATTCTGTGGCCTGTAAAGAAAAGAGAGTGAAACTCACTGCCGTCGTAGCTCAGTGTCGCAAACTTGACTCTCTTCTCAGCGTATCCGGCGCTGTTGTAGACCTTCATCTGCAGCTCGTACCAGGTGGCCTCCTGTAAGTCGTACAGGATGTAGCTCTTGGTGAGGGAAGTGCGCTGTGCAGTGGTCCAGGTGGGTGATTCTACTGGCCGATACTCCAGGGTGAACGAGGTGATCGGGCATCCGCCGTTGTTCCAGCCGTTCAGGTTGAGCTTGACCCGAGTGGCGTTGATGCTGGTAAAGAGCTCCTGTTCTTTAGAGTACTGAGGTTCTGTGTTTGGGAAATAAAAGTGAATTAATTTATTTAATGGATTTTTAAGGCCACTTTGACCATGTTTCGGCCATGAGGTTTAGGCTTAAAGTAACGTTACTTTATAGTGTAACTCATAAAACATTTGACTTAAATGGAGGATGCACTGTAACCTTTTATTTGATTTTGTGCTGAGGCCATGAAGGCAACTGTATCTAAAATGGTTAACTAAACAATTATCTACATCTTCAGGTTAGGAAAAAAGTTTGTCTAAACTAAATTATAAATGTACAGTGCAGATGTGTGAAGTTTGTGAAAAAAAGTAAATGTAAAAATAAAACCCCTCAAAAACAACAAGACAACAACCACTTGTTTGGAGATTACCTTTCCCATGGGTCTTTGCTTCAATGATCTCACTGATGCGTCCCGGACCCACTGCATTCTGTGCCGTCAAGGTGAACTTGTACCAGGTGCCACATTTGAGGTTCTCCAGCCGATAGGAGCGCTCACTGGGACTGATGGCAAAATTACCCCACTGCTCACTGTTGTCCTCCGAGTACTGCAGAATGTAGCCTAACAATAGCACAGGGAGGGAGGGCATGAATGTCAGTCAGCAAATAAAAAATTATAAATAAATGAAAATAAATAAATACAAATATTGAAAAAGACATGGTAGGTCTGTCTGACCTCTTATGGAGCTGCCTCCATTGTCTCCTGGGATCCAGGAGAGGGTGATTGAAGTGGTGGTTGTCTTGGTCACTGTGAGCCGAGGCTGGTCAGGTGGGACTGCAGGAAAGAAAGAAGACAAAGCTTTCTAATTATTCAAAAAAACTAACATGAAGCTAAGAAATATCTGGAACTGAGCAGCTCATTTGCATCACATGGGAGTCATGTAATGTATCAGCACTTTGGTCATTTTTACCTTGAACCTGCAGGTTGAGAACGATCTTGTCCGAGCCAAAGCTGTTACTGGCCACGCAAGTGTAGTTGCCAGAATCCTCTGCTTTTACCGTGCGAATAACGAGGCTGCCGTTGCTGTGGACACTGCGCCGGCTGTCGATCACAACAGGTGCTGGGGTTCCGTTGCTGAAACACAGATGTGTTTACAGCGCGTCACATGGATAATTACTCACATCTATTATCACCTACTGCTTTTTGGATTCGTGCTGTACTCACATCTCCTTCAGCCACTTGATTGTTGGGGATGGGTCACCCACTGCCTTACAGGGCAGCACAATGTCCCTCATCCAGGGGGTCGTCACTGTCCTGTTGAAGGTCAGGATCCGAGCTGGAGCTGCAGAATTACACGCAGATGAGGGGATGTAATATTTAAATGAACATGTTTTAGTGTTACATATGGAGCAAATTGGACCCTATAATGTTTTTTTGATAATTTTTTATCCTCAAACCATTTAGATCACGGAGTCAGGGCTACAGGGGCCACAGTGTGATGGTGTTTTATTCTCTATGTGGACAGTGGAGCACGGAGGAGAGAACATCCATCACCTGGACCTAAGGCAGGATGTGAATGTCCTGATAGGAGCTGTGGGTCCTGACTCCAGACAGAACAGGGTCTATCAGTATATGCAATCAGTTTATCAGCTCTCACCAAGCATGTAAAGCGTTGACAAGGCCAAATGCAGGGTTATTTATATTCAACTGATGGTCTCCTACTTGTCTTCTTATATGGAGGTACGTTTTACCACAACCACATGTGTCTCCAGAAGGGATGCAGCTTGAATTTCACTGCCAGCACACTAAGCTTTTATGTCCCGGTTAAGCAAAACTACATTGACACATAAGTGACTCAGTGTTGTTCAGCACTGAATATCACAGAGCAGCTTCACGTACCCTCAGCCATGGGTTTGACGGTGATGATCTCACTGGCGTTTCCACGGCCTGCAGCGGTGACGGCCACCACCGAGATACTGTACTGCCGGTTCCTGCTCAGGTTGGGGATGCGGTAGAAGAACACGTCAGGCGCGGCCTCAAACTCACTGCTCACCTTGAAGAGGAAAAAAAAAATGATAAAAACACATGAGTGAGGTATACCTTTTAATGTTAGTTAACTGTGAATGCTCTATCCTAGCGCTGAGCACCTAGCGTACAGTGGTGGTTTTTAGCTTGTTCTGACCAATGACAAATTTATGAGAGTCAGGTGATCCGGTCAACTGGAAAACTAAATTTCACGGTCTGGAAAACAGCTACTACCTCAAATTTGTTTTACAGCGTCATACATGTACTGCATTTTTAGCTGGAGTCGGTACAAAATAATAATAATTACTAGTTACATTTTAACTAGTGTTCTTCCTACGATGCCCTGCTGTTGAATAATTATTTCGCTTTAAATGAATCCAACTCAACTTGTAGTGACTAAGCAGGTCTTAAATGGTCTCATATTTAAAAAGAAACCTAAAAAATGGCCATTTACTGACTGTTTAATGTTATCATGTTTTGGGTAATTTACCGTGGGGTGTGGGTTGGAGCAGAAAACCGTGTATTTCCTGATAATGCCGTTCACTTTGAGAGGAGGAAGCCAGGACACAAACACCACTGAGTTGGAGGCGGCTGCTGCCTTCACACCAGCCGGAGGACCAGGAACTGAAAAGATAAGATGATCAAGCTGAATTATATTTCCCACATTAAGTTAAAGTTATTACTCTTTTTACACTGATTATGCAGTAAGATAACAGATGGCCATGTGACATATTCTACAGCCCGTTCTGCTACATGCAAGAGTTACAGCTCTCTTCTTAATAACTCTATTTAAGATCCTGTCACATTTTTACTACAGTAAAATATTAAAGAGGAGCGATATTGTTATTCCTTCAGGCTCCGTGCGAGTCCAACTTACACTTCAGTGCTAATCTCACCATGCCTATAAAACAACTTGTGTGACAGAAGCTCGCCTTGACGAGTACAATCTGACATTTGCCCTTGCGCCTTTTAATTTGGAGAATTGACTCAATCTTCCTACCGTCCTCCTT
Organism: Planiliza haematocheilus; assembly: GCA_005024645.1. NCBI lineage: Eukaryota > Metazoa > Chordata > Actinopteri > Mugiliformes > Mugilidae > Planiliza > Planiliza haematocheilus. The sequence continues at coordinate 7,557,547 of SRSE01000276.1, forward strand.
GGTGCGGGTGTAAATCTGTTCACTGCGAACACCATCGCCGGCCCTGGTGAAGGCCAGCACCTGGATGCTGTAGTTGGTGTATTTCTCCAGTCCGTCCAGCTCCAGAGAAGGTTTGGAGGTTGTCACGTTCCTGATCTCTCCAAGCTCTGATGGACAAAAGACAGAGAGATGACAGGAGGAGAGATTAGATAAATAAAGTATACCAGTCAGCCTGGTATTGTCTAAAACCATATGAGCAGTGTAGGAGGTCGCAAGCCACTATAGTGTTATTTGACACTATGTAATCCGTCCTTAGCCTTAGCTTCATGTGCCTTGTCATGACATGCGAAATGTGCTATACTATTTATTTGCCATTTCATGATAGCGACAGAACTGACCACTGGCTCAAAGGTGTGACTAATAACTCATATGTAAGGTCACCTACATAAAAATAAATGTCGCCCCAAGTGTGTCAAGGCACAGCCTTGGGTGTGATTTCACATCCCAAAGTTTGAACAACCCTGCATCCAAGGTCCGTTGTTAAGGCAGGCCTTGACTGGCAACCTGCTACCATCAGCTGTTTCTGAATTACTAATAACCCACTGTGTCACCGCTCTCTGTCCACATCCCTTCTCCACAGTACTTTCTCTCTTTTTCGTTTATCTTTACCTATCTACAGGAGAGGACCACCTGCCTCTGGTCTCCTCAGACTATTAATGAGCAAATAAAAAGCCTAGATTACCCGGAAAACTTTTGACCATACAGTAAATATGCGCTTCATGCAGGATTGTGTGTTTTATAGTTTTGTTTGTGCCTTGCCAAGAGTCTTCATATCCAGTTATGTTGTCAGCATGGAATATCTCTCAGTAGTTTTTGCCTCTAAATGAAAATCATAAAGAAGCTAAAGAATCATAAATTTAGTCGGATTCTAGTTACCGTTTCTTCGTTTCTGAAACTTTTTTCAAGGATAAAGGTAAACATTTGCAGATGCTGTGATGATCTGATGCTTTAAATTGAATACAATTAATAACTGTTCAGATGGACTCCAGGAATCCGACATAAGAATTTGTAGCTGTGAACATTTATAGTCAAAAAATATATTAATTAACCAAGAAAATAACAGCTGGATTAATACGTAATAAAAAAATCACGAATATCATTGATTGTTACCGTCTTAAAAGCAGCCACACAAACCTCAATAAAACTAAGTTGATTCCAACAACAACTAGATTTTGATGCCGTCTGCACCACTGCTGTTACTGAGGGCCTTCATCCCCCTCTACTGGCTACTGAGAAAGGCTTCTCCCAAACGGACGAATTGCACTTGTCAAGGATCGAGTGGTGTGGAGAGGGTGTTTTTTGCAATAGGTACATGGTAAATGTTAAGCCACTTACATTTACTCACAATATAGGCCAAACAGCACAATTAATAAGATTTAAATTCAACTTTGAGCACTCAGCCACTGACGGTTGCTATGCAAACTAGCCGTGGCTGTCGGGTCCTGAGCGTTCATGTTCTAGAGACATCCCAACGTGATGTGACAGTGCAGAGGCCAAAGGTAATCACGCTGTCACAACCAATCCTGCTGACACAAACCCGGCATGTGACAATGCCAAGCCACGCTGTCTGACGTCCACGGGACCATGCAGATTTTGGCCAGTGGTGGAGGTTACCATAACTCCACCTGGTTAACTACAATATACAACTACTACAAATATTACATAAATAAAGTAGTGTTGGGGATCTGCAATGGCTTTCTAAATTTGAGAATTATGTAGTAAATTCTATGTAGCAGATTAAATATGCTTTTTTGTGTACTACACCAATATATTAGTTTGCTTGAGGTCATAAAACCTGCAATGATAAAGTTACAAACTAAATATTTCAACACCAGAATGCAGATTTCTAGGAAGCATGGAGTGGTTATTTGTGTAATGTCAGCTACAGATAAGGACAGTATGAGTGTGTACCTCCATCAGGCAGGTTGGCCCAGTAGATGACCCTGAAGCCTAGTAGGTTGCCGTTCAGAGCGTCTTTGGGGGGGGTCAGCCAGGACAGAGAGATAACCTCGGGAGATGTGGCGGTGGCCTGGACGTTCTCTGGAGGACGGCTTGGAACTGAGGATGGAGAATACATCTGTTTGAGGGTCTCTATCCTACTTTCTGTGGTCAGAATCCCAAATTGTCCCAAACACTATGCAAGCCTTGACATTGCAACGTTTGTAGTGATTTCAAACAGACACACATTTGGTATTTATGACAATATTAACCCCATCAGTGATGTCTTTCTTTGCCATATGGTTTTATTATTGAGTCTACATCTTAATAAAAATGTCAAAGAGTGCAGTACCTCTGTGAGGACTGACAATGCATGGTAGTAACCTCTGATCTCCACTAGGCTGTGATATATACTCACAAATGTCCCTAACATTGAACCATGTAGTCTGCCTCATCTGCTGCTCTGTGTTAGCAGTGCAACGCAAACACATCAGCTAATACGTTTCTTAGTTTTATTGTATTCAGAACCCCAAACCAAAATTAGTTCAGCTTTTGAGGTTGACACCACACATTTATGGAAATTAAATTTTTTAATTTAAGCCTCGTCTGCTTTCTCTCTTACCGTCCTCCAGTGTGGTAGCAGCCACCTCTGTGGACGATGGGCCTGTCCCAGCGCTGTTGCTGGCCTGAACCACAACTCCATACTGGGTGAACTTCTTCAGGTTATCCAGAACCAGGCTTTCTGCGTTGTCCCCCGTTGTCTCCACGCTGATCACACTGAACTGGTAGTTTCCACCAGAGCTGTACTCCCTGTAGCCCACCTGGTAACCTCTGATGGCCCCATTCTGGAGGTGCTTCTTGGGAGCCTGGCAGAGAAATAAAAGGGGTTATTTGACCCAGTAACAGAGACTCGCTCTGTTCGCTCACTGCGAGCATCCACTATGAAAGACAAACATTTAACCTCAAATGTAATCTTTGTCCCAACCAAAAGAAATCCTGCACGTTTAAGTTTTTCAACAATGCCTGTAACCAGTTCACATTTGACAATGTAATGCATCTTGGGAATCTAACCACATAACAGAATAAATCCTAAAATGGGTTAACAATGTGTGGTCAAGTGGTCAAGATAGCCAAAATGCAGGAGTGTGTAGGGAAACATGGCTCCACCCAGGTAAAAGTATCGTAGTATGTTTCTATGCAGTTTGGTTGAGTTCTGACCAGTACAGGTCCACTGCTTGCAGCAGGTGAGACGCTTAATTCAAAGACTCACTGACACAGAGCAGAGAATGACTTTGGAGGTTTGAATTATTTTTTTGTTTTTCATCCTAAAAGCTCTTATCATCCTTAATGACAGATACACTTCGCACTCATTCATAGAAACTCTGAGTCAGATTAACTTACCCTCCACGTGACTCGGATGCTCTGGGAGGAGAGGGCTTCCAGCTGCACTTCCTGAGGTGGTCCATCAGGAGCTGAGATCAGAGAAACAGGTGCATCTCTTAAATCTGCACATACCCAACAACTGAGAGAACGAGGGAGCATGTGGACCAGTGTGATGGTATATTTTAGGTGGCTGCTGAGGGTGATGAGAAGTGCTCTGCAAGGGCTTTTAGAGGGGGGAGATGAGGGGAACGGGTGGTAATTTGCAAAAGGGGTCCAGCCTCAGTCTATTGACCGTAGTGTGACATTTACTACTGAGGCCGCTAATTGAAAAGTTCTGCTTTTAGCGTGGGGTCAGCATGTGTTCAATAATGCAACAGAGCCAATGGGCTGATGTCACTGGGCAGTTAATGAACTGACTGAGTCGGCCTCTTTTTGCATCTTGCCTTTCATTCACTGCTTGCTCTAAAGTCAGTCTCTTACGTTGTTTTTGTTACTCTGACTGATGCCACATTAACAAACTAGATGTTAACATCTATGCATTATTAATATCTGTGCAGAAAGCAGCGTGAAACGAGAAGATTATTGTCCACAAGTTCAGTCTCACCTGCTTCATCAGTGGTGATGGTGAGCTCGTTGCTGGCCTCGCTCTTGCCGATCAGGTTCTTGGCGAACATGCGGATGTTGTAGGTGGAGGAGGGGTGCAGATCTATGATGGTGGCCTGATTGAGTTGAGGTGAGACATCTTTGGTCTTCTGAGCAGTATCCCAGGAGGCTGAGAGGGGAGAGGCCAATGTTTATTGGGGTTACTGAAGTCAGGGGAGAGGTCAAATCCAGCTAAGTGCATCAGGACAGGCTGTGTTAAATTAGATTGCTGGGACTAAGTGAATGCAGGGATAATTCACATCCCAAACTGCACGACCCTCTGCAGGTTTTCGGGTTTCCACGGGTTTTGGGTTTTACACCAAATCATACCATCTAAATAAGTTTTCCTGTACCTGATTTGTTCTTGCTTTCAATATCAAAGCCTGTGATTGGGCTGTTGCCATCAAAACCCATAGTCCAACGCAGTGCAATGGTCCTGTCCTTCACTTCTCTGATCTCCACCTCTGGGGGGTCTGGGGGCTCTAAAAGGTACAAAGTTGATCAGTACATTTTAGCATTAATAAACTGAACCTTTAATGGCAACTGCCACAATGTTCAGAGGTGCAGTTATACCTTGTACTGTGAGCTGTATGATTCCTCTGTCTTCTCCAAAGGAGTTGATGGCATGGCAGGAAAAGAAGCCAGAGTCCTCCCTCACTGTGGGCATGATCTAGTGGATGCACAAGGATGAAGTGATGTTAGCTGATGACACTAAATCTAAAAACATAGTAGTAAAATGTTTTATTTTTTTTAAGAGATATTGCCTCAGCCTGGTAGTCTTTTTTGGTTTTATTTCATAGTTAATGGAGAGATACAAGAGGTTATGTGGAGACAAAGAGGGAAAGGCATGAAGCAAAGAGAGCAAGCTGGAATCGAACTTGTGCCACTGTGGTGAGGACAGTAGCTTGGACTATGGAGCATTGTAAATACACTGTATATATTTAGTTTCTGCAGAAGGAGGTTTAAGCTTTTGTAGTGTAACAGGAGATAAACACAGTTTCATATTATTTTTCTCAGTATCTGGCTCCCCTTCAGATTCATCTCAGTGTCCATCCTGGATCTTGACCCCCAGATTGGGAAGATAAATCGTGTTTCTCATCTATCTTTCTACTGTGTGTCTGGGAGCCCCAGCCTCAGACTATGATATGACTCAAAGGAAATCCTTTCTGTATGCTGTAACATATTATTCAGAATAATCACCAATTCAACACACGGTCTCAAACTGTACACTTCCAAGAACAACTTCCTACCTGCAGGGTGGAGATGACTTCATCGCCCACCTCCTTGACAGAAACCACGTAGCGGCTGGTCTCGGGGTTTATGATGCGTTCCTCCTTCTCCCAGCGCACCATGATGGGTTTCTCACCATGAGCTGTGCAGCTCATCTTCTTCTCTTCACCCTGCGTGGCCAGTGTGGTGTTGGGGTAGGATGTGATCATGGCAGGGACTGGAATGAAAATAAAGTGGAAAGAAAGATGCCATTTTGTTAGATTTATTCGACTTTAGTACTTGATAGGAGTTGAGTTAAATCGTGTACGGGCAAACGACAAGATAACGGGATGATGATGACACTGTTGTGATGAATAATTGATCAGAGGGTTTTTATTTTATTTCAACAGCTGATATTTATTTAATAATGGGCACTTTAATGTCTTAACACAGATAAAGACAAATAAATCAATTACAATGAAAGCTGATTATTATGAAAATAGGAAAACCTAATAAAATTAGAATGATTAATAAATTCACTGGTTCTATTATATATTTCCTTCTTGTTGTTCTAAACATTTTGTTGGTGTTTTGGAGACTTAACGCAAAAAAGTGCAAATTGCAAGTGGAAAAAATTGTAAATTGAAACATTGTGGAGTATTATAGCAACTGAAACTGACTACATTAAGCACCCTGTGCATTGTTAAAGCTCTTTAAGCAAACATAAAGCCTCCCTTTAACGCTGTGTTATAGGCAACACGCGGCCCTGGTCCGTATCTAGTATCAGAGGGTCCTAAATGATACAGTGATGCTCTAACAACACTCTGAAGACACCTCGCTAAACGCACACTAACGACATACATGGCTCATTACACCCACAGCAGAGTGTATAACAACCTTCTACTCCCAGACGCTCACACACACTCACACCCACATAGACACATGCAGGCATGTGCATGCACACAAACACGGTCGCTCGTTCTCGTTTTCCGTCTGACGCACACACACGCGCGGGCACAAACACACAAAGCGTGACTCCGCTGATGTGATGGGAAGTGTCAGGCAAGAGGTTGCAAACATTTAAGCCTCATCTCTTATTCACTCCGCAGCCATTTGGGGCTCGGCTACAGAAAAGAACGCTGATTTATTTTGCATGACAAGTATGAATTTTTTGTGAGACACGTTTGGAAAGAGGATGGGGAAGAAATAACTGCTCGGGTTTCATGTAAACGTTAGCGTTATAGAGCACAGCTACTTTCATTTTGCCATGTAAGTGGCTCAGAAGTGGCACAATGTGGTGTCCTTGACAGACCTGGCGGAGCGGGGTGCTGCTTGGCCACAAAAAGAAAGGAAGGAGTGAAAGGATTGAGACAGTTCTGGCTGTTGGGTGTGCACAGGATGTCTGCACTGCAAACTTTAAAGACATGTTAACATCCAGGATTTTAAGGGGGGAGCTACAGTAATCTACAGTAATATCAGTTTCCATAGTTGCAGTGTTGTCTATATATTAAAACCTGACACATACTGTTCATTGATGTGCTGATACAAGGGTCTGATATCGGCTTAGATGCACAGCGGTCATTGCAGAAATACTACACTACAGCGACAGTCACGAGCATATTAGTGTTACTGGTGATGAAATTTGCTTTTGTTTGAGGAAAAATGCTCCGCGTATGTTGCTCTGACTGTTTTTATTATAATTTATAAAATTAAATTTACAGGAAAAGGGATGACGGACTGATGATGCACAGTATATATGACTTAACAGAGCAGCTGTTCTTTTCTAGATGACAGACACAGCTGAATAGCTCTTTAGTTGGATGCACTATAGAAATAAACAATTCATTTTTTGTTTAAAAATGAAAAAAAAAAAAAAATCCACATCAACTCCCTAGCAGCAGTGCTGCAATAAAATGCACAATTGCATATATAAAATAAATCAGTTATACAGATTATATCAGAAGGAAATGAGGGTGAAACTGACAAACCATCAAGAAGGCTGTCTCTCCTGTATTGGAGGAGCCTTGTCCCAATTAAATTCATTTAAATGATCGCCTTGCAGACAGCCGTTGTTGCACTTAATATGTGGGAAATATGTCACAAATAAAATTTTCATTTTCCAATTAATGTTTTAGAAAGCAGCACAAGAAAAGCGAACAGATACTCAATAAAGGGTGTGTCCGTGCGGCGTAGAGAGGACTCCGACATGAGGCACATGCGATCTGTGTGTTTATGTAAATGCACGTATGTACAAGAGCGCGTTTCCCTGGTGTGCGAGCAGCCCAGATGAGCCACCCCTGAGGCGCACTTTGTGGCCCTGTAATTGTTGTGTTGATGTATTTCTTTAATATCTAACAGAATTAAAGCAGCAGAACTACAGGGAGGAGTGAGAGGAGAGAGGGGGGAAAAAAAGGAAAAGGACGGGACATGAAGGAAAAAGGGAGCCTAATTCAGTCTTAAACGTTTTCTTCTTAATATTGTTCTTTCCATTACGCATTTATTATGATGTATAAGTCCATCTTATCAATGATATTGTTTATTTGTCCAGCTGGATCCCACTGTTTTAACAGTAACCGACTTCATGTGCGAGCAACTCTCTGGAATAGGCTGAATGTATGTGCTGTGCAGTATACTTAATAAAACTCAGAGACATGTTGAAACCAAGCATAAACAGATGAGTAAATAGAGCTCAGTCTCGTTCATAAAGATACACAGACGCTGGAAAACCACTCATGCACTGCCCCCCCTCAGGAGCCAATAAGATGTGATGTGTTGCTGAGGAAGAGAGGAGGAAAACGGCAGCATTGGAGCTTTAGGATAAAGGCAGAGGAAATGGCAGAACGTGTAGTGTATGTTTACCGCACGGTACAACGTGCCTTTTATGTGGAGGTGAGGAGAGCCCTGTTCCTCCACAGCAACCCAGAGGGCAGTGATGATACGCTTAAGCCTGCAGGGGATTGTGGGGGATAGGCTGGCTGCTGATAGGCTACTCCCCTGAGACAAAACACCCCCCCACTCCCTCCCTCCCTTCTCCCAGGCTCCCTTTCACCTGGCCAGGTTACCATGCCAACCAGCATCGGACAGTTTCTCCTCTCCCTACCTCGTCTCCCTCCTCCCGCTCCTCCTTCCTCCCTCCCTCTCTCGCTAGTCTCTACTCTTAGAAAAAGGGACATTTCTAGTAGCCAGGAATAGAACATGGACCTGCCATTGATTTCCACGGGAGTGTGATGATGATTACACAATCACACCCTGAATGTCGCAATGCAGAAATAAAAGACAATACGAAAAAGGAAATGTTTCTAATGTCTCTAACTGGTGGCGTTAGTGATGTGGAAAACAGAATTAGCCAAATGGTGGAGTCAGGAGAAAAATAATAACACATAATTATAGGTGAATGGCTACCTCAGTGTGGGGCTATTCATCTGTGACCAAAGAAAGGAAGCGGCGAGACAATCTCTGAGGTTCAGCGAGACGTTAGAGGTGATGAAAGGGATTACAGACATTTATTTTACTTATCTACTTCATCATTTGAGCTGAATTATTTGTTTTTTTAGAAAAAGGGTCTGAAAACAGCAATCTCCACTTTGGAAGTTACTCATTTTGCAGAAAGAAAATCATGCAATCATTTTCGTAGGTGGTGATGACGTGTTTGGGATGTTGCAGTTTAAAGTACACTTATAAAAACAATAAAATAACTGAATACTGTGTGTTTTTAATTAGATTTTCTGATGAATTCAGTCAGCTGTCACTTTTTCCTCTAGCTTTTACAAATGATACTGCTGTCAGTGCTAAACAGTTTATATCCTGTCCATAAATACATATCAAATACTTGTAGTTTTTATTTTTTTTTAATGGTTAATTTTGTTAACCGAAAAGCAAACTTCTATTCTTCTTTTTTTATATATAGGCGCTGGCTTCATTATGCTGGGCGTACGGGGACGGCGGGCTATGCCGGGGTTGCCTGCCAGGCCAGTGTGAGCCACAGGACACCCCTCCTCAGTGGGTCCACGAGGGCCAGACAAGAGAAGACAAGCTGAGATGCATCTAGCTTTTTTGCCCCGGAGGCACACTGTAAGTGGGCGCGAGAGATGAGAAGGCCTGGATGGGGCGGGGGGAAGGGAAGAGCGCTGTGGCGATCGCACAAAAATGACTGGTTCACTGGCCGACTGCAATGTACTGAAATAATTCTCTTAGCTGCACAATTGGTTTGGACATGAAGCATGATACCAAATGTACTGCCTGCAGAAAGGGGTAGGCTTCTGTAGTAGTACTGCAAGTGTATAAGATTAAAGAAGTAGAGATAAGATGAAGAGGGGACTTCCTTATGGCTGTCTGAAGGGCGTTGTGCTCAGGAGACTGCTCAGTGACCATAAGACCATTTAGCACTGCTCTTCAGTGAAGCCTCATTATTATTTGCTCTGCCCTCATCACTGTGTCTGCAGACATTATGATGTCTAATAGGCTTGATTGGTCTTAATTGGCTCTGATAAACATTGAGTGGCTGTTGACTGACTCTGATAGCATCCGCTGTGGATTGGTAATGAATTGACTGAATTGCATCTGTTTTGGAGGTAGAGGTGCTCGAGTGAAAACTGCACACAATCCTTTGTTTGAGCTTCTGCTTGCAGCCAGTGACAAGACACGACAAAAAACGATTACCGCTCCTATAATAAAGCCTATAAAATCAAAATAAACATAAACTCGAGTGCATACAGCTTAATCCTGGTGCAGTGGATGCAAGCAATTTCTAATGTCTGTTAGTGCAGTGGTGGTTTTCCTACTGGATGATGCATGGTGTATGTGACAAGACATTAGCCTATGCACACACACTCATAACAATGAAAGTGCCAAGCTAGGACATCACAATAGCTGCAATTCATTTCCCAGGGAGTCCACCACAATAGCCTGGCGGAGTGGGATCTATCTAAAGCACTGCATTAGCTGCCTGGCCCATTATTCTTTTGTAATGGCTGCACTGCGCCGCACTGTATCTTTGCCTTTACATTACGGTTTTGCATTAAAGTGCACGGCCCTGTGTGTGAAATGTATGTCTTCTGTGCGCGCTTATGAGCTTGTTTGCTCACCTGTGCCACATCTCTGACCTGACTGCATCTTCACCATGGGTGTGCCTGTGCTATGCATCTCGGAGCTTCAGATTAAATCTATTGATTTTGCCATTGTTTGTTTACTGATAGATCAAGCCACATTTGGACAGCCAATAATACACAGTGAAGATCATACTATCTATCACGTGAGTACGCCATCATGCGTCAGCTAGTGTGCCTCCCTAATTGGCTCCTAAGCCTCTTAGGCAGCCGCCACTGCTCAAGTGGTGTAGGCTGGCCTGAATAAACAACATAAAAACAGCACAGAGTGTACAGAACATCACAGCCTCAGACGTTATAGTGGACTGCACTGTACCTGTAAAGCTCAGGGAGAAGCTTTAAGGGTTAATGAGCTTGTTGGCTGTGCACTAACACACACAGGGGACATAGGATGAGGTGTGGCTACCCTGTCATCCAGGGAGATTTGAGTAACAACAGGGAAAAGACACAAATAAAGAGAGCGCAACCCACTACAACAACAGGGGCAGAGCATGCACATGAGACACTCCCCTCCTACCCAAACTGGTTAAGGCCGGTGGTCACCCACCCTGACTCTGGTTCTGTTGATGGTTTCTTATGGTTGCTAAGTAATTGATCAATGAGGAATTGCTGGGTTTCTCTATGACACTGTGATGTTCTGACTTCGGCCAGAAATTACCCACATTATTGTTTCATGCAGTACTTACAGAAAAGAGCATGCACATTTGCATGAAATCTGATATCCTGATTGGCCTGTACACCACATGTGATGTTGTCATGAAGATTTTGTCAAACACACTCAAAGACATGTAGCATAGATAATTTCACATGCACTTTTACAGCTTTATTTTTTGTAAATAAACAGATGAAATACAAGTGAGAAGCCGTTCAGCTGAGAAGGAAGGAACTCAATAGGTTCCCATGTGTTCCAGTTAAAGGGTCTACAGCGAGAGCCTGTGATTCTGTGTCTCTGTGCATGCATGTTTGCCTGCGAGGGAGTGTGATAGGCTACAGACAGTAGGGGTCATGAAGGAGTGCTAGGTTATTTGGCTGTGGCTGGCAGACAGTGAGACACTCAGCAGGGAGTACTCTGTTCTGGCTTGATAAGAGCCACAGGGGCAAAAGCCTCATCTAGCGGTGACTGATCAAAATGAGCACCCGGCCACAATAGACCAGCTGGAGATCACACACTGTGCACATGAACATGCAAATCCATAATCACTGAAACTCAAAGACCTGGAATTTTTTTTTTGTTGTTGTTGTTGTTGTTAAATTCAGGCACATTCTTGGTGACGTGGTTGGTCAGAGAGAAGGACATGGTTTCCACCATTACTGTGGACAGGTTTCAGCATCCAGAAAATATGGGGGATCCCATCCTCTAATGGTTTATTTGCATGAACTAGAATCAAATCAGCAAAGTTTTCTGGTTCCAATGTCTGTAGTGCATATTTCCATACTAAATATGTAATGACTAATAGTATAAGTATTATTTTAATATATATTCATAATTATATTATCGTAGCAACCAATAAATAAGTTAAACCTCCAAAAAACGTAAATCCACAGTTATGTATGTGCCTGGTAGTAGAAAAATGATATATGTTATATGCTATCCTAAAGTATGACAGACTTTTATGTATATAATTTGTATTATCCTTTGTGACCAAAAAAAGTAGGACAATATATCATATATAGAGAGGGGGATTAAATACAGGACACAGTATAGACAATCAGACAGAGGACAAGGATAACCTCCTCCTGTCTCCTTCTTTTTCTTGCATTCCTCAGCCATCTTTTCCACATGGCAGCTCCTGCCTGCATGCAGAATTCAGGGCTTAATTGAGAGTAGCTAACTCCTTAACTACACAGCAGATAAATGCCGTACGTTCTCCAAGAGGAGCAGTTGCGGGGGCTGAGCGTGTTGTGTTTGTGGTGTTCATTCAGGCAGAAAGCACAGAGTGACCACCATGACGCCATGGTGCTGGTGGCCCGACTGCAACAACCAAAGCCGACTTTGGTTCAACTCACTTAACCTTTGTTCTTTTGCGTTAACTTTTTACTTTAATGCTACCAGCAGCCAGGGCTGGCAAAAATGATCAATTCAAGTGTGTACATTTACACTGTTAGGTTTCAACAGACTGTGACTTACTCTTGACATTAAGGTACATGGACTTGCTGACATCCGCCCCAACATCATTGCTGACTCTACACAGGTAGAAGCCGCTGTCTTCCTCCAGCACGTGTTTGATGAGCAGAGAGCCATTGACCAGCACCTCGATCCGAAAGCCTGAGTTGAGGGCGATGGATTTGAACTGAGGGACCCCGGCGCCTGGCAGAGAAATGCATGAGTGTTTATAGGTGATAAACCAATGTACTGTACAGCAAGACATATACACTTGAAGGATAACTTAAATTAGTATGGGAAAAAGGGTCATGTCGCCCAGCAGTGGTCAGTGAAAACGGAAAATAATTAAGATTTAAATCATTTTGAATTGAAGTTTAAAGTCAAACATTCATTATTAAAGCATCAGCGTATTTCACTGAATATCAAAACCCTCTTATAATCTAGCAGAGTGGATTTTCATGACAGCAAAACACCTCTCTGCTTTTTTTTTTTTTAAGCAAACATTACTAGCGTGTCCAGCCAAGCTGGAATAGTGTTATTTTCACCGTTACGCAATTTTACACTTATTTCCTACTTTCAGAGAAATAAAAGCTGTTCCTTGAAGTGCTGCTGTTTTTCATCTTGCAGTGCCTGTTTAGACTTGGGCAGCTTGTTTTTATGCATTCAACCTCAAGGCTGTGGACATCATGTTTGTTGTGCCGGCATATGCAAACAGATTATCTACCACAGAGAATTAGCTTGCTGTAGGACAAAACGAAAAAAATACAAACAAACAGACATATCTTTCAATTCAGCAAGACTGAAAAATAGAAGGAAGGGCAAGTTAGAAGTTCTCCCAAACCTGTAGTTTGTTTGGTAGGTGTGACGTGTGTTTACCTTTAGAGTACTCCCACTGGATGGTCGGAACAGGATAGCCTTCAGCTGAGCAGTTCAGTATCACCGCCTTGCCATATATGCCGTCCTGGTCCTTAGGTTGCACCACAAATTTGGGAGGAACTGAAAATAAAGAAGCCAGTGGTTTAGTCTTTTTCTTTTAAAAATCAAACACATGTTGTAAATCCAGTTTGCTCCATGCATCTTTTGTACTCCTTCCCACTCCTTCAAAAAACTTCACCACATCACCTCCACACTGTCTCTCTCGTCATCATCCCCTCCTCACCTCGGACAATGAGCTGGCTCTGGTGCTCTACAGCAGCAGCTTGGTTTCGTGCGATGCAAGTGTAGTTGCCGTTGTGCATCAGAGTGAGGTTGGAGATCCGCAGAGAGCTGGTAAAGTCTATGTTGTCTATAGTGACCCCCAGGCTGGCTGGGATTGGCCGACCGTCCTTCTGCCAGGTGATGAAGACGGGTTGGTCTCCGGACATGACCACGCAGGGAATGAACACCCGCTGGCCAATTGAAAAGCGAGGGAACTCAAATGGGTGGATGGTAGGTGGGACTGTGGAAGAGATACAACAATTAATCTTCAAAATTAATTAGAATTTTCCTGTGGTTAACATGCAATCAATGTAGGTTTAACTTCCGTTAATAATGATTCTCACCTCTCATGTGCATATTAACGGACGATATGTTTAAATATGTCACGGCTGTTCTTCTTTACAAAGCTACTCATTAGTCCCAGTTCCATTTACCACGTTGTTTTCCAAACTCTAAACACAATGCTGTGTTTTGGAGGATTGCAGGAAATATTTTCATTCCATCTCGCCACGTGGAGTAGCTGAATTCTCTCTCAAACAGCCTGCATATAACATTTGCTCTCACTCTCTTTTCCTCTCTGGGGACACTGTAGCCATCGTGAGAACCAGATGCTTTGGAAAATTAATGATTTAAAATAACATTGGAATAAGCGGCACTTCAGCGCTTATTTAATTCACAGCAAAATAGGCATAATAGGCTCCTGGGGATTCCCTCTCTGCAGCGGAGGAATGCTAAGCAGCCGAGAGGCAAATTAGCCGAGGCGGAATAGCGCCGTAGCTTTGTCTATGCTGTGTGATTTCCCTCTCGCACACTTGTTAGCACGTCAAGACCCGCCAGAGAGAAAGAGGGAGGGGTGCGGGGGGGTGAATTTGCACATCCGACATTTCAAATTATGCAGCGTCATTGAAGAAAGAGAGCCATCTGAGGTTATCATCATCTGGCTTGGCTGGGTGCTGTCGCATATTCAGATGAGCTCCAGATAAGCTGGGTGGATGATGGAGATGGTGCTTTGCTATCAGTGAAGTGAGCGCAAGTTGTGATATACAAATATCCCTCTGCATATCTGTGTTTTCTGCAGAAGGAAGGTGGTGACATCTGTGGTGATGTTTTAATGTGACTTTTAAAGGTGGTGCGCCGACACGCACATCAAATGGAAAAACACCACAGGGTCAGCGTGCCGATGAAGTGATAAAGTGATTCCCTTTCCCTGTGAGATTATTGATGGAGTACCCGAGAATGCACTGAATATGTGAATAAGTCATAGTGTGTATGCACATCTCAAATAAATGGCTATAAATATAAGGCTCGGTGGTGAGTAATGAGCTGTATAACTGAAAATAGATCAGACTAAAGGCCCGTACCTTTCACAGTAACATAGACGCTCTGGTGTGTTGACAGTTGTGGCTGCACCAACACATTGCACGTGTACTCCCCTTCGTCCACATCCTTCTGCACATCGAATAGCTTCAGGGTGCCGTTGTTCTCGAAGGCCCGCTGCCGGTGGTTGTATGGCAGCAAATTGGAGTCCTTGTACCACTTGATGGAGTAGTACGGGTAACCAATGACACGGCAGTGGATGTACATGTCCCGCCCAGCGATGGCAGTGAGGTTTTTCATTGGTCTGATGCTGGCAGGCCCTTGAAGGACACATTGGAGAGACAACTCTCTTAAAATGATTTTGAGGTGGGGGGTGGTGTTAAACATAGTTGTGCTGTGTTGTGTGTGTTTTTGAGACACCACAAAGTTCACATGCCTTGATACATTCTGATTGTGAGAAATGAAAGCGTTGCCGAGATTTGGTTAAAGGTTTCAGATTGCCTGATTAAGTCAAATCATGTTGCAATCACAAATAGTGGACCCATTTTTACTTTCATATTCATATTTGTCTCGTCAGAACCAGGGACTGGTGTACCGTTCTGTTTGAGACCGTAGTGAATATTACCTTCTGCTCCCACCTCTTCGGTGCTGGCTGTGATTGCCTCTGACAAGCATTAGAGTGGAATGTTCCCTTTCTCCACTCATGAAGCTATTATCAAAACCATTACTCATGTTGCCGGCTTTCACACACACTTGTGAAAAACCAACAGAATAACCAATAGGCTTCCATGGCTCAGTGTCTATCAGGGAAATGGACTATCAGGCTTCTCTTTAAAGCACTGGAGAAGACAGTTTAACTAGGCTCTGTAGTGTACTTTGAGCACAAGCATATCCTGGGTTGCTACTCTCTTTAGCACGATTAGGGAGCCAACGATGTGAGAAACAGTCATTACACTTTCTCCGCAATGGCACCTGTGGAAATTTATCTTCATTGCTTGGCTGCATTCTGCATCCGTGGACCCTTTAGGGCTGGAGGATCGCCCTATTTAGCCTTACAACATGCAAGAATGAACACAATCAAATTAAACCAATCAGTGTACAGAAAGTATCATTCCCTCTTTGCAATAGGGACATACTAATGGCCTTGCACCAAGCACAGTAAGCTTCAGTGGCCAAGTATTACCGCTACATGGTAAAAGCTATCCAGCCAACCATGTACCTGTAGAGAGCACATACCCCATACAGTCAAAGGCTAGTGCTAACGGTAAATCACCCTAATAGTGCCCCAATATAAAGCTATCAGCAGTTTGGTGAGAAGCGGGGCATTAAACAGTGAATGCTGCCACCGATGACTGATTATCGGAGAGGTCGCTACTGGAGGATCTGCCCTGTTCTCAGAAGAAACGAGAGTGTAAGCATTCTAAGATTTTCTAAGTGTGAGAGATACTACAGCTCCTTAGAAACTTAGTCAGGCATTCTTTCAACATCTGCACAACTGCGTGCGTTTTAAAGTAGCCAATTAAAAACGAATCAAAACAGAACAACTCAAGACATGTTGATGTGTATATGTGATGGTGTGTTGGAAGAGTTGATCTGACAAGCACCTCTTACGTTTATTCGCGCCTGGTAGGAAACTGTCCCGGCTGAATTGTTGCAGATGCACCGGTACACCCCTCCGTCTGGGACTTGGGTCTGGCTGATGTTGAGGTGGCTGACCACATGGCCTTCGGCATTGGTGTAGTGGGAGATTCGATGCCGGCTGTCGCGCGTCACCGGCTCGTCGTCCAGAGTCCACGTCACTCGGGGCTCTGGCGTGCCCTTCACAGTGCACGACAGCGATACAAACTCGTTGATATTGTAGACCTTCTCGCTGAATGAAGCCTGAATCTTGGGGGTGCCATCTGGACAGAGAAACAAGATTCACATGACAGTGTATATTATTTTATTCCGCACTAATTCCCTTCTTGTAGTGGATGATTAGGAAACAATATTTGAAGCCTTTTTAATCATAATCCTTTTAAAACCCAGATTGCCTTTTCACAGGAACACAGGCATGTACAAAAAGCACAGTCGAATTGTTAGGAGATTAATATAGCTCTGACTCCACAGCACCATTGATTATCAATACTCTCCTTTCACTGGTGTGGTCATAGGAGGCAGACACTGCAGCAGCCCCATGTAGCAGTATGCAACATTTATATATACATAAGCTACATGCAGCAGATATGAGCACAAGCTTCCAAACACAGCTCGGATTTATATGTGCACACAAAGCACAAAAAATCACATATGACGAATCAGTTAACTGACACACACACGTATCACTAGGTATGCTGACCTTCCAGGATGACTTGAACAAAGTCCTGTGCAGACATCTTTTCATGTCTGGCAAAGCACTGATAGGCTCCTCCATCGCTCTTGGCCATGCCAGCCATAACCAGGTTCTCCCTGTTTTGGCCTGTCATGCGGACACTGTTGCTGGGGTAGATGAGCTCTCCGTTGCGGTACCAAGACAACTGGTACTCTTCAGAGCCGGTCACACCGCAGGACAGTGAAACCTGGCTTCCGACACTGCCCTTCACTTTCCGCGGACTCACGAGAACCTTCAGGGTCTCTGTAAGTCAGAAAGGGGAAAGTTCAGTGGCTGCTACATAACAATTATTTGTTTCCTGTTGTGTTGCCACAGTAGACAGAACAATGCTATTAATCCTTCATGGAGGATCTGGAGCTGCACATGTAGCTTCCCAGCTTTCCCATGTTTTAACATAGTGTACAGATGAAAATCAACCCATATGACTAGCCCAGGGGTACTGACCTTTCACAAGCAGCCTGCCAACCACTTCAGCATTCCCATAACCGTTCCACACCTCACACACATACGTCCCTGTGTCGCTGGGCTGGGCTCTCTCTATCAGTAGGCCTGTCACACTCTGTCTGAAGCGTGTGTCTGGCTCCAGTGGCCGGTTGTCCTTTAGCCAGCGGTATTTGGGTGCGGGGTGACCAGAGGCTTTGCAGGGCAGCTCCACTCGATGAGATGCCATCACCTCTCGACGCTCGAAACTGTCCAGGATGTGGGGTGCTGAGTTGGTTGGATCTGAAGCGGGGGAGCATAGTATAGCAAGAGATTGCATGATCGTCATCGCATGCAGATTCATTTGGGATGATTGAGTGAAACTGGAGTGTTTTTATCTATCCTCATAACATTGGTTTCTGCCTAACGGCTTAGATGTATCTGTTCTGCCTGCCTTGTAAATGCCCGTCTTCAAACACCACGTCCCAAATTTATAACCCCGGCTTTCTGTTGCAAAAGAAGACACTAAACCGATGCCATGTGTAAAATCTGTTTCTCTTTAAACTGTTTAAGGAAAGGACGGGCATATTATGGCCCGAAACTCTCCCACAAAACGGCAGAGTTCTAGTGACCTTTATCACATGTCATCCCCTCTTTAATTCAAGTATTTTCTCCTGTCATCCTCAATTTTATTCAAATGGCATACAGTGGTTTGTTTTTTTTGCAAGACCATATGTATTTCCATATGTCATCAGCACGCGAATTTGAAACCGAGCTAGATCAACCGTTGAACATATGTTTCATGCATATAACAGACTAAGATGTACGCGCATGTGTATTGTGTCAAACAGATAAACAAGATAGCGTGGCAGAATGTTACGTGATACTGTCTGGTTTGTCCAGGGCTCCTCTTACCTGAGACAATGAGGCGGGCGCTATTGCTCTGTCGGGTCTCTCCTGTGTACCGATGGCGTGTCATACACCTGTAGTTGTACAGCCCGTCCTCCATTTGCACATCCAGAATATACAGGGCCCCCGTCGATGTGATGAGAAACCTTGACACTGGAAGTGAACAGATAAATGAGGCGTATTAACTCGCTGCACATTAGTTTAGATTTTAAACAGTTTAAATCTTAATGAAACAACAAAAGCAAATTAAGCAAATGGAGCATTTATGTAACCCATAAGGAGCATAAATAAGCCTCTGGATGGTATCAGCATTATATATATACACTACAAAACACAAAGCGTCTACAGATCTCTCTATTACCCATTAGTCTCCGCTCTGTTCTCATTTAGCTTAATTGTCTGGTGCAATAAGTGTTTAACTAAAATAAACAATAAAGTGTAGCATAACAGAACATACACAAGAAATATCACTTAATATAGGCCAATGGCAAAAACAAAAAGAAAAAAGACCAATCTAGTATCTATGTATGCTTTTATCTGTAACAAAGTGCCTACACCAATAACCGTTGTCACTTAGAAAATGCCAGCATACACTTGGATAAACTGGCGGTGTCTGAAACAGTGCATGACACATGAAGGGAACAGACAAGGCATCAGCCGCCCTTTGGTTTTCATCACAGGAGACCATTTTTTCACGACAAAAACTATTCCACAGTCATAGGTAGTCGAGGAGAAAACCATGCGTGTTCATTTTTACGCTCTGGAATCACTACCTTACACGTTCTAAAAGAATGAAATACAGAAAATCCAATATTGAAGTCTCTTAGCAAATATTTGCAAGTCAAGTGAGGTACGCAGCTCTGTGTGACTGTAGTCACCAAACATCTGCTGCAGCCCATTTAGCTCAGCACAGCTCTGAGGCACAGTGACAAGGCTGTGTGTTGTGTAGCAGTGTAACACAGCTCGTTATCATGTAGCTCATCGCTCTCTTCTCTCTCTCTTTCCATCTCTTGGGGAAACTCTCTCTCTCTCTCTCTCTCTCTCTCTCTCTCAGGTTCTCTTTTTCCACCGCTCCTGACTAAAGCAAAGGCAGCCAGGGATCACAGAGAGCTTTGATAAGGCATGGCTGCGCAGGTTGGATGTGCTAATATCATGCTAATGTAATGCTAATTTGTGTGAACACATGGAAGTAGAGAGAGGTAGTCAGTGTTTATGAGGAGTGATGTGCGCTGTAGCTGGTGGCTGCCGGGGTATTTCATGTCACCGATGATCGAGAAGCCTATCTGGGATGGGGATCAAATGGGGCGACTGTACGTTGGGGGATTCTGGCAGTGCTGCTAGAGATATCATAAGCAGACTTTATGGGGTGTTGAATTACCCTCATTTAGTCCTGGCATGACAGCTTAACACAGATTAAGACTGCAGCTACAGCTGCTTGCACAGTGAATGCCTAAAATATTGGAAAGAAGTGGAAGATATGATCATCGTGTTAAAAATTGAACCAGGAACAGTCCGGCTATAAATCACCCATTACTGCAAACATGATTAAAATGACATTTTGTCGCTACTGATCATTTATATTTTCAGAAGCAAAAAAAAAAGTCTGAGCTGACACTTTACGGACAAAATTATGTCATAAAGAATTTTTTTTTATATGATTTAGAAAAAAAAATGACCGTTAAGGTGTGATAAGAAAGGTATGGATGAGAGACATGGGGAGAAATCATAGAAGGAGAGGGAGGAATACACAGAGGAGGGTAGTGAGGATGCTATTGTGAGCAAGTGTTGACCTAGTTAGAAATGAGAGACCATGGGTTTGATATCCTGAAGGAGATTTTTTTTTTTAACAGCTAGTGGTTAAGATCCTCAAAATACGTTACACTAGTGATAAAATGAGAGACATGGAAGATACCCCTGTGTCCATATTCTTTAATTACCTACAGAGACACGTCACATGATATGACCACATTTTTATTTTCCTGGTTGCAACTGCAGTGTGTTTTAAAGTGACAATCCAGAAAGACAAACTGGATATGAAAGGAAAGCGGAGGGCTGTCTCTTCTGTCTTCCCCTTCTCCTATCTCGTTTCTTCCCTTTGAAAGTTGTCTGGTATCAAAAGTTGACAAGCTTATGAATGAGAGGAGCTTTCATTAGAACAGACTGCCTGTCACAGTGACAAAAGGCAAGGCCCGGGTGAGCCGAGTACATCTGTGTTTTACATGCACGTTGAAAGAGACACGCACAATGGCATGCGCGTTTAAATGTTTGGGGTCTACCAGCAAATTAAACTGTCTGTGGGTTACAAGGGAGCTTCTAACGCAGCAGTCCTATGTCTTTTCGTCAGTCTGGGTGAAAAAATGTTATTTGGAGCCTTATCCTTTCTACAGCTTTTTTATGTTGACAATATTTCTCATTTGTATCAAGGACATAGAAGTAAGTAGAAAGTAAAAATGACACTGTCTTGGGACAATCTCTAAACAGCATGTGTCAAAATGGGACGTTGTCCTAGAGTGTAAATTCCCCGAGTCAAGACTTGTTTAGATTTTTCCTCCCATTTAGTATTTTTTATGTTTCAGTTCTTTGTAGGAAACTGTAGTTTAATTAAAGTCATTTTGTAAGTTTGGGGCTCTAGCGAGATCTGTTTTGCGAGGCTTCAAACGATGAGCTTAGAAGCTTTTGAGAACCATTGATGAGTATGGCTGTGTTCTTTGTGCGACTCCTCAGACGACCTTTTTATGCTAGAGTTTTACAAAAACTGCAAGGATCCTCGAGTGATATGCTAAAGCTCCTCAGACCGTCCATCACTGTGCTCAGCCAGTGATACAAGGTTATGCAGACGGTTCATCCAATCACCTGTCCCTGTCAAAAAAAAATAAAAATGCCTGCCCTTTTCAAAACAATTTCCAGTGACGACTTCTCAAATGTTTCCTGTAACAAACCATCTGGTGCATCAAGCTGCATATTTAGACCACTGCAGAGAGAACAGAGGGCGGTAGCGAAATAAAATATAACAACGGTTCAGGGCCATTGTAATTGATTACATTCTTGATTCTTGGTTAGATTCCACTTCTGACCCAGCTTGTGCTCACTACCAACAACAGAATTGATTGTCTGACACAGAGCTGCAGGCCTACATTGCTGTGTGTGCATGTCCTTGTAAGCTGAGGGCATTTCTGTGTATGCTTACTACCTCTGCAGGTTCTTGGGAATCGCATCGGCTCGCGTGCCCATATATTAAAGTCTTTGTGCGCGAGCATACGTACGGGTTTCTATGCCGTGTGCATGCAAGCGAGGACCAGTCAATAATAACAATCAAAGGTGCTCCATTACGCTTTTCCCTGCTCCTCCACTGCATACTAACACGGTTTGAGAGACAGCCTCCACTGTTCTTGCGGTGGGCGTGTAAGCATGCTAGACATACGAGCATGTGTTCTGTGCGCACACCTGTGTGTGTTAGTGTATATTTCTAAAACTATGGCTTCACTTCACACCAGGTGGCTCGCCAGGCTATCAGTCGTCTCCACTTCCTTTCCTCGGTCCACCCAGCTGCTTTGGCATCATCGTGCTACAAACACAAGTCCCTTTCTGTGGATCCACACTCAATAGCTTCAATTAATCCCCATATAAGTCACACTGAGCCTGAAAGCAGACCCTTTGTTCATTCAAACTGCGAGGCGTTGCGGTAAATTTTGTTGTGACGCCTAACAGAAACGGCGTAACTCTAGGGCTGGTTACACTGGAGAAGATTGTGTATGTCATCAGTAGTTATACAGAAGGTTAATGTAAACCAAGGACTAAGAGAGACCAGTGAAGTGGAACACAGTGACCCACGGTGACACAGCTCAGAAAACTTAGACCCACACATGCTGGGTGACCATCTGCCCCTCAAAATGCACTTTAACTCAAGGAGTTATCGCCGCAACCTCTGTCCTTTCACTTTTCCATGACTGAGACATGAGTGAGGAATAGATGAGATGGGAGTAGGAGGTGAAGAAGCAGAGAGAGATAGAGAGAAAGAGAGAGGAGGGAGAAGAGATCAAGAGAGAAGAAGCACCTCTGGGATACAAGCACTCTGTCATCTAAAATGACTTACAAATTAGCTAACAGCTATGCGCTCCCAGTGAAGAAAAAAAAAGACACAACTTTCATATGCTAATTCAGATCATGGCTAGGAAGAGCAATTATCAAAAAAAAAAGTGTCAGCCCTGTCTGTCTGACAGATCTCAACAGGAAACCAGTAATTCTCTCTTTCTGTTTTTTTTTTTACACTGTCCACTTTTCTCAAATAAAATATGCTTGTAGAAAAAAAATACTGACTACAAACCAAGCTATAGACATTGTGACAATGTAAAATGAGAATGCACATAAAGAAAACACTACTCTTTAACTCCTTTGTCAGATTCATATCACCTTGAACATCGCAACCTGCACTCCTCTGACTCCTCTGAAGAACTTTCAGTGGTCTGACCTGATCAACGCCAACAGTCTGGACGCCACTTAGGGGGAAAACCAACGGAGTCAGCTAAACAATGCAGATAAAAATTGCTTCCTCATCACTCTGCTGGCAGTGTCCCCGCTGTGCAACTGTCTTGGAGTGTATTAGTGAGCAGAGGGTCGCCCCTGGAGACAGCCGGGGCCTACAGTGTCACCGTAACCTTGGCCACTCAAAGTCACGCAGCTTGATGAAAAAATAAAAAATAAATAAATAATGAGTCCATGCTGCTTGCTCGGTTGGAGATGAACAAACCAACAGCCAATGAGGTCTTTTAACTAGGGCCCTAGATGAAGAAATACAAGTCAAAAATGTCTGCCATAATTTAGGAGAATGGTGAAGATTTTGGCAAAGGTGCTGCACGATTTTCCCCATGAAAACGAATGCAGTATTTTGCGTATGCGCACTCAAATCTCAAAGCTAGACACTGCGCAAAACAACCGTCAGCTCATCTTGTTTGTGTAAACCACACAAGGTTTTAATATCCCAACAACTGCAGCCACATTACCGCCGCACTGGCTCCTGCGACGACAGTGTCACACAGTGACTGGCACCAGAATTGCCAGTGTAGTCTGTGAGTAATAATGAGTGGATGATGAGCCCAGGAGGGGCTGTGTTGTAATTAGGCCCGGTCAGAGTTATTGGCAGAGTGACTCCAATTTGATCGGGCTGGGAGAAGCATATCTACGGAGAGACGGGACCCCACCAATTTACAGCCCCTCTAATAAAAATCATCTGTCATTCTTTCAGGAGGCAAACTGACAGCTGCGGGTGTTACCATGGCAACACACTGGCCACCATTCGCCTTCCCTTAGCAAGCAATAATCCCAGTGCTGTAAATGGTGGAGACATGAAATCACGTATCGTACACTGTCCAGTCATGTGTTTCAATTCTTAGACACACGGTAAGATTAAAATTTATACCATGAGAGTGACTGTGTGTTTATACTATTGTTAGTCTGATTCCATTTGATGCAGTTTTACTATTGGTGTCACTGTTTACTGTCTACGCAAGATCTACAGCATGTCTTGGAAGAGGGGTTACTCTTGATTTTCTTTCTATTTTCAGCTTAATAAAGTTTTTTTCCTTCACTAATCCAAGGGTCTAGGAATAAAGACTGTTACATCATACACTGTGCAGACCTCAAGGTAAATCTGTGATTTGTGATTTGGGGCTAGATAAATAA
The DNA here is from genome assembly GCA_005024645.1 of Planiliza haematocheilus. NCBI lineage: Eukaryota > Metazoa > Chordata > Actinopteri > Mugiliformes > Mugilidae > Planiliza > Planiliza haematocheilus. Next base: position 7,581,860 of record SRSE01000276.1, read on the forward strand.
GACAGACTCGACTTCCTACTTATGTCACAGCTTGGAGTGACAAATAATACTCCTCCTGGTGCCTGAGTATTTTTAGCTCCTCTCTTAGGAGTGTACTGTACTGTATTGTACCTTTTCAACCACCCTCTCTAATAAAAGCATACATACATAATAAGTTCAACCACCACAATACACCTCACAATCATTTCATGGCTGTACACACAGATAACACATAAAGAGAAAGTGGACATGAAGTTTAGAGCTGGAGCAATTTGTTGATAAATCCACTGCGACAAAATTAATCAGAAAGCCTGCTGAATTATTTATTAAGCAGAACATTTCATTTTTTAAATATGAGGAGTCACACTGTTTCTCTGAGTTTTGGACCGCTCGTTGAACAAAACAAGACATCCGAAGCTTTAGGAAACAGTGATTGTGTTTTTCTCTACTGACAGACGTCTATAGAGAGAATAATTAATTCAAGAATCGCAGACTAATCAGTGATGAAAACAATCATTACTGGCAGAAATAATGACATTTGCACACATGAAATGAAAACACAAGGTCTTAGAGATTCAGGAAACAAACAAAAAGTATGTATTTTTGCCAAACGTTCAACTGATCTCCTAGATATCAAGAAAGGAGCTGACCACAGTCTAACCACACTGCACTGGAACATTCACACACGTAGAGTTATTTGATTTATTTATTTGTTTTTTTGTTTACTGGGGCAGGACAAAGATTAAATCCCCCTTTCCTTCCACGAACAGTTGTAAGTTAATTTGTCCCTTGTAAGTGTGGAAAAAGTGTGGAGCATACACAGAAACTAAACACCTGCCCCCGTTTCTCATCACACCTGGACTACACAGCCGATCTGGGTCTGGGCCTGATGTGGCTGCTACAGAGTTGACTCAGAGTAGGGGGCTGAGCTTTTCTTTTTTTTTTTATTGCCGCTCCTAATCAGCAGCAGCATCCCTCTGCTCATTAACTAGACACACGCTAGCCTCAGGCTAACGGCCTCATATGTCAACCACAGATAAAGATGTCATCTTCTGCTTGACTGAATAAACCGCTATTAAAACTAGATGCAAATAGACGTTGAACGATATTCAAATCAGGAGGCAACAGGGAAGCTTAAACCCTGAGGCGCTTGGCCTCATCGTTGCCCCACATTCCTCCGTCGTGTTAAAAGGCGGAGAGATTTCAGATTCTGGCTGTCTTCAAAGAGTCGCGCTACAAGACATTTGAGGACGATGCGAGTTTAGATTTTTCTGTTCAGCTGATGCGAATGTATCTGATGTTTCTTTGGACTGGATGAAACAAAGTCTGTGGAAGGCCAGTCACTGCAACCCAATACGAGAACAACAGCAGCTTTGTCCATTATGCTCCACTGCGCCTCTATTCAACAAACTGTGGGCCCAACTGGCTGCATAGACAGAAACTCTATCTCACCAAATATAAACAGAATCAAACAATGGACAGTGAAAGAATGAGAGTTTATTTGTACAGGACTTAATTGGCAGACAGTGGCGTACTATGACAGGAAGTCTCTATTCTCCGGCAGACTCTTTCAAGGCAGCTGTGTTAGTACTTTTTTCTATCAGACAAATGTTTGTCTGCCGAAGTCAAAGCTGAGAAGGGAAATCTCGTCACAATAGCTCTCAAATCTTTGCCTGCCTGTGTGCGTTGCCGCGTGTGTGGTGTAATTAGCCAGTGGTGGAGTCGAGCTATTAAACCCCTGATGGTTATGTGTTTACAATGCTATCATTGGCCTCTCTCTGGCCAGCACTAAATGAGCCAGTGTTGAGCCTCAGCTGTATAATCATGAATATTCATCTCTCTGTCTGTGAGAACCTCTGTGTATGTATGCATGTGTGTGTGTGTGTGTGTGTGTGCTTCACTGGCAGGCGTTAAAGAAGCTATTACTGTCTATTCAATCACAATTCGTCACTTTGTCTGGACAATAAGTCAGAGCTGACAACAATTCTGCTTATCGCCAAACCTCCACAAAACAGGCTTTGTTTTGGGAGGAAAATAAAAGACAGAGCCTGTTTCTAGTCGTGCAGCTTCAAAGAGCTGTCCACCGGGTCGGGGTTACGCCGGGTCCTGGGCGATATTTTCTGAATTTTGTTTTTACCTACGCCTGATGAAAGCCAACAGAAGGAAAAAGATAAAAAGCTTGAACAGTCTTTGTGGCACCTGGGGAAGAGAAGCTTCAGCCAACGTCCTCTTCTACTGACACACACCTGTTTGTTCACACATTTACAATTATATACTATAAAGCACTGTGGTTTTCATGCAGCGATCCACATCTCAACATGGCTATTAATCACATTTCCTAAGTGAAAACAAGACAACCCCTGACGCCCTTGCTAAACTGTGGAAACCTCGGTGTAAAATAGTTACTCCCATAGTGCCATTCCCTCGAGACTCCACGGCACTACATTCCCGCTTATGGAAAAAGGACTTAAATACAGCGCTCATTGGTGTTTCATGGTAATTTGCAGTGGCAAGTGGCGCAGGCGATGCTGCTCTGTGAGTAAAGCAGAGGGGGCAAGAGGAGGATTAGATAATCAAACAGTGTGCCACTTTAAATAATCTCTGGCTCCTCTGGGGGAGGTGAGACTTAAAGCCGGAGCCCTTCTGCTTTAATTGTCTGATTTTCCCGTCATTACAGTTGAGGGCCTCAGTAATTCAGGCTTATTAAATATTCAGGAGCCACACTGAGGAGAGGAGGGAAGGAGGGGGCGATGGGAGAAAGATGAAGGTGGAGAGAGAGAGAGAGGAGTGGGAAAAAGTATGTGGGAGGATGTTCTGTGTGTCTGCCCACTGCTTGATAGAGACATTTACTTTCATCCCAGCTGAGAAAAATATTTATTAAAGCCGACAGTATGCAGGGACATTTCAGCTTTTAATAAGTACATGTAGTTGCATCAAGGGATCCGGGGATGAATGATAAAGATTTGTTTCTAACATAGCAACATAAAAGGGTCATGGCGCTACGGAGTTGCCGCAGCCAGACACAACAGAATTAAAACTAATGTGTTTGCTGGGTAGCATCAGCGTCAATAAGTTAGTGTTTCTGCACATTTGAGCAAAACCATTTTATCTCACATATCTCACGCTTAACTCAGAAAAATAAACAGAATAATACAAACATAAACCCCTCTCTCCACTCTACTGCTGTTGTTAAGGAGTTTTTTTTAAGCGTCATTATATTGTTAGGAATAAACTGTACATAGGGACCTTATTATTACATTATTATAAAGTACGATTTCAGCTTTGGTGTTTTGGCTTTTTGTTCCCTTCAAGTGATCACAGACTTTAACAGACAATGTTAAAAATAAAGTCAGGAAGTACTTTAAGCAAAAACAAGAAATGAAAATAAATGCGTTTGTGTTTCAGTTCTCCACTAGCCCACATTCCCCTGGACATCCTGATACGCGTGTTGAGTGGAGCTCTCCATGGTGCTGAACCAAGCTGCTCAACAGCACCAAAACCTATGAATGACAATCTGGACCATGTACAGGCTCAGTGAACGTGGATATTTAGATATAGGACGTTAAATTTAAACACCTAAAGAGGGTTTTAATCACAAAACAAGAAAAAAAGTGTCCCCCTGCTTCGTAAGAGGACAACAGAACGGATATATTTATGGATCAAAGTGTGATTTTACTTACTAATGGAACTAGTCTAAAATAAAAAAATAAAAAAGAAATCTTGACAGGTTAAAACCACTCTGACGAGCTGCGAGAATGAAAGTCTATAAATGAAAAGGCTGGAAACCACATTACAGTGATTATACAGGAGGAAGTGAAGAGACAGAGTGCTGCTCTCTAATGAGTCACCCTGTCTGATCATGGCCTGGAGCCACAGCCTCCATCCACAACTCTGCGCAAACTACATCTTGACATGACGTTTACTCTGGTTTTCAGGCCGTAAAAAACACATTTTTCATACAATGAGAGTCTGCCAATGGAGCGAGATAATTTCATTAAATCTCTAAAGCAAATCAGCCTGTTTAAAGGTTTTCTTGAACCAAGTGGCCTTGTCCTGGTCTCGATACACAGAATTAGTGTTTCATTTATTAAAACTCAAAAACTGTATGAGAATACATTGATACAAGTTGAATTATTAAAAAGTTAAAAAGAGGGGTTAAAAGCCGGCGTAATATTAATGAAATAAAAAAAATAAAAAAAGCAACATCATGATGTGAAACTACTGAAACACTGTCAGTAAAACATGTTTCATTTTACAATACTGACAGAATGGACTCATTCAGAGTCGTAATTGTAGGAGGCATTGTAATGTAGTTTTCATTTATTCTTCTATTATGCTCTTGATGTTACTATTGTTGGATGGCTGCAACTTATTTCCATTTCCCTAGTAAATACATGACTAGAAACATGATGTTAAATGTCAATGTAGCTGTGCACATTATAAACCTGCCTCATCCACTAATAGCTGCAAACACCTGTGTACTTATGCAGCAGCTATTTATTTATTTCAAAATTGTATGTATGACAAACACACAGTTGAGCTCTCTAGGAGATTCTGCAGGGATTTTGCACACATGTTGAAGCAATTATGAGAGCAGCCGTAAACTGAGGGACATGAATCCAATCTAAAGCAGAAAAAGATGCATGCCTGCAGGTAGATATTCCATTTTGACTTTTTTCCACAGACATCCTGATTAAGACTCCATAATATGCAGCAGCATCAACTGGATTAGTATCATTGAGACCTAATGCACATGAATTCATCAGTCAGTTTGGATATTTAGAAGAAACAGAATAGAAATGCACACATGCACAAACATTATTTGCACACAACAATGTGACATAGATTTTAAATAAAAGCTATTTTTTAATCAAACCAAAGTCAAAATATACGGTGATGCACCAGCCTGATGAAGCCAGACTGTATTTCTATCAGAATACAGTCTGAGAGTCTGGTAACAAGCAGTTTGGATTTCATTACGGTGCCTATTTTGCCATTATGTTGGAAACAAATTCGACTCCGCTGCATCCAGATGACGTGTAAGACTACGATGTTACTCTTCTGTCCATCACTGCATAAAGCTCAATGTATGATGTATGCATGGTATGATTCTAAAATTCCCAAATAATAAGGGATGAAAACTGAACATCCACCGGCAGACTAACATCAGTGGTGTCAGAGGTCTTTAACGACCTCACTCCACACACTGTTCATCCCCTCCACGTCTCTGGTGAATAGAACGGAGACACACCCCTCGTTTACAGGATGGCTTGACTGCCATGTAATCAACTTCTCACAGCAGCCTCCACCTTTCCCACAATGGCTCAAAATCACAGTAAAATAATAAATCTCTCCCTTCCCTTTTATATCACCACATTTCAATGTTACCTCCCTCCCTCCCCTGCACATCTTCTTTGTCACTGTCCCTTCTGTCTCATGGATTTTCATTTCTTGCCTTTTTGTTGGTGTTTCCCTCTCCCCCCGCTTCTCTTCCCTGCCCCCTCAGCGCTCTCTCCCCGCAGCGCATTAGCTTGCAGCGGTCAGGCCGCTTGACAGCTGCTCCACCTGAAGAATATCAATCAATGTTGCTGTGGTGACAGAATCAGGCTCCCCCTTATTTTATATCCTTTTCCTTCCATCGTAGTGGCCTTTTGTGCTGCCGCTCGTGGACCGAACATGATCCGGAGTTTGTTTTGTTCCTCTGAGGTGTAAATGAATCATTAGGCTCGTAAAAGGTGTGAATATTTAGATAGCATTTAACTTCTTGAACGCATCTATTACAGGAACATACTTTGGCACCTTCTGCTGCTAATTTCTTTGAGGTGTGACTAATTGAGTTGCGGATGCAAACCCCAAGATGTCTCAGACTATCACTCCAGATGAGCCAGGCAGACAGGCGTGGGATGGAAGTGTCTGTCACTGCTAACAGATGACACAAGAGTGAGCACTGTACAAATCGTGTGGCTCAATATAGGACCACGGTCATAGTGCTACTAATCACTTTTAATGACTCTTCTCTAGCAGAAAAATAACTTAGAGCTGCAAATGTATTTACTTGTATTATGTATATTTGTCAAAATGTAGCCAGCAGCGACAGAAAAAGATTGTTTTGATATTATTATATCACATGACAACAACTGTCATGAGACTAATCACATTCTTCTCTCTAATTGCTCCAATCTACCTCCCGTACACTTCAACACAATCCCACTTTGAGACAATCTCCAAACACGGCCCCAGCCCTGCTGCGGTACATAGTACTAAGCAGTGAAATGACTCCCCACAGACCCATCGTCAGTGGCACTAGTGCCAGGCCCGCCAGCGGAGGGTTAAGTAAATATTGGGAGAAGCAGCTGCTCTCAGAGTACCATTGTCTGCCTGTGTTCCTGCCTAGCCCCAGTCTGGTATAAATCACACGCAGCAATTAGTGCCACGCTGTCCCCCTGCCCTCGTTAAACAACCCTGCCTGCTGAGGAAGCCCATTAACACCAGACACCAGCCTGCAAGAGTGGAGGAGGAATGGATGGATGGATAGGTGGGTGGATGCACGCTCAAGAGGAGAATCACTATTTTAAAGAATAAATGAACATTCTGGACTCAGCTGCTCCACTGTAAACACTCATTCACCCCATTTACACCTGACATTTGCATGTGAGGGAAAACCGCACTAAGATAAGTCATATTGTAGAAACGACTAACCTGTCAGGGCATATGACCCTGACCAGTGGAGGCACACAGTGCTCTTTAGTGCAACACAAGAAATTACAAAAGACATGCTAAGGCTACCTGTACTGTTATCAACGCTACAGATGTCCAACAAGCACATTTTCTTCTTTTTGTAGACTTTTCCAAACCCAGGACAGCCAGAACCTGACACAACACTTTGAATGGCATCGTGTTTATGTTGTTGTTCCTGTAAGTCATTCCCTGGAACATCCTCACTGGTGATAAGAAAGTCAGCTATTACTGGTCAGGACAAGCATGTAACCAACTTGGTAAAACAGTTGTTAAGAAATGAAAACTGCTCATGGTGTCAGTACAGTACTGTAGCATAGAGTAAGTTAGGATGTCAATAACAAATACCAAATCCAGACAGAAATAACATGTCCAGGCAGAAAAGAGGCTACTGTATACCAGGAAAAAAATGAAAATGTCTTACACAGTTTGCTATGAGTGCAAATAAGATAAGGATCAACTGTGCAATCTAAGCGCTAATGTTTGGGCTGAGAAGGAAAACTCCAACATATTGGGCAGGTCTTTGAAGATGGCACGGGGTCCAGTACAGTGAGAAGCTGCCGTGTTTATCGTGACTGTTTTGTTTACTCATCATTATTATCAGTAAGAATTTTTTTGCTGACTACCATCTAATAAGCTACTAAAATGGATCAAATAACAATATGTGTACGATTAATCAGCAGTTAAAATGATTTCTGGACTCATGTAACTAAATGGCCCGCATATTACAGTGTGCCAAAGTTCAACCCATTCATCAATGATGCATTTTGTTTATTTGACCATTACTTACTTAATCATGAATATTTAATGTGTAAGATATGAAACCATATCTTCAAGCCCTACAAGAAAATGAGTGACACATTTAAATCATTAACATACAGCAGCGCGACATGTGGCTGACGTGCATCGCTTCAAGTCAGCTTCATTTGCCATATTTAAAGTGTATGTGCACATACACGGATTTTGCAAAGATGTGTTTGATTGTTTCATTTTGATCTCTCTAAATGACAGTGACTGTGATAATACTATAAATGCAGACATGTTTTATATGTTTACAACCATTATTTGTGGAAATGAATCCCAAACAAAGATGATATGTCACCTTAGCAGTGATGGCTCATAGTTGATAGCTTGGGCCTTCAAGACCATGTGTTCTCCATCCTTATTTAGCTTATACAAATAAAACAGCATGAACAAATGACAGCCTAATTCATGATGCATACTCTGGAAAGTGATAATCAATGATCATTGAGCTGATTTTTATCATTCATCAACTGCGATGCCCGTGATCTAAAATACCCAATTAAACCTTCAATGTAATTTAGCCGACAACAGCTCATGAAAGGACGAAAACAGCGGCTGGTGAGAGGAGAAATAGCCATCAGGACCCCTATTACCATATTGCTCTAAATTACCACAATCACCGGGGGAGCATTTAACATGCCACCACCCAGTGGAAAAAAAGTCCCACAAATAATGCCAGAATGAATGTAACTGATTTACATTCTGCTCTCTTCTTGATTGTGCTACCAGTTGCTGTTGTGTCCAGAGTAATTAGGTGGTAATGAGAGTGTAATTGGGCATTGGGCACATTTAGAGACAGTCATCCAGCCAGACAGTCAGCCAGCCAGCCAGCCAGCCAGTTAGACAGACAGACAGACAGACAGACAGTCAGTGCTCAGGTGCTGAATGACTTGTCTAAGGCACAATGCTGTATGGGCAGACACGCCAACACCGCCACCACCACCTGACTGCTACTCACACACGACAAGGCAAAAGAGAGGGGGATGAAGGAGGTGGGTAGACTGATATGGGGGATGGGGCAATGTGGCTGGAGCAGGTGGAGAATACTGGTTAGCAGCAGTGCTACTGGTGCTGAAAATGTAAGAGGGAAAAAACACATAAAAAATCGGCCATTATACTTTGTGCACGTGGTTTCCTAGTATTCTTTTTACCATGTCCTTATTCCCTGTCGTTTGGTTTTTGCTTCGTTCTTTCTCTCCTGCCTTGTCTGCTCTGTGGCGTGTGTGGATAAGAACTGTAGAAAGGAAGACAATTGTGCAACAGCAGTCTCTCTGAAATATGCCTCCCCCCAATTTCCCTTGTCTCTGTCAGACTGAGACAGATTCTCCAGTTTAGGTGCATTGTGAGAAGGAGAAAGACACAGAGAGAGAGAGAGTGAGAGAGAGAGAGAGACGGAGAGAGAAAGAGAGAGATGAGGTGAGCTGGTTACTGTGGCAACCAGGAGAGTGACTCTTAGGCATTGCCATATGCATAGGAAAGGGGGGAGAGAGAGATAGAGCCATGGAGGGAGAGGAGAGTGCCGGTGGAGGGATGAAGTAGAGGGAGGGAAGGGTGGTGGTGGTGGTGGTGGTGGCTAGGGGAGGGTGGGGTGGAGGAGGTAGAGTGCAGGAGGCAGATCAGAGGGAGGTGTCAGTGGGTTACTGCGCACAGAGAGATTCACCCTCTTTTTTCTACCCTGGCAGAAGAAAGGGAGGCAGAAACAAAAGGAGCTGTCTTTTGAATGGTCGCTGTGCTGGATTGGACTGTCAGCGCTTCCTTCTAACAACCTCACTTAGCTTGCTGCTCCCACTCCCAGACACTTCCTTAGCCTATGTCTCTCTCTTGTGCTGTCTCCCTTTCAGAACACACTGCATGCTTGAGTCTGTTGCAGGTGATTTGCAGATTGTACTAAAGATATTGATTATTGGCGCTAAGCTTCTGAATCTGAACAATAAAACATATTTTGCATTCATGTATACCTGGATAGAGCTGTTATATATATTTTTTTCTACAACTAATGTATCCAATCATTTTATCTTTTAAAAGCAAGAGGTCAGGAAGCATAACGTTACTCATGGTAAAACAAAAAAGATGAAACAGCCTGTGAGTGGTGTTAACCATATATTATTTAGCCTTTTGCTTGATAAAGCACATAAAGCCAAACTATGTAACTTTTTAAAGATGTCATTGCATATTCTCCCTCGTCTAAAGAACGGTTTATGGGTGATAAAACATGCATCTGCACTTCACTACATTTAAGGGTTTTACTGCCTTAGTCTGGTGTGATTAGCAATTTATGATGGCTAAGATTAGCTCATTTGTTTTATATGACTGACATTACTGAATCCATTTATAGATTTGAGTTGAGCGGCTGAAATGCAGCCACTGCGTTCACCACTGACAGCTGTTGTGTTAAGCACAATGAACAAAACATGAACATAACCGGTTTACTGTTGCAGGTTTACTGGTAGACGTGACTTATCAGAGACATTCAGCACCGCAAGGCGCCACCTTAACTTAAGAAGAATGCATCACTATACTCATGTACCTGAATCTTGCTACGCCTGCCGTTATTTCTCAATATAAACTTGGCATTTTTGTTTCGATGAGGCCAATTAACCTTTTACTCTTTCTGGATGCATTGTGACTTTCCTGGCCTGTTGTGAAGACAAGAGGAGGATGATAGTAAGTACCCTCTGACCTTATGACAGGAGCCCACAGAGAAACAGACTGCCAGAGACAAACAGAGCCATGGGGTGGGTGTAATGAATATGCTGCCCCCTATGGTGGGGATGACCTTATAAACAACAACAAACTGTCACTATGGCCAGGCCTGCTGGGAGCTGCCCTCTGTGCAAGGGCAAATGGCCTGGAATTCACTGGACAGGACAGCCGAAGCTCGCAGAGGAGACTCTTATTAGATGTTATAACAGAGGATAAGCTTTTGGGCTGTCAGGGTTTATTAGTAAATGCTCTGTTTACGGTCGCTTTTAGTGAACCATCTCCATTCGCTGAGCAGCCCGCTGATAAAACCACGTGAGCTCTGTGTTGCACACATCAGTCATTCCTTCCTGTCACAAACAGAGGATAGCACGGCATCTGTTTTATCATAAATTATTTGTTGTTCTCACCCAGGTAATCATCAAAAATCTCATTGATGTGTCTGCGGTAAATGTGCTCCTACTGTGTCATGTACTGCTAAGTGTCTGCCTTTATTATACTAGACAAGCTACGCATGCAATCGCTGTGATCTCAGCCAGGCGTTGAATCAAACACCAGAGGAGAGACATCCTCGTGTTTCAAGGGGGACTTTCATGTCACCATGAAGGAGACAGGGAAGAGCGGCAGTCGAGGGTTAGAAGTCAGAGAGAGGCATGTGGCATCTTGAATTTTGGGCAATGAGAACTGACAGGTTAACTGAACATTTGGCGGGGGGTAGAAAGTAACAGGGGTGCACGGGGGAGAAAAAGGGGTAAAAGAGAGGTGGTGAAGGGAGGGGAGGTGGGAGAGGTGTGTGTAAATGTGTATGTGTGTTTTGGGTGGGAGGAGTAGGTGGGTAAGGCTGCTAAACACTCCCATCTGTTCGTATCCCGAGGCGCTTCTAGGACAGTTAGCTACTGTTTTATGCAGATGAGGTGTTGCCGCGACGGCTCCTTCTACTTACAGCGGACGAATAATGATATAAATATATAAATACATTTGAATAATAGGAATGGCAGGATGGGGAAACAAGGAGCGGCAGGGTCAAGCTGTTTCCTAGGGAGTGTTTGCTTTCTACCAACTGATGATCACAGCTCTTCCAGAATGTGTGAGTGTTGTAACTACGTCCTCATTAGAGTTGGGCTTCCTCTGGGCTCCAGCACCGTCCCAGGAGAGAGATCTGCTTAACAGGGGTCCTCTATGCACTCTGACATGCAGTATGTGAGCCATGAAGATACAGTAGAATGCTAACCTATACATTTGTATTCAGCATTTCAGCTGATATCGGCGTTCAAAATACGAGCAGAGTGATGCATTTGTAATACAAGGCCCTTAATCTACATACATAAGCTATGACCACTTAATAAAACCATGTACATTCATTGATTAGGGTTTTGTCCACTGTGTATTTTAGCTACTTCAGTGAAAGCAAACATGCTGAAAAGACTAAATGTAAATTCAGCCATGGAGTAATTCAGGAAAATAAAACAAAAAACGCTGCGGTTAGTTTCATTAGCAGATGCAGCTTTACAGTCCCATTGCTGTCGAGAGCGGTTGTATTGGAGAAATACAGTGGCACGAACCAACTGTGTGAACCGAGTGAATAATGTAACACTGTTTGACTGTCTATATACTGAATGGACATATAGTGTAGTAGGTTGCCTTTTGGATCCTATTAGTCTCTTCCATAAGAGTTGCTAATCTTCCTGGTGTCCACACTGTCCAGGAAGGATTTCTTAGCACGTTCACCGAGCTGTGAACACTGATTCCAGCCTACACCACAGCCTCGTCAGAATGAAAGGGGCTTTAAGGGGTAATTGAGCGAGATTCTTGCATCACCCACGTCCCCGTTCAAAGATACAGTTGTGCCATGTGTGCGCTCCTGCTAAATGATAGCATATTCAAATGAGGATAAGGAGCTTTTGATAGAATGAAGGGGGGAGAGCGGAGGAGAAGAAGAAGAAAAAAAAACGACTGAAGAAGTGGAGGAAGGAAAGCAAAGCCCAGACTGATTTGAATCTGGTAAACTGTCAGAGAGAGGGATTACCCAACCAAATCCCTGGCGAAAATAGAGGCCCGAGTTATTTACTAGCCTTACAACCAGCTGCAAACCATCTGTACTTAATTGTAAGACACAAACTTTATGAAGATCAACTGGGGATTTGGCCACAAAGCCTCTTACACTGCTGAATTGGTGTCTCTGCTTCGAGGGAGAGTATGGGAGGATGCTTGAGACTTGTCACATGTGGTTTGGAGGACATGGACTCAACCTCTCTCTCTCTCTCTCTCTAGTCTTTTTCAAAGTCCCTTTCTGCTGAATAAACGGACAAACCTTGTGTATTAGAGTAAGGGGTGGAGTGCAGGGCCGGGGAATTAAAACACACGCTTGCACAGGCTAGGGCCTAGACAAGCCAGATCAATGGCCACACACGCACACACACACTTACACACACATGACTGGTCATGGCCAGCATCAAAACATTTAATTGGCTTGAGCCTCAATTCCTTTTAGCATGAGGCCAGTCATTAGGTCCCGATTAGGCATGTAAGTGGCCTAGTGACCTACACTTAGCCATGGAAATCAGTAGCAGGAAAACAATACATACTCCGGCCATGGGACATAGGCCTAATACAAAACCTGCATGTGGCATTGTTTAATGTAGGTCGTTGTGCATCATGTTGTTCTTGGCAGCCATCTGAAGACAGGAGATAAGAGGTCCTGTCCAAGCCACTGAATGGCAGGTAGCCAGCTTAATCCTATTTAACAAGATCTGTGTGGAATCTGGGGTGAGGAGTGTTGGTGGGGTCAGATGAGGAGCCCGGCGGGGTCAGGCTGTGGCTTTTAGGGTGGTGTGGTCACAAACACTGTGCTTAAAAAAACGACACACGCCACACCTCGTTGCCTACAGCCAATGAAATAAATATACACATACTTAATGCTTGCGTATCTGTTTAGATGGCAGGAAGAAAACAGGCATTCCTCCACGAGTGCATCACTTCTAAGAAATTCACAGATGGATCAGCAAGAACGAGTATGTTGGGATCTAATCTGCTGGCCGCTTTAAATCATTTATTTTCTTCCACAGCACTAATTCCTTCCATCTCCATATGTTAAGCGGTGGAGCGGGAGGGGGAAGAGCGTGTGCGGTGAATGGGCGTGGGTGGGCTGGACTGTGGTCAGGGATTAAGCCATCCTGTCTGGACATACGCCTTGTGTAATCACACTGGAAAGACTGGGCCTTGTGCATCAGGCCCGAATGTACTGGACAATAACAATAAGAAAAAACACTCCTTTACAATTAGTCTTACTGCAGCATCTGCTATGGGCTTAAGCTGGTTGACCAAAGACCAAAGATTATGTTTCAGGAAGAAGAGATTTAATAGAGAGATATTAATAAATAGAAATAATAATGTAATAACACAAATTTCCCAGCATTATGCAGAGAAAAGCTATGCAAACTATAAAACTCTGCAAACAAAAAAAAACAACAAATAAATGAACAGTAAATAATGCATAAAACACAAAATAGATTTCACAAACGATCCCCATTGTAATCTCAAGAACACCTGCAGTCCCTTGAGTGGTTTAATGGAGCATTGTCAATGCTCTGTCCCCGGCATGGTCGCATCATAACTTGTTATTAACCTCCCACCCACGCCCCTTCCCTCCACCTCTCTTCGTTAGCAGGTATAATCCCTGATGGCCCATCTGCCAGACGCTAAAGCCACAAAACACAGAGCAAACAAGACGCGAAGAAGCTGGGGCCATTATGGGGCCTTTTCAATGGGCCGACTGATCACTCACATAGATGGCGTGTTTGCTCAGGCCCTGCACAGGCACACAATACTGCTACGACAGCGCCACTATTTTCACACAGATAAGAAACTATTAGAGCTCCAGCGGATGGTGGTATCTGATGAGCAGTGCACCTGCCTCTGAAGAGGACAGGACGAGCAGATGGGAGAGCTTATGGGTTCATGTCCAGCTCAAACATACAGGCGTGAAAATATAATACATGAAATAAAATACATGAAATAAAAGTTAAACAAGGGCCTATTTTTTTTATTTTTTTTTTAAATTCTTGTTTAAACCAAAACTGTACTGATACCACTTAAAATTTAGGATTACTTTACAGTATTTTAAGAGCTACTACGACACTGCAGTGCATCGGAGAAAAACAAATAAATTCTGCTCCATTTTTCTGATCAGCTTTCCTCTCCAGTGTGAACTGTGTACCAGCACTGTTCTAGCAACACAGCCTGGCTGACACAAAATGGCTGCCTTGGACTGAAAGAGGCAGTAAACCAGAGCAGCAGCGGCAGCCTAGACAGAGCAAACCTTTTAGCGGTCTCCCTCTTCCCTCTCTCTTATTGACAGAGGATTAACAAATCGCCACTATAACACCACTTGATTGCTTTTTCCCTCCTCCAAGAGTCCCACAATATCACGTCACACCAAGACATTTGGGGGTTGCAGCGTGACCAGCTCCCCCCACCCCAATCCCCACACCTCAACCCCAGGCCACCAAACAAGGATTAGATTGTGGAAATGTAATCCCGGTTTGCGGGGTGGGGGCTCTGAAGGGATCAAGGCACTAGAAGACACAATGTAATCAGGGACAACGTCTACACCCCAAGAATCAGACCACAGGATAAATCTAAGCAGAGGTTTAGCCACAATGTCAATTAGAACATATGTTTGGACGCATTAATCGATGCATGACGCGCTTGTGTTGACGCACTGAGGAGAGCGCAGCTTTTACACAACTGTACACGTCCAATTTGATTTATTCATAAAAGAAAATTTTTATTTTTATATATTTGTGTTTAGATCATTTCACAATACAACAGTATGATGATGCTAAACACAGCTGATCAAGTAAGTGTGTATTTGTGCATGTCTTTCTCTCTCTCTGTCTAAATGGCTGATGCCCAAGGTCACATGACCTGGTTTCCATTTTGGGGAACTGTGCATGCGTGGAGCTGCATGTCAGACACACCTTACACACACACACCAGTAAACAACACATCTCGCTTTAAACCTGCACCTCGCGCCGAATGTACAGATGTGACAACTTTAAAAATGCAAACTGAAATGAGGAAGAAAGGAGGAAAGAATCTGGCTGACGTACAGTGAGCTTAATAGCTGCTGAGAGAGATGAGCTTATCTTCCCACCACAGTTAATACGAGCTTCTCAATTAGATGAAAGGCTCTCTCTCCTTCTCTAATTTTTTGTTCAATTTCTCCAGGCAATTTATTTAGGGTGGGGAGAAAAAAAGCCTGAGCAAATCGCATTGGCTGAGCGCGTGGCGAGTCATACCAGGCTCCAGCCAATCAGGAGGAGCTGACAGCGTCAACTCAGGCCCTCAGCAACAACACGACTATTTACTGTATGCAAGAGAAAAATCTATTTGGGGTTCAGTCCTGCTCATCCAACAAATCCCATACAAAATAAAAAGGAACTTGTCATTTAGACATGCACATAAATAGAATATTTCAATTTGAGCTGCTTTTATTATTTTTCCTGCATTGTCATTATCAGAAAGTGTGGGTCAATGCAAGTAAAAGCTCAACCCTGAACTAGTTAGATTATTACCGATAGATGCAGAATGAGCGGATGCTTCCAATATGCTAATCAAACCTGTTTCTTGACTTTGTGAAGGCAGTCAGAGATATTTTTAGACAGCTCACTCTGCATTCTGCATTATGGATTATCTCGGATTATGCAAACGACCTTCCGTGCATTCAGTTATCAGTTTAATTTCTTTGTCCTCTGAATTATTTTTACACAGACTCCCTCGGTTTTGTATCTCTCTCTATAGTCGCCAAGTGGAACTAAGCGATTATGCAAGCATTTCCAAAAAATTTGGTTTCCTCACCTAAGACAAAATAATGTAAAGCTTTTGTTGGCAACTGAAAATTCTCCTTTAAATGTTATGAAGTTGCATGCAGAGAATTTTTTTATTTTACTTTTTCAAGATAACAACGTATAAATATATATATTTATATGATAAAATATTGTATAATGCCGAAAAAATAAAATAATATTAGATATTTAAATACCAGTAGTGTTTTCAATAAATTTCAGTTTGAGTTTCGTTTTATTAAATGGAATTTATTAATTGTTCCTTAAATGTAAATAAATAAGAACCTAACAAATGAAAGAAAAACTAAAAGAAAATATTAAACTATATACTTTCTATATTATGCGTAAAATATAACATTATTAATAAAATATTTTTAAAACATATTATATGAAAGTCCTTATTACCAGTTTCCTTCCATTTCCCATCAGTTAAGAAAGGTAATGAAATTAAAACATGACTTGTGATTTATCAGTTTAGTGGCTAAATGAATATTGTAATCAAGACATCATTTTACAGTTTTAAACAAAAAAAGTCTCCCTCTAAAATCTCCTTGAACAACGACATGAACTGTCTTTCTCCAGTGATTCTTAATCATCCTTTCTCACCATCTGCTTCTGCCGGAGTCAAGGTTACATATCACAGCTTGAAAAACACTGCTGCTGGACTGTAGCAATACATGACAGGGCACCTGGGTAAAGATGGGAGGGTGGGTTGGGGAGTTGGATGGGTGAGGGGGGGTGGGTATAAATCCCAGAATGGACTCTTCATGCCTTGCTTGGGGTTATCGCTTCCCTAGCTGCCTGAGACGTCGATCTATCAAGCTGATTTCTCATGGCGGCTTTTCTTGTAAATACCTTTCAACAAGTCACCTATATACGGGCGCCTGCTCCCAATGGAATTAATTAACCTTATTTTTCATAGTTCTGATTAGCGTCCTGGGAATGGGGGGTGAGGATGCCCTCGTTGGCATTATCTTCTGACTGATTTGTGAGACAGGTTCGCATCGCTTTCTTTATTTTTAATAATATTTCCTGAATATATTCTGCTTATCCAACAATACAATCTGTATTGCAACTACTATAAGATAATAGCAGGCCATATTCAAGGCCAGCTTTTCAACATAAACTATCATGATTTACCGAAACGTTAAAATGTCTGTGTCAACAAAGGCGGACACGTCACATGTCAGTCGCAGCGATGTGGTGATGTTCAATGACATTTAATTTCTTGCCTGTCCCTTGTTATAAAAATCATCACGAGGAAACCGAGGGGTCTGTGAGCCATGAGTCTGCATTAAAGCCCAAGTCAGGATCCCCCCCACCCGCACCCCCACCTTTCTTTCGTTTACTTCCTTTCCATAAAATGCAGGGATAGAAAGAGAGAGACGGTGAGGGATACGGGCAGGAGGGAGGGAGGCTGTGAATAGGCAGAGTGAGTGGCATGCATGGACAGCCCCTCTGTCTCTCAAAGACACTGCAGCAGCTGCATGCACGCGATAAGAGCAACCATTCACAGCCAACTCCCCTTTTCCTCCTCCTACACACCAAATACACACACCAATGCACTTTTTACTCTCCCTGTTTCTCTACAAGCGCGCGCACACACACACACAGACGTTTATATGCACACCAGCCTTCCTCCATACATGCTGCAGTTTCAACCAGCCTTTGTCACCGTCCAAAGGTGTTCTCTGAAAGTGATTTTGTCGTCCCAAATATTTTTCCTCTCTCGACACTGAAGTATAGCGGTGTTAAACACTGTTGATATGGCAAGGTGGGGGGAATCACCTTTCTTTCTTTTTTTTATCACTGACAGAAAAATCACAAAGCGCTGTGACTGATGCTTGCTTATGTAGCTGTCTGCCATGTCTGTTCACTGCCTCATTCTGATTTTAGATTTTTCATTCTGGCCCTCTTTAATATTCTCATATTCAGATAAGGGTCCGTTAAGAGCGCGATAATAATTAAAAACTAATTCCTGTCTCTGCGTAGTATACAAGCTCCCCGCATCCCCGTGCAGAACTGGGCGTGATTTTCATCGCCTCTGGATTAGAACTGCACATGCATCCTGTCACCTTGCATTCCAAAGGCCAGAATAAATCATTCATAGCAACACTGTCTCAGTCCATCCAAACAGGATATAAGGTCCACGGACTCACATCCCTCCAAATAAGCACACACAGGCTCAATACTTACAACCTGGTCCTACCCAACCCCCTCAACTTGTGCTTTAAATACAGCTGGAGCTTATGAGAAAGCTTTTAACATGCATGCACTTATATTACAGAGATGTGTTACATGATGTATAAACTGAACCAACAGAGGCATATGTCAATCGCTGTGATCCACTGATACCATTCAGCCTAAAGTACACACAGTCCACAGAATGTCAAAGTGCCAATTAATTGGTGGCTCCTTCCACGATTAGCTCATGTTGCGCTTATAGCTAATCCGTATCCTGGCAGGGAGCCACGCATGACCTGGCTCCAGTCCAGTTCCAGGAGCCGCGGAGGCAGCAGCCATGAGCTACCCAGCACAGCGCTGAGCAGCCCGGAGAAGATGTGCCAAACTGCAGCGCCACAAAGGAGACCTCACTGTTTATCAAAGATTAAGCAGTGTTTAGTATCTCTTCCCCGGCCCTCCTCCTCCTCCTCCTGCCTGCACAGAAATATACGCATGCGTGCACGCACG
Organism: Planiliza haematocheilus; assembly: GCA_005024645.1. Lineage (NCBI taxonomy): Eukaryota > Metazoa > Chordata > Actinopteri > Mugiliformes > Mugilidae > Planiliza > Planiliza haematocheilus. The sequence continues at coordinate 7,600,615 of SRSE01000276.1, forward strand.
CACTCACAAGCACACACACACACCCACATATGCCACCACCTCCAGCTCACACCCTAATTGTTCCGAGCCCCGAGAGTTTAATAAAGAACAAATTGCGGTTATTGGTGGGCAAACAGCGGAGTACGGAGGTGGGAGTGTGATCATTGCAGCACCAGTGCAGTGAAGAGAGAGAAAGGGCATCAGCCAATTTAATTAATATCTCTGTCAGTCTCAGGCTAAGACTGGAGCAGCAGGCTGTGTGGAGAGATATGTAGTAAGCACAGAGAGCACAAGCACATCTATCTATCTATCTATCTATCTATCTATCTATCTATCTATCTATCTATCTATCTATCTATCTATCTATCTATCTATTGTTTTCATGTTTCATGTGTGTGCCTCTGTTTTTTTAAGCTCATTATGATGCCTGCTCGCTGCCCAGCCCAAGTGTATCTACCCGTCATGTTCCCATAATGCTTTGTGGCAGCTGCAGCCAGATTCATGCACACAGGTATTGATTTTCTTCCCAGTTTTTTTTTCTTTCAGTGCAACCCTTTATTTATCTCGCTAAGCCCCTGCCACTGGGTGTGAGGAGAGAACCAGCTTGCAGCTTGTGAGAGGACACAGTGAATTCAACATGAGCGACGCTTACCACATAACCTGGATTTATTTTCATTTATCTGCTATTCATCTGCCAGCACTGTTTTGCTGCAGAGTATAATCCTGCTCTGTGTGGGATGCATGTGTAGGTATGCATGCGTACGCACGCGCGCATGTGTGTGTGTGTGTTTGTGCTGTCCGTCCATCCGTCCATACAAACACTCCATTCTCCACAGGCCACCTGACCCATTTTTCTGTGTGAATAACAATACTCCAGCCAATCATGGGCAGACAGAATGACGAATGCTGGAAAAAGACTCTGCATCCAGCCTGTCACACGTCAGAGTCGCAACCCTGCCTGTCGACAGAGTGAGGCAGGGATGGAGAGAGCGGAAAAGGGAGAGAAACGGATTGAGAGTTAGTTATCCTCTCTCTTCTCTCCCTCTTCCTTGCGCCTTCCCTCTTTCTCCCTCTCCATCTTCATCACGCAGGGACCAGTAAAACCATTACGCCCCCTTCCCAGCCCCCAGCTCAAGGTTGTGCTGCTCCAATGGTTGTGCTGCCTACATGCATTCTTAGAAAAGGGCAAAACCGACAGCGAGCAAGCTGCAGGGCTGAAGCTAGCCATTCAAAGCCATTTATTAAACCACATTACCTGTGGGCTACAACACACAGTGTACAGAGAAGGATTAACTGCAATCCTACCCTTGACACAAATGTTTACAGTAGGGTAACAGCAACAGAGATGCAAATCATTTATGCATATATACTGAACATAACCACTGAATTGCATTTAGTATGCAGTTACTTAAAATATTAATTTTAACATAGGTTCAAGAACACCTAAGGGTTGACGTGGAGCAGCCGTATAACTCTTATACATGTTTGTGTTATTCCACACTGGTCTGACTTGTAGCGCTCTCTAAAAAGGAGGAGTGGAGCAAAAAAATAGAAGGCACAGTGGAATCACGTGATAAAATCCAGCAGCCTTTTGATAGTAACTCTTGATATTTACTTCAAAGGCCCATTATACACAGCCAATTAAACCAACATAGTGTGGCTGGCTCCTCTCCCTCTCAGCAGTGGCTGTGAGGATTGAGCCTGGCTGCAGAAATAACTCCGACACACATCCAAAATGTCAACAAACAAGAAGGAAACTGTGAAATGCACAAGATGGCTCAGCAAATAGCCCGACTGAAAATGTTGGAGCAATCTGTGAAACAACTGTCTAGCAGCTGCACTAGCTTGAGAAATTAACCATGTACACTTTGGTGCTTTTGTACAGTGCATATTGAAGGAATGTTTATCCGTGTAATAGCTGCTATACGTGTAGGAGAATGAGTGAATAGCGGGGGGCATGAATACAGAAAAGGGAAAGACTGAAATGGAGTAAAGATAAGGGAGGACTGAGCAGAGAAAAGAGAATCTGTGTGATGGCCGACGGCCCTTGTGCTTAGCTCGTGTGCTGAATAAAAAGAAGCCCCCCGTATGTGTGTGTGTGTGTGTGTTTGTGTGCGAGTCTCTGCAGTATAGTGCTGGGGGGTCGGCCCCCTCTCGGCCTTACTGGTGCTGAATGCAGAGCAGGCAGCGTCAGGCCGAGGCAAATGACTACAAGGCCTCCTTAGTGACTGCAGCACAGGCTGCACCTGGGGAACGGGCCTGCACAGCAACACAGCCGAAGCCAAACACAGTCCATCACAACACACACATCTACCAGGTATGGTGCACAACTAATGTGCAAGGTCTTGGTGGGCTATGATGATGTTCATAATCTAATCAGACACAACATTACAACATTTAGGCCTTTTTCTATATGTTGATGATAGCAGAGATCACTAATGAGCTCCAGTATGCCTGGACATCTATCGCACAACAGAACCCTTCACCAACACGGTTAGTCACATATTACGCACTTCTGCTATGTTCAACCATCGTCATTCTTTAACAGTTTATTATGCATGCTCTAAAACAATAACTGAAATCAGTTAGTTTACAGTTTACAGCCTCACAGTCTCACACAGATTAGATGTTTGCTAGCATTTATATTACAGCACGAAACGTTAAGTGTTTAACTCAGTGGAAATGATTTGTTACCAAAAGAAAGTCAACTCCGTCCAACCTCATTAGCAGCTTTTCTTCTAGAACAACACAGAGTAAATACTCGAGCTTAAAACTATTTCTTTTCCCAGCAGCAGTGCTGTTAAAACATCAGATCTCTACAGTATATAACCGCTGTATCAGACAACTGTACTGCACCGTTCCTTTCTCGGATGCCCTCGCTGAATTATTTTCACCATACGTTTCTGTTCTTTTCTAATGGACACCAGGGTTTTTCTTTAAGTGGTGCTTTGTTAGTCAACCCTGCAACAACTCAAAAAGCACAGTCCAGAGAGAATACTAGAGGGGCTGTTGGACGAGCGCTGCACACCAGGCTACACCTTCCGAGCTGAAGAGCCCGAGTCAATTATTTATGTCGGAGACAAAAAAGCTCTATTTCAGTTTTTTGTTTGAACTCCAAGTGTTGATATTATTTTTTTGTCATTAAATATTAAGCTGCTGAAGATGGTGGTGATTGAGATGAGGGGTTGAGCCATCTCACGTTGAGCTGTCCGTCAGTGTGCATATAGATGTTGGCACGTGCACGTGCATGCGCACACACACACACACACAAAGTGCACTTAAAATGTGTGTAGCAGGGGATGAGGAGAATGGACAGTGCCTCAGTAGGATGCGTGCACTGAGACGTGAATAAAAACCATTTGCTCATGGATTCATAGGCTTCCGTCATCCATTATTTAGCATGGAGAAGAGCAGTGGATTGGTGACTGGATGATTTTTCTGACAGCATTTACATGGCTGATGGCTACAGATGGGAGGATTTTTACGGCTCAAGATAAACACTTTGTTTTGACAGCACTGAAACTTTTCGGCGAAGATAACAAGTGAAAAAGCTGGTTGACAGAGATCCAGTACTCTCCAGCACTTTGGTTGATTTAAAGCTGCCGGTGTACTGTAAAACAATTTAACAGCACGATGATAAGTCCAAGAAACACATTCAAATGAGAAGAGCAACAGTATATGAATATAATCCTCGTGTATAACTATGTCTGAAAACATGCCTGTGGCAAATCCATTTATGGACAATTGGGAGATTGCTATAGATTTCAGCACGGCCAATTTCGCCTCAGCGGACAAATTTGAAACGTCAACCAAAAAAAAGCAGTCACTAGCCAGCATTTGCCCTCCATCCAAAAGCAAAATGACATTAGCTCTTGTCTATTGAGTTTTCTAAATGCCCCACATAAAGCGAATTTGCCCCCCAGGGCTGAGAAACAATCATGCAGGCGAGCGTTCCATTTAAGTGATTTGAATGATCGGAGCGCTGCAGTGCCTCCTATCAGCCAGAGAAATGGGTCAATACACTGAGACTAAGTGACACGGCTGGCAGCCTGTGCTCTCGTGGAAGACCGGGCAGAGGAAGAGGAGCGGGACCTCACTGTCATTGGGTCAGACAGACGTGGTAATACAGACACACATCGAATGAGCCTGGAGAGCTGCTGCGAGCCAGGCCCCAGACCACACATACTCTCTGTTCATTTCAGGACAAACACCACCTGTAGTTGTCATTTGACCAGTCCAAACTACAGAAAAGTGTCTTTTCTAACAAATCATAATCACTATCAACAAAACTGAGCACCTTCTTGTCACTGTAGCGGTGATGTTAACAACAGAAGTTTAGCCACAAGCTAAACAGAACCATTATTTAAAAAAATGGTGAATCACAAAGGATTTGACAACATGGGATCTGATGTTAGTGACTGACTTGTTCTTACGTCCGGTAAGTACACCACTGTCTAAGTCTCTCATAACATTTAGTGAGGCATGATGAATTAAAAGAACCATGAGGCCCAGAGTCAAACTAGACCCTCATCAATCACTAAATATTGATGCAGAATTTTAAATTACCATTCAGTAAAACTTCACTTGGGCGTCCACCTTTCAGACTTTCTGCAGCAGCAGTCACTGTAGTAAAGAAATATGCCATGACTTACTTTCAGCATTGATTGACATTGTGTCTTTCTCCCAGGACACAACAGTGATGTACGCCTCCACTGAGGCAGGGATAATGCACTTGAAGACCGCCACATTGCCTCTCATGGCTTTCTGGTCCTCCACCCGGACAGTGTAGGGCTCCCGTAGGACTAGGAGGAGGGGGATAAATAGGTGTGTTGAGTGAAACATGGAAAACCGCTGACACCGGGACTAGGCTAAGACAAGCAACAGTCATGAGATGAGAAACTGACCAGCCTTAATGTGGACATCTTGGCTCCTGATTCTCCCTGAGGGGTTCTCCGCTGTGCAATAGTAGGTGTTGTCGTGGATGAGTTTGCTGAAGCTGGAAGGGGGGATGTGGAAGATCTGAAGGGTGCCATTGGGGTGCACATGGCGGATCCCTGGCACATCATAGATCTCCTCGCCGGTGGCCAGGTACCAGCGCAGTGAGACAGAGGGCCCGCCTGCAGCGGGACAGGGCACCGATGTCCCTGTGGTGCTGGCAAACACTACCTCTTGCACAGATGCATTGACAAAATATAAGCTGTAACGTAGATCTTCACAGAAAACTGCAGGGAGAGAAATGAGATCAGAAAAAAAACACATCAGACAAGCAATTACGTACGTTTCTACTTCCTATCAAAACCTGAGTACTGCATGTCATGTCTAGATAATTACTACAAACTGTAAACGCTCTTGTTAAATCCATTTTACATTCGAGAGAACAGGGCTCTCCCCCGTGTCTGTTGTTCTTTGAATTTAGGCCGAGTGTGTTTTTTTTCCTCGGCTGACCGTTTGTTTGTGCTCACTGCAGTGGAGGGTTGCAGGAGTGTGTCTGTTGTTGTCTGTGAAGAGACATTGCAGCAAAACTCTAGGAGAGCAGCAGAGGATATGAAATAAAAGGAGCCAATATGGAGAGAGAGAGAGAGAGAGAGACAACACAGGACACTAAGGCAGAAATGATTAATCAAGCACAAATTGAGGAAGAAAATGCCAGATTTTTGTTTTGTGTTCACCCTCATACAAAAAAAAAAAATCCATTTATTAAATCGGACAAACCTTGAGTAGGCTTTCAACAGAATTAAAAGCTGTCACAAATTCTGCAGACTGCGACATGTTTAATCCAGGATCTAGATAAGTCATTTATCATTTACCATCACAGAGAATCAGATTCCATAATTACTGTTTGGATATTGGCAAAAAAAGAAAAAGCCCTAAAGCCTGATAGGCAGTCCGTCATGTTCATTTACACATTGTGCAGCAGAGGATGTTTCCAAGTCATTTTAACTAATGAAGCAAGTCAATGTAATGTGATGTACTTCCTGTGTAGTAAGTTACTGCACTGGATGAAAAACTGACAATGCAACTCTGAGCCGTAATGGACAACCCACACGGTCGGCACGCAGCCAGGATATGTTTACTGGCTGGATCCCAAGCAGGGGAGGAGGATTTGTTTAATACATTCAGCGCAAAACAAAGTCATAACGTGAGATAACTATTCATAGTATATTTGTATAAATCTGCAGTTTTGAATGTGATATTTTCCAAGTACTTGAGGAGACATTAAACTGTAATATCTCTTCTATCAACTAGTCATCATTATTCTGAGAGGCATGGTACTTCCAGAAACACAAAAGGACAATGAACAATGTTTATTAAAAGACGTGTTTTGTTCTGTTTTGTGCTGCCTCATCAAAAAAACACAGAACTGGGCAAGTCATGACAACCATTTATTCTATTCGATGCATTCACTAATATCTATGAAATTCACACATTAGCTAATTTGTAAAGATATATTTAGTCTGGTTTCCCATTTTAATGAAAACTGTGCGCTGTGGGTGGCAGTGGCAGGCTGTCAGGGCCGGCAAAGCCTTCTCTGCTGGCCTAAACTTTGTCAAAATCACTGATTTACATTTTAATATTTTCCCACTAATCCTATTAAATATTTCCCAACAGCCTATTCTTTTCATTTTATGGCTTGTTTGTCTCTCAGTTGCGGTGCTTCTGGCAGTCTTATATTCAACCATATTTCAGCCATCACGTGTTGCTGGAGTCAAAGAAATCTGCCCAGGCCTCCACAATTAAAACTGCAGGCAGCTGAAGCTTGAAATACACTGTAATGACGCTGTTCCTTCTGCCAATCACATTTCAAGTTCATATTCTCAGGCCTTCTCTGTGGCCTACGGCAGCGTCAGTGTTTTCACGTCCTCTTATTGGAGGATCAGAGAGCCGCTCTGTTTACGCCAAGCTAGCGGTTTATGCTCATCTGTTGCGAGCTGCACAAGCAAATTGTTTTGATAGCTATTTTTTTGAATTCATGATGGTGCAAGATGGACAGGTCTTCTGGCAGATATTCTTAGAAAGACATTGCTATGGCAAACTTTGAAGGAAAACCTGGACATTGTGAGGAAAGGCCACAGATTGACCCAGCCAGGAAAACTTTCAGGACAGCAACCATGAGCAATACTCTTGGCTGACAGGCTCTGGGGACATCTCTATATTGTTTGTTAAGTTATGGTGAATCAAATGAATTATATTTACATCCTTTATGTATATTTTTGTCATTTTACTGGGTCGTCATTGATGTTTCTGCTGTACTTGACGTACGTATTGAATTTTTTTTTGAATTGTTCTAAGTGAGTTTCTTGCTTTAGTAAAGGCATCTCGCTATATGAAATATGATCGGGTTTTATTGCTTATCCATATGACATCGACGGTTTCTATAGCGTCATAACGATCGTATTAAGAGTTGTCCAGAGAAAAAAAACACATAAGCCACATAACTAATAAGCTGTAAATGTGAAATGGTGTGTAATTTGTGTGATCACTTATGGACTTGGTGAGTTCAAGTTTCTTCAGAATGTATAAATGGCCACAAAAGGTTTGCGTTTGAGCTGGAGTTGTAAGAATGCCTGCTGAAGCACTGCCTACCTCTGCATTTGTGTTTCTGCCCCTGCATGGTAAAGACATCCAAGAAGCATTCACCAGCCCTCTCTTTTGCATGAAGTGCCACGGTCATTCCCCTACTTTAAATATTTCAGGCATCTCCCGGTGTCTCTACTCTAATGTGGGCTCCCTCCTCCTGTTGCCAGTCTGCCTGCTCGCCTGCCCGCCTGCCTGCCTGTGCGACAGCTGCCAATCCCCCTTCCCGTGAGACCAAACATTTTAGCGCTTCATAAATTCCTAATGAGCGTTCTCAAGTCACCGGCCACTTCCACCCACTGGTCGTTCAACCTGTTACGATAAACAAACACAGCGTCATACACATGTTTCCGCACATTTCTAGCTGCACTCACTTCACACATACAGTACTCAGAGGGCCAGGCCTGGAGGTGTTGAAAGGGGAATGCCTGTAGTTGTCGACAGCTACAAGATGAGTTTCTTATCCGTGAGGTGGCAAGAAAAGGCAGAGGGACCACCACACAGTTCGCACAGTTCAGTCGTTTTTTTTTTATTGATTGCCAGGTTGGCCATGCTGAAACCTGAACATTAATTACCTCGAGACGCTGAGTATTTGGACAGATAAGCTTCGACAATAATTGTTGACAGGTTCTATCGTTACACGGCTCATGTGGCGCTTCTGCGCTAGTTTAGCAACTCATCAATCATCTGCTTTTGTTTTTGTTTTTACAAAGCATTCTTATTATTAATGTATTTTTTTATTTCTTCAGTGCATTTTAATTTGGTGTCACAAAGACACTTGATAAAAATGCACCAAAAAAAGCCCAAATCATGATAAATCAATCTTCAGTGGCGCTCTATACCGTAATGACACATGGAGAACTTCTCAGGGGTTAATTTACGGCCATGTAATCACACAGAGTAACAGCTTGTCAGGGGTTTTCTCAAGTAGGAAAATCTGCCATCAAGATGATCATAAAATCTCAGCATCTGTTGTGAATAGCAGGGAGCTAGACTCTTTTATGTGGATGACTGTTTCACCACAGTGTAATTAATTTCCTTCCAAAACCGCCATACTGGCTCTCATCATCTGCATACATTTCTGATGATGATCTGCCAAACACCAGTCCTTGAGGAGCCATGAAAACGCACACATACGCACACAGATGTCTTTATTGAGACGTTGTTTGAATCGGTGTAGTTTCAGGTACTTCACCGTGCACTGCTCTATCCATCCGGGGACATTCAGCACAAGACACAGACAGCGGAGTGCGGTCTGGACCTACACTGCCGCAAACACCAAAAGAAAAATCCTCTTTCTTTACAAAAAGGGCATTTCTAAATTTGTTTTTTCAGTGTTGTGTTAACTGTCAGGTCAAGCAGGGTGCAAGCTGAAGCCTCGCATCATGAGTTAAGGTTAACACCTGCAAGATAGCAGTGACAGGTCAGTGAGGGAAAAAACAAATAAACCATGTGGCATTTGGATGCTGTTCGTGTCTGTTCAAAGTGCATCATCTCATCATATCCTAATAACGTATTCACATTCTTTTACCTCAACGCTAGTGTAGCATTTTGCTGTGATGATCACCCATCGGAGAGATCACCGTCTAAATCAGCCATCACGCAGCCTCTGGCCTGAGCGTGTTTAAAAGGCGACTGAATGATGAGGCGAGGAGCCACCTCATGAATGCCTTTGTCTCAACCCAGATTTCACCTACTCATAAAATATTGAGATCCCCGACCACCTCCACGCTCCATTTCTGGGTGGCTGATTCCTCAAGACGAGAAAGCCTGATGGACACGAACACGATCTCTGCCAGATCCCAATAGTTATGATACATACAGAGGGAGTGCATTTATGTTTTAGCACGAGAAAAGGGCAAACGGTGAGGATGGGGGCTGAGTGGGGAGGCAGGCGAAGCTGGAAAGCACTCAGACAGTGACAGGCAGCCGGCTATTAACGGAGCGAGACAGAAAGATAACGTAAAGAACAACAGAAGGATAGGAAGGGTGTCATGACAGAGGTCAAAGGCATGCTACAGCTTTCAAAACCTCCTTCAAATAAAGATTCCTTTTTTTTCTTCCTACATAGTCACTTTCCCCATACCCCTCTTTTCCTGTTGGCTGTTTTAATTCCCCTCTAACCTTCATCTCTCCTTCACACGGCTCTGACCCTGCCTTTTATACTCAGACTTGCTCCACCTTTACACAGGTGCAAAAAATACACAATGCATGAAGCAAGCTGTCCACCGACTGACTCTCCTGATCTGCATTTATCATCCACCAGACCTTCCCTGGACAGAAAACAAACCAAAGACGAACCAGAAAAAGAAAAAAACTTCCTTTAGCAAACGTTAACCTACTTGGACCAGTTGTCCAGTAATGCATCTGAATCAGGGTAGCACTATCACTCCTTGCAGCCTATCCTCATGACTCTTCACTGACAATTATCTAATAAACCGGAATTACATAAACAGAATTTGTATTTTTTATTTTTTTTTGCTGCATATTGTTGAATATTCAGTTGTAAATTAAAAGCCTAAGAAAACGTATCATAATGCTCGCTTGCAAGCAAAGGAGACAGTACGTGGGAGGCTGTTGGCTGTCATCAAGTGCGTTTGTGTACACCACCGTTAAATAATAATCTCATTAACGCCTGTCACAGAACAGTAAGATGTAACACATACAAATGCACATCTCAGAGATACGTATGGCACCGCTTTTGCCGAGGGATGAGGCATGTGTCTGCGGATCTATCGATAAAACTGAGAACACATGAGTAAGATCAAAACAAGAGCGCGCAGAAGCTTGAAACGGGAGATGAAAGATTTATGTGGACTCTATCGATAGTCAGTCTGCCTGGTTGGCAGATAAGGCTCTTTGGAAACCCTCTGGACCACATCTCATAGGATTTCATACCCTGTTGATAGTCCTGCTTTCTTTCAATCTTACTTTAAAATGAATGATCCTCTTTAGATGTTGCAAAAGCTTATTGAATAGACCCAGTGTCCTGTCCAGTGTGCTGATATTTTGGATAATACAAATTGCTGCATTGCTTTTTCTCTCAATTGTACAAACCATGAAATGAATTCTAGCTCAGGTCCATTGATATGGCTTTGGCATCACACAGATGCCATTACAATAGTATGTGGAGGAACACCAACCCACTCCTGTGCCCACACACACACACGCTCGCTAGCAGCCGCCACATGCCAAACTGTGCCAGAGCCTGTCTTAATCGACATCGGTTTTCCCTGAGCCAAAACCACAAAGAGGAAAAAGTGATATTGTTCAATTATGAATCCCACACATGTATAATAGATGGACAGTCTTTTTTCCTGTGTTTTCCATTTTAGCAATTCTAAGAGGAGGGGCAGTGAGGGGGGTCCTGTAGGGTTAGTGAAGTGGTTTTCTTCTTCTAGCTGTGTGAAATAATGCTTGGCACAGTCCCAGATGTCAGCACCTATTGGTGGCAGGCCCTGCTGAGGCCTCTAATCGTGGATTGCAGTTGACTCCTCGTGCAATTTTCCCTTTGTGGAGCTTCTCCAGCAACGTTTGGAGCTCAAGGGCACCAGACACGCTTTGGTCAAGGAGAGTGCACGCAGGCGTGTCAGAAGAATGTGTGTGTGTGTGGGTTGGGGGTCTTAACATCTGGAAGCCAATGAACATAGAAGCTGACATGGGCTGGGCTGACAGGCCAGACAGCAAATAGTCAATGGAGACGGCGGTGTTTCTGGTCTAGGGTGGCACTGTTATGAGAAGCACTCACATGTTATGTTTCATACGCAAAGACGCTGGTAAAAAGGTGAGTAATCTCATTAGAAAGAACCTCAGTGATATCACTCCTTCAAAACAATGAACAAACAAGCCTTTCATACCTCCTGTGGTTTGTGTCCATAAGACCCATGATCCTCCACTCTGAAAATGCCAATCAGTGGTTGCTTCCAAATCACCCGAGCAATTTATTTAAGTAAATGTCTGATCAATACAGGTCCCACTAACACGCAACATAAATAGGCCTATGCATTAGCCTGTGCATTAGCCCACTGATGTGTCAGGGGCTTTTTGCTCAGCCTGTGTTTACCTCAACCAAACACCATTAATCAACCTTGGTTGAATCTGTTTAGAAGCTTCTTGTTGTTTTGTTGAAATGACAAAAAAACTGATGCTTCATGTTATTTTATATTATCCCGGTTGACTGGCTTTCTGCAACAACAGCTGGATTTTCACTCCTTTCCTATGATTTTATCACATTGAATTAGCTAACAGCTACAACATGTCGGCCCTGCCCAAGGCTGGGAATATATTTAAACACTGGACTCTGATTGGCTTTCAGCCACAGCGTGGCCTTCACCAGGCCATACATGTCAGTGGTGCTATAGCGAGCACCAGGGCATCAAGACATTAGGGCAACTCCAGTGGGGCAAAAACAAGCTCTGAGCCACACTGACAGCTCATAGCAGACGATGCAGGTAATTAAAGCAGAGCTCTGCAGAGACTGCCTAGGGAGGGGCGTGTGGGGGCTGGGGGAATAGAAAAGGGGTATGGCCAGAGGAGGGTGGAGACTGGGTGGAGGACGGGATGGCTTCATGATGACAGTGAGTAAGCATCCACCCCCCTTTCCACCACCCAGCCTCCCACTCCCCTCCTCTGTTGCCCTAGGGGCTTACACAATAAGCGATAAAGAGAAGTGCTGCGCTGAGCTGAGATGCACAGATTGAAGAACAGAGTCCCCTCATTCTCCCAAATCACCAGCGCCCAATTTGTCTCATGAATAATGTTGAGCGGTGTGCTCAGTGCCATGCAGCCACTATGTAAAACCAATGATACCCTCCTCTGATGTCAACTCTCTGGAGGCCGAGAAAAGAGTCACTGTGGAGTGGGTTAGCTGATGCATACGAACGCTCATTTTCATGAGCGTCAACAGAAGAGGAGGGAGTTCCCACTTACTGGGCACTTTGAAGACCTTAATCAGTTACATCACAAAGGTGAAAATAGACAAATGCTGCAAATTGACTGAGACAGTGGGGGGATAAAAAAAAATAAAATACTCTTCACATCATAAGAAAAAAAAAAAGAAACAATCATGTGAGACATTCATAATGCTCCATTACCTTCCGTAAGTGACACGCACTGAAATGACAGCATGTAACCACTGCAGCAGCTTCTAATATTAATCCACATGAATATCACATTGTGAATCAGACACCGGCCACTTCCCAGAGCATTAGTCGTTGGTTTGCATACCGCACTACAGAGCTTACTAAAGCCCATAAGTAACCATGTGTGCCTTTAATTTATGTAACCCTAATAATCACAGCAGTTTTTGTAAGCAGCTGTTGAATGGTAAATGGTCTTGAATTACTTTAGCACCTTTCTACCTATTGGTACTCAAAGTGTATTCATTCACGTAAGAGTGCATACATTCACAAAACTATGAAACAAACCTCTGGCACGTTTTGGGGATCGAACAGCCAACCAGCTTTTATGTTATGCTTAAAACCATGAACTATGGATGTCAGATGTATGGATCCATTACATTAGTCAACAATTATCTGACAGGACCAAGTTGGCATTATTTGCACCACTACTCTGAGATTTACGTTACACTACCAGCTGATGTGTTTAGTGTAACGTAGAGGAACCAGCAGGGGCACCAGGAAGTCTCAGTCAAGTTTGAAGACACCAGTTTAAGTACAGATTAAGAAAATCAGTCTTAGTGCTATGTAGTTTACATTTATATTATTGCGGCAAAATATACACATGGAATAGCGGCAATATTTATAATTCAGTAAAATCCGTTTCACCTCTGTTTGCCATACTGTACTGTTAAGCACAATCGTGACAGACTGAGCTGCGAGAGAGAGAGAGAGAGATCTCAGGTGAGCTGAGAAGGAGGACATTAAACCCAGCAGGGAGGGATGAACGAGGAGATTAGCTGGAGGAGGAAGGCTGAGTGACAGCTTGGAGATCATCAGCAGTCCACATTCTACAGCACAACACAAGACTCAGTAACCTACACTGAGAATTCATATCATGCGCATACACACAGATGTATTTATCTTTACTCAAGAAAGTGAAATAAATGTCTGTAATGCACTTAATGGCTAACAGCTAATGTTGACATGAATAACAGCATGGCTGGTGAGCAAACCACAGGTCAAATGGGGAAATGTTTACTCGTGTTCATTCCAGATATGTTCAGCCTATTTGGCGCTGTTTGGTTTGACTTGTCTTCCAGTGTCTGTTCACTAAACAAGGGATGCGTCCATTTAGACACAAAGAATATTTTGGATCCCCATTAAGCTCCATTGGCGGTTATAATCCAGTAATCCACACAGATGCTGTTTTTGTATATGCATTAATTATAATAGTTATGAACATAGAATACAGCTACTTATTCATGGAGGTCAGTATGGATTGCATTGATAAGCATTTACATATGGTTTAATGGCACCAGAATAAATAGAATACTGTATTTCCTGAATGACTTGTTGTCTGAAGGCTGAAGTAAGCTACAAAAGGAAGACATTTTGCTCCACTGCCATGTTGTCTTTGCATTATCTCGGGGCAGAATGAATGCCATTTGCAGGAGAGAAACAAAGAGGCGAGATAGGCTGGCAGTTGACAGTGGAGGGCAAATCAAAGTCCTGGGGTTAAATGGGATTGTGGGTCAGATGACTAGACACCGCTGCCTTTCCGCTCACAGCCATCCTCTTATGTCTCCGAACCCCAACCCCCCACCCCCAAATGCTCTCTCTCCCTCATCCGTTCCTCCCCTCGCCTGCCCTCCCCTACCATCAGCAGTCCACCATTTCCCTCAGAGGCAATGGTATTTTATTTTCAGCAAACCCCACTGCAGTCCTGCCTTACTGCACATCCAATCCTTAACACACGCAACAGTAACCCAGTCTGTTCAGTGTTGATTTGTGCGTGTCTCTGCACCACTTCAACTCTTCAGTTTATATTCAATCAAAAAAATCTTCAATTAAAAAGTCACATAATAAGCAGACATAGAATACACCTTGTGATGTATGAATACAGTAGAAAACCTATAACCTAATCATGTAGTCCTGTGCGGAGTCGTCTGCAACCACACGATTATAAATCACCCTGATGGATACACTTCCAATTGAGAGTAACAGAGACAGGCAATGGTTGAGAAAATGGCAGCTATCTGCATTAGAGCCGCACTCAATCTGCACAGAGACGAGAGCGAGCCTTTATTAACCTTCATGTTTTCTGTGATTACTAGACCAGAGTACATCAAAACCAGTGTTTCATGCATGTTCATATCTACCTCCCAATGCAGCCTTGCATTCATCTCAGCCTGTCCCTATACCTGGGCTGTGTGTATCAGACTGGCAGCCTGCTTACGGGAGGGAGGGGGGGCCTGTAAACACTGCCAGGCAGCAAAATACACATCAACGTATTCAGAGCGTTTAGTGCCCGGGATTAATCAAATTATAATTTAATCATCTGATCAAACAGCAATTAGCATAATCACTTCTGGGGAAGGCCTGATAGAGTGGAGACTGGAGCGGAATGGAGCTGGGGGCTAGCAACACTTTAATGAAACATTTGCCAGAATGTTTGGAAATGTTACACATTTCGGGCTACAGGAACTGAGCCGGATTGTGAATGCTAATCAGCGTGGTTTGGTTATGCCTAATGAACACGTCCAGTAGTCAGCCACGGGGGAAGAGATTGCCAGTGAGGTCCTGGTTTCATATTCTGCCACTGTTGGATTCGTATTCTGTATTCTTCACTTTAGTGCAACAATAA
This sequence comes from Planiliza haematocheilus, assembly GCA_005024645.1. Lineage (NCBI taxonomy): Eukaryota > Metazoa > Chordata > Actinopteri > Mugiliformes > Mugilidae > Planiliza > Planiliza haematocheilus. Next base: position 7,615,933 of record SRSE01000276.1, read on the forward strand.
AGGAGAAACATTTTCATTCTAAAACAATAAATCTTTTATAATACCCTAGTTATTTTCGCAATCTAAATAATGAGCTGTTCGCTAGACATGGTGGCTGCTTTCACAGGTAACAATCCATCCTTATCAAATCACACACTATTAAGTATATAACTGAAGGAACAATGTGAAATATGAATGCATGTGACAGTCTGTATTGAATTTCAAAAAGATGACTGACATGGATTCTATGTTGTTTGCCTCCTCCTCTGTATGCGGCGTATATTTTCCATGCAGCACTCATTTTGCGCACCTGACAATAGATACACATCCATATAAAGTGCGTTTAAACAGAAGATGATGAGAAATGCTGTTAACAGATTAAGACTGTGACATGCAGACACCTGTCCATGAAGTAAAACCCCAGCTGGCAGGTCTCTGTACGGGTTGTTTGACAACAACTGCATCACACAAGTCATCTGTGCACGCTGCTGCAGCATGCTGGCTTACAATAAATCCTTTTCAGGGCGCAATTAAGTGCAATTTCCATTAATCAATAAAACCTTAATATTGAATGTTTTGTATGCAAGTGTTTTGTAAATCCGCTAAACGCTTTTTTTATGCAAACTGATCACGTATGATGAGAATTTTGCAAGTGGCAGGTTTATTCAGAAATGTGTGTCCATAATGAGTGAAATCCTGGATCTTTGTGTCTCCATGTGGCATTTAATATCATCATACCTGATCTGTGTTTGGCCTTTTGCAAACACAAACGGAGCCCTTTCCATGTCTGTCTTTATTATGACTGCATTAGAAGGATTTCAGGGGCCCCTAACAGCAAGAGGCAAACATGTAAACGAGTCTGCAGAGATAAGGGCTGTACAGCAGATGTGCTGAGGTCAGTCTGAGTGACCACTACACATAACCATGTATTGGTTTCCCCAAATCAAAAGCATCTTCGGTCTGGTGTTTATCTGCCATGTAAGATATACTTTAAATATAAGTACTTGAGGGTGATGTAAGTCCAAAAGTAAGTCAGCAAAGGCCATCACCCCAGGCCTTTATTTAAAGAACTTATCTCACGTCTGACCGTACCTAGATGTCACAGAATTAACCTACTGCCCTATTTTATACTGGAAGCCCAGAGACACAAACAACACTACTACATTTCTTCTCACCAGCATGATCAACACCTTTCAGAAACATTTGAAAGAAAACGCTGCAAACGTTTCTCACAAGGTGTAGCAATAAATTTTGTCATCACAGTAAATTGTAATGACGCATCAGACTATTAATGTCTTTAGAATAAAATACTGCAGTTGGGAGACTTTAAGAGCATGTGCATGTAAAACAAATGAAGCAAATTCAAAACATGTGCAAACACTGCAAATATATCGATGAACCACTGAAGAAACACTGGCCAAATACCTAGAACATCAGGGCTTTCTGAGAGAAAACTGTAAAAAATGTTCTAAAAAGATCTATTTTAACCCAAAACATGAGTATTATTATTTTTTTCTAAACTGAACTAAGTACATGTTAGGCAAAGAGCAGCTGATAATTGAAAACAATTGAAAAATAACACAGCATGAAGACTAGTTAGTGCTGACTTATGATTTTCATAAGTCAGCACTAACTGTTGGTTTTACATGGGACACAAACTGCTGGGTGGAAAATCCTGTTTTTGATCCATTCATCCACCACAACCTCCTCCTTATGTAGACTTTGCCACTCTTTATGTCAACTGCCAAAGGCTTTTTGTCAGAAAGCCCTGAAGTTAAACTTCTCCTGTGTACGCGCACAACAGGCATGTCCCAACTGAAATCTTCACTTTCAACCCCTGGAAAAAGATCTGTTGTCGTCTGTTACTGCTACTTGCAGCACATTTCTGGAATTGTTTTTTTTTTTTTTTGGTTATGTGTATTTGTGGCACATGAGTTGTCAAACTGATATTGTATTGGATATTTTCCCTTATTCCGTCTGTTTGAGTGCATGTTTTTAAATGCTGATTTTGTCAGTGTGCTTTCTTTGGGTGACTGATTAGATTTTAACAAATTAAAGAAAGGTGCAGATGTGCTGCATGTGACTGACAGAAGTGGCTAAGCATTTATAACAACTGTTAAGAAATTCTTGAATATGTTTTAGATAAAACAAGCTTGAACATCTTTGAGTAGCTGTAGCTGCAGTAAGCGGTTATCTAATGTAAAGCATTTTTCTACCCCAATTGACTTGACCTTATTAAAGTCAACTTCACATTTTGCTGACATTTAATAAATCATGATGTTCTCATGTCAGTTGCTTCTTGGACTGTCCCTTGGAACATTATTTAAGCACAATGTGTGAGCACAAAGGACGAAGATAATGGCGCTCAATATTTACAAATCCATGAACTATAACTGAACTAAGAATAATAAGGATTGTTTAGTCCTCACCAGCATTTCACAACATATCTCCCTGACACTGGAAATTGCCTAGAATAGCCTTGTTTCTGCATGGAGAACCATGCTGATTTGATATGACTCTGAGCTTTAGATACCGCATAACACAAGCTGACTCTGTGTGTCCCTCTTTCTCCTCTCTTCCTCCTCTTTTTCTGCCTCACTACACACTATCATCTCCTTAAGCATTCTGGCCTGGGTTAAATGAAACCTTTAACAGTTCAGTGTGCATCCATTAACATATGCTTGAGTCTACTCTCGTCTGAACAGCCAACCCGAGTCCGCAAACACATACTGGGGAGTGATAAAAAAGAAAAAAAGAAAAAAATCTTGACCCGATGGCATTGACAGATTTCGGAGTGATTAGAGAGTCCACCAATAACTTAACTAATATAATGTTTTAAGCATAACTGAAACAAAGAAATAAATCTTTCTGGATGATTTCTTTAATAGCACAAATGTAATTAATTCAACGACAAACCTAAGCACTGACCTAAATTCATTCACTTGGGATTTTGCTTTTATTACATATACATATATATATATATAATTAAAAGAAATTTAATTTTGTGCCTTGAATCACACTAAAAATACAGTCACATACTGTCACATCTGCAAATACCATGCATATAATAACACAGCCAAACAGCTATCTAAGGAATGTTATTGCTAAAAAATATAGATTTATTAGACATAAATATCCTACTTATTATCAAAAATGACTGTGACACAGACCCAGATCCAAAACACGTCAAGAAACCACTACTATAAACTTAAACGAGTCACCACGCAGCATTTAAAACCCATTGTTTCCAGTGGCCTACATTGTATTGACTGGTGTGCTGATGTTAACGTGCAACTTGAGGAGCTGAGGCCAGTTGTTGTTTACTGATGTGTGTTGCCGTGACTCTGTCAACCCGTCCCGGCTCTATGTGAAGTGACAGATGTATACCAAAAGACACGAGTCTGCACAGACCTAGTTTCCCACTGGCCTTAATGTGACCCCTAAGCAATGTCGTTGTGACTGGTGACAATTTGTCAGAACGATAATGCAGCAGTGGGACCGAATCATCGAGCTCCACCTTAAGAAACAGATTCCACTTTTAGCACCAAAATCAAAACAGGTTTTTGTCTGTGGATAGAAATGCAATTGCTGTATTTCCGTATACAACAACTCCTGGGAATAAGAGTCAAGTAAATATTGTTGTGAAACATTTTACAAACTCATTTAGCGTGGACATTCTGCAACTATATTAGATGATAATGATTAAAAACCGTTCTAGTAACCATGTGTAACCCATGATTTGAGACCAATTTGTTGCTCATGACTGCCAAAATCACAACCAAGCCTTCCTCTCTGGGCTTGACTGATTCTAATCTCTGTCGCTAATGATGGCCACAGTACTCCAGGAAGCCCTGGTGCTTTGTATGATTACTTCTCCAAAAGTGTTGTTCAGTATAACGTACAGTTTGCTGTGCTGTTGTGAACTGGGGAAAAAAAAGCAAACGGAAACTAAACTCTGCTTCCGCATTAATCGCATCTGATAACATGATAACATGATTAAGTCATAGTGAAAATGCTTATGTTTTAATAAGCAGAGGTACCTTTTCTCCAGCGGCCCCTTGGCATCCTAAGTTGAAAGCTAAAAATACACATGCACAGACTGATACTAAGCGCCAATTGAGGAGCTTCGCTGTAAATTTACACAGCTTATTAGTGTCCAATTGAGCATGTGTCAGATTTCCCCCCCGGCGCAGCTAAGCAAAAACAACATTATGCCATTCCCCCAATTTTATCTCTTCATAACTGGAATATGTTGCTCGTATTCCATTTAGGTTTTAATAGACACTTTTGCGAGAGCACTTTAAAAGCTCGAGCACCGCTGAAGTGAACTCTACAGCAGATTTTACTCTCTACAGCTGTGAATTGTTTATATCTCCTGTAGATGAGCTTGCAAATGTGTCCTCAGCTTGGCAAATAGCAATTTAGAGCAAAATGGAGCTTGTACAGTACATACTATTCATTAACGGCCACTGTAAAGGTAAAGTGTAAATAGGTGGACTCAAGCTGCAACCTTTAAATTTAATTTATGCTTACAGGAAATGTCAATATCTACAAACTACATGAGCAAAAGCATTCAAGAAACAAAACCTTTAAATCAAATACGGTAAATGAAATCTAAATCTCATATCTATTATCAGAAAGGAGCGACAGGCTGCAGTCTATCAGGATGCATTGCCTGGGTCACCTGAACAGAGTGCAGTGTTTCTCAAGCCCAAAGCCCACACTGCAGCACACTCATTACCCTGGTCTCCATAGAGACAACCTCAGCAGCCTGTACTGGACCAGAGCTCTAAAAGCCTTTATTTCAGGAAGCTACGGCTCTCCGTCCAGAAGAGGTGCAAAATGTACGACTCTGATGGAAGCTGCTCATTAAGTCTAATCTTTGCAGGTATGTTCACTGAAAACAAACAAACAAAAAAAAGTGCAGCTGATACAACCCTGCAACAGTCGCAGCCTTTTTACTGTCTACAGTCAATTTAGGAAAAAAAGAAAAAAAAAAAAAACACAAAGAGAGAACTATCAGAATGCACTCTGGGTAATTCTCATTTCTGTCGCAAAAACACAATTTAAATCTTTGTATCAGTAGGAAAGATCAGTGTCAAATGAACGGAGTCTTGTGCTACGAGTGGCACTGCATCAGCAGAAACCACAAACGTAGCATTCATCACAATTACAAGTGCTGTTGCTGCCATTCAAAGTTTCCATGTAGATGTCTCTAGCAGCAGCCATTTTGCAACGCTGTTGCCTGGACCAAAGAGACTGAAAAAAGCTACTCACATGCAAAGCAATGGATCGCGTTCAGCAAACAGCAGAGATTTCACTATAGCATTATGTGAGATTTCAAATGAACACCCGTGTCCTTTCTGTTTTTGGGCCATTGCCTTCCCTCAGTTCCACGAGTATTTTCTTTTACTCTATCCTCGCCTATAAATAACCCCTGCCTCCACTGAACCCTTCAGCATGACCACAAAATGGTTTTCCTGTCATCTTTGCTTGACGCATTGTCCTCTACTCTCAGTTCACGTTGTGTCCACCTTTGATTTTTTTTAACCCCTTTCCTTCCGTTTACAATTCAAAAGGTCTTCAAAATACCCCAATTTTCTTTCGAGCTGATTTCTGCCCCCCAACACGCGCACATCCCACCCCCTACCCCACAGCCTCTTGTCCTCCTCACTGCCCCCCCTTCTCACTTCTTGCATTCGCTGTAAAAAAAAAATAGAAATCAGTGCCCCCTAACAAGAAAGAAACAACGGCCACTTATCAAGGCTATCTTTTGAGGAATTCGCTGTACACAAAACGGGATCTGGATGCATTTTGCGAGCTGTGCACTTGGGTAAGGGTGATAAGGGCTTGTCTCTTTTTTTCCCAATCCAAAATGACTCCATGTCTGTGCTTCTAATATGGCGGGTGCAATGCCAGAAAAAAAAGCACAGCCAACCTATTTAATCCTTTTTCTAGAAGACACTCGACAGATATAACAGAAAGCACACAAACATGCAATCAGATGTGCTAGCTAATGCATTTCATGCTCAGTTTTAAAACAATAAGAAAAACGTTTGTTTATAAAAAGCAAGTTCATGTATTAGATTTTCATAATTAATTAGTTTTTTTGGTGTGGATGTCTACTCTGAAAATTAATGTGCAGTAAATGTCTACAAAGAAATTCTTTCAGTTTCATTAAGCAAATAATTGTTCAGTTTGAATTCAATTTACAGGCAGGTTTGAACAAATGCTGGCCCTACCAGGAAAACATGCAAATATGTCAGAACCAAATTATTTACTAAAAGATAATGGTGCATAAGCCATACTTGTAATTTAATGCTTAATATGCACATTGATCAACTAAAAATGTAGGAAAATAAGACAAATGCACCCAGACTGAGGCCCAGTGCAGTTTGATGACAGAGAATAAATAATCCTTTATCGTACCAACTGAGAAATAAACTAAACAATTGTTAGATTTTATTTTAGGCCAAGAACTGACTAAAAAAAAAAAATTAAATGCAGAAAAAATACAATGAAAATACATTAAAACGTCTGGTTCCTTCTGCAGTACATGGTGCACCTATCACTCAACCTACATTTCTCCTCTCTCCTTCTCTCTGCATCTTCTTATTTCTCCATTTCTTTAAGGTTATTCTCAAATGTTGAACGTGCATGAACGTTTTTACACTTAAGCTTTATGAAGGTTAGTCCGCATGTAACTATCAACCCCCCACCAAAAGCCCCACTGCCTGTGACAGGACATAGCAACAGCCTGTTCCTCCCTTCAATTTTCCAGGACAACAAATAAATAATCAATCTCTTCAATGTGGAAATGCTTCCAGACTATTCAGAATAGTATTTGTGCTCTCGACCCTGAGGAATAATTAACAAAAACTTGAAGTTCGACGTGCGCAAATGCATCACTTACCATTCAAGATGCACTGGGAAAAGATAAGAGCCAATATCCACATGCCCCGCTCCGTTCAATATCCAAGCTTATGCTTTTTCTTCTTGTCTCCACGCACTCTTTCTTCTTGTTATTTCTTCCTTTTATTTCTTCAACAAGTCAGTTGCAATGAAAGAAAAGGGAGCTTGCAAATATCTCTCTCTCTCCCTCTTGCTCTCTCCCTCTCTCTCTCAATCCTTCACGTTGGGAGGAAGATGAAGAGGAGGAGGTTTGAGCTTCTTCCTGCTGCTGATTGTCTCCTGGTACAGCGGGGGATAGTATATGATCCACAACTGTGCGTCTCCCCCTTTTCTGGACTGACCGCACTGCACCGCACCGCACCGCACCGCACCGCACCGCGCCGGGCCTCAGTGCAGCCGTCCCTCCGTATCGGAGCGCTGCTCTGTCTGGTACATGAGGGAGCTCGGCTCGGTGCACTCCGGTCCAGGTGAGCTGTGCCGATGCTACTGCTGCTGAGTCAGAGGCTTGGGACGCATATGACAATCCTGCCTATGCGCACACCCAACTCCCCGGTCAAACAATTAAAACAACAGAAGAAGAAAAAAATAAAAAGCCTCAAAAATCGGAATAAAGAAAATAATCAATAAATAATAAATAAATAAGAAGTATGTGTACGGAAAACTGCAAAATGTATCATCGCAGGTGTGTGGAAAAATGCGTAAAAGTTGGATCTTTTTTTTCTGAGGATTAAAAAGCGCGTGGAGTTGATTGTTAGCTGCGCTGGAAACTCATTCTCTCTTCGCCGCCTCTCTCCGTCCGGCGAGCAACAAGCACACGCATCTTCCCCCCGCAGCCGCACACACAAACTGCGCACACTGGTCCCTGCGCTTATAACCTGCCCTGCCTCAGAGCACTGTGGAATAAACCCTCGCCTCCTTCTCCGCAGCCGCTTTTCTCCCTCTCCATTGCCTTAAAGGTGCAGGGGTGGGGGGCGACGAGGGGGCGCACAGCTGAGCCTCTGGAGGAGCGTTAAAACCCCTCTTTCGTTTGTTTTTGTTTTTTTATCACAGAGATGAAGGATCAAGGTGCCCCACTCAGGGAGGGAGAACTGTACATTAACATAAGCATGAATTAGCCCATGCAGGACATCCTTCTAAGGCTTGCTGCTACTGCTGTGGTGTTGCAGGCTGGAGGAGGGATGCTGAGGGAGGGAGGGAGGCAGGGAGAGGGAGTGATGTAGGCTACACCTGACTGGATGCTATGTGGGCATTTGGTGAGGGGGGAAAAAAGCTAAATTATCTTAATTGGAGGAGATCAAATCCTGTCTTTTAATGTGTTTTCTGGATAATTTATGAGCCCCAGGGGCGTTTTGGGGACCTCGCCAGCCTTAGCCCTGCATTCATTAATTGACCTTGACAAATATAAGTAGCGACCCCCCCAATGCACCAGAGGGCATCAAACAGCGGCCATGTCAGGCATCCACAGCCCCCCCACATGAGTTCACCTCCAATCAAAGCCCCCAGGAGGAGGCGGCTGTGGATTTAAATAAGAAAGCTAAATAACGCGAGAAGCAGATGAGCGTAGAGTTAACATATGTTGTATAAAATGATTAGCGCTGACTTCTATTTTAACATTTTGACTAAGCGTTTGGTTACAATAAGGAGGAATGTACCTGTAAATGTCAACTGTAGAATTTCCATAGTTATTATCTGGATTATCTTGAGACACAACGAGAGCGTGTGGGCGATAAGTGTTTGCTTTAAATTCTTCAGCGAGCAAACGCCTCTCGTTCTTTTAGATAGGGTGCTTAGGAAGTCGCATATGCACCATAGGCTGTATCCCAAATGGTTTCGCCCTCACTGACACAGTCGTAGCTACAGTGACATCCACTGCCATGTGACCGTTTGAATTTAGCTTGGCCCATTTATGTTCAAAGACGATTCAGGCTTTAGCCGCCCGCCGCCCGGATACAGTGTCTGTCTCCTAGGCTTAGCATCCACATCAGACCTGCACATGAACATGCTCTGCACCAGGAATACAGGACCTGTCACTGCCTGTCTGGCCCTGCATGCGCTTCCAGCCAGGCACCCCCAAAATAAAACAGATCATTATCACTGACTCCAGCCAGCTGAAATAAGATAGCAGGGAGGAAAACAGGCACTTTTCCTCACACATTGTATACAAAGTATTGTGTGGATTTTTTTCCTAATGCCTGTCCTTGTCAGTCTCCTTGGTTCCTAACACCAAGGGGGTTTGTTGTTCATCCAGTTATGACGTTGTGTTTACTGTTACATGCACACCTTCTTTTCTTTTACCTAGCTAAAGCTGAGGCCTACAGCCTGGCACTCTCAACACCCCAGTACCATTTTCAAACAGATTGTTAATAAGAAGCCTACTGTACATATTCTGCTCCAGGTGCAGGTAACTTCCTACTGGTAATCCTGCCTGGATTACTGCAAGTTATTATAATTTAGGTTCAGGAACAAGCTCACGCTCCATGTCACTCTATAACCCTCGCTTACCTGTCTGAACCCTCTCCCTTTCTAATCTCTTTCCCTCAACCCCTCACGTCCCTCCCTCCATTTCCCCCATGTCCTGTCAGCCGCTACATGTGAACCTTGCATCCATTAAGGTGTGGTCTTTGTTAGTGATTTGTCCAGTAACTCATGTATATTTAACACAAATACTGAAGCCAACTTTGCAAAACAACTTTGGGGGAATTCCAACTCAAGGATAAAACTGCAGTATACACTCACCGGCCACTTTATTAGGTACACCTGTCCAACTGCTCGTTAACACTTAATTTCTAATCAGCCAATCACATGGCGGCAACTCAGTGCATTTAGGCATGTAGACATGGTCAAGACAATGTCCTGCAGTTCAAACCGAGCATCAGTATGGGGAAGAAAGGTGATTTGAGTGACTTTGAACGTGGCATGGTTGTTGGTGCCAGAAGGGCTGGTCTGAGTATTTCAGAAACTGCTGATCTACTGGGATTTTCACGCACAACCATCTCTAGGGTTTACAGAGAATGGTCCGAAAAAGAAAAAATATCCAGTGAGCGGCAGTTTTGTGGGCGGAAATGCCTTGTTGATGCCAGAGGTCAGAGGAGAATGGCCAGACTGGTTCGAGCTGATAGAAAGGCAACAGTGACTCAAATAACCACCCGTTACAACCAAGGTAGGCAGAAGAGCATCTCTGAACGCACAGTACGTCGAACTTTGAGGCAGATGGGCTACAGCAGCAGAAGACCACGCCGGGTGCCACTCCTTTCAGCTAAGAACAGGAAACTGAGGCTACAATTTGCACAAGCTCATCGAAATTGGACAATAGAAGATTGGAAAAACGTTGCCTGGTCTGATGAGTCTCGATTTCTGCTGCGACATTCGGATGGTAGGGTCAGAATTTGGCGTCAACAACATGAAAGCATGGATCCATCCTGCCTTGTATCAAAGGTTCAGGCTGGTGGTGGTGGTGTAATGGTGTGGGGAATATTTTCTTGGCACTCTTTGGGCCCCTTGGTACCAATTGAGCATCGTTGCAACGCCACAGCCTACCTGAGTATTGTTGCTGACCATGTCCATCCCTTTATGACCACAATGTACCCAACTTCTGATGGCTACTTTCAGCAGGATAATGCGCCATGTCATAAAGCTGGAATCATCTCAGACTGGTTTCTTGAACATGACAATGAGTTCACTGTACTCAAATGGCCTCCACAGTCACCAGATCTCAATCCAATAGAGCATCTTTGGGATGTGGTGGAACGGGAGATTCGCATCATGGATGTGCAGCCGACAAATCTGCGCCAACTGTGTGATGCCATCATGTCAATATGGACCAAACTCTCTGAGGAATGCTTCCAGCACCTTGTTGAATCTATGCCACGAAGAATTGAGGCAGTTCTGAAGGCAAAAGGGGGTCCAACCCGTTACTAGCATGGTGTACCTAATAAAGTGGCTGGTGAGTGTATGTGAGCCTAACCCACACCAACCCACCAAACAGCTATGAGATATACAAGATAACTTATTTACAGCTGACACATACTCACTTGTTTGTGTGAGACACAATCGAACTTGGCACTGACCCATTTCCTCACCAGTCTTGTTGATCCATTGGCTTTTTTTTTTTTTTTTTGTCTTGTTGTGTCTAATCATTTAACCATATGGTGAATGATTCCATCCAGTCTTCATCCCAGTGGATGTTTGTGTACAAAGATTGGATTAAAATCACTGGCTGTATGGTCATAAAGAGCTCAGTCCGTGTTTCTCTAATCCCTGCTTTATCACAACGGTATGTTGTGAGGTTATGATCAAATCTAAGGTATTATCCTCTTTAAATCCTTCTGCTATTTAAATGTTAAACATCCAAACATCTCTGCAGGCTCCTTCAATGCCCTACACATAGGGCATACTTTGTCTTTATCTTAAGATACCTATGTTTGATATTGTTAACTTCTGTAAAAATTGACAGGTTTGTGTTGAGTATTAGTTTAACCATCTATGTCAAACACTAATAATTGTAATGTAGGTATTAGCATTTTTAACAGATTCATAATATATAACATGTTGGCAATTCAGCTATGATGCCATGTAATGCTATTTACTCTGCTCTTAATAAACAGTATTTTAACAAACAAGTGTTTCAGCAGCTTGGTAAAGTTGACAATCTGAGGTAATTACTCCTTATTTTGTTTTATGGTGTTTCTGCTGCAGATGATTTGGACATTAAAGCAGACTAGCCATGCTGAGGTGGTAGTGGCTTAGCATGCTTACATGCTAAAAATGAAAACGCTGACATGCTGATGTTTAACAAGTGTAATCTATTGCAGGAGTAGAATACTGTACTTGTAATCTTGAATCTTATCTTTGTAAATATATATATATTCTTACGTAGTCTAATGTCTACAAAATAACTAGATAGTAATAATGGATGTGTTAATGGAAGAGGACAGTATCGCAACAAAAATGACCTGCAGCCCAAAAAGCGTTTCACTAGACCTTGATCATTAAAGACTATACTGGTTAAACATTTTTTCCACTGGTGGGACTAGATGAATCATTAGGATCCAATTCATTCATCTGACCTTATACAGCCCGAGCTTTATTTATTTTCCTTTCTGGTTTTGTCTTAACTCCTGCTTGCTATTCCTGAAGTCAGTGAACCAAGTCAAAATGGATTCAAACAGAGCGCCATCCATTTCTCAAGGGGGAAGAAAGTCATTTGTTTGGCCTGTAATGCTCCCATATCTACCATAGATTTCTGATGGAAAGTGACATGATGCGTAAACAGCTAACTGTCGCATTATAGTACACACCATTACCAGTGGCTGAAATGCTCTGTGTTCAACTCACTGAACAATGCAGCAAGAGTCACAAGTCACTGCCTCAAAGGTGCCCAAACTTTTGAAGTCACCACCCATTTACAATGTCAGGTGCACATAAGACCAGTGACTCACAATTAGGGATGCCCCATCAATTATTGTTTGCCGTTTGATCTGATACCAATCTTTTAATATTCTGTATCGGTCAATCCGAGTTCCAAGCCTAAATTAACAAAATGGCGTTTTCTTGCTACAAGGATGTACAGTAGTTTTGGTTTATGGCAAATCTAAAATAAATAAATACGGTATGTCATTTTCAAAAGGACTTTATTGGCCCGATAAGGATCAGGGGATTCCTGTTCAACCGTGTCCATTGATCATAACTACAAAGATCTGGATTCCTCCAGGGAAGCATTAATGGCAGTTATTAACAAAATACACAATAAAATATAAGTCTGACCATGTCTTAAATACGACAGTTTATGGCAGCTTCATCTCAAACTGCAACTCATAAGAGATGAGGGAGCTTTGCTGCCGGGGTCAGGCTGCTGAATAATTCAAACTGCGTTATGAGGTAAAAATGGAGAAACAGTAGTCTAACATACATCCTGAGACCCTCATTTTATTAGATCATCTTTGAATCCTGCTCTCTGCCCATAAATTCTGATAGGAATGTGAGACAAAGTCACAATTCAAGTTTAATGAGTCGACATGTCTGCAGAATAAAGAAATGGAGAAATCGTGTTCCCTTTGAGAATAATTCTTTGCCATTAGAGGGTAGAAAGTGCTGTGTCTGCTTGAACATAAGCTATGTGCCATAAGCTTCCCACTGCGGGTCACACACGAAATGATAGTCTGCTCTCAAAGCCAACAAAGAATTTAAAAGACAAATCCAAGTGGGAATATACTGTAGGAAAAACAAATCTGTTGATGTTCCTCCTATCCTCCCTGTCACAGAGTATCAAAGTTTCCTAACTCCTTTTTTTGCCACATGTACATCGATTAGTTACTATACTGCAGTGCTAAATAGAGGTAATCACAAATTCCTTCACTCTGTTATCAAGTGACTTACTGGTTCATTTGAGAAATGCCACAAATGCCTGCTAGTACCCTAGTTAACGGGGATGAAATACACTAACTTTACTTTCGTGGTTTCCATAATGATCTTACCTTGTAAGGTAGCAACCAATTGAGTGGAACTGAGTTCCTTGACGGGCCACCTTAGTAGATCTATTCATTGATCATACTCATTGACTTCCTCGCATCTCACTGCTCAGTGCTTGAATGGACAGCAGGGTCATCCAGAGGTAATTCTAGGATAACAAGTATTTTGAAATATGAGACGCAGAATTCATAACCGTGTACTCTGAGTCGTTTGCCTGATGAGATTCACAAAACTGAATTCCTTTTCAACGATTTATAATACGTTTTTGCCATAACGAATGTTGCAGTGGCTTCATGAGTTTCCATTCTGACTGCGTACATTTGCAGGTGTATCCAAATTGTAAGGCTCCCTAATGTTTACTCCCATTCGACGATAGGAAAATCGTACAATCGGAAGTCAAAAAACTTCAAATTTTGCATTTAAGTAGAACAAGATATCTTTCACTGAGCAAACGCTGTATAAAACCTCATTATGCTGACCTTATCAGTCCCAGACACAACACAAGAGCGAATCGATCGATCACCTCAGTCTCCTGAACATTCCTACTTTAGGGTTGCTCCAGGAACATTCGGTATAGGGTACATCTTTCCAGGAATTCTTCTTATACTTTTTTATACATTTACTGTTTTGAGTCAGAAAAAAAAACACTGTGTGAGCACTAATAATGCAACACACACAAAAACTACAAAATGATCTATTCTGTTATTTATCAAAACAAGAATACTGTTAGGTGCACAGGTGGAGTAGAGTGGCTGACATAGAGGGATCTAATAAGGTAATTTAATTCTAAATGAATTGAATTGAAGAAATTGATTTTAAAACCTGTTGAAATACAGACTTCACTGTATCGTGTAATAGTAAGAGCAATAGGAGTAAAGGATTTCCATCGTTCTGTGTGACACCGTGAGATGTGTGTATGTATGTATGTTCATCTTCATCCTATAGTGACTGTGATATAGCACTCGCCAGAGACTGTTGTTCTCAGAGCAATAGTAAACATCTTTGAGTTTGACTCTCCTGGTCCGTAACTGTCCAACATGGGGTGGCAGCGTTGCTTAGTAACCACAGCACATGACTGACCTTATCGGTACAGTCATAAAAATGTATGAAGTCCTTTTATTCATTTTCCTTCTCTGGTGTGCTCTCTCTCTCTCTCTCAGACACACACACACACAATTCAGATAAAACCCAAATGTGTTTTCTTGTGTGTATGTGTATAAGAGAGAGAGAGAGAGAGAGAGAGAGAGAGAGAGAGAGAGAGAGAGAGATGGGGGAGAGCAGCAGCAGGGTGGTAATGAAGGGCTATACCTGACACATGCCACATACTGCATCAAGCAGCCTGGAGAGAGTGAGGTGGGGGAGAGCATCCAGTGACAGGGAAATCAGCAGTCACAAGGTACACAGGGAAACAGCAGAGGATGCAGGTCTGACAGCAGGTTCATTTCTGTCATTTTCATTGAAATATTTCCTTTATGTCACTAAAAATGAAAACATGCAAGGGGTGCAGATCTAAGTAACATAATATCTGGATTATGTGTTCAGCGTGCTCTCGGTATCAAATCTCTATGATCTGCTTAGTTTATGTAAATCTGGCTAGTTTATGGCGTTTAATCTGTGCTTAATCCACAGAACATATTTATGGAACTGACAAGGTATTATGAAGAGGAGGAGGTGTGTGTGGCTGCGTGGGGCTTTCCACGGCCTTAATGAGCCAGGAGCAACGCTCATGCTTCCACACAGGACGTTAAGCACTGCGTCTGCCAGCTCACTGACACAGTATCACAGCGACTGGCTTTCTTGCAAAGTGCTGCTCCGTTGTTCCCACAGGGAGCACAGATGTTAGCCTCGCTGTCGCCATCTTTTCGCCCTGACAACATCTGCACAGCTGTGTTGTTGACTGAAACGCCACAACCCGCTCTTGAACTGTTGACAGCTAGGGGCAGGTCGGCACAGATGGCGAGGGTGGTGGGGGGTGTCAGGGGACTGGCATCGGGTGGAGGGGAATGGCAGGTAGAGACTAGGGCTCCCATCTGGCCTTGGTGTTGGCGATCTGCCCCGAGGCGTCTTCAACGTTTCGTCGACAGAAAGCCTGTCAGGACTTGGAAGTCACCTTGCGTAAAATGTTGTACCCTCTTGGAGATTGGTCTGTAGAGTTTAGACGGTGGGAGGGAGGTTCAAACTCTGACGGTTACATTTAATGAAATGCAACGTCTGATGAGTGTGATTAGTGAGACAATCTTAATCTTTCAGAACAAGAACTCAAACAGCATCCAAAACAGTGATTTCAAATGCTGCTTTCTTTAAAATTAAAGGAGAACTTGAAATTATACTGTAGTTGTAGAAAGTAAGTGCAAAGGAACTGAGGTTATCCTTTATTTCCTGTTATTTCTATCTAAAATATCTAAAAACAACTTCATAGTGTGCACTAGGTTTGATGTGGTACAATGTGAAAGATGTGTCTGCTCGGAGACAAACGGGCCGAAAAAATAGTTTTATGGCCCTAATGTTGCAAACAGCCAAGATGATGACTGTACTGAAATAACCAGCCAACCATGTGATTAATAAGACATATGACATAAGACACTTCATTGTCATTGAAGGTTGTATAATAAAATTATACATATGTATGCTCAGCCAAAGTCTGCAGATAAACCGCCGGAAAAATGAAAATGATCAGTGCTCAAATAAAAAAAAAAAACGGTCTCATCTGTGTCATATTATAAAATGAATAAATTCAGATTTTTTTTTTAGGTAAAACCTTGTTGAATCACAAGTAAAAATGTCAACTTACCTTGGTCCTGGATTCTCATGAGGATTTTATATTTTCTTTTGCCACTTGTTACAGTAAATTGTACATAAACAGTAAAACGCCGTCAAACAAAACTACCAAGTTAAATATATTACCTTGGGCTACTGGAAACAGTTTATTAGTCAGAATAACTTTAACTAGATTCTCATAGGCCCACAAAGTCAAAAGCATAGCTTGACGCCTGCCAAGATGGACTGTTGTGATCTCACAATCAATAAGGGAATTATTACTATTTTTTTTTTTTTTTAATGTTAATTGTGCAATGCATGAGCATGGATGAATGGATGAATTTAATTTGCTAAAAACATGCAGTATGATATCTGAAACATGCATTTTGATAATACATTTATGTCTCATAGAATTAGGTAAATGGCAAATTAAACAATGGCAGGTATGTTTTGGACCAATTAAAGAGGCCCAGGGTTTATAGGATGACAAACATCAAGGTTAAAAAGGATGCAGTGAAGGAAGACTGTAAATACCTTCTGGCAATGAAGTTGTACTGTACAGTACTGTTGCTTAATGTTTTAATCACGTGCATGCAATTCTTGATTAAAATGTTTTACCACAGATTACCTGCCAGACCTGTCAAACTCTTCCCCAAAATGACACATCAGATCGGAGAGGCTGACTGAGCAGACCTGCAGATCACGATGGTTGCTGGCGGCAGCATGGGGCACTTCCCAGTGGGGGCTCTTGGTTTGACCTGGACTGGCTGCTCAGGGCAGAGGGCCAGAACAGAAGAAAAGCGCTTTACGGATGGAGCATGTGGTCAGGTCATTTCTTCTCTATCTTCCCCCCTTCACAGTTCCCCCTTAATCCAACTTAAAGCTCCTTCCCTCCCTCTATCCTTCTCTCTTCCTCCCTCCCTCCCTCTATCTTCCTCCCTCCACCTCTTCCTGCTCCTCACCACGACCCCCTCCCCTGTATCAAGCGTACTGCGAGGAAATACCACCAGATGCCCAGTGTCTAAGACAGGCATTATGTTCTTAGAGGATGTCCTGGTAATTCTGGTTTTTGCCAGGCTGCTGATTATTACCATGCTGTCTAGAAGTGGTGAGGGTGAGAGGAAGCACAGATGACAACAGGTAGCCATCTATGCAGGACGGGTCATGTGGTGCAGTCTACACAAGACACAACAAGACACTATACACCCGGAGGAGAAAACATGTCTGTTTGTGGGAATTAACATTTTGATAATAAACAGATAAATATATACAGACAGACTGATATATAACTGAAAAATCACTGCAATCATTGGTATTAATAGTATTATTAGTGGTATTCTGGGGATAACTAAATGGCATTCAGGGATATCCAAATGAGAGTGCACAAGCAGCAGCATTTAGTGCTGTATTTTATAACATGTTACTCATCAAGAATTTAAAACTGGAGGAGCAGGACTTCATTTGCTATAAGAAAATGTGTCAATCACGGGGACTCGGGGAGAAAGTGGTTTGTCAGACCCTGAGGGGGCCACACTGACCTAAATACAAAATTGTCAACAGCAATACTACACTGACCGACCAAAACACTGGGGAGACAAACATTTAACTCTGTAAAAAGAGTACAAATAAAAATATATGGTCAGGGAATCCATGTCTCTAAATGCAGATGTTAATGTCTTACGTGGAAAAGATGACTACTAAAGTTCACAGAATAAGGTTAATGTTTTAACCATACGTAACCGTACATACATGAAAGAGAAATACATGTATCCTTCAGAAAATAACATGGAGATCCAAGGAGATCTTATTACCAGTAACAAGCTGTCTTACTGGTAAATCCATTGTTATTCTCCTTGTCAGAGGGTTTAAGACAGATGTTTCTTCCTTATTGTTATTGATGCATGTTTTTTTTTTGTTGTTGTTTTTTTAAGATCAAGGGTGTAAAGAGATTGTTAAGATTAAAGTTTAACCCTTCCAGGAAAGAGGATTTCCCAACATTCAGCTCATCGGTGATGGTTAAGTCATGGCCCAGTTGGTGAGGATTGATGCCACCATGTGGTCATGGGTGGTGTTGCCGGACGAGGACAAAAAAATAATAATAAAATAGTGTTCTTGTTCTAAGGTCATTACATTCCTTACAGGTAATCCTAGGAATATTGATGATCACCTGCCTTGGCCTTGCTATGTGTGCTGTGATGCAGCTACGTATACATATACAGATATAGAGACAAACTGTAATTTAAGTGATACACAGTTTTACCTTAACAAGGTTTAAATACAAATGATTGACACTAAAGTAATATGCACGGGTTGATCCAGCTAAAGGGTTATTTTCTGAGATGATTTTTAGTGTTACTGTATTTGTTCAGTGATAACATCCTCTGCAAAAATGTACAAAGCTCAGAAGGTATTCTGGAAAATATATTGTATTCAAGGCCCAATGCATGCAGTAAGCAATATCACAAGATATTATCTATTATTTTATACAAATATATAATACGAAATTGAATGGCATTAGAATTAGAAATGTACTACATTCAAATGACTTTTTGGACTTACAGGATGTAGTCTTTATTTTAGAAAACCTAGTGGGTTTGTATTCAAAATAGGCCTGTTCTGCATTTACGCGTGTGCTCCCGCAGTTGCGGACCATACAGATCCTTTCTTTGTGATTGCATTGTTAGAACAGACACCCTTCCCCAGTTCAGTTTTGCCACCATGTCCTCGTGGACCTCACTGCATCCTAAGCCCTCGAGGCCAAAGGTAGCAGCTGACTTGCAATTTTCGATGCCCAAAACAGAAATACTGCAGAAGTTATTTAACTCAAACTTTCTGCATGATCACTCACAGCTGAACTGCATATGCATGCACCAAGGGCTGTATAACTCATCTCATTCTACCTTAGGCCACCAATTAATCATCCCTCATTCTTTACTTTAAAGTCCAAATTTTAAATACAAAACTTTAGGGCTATAGCTGTCATCATCAGTATGGTTAATTTCGTTTCGTTACCTATATAACAACACAAGGAGATTACGTTCTGTAATTACTTACATATTGTTCAGATATCATACTGTATGTTTTTGGCATTTTTAGAGGCTGACTTACAGTATTTATTTAAATCGTATGTAAAAATAAATAAATAATTAAATATAAAATAAATGAAAATAAAATAAAATTGTATTATGTATTTATTTGAACTGCTCTAAAAAAAACTGGCCGTTGGCTAATCATGTTTAGGTGGGTGGTATATAATTTATGTTAAATTCAAAACACAATAATGTTCACATGTTATATTCACAATATGACAAACGGGAGGAAAGCTGATTTTCACATTTGAGATTTTCACATTTTGCATTTGTGCTTGATTAATTACTTACAAAATGTTTGCAATACCACTAATACCACTAGTAGTAATAATAATAATAATAATACACATACATAGAAGTTTAGCTTCGTTCATTCAGCTATCACTGCTCACACAGTAATTCTAATACTTCTTTATCCTCTTTTTTTTTGGCTGGAATAACGCAATGCTGATATATTTATCTCATTACAGTTTGTCAGCAAAAAAAAAAAAGTGAATTAGAGAAATCCGATTAAGTGGTGGAGATTTCACTTCACCAACGTCAGCCAATAATCAGGTTTTTGTGAGCAGAAATACCTGTGACCTTTGATCTATGCATAAAAGCAGCGTATACAAATACATGTGTTGTGAGCTGGGCTGCACCCGTAGTTCAATATTGGTTGACCTACAAAACCAGTGAGAGTGCTGATGTTCACCACAACCGGAGGACCCTGGTGTGTCGTAAAGACTCATGCTGATCTGAGAGTCTATGAGGCTTGACGCGTGACATCGACCTCACGAAAGAACAGGGGGGTGGGTGTGTGTGTGTGGTGTTGGTGGTGGTGGTGGGGGGATAAACACATAACTGCCCAGTAACAAGGGCTCTCTCCTCATTGGCTGCGGAAGAATGTTGCATTGATCATACTCTTTGTGCAAAAATGACACATGTGGTTTTGATCCACATACACACAGGCAGGATTACAGTAACATGTTCACACACACACACACACATACACACACATACAGCAGCGTGTGTGTGTACATCCACATTTGAGGCTTAGATGTACACAAGCACAAGCACTTTCTATCACACTCACGCACACACAGTTACACGTATCACATTCGCACAGTGACAAAGTGTTGGTGAGAACTAGGACAGAATCACACCACTAAGCCTCTTTTTTATTTAAATATCCTCTGAGAATTCATTTTCCCCCCACCCAAGATTAGCACTTAGCCCCTAGTAACAGTGCTGTCATTTTGTTGTTACACGTCACCCACCATGGTTCATACTTAATGTCAACACTGCTTCCTCTTCAGGAACAGGCTGCTTTCCACAGCAGCATGTAGTTCATGCTTTTACTTAAATACAATCATTTAGGTTAAAAATGTACTTGACAACATGAGCATCACCTGGTTGATGAAATAAGATTTGTTAAATCATGTCTTTACTGACGTTCACTGAATCCTGACTAGGGCGACAAGACCAAACTAAAACACATTACACTACATTTAGGCAAATTATCCCAAATATGATATTTCATACTAAATGTTTCTGAACATAATCATCTTTTTAAACATTTCATCCTACCCTCTGCGATGTATACACATTTTTCATCCAATGAAACACTTTCTTCAATTTTCAAGTTCCTTCCACCCCTTGTATCTCCCGTTTCCAACAGCACTGCTGGCTGCAGACAGGGCAAACGTCCATGGGTTCGTTTTAACAGGAAACACATTCATACGAGGAAACAAATAGCACTCTGCTATCTAATTCACTGGAGATTTCATGGAAAAATTATTTGAATAGTTAAATTTTATTCCCTGGAAAGAACCATGTGAGGCACAAGTAATGATTCAGATAAGTATATTTTATATGTTTTAGGACATGTCTGGAGGGAATCTTTAAATATATATGTAAATATGTATATATTAGTTTATTGTATATCTTATATATACTTTGCTTTATATATTCTTTATATTTATCTATCCAATTTAAAATGTCAAAATCATGGTAGCTACAGAAGCCAAGCTTGCTACAACCAAAAAATAACTGTCAAGGATCAGCATTATAAGACACAATGGAGCATGTGGGTTCACAACACTATGCAAAACCTGCTCTCAACACAACTGTCAACGTGTTCCCCTAACCAATCACTAAATACCAACATATCCACCTCAACCCGACATTCAACAGCTGACAACAGTGCAGTGCCGCTAATGGCGCTGATCAACTAAAACAGCTGCTATTTCAAGTCAGACTGCCACACATATCAGTCAACTCGGTGGACTGGAGAGATTCAAATGTCTCTGGCAAGCAACACCCTGGAAATGGCCCTAATGTATGCAGTGCAGTGTAAAGTCTACCCCCTCGGCCGTAACAGAGCATCTGAAGAGCTAATTTAGGGATCTAGTGAAAAGACTGTTTGCTCAACACACTGGGGTTTCCTGGCCTTCCCACGCCTCATTTGAGAGGCAACAAGAAAAAAGGCACATAGATGAAAGGCGGTCCCCACAGTTGGAGATGATGCAACAAGGGTCCTCACGCTAAGCAGGCAGCTATTCAAATGAGTGGCTAATTGTGGCATCTGTTAACCCATTGAAGAGGTGTCAGTGCAGTATCATGGGCCCGTTAATTGGTACAAACAGGTAGCAGATGCAGGCTCTGGGATTGAGCATCTGCCAACTAGTGAGCCAACCTCCATGAACAGTGATTAGACAGCCAAGCTGGTGGATGGAGACCACAGAGGAGAGGAGAGGAGAGGAGAGAGGAAGAGAGGAGATGTTCTCTTCTGTACACATTTTTACTAAAGATTTAATTTTAAAACTACTTGTTTCATTACTAATTCATACAGGCATTCAGACTCCAACTCAACACGGAGTGATGCTAATGGCTAGTATGGCAATATTTCCAAGGGCAATGGCAAGTTGTAAAATGTCCACATAGATCTATAAATGAATGGAAATGGAATACAGGTGTATTTCTAAGTTTGATTAGCTCAAGCTATACTATAGAATATGATAAACAACATATACCCTAATTAGGTACGAACTGAATAAACGCTTACTCATGTGATGAAAAGTATTAATAGGTAAAAGTAAAAGTTGGAAATGGGTTCGTCATTCATAGATTTTCATGTTAAAAGCTGTTACAATGATGTTTTTGTTTTTTTGTTTTTTTAATCTCATCCTAATAGTATTATGCTGCTAATATGTAACAAGATATTTTGGTAACACAGATGGTTCTGCACTTTATTCCAAATAATTCAGGCCTGTTGACCAAATCAGATGAGCGAATTAAAAAAGTGGTACTGAGACACTACTGAGACTATTTTCAACTCACCCACACAATTATGCAACCGCTGTTTATATAAAACGGGATGGATCTATCCAAGAAAACTGCAAAATTCAACACTCCAAAGTTCCTTTTGCAACTGAATCTGATTAGACAGTGTAATCACATTTATTCTACGCATGCATTTTTACACAAATTTCACAAATTCACATTTTTACTCCACAAACAGTTTTTTATGCAGAATTATCTAACAGGTTGACAAAGATTTATTTGAGTGCACAAACTTTGGAATTATTTGTGAACAGAACTTTACAATGTCAAAATCTTTCTGACTCTCATTTCTGCCCAAAATACATGCTATTCTATACTGGATTGCTTACTATAAAACATCAAAGTCATATTTCTACTGCTTACCTTTCAATCACCACAACAAAAAAAAAAAAATCCACTATAATGGACCACGGCCAAGACAATTTAAAAAACAAACTGAAAACACTAATCCATTACAATCATTCAAAATACCCTACCTGGCTCATAACGCGCATCATCTCCTAACTGCACCATGATTCCCTTCTGTCCATCTCTTCTTGATGGACCACTGCCTGTAGGTCTTCCTCTGGGTTGGTATGTTCTCACAAACAGCCTGTGTGTTTAATTGTTTTTCTGCAAAATGTAAAAGGTCAAGATTAAAGACTGAAGCATTTCCTGCATCACTCTCAAACACATGGACCACAAACGTAAGACAATCCACAAAGTGTGTTTAACTGGAACACAGTCTGATATGATTGACTACCTTACCCTGATGGGGTTTTTCAAAACTCATATTTTGTCAAGGCAAGTGTTGTGATGCCCCATGAAGACAAGGCTACATACAAACATAAACGTTCAACACTGGAGTCCTGAAAAGTGTATATTTAAATGGAACAGAGCTACCTCATGCCATCTGTTACAGCTGTGCTTTTGCTACTATGACTAGTCCTCATGTGTGCTGTGAAGAACATCTGTAAACGTTTTCACAGCAGCCATTTTGACATGAAACAGTTGGTAAACTTTTACTAATCACATTAATCTGCCCTGCTTCAAAATATAACAAATGCCATGAGTCACACCTGCGTTTACCTAGCTTTTCATGTCAAACTGTCTGCCGTGAAAAAGTTTCATGGCTACGTTCTACCACTGCGGTGAGAAGACTTCTGCTAGCTTACCAACATCACTGTAAAGTTTGTCAACAACACCTAAACACACCGAGGCATTCACATTGTGAAAGAATGAAATGTAACTGAGGCAACAAACATGTTCAACATCACCAGCTCACCTGTTGACTGAAAATCATGATATCGTTTGACAACATAATTTGCCGCGTTGAAGCAGTTTAGATTTGATCTGTCTCGCGCACTGGCCTGTCTTCATCGTCGCGGCTCACACTTCCTCAACGACACTGACACCTGCTGGCGATTTACTGCTACTACCGACTGAAGTGTTTTATTACAAATACACACAAAAACATCAAGTACAATCTGAATACGGTGGAAGTATAAGTAAAGTATCATGCAAGTGACAAAACACGTAAAAATATATATAAAGTATAAAACACATTATATTTTATACACTTTTTTTCCTTCAGCTGATATTTGTAATTTGAATTGACTGCCAGGAGGTGGCGCTGTGATATAGACAGTGGATTTTTGGTTCTCTTCCCTGTTGAATGTTTTTTATTCATACACTCATGTTTTTTTATCCCCTCCTTACTGTGTGCATTTTCAGAATGAAATAGTTAGTTTCGAATGAAATGAAACAAACATAAAGAACAGATGTAAAGTAAGAAATATTAGGTCTGACATTAGCTTTTAGCTCATGAGACAAATGCTCATGAGAAAATATTTCCACACTGTGCTCTGTTATTGCTGACATTCCAGAGCACGTGTCTATGTGTCTTTGCTAATATACACTAGCTTCGTGAATTTTTTTCTGTTATATCTATTATAATCCTGTGTTTGAAGAATTTACAGAGGTCTTTTGTCTGCAAGAGGAAATTTTACAGTACTATAAATAACATCTTCTGGTTATTCATTTGCATTGTTTGTGTTCTTCCTGTTTTTTACAGTGTTTTTACAGTGATGAAATGATACTGATCAGACCTGCAGTTGCTTTCTACTTGTTATTGGTTCAGGTTAAGTTTCAAAATATAGATGTCATCATTAAACACAGATGTAGGTCTCCCTTTTTTCTCCCAGTCCCAGCTCAAGTCACATTTGTGACTCATCAGAGAATGGACATGGGCCTTCTGAGGGTGTCCGGCAGAATGTTATTAGTGGGGAGCTTTGGGGGGTGGTACATGTCTTAGTAACATTAACATGAATGCCAGGTGCAAAAGTTTCCCAGCAGAACATTGAACTGTCACAAGATAGCCAATGTTATTTACTTCTTCTGTCAGTGGTCATAATGTTATGCCAGAAAGGTGTATGTTGTAAAAGCTATAGCAAACTACAGGGATGTATAAATGTAAGATCCCGCTTTTATAGCCAATGACTCGTGTTTTGAGTAAACAAAACAATGAAACATGAAATAGATATAGTTGCTAGGTAGCATACCTTTGATATTTATCTATTCTATTACCATGCAGTAATTTTTAAAATGAATTTATCCTCTCCTTTTGTTCACACGGCAGTGTGTACACTGCCACAAGGGGGGCACCCAGGCAGTGGTTTGGGTGCTTGCTCAAGGCACCTTAATCTAGACCACAGTCCACTTCCTGGTTGTCATTCTAGCCAACTCAAAAAAACAGAACTCAAGTGTCATTCTTGGTCAAATCAAACGTTAATTAGCAATAATACATTTTCTAGTGTTAGTTGTTGAGCCAAGAGGGAAGAGTATGTACTGTATGTACCATCACAGGGCTAACACAGAGAGAGAGACAGACAACCATTCACACTCACTCATGTACACCTACGGCCAATTTAGAATCACCAATTAACCTGATGATCATGTTTTTGGACCGTGGGAGGAAGATGGAGTACCCAGAGAGAACCCACGTAGACACAGGGAGAACATGCAAACTCTACACTGTGACGCATTGGTGCTAATCACCACACCACTGTGCCGCCCAACAAGACAATGTTCTGATCATGGATGTTAAATTCCCTAGATCCCAAACTGATCAAGTATCTGTGGGATGCCTGATCCATAGAGGCCCCTCCCCTCAACCCAAAGCCCCACCACTAACAGCATTCTTTTGCCAGACACAACAGGACACCCTCAGAAGGCCCATGTCCATTGTCTGATGAGTCATGACTGTTTTGGAGGCAGAAAGGAGACCTACACAATGTTAGGACATAATATAATGCCTGATCGGTGTATATTCTCTGTATTGAAAAGATGCATGTGCATATAATGCGTATAATAAACTTGTTTGGTGTAGACGTATGTAGTGTAGAGTCGAATGCTTAAAAAACAGAAGACAACCAGCTCATGTAATCCAGGTTGGACAAGCTAGCTCATGACAGGGAGAACTCAGGACTTGCTCATGCTAGTGCCAGCTGTGGTTCTGAGCTCTCCTTCAACTGTAGAGAAGAGACTGCGTTTTGCTGGTTTAGCACAATGAGAAATCAGTTGCAATCCAGAAGCAACTCGATTTGAAAGAAGTTTCACAAAAGGAGATTTTGAATTGTGTTGCAATGAATGCAAAGCGTAGTGCAAGCAAGTCCTTACTGGATTTGTCCCACTTGCCAGACACTTTCCAGAAGTATGAAATAAAAGAGCAATGCAATTCTCAAACAAATAGAAAAATAGAAAACTCAGCTCTTTGTGCAAATACAATTTATTTTATTAGATCAAATAAATAGCTTATTTTGTTCAGATACAGCCACTGAGTGCAAGCTACAAAAAAAACATATAAAAAAATAATGTGTTTCATTCACTTTGTCTTATGGCTTTGTTTAATAAAATCTCCCTGATCAATACATTTCATCCATGTTTCACATTCAAAGTGCAAAGTTGATAAAGTACTTCACTGCCGTCTCCGTCAAGGATTCTGTAGAGATTAAAAAAAAAAAAAAAGTTATATCTCAGTATGAGAATAGAAATTTCAGTTCAAGGTTCTTAACCCAAATGAGTAACAGGCGTGTAAACTGGAAAACCTAATTTGTTTTGCTCATATAACTGATCCAACTGAGAGTCAGTGTACCGGTCTGCTGCCCTGCTCTGTTTTCTACTTGTGACGTGCTTCATTGTTTTTGGTTGTGGCTTAATATGGCTGAAGTATGGCTGAAGCCCAGTGTACTGTACCAGTCTAGATCTTAGAAAGCACCAGACATGCACCTAGCTCTTTTCATCTGGTGAATGCTGGTCATATGTTTTCTATTTTTCATTTACCATTAGAATTTTACTAAGAATGTAAAATAATCTGCATCTGTACTTTGCTTGCTACAAACTGTAAAGTAATGACAACTGTTATTTTTTATTTGGTATTTTTTGTCCAAACTAAATGTTTTAATAATGTTTTCAACTTCATACACCGATCAGGCATAACATTGTGATCACCTTCCTAATAATGTGTAGGTCTCCCTTGTGCCTCAATAACATAATGTTGTCAGTGGGGGCCTTTGTGTCCTCTGGGTTGAGGGGAGGGCCCTTTGTGCATTATCCCACAGGCACTTGATCAGTTTGGGATCTAGTTAATGTGGAGGCCACGTCAACACCTGAGGTGATTATCTGAAGGCTAAATTATCTCTGATTGGCTAATTCAGCCGGGATAATCAACATATCCCGGCTTAATCCCTTATCCTAGTTTTGTGCAATACCCCCCTGTTCTTCATGTTGTTTGAGTTGTTCCTGAGCCGTTGTTGTGTGTGTGTCAGGCTGCATCCATCAAGGAGTGTCTTTGCTATGGGCTGGGGGTGCCTGGTCTGGTCTAGGTGGGTGGTACGTGTCTAAGTAACATCCACACAAATACCAGGTCCAAAAGTTTCCCAGCAGAACACTGAATTGTCAAAAGATGGTTAATGTTACTTCTCCTGTCAGTGGTTTTTATGTTGTGGCTGATCGGTGTATATACCAAATGGTTAGTCAAAAACAGAAAATGAGAATGTATTTGGTAAAAAACAAATCAAAAGATTTCTCTGTTGCATATTGGAGGATCACATCTCTATTGCACCAACATACTGTACTGTACCTTCTGCATTTGTTCATATATCCAGTCAGTAAAGTAGGTGACATTGCCGTAAACCCCTGGCTTGTTCCTCTCAGCACATCCAAACCCCCAGCTAGTGTCTCCAGCGAGAAACCATACATCCCCAACTTCTACCACCAGGGGCCCTCCACTGTCACCCTGCAGAGCACAAATATCTCTGTTAGTTTGTACATGTCTTTGTATATGCCCGGGACCACGATGGAGAAAACAAACTCAGACTAACCTGACAGCTATCAACTCCTCCTGCCAGTTTGCCTGCACAGATCATGCTCTGAGTGACTAGCCCATCTAAAATGTTGGGTGCATTACAGGTCTCTCTGCTGTAAATGGTCACGTTGGCTTGTTGTAGTGTGTCAGGCGCTGAGCCTGAGAAAAAATGAATGATTGCACACACACAGTTAACTCAGCCGAGCATGAAAAGCACAGTTTTGCTTACTTGATATTGAAGTCAGAAAAGTCAGCTGACCACTGAAACATTTGAACAAATAATCTACAGAGAGGAGTGAAAGCATTTACAGGTTTCTCAGCGTATAGTATTAGCTCCATTCCACTGCACATGGACAGTTGGTACATATTTACTCACCAGATGACCTTAAGGCTCCCCATCCTGTGATCCAGGCTTGAGTTCCAGGAGAATTTATAGGCACGGCGGTGTTGGGAAGACAAACTGGCCTCACTCTGCCTGAGACAGAAACCCATGTGAGCTTCAAGTGTTTCGTTTGGAATTCGTTGGAATACTAGTGTGATTCAGTTAATATAATTTGAATTTGACTTGCCAGCACTTACTTGAAAAATCCAGACGCGTACTCAGCTTTAGGAGAGCAACGTCATCGTCACTCGTTACTGAATTATAATTTGGATGACTGATGATTCTCTCAACTCTTGTGCCAGAGACCATTTCAGACAGCTTCACGTTACCAGAGAGTACCCTCCATAATGTTGGATTTGGGTTTCTGCAAATGAGGGGAGCAAGAAAACACAAAATAAATATCTGATTGTTTTCTTGATTGTCAAAAAACAAAGAGAGCTTAAGTTTGAATTACACATAAGGTGTGGGTATGCATGCTTCACGGTCTATCACTAAGCTTCCTGGCAATTTATGAATCACTGTGGTAATACATGATACTGATACGGTGATCTGTATCACTTGAAATTTATACTGCCCTGCCAAAAAAAAAAAAAAGTTGCCACCAAAACGAAAGGTCACACACTCTAATATCTTGTTGGACCGCCTTTAGCTTTGATTACGGTGCACATTCTCTGTGGCATTGATCCAGTAAGCTTCTCCAATGTCACAAGATTTATTTCCATCCACTGTTGCATTCATTTTTCACCAAGATCTTGTATTAATGATGGGAGAGTCTGACCACTGCTCAAAGCCTTCTCCAGGACATCCCAATAATACAATAATACTATTCTGGACTCTGTGGTGGCCAATCCATGTGTGAAAATGATGTCTCATGCTCCCTGAACCACTCTTCCACTATTTAAGCCCATGAATCCTGGCATTGTCATCTTGGAATATGCCCGTGTCATCAAGGAAGAAAAAATCCATTGATGGAATAACCTCGTCATTCAGTATATTCAGGCAGGTAGTTGACCTCATTCTCTGTTCACATAATGTTGCTGAACCTAGACCTGACCAACTGCAGTAACCCCAGATCATAGCACTGCCCCCACAGGCTTGTACAGTAGACACTAGACATGATGGGTCTTTAGCGGCCTCTCTTCTTACCCTGATGCAATGGTTGGTTCTCCACTATCCGTCCAGTTTTTAATGTTTTCTCTGCTTGATGCATGCCAGTGATTTGATCCTTCTCAAACAGACTAACATATTTTCCCCAACCACAGGATGTGTCTTTCGACATGGTTGTTTAAAAAATGAGAAGCTACTCGTTGCATCACCTGCCTATTTGCTTAGTTAAATTCAGGTGGCGACTTAACTTTTGGCCAGGCAGTGTAGAAAGGCATTCATTAAGATGTAACTGCTCATGGTTCTTTTTTTATTAATATAATATAATATAATATAATATAATATAATATAATATAATATAATATAATATCGAGACCTTTCGAAGCAGTGAGCAGCAGACAGGATCCAGTATTGGCTAATAATGGAGCCTCCACAAACATGCTGGCCATTAATCTGAAGGCTGACTTGCCACGGCCAGGCCCCATTTACAGCATCTGTGCCTCCCACGATTCGAGCACTGGGAGCTTCTGAACTCATGCCGCATTCTGAGGAAGGAGAAGCGTAACATGACTTATTTTTATTTTAAATCTTTGGCTCTAAGAAAAAAAAATCCTGAGACACAGATGTAAATGTATAACCCCTTATCAAAAAGAAGTACCACTGTCTACAGCTTTTCACATATCACATGTTATAAACAGCAGCTTACCAATACACTTAAGTGTGATGGCACGGGCTGAGCACGTCTGGCTGTGAGAGGAAAGGATGACAAAAAAAAAGGTGTAAATTTAAGACAGACATTCATCACTGCTGTACAGTGTATAAACGACACCATAGATGGGAATGTATACCTGTAAGTGAACTGTGACTGTATGTATGGTTCATACATGCTTCCATTCTTCAGCTTCATGTATCCATTGGAGGCCAAAGAACCAGCGCTGGTCTGATTGTAGGATACATATTCCTGCCTGAGGGACACACACAAGGTTAAACACGTGACCAGTGAGGTGAGACCAACATACTGCGCTTAGTTTGAACTGCCACACTCATGTCATGCAGGAGGGTTACTCCTCTCCAAATCTCCAGGATGTGGAAATGATCTTTCTTTCCTTCTTTTTTCTGACACTGAGCCAAAGTCAGTCGCGTATTATCAAGTATTTGTATGGGCTAGAAATGTGAATGTTATAATACACACACACATTTCTGCCTCTTGGTACTCAAAGTGCTTTACAGTCACAGTGACACAACTACCCATTTGCTAACACACACACTCACACATTCACACACCAAAATGTCAGCTGGTGGGTCTTGCTCAAGAGGGTTATCAAACTGCCAACCCTCTAGTTCGTGGGTCAACCTACTGTTTATTAATGTAGGGTATAAAGGACTAGGAATCTAACATTAAACTGCACCCTAATGCACCATACACTGCCCCTTGAGCTGCATGTCTGTGCTTCTAATGTCCAGTAAAAGCATGTCACAGAAATTATAAGGTACCAGAAATGTTCTGAATGAGAGTACCTGTTAACTTTTATAAAGCATGCACTACAGAAACTGGACAATGGACACTCAGAAGACAATACACACCTGTTGTAGCCCATCTGCTTACACACAGCTCTCCCATAGTTGTCATCCCAGTTCTCAGCACACACAGGCAGCCACTCCTGGTTGCTCGCTGAGTATCCCTCAAGCATAAAGCTGTCCCCATGCAATCGAACTGCGGAGCAAAGAGAGCAGCATTTAAAAAACATGAATAGTAGCACCATATGCGTGTGTGCAAGACTGGCGTGTTCATTAAGATGTCTTACAGCACCGAGACTCATCCTCTCCATCTGAACAGTCCCTCACACCGTCACACCACTGAGAGGGGCTCACACACTTCCCATCATGTCCACATGGCTTCCCCTGAAGACACTGGTTGAACACTTAAAACACACATGTACTAATGAATACAAAACATGTACAAAACGCACACACGATCATGTCACACTATTCAATGACTGAATTCATTTTACACAGCTACAAAGGTTTTCAAATGAACTCACCGAAGTACCACACCAAGAATGCAGCCAATGCCAGGACAAGGAGCACACTCAGTGATATACACAGGATGCATTTGCAGTTACATGTGTTTGATCCTGCAGGGAAAGAAAAGAAAAAAATAACTTCTTATCACTTGTCTTTGCATGACCTATGCAAAATTAGATGCATTTGCATGGTTTACACATGAGCGTGGATTAATGAATACTGTACAGCAACTGAACAGACTGCAGCTCTGCAGCCTTACTGTACGTCACAGAAGCAAATTCAAATGACTTGCTGCCGCTTTATGTTTATGACCAATTGTGAACTACGGGCTAAAGCATAGTGTTTGGGATTTTTACATGTTTCTAAATAACCCACTGCTATTTGGTACAATTCTGGCACATCCACAGAAATGTAAATGAATTTGTGTTCTGAATAAAAATAAAAAATAAATAAATAAAACAGCGTTTCTTTCCTTTTGCTAAACCAGTTTGTTTTCATACAAGACACAAGCTTAAAGTGACCACACCAACGATGACTCTTAAGGAAAGAATGGCACACTAAAGCTTCGGCCAGGTTCCAACAATATTGCATTTATCCCATCCGTGAATTAGTGAACACACAGTGAGGTGAAACACACACTAACCCGGAGCACTGAGCTGCCATGCTACAGCTGCGCTCGGGGAGCAGTGACTCAGGGGGGTCGGGGGGTTCGAACCGGCAACCCTTCAGCCACAAGCCCAAACCAGTACGCCACGGCTGCCTTATTACCTCATCAAAGTCTCCCACATTCTGCACATTATTCAACACACTCTCACTTCAAAAAGATCAAATATCATCGTACTTTTTCTTTGTCTTGTAGAAGGCGGCGTTCTGGGTGATGAAATGTGGAAGGTGTTGATGGTTGGGGGAGCACCGGTGGCTACATAGCCGGGGGTCTGTTGAGGGAGGTATGGATGTATCGTTGGCTGCGGGGAATATGTAGGGGGGGTTTTGCCCTGGTGCTGGAACCCTAAGTTGTCGTACTGGGGACCATTCGCCTGGAGTTAAAGAAAAAGAAAAAGCAGAGTTCACTATTAATTCAATTGCATTGCGTCAGACCAATAATGTGGGACGTTAGAGAGCTTACCTGATTATTATTCATGGTTAACGGGTGCCCAATGAGAGACGTCAAATCTGGAAAGGTTTGAACTTTTTATTCATGAAAAATGTATAAGAACAGTTAATGACACACTTCATAACTACACGATCTATAACATTCTTTAAAACAAACTTTTTGAAACTATTTCACTGGGAATGCAAACTATATAAAAAAAAAACATAAAAAGTAAAACACTCTTGTATTGGAAATTCTCTTTATCACTTTTCAGGATTTATAAACCAGTTAAAGACACAAATATTAACTTACCACAGTAGGCTGACTTATTTAGAGTTCCTGAGTCCAACTACCTTAAGCGCTCCACTTCTGTCTGTCTCTCCACTCTCTCAGTCTTCTCTCTGTGTCTCTCACTAGCACTATTCCTCAAAGTACTCAACAGCCACGGCCACACCTTTTGCCATTGTGTTCTCAAGCGAACGTGCTGCGTGCCACTTGATTTGTAAAGCACTCATTAAATGACATGAGCAAATATGGGAAGGTACAGACGAAGGCCAATGCTGATACTGTCTTCCCTGAGACGTTTTCAGATAAGAAGAAGAGAAGAGAATAGAAGACAGCACAGAGCAGCACAAACCTGCAGTGGTTGAAAAACCCGTATTCTGGTATCCCTGAAACCTCCTCTTCTTTTTCTGGTGTAAGTTTATGTGCCAGAAATGTTCACCGAACCTTTCTCCTTCATCAAAAGTCACATATTGAAGAACAAAGTTACATTAGCTTCCGGTTCACTCAACAGCACTGACATGGACTAAAAATCTGTGACAGTTTCTCAAAATATTCAACTTACAGGCACAGCCAGATGAGCGATGTTAACGGTTATATTATATATTTGTACATTGAAGATGAAAAAGATTTAAGTCAACTGAAAATCATGTAATACGTGCCGTCCTTACGTTAGTGTTATTGTTGGTGCTCCTAAAGAGATGTGTTCCCTGTGTTTAATGATTAACAGAGTATTCAGTAATACACAGGATAAGATGTTACAGTCCCTTGTGCCAAAATCAAAGGCAAAACACATTTAGAGGCCATGTTCGACTAAGAGGCCCTACCAAACCTACAGTCATGTGATATGACCAATAACCTATAATCTACATAAACATAAAGTAAAAGCTGCTGGCTTGTAAACCCATGAAGCAGCTAAACAACAGCAGTATGCAGCATGTCATTAGGGTTTTCAAGTGGGCACCTCCTTCCACCGATGTTTCGTTAAGTTAGGCCCACGACACCTCGAGAAGGCTTAACAGTGATTTCCAGCATCCTGGAGTCACCCCCCTCCACACCACCACTGCACAACCCTGTTTTCCTCACCAATCGACGTCTATTAACAACTAATAGAAATTGCTCTCTCTGCTGCCTGAGATATATTGCTAACCGCAGTCGTCTGGCTTCTTCCTTCGTATGCCCAGCTCACTCAGCAGAGCAATCACAGACTTTGCCACAAATCCACAGGAGCCCACTTCTACTGGGCGGACATTAACCTTCCATCCATTCTGTTCTGCATCTGCTACTAACTCTGCATACTTAGCTCTCTTTCAAGACGTGCCCACTTGAAATGCTCATTAGCCTCCTCAACTCTATCTTCCACAGGACAGTCAGCTCTATGAAATAAACTACTTTCTCTAGCTCAGACCACAACAGCAGATCTGGCCATAGTCGGGTGCTAGCTATCTCACCTGGGATAACCAGTTGTCCATTTAAATCCACCCTCATCTCCCAGGCTGCTCCTACTTTTAGCTGTACAAACTTAATGCATCTGCTCTCTCTGTTCTGTTAACGTAATTTATAATCACCCGTTTTTCCTTAATTGCAGCTGCTAAACATCTCAGTACGCCAGGTCTAACATCCTTGGGAAAGACTAGCCTTGCAACCTGTCAGAATATAGCTAAGCGTGCATACACAAGTGCACAGTGGACAGGCAGTATCCTCACCTACCTGTTAGTAGCCCCTAACATAAATCTAATCCTGCTAGCCTCCATGCTCCAAAGCTCTCTCCACTTGACCTTCCTTATCTCCACACTCTCCCAGTTCACCCATTGACCCTGCTTAGCCTGTGACTCTGCCTTAGAGCATCTAACTGCTTCCTCTTGCTTCTGTACCTCGTCCACTACCATCTTTCTCCTTTCTACTGCTGATGCTTTGCTCCGCAGAGGTTTCCCTGCACACAGCCCTAGGCCTCCATGCCCTTGCTGTACATGGTCTATGATATCCCTATGCTTAAGAGATACCTGTGCTTGCTGCACTTCCTCTTTTGCCTTCCACTTCCTCCCTGACTTAACAGTGGACGCTACATTCCTAACCACTGGATCCTTCGACTGAGTCAGAGTCATTTCCAGTCTAACTTTAGCGCACTTAAACTCCTCTGTTAGACTGGTAACTGGGAGCTCCAAAATGCCTTTCCCTGTGTCACTTAGGCAGCGTGGGACATCAAGCCACTTTCTGATTAATTCATTAATTATTCTTTCCAACTTTTCTACCTTTGAAAGGGCAACCTCATACACCGTCAGCAGCCACATCAGCCGGAGCAGTAAACCAAATTGCCAGGAAAATAGGCAACTAGACTGAACAATCCCTTATGGCCAAAAGACTTTTAGACCCTGTTAATATTCAACTCGACATATGACTGTGTTAACTGGCAGGAGAGGAAAGGAATGGAATATAATAGTCAGCCAGTAAGAGATGGAAGAACATACCGTCATGTTCATGTGATGCCTGCAGAACCTTTGTTCACTTCCTAGTAGACTGCATTTAAAAGAAAGCCTGGAAAACAATGAGATTCACAAAACTGACTTCACTGCAACACAGTATTCATCTTATGTGAGTTAGAAGAGCACTAACTAGCTATGCTATCGATCTCTTG
This sequence comes from Planiliza haematocheilus, assembly GCA_005024645.1. Taxonomy (NCBI): domain Eukaryota; kingdom Metazoa; phylum Chordata; class Actinopteri; order Mugiliformes; family Mugilidae; genus Planiliza; species Planiliza haematocheilus. The sequence continues at coordinate 7,651,327 of SRSE01000276.1, forward strand.
TACTGCACCTCTCATCACCTTTACAAGGTGGCTGTGGCTCAGTAAGTAGAGCGGGATGATGTCTGCAGACCAGAAGGTTAGCAGTCTGATGCTCAGTCCATGTCAAGTGTCCTTTAACATGAACCCAGAGTTGTGCCCAGTGCTTGGCACCGGCTGTGTGTTTGTGTAAAGGAGTTGCTAGATGTTTGGTTGTGGATTTGAATACCAATAGTAGAAATGCACTTTAATAAATCCAGTATAGCAGTATGGTAAATGGGCTTGAATTTATATAATTCATTTCTACCTACGGATTTACAGCATCATCGTATCTGTTATTTGCAAAGGAGAAACTAAACAGAAACTTTGCTGCAATGAATCAATTTATGGTCCTATAACGAATTACAACCCTGCAAACATTTCGACGTCTACTAAACGATGAAACGACGTCATTGCCAGGAGATCTAAAAATAATGCTGAAATGCAAATTGAAACGACGTCACGTTGCAACCTCAACGTCTTTTTAACTGTTCTAAACAACATCTCTGTAACGTCACGTTGTAACACAGATGTCTTTTAAACGTGTATTATTCACCTTCTAAAAGGTGTAAATATTCTGATATATATATATATTTATGGTTCCACTGCCGTAGAGCATCTGCCTCCTCTTGCTTCTGTACCTCTTCCACTACCATCTTTCTCCTTTCTACTGCTGATGCTTTGCTCCACAGAGGTTTACCTGCACACAGCCCTAGGCCTCCATGCCCTTGCTGTACATGGCCTATGATATCCCTATGCTTAAGAGATGCCTGTGCTTGCTGCACTGCCTCTTTTGCCTTCCAAAACCCACCTCTTTTCTTTGGCTTTTAACACCATGTAGACTGTTGATTTTATGGGATTTTATTTTATGTGTATACAGGCTAGTAACTGGGAGCTCCCTTATGGCCAAATTACTTTTAGACCCTGTTAATATTCAACTCGACATATGAATGTGTTAACTGGCAGGAGAGGAAAGGAATGGAATATAATAGTCAGCCAGTAAGAGAGGGAAGAACATACCATCATGTTCATGTGATGCCTGCAGAACTTTTGTTCACTTCCTAGTAGACTGCATTTAAAAGAAAGCCTGGAAAACAATAAGATTCATAAAATAAGCTGACTTCACTGCAACATTGTATTCATCTGAGTTAGAAGAGCACTCTAACTAGCTATGCTGTCTCTTGTACTGCACCTCTTCATGACCTTTACAAGGTGGCTGTGGCTCAGTAGGTAGAGCAGGAAGAGGTCTGCAGACCAGAAGGTTAGCAGTCCGATGCCCAGTCCATGTCAAGTGTCCTTGATCATGAACATGATTTTATTTTTCCAGGTTACAACATCCATCTGGGAAACTATTACATTTATCTTTCCTTTCAACCCCACAAGGAATTATACACTATATTACCAAAAGTATTCGCTCACCCATTCAAATGATCAGAATCAGGTGTTCTAATCACTTGGCCTGGCCCCAGGTGTATAAATTCAAGCACTCAGGCATGCAGACTGTGAAACAAGACATTTGTGAAAGAATGGGCCGCTCTCAGGAGCTCAGTGAATTCCAGCGTGGAACTGTCATAGGATGCCACTTGTGCAACAAATCCAGTCGTGAAATTTCCTCGCTCCTAAATATTCCACAGTCAACTGTCAGCTCTATTATAACAAAATGGAAGCGTTTGGGAACAACAGCAACTCAGCCACGAAGTGGTAGGCCACGTAAAGTGACGGAGAGGGGTCAGCGGATGCTGAAGCGCATAGTGCAAAGAGGTCGCCGACTTTCTGCACAGTCAATTGCTACAGAGCTACAAACTTCATGTGACCTTCAGATTAGCCCAAGTACAGTACGCAGAGAGCTTCATGGAATGGGTTTCCATGGCCGAGCAGCTGCAGCCAAGCCACACATCACCAAGTGCAATGCAAGGCGTCGGATGCAATGGTGTAAAGCACGCCACCACTGGCCTCTAGAGCAGTGGAGACGCGTTCTCTGGAGTGATGAATCACGCTTTTCCATCTGGCAATCTGATGGACGAGTCTGGGTTTGGAGGTTGCCAGGAGAACGGTACATTTCAGATTGCATTGTGCCAACTGTGAAATTTGGTGGAGGAGGAATTATGGTATGGGGTTGTTTTTCAGGAGCTGGGCTTGGCCCCTTAGTTCCAGTGAAAGGAACATTGAATGCTTCAGGATACCAAAACATTTTGGACAATTCCATGCTCCCAACCTTGTGGGAACAGTTTGGAGCGGGCCCCTTCCTCTTCCAACATGACTGTGCACCAGTGCACAAAGCAAGGTCCATAAAGACGTGGATGACAGAGTCTGGTGTGGATGAACTTGACTGGCCTGCACAGAGTCCTGACCTGAACCCGATAGAACACCTTTGGGATGAATTAGAGCGGAGACTGAGAGCCAGTCCTTCTCGACCAACATCAGTGTGTGACCTCACCAATGCGCTTTTGGAAGAATGGTCAAAAATTCCTATAAACACTCTCCTCAACCTTGTGGACAGTCTTCCCAGAAGAGTTGAAGCTGTAATAGCTGCAAAAGGTGGACCGACATCATATTGAATTCTATCAGTTAGGAATGGGATGGCACTTCAGTTCATAGAATGAGTAAAGGCAGGTGAGCGAATACTTTTGGTAATATAGTGTATGTGTTCCACCATTATCTTCATATCAGCACATCTCTTTTGATCTGTCCATCATAACAACAGTTAAGGGTGGATGATAAAAGGGGCAAAAGAGCAATAGAAAAGTATTTGATTTGTCATTTAATTGCCTAAGACATAAAAAAAAAAAAAAAAAAAAATGCACAACACACTGGCCAAACTAAAGGTACTCCTTAGATTGGCCAGTGCACAACCCTGCAAACATTTCGACGTCTAATAAACGATGAAACGACGTCATTGCCAGGAGGTCTAAAAATAATGCTGAAATGCAAATTGAAACGACGTCACGTTGCAACCTCAACGTCTTTTTAACTGTTCTAAACAACATCTCTGTAACGTCACGTTGTAACACAGATGTCTTTTAAATGTGTATTATTCACCTTCTAAAAATGATCCAGTGTAAATATTCTGATATATATATATTTTTATGGTTCCACTGCCGTAGAGCATCTGCTTCCTCTAGCTTCTGTACCTCTTCCGCTACTAACTTTCTCCTTTCTACTGCTGATGCCTTGCTCCACAGACGTTTACCTGCACACAGCCCTAGGCCTCCATGCCCTTTCTGTACATGGCCTATGATATCCCTATGCTTATGTCGTTTCTGCAGTGGAGTTAAAAAGAGGTTGACAAATGTAAGTAGAGAAGATGCTGACGTTGCAATCTGACGTTTTTTCAAAATGCATTTCAGCATTACTTTTAAAACCCCCTGGTCTAGGTCTTGACGTCGTTTTAACATTTGTTCAACGTCGAAATGTTACCTGTTCCAATTAACTGATAAACTGTAAAAACAATTACAGTGTTTACATATTGATAAAACATACATTTAATGAATAATACATTATTATTAAATAATTATTATTAAATATTAAAAATATTTTTTGCTATAAATTAACACATGAATACAATGTATTAACAGAACCTACCTTTGAGGTGAAATTATAAGTTTGACAACACAAAAGTGAAACTTCTTTAAAGTTTTATTACACAAACATAATCAGAACATTTTCTCAAATAATGAGATATAAATGAATAAAAAAAAATGAGAAAACACTTTGTAGGCGAGCACGATGTCCTCTGGACCCCTCTGTCATCCATGAGTACATTTGAATGGAAAAATTTACAAACATTGGATGTTGTGAGACAATGTAGACTATAACTGTAATGTGCCAATACAATAAAGGTTAATATACCTCTATCAATGGCTCATTCACCTTGAGATCCTCACTCTGTCATGGAAAAACATTTTAAGTATATTACTTAACAATTCTTTAACGCATCTTGGGAAATTGTACACCGTTTTACCATCTAATTCATCTACGTACGTACTACACACATCACATGAATGTTAAGTCATGAAACAGACATATATTGCTTTTTGGTTATATTTACACAGAGCAAAAAGTCCCACATAATGATAAAATAAAAACATTACATGATTTTAAATATTAAAAGCAGTGTTGATTAACAGAGTCCAATTTTTATATTCACAATCCACTGAATGTTAACATTTTAACAGCTAATCAATAGTTTAAGCTACCATTGTTTTTTTTTATGAAGATAATTAACATTTTCAAATTATCTTGGGGACAAATGCATTTTCTGGACACCTCCATCTCAGCTCGTCTGTATAAGTGCTTCACTGATTTATGTCTGGATGTCTAAACTCCAATAGTCCAAAAATATCAGAATATTAGACAGAAACCACACTGCAGAGGCCTGTTTCATGCCAGCCGAGTGAGCAGCTAGCTTGAAATCCACTGGACAGTTAAACACATAACCCATGGTCGGTCAATGCTACTTTTTAAAACACAGACAGTTGCATATGAACCTACAGTCTACGATATGAACACATACCAAACCGTCTCTAATGTTTTTTGTCAATGAACTTACTGAAAAAAACTGTTGCTCCGTGCTGTGCTTGCTTCTCTGCAGTCGTGCTCCACTGCCAGGATGGTAATAAAAGGTCCCACATTTTTCGACTTTGATTGGCTAGAAGATCTCTCTATGTATACAACCAATCGGCGATGTTTACTTTTTTCATCTAGTTGGTTTCTGGTCAAGGCCCAACCTAGATCTATTCTCATTTCGCGCTAGAGGTCACCCCCTAGTCTAGGGGTGTCAAACTGATCCATGAAAGGGCTATGTGGCTGCAGGTTTTCATTCCAACCATGCAGCAGCACACCTGACTTGGCTCAATTAATCAACTGAACTGCCTTCACCTCATCATTTCAGGCGTCCTCTTGCTTGATTGGAACAAAAACTTGCCAGCCACACCCACTACATGGGTGCTGTATGGTTGGAATGAAAACCTGCAGCCACATGGCCCTTTCACGGATCAGTTTGACACCCCTGCCCTAGACCTACCGTCCAACCCCCGTGTTGATAAAATGTTTGCAGGGTACACTACTAATCAAGAGAGACAAGCCAATTAGTATGCTCACTCGGGTCGTAACAGTCATTCTTAGATTTTCATGTTAAAAGCTGTTACTATGAATTTTTTTTACAAAAAGGTTTGATGTGGCTGTAAAACATTGTGATTAAATTCATGGCATTCAATTGTGCCCGTCTAAGACTAAAACAAAAGTAAAAATCTCATTCTAACAATATTCTGCTGCTAATATGTAACAAGATATTTTGGTGAGGCAGAGAATGGGTGGAGTTCTGCAACTTATTCCAAATACTTAATTCATCCCTGTTGACCAAATCAGATGAGCAATTATGTGATTTTGCACCATGAAAGTGGTACTGAGACACTACTGAGACTATTGTCAACTCGCCCACACAAGTATGCAACCACCATAAATCAGGATAGATCTATCCAAGAAAAGTGTAAAACTCAACACTCCAAAGTTCCCTTTGCAACTGAATCTGCAATCACATTTTTTCTATGCATTTTTACCAAAATTTTACAAATTCAAATCGTTACTGTGCGTCCACAAACTGTCCATTTTAATGCAGAATTACTTAACAGGTTGACAAAGATTGATTTAAGTGCACAAACCTTGGAATTATTTGTGAACATGACTTTACAATGTCAAAATTTTACTCTAAAATAATATACAAGAAATACAATACTCTGAAAAAAAGAACTAGAAATATAAAGACATTGTGTATATATAGTGTGATGGTGGCGTAAACTTCTTGCATCATGGATGCAGCAGTCTGCCGCTGAAGGAGCTGCTTAGGTCCCTTACAGTCTGATGCAGTGGGTGAAAGGGATTGTCCATGATTGATGTCAGCTTGGCTAACATCCTCCTCTACCGCTTACCTTTCAATCACCACAACAAAAGCAAAAAATCCACTATAATGTACCAGGGCCAAGACAATTTAAAAAAACAAACTGAAAACCATTACCATAATCCATTATAATCATTCAAAATACCCCACCTGGCTCACAACGCGCATCATCTTCAAACTGCACCATGATTCTCTTCTGTCCATCTCTTCTTGATGGACCACTGCCTGTAGGTTGTCCTCTGGGTTGGTATGTTCTCACACAGACTTAACAGACTGTGTGTTTAATTGTTTTTCTGCAAAATGTAAAAGGTCAAGATTCAGACTGAAGCATTTCCTGCATCACTCTCAGACACAGGGACCGCAAACGTAAGATAATCCACAGAGTGTGCTTAACTGGAACACACTCATATTTTGTCAAGGCAAGTGTTATGATGCCCCATGAAGACAAGGCTACATACACACATAAATGTTTAACACTGGAGCCCTGAAAATTGTACATTTACGTGGAACAGAGCTAGTTTATGTGATCTGTTACAGCTGTGCTTTTGCTACTATGACAAGTCCTCATGTGTGCTGTGAAGAACATCTGTAAACCTTTTCACAGCAGCCATTTTGACATGAAACAGTTGGTAAAACGTTTTTACTAATCACATGAATCTGCTCTGCTTCAAAATACAACAAATGCCATTAGTAACACCTGCGTTTACCTAGCTTTTCATGTCAAAATGTCTGCCGTGAAAAAGTTCTACACTGCGGTGAAAACACCTGGGGTATTCCAGAAAGCAGGTTTACTGGCTTAACTGGATATGTTAACCCAGAGTTAGCGGTAAACCTGGGATTTCAGTCCCAGAAAGCTCAAAATTGATCAGACTATGTAAGTAGCTATAGTAACATAGGCTCTGAACTTAACCTGGTAGGTTTTGTTCAGGTTATGTTCGGGTATTTAATCTTTAAATTGGTCATTTTGAACTTGTAAGGCTATACAAATTAGATATTTGTGATTTAGGCGTAGGCCTATTAGGGAAAATACATTGCATTCATTTTGCTCCTCGGAGGCTGAGGGCTCCAATCGATGACGTGCCCCCAGGAATCCCCTCCGTCATCGGACGCCCTCGATTGATACTGATCGCCAACTCCTCCACAGGGGTGAGGGGGGACACCACTGGCCCACAACCGGTCTTCCTCTCCTCTGCTTTCTTCCTATTGGCTTTGAAATTAATGTACCTTGTTGCAATATGGCAATTCAAGAATATAATACTTGATAAGTGATGTCTAAGATGATGCGCCCAGATACATCTTACCAACTTGGACAATGTTTTTATACACTACCGTTCAAAAGTTTGGGGTCACCCAAACAATTTTGTGTTTTCCATGAAAAGTCACACTTATTCACCACCATACGTTGTGAAATGAATAGAAAATAGAGTCAAGACATTGACAAGGTTAGAAATAATGATGATTTGTATTTGAAATAAGATTTTACATCAAACTTCGCTTTCGTCAAAGAATCCTCCATTTGCAGCAATTACAGCATTGCAGATCTTTGGCATTCTAGCTGTTAATTTGTTGAGGTAATCTGGAGAAATTGCACCCCACGCTTCCAGAAGCAGCTCCCACAAGTTGGATTGGTTGGATGGGCACTTCTTGCGTACCATACGGTCAAGCTGCTCCCACAACAGCTCAATGGGGTTCAGATCTGGTGACTGCGCTGGCCACTCCATCACCGATAGAATATGAGCTTCCTGCTTCTGCTCTAAATAGTTCTTGCACAATTTGGAGGTGTGTTTAGGGTCATTGTCCTGTTGTAGGATGAAATTGGCTCCAATCAAGCGCTGTCCACTGGGTATGGCATGGCGTTGCAAAATGGAGTGATAGCCTTCCTTATTCAGAATCCCTTTTACCCTGTACAAATCTCCCACCTTACCAGCACCAAAGCAACCCCAGACCATCACATTACCTCCACCATGCTTAACAGATGGCGTCAGGCATTCTTCCAGCATCTTTTCATTTGTTCTGCGTCTCACAAACATTCTTCTTTGTGATCCAAACACCTCAAACTTAGATTCGTCCGTCCACAACACTTTTTTCCAGTCTTCCTCTGTCCAATGTCTGTGTTCTTTTGCCCATCTTAATCTTTTTCTTTTATTGGCCAGTCTCAGATATGGCTTTTTCTTTGCCACTCTGCCCTGAAGCCCAGAATCCCGCAGCCGCCTCTTCACTGTAGATGTTGACACTGGTGTTTTGCGGGTACTATTTAATGAAGATGCCAGTTGGGGACCTGGGAGGCGTCTGTTTCTCAAACTAGAGACTCTAATGAACTTATCTTCTTGCACAGTTGTGCTACGCGGCCTCCCACTTCTTTTTCTACTCTGGTTAGAGCCTGTTTGTGCTGTCCTCTGAAGGGAGTAGTACACACCGTTGTAGGAAATCTTCAATTTCTTAGCAATTTCTCGCATGGAATAGCCTTCATTTCGAAGAACAAAAATAGACTGTCGAGTTTCAGATGAAAGTTCTCTTTTTCTGGCCATTTTGAGCGTTTAATTGACCCCACAAATGTAATGCTCCAGAAACTCAATCTGCTCAAAGGAAGATCAGTTTTGTAGCTTCTGTAAAGAGCTAAACTGTTTTCAGATGTGTGAAGATGATTGCACAAGGGTTTTCTAATCATCAATTAGCCTTCTGAGCCAATGAGCAAACACATTTCACCATTAGAACACTGGAGTGATAGTGGCTGGAACTAGGCCTCTATACACCTATGTAGATATTGCACCAAAAACCAGACATTTGCAGCTAGAATAGTCATTTACCACATTAGCAATGTATAGAGTGTACTTCTTTAAAGTTAAGACTAGTTTAAAGTTATCTTCATTGAAAAGTACAGTGCTTTTCCTTCAAAAATAAGGACATTTCAATGTGACCCCAAACTTTTGAACGGTAGTGTATTTTGTTTTGACCTGCGGCCACCTCTTGAGGGCGGTCGGGTTACATCTAAGAGTAAGAATAAGAAAAACCTTTATTTGTCCCGCAATGGGGAAATTGCAGTTCACAACAGCTTACAGAGCAAAATAGCAAAATAGCAAGACAGCAAAAAAGCCAGAGCAAAGAGGATAACTATAAAAGATAAATAATTAAATAATTAAACATGTCTTACATGTCTTAGTAACATGTAGATGAATGCCAGGTGCAAAAGTTTCCCAGCAGAACATTGAACTGTCACAAGATAGCCAATGTTATTTATTTCTTCTGTCAGTGGTCATAATGTTATGCCTGAAAGGTGTATGTTGTAAAAGCTATAGCAAACTACAGGGATGTATAAATGTAAGATCCCGCTTTTATAGCCAATGACTCATGTTTCGAGTAAATAAAACCATGAAACATGAAATAGATATAGTTGCTAGGTAGCCTACCTTTGATATTTATCTTTTCTATTACCATGCAGTAATTTTTAAAATGCATTTAACCTCTCCTTATGTTCACACAGCAGTGTGTACACTGCCACGAGGGGGGCACCCAGGCAGTGGTTTGGGTGCTTGCTCAAGGCACCTTAATCTAGATCACAGTCCACTTCCTGGTTGTCATTCTAGCCGACTGAAAAAACAGAACTCACGTGTCACTCTTGGTCAAATCAAACGTTAATTAGCAATAATACATTTTGTAGTGTCATTCTTTGTCACTGTCATTTTCCATATAGCTTTGCTTCCTGGATTTTGCTTTCTAGAGCCGATCGTAAAAACATCACATGACTCTTAATGTCATACCAGATAATTTTATCACCTTTTCAGATATTAGGGCAATGAAGCTTTCACAGAAATGAAAAGGTAAGAGCAAAGAGATAGACACACAAACAACATGATAAAAACTGTGCAACAGTAATTTAAGGGGAATGTGACATGATTTACGTGGAAGAACATGGAAAGAACACTGATGACGAATCCAGACTGACTGGGGCCTTTCTGCCCCCTGCGACCCATCACAGGACAAGCAGCTAGAAAAGTCACTCCTTCCCTGTGTAAATGACTCAGTGACGTACATATGAATATTGTCATGGAAGATCATTAAGCTGTAAAAAACATTTCCACCCCACATAGATTGTCCTGATCTAAACGGTGTGAAATTACTCACGTGCTTTTCTCATATAATTACTGACTCAATAAGGAGGTGGTGTAGCAAGTCATTATGTGACACAGTCAGTATTTGCTGTTTTGGCTCTGGCGTTGTTTTTCTCTTTCAAGTTGGGCTGAGGTAATAACCAACAACTGTTCTGATGAGTGAAGCTAAATAACATCATAACTTTAAGTTATGTGCACCAGTACTGTACTGAAAATACACAGATCAGCCTCAACATTAAAACCACTGACAGGAGAAGTAAATAACTTTGACCATCTTGTGACAATACATTCATTCTGTCATTCATTCATTCATCTTCTGTACCCGATAATTCTTGTTAAGGGTCGTGGGGTCTGCTGGAGTACACCCTGGACAGGTCGCAAATCCATCACAGGGCTAACATAGAGAGACAGACAACCATTCACACTCACTCATGTAGTGACGGCCAATTTAGAATCACCAATTAACCTGATGAGCATGTTTTTGGACCATGGGAGGAAGATGGAGTACCCAGAGAGAACCCACGTAGACACAGGGAGAACATGCAAACTCCACACTGTGACGCACTGGCGCTAAACACCACACCACTGTGCCGCCCAACAAGACAATGTTCTGCTCATGGATGTTAAATTCCCTAGATTCCATAGAGGCCCCTCTCCTCAACCCAAAGCCCCACCACTAACGGCCTTCTGTTGCCAGTAGGGGTGTGCATCTCTCCAATATAAGACGATTTGATACGTATCTAGATACATGGGGTACGAAAAGGTTGATCTGTTAGAAGAGTTCTTCTGCAAAACAACTCTGTAAATTCAAATTCCAGAGAGGGGGAGAATTGAGAGGAGCTCAGGTTCCTACACATGCTTTAAAAAATGCTGTCCCACACTTTTATGTCACTACCATAACACGAGTCATTTTACCACATGGGTGGAGCCTGGTTTTAGCCACTTGCCTGATTTTCTGACCAAGTGAAACTGTCAACATCCCTGTCCCTCATGGCTGCATGGTGAGTGATTACCTCTCATCATTTTTAAGTAAATGTGTTCCAAAATCTGAAAATCAGTATGTTACATTAATAATTGTCACAACCGTACACATATTATCTGCAAGTAAGTACACTTTTGGGGGCTCAAAGCAAAATATTATGTTTTGTTGTGTGTACAACTGTTGAAACACCTGTTGCTTGCCATATACTTGTTAGCATGTTTGAGTTATGCTAGGAATTATCTAAAAATGTCATAGCCATAACAGTCACAACCGTAACAAATTGTAACGTTACGGTTGTGACATAATCATTACAGTAGTGACAACAGGTAATGTTCCACATATTTATGGCAATGTTTGGTAATTATTATTGCATTATACTCTTAAAACATATAATAGTAGTAATAATAATAATAATAATGTTATTATATTATATTTGATTTGTAAAGCACATTTCATTCTTAAGAATCTCAGAGTGCTAAATAATGTATGATATGATAAAACATGAAGATAATGCTAATTTATATTATACAGCTAAGCTGGGAGAAAGCAAGCAGCAATGACAAAAGAACATAAAAAGAATGGAGCAGATCTACATTAACAGTAGATCAGGAACCAGAGTCACGTGGTGGTACCAGTGGTACACTGTAAAAGAAGACTACAAAAAGAGAGAAGATCACTGTGACAAAAACAAACAGAGATGCACGAGGAGCACGTTTTGGAGGATTTTGACGCAGAACTGAAAGCCAAAGAGTGCAAGCACCTCTACAACATCCATCACCAGTGCACACAGCTACAGTCCTTGCACAGATCTCTGAAAGAAGATGAAACTACTCTTCATGTTGACTACGCCGAAAACTGGCAGTGCAAATATGCGATGGTACAGCAAGTCCACTTTGGAGCATCCCACAGACAGACAACACTGCACAATGCTGTTGTGTACACCACTTATGGCACACTGACATTCTGTGCCCTGTCGCCTTCCATGAAGCATGATCCGCCTGCCATTTGAGCTCAGCTTGAACCAGTTTCTTAAGGAGAACCATCCGAGGGTCAAGAAACTCTTCTTCATCAGTGATGGACCGACCATGCAATACAGAGGAAAGAAGAACTTCTACCTCATGAGCACCATTCCTTTCCAGATGGGATTTACCGCTGTATTTACTGTATTTACTGCTGTAAACTGGAGTTTCCTGGAAGCTGGTCAAGGTAAACACCCTGGACAATACTGTCACCTTAATCCCTCATCCGGAAAAGGTCACGGAGAGGCATGTCCAGATCAGCCCCAGAGTGTTCACCGCAATAATTGAAAAAATACATTATTAGTCCAAGGGTGTTCAGCATGTGTTCAGTATGTGGATAACTACATTATTAATATTCTTTTTTGTTTTTCTCTTTCTGGAGCTCTACTTTGTGTTTTTGTTCTTTAATGCACTTTCAAGCACAAAACACATTCTGCTGTGTGTATATTTGTTTTAGATGTTTTAATGTCATGTTGTCATGTAGATGCACTGCTATGTTGAATTAATGTAAAATAAATGGCTCTTCAATAGTAAATGAACTCATTTTATTGATTATAAACATTTGTGTTTGTAAAATTCACATTGTAAGGCAGGTTATGAGTTAATATTAAGCAATAAGGTTGAGGGGATTTGATACAACCTTGCAAACAAAATACTTTGGCCACGACCAAAACAGTGTAGTCACTACCGTAACTGTGTTTTGTAAAATAAAATAAGAATTGAGTCATTAAATAACATTTTATGATAACTACTGGTTAAATGTATGTACATTCAGTGTAATAACTAATCAACTCTAAGATCTCTATGATCAGTGTAATTCATTGTACAAAAAAAGATTGCATTTCAATTTTGATGAGTCTTAGAAAATAAACTTTGAAATTTGTTTAAAAAAATATTTTTAATTGATTTAGTTGCAAAACCCTTCAAAATAAATTTCTAAAATTATTCTTTAGAGGGTGTATGGACACACAATATTAACAGATTAATGGTTTTTATTGCAGTGTGTTGCTGTGTTACGGTAGTGACACATTTCAGGAGCAGAAAAACATTTGAAGAACAGGCAGACATTAATATATGAAATTTGACTGCACCTTTACTAGATATGTACCATAGAAATATGGTACAATATATGTATGGACAAGGTTTTTGGAAAAAAACTTTTGAAAATATGTTTCCAACTCTGGACTTTGCACGAATTCGGTAGAATGGCCATCAGCTGCATACAAGTCAGAGATACACTGAATGTAGTTAGCAACATTTGGGTTACTAGTGGGTCTCCTGCAGTGTCTTTAAACCGAGTTTCTGAACTAGTCACCTTGATTATTCTATCAATAGGACCGCACTGCCCTAAGTAATCAATGACCTCATTGTCTATTGCTTCACCAGTTAAGCCGTCTACTAAGATAGAATTAGGTATCTTCACATTTTCAGCCACAATAACATCCATGATAGCTCTTACGACAAATACTGTTTGCAGTTCACTTTTCGTGTCAGTAAAATCAGAGGAAATGTCACCTTTGGTCCTAACTTTTATATTAGAGATACTCACATCACTCTAGGTCCGGTAGGAGTTACACCAGGATTGTTATTCACAAAGAGGAGTGGTGTTAGTTTATGAACAGGTGACACTTTAATGTCAAGACAACAGTTACTTAACAGTGACAGCTTGGCTGTACAATTATGAAAATAATAAGGTGCCAGGAAAATAAAATAAAACAAAAGGAAAGTCCGTTGAAGTCAAGGTTCTGGTGAGTTCACTTATGAAAAGGAATGCAGATGTTTATATTTCTCATGTCCACTCACTTATTGCGTCCTCAGTTCTATTATCCAGGTAGGTGAGGAGTGTGTGTGTCTTAGCTGTTCTCTGAAATGGTAATTCAGACGATCTGGAGTTGTCGAGGAAGGTTCCGCGGTTGGCCACGCCGCTTCTCCAACTCTCTCTCTCATTCTCTCTCAGATCGCTGGGCTTGGCTTGTCATCTAAGTCGTCTCTTTCTATATCTCATTCTGACAGTCGATCAGACTACCAGTACTAAACAAAAGAAGAAAAAAACAACAACCGGAGTGTCATCAAGTATAAACACAATCCTCCTCGGCTCACAGCTTATCAGTACTAAACTGGACCCGTCTGTGACTACCAGAGTCTCCTTAGAAGTATTTATTTCCAGATATCCGCTCTCTTATCTTCTGCTGTCTGCTTAATGTCTTTTTCCACCGTCTACCTCGTGTCTGCTGCTTAGCATATCCTTTACCTTCTTTTTTTTTCTAACAGGAAGTGTGTTGCACACACAGTTGTAGACTTCCCGCAATAACTGACCTTCACGGAGAACACTGCCCCCTACTGGAAATACAATAATAGAGTCTAAATGACATATGCAGGGTTGGTGACCTGATTTTTTATGCGGGTTACACCTGCAAGACTGGCGTGTTCATTAGAATGTCTTACAGCACTGAGACTCATCCATCTGTACAGTCTCTCTCACCGTCACACCACTGAGAGGGGCTCACACACTTCCCATCAAGTCTTCACGGCTTCTCCACATGTTTCACCACTTTAAACACACACATGTACTAATGAATACAAAACATGTACAAATCCACACTTGATCATGTCACTCTATTCAATGACTGAACTCATTTTACACAGCTACAAAGGCTTTCAAATGAACTCACCGAAGTAAGCCACCAAGAATACAACCAATGACAGGAGAAGGAACACACCCAGGCATAGGATGCATCTGCAGTTACATGTGTTCGATCCTGCAGGGAAAGAAAAGAAAAATAAATGACTTCTCCTCACTTGTCTTTGCATGACCTATGCAAAATTAGACGCAAACAGCACAATTTTCATGGTTTACACATGAGCGTGGATTAACGAATACTGTACAGCAACTGTGACAAGGAGCTGAACAGACTGCAGCTCTGCAGCCTTACTTTACGTCACAGAAGCAAATTCAAATGACTTGCTGCCGCTTTATGTTTATGACCAATTGTGAACCCAAGACTACGGGCTTAAACACAGGGTTTGGGATTTTTACATGTTTCTAAATAACCCACTGCTATTTGGTTCAATTCTGGCACATCCACAGAAATGTAAATCAATTTGTGTTCTGAATAAAAAAATAAATAAATAAATACAGTTTTCTTTCTTTTTGCTAAACCAGTTTGTTTTCATACAAGCCCATACAAGTCACGCATAATGACACCACACCAACGATGACTCTTAAGGAAACAATGGCACACTAAAGCTTCAGTCAGGTTCCAACAATATTTACGCAGAGTTTTATTATTTTAGTTAATTTCTGACTTTTTTATAAAGTATCAAGTCAAAATCCCGTTTTGCTGGGCATGCACATATGTACACATACAAAGCAGCAGGTGCTTTCATTCATCTGTGTGAGTACCTGCCTTATTACTGCCTTATCAAAGTCTCCCACATTCTGCACATTTTTCAACACAGTCTCACTTCAAAAAGCTCCGTGACAGATCAAATATCATCGTACTTTCCCTTTGTCTTTTAAAATGCGTTGTTCTGGGTGTTAAAGGATGGATGGTCTGAATGGTTGTGGGAGCACCGGTGGCTACATAGCCGGGGGTCTGTTGAGGGAGGTAAGGATGTATCGTTGGCTGCGGGGAATATGGAGGGGGGTTTTCTCCCTGGTGCTGGAACCCAAAGTTGTCGTACTGGGGACCATTCACCTGGAGTTAAAGAAAAAGAAAAAGTTCACCATTAACTCACTTATAAAACTGAGGCATCAGACCAATAATGTGGGACGTTAGAGAGCTTACCTGGTTATTATTCATGGTGAAACGGGTGTCCAGTGAGAGACGTCAAATCTGGAAAGGTTTGAACTTTTTATTCATGAAAAATTTATAAGGTCCCAGTAATAAGAACAGTTCATGACACCCTTCTACTTCAACTACACAATCTATTAAAACAAACTTTTTTAAAACTATTTCATTGGGAATGCAAACTATATCAAACAAGAACACTAAATGTAAAACACTTTTGTATTGGAAATTCTCTTTATCACTTTTCAGAATATATAAACTGATTAAAGAGCTGTTCCAAGTCTTAAAATACATATATATTAACTTACCACAGTAGGCTGACTTATTTAGAGTTCCTGAGTCCAACTACCTTAAGCGCTCCACTTCTGTCTGTCTCTCCACTCTCTCAGTCTTTTCTCTGTGTCTCTCACTAGCACTATTCCTCAAAGTACTCAACAGCCACGGCCACACCTTTTGCCATTGTGTTCTCAAGCGAACGTGCTGCGTGCCACTTGATTTGTAAAGCACCCATTATATGATATGAGCAAATATGGGAAGGTACAGACGAAGGCCAATGCTGATACTGTCTTCCCTGAGAAGTTTTCAGATAAATTGAAAAGAATAGAAGACAGCACAGAGCAACACAAACCTGCAGTGGTTGAAAAACCCGTATTCTGGTATCCCTGAAACCTCTTCTTCTTTTTCTGGTGTAAGTTTGCGTGCCAGAAATGTTCACCGAACCTTTCTCCTTCCTCAAAAGTCACATATTAATATGTGACTTGTGCACGGACACGGACTAAAAATCTGTGACAGTTTCTCAAAATATTCAACTTACAGGCACAGCCAGATGAGTGATGTCAACGGTTATATTATATATTTGTACATTGAAGATGAAAAAGATTTAAGTCAACTGAAAAGGGTGTAATACGTGCGGTCCTTACGTTAGTGTTATTGTTGGTGCTCCTAAAGAGATGTGTTCCCTGTGTTTAATGATTAACAGAGTATTCAGTAATACACAGGATAAGATGTTACAGTCCCTTGTGCCAAAATCAAAGGCAAAACACATTTAGAGGCCATGTTCGACTAAGAGGCCCTAACCTACAGTCATGTGATATGACCAATAACCTATAATCTACATAAACATAAAGTAAAAGCTGCTGGCTTGTAAACCCATTGAGCAGCAGAGGATACTTCAGACATTGTAAAACATAACCTAAACCAGCAACTTAACGCTGCTGGCTTGTATGTCCCGCTCAGCAGCTAAACAACAGCAGTATGCAGCATGCCATTAGGGTTTTCAAGTGGGCACCTCCTTCCACCGATCTTTCGTTAAGTTAGGCCCACGACACCTCGAGAAGGCTTAACAGTGATTTCCAGCGTCCTGGAGTCACCCCCCTCCACACCACCACTGCACAACCCTGTTTTCCTCACCAATCGACGTCTATTAACAACTAATAGAAATTGCTCTCTCTGCTGCCTGAGATATATTGCTAACTGCAGTCGTCTGGCTTCTTCCTGGTATGCCCAGCTCACTCAGCAGAGCAATCACCGACTTTGCCACAAATCCACAGGAGCCCACTTCTACCGGGCAGACACAAGCATTCCATCCATTCTGTTCTGCATCTGCTACTAACTGTGCATACTTAGCTCTCTTTCAAGACGTGCCCACTTGAAACGCTCATTAGCCCCCTCAACTCTATCTTCCACAGGACAGTCAGCTCTATGAAATAAACTACTCTCTCTAGCTCAGACCACAACAGCAGATCTGGCCATAGTCGGGTGCTAGCTATCTCACCAGGGATAAACAGATGTCCATTTAAATCCACCCTCATCTCCCAGGCTGCTCCTACTTTTAGCTGTACAAACTTAATGCATCTGCTCTCTCTGTTAACGGAATTTATAATCACCCTTTTTTCCTCAATTGCAGCTGCTAAACATCTCAGTACGCCAGGTCTAACATCCTTGGGAAAGACTAATCTTACAACCTGTCAGAATATGGCCAAGCGTGCATACACAAGTGCACAGTGGGCAGGCAGCATCCTCCCCCACTGCTTTAGGTTCTGGGGAACTGGCAACACATCATGAGTAGCCCCTAACATAAATCTAGTCATGCTCCAAAGCTCTCTCCACTTGACCTTCCTTTTCTCCACACTCTCCCAGTTCACCCATTGACCCTGCTTAGCCTGCGACTCTGCCTTAGAGCATCTAACTGCTATCTCTTGCTTCTGTACCTCTTCCACTACCATCTTTCTCCTTTCTACTGCTGATGCCTTGCTCTGCAGAGGTTTCCCTGCACACAGCCCTAGGCCTCCAAGTCCTCGCTGTACGTGGCCTATGATATCCCTATGCTTAAGAGCTACCTGTGCTTGCTGCACTTCCTCTTTTGCCTTCCACTTCCTCCCTGTCTTAACAGTGGACGCTACATTCCTAACCACTGGATCCTTCGACTGAGTCAGAGTCATTTCCAGTCTAACTTTAGTGCACTTAAACTCCTCTGTTAGACTGGTAACTGAGAGCTCCAAAATGCCTTTCCCATACAAGGCTGTGTCACTTAGGCAGCGTGGGACATCAAGCCATTTTCTGATAAATTAATTTATCATTCTTTCTAACTTTTCTACCTTTGAAAGGGCAACCTCATACACCGTCAGCGGCCACATTAGCCGGAGCAGTAAACCAAATTGCCAGGAAAATAGGCAACTAGACTGAACAATCCCTTATGGCCAAAGGACTTTTAGACCCTGTTAATATTCAACTCAACATATGAATGTGTTAACTGGCAGGAGAGGAAAGGAATGGAAGATGATAGTCAGCCAGTAAGAGATGGAAGAACATACCGTCACGTTCATGTGATGCCTGCAGAACTTTTGTTCACTTCCTAATAGACTGCATTTAAGAGAAAGCCTGGACAACGATGAGATTTACAAAATAAACTGACTTCACTGCAACATTGTCTTCATCTAATACGAGTTAGAAGAGCACTAACTAGCTATGCTATCGATCTCTTGTGCTGCACCTCTTCATGACCTTTACAATGTGGCTGTGGCTCAGTAGGTAGAGTGGGATGATGTCTGTAGACCAGAAGGTTAGCAGTCTGATGCCCAGTCCATGTCAAGTGTCCTTGAACATGAACCCAGAGTTGTGCCCAGTGCTTGGAACTGGCTGTGTGTTTGTGTAAAGGAGTGGCTAGATGTTTGGTTATGGCTTTGAATACCAATAGTAGAAATGCACTTTAATAAATCCAGTATAGCAGTATGGTAAATGGGCTTGAATTTATATAATTCATTTCTACCTATGGATTTACAGCATCATCGTATCTGTTATTTTCAAAGGAGAAACTAAACAGAAACTTTGCTGCAATGAATCAATTTATGGTCCTATAACGAATTACAAACTCACTGTATTCTAAAGCTTTTATCCCGTTACATCATAATAAAATATATGGATTATAAATGATAACATTACTAATTTAAGCAAATATATTGTTGGAATGTTCAGTTTTATTTTTCCAGGTTACAACATCCATCTGGGAAGCTATTACATTTATCTTTCCTTTCAACCCCACAAGGAATTATATGTGTTCCACCATTATCTTCATATCAGCACATCTCTTTTGATCTGTCCATCATAACAACAGTTAAGGGTGGATGATAAAAGGGGCAAAAGAGCAATAGAAAAGTAGCTGATTTGTCATTTAATTGCCTAAGACATAAAAAAATAATAATAAAATGCTCTGGCATGTTGCATAACACACTGTCCAAATTAAAGGTACTCCTTAGATTGGCCAGTGCACAACTCTGCAAACATTTCGAAGTCTAATAAACGATGAAACAACGTCATTGCCAGGAGGTCTAAAAATAATGCTGAAATGCAAATTGAAACGAAGTCACGTTGCAACCTCAATATCTTTTTAACTGTTCTAAAGAGCAGAGCATCTGCTTCCTCTTGCTTCTGTACCTCTTCCACTACCATCTTTCTCCTTTCTACTGCTGATGCTTTGCTTCACAGAGGTTTACCTGCACACAGCCCTAGGCCTCCATGCCCTTTCTGTACATGGCCTATGATATCCCTATGCTTAAGAGATGCCTGTGCTTGCTGCACTGCCTCTTTTGCCTTCCAAAGCCCACCTCTTTTCTTTGGTTTTTAACACCATGTAGAGTGTTGATTTTATTTTATGTGTATACAGGCTAGTAACTGGGAGTTCCAAAATGACTTTCTCATACAAGTCTGTGTCACTTAGGCAGCTCCGGACACCAAGCCATTTTCTGATAAATTTATTAGTTATTGTTTCCAACTTTTCTACCTTGAAAGGGCAACTTCATACACCGTCAGCGGCCACATTAGCCGGAGCAGTAAACCAAATTGCCAGAAAAATAGGCAACCAGACTGAACAATCCCTTATGGCCAAAGGACTTTTAGACCCTGTTAATATTCAACCAGACATATGAATGTATGTGTAACATACTGTCATGTTCATGTGATGCCTGCAGAACTTTTGTTCACTTCCTAGTAGACTGCATTTAAAAGAAAGCCTGGAAAACAATAAGATTCATAAAATAAGCTGACTTCACTGCAACATTGTATTCATCTGAGTTAGAAGAGCACTCTAACTAGCTATGCTGATAGCTGATGTCTGCATACCGGAAGGTTAGCAGTCCGATGCTCAGTCCATGTCAAGTGTCCTTGAACATGAACCCAGAGTTCATGTAGAAATGCACTTTAATAAATCCAGTATAGCAGTATGGTAAATGGGCTTGTATTTATATGATTAATTTCTACCTATGGATTTACAGCATCATCGTATCTGTTATTTTCAAAGAACAAACTAAACAGAAACGTTGCTGCAATGAATCAATTTATGGTCCTATAACGAATTACAAATTCACTGTATTCTAAAGCTTTTATCCCGTTACATCATAATAAAAATATATGGATTATAACTGTTAACAGCTGTATGTGTCGAGTTTTAGATGTCGTTTCTGCAGTGGAGTTAAAAAGACGTTAACAAATGCAGGTAGAGAAGATGCTGACGTTGCACTCTGACGTCTTTTCAACCTGCATTTCAGCATTACTTTTAAAACCCCCTGGTCTAGGTCTTGACGTCGTTTTAACATTTGTTCAACGTCGAAATGTTACCTGTTCCAATTAATTGATAAACTTTAAAAACAATTACAGTGTTTACATATGGATAAAACATACATTTAATGAATAATACATTATTTTATTACACAAACATAATCAGAACATTTTCTCAAATATTGAGATATAAATGAATAAAAAAAAAAATGAGACACCAACACAGCTGAAAAACATTTTGTACGCGATCACGATGTCCTCTGGACCCCTCTCCCTCCTAGGCCTGCTCGACCTGGGGCATGTTTTAAATGGTCGGCCATGGCGTGGTCTATGTCGAACGTTGTGGAGACAATACAAGGATGAAATAAAATATAATAATAAACAGTAATAGAAGTTAAAAAACAGAAATGAATCACAAAAAATCACAAAAAAAAATACTTCTCATGTCTATCACTCACCTCTGATTGGGCAGATTTCTTGAGTCATCCATGAGTACATGTGAATGGAAAAATTTACAAACATTGGATGTTGTGAGACAATGTAGACTATAACTGTAATGTGCCAATACAATAAAGGTTAATATACCTCTATCAATGGCTCCTTCACCTGGAGTGGAGATCCTCACTCTGTCATGGAAAAACATTTAAGTATATTACTTAACAATTCTTAAACGCATCTTGGGAAATTGTACACTGTTTTACCATCAAATTCATCTACATACGTACTACATACATCACATGAATGTTAAGTCATGAAACAGACATATATTGCTTTTTGGTTATATTTACACAGAGCAAAAAGTCCCACATAATGATAAAATAAAAACATTACATGATTTGAATATTAAAAGCAGTGTTGATTAACAAGCAGACAATTAGGATCTTGGGGAAAAATGCATTTTCTGGACACCTCCATCTCAGCTCGTCTGTATAAGTGCTTCACTGATTTATGTCTGGATGTCTAAACTCCAATAGTCCAAAAATATCAGAATATTAGACAGAAACCACACTGCAGAGGCCTGTTTCATGCCAGCCGAGTGAGCAGCTAGCTTGAAATCCACTGGACAGTTAAACACATAACCCATGGTCGGTCAATGCCACTTTTTAAATAAAGTATACAGTCTATGATATGAACACACACCAAACCGTCTCTAATGTTTTATGTCAATGAACTTACCGAAAAAAACTGTTGCTCCGTGCTGTGCTTGCTTCTCTGCAGTCGTGCTCCACTGCCAGGAAGGTAATAAAAGGTCCCAAATTTTTTGACTTTGATTGGCTAGAAGATCTCTCTATGTATACAACTGATTGGTTATATACATTTATTTTTTTCATCTAGTTGGTTTGTGGTCGAGGTCCAACCTAGATCTATTCTCGTTTCACGCTAGAGGTCACCCCTTAGACCTACCGTCAACCCCCACGTTGATGAAATGTTTGTAGGGTACACTACTAATCAAGAGAGACGAGCCAATTAATCTGCTCACTCACTTTTTTAATTAAACCCTTATTTTTCTAACTCTGTCATTTGTCTCCACTTTATGTTGCACCTCCTACGCTGTGGTGTGCTAGGACAGAAAGAAAAGAGCCTGAATGACTTTAATGTGCAATAAAAATGTACCTGGTATTTCTATATGTATGCAACAACCATCTATGTACAGTCACAGTATTTATTTTTTTATTATTATCTATTATTCTTTACTGGGTGTTTTTTGGTATTTGGGCTTATTGTACTGTTTTTCTTACATGTATGTCTGACAGTGCTGTGTGCGATGGAGATGTCAATTTCCCTGCGGGAACCTCCCAAAGGGATCAATAAAGTTGTCTATCTATCTATCTATCTATCTATCTATCTATCTATCTATCTATCTATCTATCTTGAGCCAGGTCGTAACAGTCATTCATAGATTTTCATGTTAAAAGCTGTTACTATGATTATTTTTTTACAAAAAGGTTTGATGTGGCTGTAAAACATGAGTGATTAAATGCATGGTATTCAACTGTGCCCATCTAAGACTAAAACAAAAGTAAAAATCTCATTCTAACAATATTCTGCTGCTAATATGTAACAAGATATTTTGGTAACGCAGATGGTTGAGAGGCAGAGAATAGGTGGAGTTCTGCAACTTATTCCAAAAATTCATCCCTGTTGACCAAATCAGATGAACAATTATGTGATTTTGCACCATGAAAGTGGTACTGAGACACTACTGAGACTATTTTCAACTCACCCACACAAGTATGCAACCACCATTTATATAAAACAGGATGGATCTATCCAAGAAAACTGTAAAACTCAACACTACAGAAAATGCACCAAATTACAACACAGTCTTTGAAATGGAGGGAGTTTAGCTGCAAGAATGTGATTTGATACTTCATTACGCCTAAAATTAAAAGTAAGCAGACAAAAGCACAGCAACCATGTTGGAGATTATGTAACCATATGGATGCGGACCACACACACATCTTTTGGAAATGCATGAAAATACAACCTTTCTGGGAGAATGTTCATTTGGTTATTTGTGATGTTCTGGGGTATGTGATTCCCAAATCTTGTTTAGTTCTATACCTTGGTCATTTGGAGGGCATGGTACATGCGGGTGATCAATATTTAACCAGGATTCTTTTGGTTGCTGGGAAGAAGACCATCACTAAGAACTGGCTTAAACCTGACACTCCAAGTCACAAACAGTGGATGTCCATTATAGAGGATATACTACAGATGGAACACCTTACATATAAACTGAGATTGAAAGAGGATGTTTTTCTAAAGCGGAGTGAAAAATGGTTGTCATACAAGGGAAAACATAATTAACCGGATTGGTTTAACATTAACGTAATTCACACAGGCTCTGTTTCTTTGCTTTTCTTCTCTTTTTCTTTACATATTTAATGTTGTATTGTTTAAATCGAAAAATAAATAAAGATTGTCAAAGAAAAACTCAACACTACAAAGTTCCCTTTGCAACTGAATCTACAATCACATTTTTTCTATGCATTTTTACCAAAATTTTACAAATTCAAATCGTTACTGTGCGTCCACAAACTGTCCATTTTAATGCAGAATTACTTAACAGGTTGATAAAGATTGATTTAAGTGCACAAACCTTGGAATTATTTGTGAATATGACTTTACAATGTCAAAACCTTACTCTCATTTGAGCCCATAATACTATGACGTGCTATTCTATACTGCATTGCTTACTATAAAACATCAATGTCATATTTAAGATATGGTTATTAATCCGACGTATGGGAAATTTCTTTGTCATAGTAGCATGGAGTTTTGCAAAAATATCTATCTATCTATATATAGTTATATATATAGATATGGATAGATAGATATAGATATATATCTATATATACAGAAAAACTGTGACAACTTTGACAGGTAAAAAAGTTACCTAAAAAACACAAATACAGATTTTTTAGAAAAATATAAACAAAAAAATATATACAAAAAACAATACTATGAAAAAAAAAATATATATATAGAAAGAAATAGAAATATAAAGACATTGTGTATATACAGTGTGATGGTGGCGTAAACTTTACAAATAATTAGTTGCTTAAAAACTTTGAAGGAAAAAACTGAGTTGAAGAGGTAGAGGTTTGTGCAAAAAAGTCAGTGCAAACAAGCAGAATCGTTTGTGCAAAGGTACAGTTATTATAGATTCAGCCTGATGGCAGCTGGAATGAAGGACCTGCAGTAGCATTCCTTCTTGAATCATGGATGCAGCAGTCTGCCGCTGAAGGAGCTGCTTAGGTCCCTTACAGTCTGATGCAATGGGTGAAAGGGGTTGTGCATGATAGATGTCAGCTTGGCTAACATCCTCCTCTACCGCTTACCTTTCAATCACCACAACAAAAGCAAAAAAATCCACTATAATATACCAGGGCAAAGACAATTTAAAAAACAAACTGAAACCTACAGGCAGTGGTCCATCTCTTCTTGATGGACCACTGCCTGTAGGTCTTCCTCTGGGTTGGTATGTTCTCACAAACAGCCTGTGTGTTTAATTGTTTTTCTGCAAAATGTAAAAGGTCAAGATTCAGACTGAAGCATTTCCTGCATCACTCTCAAACACATGGACCACAAACGTAAGACAATCCACAAAGTGTGCTTAACTGGAACACAGTCTGATATGATTGACTACCTTACCCTGATGGGGTCCCATGAAGACAAGGCTACATACACACATAAACGTTCAACACTGGAGTCCTGAAAATTGTATATTTAAATGGAACAGAGCTACCTCATGTCATCTGTTACAGCTGTGCTTTGCTACTATGACTAGTCCTCATGTGTGCTGTGAAGAACATCTGTAAACCTTTTCACAGCAGCCATTTTGACATGAAACAGTTGGTAAACAGTTTTTACTAATCACATTAATCTGCTCTGCTTCAAAATCAAACAAATGCCATTAGTAACACCTGCGTTTACCTAGCTTTTCATGTCAAAATGTCTGCCGTGAAAAAGCTTCATGGCTAAGTTCTACACTGCGGTGAGAAGACCTGGCTTTTCTGCTAGCTTACCAACATCACTGAAAAGTTTGTCAACAACACCTAAACACACCGAGGCATTCACATTGTGAAAGAATGAAATGTAACTGAGGCAACAAACATGCTCACCAGCTCACCTGAAAGCAGGTTTACTGAATGTTAACCCAGAGTTAGCGGTAAACCTGGGATTTCGGTTCCAGAACGCTCAAAAATGATCAGGCTATGCAAGTAACTATAGTAACATAGGCTCTGAACTTAACCTGGTAGGGGTAGGTTTTGTTCAGGTTATGTTCGGGTATTTAATCTTTAAATTGGTAATTTTCGAACATGCAAGTCTACACAAATTAGACACAAGTGATTTAGGCGGAGGCCTATTAGGGAAAATACATTGCACTAGTTCATTTTGCTCCTCCTGGGAGGTTGAGGGCTCCGATGACGTGCCCCCAGGAATCCCCTCCGTCATCAGACGCCCTCGATTGATACTGATCGCCAACTCCTCCACAGGGGTGAGGGGGGACACCCAGTGGTGGACAGTAACGAAGTAAATTTACTTGAGTACTGTACTTAAGTACAGTTTTTGAGTATCTGTACTCCAATACATTTGAAGGACAAATATTGTACTTTTCACTCCACTACATTTCTGTTGATTCTCGTTACTCGTTACTTTTGAGCTTACGTCAGCTGATTATTTTTTTATTTTATTTATTTTTTTATTTTTTTCAAAATTCTGAGAAACTGTTTTTGCTGATTCCCTGATTCTCTCATGCCATACAATCCATACAATGCAGGAAGAAAGGTGAGGTGTTTCTCCAGTCCTGGAGAAACACCTCACCAAGCCACAGGTGCTCCCACCGAGCACCTGTGGCCTTATCTCAAACCCATGTTTCAGATTTTTGCCACAAAATGTGACTTGTTTCAGTTTAAATGTTTGTTGTGCTTAATGTGAACAAATGATATCATGGCCTACAAGAACTCGTCTTCCAACATGAAGAAGCACGTCACGGTATGTAAAGTAGCTACTGACGTTAGCTAGCTTAATGTTTAATTGCTGACGAACATTTTAAACGTAGTGAGGCTGTGGATTGTAGAGTGGATTGTATAATGACAATAAAGCTACTTTCCTTTCCTGTATTTCCTGAAATACTTTTTAAATACTTTTACTTAAGTATTTTTTAAGCAAATACTTTAGTACTTTACTTAAGTAAATTTTTGACTAGGCTACTTTTACTTGTATTGGAGTAATATTTGACAAGGAGTATCTGTACTTATACTCCTACTATAGTAGTGAAGGTGTGTACTCTGTCCACCTCTGGGGACACTACACACAGAATTGGTCTTCCTCTCCTCTGCTTTCTTCCTATTGGCTTTGAAATGAATGTACCTTGTTGCAGTATGGCAATTCAAGAATATAATACTGGATAAGTGATGTCTAAGATGATGCACCCAGATATATCTTACCAACTTGGACAATGTTTTTATATTTTGTTTTGACCTGCAGCCATGTTCTCTTGAGGGCGGTCGGGTTACATCTAATTAAAAATAATACAATATATGACAAGGTAGTCTATAGTATAAGAAAGTCTCATACAAAGCAACTGACCTGTCTTCATCGTCGCGGCTCACACTTCCTCAACGACACTGACACCTGCTGGCGATTTACTGCTACTACCGACTGAAGTCAGTCAGTCATTTTCTATACCCGTTTAATCCTGTTAGGGTCTAGTGTCACGGGGGTCTGCTGGAGCCTATCCCAGCTGTCATCGGGCGAGAGGCAGGGGTACACCCTGGACAGGCCGCCAGTCCATCGCAGTGCCAACATTCACACTCACATTCACACCTACGGGCAATTTAGAATCACCAATTAACCTAATGAGCATGTCTTTGGATGGTGGGAGGAAGCCGGAGTACCCGGAGAGAACCCATGCAGACACAGGGAGAACATGCAAACTCCACACAGAAAGGAATGGATTGGAACCGGTCTTGCAGTGAGGCATCAGTGCTAACCACCTCCAACTGTGCTGCCCCGACTGAAGTGTTTTATTACAAATACACAAAAACATACTCAAGTACTACAATCTGAATTCTGTGGAAGTATAAGTAAAATATCATACAAGTGACATAAAGTGATATAAAGTATAAAACACATTATATTTTATACACTTTTTTTTCCTTCAGCTGATATTTATAATTTAAATTGACTGCCAGGAGGTGGCGCTGTGATACAGACAGAATGGATTTTTGGTTCTCTTCCCTGTTGAATGTTTTTTATTCATACACTCATGTTTTTTTATCCCCTCCTTACTGTGTGGATTTTCAGAATGAAATAGTTAGTTTCGAATGAAATGAAACAAACATAAAGAACAGATGTAAAGTAAGAAATATTAGCTCTGACATTAGCTTTTAGCTCATGAGACAAATGCATCTGTCAAGAAGAAAATATTTCCACACTGTGCTCTGTTATTGCTGACATTCCAGAGCACGTGTCTGATGTGTCTTTGCTAATATACACTATCTTCATGAAAATTTTTCTGTTATATCTATTATAATAATCATGTGTTTGAAGAATTTACAGAGGCCCTTTGTCTGCAAGAGGAAATGTTACAGTACTATAAATAACATCTTCTGGTTATTCATTTGCATTGTTTGTGTTCTTCCTGTTTTTTACAGTGTTTTTACAGTGATGAAATGATACTGATCAGACCTGCAGTTGCTTCCTACTTGTTATTGGTTCAGGTTAAGTTTCAAAATATAGATATCATCATTAAACACAGATCAGGCATAACATTATGACCACCTTCCTAATATTGTGTAGGTCTCCCTTGTTTCTCCCAGTCCCAGCTCAAGTCACATTTGTGACTCATCAGAGAATGGACATGGGCCTTCTGAGGGTGTCCTGCAGAATGTTATTAGTGGGGAGCTTTGGGACCCAAATGGGTTGATTGGCAGGGCCTCTGTGGATCATCCCACAGGGACACAGGGAATTTGGAGACCAGGCCAACACCTTGTGATGTTTTTTGAGTTTTTCCGAACCCATTTTTGCATCCTGGGATGGCTGATGCCATCAAGGAGTGTCATTGCTATGGGGGGGTGCCTGGTCTTGTCTAGGGGGGTGGTACATGTCTTAGTAACATGAACATGAATGCCAGGTGCAAAAGTTTCCCAGCAGAACATTGAACTGTCACAAGATAGCCAATGTTATTTACTTCTTCTGTCAGAGGTCATAATGTTATGCCAGAAAGGTGTATGTTGTAAAAGCTATGGCAAACTACAGGGATGTATAAATGTAAGATCCCGCTTTTATAGTCAATGACTCATGTTTTGAGTAAACAAAATCATGAAACATGAAATAGATATAGTTGCTAGGTAGCATACCTTTGATATTTATCTTTTCTATTACCATGCAATAATTTTTAAAATGCATTTAACCTCTCCTTTTGTTCACACGGCAGTGTGTACACTGCTACGAGGGGGGCACCCAGGCAGTGGTTTGGGTGCTTGCTCAAGGCACCTTAATCTAGACCACAGTCCACTTCCTGGTTGTCATTCTAGCCGACTCAAAAAACAGAACTCACGTGTCATTCTTGGTCAAATCAAACGTTAATTAGCAATAATACATTTTGTAGTGTTAGTTGTTGAGCCAAGAGGGAAAATTATGTACTGTGCTCCTCTGTTTATGATGTTTTATGATGTTTGTGCAAAAGAGGTGCTCCACATTCGAATTCTTTGTCACTGCCATTTTCCATCCTTATAGCTTTGCTTCCTGGATTTTGCTTTCTAGAGCCGATCGTAAAAACATCACGTGACTCTTAATGTCATACCAGACAATTTTATCACCTTTTCAGATAGTAGGTCAATGAAGCTTTCACAGAAATGAAAAGGTAAGAGCAACGAGATAGACACACAAACAACACGATAAAAACTGCGCAACAGTAATTTAAGGGGAATGTGACATGATTTACGTGGAAGAACATGGAAAGAACACTGATGACGAATCCAGACTGACTGGGGCCTTTCTGCCCCCTGTGACCCATCACAGGACAAGCAACTATAGAAAATGAATGAATTAATTCATCAGAATTACTTTTATAAAAGCATCTTTTAACCCTTTCATTTGTATTATAACTGTGTGCACAGCATATTTGTTTTTCTATATATTATACTGATAATTATGTTCAGTGAGTTATGCTTATACATTTGACTGTGCAGGTATCAATTTCATGTCAAATGCACAGAGCACTTGAGGAAATGGTTTCAGGCCATAATGTCAGTAAAGATTAACCTTTGTCTACAGTCATGCACCTGCCAGGAAAGTCACTCCTTCCCTGTGTAAATGACTCAGTGACGTACATATGAATATGGTCATGGAAGATCATCAAGCTGTAAAAAACATTTCCACCCCACATAGATTGTCCTGATCTTTTTGTAAACAGTTAGAAATTACTCACGTGCGTTTCTCATATAATTACTGACTCAAGAAGGAGGTGGTGTAGCAGGTCAGTATTTGCTGTTTTGGGTCTGGCGTTGTTTTTCTCTTTCAAGTTGCGCTGAGGTAATAACCAACAACTGTTCTGATGAGTGAAGCTATAACATTATAACTAAGTTTTATGCACCAGTACACAGATCAGCCTCAACATTAAAACCACTGACAGGAGAAGTAAATAACTTTGACCATCTTGTGACAATACATTCATTAATTCATTTATCTTCTGTAACTGCTTATTCTTGTTAAGGGTCGTGGGGTCTGCTGGAGTACACCCTGGACAGGTCGCCAATCCATCACAGGGCTAACACAGAGAGACAGACAACCATTCACACTCACTCATGTACACCTACGGCCAATTTAGAATCACCGAGTAACCTGATGAGCATGTTTTTGGACCGTGGGAGGAAGATGGAGTACCCAGAGAGAACCCACATAGACACAGGGAGAATATGCAAACTCCACACTGTGACGCATTGGTGCTAAACACCACACCACTGTGCCTCCCAACAAAACAGTGTTCTGCAATACGTATGTAGTGTAGAGTCGAATGCTTAAAAAACAGAAGACAACCAGCTCATGTAATCCAGGTTGGACAAGCTAGCTCATGACAGGGAGAACTCAGGACTTGCTCATGCTAGTGCCAGCTGTGGTTCTGAGCTCTCCTTGAACTGTAGAGAAGAGATTGCATTTTGTTGGTTTAGCACAACGAGAAATCAGTTGCGATCCAGAAGCAACTCGATTTGAAAGAAGAAGTTTCACAAAAGGAGATTTTGAATTGTGTTGCAATGAATGCAAAGCGTAGTGCAAGCAAGTCCTTACTGGATTTGTCCCACTTGCCAGGCACTTGCCAGAAGTATGAAATAAAAGATCAATGCAATTCTCAAACATAAATAGAAAAATAGAAAACTCAGCTCTTTGTGCAAATACAATTTATTTTATTAGATCAAATAAATAGCTTATTTTGTTCAGATACAGCCACTGAGTGCAAGCTACAAACAAACATATAAAAAAAGAATGTGTTTCATTCACTTTGTCTTATGGCTTTGTTTAATAAAATCTCCCTGATCAATACATTTCATCCATGTTTCACATTCAAAGTGCAAAGTTGATAAAGTACTTCACTGCCGTCTCCGTCAAGGATTCTGTAGAGATTAAAAAAAGAAAAGAAAAGAATAGAAATTTCAGTTCAAGGTTCTTAACCCAAATGAGTAACAGGCGTGTAAACTGGAAAACCTAATTTGTTTTGAACTAATGAGCCAATAATATTACATGGATTTCAAAAGCTGCAATCTAAACAGGATAATACATGTGGATTAGCTTTAGCTGCTATAAGGCTTTCTCATCGGCGCTGTGCTGTGTATTCCTTAATTATTCATGGTCAGAAAACATCACATTTCTATGGCATCATAACAACCGTCTGCAATATTTTACAGCACCTCTCTGTTTTTATGAGAACACAGGATCGGATGATTTCACAAAACACATAAAATGCTGCTCATATAACTGATCCAACTGAGAGTCAGTGTACCGGTCTGCTGCCCTGCTCTGTTTTCTACTTGTGACGTGCATCATTGTTTTTGGTTGTGGCTTAATATGGCTGAAGTATGGCTGAAGCCCAGTGTTCTGTACCAGTCTAGATCTTAGAAAGCACCAGACATGCACTTAGCTCTTTTCGTCTGGTGAATGCTGGTCATATGTTTTCTATTTTTCATTTACCATTAGAATTTTACTAAGAATGTGATATAGAGCTGATAAGAGATCGAAAATTAAAATAATCTAACTATTTGCTAACTACAAACTGTAAAGTAAAGACAACTGTCATTTTTGATTTGGTATTTTTTGTCCAAACTAAATGTTTTGATAATGTTTTCAACTTCATACACCGATCAGGCATAACATTGTGATCACCTTCCTAATAATGTGTAGGTCAAGGAGTGTCATTGCTATGGGCTGGGGGTGCCTGGCCTGGTCTAGGTGGGTGGTACGTGTCTCAGTAACATCCACACAAATACGAGGTCCAAAGGTTTCCCAGCAGAACACTGAATTGTCAAAAGATGGTTAATGTTACTGTTACTTCTCCTGTCAGTGGTTTTTATGTTGTGGCTGATCGGTGTATAAACCAAATGGTTAGTCAAAAACAGGAAATGAGAATGTATTTGGTAAAAAACAAATCAAAAGTCTTGTCTGCCAGAGCTATTGTGCTCTAAGGCTTAATGTTAATTCATAATAATGAAGATTTCTTTCTGTTGCATATTGGAGGATCACATCTCTATTGCACCAACATACTGTACTGTACCTGCTGCATTTGTTCATATATCCAGTCAGTAAAGTAGGTGACATTGCCGTAAACCCCTGGCTTGTTCTTCTGAGCACATCCAAACCCCCAGCTAGTGTCTCCAGTGAGAAACCATACATCCCCAACTTTCACCACCAGGGGCCCTCCACTGTCACCCTGCAGAGCACAAATATCTCAGTTAGTGTGTACATGTCTTTGTATATGCCCGGGACCACGATGGAGAAAACAAACTCAGACTAACCTGACAGCTATCAACTCCTCCTGCCAGTTTGCCTGCACAGATCATGCTCTGAGTGACTAGCCCATTTAAAACGTTGGGTGCATTACAGGTCTCTCTGCTGTAAATGGTCACCTGGGCTTGTTGTAGTGTGTCAGGCGTTGACCCTGAGAAAAAATGAATGATTGCACACACACAGTTAACTCAGCCGAGCATGAAAAGCACAGTTTTCCTTACTTGATATTGAAGTCAGAAAAGTCAGCTGACCACTGAAACATTTGAACAAATAATCTACAGGGAGGAATGAAAGCATTTACAGGTTTCTCAGCGTATAGTATTACCTCCATTCCACTGCACATGGACAGTTGGTACATATTTACTCACCAGATGACCTCAAGGCTCCCCATCCTGTGATCCAGGCTTGAGTTCCAGGAGAATTTATAGACACGGCGGTGTTGGGAAGACAAACTGGCCTCACTCTGCCTGAGACAGAAACCCATGTGAGCTTCAAGTGTTGTCATTCGTTGGAATACTAGTGTGATTCAGTTAATATAATTTGAATTTGACTTGCCAGCACTTACTTGAAAAATCCAGACGCGTACTCAGCTTTAGGAGAGCAATGTCATCGTCACTCGTTACTGAATTATAATTTGGATGACTGATGATTCTCTCAACTCTTGTGCCAGAGGACATTCTAGACAGCTTCACGTTACCAGAGAGTACCCTCCATAATGTTGGATTGGAGTAACTGCAAATGAGGGGAGCAAGAAAACACAAAATAATAAATATCTGTTGGTTTTATTGATTGTCAGTCAAAAAACAAAGAGAGCTTAAGTTTGAATTACACATAAGGTGTGGGTATTGATTTTACACTCATGTATGCTTTACAGACGGTCTATCACTAACCTTCCTGGCAATTTATGAATCACTGTGGTAATACATGATACTGATACGGTGATCTGTATCACTGTAAATTTACACTGCCCTGCCAAAAAAAAGTTGCCACCAAAACGAAAGGTCACACACTCTAATATCTTACTGGACCGCCTTTAGCTTTGATTACAGTGCACATTCTATGTGGCGTTGTTCCAGTAAGCTTCTCCAATGTCACAAGATTTTTTTCCATCCACTGTTGCATTCATTTTTCACCAAGATCTTGTATTAATGATGGGAGAGTTGTCAGGGTCTGACTGTGTCTATTCGTCAGTTATGTTTTGAGTTCTTGTCGGGTGTCTTCCTGTTTTATTTTGGTAGGATTGTGTGTCCCTGTGTCTCAGGCAGCTTTACTTCCCTTGTTGATTGCACTCCCTGTCCTAATGTGTTTCACCTGTGTCTAATTATCACCCTCTCTCAGTATTTAAGCTCCACCCCCCTTTCCTCCTGTGCCAGATCGTATTGTCCCCTGTGTGTGAGTACAAGCCTGATTTTGTTTGTTTGATTTCTGGATATTGGACCTAGCTTTGTTCCTCCGACCTCCGAGCCTTGCCAAGCGTTTTTGTACCTCTGCCATTTCTTGTGTGATCTCTGGTTTTGATCTTGGACTGAATAAATTACGCTGATTTTGCCCGATCTGTGGATTCCTCTTTTGTGTCCTTCTGGCCTACCCATGACAAGAGTCTGACCACTGCTCAAAGCCTTCTCCAGCACATCCCAAAAATACTACGTATTGTAAAGGTCTGGACTCTGTGGTGGCCAATCCATGTGTGAAAATGATGTCGCATGCTCCCTGAACCACTCTTCCACTATTTAAGCCCATGAATCCTGGCATTGTCATCTTGGAATATGCCTGTGTCATCAGGGAAAAAAAATCCATTGATGGAATAACCTGGTCATTCAGTATATTCAGGCAGGTAGTTGACCTCATTCTCTGTTCACATAATGTTGCTGAACCTAGACCTGACCAACTGCAGTAACCCCAGATCATAGCCCTGCCCCCACAGGCTTGTACAGTAGACACTAGACATGATGGGTCTTTAGCGGCCTCTCTTCTTACCCTGATGCAATGGTTGGTTCTCCACTATCTGTCCAGTTTTTAATGTTTTCTCTGCTTGATGCATGCCAGTGATTTGATCCTTCTCAAACAGACTAACATATTTTCCACGATCGCAAGATGTGTCTTTCAACTTGGTTGTTTTAAAAATGATAATATAATATAATATAATATCGAGACCTTTCGAAGCAGTGGGCAGCAGACAGGATCCAGTATTGGCTAATAATGGAGCCTCCACAAACATGCTGTTCATCAATCTGAAGGCTGACTTGCCACGGCCAGGCCCCATTTACAGCATCTGTGCCTCCCACGATTCGAGCACTGGGAGCTGCTGAACTCATGCCGCATTCTGAGGAAGGAGAAGCGGAACATGACTTATTTTTATTTTAAATCTCTGGCTCTAAGAAAAAAATCCTGAGCCACAGATGTAAATGTATAACCCCTTATCAAAAAGAAGTACCACTGTCTACAGCTTTTCACATATCACATGTTATAAACAGCAGCTTACCAATACACTTAAGTGTGACGGCACGGGCTGAGCACATCTGGCTGTGAGAGGAAAGGATGACAAAAAAAAAGGTGTATATTTAAGACAGCACATTCATCACTGCTGTACAGTGTATAAACGACACCATAGATGGGAATGTATACCTGTAAGTGAACTGTGACTGCATGTATGATCCATAGCTATATCCAGGCTTCAGCTTCATGTATCCATTGGAGGCCAAAGAACCAGCGCTGGTCTGACCATAGGATACATAATCCTGCCTGAGGGATACACACAAGGTTAAACACGTGACCAGTGAGGTGAGACCGGCATACTGCGCTTAGTTTGAACTGCCACACTCATGTCATGCAGGAGGGTTACTCCTCTCCAAATCTCCAGGATGTGGAAATGATCTTTCTTTCCTTCTTTTTCTGACACTAAGCCAAAGTCAGTCGCGTATTATCAAGTATTTGTATGGGCTAGAAATGTGAATGTTATAATACACACACACATTTCTGCCTCTTGGTACTCAAAGTGCTTTACAGTCACAGTGACACAACTACCCATTTGCTAACACACACACACACACACACACACACACACACATTCACACACCAAAATGTCAGCTGGTGGGTCTTGCTCAAGAGTTGTTCTGGGTATCAAACTGCTAACCCTCTAGTTTGTGGGTCAACCTGCTGTACCTGACAATTGTAAGTTGTGTTTACTGTTAGTATTAGTTATCTAATGCTATCTGCTCTGAATGAGAGTACCTGTTAACTTTTATAAAGCATGCACTACAGAAACTAGACAGTGGAAACTCAGAAGACAATACTCACTGGTTGTAGCCCATCTGCTTACACACAGCTCTCCCATAGTTGTCATCCCAGTTCTCAGCACACACAGGCAGCCACTCCTGGTAACTGGCTGAGTATCCCTCAAGCATAAAGCTGTCCCCATGCAATCGAACTGCGGAGCAAAGAGAGCAGCATTTTAAAAAACATAAATAGTAGCACCATATGCGTGTGTGCAAGACTGGTGTGTTCATTAGAATGTCTTACAGCACTGAGACTCATCCTCTCCATTCGTACAGTCCCTCACACCGTCACACCACTGAGAGGGGCTCACACACTTCCCATCATGTCCACATGGCTTCCCCTGAAGACACTGGTTGAACACTTTAAACACACACATGTACTAATGAATACAAAACATGTACAAATCCACACTTGATCATGTCACTCTATCCAATGACTGAACTTATTTTACACAGCTACAAAGGCTTTCAAATGAACTCACCGAAGTACCACACCAAGAATGCAGCCACTACCAGGAAAACGAGCACACCCAGGGATATACACAGGATGCATCCGCAGTTACATGTGTTCGATCCTGCAGGGAAAGAAAAGAAAAATAAATGACTTCTCCTCGCTTGTCATTACATGACCTATGCAAAATTAGACGCAAACAGCACAATTTGCATGGTTTACACAGGAGCGTGGATTAATGAATACTGTCAGCAACTGAACAGACTGCAGCTCTGCAGCCTTACTGTACGTCACAGAAGCAAATTCAAATGACTCGCTGCCGCTTTATGTTTATGACCAATTGTGAACCCAAGACTACGGGCTTAAACACAGTGTTTGGGATTTTTACATGTTTCTAAATAACCCACTGCTATTTGGTACAATTCTGGCACATCCACAGAAATGTAAATCAATTTGTGTTCTGAATAAAAAAATAAAAAATAAATAAATACAGTTTTCTTTATTTTTGCTAAACCAGTTTGTTTTCGTACAAGCCCATACAAGTCACGCATAATGACACCACACCAACGATGACTCTTAAGGAAACAATGGCACACTAAAGCTTCGGTCAGGTTTCAACAATATTTATGCAGTGTTTTATTATTTTAGTTCATTTCTGACTTTTTTAAAAAGTATAAAATCAAAATCCTGTTTTGCACATATGTACACATACAAAGCAGCAGGTGCTTTCATTCATCTGTGTGAGTACCTGCCTTATTACTGCCTCACCAAAGTCTCCCACATTCCGCACATTTTTCAACACAGTCTCACTTCAAAAAGCTCCGTGACAGATCAAATATCATCGTACCTTTCCTTGGTCTTGTAGAAGGTGGCGTTCTGGGTGATGAAGTGTGGAAGGTGTTGATGATTGTGGGAGCACCGGCAGCTACATGTCCGGGGGTCTGTTGAACGAGGTAAGGATATATCATTGGCTGCGTGGGATATGGAGGGGGGTTTTCTCCCTGGTGCTGGAACCCTAAGTTGTCGTACTGGGGACCATTCGCCTGGAGTTAAAGAAAAAGAAAAAGTTCACCATTAATTCAGTTATAAAACTGAGGCATCAGACCAATAATGTGGGACGTTAGAGAGCTTACCTGGTTATTATTCATGGTGAAACGGGTGTCCAGTGAGAGACGTCAAATCTGGAAAGGTTTGAACTTTTTATTCCTGAAAAAAGGTCCCAGTAATGAGAACAGTTCATAACACACTTCTACTTCAACTACACAATCTATTAAAACAAACTTTTTTAAAACTGTTTCTTTGGGAATGCAAACTATATCAAACAAGAACATTAAAAGTAAAACACTTTTGTATTGGAAATTCTCTTCACTTTTCAGAATATATAAACTGATGAAAGAGCTGTTCCAAGTCTTAAAATACATATATATTAACTTACCACAGTAGGCTGACTTATTTAGAGTTCCTGAGTCCAACTACCTTAAGCGCTCCACTTCTGTCTGTCTCTCCACTCTCTCAGTCTTCTCTCTGTGTCTCTCACTAGCACTATTCCTCAAAGTACTCAACAGCCACGGCCACACCTTTTGCCATTGTGTTCTCAAGCGAACGTGCTGCGTGCCACTTGATTTGTAAAGCACTCATTAAATGACATGAGCAAATATGGGAAGGTACAGACGAAGGCCAATGCTGATAATGTCTTCCCTGAGACGATTTCAGATAAGTTGAAAAGAATAGAAGACAGCACAGAGCAGCACAAACCTGCAGTGGTTGAAAAACCCGTATTCTGGTATCCCTGAAACCTCTTCTTCTTTTTCTGGTGGAAATTTGAGTGCCAGAAATGAACCTTTCTCCTTCCTCAAAAGTCACATATTGAAGAACAAAATTACATTAGCTTCCGGTTCACTTAACAGCACTGACACCGACTAAAAATCTGTGACAGTTTCTCAAAATATTCAACTTACAGGCACAGCCAGATGAGTGATGTCAACAGTTATATTATATATTTGTACATTGAAGATGAAAAAGATTTAAGTCGGAACTGAAAAGGGTGTAATACGCGTAGTCCTTACGTTAGTGTTATTGTTGGTGCTCCTAAAGAGATGTGTTCCCTGTGTTTAATGAGTAACAGAGGAAAATAGGCAACTAGACTTAAAAATCGCCTATGGCCAAAGGACTTTTAGACCCTGTTAATATTCTACTCGACATATAAATGTGTTAACTGGCAGGAGAGGAAAGGAATGGAATATAATAGTCAGCCAGTAAGAGAGGGAAGAACATAACGTCATGTTCATGTGATGCCTGCAGAACTTTTGTTCACTTCCTAGTAGACTGCATTTAAAAGAAAGCCGGGAAAACAATAAGATTCACAAAATAAACTGACTTAACTGCAACATTGTATTCATCTAATACGAGTTAGAAGAGCACTAACTGCTATCGATCTCTTGTACTGCACCTCTTCATGACCTTTATAAGGTGGCTGTGGCTCAGTAGGTAGAGTGGGATGATGTCTGCAGACCAGAAGGTTAGCAGTCCGATGCCCAGTCCATGTCAAGTGTCCTTGAACATGAACCCAGAGTTGTGCCCAGTGCTTGGAA
The DNA here is from genome assembly GCA_005024645.1 of Planiliza haematocheilus. Taxonomy (NCBI): domain Eukaryota; kingdom Metazoa; phylum Chordata; class Actinopteri; order Mugiliformes; family Mugilidae; genus Planiliza; species Planiliza haematocheilus. The sequence goes on from SRSE01000276.1 coordinate 7,690,019, forward strand.
CTGGCTGTGTGTTTGTGTAAAGGAGTTGCTAGATCTTTGAATACCAATAGTCGAAATATACTTTAATAGGTCCAATACAGAAGTATGGTAAATGGGCTTATATTTATATACGTATTTATGTAGTGCATTTCTACCTATGGATTTACAGCATCATCGTGTTATTTTCAAACGGGAAACTAAACAGAAACTTTGCTGGAATTAATCAATTTATGGTCCTATAACAAATTCACTGTATTCTAAAACTTTTATCACATTACATTATAGTAAAAACATAAGGATAATAAATGATATAAATGAAACTAATTTAACCAAATATATTGTTAGAATGTTCAGTTTTATTTTCCAGGTTACAACATCCATTTCAGAAACTATTACATTTATCTTCCCTTTCCTTTTAACCCCACAAGGGAGTGTCTGTGTTCCACCATTATCTTTATATCAGCGTGTTTCTATTGATCTGTGTCACAAGAATCCTGAGCCAATTGTTATGAGGCAACTGAAATTATACAGATAATGTTTCAAACACTCCCTAGGATTAATGAGAGCAAGAGCAATTTCTGTGACAAGAAGTTCATTTGACATGATAATTGCCAAAGATTACAGTTATAAATCATGATAGGAGCAATAAGGTCAGGAGGTCATTCCTGCCTGTGGCCATCAAACTGTACAACTCCTCCTACTAAGTGCTGGTTTATTCTTACTTTTTTTATATGTCGTTTTATGGAGCAACAGCAACAAAACAATTTCCTTATACGATTAATAAAAGTATTCTGATAATTTTATCAGAATACTTTTGAGAATTTTATCAGAATACTTTTGATTGCAACACCAGTGTAACATGAAAAAAGAGTACTAGCAGCATCTAGTGGCTAATTTCTAAATAACCCCTAACATCATGACATCATTTTTCACTCATGTATTAAACATACCTACTGCTTACTGGAGGTCCAACCTTTACCCATTAACCCAAACCCACAGAAACGTAAAACAAAGCAGTGCTTTCATAAAAACTATTTATTTAACCATTTCAGTTTAGAGTTAAATATGAAACCTTTTTTGCACACAGGCATTTCTTCAAACAGGAGTGTTTTGAAACTGGAGTCATTCTGTCCTGAGAGCCAAGTCCTACTTGCCGTTTGATTAAGGCCACTGTCGTTGAAGTTGTAACAGATGCATTCTTCACAGGAAAAAGGAGCTTACAGATGTTTTAACCATTTGGAACAAACAGCGAGTCACACAGTTTAACATTAGCGTATCCGGAAAAGAGACTGTTTCCTATTTTTTTTTTTTTACAACTTCTGGATCACAATGGAAGAAGCTCCACCACCGCCATTGCAGATGCCTGCCAGTCCGTACTGACCTGACTTCAGGTTGTGCACCATGTGACCCACAATTCTCGCTCCAGACATCCTGACAAATGAAAGGGAAATAAGATAAACTTTATTGTGTGTCACAAGTTCCAGAAATTCATCATCGACAGGCTTATAAAAACATTTAAAAGACAAAATTATGAAAAAGACTGTTTGGATATCACATTCTAGTTTAAACACTGACTACTAGTTGACTAGTTAAAGAGCAAATGAATGCATCACAACGTGATTCAACGGCCTTCAAGTAAAAAAACACAGCTCTCTCAGTTTCTGAGATCATTGACTGACATCCCTGATTTGTTCATCTCCTAGTCTATCGGATCATTCACGGTTTCATATTTGGGACCACATTTCACAACTGGCAAAACAAAAATAGTAAAGGAAGATGCAGGGGATAAACAGAGGAAATATTTTTTGAATGATGTTTTCTAAACGTATTTTCTCTGGTCAGCTCAAGTTGAGGAATGAAGTTGCTGAAGTTGAAGTACTTTTGTTTCCTTTTCCCGTTCAGCCAGTCCCTTTCGGTTGCTTACCCAATGGGGTGTCCCAGTGACACAGCTCCCCCGTTGACGTTGACTTTGGAAGGGTCAATGTCCAGCATCTTGATGTTGGCCAGGACCACCACACTGAAGGCCTCATTGATCTCCCACATGGCGATATCATCTTTCTTCAGTCCTGCTGCATCCAGGACCTGACGGAGACATGCAGAGGAAGTCAACAACGTGATTAGAGTTCTTCATCTATTAGCACAGTTATGTGTTGAGATAGGCATCGTTATCAGTTTGAAAAAGTTATTCTCACTCCTTTGGAGTTAAACATTGGAAGTGATATGCACAATATACGCATAAAGTATAAAAAGATAAAGAAACACAAAAGTGCCAAATGATGACCTCATCCTCACCTTTGGAACGGCAAATGCAGGTGCAATGGGGAAATCAATTGGAGCGACTGCAGCATCAGCAAAGGCTACGTTTATAAAAAAATAACACATTAATTATGTAACTTAATAAAACCAGACAATTACTGAGCTTGTAAACGTGCAGTTAGAGTTTAGCTGATTATTTTACAGCCAGAGTTTATACGTCATACTGAACATGTGGTTATGGAATAAAATTTGCCTCTAGATTTCCCCCTCCCTCCAACCACTTTATTAAAATGAGCGTTTGACATAACAACACCTGTTGCGATGATCAGTTTAAAACTTGAACTCGGCCCGACAAAACGTCCATTACTTCTAACTAGCAACTGACAGCTACACTCACAAGCACAGCAAAGTGTGTGTGTGTAAAGCTTACAGACAATTCTGGCCAGTGGAGTGACATTGAGTCTCTTTGCAGCATCTGCAGTCATCAAAACCAGAGCAGCGGCTCCATCGTTCAGTGTGCTGGCATTGGCTGCTGTCACTGTGCCTGAAAACCAATCAAAGTGTACAATAAAACACAGACAGTAACATAATTGAAATATCTACCTTTAGCAACTATGACGTCAGTTAAACTGCACATTCACTTTAATAAGAAGAAAACGAGCAAAAACAGGTGTAAATAACAATATCTTTATACATTCAATACTCAATTTCCCTTTGTGTAAATGTATGATTAAATCATAACTTAAAGCAGAATATCTCAGATAATCAGTGGCTTATTATAACACTGCAAATGAAACACTCAAACAAATATTAATGGAAAGCGTATCATTACCATTCTCTTTCTGGAACACTGCCTTCAGTTTAGGAACTTTGCTGAAGTCAACCCGCCTCCACTCCTCATCCTCAGACACCACCACATCAGGTTTTCCTACAAAAGACAGATATAGATGTCTCTCTATAGATGACAAACGTCACTGGCCCGAGAGGAAGAATGCGTTGCCATCTTCATGTACCTCTCTGGGGAATGCTGACCGGTACAATCTCCTTGGCCAGCACACCAGACTCATATGCTGCTTTGCTGCGGCTGTATGAACCAATGGCATAGGCGTCCTGTTCTTCTCTGGTGATGCTGCAGGTCTTGGCTGTGTTCTCTGCACAGTTGCCCTGTTAAACAACAGTATTATGGCCCTGTAAAGGAGCTTCCCAGCAAGGCAATATACAACTAAAGGTTCACAGTTACCATGTGGAATTTGTTGTAGACATCTGTGAGTCCGTCCTTGACAATGAGATCTTCCATCCTCACTCCTCCGTAGGTTGGGGTCTCTCTGGCCATCACATACGGTACGTTGGACATGCTCTCCATGCCTCCTGCCACCATTACATCCTGAAATCACACACATAGAGATATGGCTACTACATAAAGTGACTTTTCTCATAATGCCTGTAATCCTATAATCCAAATACCTCAGCGTGTCAAAATCTGTAATATAATAAACACAGCTCGTTTTTGGTCACAATACTATTTATCTTGTCTGTGATCCGTAACATGTTACTACATATGCATTTAATGCTAACGCTACCTGGTGTCCACACATTAGACTCTGGGCTGCCATCATGATGGACTTCATTCCAGAGGCACAGACTTTGTTGATGGTTGTGGCTGGAGTGCCGAGGGTCAAGCCTGGGGAGAAAGAAATTCATTGAAAGAATTCATCTCTTGACCAATCTTCAGCTATCCTTCTGTTTATATTTCACACTGGTGTTAGGCAGCATATGCCAATGATTTTAGTGTTGGTAAAGTCTAACAGCGAGGCCTCACCTGCGCCGAGCAAGGCCTGTCTGGTGGGAGCCTGTCCTTCTCCTGCCTGAAGTACGTTGCCCATGTAGACTTCCTTTACTTCTTCAGGAGCAATACCTTAAGACAAGAAGTAAAATCGCTGTATGAACATAGCTATCTACAAATTTCACTGCGAAGAACCCCTGTATACAAATCATCCAGTCAGTGACAGTGAAATGTCTGAACCAGAGGTTGTGCTAGACTTATTCGTTGTAATGCAATTCCCTTTTGGTAGCCGTTAGCCACAGAGACATAGATATACATCTGCAAATACATTCAATGTATATATTGTATATGTCCATGGTTAGCCAAGCTCTGGTGTGTGCATCATTGTAATCGGTGTACTAGGAAATTGAATAGAGACAAGAGCCCATTAATACGGTCACTCACCACCAAATGGTCAGGCGTATGATTTGCAATATGTCAAAATGACAGATGGCCTTCAGAGTCTTCCGTTACAGTTTTAAAAAAATGACGGAAAATATTCGGTTAACGTGACCCCTGGTCTGAACATACCTGCTTTGTCTATGGCTCCCTTAATAGCAATGGAGCCCAGTTTGGTGGCTGGAACTGCAGCCAGAGTGCCTTTGAAGGAGCCCATTGGAGTACGGACTGCACTGACGATGACGACTTCCTGAAAACACGCATTAAAGTACGCACTTTAGTGTGTGCAGTGGAAACATTTGATTGCGATGAGAATGTGAGTACTTACATTGAGAGAAGGGCGAGATGTGTAGGTTCTTGACAGGTACTTGTGAGCCTACGATGGCACAGTAATAAGGTATAATAAGATAAAATAATCCTTTCATTTATCCCCCCACAGTGGAAATAAAAGGCACATTTAGAATAACTAATGCTGACAAGAGTGTATAATAATAAAATAAACTATTATTAAACTGTTATTGCCTTCAGAGTCCTCTCCTCTGCCAGAGACGTTAAGGACTCTAGTCAGAGTTAGCCCAGCACACAACAGCACAGAAGAGGTACCATGGCTACAACACACTGGTAGAACATCTGTAGCAGCTTCCCACAGTTGTTGAAGGACCTCAGCCTCCTCAGGAAATGAGCCGGCTCTGTCCTTTCTTGTAAAGCGTGAATGCGTTAGCCCAAACAAACTCCACAAAGTGTATGTGGTTAGATGCGCACTACATCATAAAGGCCCTAACACTCGTGCTACCCTCTTGCATGCTCTCTATCTGTCTGTCCATTCATTTCGGGTCCCAGAGACCCCAAAAATAGCACGAGGGTTAACCAGGTTCCTGTACTCAGATTTGATGAGTTCAACCTTCAAGTATGAACTCGACCATTCGATATTTTGGAACAGTGTACTTCATGAACTACTGGTGACATTTCTCAAACTCACAACAACACTATTGAGAACGCCCAAATACAGCTCCATGATGCTCAGATGACCTGCATGATTATGTCACCATTACTCTTCTGTCCAGCACTGCATGAAGCCTGTCCAAACGTTGTGATGAGAGTATGATGAGTTCCTAAAGGAATGACTCCAGACCAACTTTCCACCCCAAAATTTTGTGGCTGAGTGAAGTCAGGCTGTCTTCCAGGCTAGAACCGTGAGGGACTCCACCAGGCTGAGGAAGATACATAGTCAACAAGGCTAACAGAAAAACCTCTGTCAGACAGTACCTTTCTTCCCCACATAATTATCACAACTATTAATTTTCCACAGCTAATCTAGTGCCTGTACGTAGAGTCTTTCTTATCAAGTCTACAACGTTTTGAATCAAATGATCCAAGATTTCACGTCTAGTTATTAGCATGAAATACAGTATGTTAGCCATGCTGCAATGGCACAGATTGATGCTTATTATGGTTCCAGTTAGCTAGCTACCGTTGTTATTGTTGTTAGCTTCTTTCTTATTTTACTGAGAAGACGAGGCCAGTGATATGAACACGCTTATCTAAGCACCCCGAACCACATGCCGTGGTCACCAGGTGTTCTCAGGCTGCTGTCTTACTTACTTTAGCCAAGGACGCTGCACAAACACCAAAAGGTTAGCAGAGCAGCTCCAACATAACCAGGGCCTCGCGTGGCTAGTCTGTTGCTAAATGTAGCATTCCTAGCGACACATACAAATATCCCAGACCAACTCAAACGCATTATTTGACGCGCCTTCACTTACCAGGCGTTTACAGACTCGAGCGTTCATGGTTAGGAGTGCATTGGATGACATTTTGGAGGGGGAGACAGGACTCACACACAGACTCACTTCACCTTCAGCACAGCTGAGGGGTAAATACGTCAACCAATCACAGTGAGAGGTGTGTTACATGACGTAATCATTCGCGGGGCATGATGGTTATTGAAGTTTTAACAATGAAACGATGTTCACTAAAAGATAACAGTCCAACATTGAAATTTATATTTTATTTGCTGCTTTAACATTTGAATTCGAGATGTTTTGAAGCACGGCGTATGGATTTATGCAAAAAACGCAAAAAAAAGACACTTTTTCACAAGTGTAGCTGACGTTGACATAATTATTCAGCTATCCAATATAAAACAGGTGAAAATTATCCATTTGATTGGATGAATGAAAGCTATATCACCTTCAGTTAAACTTTAAAATAAACTAGCTTTGTTTGCATGGAAGGAATGACTTTTGCACTGTTAAAGCAGCTTATATGAGCCAGAAGAGAGTTATCAACCAACACTTTATTTTCTGAGTCTTTCTGAGTCTTTTAGATGCTTGTATTTGTTCTCCGTGGGGTCTTGATTTTTTTCCACTCTCTGTGCTTTCACGTCATTGTTTTTGTCCATATCATACTACTACTATCACCATACAACCCCCGGGATAGAACAAATAGTCTTTATGTCAAAACCCTGAAAAATAATAACACTAATTTTATTATTTTAGCCCATGTCAAGCAATGATACATGCATTGATTTGTAATCTGTAATCTGGTAATCATGCTCACCAACCTTATTCCAGAAGATGGCAGTATGATTCTGCCACCAGCTGAAGAAAAAGCTGAGACAAGCGGTTTCATTTCCTAAACCATTACAAAGCAATTTTGGTTATTTCGTCCACAGAGGTCTTATTATTCATGTGACTCATGAAGATTTTTAGCAACCCTAATCCTCTTTAAATCTGATTCATGTGTCATATTATCACATTACAGTATGTGATTAGTCACAAAGCCCCATTTGAACTTAACCTACTTACGAAGGCATTGCTCACATTCTGAAATGTAAATGTACATATTTGGACTAAATCAAAAGGTAACCTTCAAAGAACATAACTTGATGTCAGTACAGTTTTCGAAGTACCCCTATGATAAATTTGCCTTTAGACAGTTCAGTCAAGTTAGTTTCCTGCAGCTCCTGACTAAACTCAAAGGGTTGTATTCCAAAAGTGACAGATTTAAGCATCACTGGAAGCATCTGTAGAACTGCTTCTCTTAGTTACTTGCATTAGCCCTTATTTAATAACACATTTAACGCACATAACACATAACGTCACATTAATCAGTTGCATTTAATAATTTCCTTAAAATACTTTACCAACATATATCATTGTAAACTTTACTACAAACACTGTATATCTAGTATAGTATCACTAAATTTAAACATTTTAGCTGGTTAGGTACCCACAGTAGTTGCATAACTTTGTCAAACTTGTGTGTCCTGTCCAAAGGTTCTCCAAATAACGAAGAGGTGGACATTGAAGTTATAACACATCCACATCAAGATCACCACACCTAGCTTAGCGGTGTATGCAAACGCTAAGAGGTGAAACTAAGCGCTAAAAGGTGTTTCTGTCACTTCACGAGTGAGAAACTATGAGATATCATGATATCTGTACAGCTGTATTAACCAACTGGCTAACCCTATCAGGTTAGATGGTTAATAGACAAGTTCTCCATTACAACCTTAGATGGCTAAATTTGGCTAACAGGTATGACACATGAGAACATGCCAAGAAATAATAACTCAGCTGTGGTACATATATCTGTCATTATGTTCATTGAGCCTGTCAAATTAGATGAACTGAAATGGAAATAGCTATACTTAGCAGAAATCACCTTGTCACAGCGTAAAATTGGATGTTTTCTTGATGTGAAGTAATGAACTCAGCATTATCCCCAAAGTAAGTCTACAGAGACTGATTACATTTTACAGACTTTACATTTGAGTCTGGGTGTTCTCTCTCTCTCTCTCTCTCTCTCTCTCTGTGTGTCTTTGAGGTTGTTCTTTAGATCCAGAAATATAAGCCAGCCACTAATTACAGTTCCACTGGGAAAAGAAAAGGGATGAATGCATTAAACATTGTAACAATAGTGGAACATGGATAATAGACACACAAAACTAAAGGGTAGGACTAACTTTAGTGAAATTAAAGAATAAAAGAAACACACGGTGGATTTGGTGATGAGTGCATGGGTGTCTGACGCATCGGGTAAGGGACTTTCTGGCATCAGCACAGTCATGACAGACGTTGGGACGATGTTAAAGTGTTGACCCTGTACATCGCATACATTTACATACACCCTCTCATACAGGATAAAGTATTTTAAGTCATTTTTGTCTGAGTTTTAAATGCTTTAAAAATATTTGTTGTTATAATAATTGTTTGTAAATTGCAGTGAAAAGTTGCAGTAAGACAGTTTTAAAGGATAGACCCCTGCTTTGTTGTATATGTTGTTCTGTGTTTCTTTAGCAACCCATCCACTCATAGTTCAGCAGAGTACGACGCACTCGTCTTTGTTCATAGTGGTACTCTTTTTGTCTGAACCCATGTGAAAAGTACAGGTAACCTGAAAAGGCGAGATATATCATTAGTATCATTACAAACAGGATCATAATGCAGTGGCAGGGGGACTATCTTTAGACTGTGACTTACCTCTTTTCTCAAAAGCTGCATCTACTTGGTAGTCAATCCCGGGAAATTCCCTATGGATGAACTTTGGATACCCGACATCCATTCTGCCCCTCCTTTCATTGTAACTGTGTGAATAACATCAGGAAGAGTGTTAATCAACACACAGTCTCTGTCTATATCTGGACTGTGTTAGTATTTCCTCATTACTCACCTCCAGTATCTGTTCTTTACAAAGAAAAGGGTTCTGCTTGTAAATGGCACGTGAACAGCAGCATGTACCTTGGTGACCGATGCAGGGAAGCCAAAGTCGCTGAGAGGTTTGGGATAACCGGGTAGGACAGTGTTTTCTGTCACAGCCCAGTAATGGTTCCCTGGTGTCAAAAGGTTGAGTTACGTTTGTTACCACTCCCAGCATTTCTATGGACAGTTAACAAAGTTAATGTTATACCTTCGAAGAAAATGACAGTGTGCTGTTTCTTAATCTCATAAGCAGCATCAACTTTGTTGATTCCAGGCCAGACAGATTGTATTGTCTTCATAATGATGCTATCCCTATGGCTCCTCTTCCAGAAATATCTAAGAAAGAAAGAAAAATCAGTGGTCACATACAACATTGATCTTATCGAAATAATAGCTCTGACAAATGAAGTTGCATGTTTCTGACAACGTTCAAGTGACTAAATAATAGTGCATAAAAAATATGCATAACAGTCTGACCCATCTTTAAAGAAGTAAAGATCCCCTTTAATGGAGGTTGCAGCATCAAAGCTCAACTTTGTGTTGCACTTGTCTGGAGGAGGTCCAGGCTCTGATTGATCAGATTTTACTCTGACTCCTTTGGGAGGCAAAAGACAGAAATGACAGGAGAGGCACAACAGGAGAGTTTGTCACTGCATTTGTGATCTTTCTTCTGTTTCTGAAATACAATGTTGCAGCTTGTGAACTAATCAAGCTCTCACCATAGATAGCTTGTATTCCCTCTCTGTCATCATCTGGGAGCGTGTACCCCTCTGTGTCCACATACTTGTAGACAGGATGCATCAGAGCCGTCTCGTCATCGGAGTGGGCTAATCCCAGAGCGTGGCCAAACTCATGAGCTGCCACCAAGAACAGGTTGGCTCCTGTATACACATACTGATAAAATTACTGCAGGCACATAACCAGCTACTGTAGTGTTACATTACCAATAATGTTAGTCTTCACCTGCTGAGGTTAGAGTCCAGTCTTCGTCTTCATCAAAATGGGTATCACCTCCGAGGTCTTCTCCAGGGGCAAATGCATGTGCCAAGACCCCATCTTTCCCATCGAATGGAGAAAAATCACCATGGTCTGGTTTGTAGAGTAGAAGAGCAAAGTTAGCACAAAACCTAATATTTCAAAGGCCCTGAAGGGACAACATTACCTCGAGCCTTGAATTTGATCATAATGTCAGCGGTGCCACTGTCAATTTGCTTGAAATCCAGCAGAGCGACATCACTGTAGAGTTTCAGAGCCTTGGCTAAGGTGGCATCCACATCGCTTCGACTCAAGTCTGCTGTGTAGTCTGATATCCTGTTACAGAGTGAAAATAGTTTGCTCTGTGGTTGGATGAACTTTATACTGAAGCTCAGTGCTCTCTGTTGGTGCTCTTTGTGTGATTCTCGTACCTGTATGTGACCACAGTCTTGTCCCACTTCAGTCGGCCATCGAAGAGGCCGTATCTGTTGACATCTGTGAAACCACAGCGGGGACGAGACATCACTTCCAGTGTCTTGGAGTCCAACTGCCCCGTCACCTCCAGCCCAAAAAACGTCTGCATTTTTCTGAGGCTGCTTTCGAAAGACACTAGAGAGCTGCGCTGCATAACTCTGGAGGCACTGACGCCTGTATCAGTATAAAACTGAGACAAATACTTCTGGAGAAGGAAAACAAAAATAAACAGATTTTAGGTTTAGTTGTAGCCAGGCCAAATCTAAAATCTCAGACTCTGGTAACAGGCCATTGTGGGCCAAGTTTCAGCCTATACAGAGAAAAAAAAAGCATGCACCTGGATAGTCCTCCAACCAGTCAGAGCCATTTTATTGTAAACAAATTTAACTCTGCGGTGCTAAAATGATGAGTGGCTACATTTCTGTTACTCTTCTTTCCATTAAACCTGCTCAAGGTTTGACTGGCCCGACAGACCGTTGCTAGGTCATAATCAGTTCCCAATTGCTTGACTCCAGACCAACTTCACAACAAAAATGCTGTGGGTGGGGGAGGAGGAGGGCCTGGCTTTAAGGCTAATTTCAAGCTTGCAACTGTAATGCAATGAATGCAAAGTAAAAATCATCACGAAATCAGACACATATATGACTATTGGTGGACCATTCATGATATTAACATATTTACATTCACCAACTGTCTGTTTCCATAATAAAACAAATTTCACATTGTGACTTTGCTAAGCTGGTTAGCTTTCACAGATGGGGAAATGTGCAGAAGTGAAATCATAGACTCTAACAGTAGTGTGAGTTCGTTTTGTTGCATAGTAAATAGATACATCGGCTGCTGTTCTGTTGGATTTCTGTCAAAACAGATGCCCAAGAGCCATTTGTTGCCTCCTGGATTCTGGCATTACAGAATGCCAAGTCGCCCGTTCTTACTATAACCGCAGGTGTTACCACACTGAGGGGATTCACTTCCAGAATAATCACATTCTAAAATACTTCAATTGCTTCCTCTGACTATTTTAGACCATGACTGAAGCCAGGAGATAAAATCACTCGATCAAATATATACTCAATATATACTCAATATATCTGAAAATACACTATACACTATTTTAGAAGAAAATATACATAATTGTATAGTTATCTTCACAATATGCAGACATATGGTACTTTTTATATCCCATGTTATATGCCAACAGTATTTTAAACCCTACTTTAAAGTTTTTTTTATTGCTGCGACACAGTTGGTCAGCGATCAAAATATCCCTGCAAAATCCTGAGAAAAGTCAATGCATTTTGGCATTGATATTCATACACTGAAAAGTAGCAGATATCACAGGATATTATAACCAAGTAAGCTAACACAGCACACAGAGAAATATGTTAACGTTCATATTTACCCGGGCTGTTAAGAGCTCCTCTTGGCTGGGTGAAGTGGCGGGCAGAGCTCCACAGAGTGCTACAACAACCGCCACAGTCACAGTTTTGAGAGCGGTTTCCATGATTCCCTTTTTATTTCAAAGAAGGAGAAACTCCAGACACCTAAGCTATTCTTTATCTCGGATTCTGTTTCAGCTGGTCGTAATGAACCAGCTGGTTATTTCCTGAAACATTCAGTCTCAGTGTAGATTCTCTTGGATGGAAGATGGAAGAGCAGGGCAAGATGCCTGACTGGGCAACAAAACATTCCTGCAAGTGTCTGAACAGGCCCATTCGGAACAACACAAGAGACATAATGGCTGTAGTGATAAGAAGGTGGGGCTGGTGTGGAGGGCGAGATGAGGTTGATAGCTGATATATGGTAGATCAGACAGGAACACTTTGGATTTTGCCATTAATAGACAACATCATGTGCTTTCTGTGGACAGTCTGCTAATTGTAGTGGTTAGATTACTCATCACCAAATGGGGAAAGCCCCATTCAGTTCTTTTATTTGGTAGCTATTAGTAACTGTCAATGTGAATGTAGTCCAATCTGTGTAAAGATGTGTGTCATGGCATGTGGTTGGCCAGCTCCTTTTGGATGATATTTTGGGGGTTAACAAGGGATCAAAACACTCGTTCGAAATGAAAAATGATGTGTGAAGAACGTCTGAATACATCAGCCAACTACTGGCGCTATAGAACTAGTCAGAAACGTGAAGAAAGGTAAAGACTCCTGTAGCGCTTGTCATAAATGAAACAACTTTATTAGACAGACATGTTTCGTGGTCAATGTCAAATAAAATGTATATAATAAATAAAAATGATACAAAAACACAAAATATTTGATTACTTCTTCACGTGGTACATAAATGGCATAGTTGGAAAATGGAAATCAGTAAAAGGAACCCGGTGGAGAATGAAAAATAATCTAAATATGACTGACTTAAATATTGATCTATAACGTTTAGAAATGTTGAATTTAACACTGTAGTACGTACATTCTTCTTTTAGGGGCATGGCTACATAAATTCAAAATCAGCTGGTCTAGAAGTTCGTGCAGCGCAGGAAGTAGCTGTTCCTGAGCACACGGTACAGCCTCCCAGTCCTCAGGCTGTACTCAAACACGTAGGGTCCGCTGTAGAGGTAAGTAAAACCTGCAGGAAAGAAACTCCATATTAGTTTCTGGCTTCTTACAGAAAAACAATTTTACAGTTACGGCTCTCTTCAGTTGACTGATATCACTCCATCACAGCTATCCGTCACCTGGCTTTACGTAACATAAATTAATCATTTATGTCAAACTATGGATGACCCACGACATGCAAAGGAATGAATCTGCAACAAACTGACGAGCAAACACAACATCAGCGCCTTGAGCTTGCGAATGACAATGAGCTGAATGATATGCTTGATAAAATGTCTCTTCAGGGATTCTGGATCAAAGTCAAGGGTAACTATCTTGAGATGGGAATGAGAGCGCTGAAGACAAGGCTTCCATTTCCACCATGACCTCTGCCAAGAAAACTAAACTGAGGAATAGAGCTGACATAATGAACAGACTTTGCTCTTTGCCAGGACATGAAATAATTAACCACTTATCATGTAAAACCACAGCCCTTAACAGGGATTATCTCATAGTCAATGGCCCATGTCAAAGTAAACACAGGCATTTCATCACATTCTTAACTCTTAAACTACTATTATGGAGGAAACAAAGCTGTGAGACAAAAGCCACAAGAACCTGCACGCCATCGCTGTAATGATGATGTTATTACAGACTGGCTGTTTTTCCTGTTTCTAGTTTTTGCTGGCAGGCTATTAGTTGTGGGTTCATGTAATGTAAAATGTAAATGTAATGTAAAAATATAAAATTCAAAAATGCAAAAAAATAAAAATAAAAATGGAAGGTGGATGATTACTCACCTCTGTTCTGGAAAGCTGCTGTCACCTTGTCGGTCAGGCCTGGAAAGGTCTGATCAACCCGTTTGGGGAATCCCCGGTCCATAGTCCTTCTACCCTCATCATAGCTGAAGAAAAACACAATAAATACATAGAATCAGCAAATGAACAAAGAACATGCACTTAATCTGAGAACAGAGATGACTATTTATAATATGACCTAACCTGTAGTAATAGTTGTCGACAAAGAACAGAGTTTTGCCGGAATCGGCATCATGGAGAGCAGCATCAATTTTCCTCACAAATCTTGGGAGACCAAAGGTGGTCAGTCTTTTAGGATAGCCCTGAACAGGGGTATAGCCACTGAAGGCCCACACTTTACGGTCTGTAGACAAAAGATTGTAACATGCAACTTAGTTTAAATGATAAATGGCATAAATGCTTTGGATCAACAGGAGGAACATGTACCTTTGAAGAGAAAGACTTTGTCCGACTGGTGGCTCTCATAAGCAGCATCAATGTTGACAGGGGCACTGGGCCAGAAGTTTGTGATGAGAGCTTGCTGAGGTGTCCTGCTCTGAGGGTAGCTGCGCCAGAAGAAGCTGCGAAAACACAGGGAAACAGTCTTACAGTACCTGGGACAGGAAGCCAATCCTAATCCTAATTAGACTTTAGCTATATATTTTAAAGAAATCTGCTGTGCATCTATGATACCTGTCCTTGAAGAAGAGCATCTCTCCTCGAAGGGTGGCTACAGCATCCAACACCATAGTTGAATCACAGGCATCAGGAGTGGTGGGGGGTTGGGGTTCAACCACTGAAGGATCCTTAGAAGGGTTTGCACCTGGAGATTAAAGAAAATATCTTTATAGATAGTATCGCAAGGCAACAAAACCCCTAATAACAACATGGAAGTAATGATCAAGCACTGATCCAGAACCTCTAGCTTACCATACAGGGACTGGATGCCGTTTACATCATCCCGGGGCAGAACAAAGGTGTCAGGGTTTCTGTATGAGTACACAGGGTACATGAGAGCACCGCGATCATCGGAGTGAGACAAGCCCAGAGAGTGGCCAAACTCATGGGCGGCGACTATGAAGAGGACGTAGCCTAAAGCAGGGAAAGCAGAGTAATGGATCAGTTACAGCCCCGCTAGAGTAGATGAGGAATAAAGTAAAAGAACATGCCATGTTCTGTAAAAAATAACAAACTTACCTGAGCTTGAGCGGAAAGTAAATTTCTCATCGTCATCAAAATGGGCATCTCCTCCGATACCAGGAGAAGGAGCGAAGGCATGGGCAAGAGTATTACCAGGGCCATCAAAGGGGTAATAATCACCATGGGCTGTAAGCAAGACAACATTTTAAACTAAACATACAAAAACATTCCATACATGTGCAATAAATATTTTCCTGCAATTGTCTGTCCAAGGGAGATCTTATTGCTTTAGTTGCACACGACACAGATGTATATCTTATAGCCACCAGTCTGTGACAAAATAAACGCAGACATTTCAGCACATTCTTAACTCTTAATGTACTGTAAAAGAAACAAAGCTCTGGTACAGCAGCTGCAAGAACTTGCACGGCATCAGTGGACTGATGGTGCTTTGGTTGTGTGGAGGGAGCATTATGTAACCATACCGTAACTATACAAACAGCCCACTAAAGGCCAATCCGGAGGATTAACATTAGAACATTCGGCTATCAATTCATACTGCGCATTGTACTCACATCGGCGACCAAAGGAGATCATGATGTCGGCGATGCCGCTGTAGATCCTTGTGAATCTCAGAGGAGTGACTTTGGCCCAAACCTGCAGAGCTTTCTCAATGGAGTCGTCAACCTCTGCCCGAGACATGTCCGGTGTGTAGTTCTCGATCCTGTAGAACAGAAAATTACAACTCAATGATTAACCACATGAAATGCCTGTAATAGTACGCTTGTGTCACATTCTCTCTTCAGATCATTCACCTGTACGTCAGGCTGTTTTTGTCCCACTTAGGGCTGTTTCCAAAAGTGGAGAAACGAGCAATCTTTCCGTCTGGAACACCGCAGCGGGGCTTCTTCATCATGGCCAAGGTGTCGGCATCCAGAGTCCCTGTGATCTGGAGACCAAAGAACCTCTGCATCTCACTCAGCTTCCTGCTCACCGGGCTGATCCCCCGTCTCACCGATGGACCACTCTCCTGCGTTAGGTTGAAAAATCTCTTCAGGTAGCCCTGTGAACAAAGATGAGTCGAGGTAAGATTATTAGTATCTGTAAAACACTGAGCAGATGAGACAAGTCAGACACATGAAGGTAAAGGTGAAGACACATACCTCTGCAAAACTTTCATCCTGGACGGTGGTACCCGACGCAGGCAGACAGCAACCTGCAGCAGCCAGGCTCAGTAGAATGCACACAGCGAAAGACCTCATCCTTCTATGTTGATTTTGACTTGTGTATGTGCACTGGGGTCAGCTGTTATATAGGCTGAGTAGTGGAAGTGTGGGGGAGTGGGCGTGTTGAGCAACTGCCTAATTTGGACCTGTGACTCAAGGACTTCTCCATTTATGGATGACACGATAAGAAGATCAGTTAAGGAAAAAATCCCCAAAGAAGCCTGTAATTACGACTAAATGACACATGACATTTACATGCAGATTCTGCAGATTTTAAACGCAACTATTACTAACCAGAGTTCTAAATTAAGTGATGTAGACGGAAGGCAACGGGGATTCTCAGTATTGAGTATATAGTTGTATCAGAAGTCATTCATTTTCTTTGTCAGTACTGTATATTAATTCACACATCTAGGTAATTTAAAATGAGAATATCTTAAGAAAATATCCGTTGCTTAAGGTAGAGTGTTACGAAAACAGGCATCTTTAGTCATGGACTCTCCAGCCCTCAGGCTACTGTTTCTGCTAAGAAAGAAATGTACTTTGTGAGCAGACAAGTTGTGTCACGTCGTGAACAAAAGCCCTGTTGAATGTCTTCTTGGACCTGAAGTCTGTATATTTCCACAATGGTCTTTACTCATCAGACATCAATATCACAATTGGTTTGCCCGTAAATACCTTGCCTAACATATGGGTGGTTGCTCCACTGAAAAAAAAAAGGAAAAGAAAGAAACAAAGAAATAAAGAAACATGTTTTTAGAGAAACTGTGGGTGGCTGTTACTCACTTGTTTTTTATAAATCTGTAATTCAAATGTACTTATTTGTCTGTCTCCACAGACAAATAAGTACATAAGCAGTTTTACATAATTTCCTGTGACAATGTTAACAGTGGACACTTTGAGGAGTTTTCTTTAGTCAGCTTATATCATATTTAAATCAATTTACTGTGCACACAGCCATATGGATGCAATGGTTGGAATACAGAAAAACCTAATTAGATTCTTTATTTGATATGAAAGTGAAAAACAAAGACTTTTCTTGAGACAAATGTTAAAGATTCCTCTGCTGCACATTATTACGCATTTGTGTTGTCTACTTTTGCCTTTTTAAAGAGACACTTAACAGTTCTTTTCACATTTCATATACTCAATACATACTAACTTCTCAGTTCATCATTTGTTTCAGATGACTAAGAGAGCAGTTGATTCAACTGAGTTTTCATTTTGAAGGCTGTGGTTTGTAGTACTATTGGCTGGTATTGTGTTGTGCTGGCACCCATTGCAATTATTTTGACAACCGCAGGACTTGGCACGCAACTGTACACATCAGGTAAAAACAGATGATATCTGTTGTGTCAGCATATGTCTGGGCATATCTATTTATAGGTCATCATTACAACATACAGTATATTACATATTCCTGAGTCACACAGTGTATCATCAGACGTCATACAGACCAGATGTCGGGAAGGATGTCAAACACAATGAATTCTCTGCCCACGCAGGATTTATTTATTTTTGTTCCAGACATGCCACACATTTATCCATAGGTAGTTTTTCATGATACAGGACCAGTCTTTAATGGGGAACTACAGTTTTTTACAACCTGGACCTTATTTCTGGCATAAAATACGATAGTTTACTCACCCATATAACTTGTAATGTTTAGATCCACTTATATCCATATAGTGGGAGTGACTGGGGCACCGAAACGCTTTAAGTAACGCATTATCTGTCACAAAACCTGTTTATTTCACCAATATTTTGTTATGATACACTAGTGTTATTCCCCGTCGAGTCAGGAGTTACCTGTTATCATCCTCCGGGGCCTGTAGATTGACCTACTAACCTCCTGGATGATGTAATCTCTGGTATGTGTACTGGTACTGTAGGTGTTTCATTGTTTTTAGTGTGCCTCTGAAAAGAAACATACCTGTTATGTTGCAAAAAGAAATGGGTCCAGAATCAGAAAACCATATAAAAATGATATATAAAAATGGTCTTAACATGGAAATTTCACAAAGCAGATGTTGTAAATGGTAAATGGTAAATGGCCTTGCTTTTATATAGCGCTTTTCTACCTATTGGTGCTCAAAGCGCTTTTACAGTCAGAGACACATCTACCCATTCACTCACACAAGCACGCACACATTCACACACCAGTGCCACGCACTGGGAGCAACTGGGGGTTCAGTGTCTTGCTCAAGGACACTTCGACATGTGGCACATTCCGGGGATCGAACCGCTAACCCTCTGGTTCGTGAACAACCCGCTCTACCTACTGTCTCCATCTTGTATTTACAGGCATAGACTGAGATAAAATGCTTACCTTTAGACTTGTACTAAATGGGGGAAAAACATGACCTTGTTTAAAACGTTGCCAAAATTAGATGCTGATTCAATGCCGGTGAAATATTACTTGCACATCTGCTGAGTAAAGGTAAACAACACCAACAGCTTCTCTCTGTTTTATTTATTTTTATTTTTCAGTGGAGCAACCGCCCACGTGCTAGTCATGGTATTTACAGGAAGACCAGTTGTGATCATTACAGATTTGTGTTGTCTACATTTGCCTTTTTCAAAGAGACACTAAACAATCCTTTTCACATTTTGTATACTGAATATATCCTCACTTCTCAGTTAAATAGGTATATATCACTGTAAATAGGTACAGTGTACCCATTTAACTGAGAAGTGAGGATATATTCAGTATACAAAATGTGCATTGATTAGTGTACCAGGTACACTATGGAAAATCAATGCTTTCTAATATAACAGCACTGTACTAAATTTCCATGACAGTTAACTATCATGGTTTGTAATACTATTGGATGGTACTGTGTTGTGCTGGCATCTGTAGTCTGACAACTTATTAACAAAAAAAAAAGAGTGTTTAATTCAATCCAGTTTAAAAGAACCACAAACTACATCCTTTAAAATTACTATCCAGTCAGCTTATAATTTTCTTGATGCTGTTTCAACACATAGTAAAGTTAAATATTCGAACAGTCATAAAAGAGGATATAGTGCAGGACTTGGCACGCAAATGTACACATCAATCATATGGTAAAACGTGATAACTTCTGCTGTGTCAGCAGAAATGATCAAATTATCATGTGTCATTACAACGTTATTTTACAGTTTATTACACTTTGTAGAATGACACATTTTATCATCAGGCTGCATACAGAACAGCTGTCAGCTAGAACGTTACACACTATGAATTCTCTGCAAGCATAGCATTTATTTATTTTTGTTTCATAATTGCTACAAATGTATTCAAAAGTAGTTTTGAATAATACAAGACCAGCCTTTAATGTCATTCTTTATACATACATTGAATCCGTTTTCTGCTGTACACAATGATGTGGTACTAAAAAGAAACATACCTGTTATTTTGCTGGGTCCAGAATGAGATAACCACCTAAGAAAGATGTATAATAGCTGGCTACCATATTCAGACATAAATATTGTAAACTCAGTTTCTTTTAATGTCTGGATTTACATTGTATTAGCATTAATTGTATTAGTAGGGGTTGTAGTAAAAATTCTCACAACTAAAAATACAGTTGGAGCCATGCAACTTTCGCAAAGCAGATGCTGCATAAACTAATAAAATAAAATTAAAAATGTGATAAAATTGAGGTTTCCATTTCCTTTATCAACTGCTCATTGTCACCAACTTGTATTTACAGGCATAAATTAGACTGACTTTATTTAAAGTATTGCCAAAATTAGATTCTGCTTCAGTGGCGGTGGGATATTACTCGCACATCTGCTGCACTTGAGTGACCAACCTTAACACAACTCCTGAGCTTTTTGTGTCATGTGAGTTTTAAGAAAATCAAGCTTCAGTAAATGGGCTTTACTGCCTTTTGTTGCTATTGTTCCTGTAATGCAATTCTGCATTGATTACATTTCACAAAGGCTGTTTATCTATGAGAATTACAAAAGAAAAATAATGTGACTTTTTGTCCTTTGGAAAAGCTTTTTCTGTCTGTGAGTCAGACTTCTTTTTGGGATACACATTGGACTCAGGTTCAGACTGCAGTAAACTGGGGGTGGCTTGTACCAGCCATGTTTTTGGGGTCATTTTGGAGTCTTCTTAAAGTTAGGTTTAGGTGTCCATCAAATTAATCAGCAAAGCTGACCTCAGCACTGCTTGTGATGGAAATAAAGTGATCGATGGGACCTCAATTCACTGCAATTTAATACATGCAAATGCTCATAAATTAAGCTCAAAAGGAAAAAGGAATGAATATTGAGAGAGAGATTTACAGCATTGTTCGACAAGTTAACCTTAACACTGTAAATCTCTACTTAGTCGTGAGGGCTATGGCCAGAGTTGTTCTCATTACAAGGTTTGAGAGCAGAAAGTTAGCCACATAAACCAACATTATTCATTTTCTGTAACTGCTTGTCCTCTGAAGGGTACCACTAATTATAAACTAAATCCAACCATATCCCAGTAACTACTTTTTTGCCCCCAAATCATGTAATACACATATAATATGTATAGAATATTATTTGGTGTCGTTTTATGTCACATAACTGAGACTTTTTTCCCCCAGATTTCTGTTGAAGAAAAATGGCAGAGTTACCAATTCTAACATACTGTAGTAGCGTAACCAAAAAACAAAACAAAGGTAAACGTGTTAAATCAGAATAGCAGTTTATTTAGTCTCTTCTTCATTTTCTTCTCATTCATAAATACATTCAGATGCATAGTTACAGAGGTGTGCAAACCAGTGAACACATGAAATTGTAACATGACATGCTATGCTAACATTCAATTTCACTTAATTAAAGACAAAAATAGAACAGCAATGTCAATGATTAAAGAACAAGCATAAATAAAATACGTTAAAACATTTAAGTTAAATTAATTTAAACAGGCAGTGGCCAGCATCACAGAATGACTTTTCAGGGTATGTATCCAGACATACCTGTAACAATGTAACAATATAATTAGATATCATAAAATGCATTTGCACACTATCGACTATGGACGTATTTTAAATGTGCCTTCATTGCAATTAAGAGCATCTCTGTAAACAAGCTGGCTGGTCGGCTGCTCTAGTAGTTAGTGCAGGACAGGAAGTAGCTGTTCCTCAGCACACGGAACAGCCTGCCAGACCTCAGGCTGTACTCGAACACGTAGGGCCCGCTGTAGAGGTAAGTAAAACCTGCAGGGCATCGATATTACATATTAGTTTCTGTTCTTAAAGGGTTTTAAAATTTCTGTAAAAATAAATTTAAGTAATTTTGAATGCTTGAACAACACACTTACCTCTGTGCTGCAAGGCCGCTGTCACGCTCCTGGACATGCCAAAGAATTTCTCATCCACCTGTTTGGGGAATCCTGCATCCATAGTCTTTCTTGCCTCATCATAACTGAAAACAAAAAATAGACACATTATTGAAACTGACTCACAATTTGTAATGTATTTTGCCAAAATACAGCTGTAATCTCAGTTGAACTGATTCATCTCATTTTAACACACCTGTAGTATTCTCTGCCAGAAAAGAAAAGTGTCTTTCTAGATTCTGGATCATAGAGGGCTGCGTCCACTTTAGTCACATGTTGGGGCAGACCAAAACTGGAAATTGACTTGGGATAGCCACGCACAAGATCGTAACCTCTGAAAGCCCACACGTTGCGTCCTGTAGAGAGGTGAAAAGACTGGTTTGAATCTATTTAAAGGTCAACAGCGTAGACAGGAATATCGTGTAAAGTTAGGTGGACACAGAGAACACATACCTTTAAAGAGTAAGACGCTGTCCAGCTCGTAGCTCTCATAAGCAGCATCAATGTTGACAGGGGCGCTAGGCCAGAAGTTTGTGATGAGAGTCTGCTGGGGTGTATTGCTCTGAGGGTAGCTACGCCAGAAGAAGCTGAGACCACACACAAAAGAATGTAAATTAGTTCAGAAGCCTGTTTTAGCCTGAAGAAAAACATTCATAAGAGGCTGAACTGAGCATTCAGCACTCCCCATACCTGTCCTTGAAGAAGAGCATCTCTCCTCGCAGGGTGGCAACAGCATCCAAGACCATGGCTGAATCACAGGCATCAGGAGTGGTGGGGGCTGTAGGTCCAGGCTGAACGGGATCCTCGTTTGGACCTGGAGGTTACATAAAATGAATGTCACATTGCAGCAACATTGTGTTCTGCATATAATCTGGTCATGGGCTGTTTGTTCAAAAGGAGGAATAGTGCAGTTCTCAGTACTTACCATACAGGGACTGGATGCCGTTTACATCGTCCCGGGGCAGAACAAAGGTGTCAGGGTTTCTGTATGAGTACACAGGGTACATGAGAGCACCGGGATCGTCGGAGTGAGACAAGCCCAGAGAGTGGCCAAACTCATGGGCGGCGACCATGAAGAGGACGTAGCCTAAAGCAGGGAAAGCAGAGTGATGGATCAGTTACAGCCGCTCTAGAGTAGATGAGGAATTAAAAGAACATGCCATGTTCTGTAAAAAATAACAAACTTACCTGAGTTTGAGCGGAAAGTAAATGTCTCGTCCTCATCGAAATGGGCATCTCCTCCAATACCAGGAGCAGGAGCGAAGGCATGGGCAAGAGTACCGTCAGGGCCATCAAAGGGGTAAAAATCACCATGGGCTGTAAGCAAGAACATAGTCTCGTTAAGCTATGTCAACCACATAGAGACACAAGCCTTTAACTACACTGGGTTTTCCAAATGCATCTCACCACACTGACTGATAAATCACTCTGACTGTTCATAAGATACTGCTACGAATAAAATTCTGATCATACATAGTGGTATAACTGGAACTTAGTTTGTACTCACATTGGCGACCAAAGGAGATCATGATGTCGGCGATGCCGCTGTAGATCCTTGTGAATCTCAGAGGAGTGACTTTGGCCCAAACCTGCAGAGCTTTCTCAATGGAGTCATCAACCTCTGCCTGGGACATGTCCGGTGTGTAGTTCTCGATCCTGTAGAACAGAAAATTACAACTCAATGATTAACCACATGAAATGCCCGTAATAGTAAGCTTCTCTCGCACTCTCTCTTCAGATCATTCACCTGTACGTCAGGCTGTTTTTGTCCCACTTGAGGTTGTTTCCAAAAGTGGAGAACTCAGCAATATTTCCATCTGGAACACCGCAGCGTGGCTTTTTCATCATGGCCAAGGTGTCGGCATCCAGAGTCCCTGTGATCTGGAGACCAAAGAACCTCTGCATCTCACTCAGCTTCCTGCTCACCGGGCTGATCCCCCGTCTCACAGCTGGACCAGTCTCCTCCGTCAGGTTGAAAAATTTCTTCAGGTAGCCCTGTAGATGAAAAAAGGAGTTAGAGCACTGCAGATCACAATCTTCCGAATATATGCATGAGAAGGCAAATCAAGCAAACATACCTTTGCAAAATGTTCATCCTGCACAGTAACTGGCAATACTGGCTTGCAGTAAGCTGAGACCACCAGGGTCAGTAGAACAGTCAGGCTGAAAGTCTTCATGTTTGCTTGTCGAATGCAACTTGTGTCTTGGCCATGGAGGCAGCCGTTATTTATGCTGGCACTTGGGCGTGTTGAGCAAATACCTGCTTGAGTCAGTGACTCAGGAAATATTCCTTTTATGGATAAGAGAGGAAGTCTGGCTTCGATTGCTCATTCAAAAAAAAAGTTTCCAAAACAAGACATTGCAATTATGACGACATCCCTCATAATGTTACAAGCAGTGGCATCACATGCATTTTAAAACACAGTGAAACAATACAATAGTTAGTTTTATTTGGCAAAATGCATTCATCCACAGTCAATGTGTTAAATGAACATTTGAAACACAACAATAACTTGTGAGAAGTATGAAGAGGACACATGAGATAAATATCTCCTTTCAAATCTGTTTTCAATATTTTACAACATGAAAAAAAAGACTTTAGAGTGTTGTTCTGTCATCCTATGAACAAGTATACAAAGTACAGATCTGCATAAAGAACTACTTGAAAGCAGTACATGTTCTTCTAGTCATAATCCAATGCAAAGACTATTTTATTCAAATAAACATGTGTTTTTGGAAGTTTTTCTCTTTTAACAGTATTTTCTTTGTCCCATGCTTTATTGGAACTTTTTTTCCCGGTGTTTTAATCCTGTATGTCTGTGAATGACTACTGCAGTTACGCATAACAAGGAACTCTGACTAAGTCTAATTATTGGTCATTATATGACGTTCATCAGTCACCAGCTGTAAAGAATTAATATCAAGCAATTCTATCAATCAATCAATCTTTATTTATAAAGCACTTTTAAAAACAACGAGGTTGGCCAAAGTGATGTACAGACATAGGAATATAAAAACAAGATTTAAATCATAAAACCAATCAAACCATGTTAACAATTAGAACAAACATCTCATGCTGAGTTAAAAGCCAAAGAGAAAAAAATGTGTTTTAAGAGAGGATTTAAAATGAAACAGTTGGCCTGTCTAATGTGCAATGGCAAATTGTTCCACAGTTTGGGGCCAGCAACTGCAAAGGCACGGTCACCTCTCATCTTCCTTTTTGTCTTTGGGACAACCAACAATGACTGATCTGCCGACCTAAGAGAGCGTGAGGGAGTGTACAGCTGGAGCAGTTCGGACAGATATTGACCATAACTTGATTTCTTTAAAACATTAAGGTTTCCTCGTGTATTCAGTCACAAACATATTCATTATTGCTGAAACCTGATTTTCCCAGTTGTCTGAGGAGTTGAGGAGTTATGTTGGCATGTCTCCAACCATCCTTAACCACGCTGTACATCATCGCTTGTTGAAAGCTACATTTCAGCCCCTGTTGGCCAACACTGGACTGTGAGAAAAACAGTAATGGCTGCATTGAGCAACGTGCTTTCACAGATAAATTGACAAACAGCAGCAAATGTAGACACATATTGTAATAAAATTGTGTTGTAATTAAAAAAAAATGCAACAAAGGTGTTTGATCACAGTCTCATAGTGATGGCAGAATGGTGCAATGCATTTTTCATTCAGTTAAGTATGTATAGGTAAAATGTTGATATCCATTCATGCAAAAAGTTTTAAAATAATCACAGTAACACTTATCCAGCAGCAGAATTAGCTTAAAACAAAAATAAATTTGTAAAATCACATGAAACACACGAAAAACTGTACTTTGATTCAAGGTAGTAATGCCATTATTACAACACTATTACCTCAGTATTGAGGTAACACTCCCTGCGTTATCATCACTTCCCATTTTAGTATTAGGTACACTGTGACTGTTGCTGAATATTCAGTTTTGTAACATTATGCATGCCCACAACTGTTACACGCAGTCAGTGATAACGTCAAGTAGCACCATTGTCATCGAGCTCAGAGGAAAGCATGCTTTCAGTTATTTGTCGTCCGACACTGTTTCATTGTCATCCTTCGTCTCGCATTCCAGCAGCTCGTTGGCGTAGCTGGTGTAGACCACACGTTTCGCCTTGGAGTCATATTTATAGAAGAGGTTTCCCTTGAAGAAGAGAACGAATCCTGTGAGGGAATCAAACAAACTGTGTTATTGTAGTATATGAAATGTATGCGGGTACTGAAACATTAGCCGAGCTAAATGTGTAGCATTTCTAGCAAGATGTGCCGTTTGCTGCATATATCATGTTTGCAAAAAGAAAGAAAAATACATAAAAGCTGGGGATGTGCTCACATAAGAAAAAAAACAGCGAGCAAAGACAAGTATCATGCATATCATGCACATGGCCAGTGAAGCGTTTCTAAAACATCTGTCATCCGACGTGCGATTTATGGCATACAGCAGGGCTGGTGCAGCTGAAAGAGAAGTAACTGGTCCACACAAAGAGTTGAATTATTTACTAGTATATACAGTCAATGGTTATTCAAAAAAGGAGTATAGATCATGGTGGAAAAAATATCATGGGCAGGGGATGGATGGACAGGTCAGTCAGGGTTTCTATTGAACAAGAATAGCTTGAAGCTGCACACACACACACTAAAAAAACAAAAACTAAAAAAAAGAACAGAAAAAAAAAACATGAACTGTCCATTTTAAAATCTATGAACTTAGTAAAATCAACAAAAAGGGAACTAATGGAACTAGTTCACTTTCATCTGTGTGAATCCAACTTTGACCTAGTTCTTGTTTAGTGAGAACTTGCACAACACTGCATGTGGCTTAGGACCTTGTGAAATGATTGTAATGTCTTTGTTTTGCACTGGATTTAATGAAAGCAGCAGTAACACTGTGTGGAGTGTATCACTTTTTAAAGTAACAAATAGAAGCTACCATCGTAGAAGACAGCTGCATCTATGGGAGTCGGAACCCCAGGCCAGTGCTGCTCTATGGGCATCGGTGATCCTTCCATCATCTTCAGCCTCTCATTGTACCTGTACACACAATGAATACAGTGGAATTTTTTATATGGGTATTTGCGCTTGAATGTGTGTGGTGAAGCTTGACAGACCAGATGATTAATCAGTCACACTGCTGAGATGATAAATAGCTAAGCTAGGCTATTAATTAATCACATGGGAAACTGACTAACTTTCATTACATCACAATTTAAAAAGGAAGTAGTCTGTCTGGTCCAGTTTACTCAACACACAATAACATGATTAGTCATAGCGTTTATGTGTACAATAGCGATAGGAGGGAAATTTAGGAACTGGGGCTAATACATTTTTATTCTTATTTTTGTGACAAGCTTCAGCACTGAGGACACATTTGAGTAAGCCGATCTCTGACCACATGTGCAGGTGGTCTGGGACGAATTTGACTGCAGTCCTTTGATGGTGGGAGCACGGCATTCATTCTCGGTCTCATTTAAAACTGCTTACGTGACAGGTGTGCTCTCGCCTAAGCAGGGGTTTGCTTCATTCATTCATTCATTCATTCAAGAAGAAAACGCATAACCACGATTAAGTCTGTTCTTTAGAAAAGGGAGCCCTTTAAAACATCATGTCTTTGTAGCTTTTAGCTAACTAAATAATAGTCACATCATGAAGTGCCAGCATAAAAAAAATAATAATTTAATACGTGTGCCCAAGTCATGGTGGACATATGGCAAACAGCTGTTTGCGGTTGTGATACAGTGGCGGTGGTCCTTTAGAAACAGCAGTTGTTCTAATATTCTGCTATGCCTGCCTGCTATGATGCTGATGTTTATTTGCATGTGGAGCACAAGACTGACATCAGATTTTAGGCTCTGGCTGGGGACAAGTTGAGATTCATTTTAATGGCAGGTGTGAACACAGGTGCCATCTGGTTGCACAACTCAGGGAGGTGCCTTGAGCAGGCACCTAACCAACAATGGCTTTGTTCTGACAGGCACGCTAGTGAATCAAATATTATAGATAATATATAGAGTACATATGCAGCCACATTCAGTGGCCTGTGGCTTCTGATATATAAGACTATTCCACTGGCCTTTTGATTTGGGTGATAACTGCTATACTATATAAAATAGCTTTACACATATTTGTAGCTCCAAACACCACAGTTCTTCTGTCAGTGCTTTGTTATTTCCTCTTCTGTTTTTTATCAGTCCTCTGGATAATACAATCTTGTTTACACTGCGCTCTTCTCCAACCTAAAGCCTGCCTTTGACATTCTTCAGACATCGCTGTAATCTCAGGCTAGCTCTAAAGACTGATAAGGCAACATCTGTTTTATTCTCAAGAACCCATGATAGCAAATCTTCATCAGTTTGTGTATTTGGTTGAATATGGCTGAACATCATCAAACTAACGCCTCATACTGAACGCATGGAAAACTGTATTGGTATATATCATGTTTGCAGTAGATATCCTACAAATAGGGAAAACTTTTTTTTCCCATTGTGCATTTTTGTAATAAAGCAGAAATATGCAATGTCATTTTCCACAAAAACTGCCTGTATGTGATGATTCTGTGAATTCTGTGTGAATGACTCTTCCTTGGTTTCCTGTTCAGCGACTCCTGTGTTTTTCCCTTTTGATTGTTTCATTGGTTTCTACTTGTGTGCTCCACCCTCACTAGTTTCACCTGTGTCTCGTCACCCCTCTCCCCACTTGTGTGTGTATATATAGCCCTGCCTTTCCCATTGCTCTCTGTCTTGTCTTATGTCATTGTTCCTGTGTTGTGTGTGACTTTTGTTCTCCCGTGTTCTTATTTCCCTGCGGCACCTTTTGTCACCATTGCATTTTATTAAAACCACTTTGTTTCCCGCTCTGCCTCAACTCCTGGTGTCCTACCTCTGTACAGAAAACCGCGACATCCTGTTATCAAATATAGATCTGTTCATCGCATTAGATCTCAAGATTGGCTAACTTAAGACTGAATACTGAATGGAATGAAGTAAATCATTTTAAACTTTAAGTGACTGACAAAAGTCTCTTGTCAAGTCAAGGCTACAGCTCCTAAAAGGCTGGCTTATAAAACAGAGCTGTGGGAAGCTGTGGGATGATAAATACCTCCAACACTCATGGCCAGTGAAGAACACGGTGTATTGGTCATGATTGAAGTGAAGTGCAGCATCTACAGATTTTATTCTGGAGGGGAAGCCCAGGTCTGAGATGTTTCTAGGAAAACCTTCCTCCACTTTTAACTGCCTCAGCATCCAGTACTGCTGACCTGAAACAGAAACACTGCTGTCAGACATCAGCAGAAACGTTGGTATTTGCCAGCCTTTCTATTTCTGAAAGGTTCAATTCAGGTGTACAGGTGCACAATTTGTGATGCTGTTTTATGGTGTCGCCAGGCTTTACCTTTAAAGAACAGAATCAGATTATTCTTTACATTCTGGTACACAGCATCCAAGTAGGGGGGCACGTCATCTGGCCACAGACTGCTAATCAGAGTGATTCTTGTTTGATCAAACTTTGGATGTTTCCGCCACATAAATCTGAAAAAGCAGAAAGCTATCTCAAACACCATTTCAATTCATATTAAATAATTATTAATAGTATGATTATTATTATTATTATTATAGTTGTAGAGAGAAGCCATCCATTGAGAAGTCTCTCTGCCACCAGATACCTGTCTTTGAAAAACAGGACCTCCTGTTGTAACTCTGATACGGCATCAAAGGACAAATCTGGATCACATTTGTCGGGCGTCCTCAGTGGAGGCTTTTTTAAGACCAGTGAATCAAAGTTGGCACTGACACCTAGAGGAAACAGGAAGAAACGATTCTAGACAGGAAGAGCGAGACCCTGGTCACCAGTCCATCGCAGGGCTAACACAGAGACAGGCAACCATTCAACAACCAAGGTTATTATGAAGCTAGGATTATACAGTGTATTTCTCAATGGGATAACAATGTGTGTTACATATCTGATACATCTACCATCTCTAATATACCATAGTCAAACTTAGGAATTCAGCTAAACTCACCGTAAAGGTGCTGGATGTCTTTGACGTCGCGGAAGGAGAGCTGCACCTCATAATTGGGGATGAAGTTGTATGACGGGAACATGATAGCTCCAGGATCGGATGAGTGGGACAGACCAAGTGCGTGGCCAAATTCATGAACGGCCACAGCAAGTAAACTGAAACCTGGTGCAGGGGAACCAGCCATGTCAGGGAAATTATGGCACAGAAGAAAAGCAAAGCAAAGCGATATAGGAATGAGCTAATCTGTCAGTTCAGCGTTACTGCTGTTAAACCCAGAAAGGATTTAATGTTTCAGTGGGAAAATACGAGTATGTGATCAGTCTTTAAACTTGGCCAAACAATGTTTTTTTTGTTTTTTTTACTAAAACATTTGCATTACCAGTAGTATTAGCACTCCATTCTTCCTCAGCATCAAAGTGCACATCTCCACCAATATCAGATCCAGGCATAAAAGCATGAGCCAGGATTCCTCCTTTGCCATCAAAAGGTGAGCCATCCTCATGGTCTGCAAGAAACAATGTCATATTTAGATTATTATTATTTTAACACATTCAGTGAACGCATGCAGGGCGGCACAGTGATGTGGTGGTTAGCACTGATGCCTCAGAGCAAGAAGGTTCTGGGTTCAAATCCATTGGCTGTCTGGGGCCTTTTTGCATTCTCTCCCTGTGTCTGGTGATGGACCATAGGTGTGCATGTGAGTGTGAATGGTTGTCTGTCTCTGTGTTAGCCCTGCGATAGACTGGAGACCCGTCCAAGGTGTACCCCCACCTCTCGGCCCAGTGGCAGCTGGGATAGGCTCCAGCCTCCCAGCGACCATTCAGAGGACAAGTGGTTACCCATAATGAATGGGTAAATATATGTGCTGCCTGTCAGTGTGTGCTGTGACCTGTCTCTGATCAGTGTGTGCGTTTAGCGCTCACCACCGCTGTTGAAGGAGATGACAATGTCAGCCTCTCGCTTGCTGCGCTTGCGAAACTTAATCTGTGCGACGCTGGACCACAGCTCCCACGCTGACTTGAAGATTTTACGAACCTTCGAGGCTGAAATGGGGAATTTGTTGCCAGCAATCCTGATGATGAAATGTCAATGATTAATTTACATGATCTTTACTCATGTAATATGTTTAAAGCATTTAATGTTCCACGTTTTCAGCAGTCATAGCCTCGATATGTGTTCTGATTTTTAACCTGAACCCAGTCCTATGGAATGTGATGTTGACTCTTACTGTTCCTCTAGCACCAGCAGCAGAGGAACAGCAGTATCTCACATCACTGAGAGATACTTTGATTTTTCCTGAACTATATTATATACAGACATACAGGTCCCATACTTTTTCTCTTGTGCCAAAATGACTGGACATGACTGTCTGGACAGTTATTGGATGCCTTGAAATCTATTGTAGACATTCATGGATTTCTTGGGATCACCTTGCAGTTTGTAATTTCATTAACGCTCCCTCTATCACTAGTTTCTCATGTCAGTTCTTTGGCTTATGACTAAACAGCTGCAAACTAATGCAGTTTAGCAATTTAGCTTGAGCTGTATATTCCTGTGTGTTGAAACCCCACATTTTGCTGGGATTGCACTACCTGCATCTTTAATGCAACCTTGCAGCACTGCTCTGCCAACATTCATTTTCAAAGACAAGAAGGCTTTGCCACCCACTGTGTCGTTTCTAACCTGTAGCTGAGGGTCCTCCTCCTCCAGCGTACTTTATCTCCAACCTTCTCCACATCTGACAGACCACATCGCGGCCTCTTCATGACGCTCAGAGTCTCATTAGTGAGCTCTCCACTTGGGGGCAAACCAAAGAAGCGCTGCATCTCCCGGACCTTATCGCAGAGCCCAGTCGCCGAGCCGGCATCTTCTCCTGGGTCGGTACTCCTCTTCTTCCTTTTTGATGACGGCTGGTAGCCGTAGAAGTGCTGAAGATATTCCTGCAGAACACAGTTCCTGTCACTCAAGTGCAAGGACACGAGGACATAATCTCATGCTGGAACAAGCAGTTAAAAAGTGTTTAGCCAAGAAGTAGCGCATATGCTCAACCTCTCATGAAATGACTTTACAGAAAAACATTCCAAACATTTCCCTCAAACCTTTAATCATAGCATGGTGCAGAAAAGTTGCTGCTCTCGTGTAATTGCAGGTCTCAACATCAGCCACAAAAAGGCTGAAGTTGCTGCAGCTTCTGATTTATGGGATTACAGCAGTGCCATGGACATTTATGAACTGATTTGCTTAACACCTCTGCTGAGAGTATGTCTGTAAATAATAGTCTTATATGTATCTGTTTAACAGCATTATTATATAATAAGGACACCACAGACTGTCTACACACTGATGTAGAGTCTGATTTCAGTCAGTGTAGACTAACAATAAATCAAGAACTAGGATTGACTAAGAATGTAAGAAGAATTTAATATCATTACAGGTGAGTTAAATATATTTTCTGATGTAAGTTTAACAAAATAATAATAATATTAATAATGATAATAAATCAAGGCAGTAAATAAGACATTCTGAGCAAGCCTTTAATACCAGCTTTCAGTTTTCAAACTTCTTTCTGTGCACAAAAATCGCTAACTATACAAAATTATTATTATCTGCATCACATCATTTATTTAAGCTAACATGTAAACACATAATTGGCAATCCTAAAGTACTCAGTGTTTTTCTTGGCAAACGTTGCAAGCAAGCAAATGTCGCTATGTGGGTGAGCCCACTATTTTGATTGCTGCTATCTCCTGAATTCATTATGTTACCACAAGATAGACACACACATCAGATCTGCTGCTGCCAATGCCTTCTTCAGAAACCAGTCTATTCAGACTGATAAGTGCAGGCAAGTGGCAGATGTTCACAAGGAGATGATTATCAGTCGCAAAATATTGTGCTTCAGGTGATGCTTCCCGGCGGTAGACAATGCAGGAGTGAATAAGTAGTTATCTAATTAAGTTGCGACACAGAGATCATTTTCTTCTATCTTAACAAGGGATAGAGCATTTCAAGGGAACAAAATAATTGAGCTGTGAACCTGCAACATGAGAATAAGAGTGGAAGGAACAGACGCTTTTAACGTCCCTGCAGAATGAGAATCAGGAGAAGGTATTGGAGATTTTACTTGGTAAAACAGATTTTGTAGAAATATATTCATCAGTATGGTATATGAGAACCCCATTTAGAAATACACAGGACAAGATGTTACAATCCCTTGGATTTCGGCACAAGGGATTGTAACATCTTGTCCTGTGTATTTCTAAATGGGGTTCTCATTTTGGTTCTTGAGTAGAGCTTGATTGTGATGACACAATGAAAACACTGCACTTCTGTTGCTTAGCATGAGTCATTTCTTAGAGAATGCAGAAGGTACTCATTACAAAACCTTTTAAGGAAAATCAAAATACAAAATAAAATGAAAAAATATCTGTCAAATGTCTAAAGAAATGTTTACCTGCAAAACAGGTCTTTCACTCCAACAGTTCTACTACTTAACTGTTTTATGCTGACATAAATTTGTGCTCCTGTAAATAAAGATTAGAAACAAAACAAACTCCTGTCAGTGGGCAAACATTTGGATCTTTTAAGAAGCTTTTAATTAAATCCATCACCTTGCTGATATCACTTCTACAGCACTATCCCAGCAGGGGCTATCTGACATCCTTTTTTTTATGGAGATCATCTCTAACAAATAAACAGATAAATACCTGTGCAAACTCTTGGTCAGCTTCGGATGGTGCAGCATGTGGCTGTGTAGTGGGCAGGTTGGCGGTCCACAGAGGTAGGGCTGTCACAATTGTCTGCACGGGCATCAGAAGAGTCAGAAGACTGAGCCGGAGCATCTTCACGTTCAGCAGTCGCAGCGAGATGGTCTGTTTTTGTGAGGTGTTGCTGCTGACACATGCGGCTGTATGCAAAGCTGCAGCAGGGACCACCTGTTAATTATGTGTGAGCGCTCCTGTCCTGACAAGAAGAACAGGATAACAGGGTCTCCTTTAATGTCTCTTCAAAGACACACCAGACCCCCTATTTATAATGCATGCCGGAGAGGGAAATCAGTGCCAGCTGGCCTAAAATTCTCTGAAATATTTTCAGTCCTATACGACATCAAAATTCCTAACCTGGTAACTGCCCCTATCTCCTAAAGGATTCATGGGAACTGCAGAGTTGTTCTGACCTGGAGGAGATAGGGGCAGGTGGAGAATGAATACACACACACACACACACTAGAGTATCCGCGTGTAGTGAGGAGGTTGATATAAAAAAAAGGACAAGGATGCTACAAAGATTAAATTCAAAATTCTTCTGAATGATTCTGTCAAGGATAATCTTGTTATGTAATCAACATAACTTTATGTAAGAAAACAAGTCCTTCTACAGTTACACTGCGCTTATAGTGTTTCTGCATACAAATGGTTCAAAATGTATATTCAGGAAAATGAGCCAATATTACATATCTGTGACGTGCAGTATGAAGAGTCAAATTAGAGTCGGTCTGTTTCCCTTCAGTGTAATGAGACTCAGGTGCTCTGTGTTGTTGTGGAAGTGAATGGCATCAACAAAGGACCTTTCCAAAGACCTCAGAACCCCAGACTGAAGAATTGTTGCTGCTGACTGGGCTGGAAAAGGTTACAAAAGCAGTTCGTTGAGGAAACCTACCAGCATCTCAGACGAAGCATTTCAGTGCTTACTTGTAGATTCCTCTGAGCCGCTGTAGACGATGGGTCAGCATTTGCCGTAAGCGTTTTGTTGATCATACTGCTGCTCAGGGGAGTCACACCAGATACCGAAAACAAGGGTTCAGTTACTTTTACAACTCACAGATACTGTAGATACAAATGATTACTTTTCGTGAATAAATAAATGCACGAGTATTTAATCTTCTTTATATGGTATGTATGTTTTATTTGTTTAATGGATCCATATAATTTGCTTATCTGAAATGCTTACCTGGAGCATTGTAGTAATATTTTATGGTCACAGATAAATCAAATTTGAATTGGTTCATAGCCTGCAGACATGAATTAATCACAATGTTTGCCAACTGCCTGCAAGCTAGAAAAAATACTGTATGTTAGATTAATTGGGCTGCATTGCATTGTTTTGTTTTTTCTCTCTCTCTCTTTCGTGCAACGATCCTGCCAACAGAGGACACGCTCAAACAAAAAATAATCACATAAAGAAGACAATAAATGAGCTGAACCTGGATGACTGATGGAGATTAAATTAAGGAACAGTGGCATGTGTACATATGCAGACAAGTTGTTGCATGAGAGCGTTCAGTGCAATGTGATTTATGTTGTCTCATATGGAGCCTGGAGACAACGCATCGGATCATTAAAAGCCATTAAAAATAATAATCCATTATGTATTTAATTTCCTTATTATTGAATTTAATTTATTTAGCAGCCAAATTGATCATGTTACTGGTGACAATGATCTATGGTTTCATGCTCGTGCCTTTACTCCGTGGAAACTGAAATATGCTGAATGGATTGTGATCAAATTCCGTACAGTGACCTGACAGGATGTAGTCTGTCTGGCTTTTCCTCTTAGCCACAATCAGGTCAAAGCACAATTATACTATGATTCACGCATAGATTGACCGAAAAAGGTTTATAATCCCCAAGGATAAAAGTCCACTCAAGGAGTGTTAGATAGGTTTCAGTAAACAGCACCAGTGGAAGGCATGCACAGCGCGTTGTCACATCTGGGATTAGTTTAAGACAACATAAGCACTTTGGCCAAGGTTGACCTAAATTGATGCCACAAGTCAGTGAAATGGACTGACTCAGGGGCAAAACTCGCAAACACTTAAACGTTTGCAGGTGATCAGATGGGCCAAGAATCTGGAGACGTATGCCAGGTACGGCACACCGTCTATATCTGGCAGGTAAACAGAAAAAAATGGGGTCAGTAATAATACTGACTAAGCTCGTGAGGTATTGGTGTATGCGTTGGCGTGAGGGATCATGGAGATGTCCTAAGTGCCTTACTTGTAGTTTTCCTGTAGTATAAGTTATGCCTCACATAATATTAAGTAATATTATAGTGCAGCCGATACACATAATTCCTAAAAATAACTTCAGTGGAATTACTTAAAAAAACAACGGCAGCAAGATGTGGAACCTGAAGCACCATTAAACAAACAATACGGCGGCTTTTAAAAATATATGACGGCTGATTAAAAAGTATGCCAAGCGTTAAAGTGACAACAACGAAACCAGCAGCCTTGCCGCGGGAGTTCTCGTCTAACTGATTGCCCTCTTTAGCAACTCAAGAGTTCCCAGCATGAGTCATCCCGGCACCGTCAGCGCCTCACCCAGATTTGATGTTTCAAACAGCACCCGCAGACAAGAGAAGCTGGCGCTCTTGGGAAAAACCTGCAGATGACACTCATTAGGCACTCATATTACTCACAGCTTGACCCTGACTCATTATGCCCCATCATTATGCACGCGGGTGAAAACTGGATTTGATGTCTCCATTAACACCTGTAACATTACATGACTGGTGTGTGGTGGTTTTCTACTGACTTAAAGTTGGTCAGGTGTCTCAACCTGAGACTGTGTAATGTTTCATGTTGTTGTTCCATATGCACGCCAATCATTTATCAGCTTATGGGTGACATAAATCATTTAAAAGTTCTCTAGGGTGCAAAAAAAAAAGGTCTTAAACTGGAGCCAGCAAGATAAAATACGACAACAGGGGATTTTCACAGACTGATCATGTGGTGTTTTCCTCGTTTTCTCAATGAAGAGTACATTCAGAAGCTGTGCCAGGAGTTTAGGATATCTCGATGAGTTGTTTTTTTATGACCCACATAAAATCCAGGGTATGGCTCTCTGCTGACTCACTGTTTGTTTGTATTCTTCTTCTTATGCAAAAGGCTGACGGATCTGAGCGGAGTCAAAAACACTAGGTCGGTGAATGAGCTCTGTTTCTATCACACCTGGATCATCCTGTTCAAAACGCCGTGACAGTGGAAGGACGTGCTCATGTTTGTGCTCATGGGTGGAAAGAACACAGCAGCACTCGTACAGTATATGGTGTTTATGTACAGTATGATACCCAGACAGAGGAATGCGGTGCAGCCTATAGATGTTGTAATTACCCTTTGTCTAAACTTGCTCCTCTTATATATCGCTGAAAGATGCTTTGATAGCCTGAGCAGCAAGGACAACTGCCTGTCAGTGTACTATGCTTGACGTCAAACATCACAATATGACTCCTGGAGATGTAGGAACTGAGGCATCCAGCTCACCATACAAACAGGAACACTCAGAAACATGACATTCAGAATTAAACTAAATAAAGAAAACTATGAACAGTATGTAAAGTGGGAACGATCCTCCATCGAGCCTCATGCGTCATCTTGAAGAGCTATTTACTCCTCCATAGCAAGTACTGTAAAGTTAAAGAGAAGTGTGTTTGGCCCTGTGACAAGTTTTTACTGCGTATCGCACTAAAACGTAAAAACTGTAAACAAGCTGACTCTTCCATCTTCAGTACATCAGGGATATCAGTGTCATTAGACCTGCTCTTTGTCCCAGCGTGCTCTGCTACACGCACACATTTGCTGTTATTCAGAACCTGTGCGTAGTATACAGTCAATGTTTGTGACTTAAATGACTAAAGAAGGACCGGATGTTTGAACAGAAGGTGGTGACACACATGCTGAGCTGTGTCCAACACAGACCACCTAGTCAAGCCTTGTCTGCGCCATGAGAATTTAATGACAAACACTCTGACGCCGTGTTTGAAACACTACTTCCTGAATGAATGGACATTTCCCTTTTCGGTCAGCCACAACATCAAGTGGATTGCAATGTTTGATGAGTGGACTACGTGGTGATTTGGCCACACAGCGATAAGAGGAAGCGGTCAGCTGTGAGAATTTTCAGTGAGTTCCAGTGTACAAGAGAGGATTTCTACAGCATGTGGTATTTATTGAATATTTATTTATCCATTTATTGAAATATGCCACAGCTAGTCAACTGCTGTAGGCAAAAACATGTAAGATCATCTGCTATAAGTCTTATTATAGGATGACGATGAATGATTTTTGATACTTAACATCTTATAAAGAACAAGAGACAACAACAGTCGTGGACACATTTTCTTTTATTTGACAATACAGGACATGATAAAAGACTGGCACATGATCAGAGATCAACAAAAATGCTGGCAAAACTTTCTCTTCTGGCCTCAACACACAAGTAGAATCTGTTACATCTACGGTTAACATCGTGAGAACAGCCTGTAACTAAGTTGTTGGACACATGAAATGTATGGAAGGCCCAAGAATTAGGCGCAGTCATTGCATTAGAAGTTGTTATGGTCTGTCCTCCTGATGCTAATGATCAGGGATGCACTGCGACACACAAGGGACAAACTTAATGGTCCATCACAAACATCAAGGCAACTTGGATTACACTGCAAGGATAACAATAAGGCACCCTCTTTAACATCTGCTCACCTCTAATGACGAGCAGTCATTTCAAGATAATAACATATAGTGACAGTTCTGCGCGGACTTTGTACAATTCTAATACTTTCTTTCGTATATTGTGCTTATGAACGTTTGTAACACTAGGTCTCTTACCCAAGCGTGAGAGATAATGAAACAGCTTTTATGCATCATGAAATATGAAGATAATGTGTTGTCTCAGGGAGAAAATCCAGCACACAGCAGTTTCGGAGGCCACACAA
Organism: Planiliza haematocheilus; assembly: GCA_005024645.1. NCBI lineage: Eukaryota > Metazoa > Chordata > Actinopteri > Mugiliformes > Mugilidae > Planiliza > Planiliza haematocheilus. Next base: position 7,728,406 of record SRSE01000276.1, read on the forward strand.
ATGCAAATATTCTCAAATGGCAATAATGTTGTGCATCTTCCAGTTTACAAGTTACTTCAAGCTCCAGGTTTTACAGTTATTATTACGTATCCACCATTTCACAGCAGCAAAACAAACATTGTAAAAACAAAAAAAAGCCCTTCATTTAACAACACAAGTCCAGTATGAAAAGTGAGGAAAAGGTCTAATAGAGTTTTACAGTTAGTAGGTAGTTCTTCAACGCTTGGCAATGTCTGAAATAAGCTGGGGATTGATGCCACCTAGTGGTTGAATGACAGACTGTCTCACTTAGTGTATAGTGTTTTCTATAAGGTGTGTGTGTGACATGTGACTCTTCCCTTTGATACCATGGCATTAATAATAATAAAAAAGAGTAATAAGGTAGTAAGTTAACTTTTAAGTACCAGTAAAAATGAATTTCCCACTCCACCACATTTTTGTTCACCAGTATTACAATTTGAGATTGTGGGATTTTGCTTAATGCAAAGAGAAATAAAAAGCTATCCAGAACTGGCTGTGTCTGGTACTTAATTTCCTGCTGATTAACAGATAATACAGACTGATTAAAGTCTGTACTAACTGCAACTGTAGTTAAGAACATATCTTGTTAGCACACCGTCTTTGGCAGCTGGGTTCAGCGTCTGCGTTTAAAATGACTTGATGCACGCCAGCGACAATGAGCTTATGTCTAATAGCAGCTGGAGGAAGATAGTGGGCATTCCCAGTGATGTCACTGTCTGCTTGCATTATATACGCCTGGTCAGGCTCCCCAGGTGATCAAGTCAAACTCGAACAAAGACCTTCCTTAACATAACAAATCCTGAGGGAGGCTCATTGTGATTTTCTACACTCACCCCTGCGGGATTAAAAGGTGGCGGTAAAATAAGTTTGGCGTTATCACTTGGCCGACTGAGAAAGCCTCACAGAAACTCGAGATGCAGAAAGCAGATACTCTTAGTACCTGGGAAAACTTCAAACCTGTTCAAAGATGTCTTGTAACAACACTGCAGCTCTTTCGTGTTCACAGCAAGGTAAACCACTATCATGTGTCACATATTACATGTCTGTTTTAAATCCTAACAACTTTGGCAACATAAATTAATATCCATTAAAAAAACTAAGAATTCCAGTTATGGCATGTTTTAAAGAGGAAATCAAATGAGTGAGACAGTCAAGCTAAAGTGATGCAGTATATATATATATATATATATATATATATACACATTGTATCCTATACTCCAAAGTAAAGTAATGATAATTCTCAATCAATAAAACCCGTTTTTGTTTTTTACCCATCTTAAACCACAATTAAGATAACATTTAAAAACCCTTCAAAATTTACTGGATGTGTGAACTGTCATTCATTCGTTTCATCAAAAACGAATGAGGAAAAAAATTAACTGCACTACAATAACATTACAGGAAAAAAAAAAACTTCCATTTCTTAGAACTGGACTCAGTGCTATACTGTACTTATTAAATCCCCACAGTGCAGAACTGAAGGGTCCCTGGGGTGGCGCATTGGGATCCACCTGCCCCCTGGCTGTGGCCTGGACCCATCAGTGACAGGGGGGCATTTCCAGGTCCCTGTGCAGATGATGTCTTGATCTGGAAGTCACCATCCTTCACATGGTCGTCATCCAATAGTTTCAGCTCATCTTCTGTGGTTCAATGTGCAACGTGGGCCACACTCCACATAGAAACTTAACAAAATACAGATATGGCAATCAGTCATGTGTTAGGTGTCAAACACTCCACCACCAACAAAATAATTACAACATAAAGCTGGAGCTAGAGCTTGACATACCTTTACTTTTGGTCTGTACTTGAGGTAGGTTGACCTGATCTGCAAGCTAAAAGAATATGGACGTTTGAATTGCATGTATGTTAACAAGTGTTATGCCTGTAAAACTGCTGCTGCAGCTGTGACAGAAATGGGTTGCTTACCTGAGAAGTATGTGCAGGTAGGATCCCAGACCTGTGAAGATGTGCCACCAGGCATGGAACTGTGTTACCACTCCAACACCAGGGGGCAGAGTTTTTCTACTAGCTCTGCCAGACAAAGAAAGTATTAGATTAACAACTTTATTTCACTGATAAACAAACATTGTATCTTGTGTCACATGAAATGTCCATAAAATAATTATAGTACGTTAATCAAGATTGTTTGCACTCTACAAATAAGTAAATGGTTTTAAAGCACTGAGATTATGTTTGAGTTTGTCTCAACAGTCCTTGCCACGTAACAGGTAATGCCAATGACTGGAAATATTCCACCCTAAAACTTTGCTCTCAGAATTCCACAATTAACTGTGAGCAATACTCAACGATCAAACTCTTAGTGTTTTTCCAGTTTAACTACTCACCTTAATGAGTCACAGAAGATATTGTCAATATTCCACAGGAAGAATCCCAACATAAAGATACCTAAGGATGTGTAACACAGTGGCCTGAGCCATGGGTACACCCTAAAAATAAACAAAAACCACAAACAAATGAATGAACAACAGTTCGTTTGACAAAGTAAAGCTCTGAATTTAATGGTCGTCTTGGCAAACTTACCATGTAACAATGAAGATAGACCGCATCACTAGGAACGCTACGAGAGCCCCATACATGACCTGAAAAGAGCATGTGGGTGTCAAATCTAGCATACAGGGAGAGTCTAATGTGTCACCAAATGATTCAAAGTAGAAGACGCAAAAATTGCCACACAAAAGTCTGAGTCATCTAGCCTGAAAATCAAACTGAACTGCCATTTTATTTTCACTTTGTTATTTAAGTGGACAGGGGGAACTGAAGATGTGGTCATTGATTCAGAGTACAGTTCTCTAAAAAGCTTAAAATGAAACAACCGATAAAGCAAAATACGCTCTTTGGTTGGTCTGCAAACAACATCCCTTGTACTGTTAGGTTCACTGTGCAACAGTGCAGGAATTTTATCAGAACCACTATAGAGCAGTGTGATCAGTAAACAGTGAGCTGCAAAGACAAAACAAAGGCAGGTTTGTCACATTGACCTAACTGTTGTAAAGATACACACACACAGACAATACAAGACTAACAGGTACAGAGAAACTTGAAAGAAGAGGGTGTGCTTATCTTTAAACGTTTATGTATTTAGGACTAAAATGAACAAATATTGACCATGGGTTGATGGCACAGTGAATGATTCTGCCTGGGTTTATGAGGGTTTATTATGTGGTATTAAATGCCATACCCGGCCTATTAAACGCTTTCTCGATATTCTTTGGTATGTAATTCTTCAGGTTTGACAAATTTAGTGTACGCGCCGTGTTTGCAACCCAGTGTGTACACAAGGCAAATACGATCTAAGGCACACTGAGCCCTAATAGCAAACAAGCAATATGAGCCAGGTGAGCATGACGTAGAGCACGCCCTTACCTGGTGAAACACCGGCTCCTTCCACTGTAAGTATACCTACACAATATAAGTACAGAAACCAGTTAAGGGGACATGGTGGATGCTGTGCTTCATTTATGGCATGGTACAAAGTAAACGATCACTGTTCAAGCAAATATGGATACTCACCAGAGTGACTGAGATGCTGAAGATTAATAATAATGCAATTGTTAAGAAACTGATGTTGTTTTCTTGCTTGAAGCACTCATATCTGAAAACCAAGAAAATATATTTAATCTTTTGGGCTCAGATTTAATAACAATAGAGGCCAAATAACAAGCTCAGAGTCAATAGTTTCTTTACAGGAACACAGGATGGTATGCTATACTTCCTAAGACAAGATCAAGTTAGGTTTTCTAGTTCATTTTACAGCCATGGCCACATAAATTTGTTCTTAGCAACTCTTGGTCTTAAGAGTTTCAACAACAATAAATCTAAAAGGATGAGGTACTTACAGACAGTAGACAAAAATACATGTACTGTAAATCATCGGCAACTCATCCAGTAACTGTAAATGACAATACAGAGAAAATGCATTAACAAAATACCTACAGTAGAAATGAAGCGTTTCATTCTAATTGGGCATTAATAAGAAGCAAATGCTTGTCCCAAAACTGAGACTGAAGCATTTTGCTCATGCAATAAAATGTCACTGTGACGCAGTAGCCCACCTGCATCTCATACAGCAGTGTCATGTGGAAGCACCAGGACCCAACGCCGACAGCTGCGTGACACATAAGACAACCGGCATAGCATTAAAAGTCAAGACATTTCCATATACATGCACAGTGACTGATGGCACAAGCAGCAAATACAGTGTGACCTGCTTTCCATCGCTGTTATGTATGTCTGCTTCGGTGTTTCCAGTAATGTAGAGCCAGCACACTAACCTGCCAGTCCAAGGAATGAGCAGATGTAGCGAAACTCAAGGCCGTCACGAAATGTCTGGATGGCCCCATAGATGGGAGGAAGAATCATTATCAAGTTGCTGACAGTGTTCCCTGTTCAGAAAGACAACAACAGATAAGTTAAAGCCAACAAGGCAACCAACAAGGGTATCTTATTACCACGGTGGCAGTGATAAACCCTTGCCTTTGTTATGTGGTCTTTTATATATACCATTGTTTGACATATAACACATATTCATTTATTTCTCAAATGTGTTATAACAATAAATCAGTACTTATAGTAACAACTTCATGTGACATGGCACTCGATTTATTTGTCATGCTTTTACACTGAACTCTGACACGAGCTCTGCCCCCTCAAACTGACTCCAGCATCGTGTACAGTCTGCCTGCTGTTTCAGCATGAAGGGTGTTTTTGTTTTAAAGCCATTGTTAAACAAGTGGGTGGTGGACTGGTAGCTGGGGGTGGTGTGTGTTTTGGTCAGCTGTCACATTCGATTAACTCGACTGACCCGAGCAAAACCTTTAAGCTACTGTATGTGAGCAGAAGTAGCGGATGACTGTGAGTGGGTCTATTTCTAATTTAACACCTCTGGACATCTAGAGGTGTTAAACTCACTGCACCCGCAAAAATAAGTTCTGCAAGAGTGACGTGAATTCAGACTGCGCCAAAACGACACGTATAACCAGTGGTACTGTTAAAAGGCTGCTTAGAAGTATATATCCCATTGTAGGTTTCTACTGTCAGAATATGAACAAAAGTTCAGGCTGATCAAAAATGGTCTACAAATTCCTGCAGTGGAAAAAAATCCCTGTGTTTCCTTATTTAAAAACTCCCCAGGTCACTGCTGAGTACTTGCTGTACTGCTTGCACATCAACAGGCCCACAGGGAACTTGACAAAACACAGTTAAACTGATCATCACCTTGCTCTTTGTAGGTGTGGCGATGTAGAATTTCAGGCGTGGAACACAATCAGACTTACCAGGATGTTAAGAAGCACTAAAACTAATACTGATTTCCAGTATCTTCAGAATCAACATGACTTTCCTTTTATCTGACAAAGGCGGGGCGTTTCCACTCGTCTGTGGAGTAACCATTTTAAAATGTGTGGACTTTGGTTACTGATAACAAATGAACTCATGGCAACTATTTTATTAAGTGTGGGCGTTTTGTTTTGACAATTCAGTGTCACCTGCAAATATCACACTGTGATGTAGCCTGTGTAAGGGACTCTTTATGAGAGTCTGTCTTCCACTGTCAGCATGTGTGTTTTAAAAAGAGATATTCAACAAAGGCTTACATCAAATGGGGGTAGAAGACATGCCGGTGTCACTTTACTGCAAGAACAATGTCACATTCCAACCATTGTACCTTAAATAACAGTTTAAAGCCCAACGGTTCTTCTGCAGCTCTAAACAACTACCTAGCTAGCGTCACGCTTCAACCCTCACTGCATTCTGGGAACTACTAAAGTCCTTTACATAAAAACAAAATTAAGCGCACAGGATATCAATTCACGGGTCAAAAACAGCAGCAGTCTAAATAAACTCTGACCCACTTGGCTTGCCTTCACTTTGGACTATTTGTTGCATCACTCAGAACAACAGCCTCTGCAGGTGGACTGATTCCTCATGGACTGACAGCTGTACCATGGAGACTTTACACAGCTCTACACTGAATCGACAATGAACATATAGGGCATGTGTACAGTATTACGTACAGCACAACAGCAGATTACAGTCTTTAACTAAAAAGATGCATTACTTTGTACTGCAAATATTACTTGCACCTTCTTTATGTCTATGATAACCTAATTTTTTATTTTTTTTTAAAGTCCATATCGCTGTAAAACCAACAAGAAGCGGAAATGTTTGTCCAGTGGTGTTAGGCGAAATTCTTGACATGCTGGTGAAAGCTAGCAACTCTGTCATGCCATTTCTCTATCGCTTTTTAAACAGTCTGACACGAACCTGGATCTAAGATAATAGTTCCAGAGGAACCAGTTTCGTTTTTTTATCGTCAGACACAGCAAAGCGGCGCCCTGATAGCACGAAGGAAATGATTTATCAAGTTTCAAGTGGTGACTGTGAACGACTACAGCACCATTGTCAAAATGAGACCTTGAAGTACAAACGGCTGACAATGCGGAATAATGCAGAACTGCGAGTTGTGTGTCCGAGATTACGCTAGTCAACACTTAACTGAACAGTGAGGAACAACAACAACCCACAGTATGTATGCAAGCTGTATGCAAAACACCTCGACACAGAACTGGTTGACTGTACGTCCGCTGAAAACGGCGTTATCGTTTTCCTCTTCAGCGTGCAGCTCTAGCAGGTTAATTGTCGTACAAGCTAACGTTTAGCTCCCGCAGTGAATTCGCTTTAGGCGAAGCTAAAACAAGAGGAGGAATCTACTACGGCCACCGCTCCTACTTCATGTTTACGTTATTATGGGGCGACTGTACGTACTGTGCACGTACGGTCGCCGACTGAAAAGCTACCCGAACGAAACACACACACATCAAAATTGTCAGAGTAAATAGCGCAGCTCCGTTTTACTCACAAAACTCCGCAATATAAAAAGACACGACATAATTTTCTTCACACCAGTCCAGCGTTGAGGTCGGCCGGCCCCAGTATCCTTGCCTGTCTATCGAGGGAGCCATGATGGAAGAGGAGGAGGCTGTGGGCGCTAACGGATTTGTAGTCCCATCACAGCGCGAGCCAGACCGCGAGCCCTCCTCCTCCTGACGGACGCGCGATGGAGAGCTAGATAACAAACACTTTAGCCATTACATTTATAAAATGCTAACTATAGGTGTTTCTATTAAGTGCCTTTCTTCTTTGTCACTTTCCATTTGTTTGCTATTTTGTCTGCTATTTTCAAACGACTTCAGTTCAATTGCTAATCAATCGATGTATTAAGGTTGATAAAAAACCTTATCATTATCGAAATGTAGCCAATTTCACCCAGGGACCCTGGGGCTAAATGTTGTTGAGTGCCTCACCACACATTTGGACATAACAGCCAGAGCCATGGTGTTACAGAGCTGTAATTATATGAGACAAGATATTACGTTTGATAGTCAGTACAGTATAGAAGAACCAACAGAAACAGACACAAAGAACATGAAACGCCATACTTCTTCTATGTACGCTGGGGAGACCAAATTGTGGCGAGTCATAGCAACCGTTAAAAAACTTATGGTTTATTACCAAATGAGCAATCATTTTACAAACACGTGTTACTCAAGCAAAAGAGGAACATGGAGCAATATTAGCCTAACATGCAGTCGTGATGAATAAATAATAACACAAACGGAACAGGACACAGGCCTGTGGTAGTGATAAAAATACAACAGGCAGGCAGAAAAATTTAAGATTCACAGATAAAACGTGTATACTATGTGCTGTCTCTGAAGCATGCTATCATATTTATTTTATCTTGCAGGCAACAGTAAGGCAACAGCATTTTAAAGATTTTAGATTATATGCGGAGCCAGTTACAAATCCAGCTACTTTTTGAGTCTTGGTTCAAGTAAGTGTTGCTAGGTTGTGGTGCTGTGGTTGCCAGGTTACAAATGGTGATACCATGCATTAACAGTGACACTGGTCAATTATTTTCCAATATTCAGACAGTCAACGAAAGCTAATATATAATGACTAAAATAAATGGTGTGTAACTCAAGTAGTTTGTCTACTATATGAAAGACAATCATTGTTGTGTCATGACACTGGGTGTCCTCTAGGTGGTGTGATACACTAATGCACCAGAGCGCAAAGAGACTATGGTAATACTCAGAATATACCATCCTACCATTTTGATATTTATTTTGATTTCTCTGCGGTTTAAATATTAGCATGTCGGGGATTTTTTTCCCTTCTATTTTATTACTATTTTTCATTATTGTTATTATTGACTGACTGTTGCTTTGGGAGCAGTTGCCTTTGTGCATGCAAATGTTTATATAAAGCAGCTGCATCGCTCGTCTGTATGTACCCAAATATTTTGTTGAAGTGTAAATATTTAATGTTTTTTTACGCTTATAGTATAGTGTATACTACTAGTGCAACCTTAACATATCCCCTGCTGAAGTGGAGCTGCCCAGGAGGCCATGCAATAATCCTCAGTGAAATTTTTCAGTTGGGAAGTCCCCCTGGAGGTCTGTCTTCAACACACCTGCCTAAGGCCAAACTGCTATTGCAAAGAGATCAAGACCCTTGTGGAACACAAAGGAAAAGCCGCGATTCGAGCACCTAGTAGTTGTTTTTTATTGTAAAAAATTGTAAAAATCATGTTTTGTATAGTCAAACCATGTGTGTACCCACTGTCATACAGATAGTTCTCATTAAATCAACCACAGGGTAGTCATCCAGTGTGAGCGAGTGCATTCAGGGTGTATCAGTACAAAACAATGTAGCTTGTAGCAGTGCAAAGGATGGGCACCACAAGGTTAAGACTGGGATTTAACAAATATTATCTAGGCTTGATGACATTTGAAACAATATTTGTGCATGAAGTGTGCTTTAACATTTTAGGCATTAATTAGGAAACTCATACTTAATGTAAGTCTTCAGTCCATAATGTGATTTGCCAGCATAACATAAAAACCATTGTGCACAACGCTTTGCTTGCTACAACACAGGACAAAATGCTTAAACACATCTCTAAAGTCATGTATTATGGAATGCTGTGGACATATGACTTAAAGGAATGCGCCTGAGCAGTAACAAATATACATTTAATTTCCCATGTTGCAGAAGACACTCTATACTCATACGCACAGGCAGACATTTAATTTAGACAATCTGTTCAACACGTGGTTACAATTCATCTCTCATTTTTTCGCCCTTTGGCTTGACCATCCTGCCAATGAACAGAATGGAACTTGTCTTCTGGTCCTTCACTAGGAAGATAAAAGGATGGTCTGCGTAGAATAGTTTGGGATTTTGCAGCTTGTCTGTGCCAAAGATGCTGTGATCCATTTCGTTTCCATCAGTGTCCCATTCCAGGGCAGATGCGTGGAAGACACTAGACAGGTAGAGGTCCTTCTTCCCAGAGATCTTGGACAAGTCTGCTTTGGATTTGTCCACAGCTTCGGTCAGGCCCAGCTCCTGTAGGTGTTTCTAAAGAGAAGCGGAAAGAAAAGTGTGTAACTCTGATAATGCAAAATAATGTGAAGATGTTGATGAGATTGAGATTGAGTCAGTTTTAGTCCACTTGCAGCTTTTACCTGCAGGTTGTGACTGACTTCCATGCTGAATTTGGGCAGAGACACAGCTACTGCGGTCTGCTGGAGCTTGCCCATCCATGTGTCTAGCTGCTCCTTGGTCAGCATCTTCTCCACTCTTTCGAGGGATTCAACCTGGTAGGGCATTATGAACACCATGGTAGACTTCTTATGAGCCAGAGGCATGCTCAGGATGGACAACTTATTGGCTTTGTCATCATGGAAGCCATAGAGACCTGAGGAAACACAAGTTTAAACCTTATACTATGTACAATGATCAAAAAGACCAGGTGATTAGCAAATACATTATATTGTGCCACAAAGTATATTTAGTATTGCATATGCAACTACACTGATCCAACATAGGGCATAAATATCCAAGGGTTTTGCAGAAATGGTGTTCATCAAAGACCTTAACGCTACAATATTAGATTATTATATCTGTGGAGAAAACCCAACAAGTAGTAAAATGTTCCAACCATTACCACCCACCTGTGCGGTGCATCATCTGTAGTGAAACAGTGTAGCCACGGGACACCAGGAACCCACGGTTGTCCACCATCTTATGATGGAACTGCTCATCCCAGTGAGCTGTGAGAAAACATTTGACTTAATTCCTAATGCAAATTCAAAGAAATAATAAACAAGTATACAGATCTATACTCACGTTTAAAAAACATGGCATTGATGATCATTGCCCCGTCAGTCTTTTCTACATCCTTGGTGACCTCAGGCAGTTTGCCATCAGTAGAATTGGCCGCCCACTCATTGATGGACTTCACAGCACTCTTCTTATCCTTGAAGTTTATCTTGGAGTGGTCACATTTATAGTGCTTTTTACTGCTTTTGACAAAAGCATCCACGAAGGTGACAGAGCTGGGTCCGTACAGGCGGTTGCTAATCTTCCACGTGACATTGCGGGTCTTTTGGTCGCTCACCTCGGTCAGGAGCTCTGCCAGGCCTGAGTGTAGCTGCTCATCTTTAACTTTAGTTGCATTCAGAATAGTTTTTACCTGAGAGGCAGTAGAGGCCTTTCCACCAAGAGCCACCAAACCCAGAGAGGAGGCCACTACTACAGGAGAAATGAGGATGTTCTCTATATCTTTCTCCTTTGCCATGTTTTGGTAGAGACTGAAAGCCAAGCTGGCACTGTTGTCAGCCAGGATGGTGGCATGGTTGCTTAAGACTTTGTCTGCTGTTGCAGAGGTAGCAGCTGAGGCTGCAGTGGCCAGGAGAACCAGGGCTACCAAGTTTGTTACCCACATGGTGTAATGTTAAGGAGAAACCTATGAGAAGATATAAACACAGACATGCCGTTATATGTCATATAATGTATACTGACCTAAAAAGACACTCTTAACTGAGTTTCTGACTTCAACTTACTGACATATCTCAACCCAAGAATGTTTTAGGATTTACTCTGAAGTTTTGCAAGATTAAAGCCGGAGGGCTGGCAAGCCCACGTTATGAATAGATGTCTCCCAGTATACCTCAAGGCAAGACTTACATAATAGCCACGTAGGCAGCTGCTGGATGTATTATTGCCAAAACACTGGTTGTTCATGACTTGTCATCCAAAAGATCTTAAAATGAATGAGTCCGATTATGCTGACTGGTTGCTTGTGGTCTGAAAAAAGTGGCCATGTGCTGACTGACATGCAGCCAGTGCCAGGTTTTGATTTCCATCCACATCCACTACAGCAGTTCCATTATCTCAACAAAATGCAAGAAGGAAGCCAGAGAAAGACTTTAAATGTCAAATGACCCAATGACCATTAAATTTAAGCATGAAACCTCTTCAGATCACTGTAATAATTGTTCTGTTTGCAAGCCACAAATAGTTGGACATAAGCCGTAGCATGAATGAATGAATGGGAAGACATTCTTTTGTGCAGTTTTAGAGCAATTGGCATATATCCACATCCTCTGTTATGTTAATGTAGTATATGTGACTGTGTCGTGTGGAAACAACTAGCAGCATTATGTACAGTGTAGACAGAGAAAAGAGACAATTACCGTCACAAAAATCAGGTCAGAAGTTGCAGCCGACTTCCTAAAAGTCTGGTCTCTCGTGCATTTCTAGTTTTGTGTCACATACTTTGAAATCAACTCTGACATCTTACTTTTCTAGCAACTTGATGTGATCTCCACCGATCAGCTCTACAATGGAATCTTCACCTGCATAGCATAGCATAGATAATCTCTGTGGCCTTTTCTCACATGCCTGGGCATTTCCCACCAGTTGACTGCAACACAGGATTCTCTCCCTCCCCCATACTGCTCTACTCCCAACACTTTTATCTTACCGTATTAGGTCCTTTCTGTAATGCAGCAAGTCTGTCACAGGACTGCGCAGCAGAAGGCCTCCCAGCACCAGTCTGCTCGGTATGAAGTTAATGTATCTGACTGCAGAGAACAAAAGTGTGTGAGACAATTGCCGGGGTCCCAGAAAATAAAAATCTCTGCACTGGAATCTTATTTCCAGAGACCGGTCCCGCCCAGAATACAAGGGCAGTGGGAGAAGAATCCTCACCCCTAGGTCCTAAAGCCTGAAAATGTTGCTTAGAGGGAGCTTTCAGGTAATTAACCTAACCTTTAAATGCTTTAACTCAACTTACACCTTATTACTTACTGATTGTAGCTGCACTCAAACACAGTATGGTTTCCATTTAAAAAACGTATTCAACCTCTGTTAAATCAGGTCTAAATTCTTCCTTTCTTTTGAGAAAGCCTTGTTTGCCCTCTCGTCAACTGTGTCAGGGCCATGGTGGTACCTTGATATCAAAATCAAGTTCTTTGGAAACTCCTGTCTGAATGGTGGCTTTTCTCTGGCACATATTTAACCTGCAAAACACATCCCAGCTCACTGTTCATGAAAAATGCACGGAATTCCATGTTTCTCCTCCCAGACTTGTTTGTCTGGGACAGCTCTTTTTTGTCCACAGTAAATGCTGCTTCTCACAAGTAGTGCTAATTTATGATCTCTATTGTGCTTTGACTTATTTTTTTTCTTCCCTCCCCCACGCTGTAATTGCTTCTCTGCATCCTGAGCTGAGACACTGTAGGGGAGTTACGCTGGAGGCCTTGTAAAGGAATGGCAGAACCCTAAAAGGTGTACTCCTCAAGGTCTGCAACACTGTTAGATTTTTTATTTTAGCACCATCTTGCTTTGTTCTCATGTCTTGGATTTACTGTTGATTTAACATTATTTTCTATTGGCTGTTTCATGTCTTATTGCTGTACTGTTGCTCCATTTACTAGGCTGTACCATGATTTTTGTGTGTGTACTGAGATGTACCCATTCATTTGAAATGCAAAACTTCTGAGAGACATACATTTTATTCACAATAATAAATAACTTACATGACGCTTTAGATTTGTCTTGTTGCCCATGTTTCAGTTTGGATGACGGAGAGATAACACAGACATGCACCGATCAGCCACAACATTAAAACCACTGACAGGAAAAGTAAATAACATTGACCATCTTGTGACTATTCAGTGTTCTGCTGGGAAACTTTTGGACCTGGCATTCGTTTGGATGTTACTTAGACATGTATAACCCACCTAGACCAAACCAGGTACCTCCACCCCATGCCAATGACACTCCTTGCTGGCAGCAGCCAAAACAGGACAAGGTGTTGACCTGGCCCACCCCAAGAAGGCCAATGTCACAGGGGAGACCCACACAATATTAGGAAGGTGGTCATAATGTTATGCCTGATTCGTGTATTAATCAAACACAACAATTTGGTATTAAGGACATTTTACGGAATGAGTTTTCAAACTCAAAGCAATATATTTTCTTATTTTCATGTCTACAATTCGTGTCAGTGTCCCTTTAAAGAAGAGAACTCTATAAGGAGTTCCGATTGCATTATGCTAGCGGCTCAACCCTTTCGGCTGTGGAATGTACACTAAACTACACAACATAGCAGGATGTTCTTTGAAACAACACAGCATGAACCAAATCTATAACCTCAGGCTTCAAGTTAGTGTGTGTTTACTCGGACCAACTGCCTCAGACAAGTGGTTTGGCCTGATGTTGCACCTTCCTAACATGTACTGTACTGTATGGGGAGACACTTTTTAAAGAGTTTTCAATAATGTTTGTTAAATCTGCTGACTGATTTTTTTGGAATCAGTCCTAGGAACATAAGAAAGCCAGGCAATAACTCTGATAGCTGTGCCACTGCCCTTATTGTCTGTAGGGTTTGAGTATGGGAACTTTTTTTTTTCTTTCAATGAACGCTTCCTTCTCATCTCCCTGGTCTCATGTGTATCCTCCCCCGGCTTGGGAACCGCTCCTTGCTAAGAAGGGAATCAGGCAGCAGGAAGATTACAGAAGCAGCGGATGTATGTCCGTTGACACAGTGCCGCTGTTCTCCTCAGCTTGTTATTTCTTTGCAGCTGTTTCTAGGCTTTACTACCTCATGGGAGAAAATGCATACATACAGAGATATGTGTACAGAGAGAACACTTAAAGAGCCCTTAGTGTCATTTCAAACTTCATGATTTTATGTGAAATTTAGATTCTGAATGATTGGTAATACAGGCGTCAAACACATCATTGTATTGTTTAATTGTTGCTGCTTAATTTCTTTTCTATTCTTTTTTCTTTCTTTCTTTCTTTCTTTTTTGTCCAGTTTCCAGATTTTTCCACTGTAACAGCATATCCTAGCCAGGTATGTGTGATAGGTAACCTGATGTTATGTCTCTATACTGTGTTTTGACTACAGAACAGTAGATAAAGGTCTATATCACTCAGGTGATATAGTTCTTCAGACTTTAAAGTCCTGCAGGAGACACGTATTCAAAAAAATCCACACACCAAGCATATTAAGTGAATCTCCAAAACAGGTATATCTCATAATTCCCGTAACCCTTTTCATTCCCATTGACAGAGTTTCTGGCATGTTCTTAGTTTAGTCGGGTTTACTTCATGTTTTCTGCTTCTTTTTTGCTTCAATTTCAATTCAATTCCAGTTGATTTTTTTTATTTTTTTTAAAATTGTCTCAAGACACTTTACAGAACCCAGAGCCTGAATCAAGCACAAAGACAATGGTGGAAAGGAAAAACTCTAAACAGGAAGAAACCTTGACTGAGAACAGAAAAAGAGAGAGGACAGGAGGAGAAAAGAGCAGGACATTAACTTTCTGGAATGCCAGAACAATAATTCAGAATGGGCAGACATGCCATTAGCTTCAACCCAGTGAGTTGTTTCATACTCTTTTGTGCACATGTAGCATACTACATGTGCACAAAAGAGTATGAAGTTATAATAAGTGAGAGGAAGGAAGCAGGAAGTCCAGGAGGCTACTGAGACCCAGACATGTGTCCTAGTCTCTTTCACACTGTCATGCTTTATTTGGTGATAGTGGCTCATTCAAACATGCTTAAAAAGATTATTTTGAAGAAGGACTCAGTTTAAAGGTTTCACATATATTCACTAGACTCTTCACTGGGAACACCGTTATAGCTGTTTGTTCATGCATTTGTCAAACGAGCCAACCATGCGACTGCAGTGCAATGCATGCAGTCCTGCTGGTTTGAGCATTTCTGCAACTGCTGATCTTTTCTGCAACTGCTGAAGTTTTCACCCCAACAGTCTCTATTTTTTTTTTCACTATCACTCTGGATAGTGAAAAAAACCTCTTGAGCATCAGTTCTGCAGACCGATGAGAGGGGTCAAAGCCATTAACTCATCTCCAACCTGCCTTGTGTCAACAGTGCAGGCCGCTGTTGGAGTAATGGTGAGTGGAACAAATAGACCTCTTAAACCAAACAGCTACGACCTATCTCAGGCGAATCTCTTTATGGCCACATTTTATTATCTTCTAATAGCCGCTTTTAGCGTCATAATGTAGACAGACATGGTATTCGCAGAATCAGTGTATCAGCATGTAGAATCCATGACACCAAGAATTGAGGCTGTTGCCATACCAAAGGGAGACCCTAGTCATTATGTTTCCAGTAAACTTATTTGAGAAGGGAGGGTGAAAGCCCTGGAAGACACATCAACATGCAAACATCTCTGTGTAGATTGTGTTGCCTGGATATTTTAGTTAGTTTGTTCAAACTACTGCTGTATTTCACATACATCTCATGAGGTATTAATTTATAATCATCAGGTTAGAGAACTAAGTTTAACTTAGCTGATGTGTAATGGGAAAAACATCCAGCACTGCGTCTATATTTAATTCTGACTTGTTCTTTCTGGAATATGTCCAGAGTCTAATAGGCCTATTCTACATAGTATAATAAAAGTTAAAAGTTTTTTTTTTTTTTTTTTAAATGAACCTAAAACAGGGCCACCTGTCTAACATTTGTAGCAGCTTAATTTTCTGTTTTCCTCCCATGCTCACAAAGTTTACTGTCGCCAATGACTCGGAAAAAAAGCAGAAAAACCATATGGGCTTCAGTAAAGGGGCAACAGGCGCCCTCTTGTGGCAAAAGAGTAACATAGCACTGAGCTGTGGCAGTACCTCTAGTGACCAGTGGAGGTCGACAAAGTGCCAGCCTTAAATACACATGGACAAAATACTCGCGTTTCTTACCAGTGTTACTGCCACAAAAGCTACATATTATACGAAATGACGTGGTCAGCTGACTAATATGGACATGTTTATATGTATAATGTACTTTAAAAATGAAAATAATCCAAATATAAGGTTTGCTAAAAGGCACCACCTGTTGCTTTCAATAAAACACACTTTTTTTCTTAACATTTAGTTGTAGGCACTGGAACAAAATATGCATGTCAGCTGTGGGAGAACTCCTAATAGAGGGACCTTCACTGCTGCTGCTAAATTGTTTGGGATTACAGGGATCTGACGTAATTATCCCAAGCCAAGGGTTAATCTCTGACTGCTGGGCCTGGAATAGATCTCTTACAAGACTTTACTCATCTGCTCCACCTCTATGCTAAAAGCTAATAGCTTTGGTGTAATGCACAACCTTGGGCAGTAATGTATGCACTTGTTACAGCCCTGCGCTGTAGCAAAGGGAATGTGCAGCATTGGTGAGTCTTCACGTGCTGAGAGCGTTTAATGGCTGGCCTTTGTTAACAGTCACTGTGAGTTGTGGTTCAATTTTACAAATCTTAGCAGCAGTAAATTAGCAGAGACGCAAACACATAATACAATAATTATTGTGTGTGTCCTTTCTTTAAGTCTTCCAGCTCATGACCTGTTCCATGGAAACACTTATATTTCCTAGAGATGAGGCCCAGTTCCCAGCTTCAACTCCTTGGCAACTTCAGCACCCCCACAGAGAACTTTAATTAAATGATTTCCCTCTTATCCCCCCCTCTCCGATCTCTCACCCTCGTCTCTCAGCTCACTGAGTGTAATGACATTTCTCTCTTATTTGTCACTATTGTCCAATAATGGTCTCTCAGAAACCACTCTGGCCCTAATCACATGTGCCGGGGTTGTGGACGTGATGCAAACAAAGGCTGAAGAGAGAGAGAGAGAAAGAACAGGAAGTGGAACAAACCTGTGATTGCTCCAGATAAATCCTCCTCCTCTTTTTTAATATGTCCAGATTTATGACATTTATGAGAGAGACACAGTGTCTGAAAGAGGCAAAAGAGGTGATGCATCCAAATGATGTGCCCAAATCAAACAGAGAAGTGACATATGAATGACCTTGTCTCTGGACAGTCTGCCCTTCTTCCTGACTTCTGAATCTGAATCTGAATCTGTCAGGATTCGTCAGTTTCATGCTATACATGCTATAGAGTAATGTCACAGAACTGCATGACTAGTTATAAATAAGAAATTAGAGGACAAGAGCTCGGTGCCAGAGAAAAGAAAGTGGACGGGAGCTTGGTGTGAGAGAGAAGAGAGTAGAAGACATATGTTCAGTGCATCATCCCCCAGCAGTCTAGGCCTATTGCAGCATAATTAAGGGATGGTTCAGTCCAGCCCTAATTATAAGCTTGATCAAAAAGGAAAGTCTTAAGCCTGACCTTAAAAGTAGAGAGGGAACCCAAACTGGGAGCAGCTCCTCTCCTGTGGAGAGGATCTTTACAGCTCTACCTCCCATTCTACTTTTTGGAACCACAAGTAGGGCTGACCTTTGAGATCACACCAAAGTGATCTGTTGGGGTGATGTGGTACAATGAGGTTTCAGTGTAATCATTTGAAACAATCCACGTGTGCAACAGAAGATTTTAGTTATAAACATGTATGGATCATTTATAACTCTTTAAGAAAACACAGTTTGATATGCCAGAAAAAAAATTGTCTGATTTTAACTCTATTTGACTGTGCATTGATTGTTGTTAATAATCCATTAAGCCATATAGTCAGTGAAACAGCCTATTTTCACAATACAGTAAATTTTAGTATGCTTATTAATCACTAGCAGAGCCTTTAATATACAATTCATGAGCTTTAATCGTCACTTCTGTCTCCAAAACTGCAGCACAGATGCTCACGTCCATTTACCTGAGACATAAATGATACACACTGCAAAAAATATCCATTTCAACAAGTCATTCCCTCTGTGCTCAGGGTTTAACCCTGCTCAGACTCAGAGGTGTGAGTGTGTGTTTCTTGCAGCGCGCAGCTCCTCCCACACCCGGCCACACGGATTACGGTTAGTAACCGTGCTATGAAGGCTAGCGGAGGTGCGCCTTTATTCAAGAAGAAACGCTCCTATGATTTAATAGAAGCCTGGTTGTTTACTGGCGCCGGCGCAGCGTCCCAGCAAGTCTGCGCCGTTTCGGAGTGAGGGGTAGGCTGATGCGCGTCTGATCCCGCTCCAAGTAACTTTTAAGTCTCGCATGAATTCCTAAACTGCGTTAAGAGAGACCGCGTTATGTCAACATCCATGGGAATAACTGATTAACAGGGAGCTTCTGGCCGGTTTTCTGCAGCGTCCCTGACAAAAAGAAAAACACGAAAAAAGGTTACAGTGGATGTGAGGTAAGTGTTTGTGCGCACTTGATCGGATTATCTTCGTATAATCTGAGGAACTGTCGCGTGTTGTGTGAGTTGGTGGAGTTGAGTTGAGTCCTCAATGGAGTTTCTTCCCTTCAATCACACCTTTTATTGGCTTCAGAAATGACAGACTGATAATGAGTTGGAGTCATATCTGCATGACAGCAACTGAGAAACTGCAGCAGCACTTGTTTTATTAGTGTTACACTGGTACACAGACTATATCAACACATGGATTTACAGTAAATACAACTTTTATAGACTGCTGTGATTAGCACAACCACAGAAATGAACGTTGTGTTAATTGTATCATCACCAGTCCTGTGAACCTGGACATTTTTGTCTTTGGAACTGTTGCAGAGACAAAACAAGACATTTGAAGGCATCTCTCTTTCTCACGTTTTTCTTATTTCTTAAATGTGATCAGTTGATTCAGATCAGTTACTCAAAAGATGTTAAAGAGATAATCAGTCTTGAAAATCATTCATCATAAATACCGTCTCCACTTCAGACTTGACCACTAAGGAGCTTTGCCAAAAGCAGAAAACCTGTAGCTGAACTATAGCTGTTGAGTTCTAGTAATGCTAAGAATGCACATAGTGTGTTTCTGTGCGTGTGTTTTCTCCACTGAGGGTTTGTGAAATATTTAGAGCTTTATCTGATGATGTACTGTAGATGTAAGTAGATGTAAGTATGTTGTAAAAATGTTTTACAACGGACTAGTGCCGTCATCATCCTAAATCAAGCTTTAATTACGTTCCTCTGTCTGTTTTTCCTTTCTTTCTCTAAGATTCGATTAGCGCGAGACTTATCAGACCGCACATTTTCATCTCTATCTGTATCTCTGCCTTCCTGCAGCTCCACTTCCATTATCTGCCAGGCCTAAATCCTCCCTTAATGAATCAGAGACTGCCAACTGGAACTGTAATAGGCCTCGCTTTAACTCACAGAGCCTTCTCTCAAGTCTGCCGAGCACCTGAAGGCTCCAGGTTGATAACAAAAGCAAGCGTTTGGTAAAGTCGCTGGCTTAAAGAGCGGCTTTGTTTCCAGCCCATGCCCTCCCACTCCTCCCTGTGTGTGGTTAATGAGCACTAATGGAAACTCTATTTTTGGCTAAATCTGCTGAAAGATTAAGGATATTATTAATGCATGCGTATATAAATTTCATGATGGGGTGAACGATGGAAGCTTGGAAAGAGGCGACAATGACCGAGATAAAAGGCTAATAATAGACGGATATGGTGGAGGCTCTGTGCCAGTTGGTTAACAGAGACTTAGTGGATTATTACATTATTATTCAATGAGCGCAGACTTCTAACAATACTGGCAACTCAAACTCAGAGAGGTGCCGGCCGACAGTAACCAGGTTACTTCCAGGATCTGGCAAGTAAGTGAGGAGAGTAGTAAAGTCCTCTCAGGTAAATTGCAGGTTCATGGGAGGAAACTGGCTTAAAGCCCGCTGAGCGAGAAGCTAGCTAAAAGAACACGGGAGAGAGCTTTGTTCGAAGCAAACGAATTAGGGGAATATCTGGAAATCTCCTCGTGATGGGTGCAGGCTGTAAACACGGCAATTACGCATGTAAAACGAGCAGCTCCCAGGCTCGTCCTAAAAATATGGGTAGCACGTCGTATGTAACAGAAGCTGAAAGGCACAAAAGAAAATGCATTAAACATTAATAGCACATTAGACCTGAGAGTCCAATCAACAAAACAGTTCCTGCTGCTTTATGTACAACATCAAGCTTTAGCTATAAGGCTGCTGAATCATTGCAGCCCATGTACTGCTGCAAAACATCCAAAACTTCACTGAATCTACATACATAAAGCATGCCCATATCAGGACATCACTGACTGAGTCAAGCGTTTTAGTGTATAATGTTCTTAGAGCTGTCTGTATATGCTTGATCATAGTT
Organism: Planiliza haematocheilus; assembly: GCA_005024645.1. NCBI lineage: Eukaryota > Metazoa > Chordata > Actinopteri > Mugiliformes > Mugilidae > Planiliza > Planiliza haematocheilus. Next base: position 7,748,834 of record SRSE01000276.1, read on the forward strand.
TACCTGGAATTGGAGACGTTGGTTCAACGAGGTTTCAGTTTATGTTTGTTTGCAGATCCATCTTTTTTACTGCAAACAGAGGCTAAAGATATGTCCAACCAAATATTGTGTTACAGTAAGCTTAACTTTTGCATAGCTTAGTTCCAACAAAAACAGCAAATCATCAGGCAGTGGCCTTGATTTCTGACAGAACCTGTTCTTCTTAAAATAAACGTAACTCCTATATCCACATATCCATATTAGGGAGCAATGCCTGCTGGGAATTAATTTGTGCTGGCGGATAAGGGAAGAGGTACTGCATCTTGAAATACTGATACAATACAGCATACACCTCAGAATGTAGAGATTAAAGATTTAATTTTCATATACATATAAATTAATTTATTTATTTATTCATTCATTTCGGGCAAGTCAATTCAAATCACACATCAACATCAACATGAGTACAAGTGACCTGGCCGAAAGGGAAAACGGGAGAAGCCAAAGCTTATCTAGTCCCGCCCCCATTACCCACCAGTACAAAATTCAGATATATATATTTTTTTTGTTTCTTTCTTTCATTTGAACTATTACAACAGAAGACGAACGCATAGCTGCAGTTCGGCTTAGGACAGTCAAAAACAGATCACATGTGTGTTGAGTCCATATTCTTCCGTCATAAGTGAACAACAGTCTCTTCTAGTCGCCTGGCGTGTTATAGTCCATTATCCATGTCGTCCAATTGACAATTGTCATGTTTATATATTAGTTTAAATGATGTCAGAGCCCGTTTTTTCCATTTAACCCTCCGGGATGACTTTCGATAGATCGCAGCGATGTCCGATTTGCTTATCTCAGAGCTTATCTTCGCCAAATCCTCCCGAGCTTTGGCTCCGTCGGCTCGCATGCTTGCCATATCCTTGTAGATTTCATAGATGTAATCGCTCGTCTTTCTTACTCTCCGGTACAGCATGAACAATCCAAATCCCAATGCGAGCATTCCAACTGTTGTACTCACAAACAGGTACACATCCTCCACATCCTCCACATCCAGTACGGCAAGGCACAGGACTCTCCATTTTTCCCCTCCATCCATGGTGTAGCCCGCCTGGAAAGTCCCATCCGGGCATTTGGGTTCACCAGAACCCGCCTTCCGTGTTGAGAACACTCTGTCAATTGCGTTCAGCGACCAGTTTAACAGCTCCATTGTGGACCAGTTGTTTCTCGTCAGCGGTGTCAGCAAGCCGAGCTCTTCAATATTCTCTTAGTTCTGTTACAATTGTATTACAGTGTGGCTTTATATCATCAGTCATACCCAAGGTTTTTTTTATTTTTTTAACTGACACTGACCTCGAACCCGCTTTTCTTTTCTCCCTTTTCACTGTTTGGGTACATTGAGTTTTTTATTTACTTTTCATACCGTCTCAACAAGGTGTCTGCTGACAGGTCTTTGACCTTTATCAGCACTAACTATGTATCGCTGTATAACGGTCCATGGTTAATTTAACATATTTCTTTTTGAAGACTCTCAGATTCACTGAATTCTTGACCTCATCATCCAAATCATTCCATTGCTTAACCCCTGCAACAGTTACAGAAAAGGATTTTAATGTAGTTCGTACAATTTTTTGCTTGAATATCAGTTTCCCCCTTCGATTATGTTTCGTCTCTCTCTCTTGGAATAGTAACTGCAAATTATGAGGGAGGCTATTCTTTGCAGCCTTGTACATTAACTGAGCTGTTCGAAAGTTTGATAAGTCATTGAATTTGAGTATATTTGATTTGCTAAATAACTGAATTGTGTGTGCCCTAGACTTGGCATGATGTATTGCTGGTGAGGAGAGATTAGTGCGCAATACAAAAGGTAAAGTGCTTTCTGATTTAGTAGGTTTTGTGCTCTCCAAAGTATGGACACACTCCTGGCCAGCTTACTTCTTAAGTGTTTTATATGCGACTTCCAACCTAACCTATCATCGATGATCACTCCCAGCACTTTGTTTTCGTTAACCCTTTCAATATTTATTCTGTTTATTTGAATGTTAACGCTGTTGTTGCGTCCCTTTTTCCCAAAAAGCATGTATTTTGTTTTCCCCAGATTTAGTGATAATTTGTTTATATTAAACCACACATGAAGCTTTGCTATTTCAGTATTGACTGTTTCAACTAATTGGTTCAAGTCATCCCCCGAGCAGAAAATATTAGTATCATCCGCGAATAGTATTAGCTTCAACATATTGGACACTTTACAAATGTCGTTTATGTACAGTATAAACAGCTTTGGACCCAATACTGACCCCTGCGGGACCCCGCAGACTATATTCAAGCAAGTTGATGTGTTTTCCCCCATCTTGACATACTGAGATCTGTTATTTAAGTAGCTTCTGACCCAATCCAGTGCTACTCCTCTAACACCATATCTTTCCAGCTTGGCTATAAGAATTTCATGGTTAATGGTGTCAAATGCTTTTTTGAGGTCTATGAAAATTCCTATTGAGTGCAATTTTTGGTCAATAGCATCAGTGATGATTTCCACAGACTCAGTTAGGGCCATAGCAGTAGAATGGTTCTTTCTGAATCCATACTGGCTGTCGTAGAGCAGATTGTGTTTGTTGATGAATTTGTCTAGCCTATTGTTAAATAGTTTCTCTAGTATTTTTGATAATTGTGGTAGTATTGAGACTGGTCTGTAATTGGTAAATTCGTGTATGTCACCATTCTTAAACAGTGGTACAACTTTGGCCATTTTCATCTTGTTGGGGAATGTCCCTGTTTGAAATGACAAGTTACAAATGTATGTTAAAGGTGAAATGATCCCGTCCAAAACATTCTTGATTAGCCTCATATCAAGGTCGTTAACATCCGTAGATGTTTTTGCTACGCATGTATTGACCAGGTGTCTAATCTCTGTTGTCTCCACTGGTGTGAGAAACAGTGAGCTTGGATTTCTGCCTCCCTTTTTATCAAAGTGGTCCCAGTGCAGGTCAGTGTAGTCTGGGATGTCCTTGGCTAGATCTGGCCCCACATTAACAAAGAAATTATTGAATCTGTCTGCTATGACTCCAATATTATCTTCCCTGATGTTATTGTCCTTGAAGTAGGAGGGGGTAGCTTGGTTTAGCCCCTTTATTTTTGAAATGTGTAGCGACAAATTACAAACTTCTGTCTGACTGTACGCTTTCGGGCATCGTTGTTCTGAAAGGTGAAGCTTTGCTCTAATCAGGTCCGTCTCTGCTGATGAGAAACACCCCACAGCATGATACTGCTACTACCATCAGATAAGATTCTCAGAGCCCTGTTATGCCATTTGGTGATATCGTTGCAGGCTATCGTGCACCTTTTACTCTTGAGTTCTGTCCAGCTAGCCATTCTACCATAAACTTTGTTTGATTTGTGAAGTGTTCCTGAGCTGGTTAGAGAGCCAACTCCAGGTCCTGAGAGTCCTGAGGGTTCCACAGGCCACTGTGCAATGTTCAAGAACAACCAAAGGAGTGTGCATGCTTTTGTAAATGAGAGAAATCAGTTTTTTATTTCTAGCAAATTAAAATGTTTTCCATTCTGTAGATAGATTGTGAATGACAGTTTTATTCATTTCAAATGATAACTACACAAAGTAGCCCAAACGAATGTGGACTGTGGAAATATTTTTTCATTTTCCTGCAAAGAATTCACGAATCGCCCAGTGAGAGACGAGTAAAATGTCTTGTTCATGCCTTAACTTGTCCTAGTTCACCTCGTTATAACTGCAGCCCTGCGATCATAGCACCATGGTGACACACAGAGAGACAATGGGCCAACCTGGGTGGAATAAGGTCTCTGTGAGTTCAGCTCCAGTTGGCCCTTGTTTGAGGACAGGGTCAGGATGTGAATGCTGGGACTCTGCCAGCCTCTCTGAATCCAGCAGAAACTTCCCTCGGACCAGAGAGTTCTGATATAGTAGCCAGTCAGCAGTAAATCTGAGACTAACACGCACAATTATACACTGAGGACACCTGAGTCATATCTGTTCATCCACCTTTACGTCTTTAAATTACAATTGAGCTTATTGATGCGTCATTAATTGCTAGCATTTTAGCTATGCTTTGCATTACTACTGGATTGCTCTTGGTATGATAATGTTGGATCTGTCAGTTGATCATAAACATCGTAAACTACGCACATAGCCTGCACCAGTGAGAGCCATTTATACTTGTGCGCTCATCAGTCTGACTGTAGGGTAAAAACGGCACCCAAACGCTAGTCAGCGCTGTGTCTTTTTTGCCAGTCAGTTCATTTTTGTTTCAGTTTCAGCAATGGCGACTGAAACTTTCGTCGAAATTTTGCCGTAATCTCGCTGAGTCAGTCCAATCATGCAAATGTATGTCTGAACCTCCTCAGTTAACCTCTCCTCGATGTATTCCATCTTTATTGATCCAAAACAACAAATTTAAAAAGTCTTGTGCCTTAGTGTAAACCGTCTATGAGTTATTCACTTCTAACTGAAATGCGGTAATCCAGTGGATGAGAGGCAGCCCAGCATAACTCAATTCTTGTATGATTCTGGTGACAGCCGATGAAGAGAAAAAAAATGCCTCTTCATGCAAAGATCTTGAGCCACTCTGTTGAGAAATGATTATTCTCCAGAAAATATCTGGAGCATAATCCATTTGTTTGGCCTGGCAGGTCGTAGCTGGAGCATAATCAGTTCTCAGTGGAGTGACTCCAGATCAATTTTCCGTCACAAAAGATTTGTGGGGAAAGTTGGTCTGGCTTCCAGGCATATCTTTGGCATATGGTGATGTTAGCATTTATCTCAAATGATTGCAGCGACTTGAATTACAGTCTGCTTGGGATTCTTTCATTAATCACCTTTGCGCCTCTTAAAATCTTTTGATATAGAAACATAGAGCTGAACACAGGTACAGGCAGACACATATTTAGGCTATTCCCATGCCATGTTGTAATTTCCCTTCTTAGAGATAAGAGCCAAGGAGCAGTTTGGTTTGCTAAGCATCGTTGACCAGGAAACAGGCCCTTATCTGTATGGGAAATTGCCATTTATTGTCGCCTCTTATCAGAAAATGATAAACAATAAAATAAGAAAAATGCCTTCTGTATTCAACCAAGCTTAGTTATCAGGGAACGAGATTGATTTTTCTTTCTAAATCTCACCCTCACAGCTAGATCAGAAGCATTTAGGCTTTTTTATGGAGGGGGATACATTAAGGGGCCACATCACTAAGTGGCTCTGTTTTATAGCTGGGGTGAGGGTCATGGGTGGGCCCTTTGCAGCATCACCGTTGCTCTACCAAAGTTGTAGTCTTATTAAAATGAATAAGGAGGCCTCATGTGATGCATTGCTGCTATATTCCCAACGGTGTGTGCAAATCACTGCAGTGACACTTGCAACAGCCCATCAATAGGATTTAATGGCGATCTTCGAGGCACTCTATTCCCAAGCCGTTTCCAAGAAAGTCACCAAATCCCTCCACTGGTGTTCCTCTCTAAGACAGCGCCTTCCCTTAACATCACCCAAGGGGATCGTGACCGTGTGCTCTATTTTCAGGTCGACTCTTGGCTTGCCTTCAGATTATATAGAAGAAGTGGGCTATGCATCAGCTGTTAGAGCGAGGAGACTGGTATGAAAGCCAAATAAGAGTGTAGAGACAATCAGAGTGAAATGAAATATTAATCAGCTGGGCCAAATACTGCCTGCTCTTCTTTTTACGGGGGTTACATTCAAAGACTTTGTTCAGTCAACACAGACCTGATGCTAGCAGCATCCCAGTACTAGGGCTCAAGTAAGAGTAGGACACTTGTTTTTTTATCCTGTGAGGAGCATGAATACACCAAAGTTTACTGCTTATCATTCAACAATGTAGACATTTGACACGGTTAAGGATGTTAACTTCAGTGCACTACACAAAAGGTCAGGGGGATGACCATAGTCTTTGGATTTCGTCCACTGGGAAAGCATGAAATACTGCGTCCAAATGAACCCCCTCCTCCTGGTTACACTGGAGGAAAAGTCAGAGGATCAACAGAGTAATTAGAGTGTATCCTCCTGGGACCTAGAATATCTGTGGTAAATGCCACGGTAAACTATGTAATACTTGCTGAGCTATCCACTCTGAAGTACAAATGTCAAATCTTTAATTGCGCTGTTGCAAAAGCAAGGGGATTTATCCCCTGGTGACCGTTGGAATGTGTGTATAAAAGTTGACAGCTATCTATATAATTGTTGATACGTTATTTCAGTATGGACAGGGAGGTCCTGCTGACAAACAGACACAACTGCCATCCATTGGAAAGCTCTGAAGGACTGTGGCTCTCCAGTTCTCCGAGGTGTTTTACAAACAGGAAGGTCTTAAAGGTCACATGCTCAGACTGGGGGCCTGTTCCTAGCTTCCAAATTATGCAGTAACATAACTCCATGTGCAATCTGGGAAGTGAGTTTGGGGACTACACGCTACCTCTTTCTAACTATTTTTTGAAGATGTCTGACTTGTTAAATGATCACTCTGTGCCCACAGATAGCTCCTACAAACCTACAGATTTCTATTTGTCTCTTTTCCACAGCCATAAATCCTCATTTAGGTGAAGGGTGACTCAGCAGCTGGAAAACATACCGTGTTATTATGTCTGTCATAAACAAGGCTCACTATAGAATAGTGTGTTGACTTCCACATACTGGTGTTGTGACTCCAAACAGGGCCCAGGGCTGTCAACAACATATTAATATTGTTGTGAAAATACACCTCTGCATCATGACGTGACACGGCGTGTTTGTGAAAAGTCTAATTGCAGCCTACTGTGCGCGAAAAGACAGAGCTAATTTATTGGACGTTTGTCTCGTTTGGTAACGCCCTGGTCCGCTTTCAGGTTCCAGTCCTGTGTGGGATGTTAACGGACTGGTGGCGCGTTGAGGCTGAAGGAGCATGGTGAAACACCAACCCTTGCAGGTCTACGAGAAGCAGGTCTTTGTGTCCTTTGTCACTGGGATCTATGGTTGCCGCTGGAAACGCTACCAGCGTTCCCAAGACGACAGCTCCAGGGTAAGATAACACCTCTGATGTTTAAGTGGAGATGTCACTGGAACAATCAGACAAAGTCAAGTATTATTTCATGTGTGCTGTATTACTAGTATGAAGCTATTTAAACATATGAGTGATAAACTAGGTGGTTAATTCACCTTACATAGGAAAAAAGGCCAAATGTTGTCTGAGTAGTTAGTTTATGTTATTGCAATAGTAACCTCTGCAAGAACCGTAAAATAATACAAACAAGAAATATATGACAATTTAAGTGGAATTTAAGAGAGAATTAGTGTTAAATATGCTCAGTGTGTGTAGACATTCAATGCTTTCTTTTAACAGACATATTTTAATCGCTGAGTTTCACACACTCTATATGTCAGACATGTTTCAGTTCTCTTAATCAGGATGAAGCCTTTGCTTTTCAAGCTTTTAGACAGAATTACAGTTAAAAAAGACAGTCACCAAATATGGTGATTGTGAGCAACAGTGTTCATCACAGATGTTTCAAGCGCAGCATCTTCCTATTACGCAGCAGTAAACTACCACTGCGTGTAGTGGTAGTTTCATCCAGCTTACAGTATGACGACTCTGTGTCCAGGCGTCCTGTACATAGCGTGCGCGGAGCAAAACAAAGGCTGATAATGACACAACACAATCCTGCTGAGGCTGCACTGAAACCTGAGCCCACCTCCGGAATAGACGAGCTATTTTCCATTTTGTGATTCTGAAGGCCAAAAAAGTAGGTCAGGCTTTGTGAAAAGGACACAAGAGCAGCCTAATGCGCACTGTACATCCAGTGATTGTAGTGTAGCATCATAATTGTACCCTGTTCATCCCTCCTTTTTTACCAGCTATTGTTAACGTAGTTCTTTTGGCAGCGCCACATGCGCGCGTTCTATGTTCTTCTTGAAACTGCCTGATGTTTATGCGATGAGATGTTCAAGCGTATGATTTTGTGTTGTTACGGCGCCACATATATCATCATTACTGGAAAGGAGAATAGATAGTGTTGTCAAGGATGTTACATCCCTGACAAGGCTGAACAGCTTCTATGGGTTAAATACAAGAATCCAATGTGTTACTAAACGCTTTTTAATCTTATCATGTTTTTTGTCAGGTATCTAATGGATTAGAAGCTTTACGTCTCTAAGCATAACTGTTTTAATTTATATGAACATTGGAGAATCTTGTTAATTATAAAGCTTTAAAAGTAATCCTTTAAACATTGATGTCATGCAAGTTTTTTCTCCTCTTACATTCCTGAGGGACTTCTAGACCAGGCCCTAGTAACTGGGCAAAATTATCTTCACAATAAAGCGATTAATGGAAGCAGTGCAGAGCTGGGATGTGTAAAGCGGAGCCAGACACCCAGCTGTGTTGGATACCCACTGGGCAGCCACAGCTCCTGCTGCTGGATGTCTTCTTTATCACAAAGAGCCAGCGGCTCGGTCATAAATGAGTCCATTTACTGAATGATGCGATGACCAAGAGGAAAATATACGAGCCCACAGCTGCCTCTCATTTAAAAAGTTTCATGAAGTCAGTAGTCAGGCAGGCTTGAGTTCATGCAGAAGAGTGTTGTCTGTTTACTCCTCAACATAGTGATGGGTTTTTAGGGACACTCAGAGTTTTGATTCATGATAATCAGTATTTGGGGCGTCGCTTCTGTTACTTGCCGTGAGTAGTTATAATGCCACACATTAAAACTGGATCAAATGACTATACTGAAGATTAGGTGCCGGATTAGTGATGAACCTGCCCGCAGAGAATTATCCCCCAACATAACAGTTTTCTTCGACTCTGCAAAGAGGTTTCAGCTCATAGCGTCCTTTCAGCTCAGTCTCAGTGTCATCGGCCTCATTTTAAAACTGACAGGACTCTGTGAAAATAGCTCTTCTAAACGCACTGACAATACCAGTTGTCATGTGCACTTGCTTCATGCTCGGTTGACCCTGACCTCGTCTGATGCCGGCCGGTCTGTGCAGCATGTATCAGCGGAGAAAAGGGGGAGGTTTGAAGAAAATTAGGATTGATGAGGACTGTCAGAAGTTGAGAACGAGCAGTTCTAAATGGAGAAAGCAGCAGATGCCACAAGGTTCCCTTGAAAATGATTTGCAATGTGCAGTTAAAGGGGCCTTGATAAAGGATGGCAGTTGTCTCTTTAATCTCTCTTACTGCAAACCGATAAGCAGCTTTTTGGATAATATTGTTTTGATGATTTTTGCACAAGTTTTAGGACTGAGGTTGATATGTGACCAAGTTGCTGTATTTCATATTCAAGAAAAAGGATCAAAATACAAAAGAGAACTCTAAAAGGCTCGTCTTTTTCTCAGTTTTCTTCAGCGAGGAGATTTTCTCAGCCAGGGATTGCTTTACTTGTTAGTCACAACACCAAGTGTGACCTCATGCTGAAACTGGAATCCTAATCTGATATACAACTGGTCTCTGAAGGCAGCGTATAGATAGACAAGGGAGAATTACAATATACATAGAAAAGAGAACATCTCAGTCCTTTATATAGGGGAACATTCTTTTAAATGCAGGTGTTTCTCTTCAGTGCCCAGCAGAATGTAGAAAATGTACGTAAATTAAAATGAATCATGACAGCATTGTAGAAGTATCACATTTTGGAATTGTTTGGACAAGGAAATTTGTATTTGTCCACGGGGTACTTGCTGTATTTCTGTGAATAATTGTGGAGTCAGTAACTTTGGAGTCCATAGAGGTGACCCTCAGCTGGGACACTCTTTCGTCGGGTGCAAAAGGAATATTGACAACGTGACACTGGCTCAGTGCCTCATAGCCATTTACAGTTAGCTCCAGCTACACTTAGCTCCAAGAAGCTGCTAAACCAATTAAAAACAGCTTCAGTCACTAGTCATATTTCCACATCTACTGTCTTCCTGGATACCTCCTGATTCATATGTATGACCTGACCTCTCATCTTCCGGCCAAAAGTCAAATATTTCACGAGCCTTTCCGTGTGGGCTCAACAGGTCCATCAGTGCAGCCATTTGCTCTTTACCCGCACTCATATCTAATTATCTCCCAGCGTCTTACATAAGCCGCTGGAAATGGTGAGTCCAGGCGCGGTGTGGTGCAAAGCTGATCAATGCTCAACAGGGATCTGTTGACTGGCCTATCATTCTCTACACCTCCCCTCACAGGGTGTTAGCTCTTAATCCTGTTAACTACTGGAGGAAGAGTCCTTGAGCACTGCACAGGATATCCGTCCATACCTTTGTCCCACATGTCTGAACAGAAGATTGTCCAGTACGGGGCATTTTCTTGAAACATTTGCTGTTCAGAACATCTGGATTAGAAGAGGCCATTAGAGAAAAAAATGTAGAACTCAAGCTACTTTCTGCCCAACGTCAATCCTACGGGAAATATCTTCTGCTGTGTTCTCTTTCCTACCCACTGACTTTACTGTCTGCTACTGTGCAGGACAAGACAGGGCTGGAAAGGAACAAAGTGTGACAGGCACAAATCCCCATAATGTTTGGTATGGGCTGATGGAAGTGGGCTTTTAAGGGCTTTGCACTTCTTAGGTAGCAGGTTGAGGAGTCTATTGTCTGAATGTTTAATAAACAAATGAGAGAATTTCAGGTTCCTTTATGCTTCTACTCCTCTACATTTAAGAGGCAGTACTGAACTTATTACTCCCCTACATTTATCAGGGTTGCTCACCAGTTACTTTGCGCATTTACTTGCACATAAAAGTATTGTGTCATGTACTCAAGTAAAGTAAAGGCACTCCTGCCTCGGGCTTCCGAAAACAACGAATTGAGAGCTCTGAGAACTATAAAGCTGAACATAAAAACAAAATAAGTGTCTGAAATGCTCCATACATCTGAAGTGGAGCAGTCGGTCAGCTCAGGCGCCAAGTCTCTTTACAGCTGCCTCAGTTGAACAACATCAATTGTTAGTGCTGTTCTTTGCAGTGGGAGTGTACATGGTTCATCATCCTGTGCAGTTCTTTCCTCCTGCTTCTCTTTTGGGCCTACTTCTGGTTGGTGGCCCAAAATGATTTCAACGACTTCAACTGGTAAGTCAGAGTTTTTGTTATGTGGCTTCAGTATTTAGTGAAAAGCTGTTTGTGACTGACATGTTTGATACTGATGGAGATAGTTTCAGATGAGATCACAAAACAGCGGGCGGGTTGACCTTAGCACAGCAGGGCAGCAACGAGACCCCCTTCTACAAAGGCCTCAAGAACTAATTGCATTGCATAAGTTGCACAGTTGATGTCTTAGAGATGGCTTAGTTCTGTCTTGGCTGCGTTTAGTCTGACGTAGCACCACAGTCTTGAAGGAATGTTGTACACTGTATAGGGTTGGAAGGACAATAAAGACCTCTAGAACTTGATTTTGATCGTGGTGGATGATTAATGAAAACTTGTATAAGAATGAATCGGTCCACCAATAAACATAGACGAGTCAACCATTATTGATTACTTCTTCAGGTTGGTATACAACCGCTCCGGAGAATGGAGGGATGAGACGATCCCCATCCTCGCATCCACCACCGTGGGATTCAGCTACATCACTTTCTTACTGGTGAGTTATTATCAGATCTCTAAAATTTCAGAAGGCGCTTATTGCTCAGTTGAGATGCAACTCACTGAATTTCGTTCCTTTTTCAGATTTTAGCTCTTTTCCATATATCCTTGGGCCAACAGCTGAACCTCTACTGGGTTCACAAGGTACTGTGAAATAGCATCTTAAATTGATGGCATGTTTCTTCACACACTTTTAAAAATAAATTCTCGTCTCCACAGATTGGTGTGTTGGCCACGCTGCTCACCACTATCTCTGGCGTCGTCTCTGTTGATGACATCTGGGGAAATGAGTGGGACATCCTGCTTGTGTCTTTGCAGGTCGGTCTAAAGTCAGAATCACAGTGCCGTGAACTTACTGTGGGTTTTGATTTTGATCTTGGGTTACTTCTTCGAAATCTCACTAATACTAAATACAATTGATATTAATACTAAGTATATTAATACATTTCCTCTGAACTGATTTAATTTCATAGCAGATTCCCTAAAGAGACAACAGTTAACAGTTTGACTGAGGCACTTAACATGACAGACACAGTTGGGGTTTTGAAAAACTTTTGGGAACGTTGGGACATTTTTGGACATTTCTTTTGACTTTCTTGTCAAATCTGAAAAGAGTTTCTTATGTGTTTGTTAAACAAGAAGCAACAGCCAGCAACCTGTTATCTAAACTTAGCATCGGAAAGTGGAGTCAGTGCTCCAAGTAAAGAAATAAATCCTGGACTTGAATGACCTGCGCCACTTCTGAGCATTTCTACTTCTGCATTGACATGTCTGGATAGTTCTATATCATAACACTAAAATGCCATAGTCGCTGACTCATGTTGGGGCTGGAGCTAATAAATTACAACAGTTACTTTTATTGAAATCATAGAGTAGGGATGGGCGATATGGACTAAAAAATTGATCCCGATAATTTGGCATTTATCACGGTAACGATAAAAATGACAATAAATAAACACCAATACAGCCTAATCTTTTTGACTATAATGCATCAGCATGTTTTATCTGAGTTATTTTTTTACCGGACTCTTTGGATGAAAGCAACGCTGCATCTGTATCTTTGCGCATTTTCTGGCTTTCTTCATATTCTCGTTTGTGCTTGTATTTGAGGTGGTGGAACAGCTTAGTAGTGTTACTGTTCTTTTTATGCACTATTTGTTTGCAAACATTGCATGTTGTAATTTTCTGCTCCACGTCAGACTTTTTAACCCCTTCATGCCTAGTGTCGCGAATTCGCGATGCACTGTTTCCATTCAGACTGCAGCTGAAATAACGCATGTAACACTCCACTGTCAGTTTGTGTATATTCAAAAAAATCCTAGGAAACTTTTGCAAGGACTAGTTTCTCATAGGACCGGCCGGAGTGGTAAGCAAAAATACAAATATTTAACTTTGAAAAAATTGAAAAATCAATTTAGGCGTTAAGAGTTTAAAACCAAACCAGATAATGGAGGTGGAGCCTCGTTTAGGAACGAGCTCCTCGCTGCCTGGCGAATCTGCTCCGCCTTCTGCCATTGTCAATTTGTCAATATTCCACACGTGTTGGGCTGCGAGTGTGTCGCGCACATATGATAACATTTTCTTACCGTGGGGAATGTTTTTGACGATATATCGGAAATGATGAAATATCGTACATCCCTAATAGAGAAAAGACTTCAGAGTAGATGGTGTGTAGGAGGCATACACTGTCTGTGCTAGTCCGACCAGGGAGAGACGTGAACATCTAATAAATCTTGCTTTAGCAGGCAGATTTGACAAGCTTTGTATAGAACCAAACCAGCTGTTAGTTCCTTTATTACTGCCTTTTCGCACCAGATCCTGATCTTCTCATCTAAGTCTTTGCAAAACATAAAAGAACTAGAAGAACTTCTTCTGTTTTACAGTATGGTTTATTGTGTACTATAGGGTACTATAATGTTAGAGCTTCTTGTATAAATTAAATTATTCTGAAAGAGAATAAACATCACTGTTAGTACCCCAGTACTGGTCGACAGCCACATCAGTTCCTATTAGTGTGAGTTAAAATGTTCTACTCCTTGTTTCTGATAAATCCAACTTTCTATATTTGTCTTTGTTGCCAGTCCACAGCACCTTTCCTGCACATCGGAGCCCTGGCAACAGTCACAGCTCTCAGCTGGTTGGTAGCTGGATATGTGGTGCGCAGAGAGAGATCCAGTAAGTGTTGTCTTGTATTTTCAAGAATAGATTCCTTGCCCTTGCTTGTGGGCATTTCTGCCTTTGATGTCTTACTCCCAGCACAAGGTGCTGTCACGCAATTCTTCAATAACTGCATAAACATATACCAGATGTTGTGTGGTACAGTATATGTGTTTAACCACATATATTGCTCTGCTTAATTGAATTTCCAGTGCTTTCCTGTAATTGTTTGAGCTTTCCGGCATTAGAAGATTGTTTACCCTTTTGAAGAACCCTCCGAGACCCCAGAGGAATTACCAACTTAAAAAGATAACCAAGACTTGTCACGCTGAGTGGGTGAACTGATATGAAGGCGAATGAAATGACTCTTACTACTGCTTTCTGCTCTCTCACAGATGTCCAGATGATGGTGTTGGTGTTTTACATTGTAATCCTCCTGGCTCTCTTTTTGGTACCACTCACTTTCACCTGCCCCTGCATCATGGACCGACACAGCCTCAAACCACCGCCGGACATCATCGGCCGACGAGGAGCGCCTATGGTAAGCTCATTGGATTAGGTGCTCTTGCTGGTGATCTACATAAGATCTAATAGAGAACGCAAAAATAACATTTATTCTTCCTGTTTTCTATGGTGAATTTTCTCTTTAAGAATTGTGTTATTATGTGAATGTCAACATACCGTGTCACTGTTTGTGTACCATTTGTGTTAGTATTTGTGTATTTCACAGCTACAGCGCACAGGCCTACACTATTGTCAGACTCAGTGAGCATGAAAGTCTGTGAACACTTTCACATCTGGGCAAGCAAATACTGTTCCAGATGACTGGCTAAAAACAAATGCAGCGTCGTTTGGAGCACTGTTTTCCTGCCCTCTGAAGGCACACACACACACTTACACAATCACATGCACGCACACAAAAGCACACAAAAACAACCTGGCCTTCACCTCTCTGTAATGTAATCTCTGTCAATATACATTTAAAATCAGTACCATCGTAAGTAAGTAGATGATCCTGTGTTCCATTACGTCAATACTTGTTGCTGCATTTCTTATATGTGGTCTAACCTAATGGAATAAAGCTGAAAAAACACCTGAAACACCACGATTACACACCAAACGTTAACTCTGCCTGTGTATCCGGAATTGTAATGTAAGGTAAAGATCGTAAAAAGGGTTGTAAGAGTTGTATAACTTCTTAAAAATGCACCTACCTCTACCTGCTTGGGACCGTGTGAACAGAATACAATCCACAAGCAATCTGTGATCTTTAAACATCTTTAAACTGTTTGACTGAGAAGCCTTTAGCGTAGCTTTACAGTAAGTGTAGACTACTTATATCTATAAATTATAAATTGATTAACATCTTAATACATATGTATATTAATCTTAGCATGTGGTAGATAAATATAGTTAATTCTACTCTGCTAAGCTAGCTTCCTTTATTGTTTTCATGGTAAAATGTTAAACGTCACCATTGTCCAGCCTCAGTTTTGACCAGCTATGTAACAGAAAGTCATAAACACTCTCCTATGTCTCCTTGACGTGTGTTTTCTACACACAGTGGCTGACAGTAGCGTACCTGTCTGTCTCTTATTTGTTCTAGCTGGCTCCAGAAAACACCATGGTGTCCTTTAACAGAGCCCTGCAGCACGGAGCCAGCTCCCTGGAGGCTGACGTCACCATCAGGTTATTAATCACACCTTAATAACGTTCTAATCCTGGGTTATTTATATTTCATGCATTCAGTGTGCTCTGAAGTTCCACATTTAGATTCCAGCTGAGATAGAAGTCATTTGGTGGAAATGAATCTAATTAGAGCGATGACGAGGTTGAGTGTTAAAGCTCAGATACACCAAATAACATCCCAGAAATAACTGTCCATACCAGCAGGTGGCAGCAGTCTGTATTACTCATTAAAAAAGGGGAACGCCCATAAGCTAGAACATTGTACATTACTAGCTAGGAGTCCCAGATGGCCATCGTTGTGAAACCTTAACCTTCTCTAAGGGCCGCCTTGACTTGTTTGCTTGCTTTCATCACTTTAGTTGCTTCTCATGCGCTGTTTTGCCAAGCTGAACAGCCAATCAGAGGCACTGTTCAAACCTTACATTATCATTATTATCAGCACTTCAGATCTGATCTCAGTTTGACGTGTGCATTCAAATAAACACCAACAACAGCTGCTCTCTCACATAAATCACATCGCAATATTAGAACCAGAAACAGCTGTGTGTGCATCACGTCATGAGGAAAGGATCCATATTTTGGAACATGCTGTATAGTTATTGATGTTATTATTTATTTATTTGTGATCAACCAGACTAAAGGAATGTAATTAAATGTGCCCCAGACCATCTTCATATGTGGTTTGAGATCATATCACTTAAATACATCCTCAGTACGTCTTGGGTGTATTTACACCAGTGCTTTTAGCTGGCCGCTTGTGATAAGTTTTCCCAGGATAGATTTTAATGTAAGATCTGAACGGGGCCAGAGAAAGCTCTCTCACCAACGGGCTTGCGGGTCACCAGCCACATCAGGTGGTGTGGAAAATTCAGGGCTCCAAGTAGTTCTGGACACACTATGACCATACAACATGGATTGGTTGAATGTCAAAACCTGGTGACTTGTAATTAAATTGAGCAACTTTTTGTTATATATGTTTTATTGTAGAAGTACTGTATAAACTCAATCACGATTAAAGTACTGTTTTGTCTCTTCCAGTGTGGACGGGGTACCTTTCCTCATGAGAGACCGAACCTTGAGACGGACCACAGATGTCAGTAAGGTTTTTCCAGGCAGACAGTACGAAGATTCCTCCTTCTTCAACTGGACAGAGATACGCACCCTAAACGCAGGCCAGTGGTTTTTGGAGGTAGGGAAATCCCACTCACCTCTTTCTTTGCTCTAGCTGGCTCCAGAAAACACAGTGGTGTCCTTTGTTTTTTATGTTTAGTATATAAGACAAGAACCAAAAAAAAAAAAAAAAGACCACAGTGTATGTCAGTACAGCTTCCTGTTACTTCCTGTGTTTCCAGAGTGACCCCTACTGGACAGTAGGAACCCTGACAGCAAAAGAGCGGAGTAGGATAGGCAACCAGACTGTTTGTGGTCTGATGGAGATGCTTCGTCTGGCGGCCAGGGCCAACAGCTCTGCGCTGCTCAACATCCGCAAGCCTCCACCAGAGCACCCACGCTACCGGAGCTGGTTCATGGACACTCTGTGGGCTGTGCAGAAGGCAGGAATTTCCCAGAAGAGGGTGAGGACTGTAGGTCCCTCTTAATACTTGTTTGATAGATTAAAGGTGCTGCTTGTAGCGCATCACATCTAAACAGCTGTTACACAGCAGACTGATTATTATTGGGTTAATGTACAATGAACTTACTTTACTTTACCCACTGTGGAGATTATTGTGGGAAACAGTACAGCCCTCTTCAGTCCTTAGTGACACTTAGTAACAACAGCTAAGAAGAGAAGGATAAACCGCTCAAAAAATAATAAGTTATCGTACTTGTGGTTGGACTAACATTTTTACCACAGCCACATTTGGTAAATACTGTCTATGCATGTATAGCAGCTCATTAGCCAACATCATATTTCACCTACAAATAGCACCTTAAAACGTAGCTATGGAACTTGCCGTGACGTGCATGATGAATTTGGTCTGATTAGGGTCTTTCCATGTCAAATGTGTTTGTGCCAGGTTACGTGGACCCCAGACACGGACAGGGGGAGGGTGCGAGGGCTTCAGCAGACCACGAATGAGAAGCTGTCGGTGGAAGAGATAAGGCAGAGGGGAATCACAAGTCTGACCCTCCACTACAGCAAAGCCAGCCACAAAGATATACAGTAAGAGGAAGCAACTATACTGCTCAGGAAACCACTGCAAGGCCAAAAGCATTAAGTTCACAGCAAACAATCTCTGCCTGGATTATTTGATTGTCTACTAAGTTATCACCGCTCAAAGTTAGGTCCTCCACATTTTGGTCCTAGTATTGAAGAGCAGGCTTATGTCAAAAGCTGCGGAATTTAAGTAATTTCACCATTTATTAGGTCGATCTGTGGATTAAAATATTTAATCCAATTAATCGCATGATTTCCAGACTGTCGGGCCTTGATGCAAAAATATTTTTATTGTCAAGAGAGCTATCATGCATGGCTTGCCTGGTCTGCAGTTCCACATTGCACTCTGCATACTGTCATTGCTACTGCTTTTATCACTTCCTGATTTCAAAAAGGTTTAGTCATATAAGGTTGTAAAAAAAACGTGCATGCATTAAGTTTGTGCTAAGATATGAATGGTGTTTGAACAAATTTGCCATGATGTGTTATTAAGGCATTAACTGTAACAGCCCTGCTATAAATAAATCTACCACTCTGTGCATACAATGTTAGAAATCTCAAGCTCAAGATAACCTTGCTTATATTGTTGGAGCAGTCTGTCATAGAAAACTGGAAAATTGAAACACAAACAATACTTGTATTTACTAATATTTTTTCTCTAAAAGAACAGACTGACCACGTAATCAGTACAGCTCTAGAGTGATACTGTTGAGTATTGTGAAGTCACTAGGTGCACTAACAACAAAGTTTTGCCACTGGGCCCCTCAGGAGGTTAATTCAGACATGACTGTGGGGTGCAGCTTAAAGGCCCAGATGGTCTCTACACCACTGAATATTCATCACTAAATCAACACAACTGTCCATAGAAACATCCAGTGCTATAATCTATTTACAGTGGAAACTGTGGCTGGTCTACACCAGGAATATAGTGTGGTTCGAACAGATTTCATTGACTATGCTGGAAACTTTCACAGCTATCTGTGATTCAAATGGTGTTCCACTCTGACAACACCTTCTCCAAAGCTGCCCCACCACGTTAAGATGGAACGAATGAGAACTGAGCCAGACTTAAAATGATAACTTATAAAATAGCCATAAGTATTGTTGTCAGATGACAGTGGGGTTCAGTTAGAAACTCTATTGCACACTGGAACAAATTTGTGGTGAAACAAGGCCTTTAAGGAACATATGAAAATGCACACGGAACTGCTCCTCAAAAGTGAAGCCAAAGCAAGTAGAGCTCCCCCTGGTGGTTGCCTGCAGTATAGGTCATAAGCTCCACCCCCTCCATGATAGCGGATGGGACTTGGGCCAAACGAAAACAGTAAAATACACATAAAATAATTTTTTTCAAGGATGGTTTCTGTCATTTCAGGTAGTTAATATAATGCTGATGCATGTTTAAGTGTCAATGTTTTGGATAAGTTTCGTTTTAGTTATTTGATGTTAAACAGGATGTGACGCAATGGCGACTACCAGTTGCCATGCCAACTGCTCCATAAAGCGGTCGTGACAGTTGTAAAGCACATAAAATAAATAAATAAATAAATAGTGTATAATCCAACATTTCCTCGTAACTGGTGGAAGAAGAGCAGCAATAGTATTAACTAAACAAAACCAAAGTGGAGTGAGTCTCCACCGTACTGTGCTGACTCTGAATCCAAACTCGCAACAAGACGCCGCCCGTATCACCAGGAAAATAGCGTCAGTTTGAGCAACGTAAGGAAGTGCTGACACGTTGTCCATATTTATACAGTCTATGATTCACAATAAGACGGATGATCTCTACAAAACGTACATGCCTGTTGCATCTTTGGTACATTAATTTAAGTTTCACAGTGCACACAGTATATTCCAGTGACTTCAGAATGATCTAAGTAAGAAGGAAGCAGACTTTATTGTCAGTGTTAACGTGTATTTTCCTTCCCTCAGAGAGTATCTGGCCAATAATGTGAGTGTGACCGTCTACCCAGTGAATGAGCCCTGGCTGTACTCCATTCTGTGGTGTAGCGGGGTGCCTTCTGTGTCCTCTGATGCCCCCCAAGTCCTTCGAAAGGTGCCTTACCCCATCTGGCTCATGGTAAACAGCTCTCCGCTCCCCTCCTCTCATCAGGCACCGCACACACATCCACACAAGCAGGCAAGGTCGCACAGTGAGACTAGAGGACAGCAGAGGAGAGGACAGAGACTGACGAGGGGCCCAGTAAGACCCGAGGGCAAGGACGCGGAGAAATATGAGGGAGCTCAGCAGCAGTCTTTAGCACAGCGTGGCGTTAGAGAACAACAGGACCCTGGGAAAGAGTCTCAGACACAGATCTGAAGTAAAGAGCAGCTGTCCAGACAGAGTGTGTGTTAGCTTCAGGGAACTGGAATGTTGATGGTGACCCCCAGTGGTGCCAACTGGAAACTACTCTTCATTTTCTCTTGTCTTGCAGAGCCGGAACGCTTACAACTTCATCTGGATCACTTCAGATCTAGTCTCCCTCGCCATAGTCATAGGAATTTTCTGTTTCCAGAAGTAAGTACAAATTGGATTTTGAATCACGAAGGAACTCAACCTCACATTAAAATGTTTCTAAGCAAAATGTTTCTAATTTCTAAGCCTTTATATGGATATTCTCAATGAGCACCACATATTTTAGTCTAAAGCAGCTACCCTAAAGAGAAGTGAAGTGAATATTTTGGGATCATTAATAGAGAGGAAAAAAAGGTATTCCATTTACCATGGATTAAAAATTCTGCACAAAAAGACGCAGATGTGGTTTGTATTTGGTTAAACTGCCCCTTTTAAAATCATCATCATAATTATTTTTTTTTACTGAAGTGAACTGTGATAGATGTTGCAGTTGTCATGACTTTCTGTTGTCGGAGCATTATCGTAGTGTCACGTGTAGTTTTAACATTAGCCTCTGACTGGGCCTGAACTAAACCATGGTCTTGTCCAGTCTGCTGCTTCTACACTGACTGTCCATTCTGCTCTTTTCTTTTTTCTTTTCTTTTCTCCTGCTGTCTTTTGTCTTCTTTCCACGTTTCTCATCCACGCTGCAACCTCTCACCGTCTCCCCGTCCTCTCTGTCTCCTCTGACATTCTTACTTTGTCTTGTGCTCTGCCTGATCTGCATGCAACCTTCCTCCGCTGCCCCCTGGCATCTGTCAGCTATCATATGATCAGGTAACTGCTGCGTCTGCCTTGGCCTTTGTTCTGCCTCCTTGTCTGTCCTCCTTGTGCTTTTTTTCCCCTCCGCACTATACCGCTAGTCTGATCCCTCCCCTCCTTTCTCTGTAAGTGTTTACCTCTTCTTTACCGGTGTGTTATTTGATGTTTGCCACTGTCACTGAATTTAAAGGGGAATTACCATTTTGTACAACCTTATTTCTAGCATAAAATATGATTGTTTATTCACCCATTTAACTTTGGTGTCATTTGGAGTCGTTTAGAAGATATTTACAGTAGATCCAGCCAAGTGCCGCATATATCCATATAGCTGGAGTGATTAGGGCACCGAAACTCGTTCATTTAACCAATATTTAGCTATGATACACTACTGCTATTCCCCGTTGAGTCCAGAGTTACCTGCAACCTGTCTTACCTGAAGTCTGTAGGCTGACCTACTAACTTCTGACCTGGATGATGTCATCTCTGAGCACTCTGAGTTTACCTGTAATTTGCTACTGCTAGTTTTTTGCAACATGGCTGAATATTTTTCCAATTCTGAGGTTGTAGACGAAGACTTTGTCAATGATGGATCCTTACTGTTTTGAGGCAGGGTATACTTATGAGGAGCTGGTTAAAAGGAGGATACGGAGGCAGAGAGAGGAACAACAACAAGATGTTGTTGTTGTCTGATACAAAGAACGAGTATCAGACAATGCGTTACTTAAAGGTTGCGTTTCGGTGCCCCAGTCAATACGTGGCACTCCGCGGGATCTAAATATCTTCCGAACGACTCCAAATGACACCAGAGTTATATGGGTGAGTAAACGATCGTATTTTATGCCAGAAATAAGGTCCAGGTTGTAAAAAGACGGTAATTCCCCTTTAAAGGTACAATGAGCAGCTGCAATAACTGCCTCCATGTGCTTGTAACGGTTTGTGTGTGCCATGACAGGTGGAAAATGAGCGGGTTGCAGAACTACAACCCAGAACAGATCATGCTGAGTGCTGTGACACGACGGTCCAGCAGGGACGTCAACATCATGAAGGAGAAGCTCATATTCTCAGGTGCAGCTTTTAGAGCATTCACAAACTGAAATGCAAGTAGTGGTTGTAATTAGACAAAAAAAAATGATAAGTCCTGTTGAGGACATCTGTAAGTTTGTGTTGGGAGTACACTTACACTTTACTACCATCTGCACATATTCATACTTTTCTAAAAAACACCGGCTAGCAGGGTCCTTGTTTACTTGCTCACTTTGCAAATCCAATGAACTGAACTGAAGTAATTTGCATATGGTGTTGTTGTAAAAGCTCCACCATTATAAAAACTCGCTCAGATGCAAATTCGGTACACGGCCTTTTGCCTAGAAAACGTGAATAGTTTACTAGTAACACAAAAAGCCATGTGCTGTGCCCACACCTATGTAAATCATTTCTGTGAGACAAGGAGATAATGCTGTTGTATGAAAATCCTTTCATCCAGCTAAATCAACAGTCTCTCACTATAAATATGAAACATGTAAAAGCCTCCTTAGTCATTCTTTCTGTTGTCTTTTTCAGAACTTAACAATGGGCTTGGCAGTACAGAGGAGCTTTCTCTGTACCCTGAGAACGGTTACGCAATATACTCTCATGGAGGCCTCGGACGCTGAACAAAACACCACAACCCCACAGCTGAAAAATCTTGGACATCAGTATGCCTGTGAAGGTTCTCAGTCGTCCGGGTCATGGTGTATCCCAAAAACAAGCTGAAACAAGGGCAACTGGACTTAAGCACTACAAGTCCAGTTGCTGCTTTTGTAGATTGTTTTTTGGACAAGGATGTCAGTTTGACTTGGACAGTGATTCAAATGTTTTCGTCAAAAGACACAGAGACCACACCAGTGACACAGACCTATTGGTTAATTTTGTCTCACAGTGATAATTATGCGTCTAAATTAGACTGCGGAAAATGTCCTCCTGTGTGGCCTATTGCTTTATCGTTTTTTTAAATGTTCAAACGTATTTGTACACTGGACAGTGATTTCTTCATCATGTAACTTGGTAGATTGTTTATTAAAAACAGTATTCACCGATCAGCCACAACATTATGACCACTGACAGGACACCACAAAAATGGTTTGGGAACAACTCATGCAAAAACATGGAAAAACAGCACAAGGTGTTGACCTGGCCTCCAAATTCATTAGATCTCAAACTGATCGAGTATCTGTGGGATGATCCACAAAGGCCCCTCCCCTCAACCCATAGGACCCAAAGGCCCCCACTAACAACATTCTTTTGCCAGACACCACATGACACCCTCAGAAGGCCCATGTCCGTTTCTCTGATGAGTCACAACTGTTTTGGAGGCACAAGGGAGACCTACACAATGTTAGGAAGGTGGTCATAATGTTATGCATTATTGGTGTATTTTTTTTCCACATAATTCACAGTAAGACTAACAGTCAAAGACATGTTCCTGTGAAATAGTTCCACATTTACCTTTAAAGCTGTTTCAATTAATCTACTCATTAGAAAAATATTGTTGCTGTTGTGAACTAAAATGTCAAATTCATCACTGGAGACACATAGTCGGTGTGTGCCTGTTGTGTTGTCACTGAAGGGTTTTTGCAGTTATGGGGAGTGAATTTTTATTTTGCTAATTATGTTTGAAACACAATTAAAAAAAAAAAAAAAAAAACTTTGGGCCAAACCCCGTCTGAGTACAAGACAATGTAATATGTCATTTTAGCTCTGCTTGCATGAGTGACCTCAAAAATGTTATCTGAGCTAATGAAACTGCTTCACTGTTGTTTTATAACCGAGGAAACATGCTGTGGAGTGTTCTGTATTATAAACTGATGTAAATACGAGTTATTTTACAAGTTTTTATTCTTTTCCCCTCTGAGAGGATTTTCAGTGGTTTGGACACATGAAATGTATATTTTACGTTTGCATTTATTATCATTACGTCCTCTTTTTAAGTGTGACAGACAGATTAGGACATGTATGAATTTTCATGGGGTGAGGTGTTTTGGGGAGGTTTATATAAGTTTATCATTTTCAGTGTTGTAATCTTTTTCCTGCCTCTTCTCTGCCACGCCATGATTGTTTCACTTCATAGTCGTATTAACTGTTACAACTTTCACATGGCTGCCTTTTTGTTAAGTTGATGGGCTTGTAGAAAACCGTAGAATATATTGGTCATTCAGATTTATTGCAGGGGTACAGATTTCAAGTGTCATCTACATTTGTAGCTGCAGACATGTTGACTGTGATCATTTCTTCTTGAAAATGTGCAGATGGGTTTTTTTTCTGTAAAAAAGTATTAAAAGTTGAAAGAAACTTGCTGTTGCTCCCTGATAGTGTGTCTTTGTTTTAGTCAAAAAGTTTTATCCAGAGTGAAATGGAGTGAACGGTTTGGTGGAAATTTCAGCTGAAGTGTGGGCTGAGCTATCAGGTATATTTAGTTTCATTCCAAGTGGCAAATGTTGGCTAGCTAATATTCTCAAATCAAATGGTAAACTTATAAACTTGCACATATAGTTTAATCACACTAGAGGGTCCTGCATCCTATTCTCTTTATATCCAGTTCAAAATCCTGCCCGGCCAACTACACAACTGACTGATTTTACTACAGGTAATGAATTGACTTCAAACCAGCAGATGGAACACCAGCCAGTAGGTAGAAAGGCATAGTATAAATACATCTTAAGCTCCAGATTTGTTTTTATTTATTTTTTCACTATTGTCTGGTATTTTTTGGATCATTTGAGTATACTATTAAGTCAATAGTTGGTTGATTAAATTGTTAAATAACTGGATTATTTTTTTTAAATACAGCCCTAATCATCTGGAGTACTTGAAGTAGTCCAGTTTTTGGTGGATGACACTTTTGTTATCAGTGCATTTTCTCGACTGAAGTGTAATGTTGCCCACATTTATAGATAGAAAATACATTCTGTGAACTGATTCTCCCTAAGGACGGTTTAATGTGAGACACTATGAAAATATAAATATTTAGTGCAAAAGTCAAAGACAAAAATTCTTGAAATATTTTATTTCAGAAAAACATATGCAACCTACATATACAACCATTCTGTTCCTCCCCATTCAGTTTCAGAGGTAAGGGCCCAGCATGGAGTTTTTACTGTACATCTTTAGAAATTACAGTTTTAGGAAGTAAAAAAAAAAACAGCTTTGGGTTTACAGGCAACAACAAAACAACAAAAGAAATAAAAACAAGTGGAAGTTTTGAATAGATGCTCTCATGAAGCTGTCATGTTACTCCTCCTCCGTGCTGTTGTCTGGGCTATCAGATGGTATGTGGCAGCCGGAGTCTCTCGTGCAGTTGTTCATATCTGCCTTCGTGCCCTCGCTGGAGGGCTCTCCCTCCTGACTGGCCTCATTCTTCAGATAACTGTTTGCTGCAAAATGGAGAAGACAGGTTGGCTGGATGTACTGTACTGTCACATATAAATTACCTGTAAGTCCTTCCTTCCTTTAAATCTATTATTCCTTTGCATTAAGACTGCTCTATCTTCAGACGTACTATTCGGGGTTAT
Source organism: Planiliza haematocheilus (assembly GCA_005024645.1). Taxonomy (NCBI): domain Eukaryota; kingdom Metazoa; phylum Chordata; class Actinopteri; order Mugiliformes; family Mugilidae; genus Planiliza; species Planiliza haematocheilus. Next base: position 7,774,095 of record SRSE01000276.1, read on the forward strand.
CCTTTTATCTGTAACCTCTTCAGCTGCAGCCCAGATACCCTCCCCGTATTATCCACTTGAGCTCTTACGTTACTTGACCTTTTTCTTTTTTGAATCCAAATGTTGTTGTTTTTTAATCATAAAATTTGTGTGATGTCACAGCCCTTGAATGACCTTGTCTGCGTTTTCATAACTCACAGCACAGTTGCTGCAGGGAGTGGACAGCGGCGAGCAGACGCTGCCTATGCTCTGGATCCGTCACATTCAGCTTCGTCAGGTGATGTTCACTCAGCCTCATCAGGTCATCTACTGTTTGGTAACCATTCAGCTGCAGAGATGAGGAGTACTCCTGAAAAAGCAAGGGAAAGACACGCTCAGCTCAGATGAATTATTATGATAAAATCATTCACATGGAGTCCAACACAAAGGAATAAAATACCTCTAAGCTGAGGCGCTTTAACACTTCCTGAACCGTTGATTTGTGTCTCACTACGTGTGCATCCCCTTGTCTCTCGGAGCTCCTCTCTATTAGAACATCCACGTAAATGAACTTGAAATTTCCTATTCTGCCATTCAGCATCCCCGTCCATATTCCCATGGGGGGTTTGGCGATGATATCAATTACATCTCCCACCTGAAAGAGAGAAGTTCAAATTTATTACATTTATTGTTTTCATGAAAAGCACTAATCTCATACAAACAGATAAGCTGCTGTGTAGTCTCTTCAGACAGATTCTGAAGTCTAACTGTATCCTCCTCATTTGTCCTAATCAACATACGGTAATGCTGAAGCATGAGCTTGTCCTTGGACACAATGTTGGTAACACTAAATGCTTACTTGCTCTGAGGATGATGTCAATTCTATTTATCCAATTTATTTAATTTTAATTTAACATGCTTAACCAAAATACCCCAAATCTTTTTCAGCTTCTGGGTTCATCCTTTGGGGAAAAAGAATGCGTATAGGAGGTTTCATGCCAACAAGCTACCCTGTTGTTGAGATACTTAAGCTAGGACTAACACTTAAGCGCGGTCATTTCATTATTTTTTGTTTGTACTTCCTGCTTCCTTTTCAACAACTTGAAGTCCCGACTTCTGCTGTCAAGCCAAATTGATGCAGAAACATAAACCGTGCATTACTTTCTTCAAGTTGTACAGCTAGCGTGGATAAAAACATGTTGATTTTCCCAGTAACCATCGGCATAAAACTTGTCACAGTCCACTTCCTGCATAATAAACCCAAATTAATACAGTCATGCAGTCTTTTTATTCCATTTCCATTTAGAGCTGTTTACCTTGAGTTTGAGGGATTCAGTGTCGTACGGACTTGGCACAAACCCCGTATGGACTTTTGCTCTGCCGCAGAACTGTCTTGAGCACAATAGGTCCTCCTCCAGCCGCAGACTGTCTCTGTTACTGGAGCAGTCTGAGCCACTGGTGACTCCACCTGAGGTCAGTAAAGGGTATGATAATTAATGTGATTAATTGTAACAGAGTGGTTCATATATCAGCAACAGCAAAGCACAAGTCATGAGATGGAGGTTTTGGATTTGTCAGCAGTTAGTGTAGCGTGACAAAGTGAATCTAAAGAGGAGTAACATTATATACTACAAGACTGCATAATTTATTAGGTAGTGGTGTGAAGAGCAAACTTGACTCTGTGTCCCAAGGTGCTTACTGGACGAGCTTTGTCCACTGTTGAGACTGTAGAGGCTTTCCAAGGAGTTACTGGTTGACCTGTGTCCTTTGGAAATTGGCTTTTCATGGACAGCCTCCCTCTTGGCCGCTTCATCGTTCTGCACGTCTTTGTTCTGTGCAGTAAAAACACAGAGACACAGTTTTTTACTGTCCTCTATTGTACACACCGCAGGTTCCCTGTCATCGTCCATGCCTCCTTTGCACTACAGGAATATGGGACAAACTAAAGGGGAAGCTAACCAACCAGAATGCTGAGTCAGGCTAAGCCCCTATGTCTGATTCCTCATGTGACGGAACAGCTCTGTCGCCCCGTTTAGGCCGGGACATGCAGGTCCGCTGGCAAGCACAATACTTAATCCTGCGAGTGTTGCCTATCTTTTTATAGCAGAGACCTAGAAGGTGAGAGGTGAGAATAATCCCCAACTATCTGTGCTCACCTTTTAGCTTCCTGTTCCTGTACAGGGACTTTTGCACCACGGAGCACATTAGCAGCAGTCCATCAAAGCGCAAACTGAGAAGTTGTGCATTCATTCTAGTGGGATGCTTATAAACTACATCATTTGCAGCTTGCAGATAAAATAAAATATGACGTGATTTAATTTGATTCTGAAATTGGCAGACAGTCAGGCAAAATACTGCACATATCTAACACAATGCAGCAGTACAAGCAATGACATGCTTTATCATATAATAGCTTAGTGGGATTCATGAGGACTCTAATGTTTAAGAAATAATTGCATTTTTACAAATCAACATTTAGTTAGGCTGTATGCTGAAGGCCAACTCATGGTTGCCCACTTTGACACGGGATATGCATGTGATTCCCTTAATTCATTCCTCTTCCATGTGGCTATAATCTTGTAAAGTGACCACAATAATGAAAAGCTACATATTTACACCTTTAATTTCTATTTTCTGGGTCAAAAAGTGGAAGATGTTGAGGTTACTGACATGGACAGCTCTATCTGTCTCCTCCTGGCGGGCGCCAGTCAGAGGTGGGTCACCCCAAATGAACTGGGTTCAGTTTGCCACCATCCACTTAGTGCTTAATCTGGGGGTTCCGTGTTCTGAATTCCATAAAGCGCCTTAAGACCATGTGAATCGTTTTTGACATAGTGTGTAAAAGCCTTTCTATAAAACGGTAGGGCTTGCAGTCTGGTAGAGCAGGTGTGAGGCTAACAGCTGAGTCTGGTTGGAGACAGATGTTTCATCATTACGCATGAACTACAGTAAATTCATCGAGCCATAGACTTGAAACCATCTCTATCAGCAGAAGCTTTGACATACGGGGGGTATAGAGGCTGTCAGCGTTTCCTCATGTGAGGCCTTGACGTGCTTTCTGTCACTCTGTGTTGAGGTCACCATCTCCCTCCTCTGCTGCCTGGGTTTGGCTGGCTCACCACTCAGCTCCTGCTTTTGCTTCCAAAAAAAAAAAAAAAAGCACACTATAAAATAAAGGAATCACTTCAATTGCTGACAGTAAACATGGTGTGGATTTTAGAAAGCTGAATTCCTAGATGGACAAGCTGGCAGATCGAAGAGGATGGGTACTCTCACCAGGCAGCTCCCAGTATCCTGCGGTTTCATCCAGTGCTGTCTGAAGGCATCAAATCTCCCAAATCTGGTCAACTGTTGGGGTAAAAGAAAGATTAAAATGTGTGTTTTCTAGTGACAGATGGGCATGTGTGTACTTCATGTGTGACCCCACAATGTAAACAGAGTGTGTTTATTCCCTCTTTATGATTTCTGTTTTGAATTAGGTTAAGCCCTGGCTGCCATACAGCTCCAAGATATGGTGGGGGGTTCTTGTCGTTGAATACTTGCACTGATCTTGTACCATTTATGCTGTTAAAAAGATACGGTTTAAAAACCTTATGTTGATAAATTCACTCTTATCTTTTACAATTACTTCTCTAATCTTATTCTCTTGATTTTGGTCACCCGCTAATATAGAATTGCACATTTTCCTGACATAATAAATGGTTTAAGTGTCATTAAGGGGGGGTGCAGCGTTAAACCAATGATCCGTTCCTTATACTGGTTGGCCATTAGCGGTCATTCGGGGCTCCTCTCACAACATATGTTATACCGACTGTTGGCCCATTTCCCAACACTGACCGTTGGGGAACAGAGGCCTCACTGTCACGTGTCGCATGGTTGGGTGAGAAGCTGCTAATACCACTATCCCAAAAAGAAGTTACATTTAGAGATTATTAACACAGTCTCCTAGACATGTCTCTTAAATGTAATAGTATGGGAGAACCATAAACCTGGCTATCCTAACCCATCCTGCTCTGCTTGTCTAGTGTAGTGAGTCTGAATTCAGTTAGTAATTCAACAGAACTTAATTACTCCTATTTGCAGTAGTCACAAAGAGTCACTCTGACTCAATGCTGACTCAATGGTGAATGGAGTGGACTAGATTTGTGGTTACTGTTACAGACTAGTCAGGTCTAGAATGAGTTGGAGGATAAAAGCGCAATGATCCATCTTCTTTAAAAGGATCAAGGTAAGGCATGTGGGGAATGAGCATGATTCAGATTCACACATGGTCAATGAGTCAAAGTTATCAGGCCTGTAGCTGTTGTATATGGAGAAGGCTTCAGAAAAATGTTGCATTTTGTTGAACCTGTTTTTATACAGGCTATACTTACTGCAGCAGACGCTAGGCAGCACATGAACCGCCTGTCCTCAGCTATTCAGGTCTTGAAGATAGATTTCATTGTCACAAAGCATCACTACTGTGTTTATATTAGTGATGTCACCAGCGACTAGTTGGTGTCGACTTGACTTTCATCACATAATAGCCGACTTTTAAAAAAATCTGAACTTGTGCAACCTCGGATAGCTGCATGACACGCTCAGTGGACAAATTAAAAGAAACACGTATGGACAAAATAATAGACACGTTGACAACTGACAACTGAATGCATATGTCATCGTTCACCATCGATAACTGCTTCTCCTTAGAGGGGTGCAAGGGGCTAGAGCCTATCCCAGCTGTTATCCTAAACATCCAAAAATGCAGTCTCTCATGTGTTTCTTCTCCAAAATCTCTTGCTGACAAACCTCGTACATACATAAAATGCCAGAATGCCATGAAAGCAGCAAAGAAAAAAAGTAGCTTGAAATTTCAATTACAGTTCAGTTAGTTTAAATGTTCCCAGCTCTGCAAAACACCTTTTAATGATACTTGATATATGGGAGCAGGCAATCACTGATTATGAGTAACATGAATATATTTAAAGATTCAATGCGTCACAGTTTAATATCAATTTAGACATGGCAGCAATTGCAATGATCAAGATGTGGCCTTTGTCCTCTGGCTATTTTTCCCTGCCAAGATCAGACTTGACATGAAGGTTGGGTTGCTCAGTTGCATTACAATTAAACAGAGAGCGTTCTGCTCTCACGGAAGTATTGGTAAATGAAGTGAAAAGCTGAGGGAGGAATAACTTTGATTATGGTATCTGTTAGCATCGTCAAATAGGCAGCAATTTTAGGGGATCATCAATAATCTTTGGCAGAAATCAAGGATTCAGTAAGATAATCATTACCACTACAGCTGCCATACAACCACGGCTGAAAACAACAGCTAGACTAACACCAGCACCTGTAAAGCTCATTAATTTACATGTAATATATATTCCACAACATGCCATAAACTACATGTTTTGGGATAAAATTTGGATAGACATCATTCCTGGTTTAGTCATTTGGTTGCAAGCTATCAGTATGGCTTCCCCCTCTAAACAGTATATTACCAAGATATGTCTTACTGGGTTTTGTGACAGGTGAAGGTCTGTGATGGAGCGGATCATTTGTGGGGGATCTGACTGCTTGCTGTCCAGCTCCTGTATCAAACTCTCAAACCGATCCCATTCCATGGCGCGAGGTAGCGAGACGGCGCCTCCGCAGGCCCACAGTTCATGTCGAGGTTGGTGGCAGGAGTGGTAGAAGGAAGTCCAGGGCTGCGGACAGTCGAATGGGCTCCACGGATGACTGCCAAAGCTTGGGTTCCAAACTTCTTCCTCCTCTGGATCGCTACGAAGATTTCTAGACTGTTGTTGTTGCAGCTGCTGTGGCGATGGAGTCTTAGAGGGTTTCTTCTCCGACTTCCATTGCCGGCCGATGCAGGTTAGCACTGGATTATTGTCGCTCATTACATCAGCCACATGATCTGAAAATGACCGAAAACTCCATGTGTTGGTGACAGATTCAACAGAGCTTATTAAACACGCTGAAGAACCATCACCCTCAATAACTCACAGTTATTCTCAGATGTACTCTTCCCTTTCCCAGCTGCTGTTTCACATCCCTTCTTCAACTGGACCAGATTCTGAAACTTCTTTAGTCTTCCTGTGGTTTGTGTAGATTCTGCCATGTCAGTTCCAGTTTCACCACCCTAAGCACAGAAACAATAGAAGCAGTTTGTGTTTAATACACTGCGCATAGATTCAGCACTAACATCATCATATCCTGCCTCACAAAGAGGAATTTATATGTGTATTATTTATATTATATAACTAACCTATCAAACCTATGTACGTATAATGCAAATTCTGCTCATAAGTTTGTGCCGGTATACCTGAATTTTTCCACCTCAGGTTGTAAAAACACATTGGGGATCCTTGTCATGTTTGAGCTGTGTTCATCTAGTAAACCCTTCCATCAATCATATGCTGTATACACTATCACATGCTTCCTTTTGATTGCATGAATTGCATGAGACTGTGACTGTTGTCGTGCCGTGATGCCCCACAACAAACAGCACGAAGGTGTCCTAGTCTAAAGAATGCACGCCAGATACAAAAGACACTTTATAAAGTAGATTAAAGATTATAAAGCAGATTAAAGTGGACAGTGGATCTGATTGAGGCGACTTACAACCGACCTCTCTGAGGTTTACTTCACTTTTTACCTCATCCAACCTTCGTCCAAACTACACAAACATGCTTAGCTGAAGAATTAGTCGGATTTCTGTGCTCACACATTTAAACATCAGTTTATAACGTGTGTGTTTTACCTAAATGGGTCATATATACTTCTTTTCTTAGCACTTTACAGATTACTTCTTTGCCTGCTTTACTATTATATAATCTGGCCCTCCCCAGTTGCACAAGCAGAGCGTGGATGGCGATCAAAGATAAACAACAGCAGTCCTTTTCCTCACGTTCGCCGCCATGTGCACAAACATCCAGGTATGCCAGGTATCTGCATGCCCGCCTGACACTCACGGCCATGTGCGGACAGGATTACGAAACGCTAAACTCTGCCATCCGCGTGGCTTTACAAACAATTATCATCCGTGGTGTTAAAGTGATTATGTCTGGTGACAAGGAGCGTGAAAAGGGTCAGTGTTTGCAAGCAGATTCCCCAGCTTGCACTGACGTCAATCCAAAATGTGATCACCATTCAGAGACTAAACAATAATATCACAAATAATATATTACTACTACTAATTATATACTTATCAAAGCAAAGGTGACAGTACCATGTGTTTACCTGTGCTGGTGGATCTATCTGTGTTCTGTCTTCTCTGGTGTTCGACCTGCTCTGATAGGTAGCTTTACACATCTCTGCAAGATTAATCCACACATTAGATAAAAAAATGTATTTCTCCTTAATTAACATGTCAAATAGTAGTTTATTGTTTGTAGTTTATTAACAGTTTTGCTCACGTGGACATATTGTTTACCTCTGTTCTTGACTTGCTTTGGATGAAATGAGTCACTTTTGTCACCAGATGACAACCAGCAAGCATGATTAATGTCTTTCTCTGAAATAGACAGGGGTGGAGGGGAATGAAGAAGGAAGCGAGTTGTCACATTGTAGCTGTATCCAGAAAGATTCAACTTAAGATCAAGATTAAAGAATAAAGGTGTAAAGTCCTAATGATTAATGAATGATAATGAAAATGATACAAATGATAAAATGATAATAATAAAATAACATGAAGAATATCTGTAATTTTTTTTGTACCAACCTAATATTTTATCATCCAAGGTTGACGTCGGTATACGTGACCTAAAATGACAAATGATAGCGACACATACTAAGAAGTAAAGTAAAAGATGTAAAAGTAAAATAAATAAAAAAAAATTAAAATAAGAGACAATTAGCCACCAAAACTCACCTTTCACTGTCCTTTTTTAATTTGACTGTACTCTGATGTTGACTCTAGTGGAACAAAGGCATATATGAAACATAAATATGAAAGAAATATATGCATTAAATAGGATGCATAACCCTATCCAGCTTATGTAGGCTAACTATCCCGTCATCTTTTTTAATAATTATTACAAATTTATAGGTGGCATGTATTTGAAGCAGCAACACAGAATCTAGCAACACAATGTTTTTGTCACAATAATTTTCTGTGCCAGTGAACATGTCAGAGCCACGGCAACATTCCTAGCTGAGGTCCAGGCGTTGCCCCTTGGCTGTGCATGGCATGTTTTCATACTGTATCACACAGACACTCTCTGTGGGTCATGGTCTCCATAAAACACTGAAGATGACAAACTTACAGAGCTGATGGATGGATCTGAGCCTCCCCACGCAACTTTTCTGCTCAGAAGAGCCGAGCTGCACTGGGGTAAGTCTTCTGCAAGTGTTTGGCTATATGCTGGTTCATATATGCTTTCTGTAGAGCCATCCTGAAGAAAAGAACAAACAAACATGACCTCTGTATGCTGACTGAAGCTGTGTTTAAATACCACTCTACCTGATTCATCGTAGAACTTTAAGGCCATGTCAGTTAGTGATGATTTGAGAACTGGTAAAAGAATTCCGCAAAAGAATCTGTTTCAACAAAATCAGCTTACATTCACAAGTTACACTGTCAAGCACTTGTTAAACTGCTGGCCATGTTTCCACTCCCCCAAGGTACTCTTTGGAGATCCTCAAGGATCTGTCTTAGGGCCTGCTTTATTTTCAATGGATTCATTCTAGCTTGTCCTTACCATTGGCATTTCTGTGTTTCAGAGATACTGCAACCATTGCACAAACTTGCTTAATTTGCTTCTAATTAGTTTACAATGACAGTTTCGATTACTATGACACAAACTGCAAAACAATCCACTGACTTAATTTGTCCAAAATGCAACACCACTGACAAAAATTAAGAAAAGACATCACACTACTCCTTTTTCTGTTGGTTTCACATTGGAAGTCTCATTACAGAACTGACTGAAAGATTTGACGTATTGTAAGACACAGATTTTTGGTAGCTCAAATATGAAATGAATTACAAAGTGCCCTTAGAGCTTTGAAAATTCTAAATTACACATAACCCTATAATACGAGAAGCTATTTTGTAGTTTCTCTTGATAACAATTAAGTCACAGGTTCCAGATAAATTATTTATTTTAATTATAATTATGTTTTGGAGCTCATGAGGCTGAAAATGTGTTTTACTGGTTCTACAACTAAATTTAACCTGACACTGAGTGAAAGAGGAGTCCGGTTATCACTGAGACATGTGGCAATTACCAGTGTGATACAACAAATACTCAATTTCTTCACGGTAAACTGCCATTGATCCTGTGACTTCTTTTCATTCAAAGTCACAGGATTCAGTGAATCATTAGCTACACAATAAATCATTAACTACATCACTACATGATACACTTGCTGGCATCCAATAAAATGCAGCAAAGACAAAGGATGACAGCATCTAAGAAACATGAATCTGACTGACAGACAGACAGAGGGAAAGTCCCATCACACAGAGAGCTTACTTCAGTTACTTGTCAACACAGATAGCATAAGCAGTGTCCTGCAGTGGCACAATGAAATCCCCCCCTACTTGCCTGCACCTTTAACTCTGCAGGGACTTTAAAGAAGTCCTTCTGAGAGGCAAACTTAAAATGTAGCGCAGTTCAGAAGATGAATCTTACCAGTGTGAAGCAGAACAAGTTCATGGCCGACGGTCTGTACTGAGGACAATGGGACCTAGCAGAGGCGAGCTGCCCGCCACAGCCTCTGTGACGCGCAAACACACTTTCACACACTATCCTCCCGCTCAACACACACCCCTAACATACCTCAATGATGCCAAGGCTCACGCAGCCCCCACGCCGCCTCCAGCCCAATGACTTAATCCTGGTTTTAAATCCCTCCCATAATCCAATAGATGCAGTGAGCCATCGCTGCCCAACACGGGCCTCAGAAAGAGTCAGGTCACCCGTAACAACAAGACAATAAACAGCACAGACCGGCTTTGTTTGGCATGTGTCTCAAATGATTATTAGAATGACCTGATGGAGATTAGGCAATCACTAAGTGAGGTCAAATTTCCAGTGACTCCATTTGCTGAGAAAGATTTATCACTTTCAGTTATTATTCACACAGAATACAAATAGTTTTAAAAACTTTTTAAAAATGTTTCTAATGGTCCCCAACCTTTTTGACATGTGGTTTCTTACACAAAAGCAGCAATAGTACATTGTAATATTTCCAGTATTTGTGAAGTTCTTGATATTACTGAAGTTAATATTCTACTTAAAAACAAGCACAGTATTGATTTCTTCTTCATGTGAATTTTTCTTCTTGACGCTCCCTATAACCATATTCCAACCTCTGTTGACACTTGGAAGAGGTTGACAAAAAGCATGTTGGGAACCTCTGGATCAAATTAACCAGCTTTGTAAAAAGGATTTGAAACTAGCTCCACGTCTAGCTGCAGTACAACAGTAAATACGTTTTACAAATGGAGAGGCGCAGCTTGTCAACAGGCACAGCAGGCAGAAGGTTGGGGCTCAAGGTTAGTGGGTGGGGGTCCCGCAGTTTTATTCTTCAACGGTGACAATGTGCTAAGTTTCCAGTGACAGTAGGAGAACTCACTACTTTACATGTTACATCATGTAAGGGGAGTGAGTACTACATGTTTGTGTACAGTCTATACAGTAGTTACGTTTGACAGTGGTTGCCCCAGTTACCCCTCTGGAAGTTAAAAAAGAAAGAAAACTTGATAAAGAGGATTAATAATATATGAACAAAATAACTTCCACAACTTATTTTGTTGTTCTTCTTGAAAGGATAACATCTGTTAATGTACCTAGCAGAGTGGTGTGTCCAGCTCTGTTGTCTATCATGTCCAAGTGTAGTGTGGAAAGCTTTTGCCTCTGACATTGCCTTTGTACACATGCATCAGCATTTAAATAATGTTATGTCTGACCATGTACAAGTCCCCAGGTACATGTACAACAATGTACATCAATTTTAATCACATCTTTATACTTCCAATCACATTTGCACTTATTTGATCACTCTCCACACACAGGGAAGCACCTCTAGCATTTTCAAAGTAGTGTCTTTTGACAAATGTTCCTTTCTTTCACTCTGGCAAACCCATAAATATCTGATTACAAATCCCTAGTTACAGTTTTTTGTGTTTTCTGAGTGTATACATCAGTTAAAGTCTTGAGTCCTTGCAGTGAACGGGCTCCTGTAAATAACATATTTTACATTACCATTTATGTCAGGCTAGCGCTCTCCCTCCCCCACTGCTCCCCTGTACAGTTGTTGAGACCTCCCCCTGCCCTGCCGTCTTTTTGTCTCTCATCTGAAGATAAAGAAGACCTTTCATGTAGCTGTGATCAGAGCTCGGCTGCTGAATTAGGTCAGAGAACGAGGACAGAAAGATGTTTTGCTCTCTCAGAAAGAAAACTGAAGTATCTCACTGCACTTTTTCATCTCTGTTCTCACTGCAGAAATTATTGATTTGACTTGAAAACACATTGTGTAGATATTATTATGTGATGCAAACCTGTAGTAGCAATATTTACAATGGAATAATAAATTATGATGGACTATGCTTGTAGAGAGAGATAAATATATTTAAAATGAATGATACACAGATACCCCTAATATACCTAATTGCCCAGTTGAATACATTCATCTGTTGACACTTTGGGATTATAGTAAGTCCCCTGCTCAAGTGCACATCAATAGTGTTAATATTATATGTGTAATCTCTGCAGTCACTCGCCACAATCCTCTAAGTAGCTATTGCAGCTGCACCGTATTAAATGCTATGTGCTGCATATTTAATATGTTATGGTGCTGCAGCTGACCCCTGCCACAGAGCAGCTGCTACAGACAGAGGAAACAGAGCTGATGTGGAAATGTGTTCATGTCTTTAACAAATTTGTGGCCTTTTCAGGCTTCCATCCAGGGGGTAATATTTAAGACAAAGTAATAGAAACCTCATGTTATGGTTCTGTTCCTGTGTCTATATGTGTTCACGTTTTGAGTTTTGGTATGTTTCTTGTCTCCCTGTTTCCTGTTTTACTTTAAGTTTTTGATTTCCTGTGATTTTACTCCTTGTGTTTCTGTGTTGATTAGATCATTGGTTTCACCTTGTGTCTCTTGATTGCTGTCACCTGTGTCTCGTCACCCCTTGGTTCCTCGTGTGTGCATATATAGCCCTGGCTTCCCCTTTGTTTCTGTCGTGTCATTCCCTATGGTTTCTTACTGTGAGTCTCCTGTGTTTTTTTTTTTTTTTTTTTTTTTTTTTTTTTATCACCCCTTGTGTCTCCTGGGATCTCTAGTGATTTTTGCCTTTAGTTTCTTGTTTCCTTTTTTTGTCTTTTTGTAAATTTGTATTTTTTTGATTCCTGCCACAAAAGCAGCGCTTTTTGTTTTGCATTTGTTTATTAAACTCTAGTTGTGCCTACTCTCGCCTCACCGCTTTTTGTCCCACACTGGGGTCCTACCAAACCGCAACACCTCCCTCAATAAAATGATTAAGATCAACACCAGTCCCTCAGTATGTTTGTATTTGTTGAAATCTAGATTTTTGATCAAAAGGATATTTCCATATAATGTGTTGTTGAACTCGTGACTGTGTATGGTGTAGCTCTTAGGAGCTGGTGTTTGTTTCAGCCTTGCAAATGTGTGCCTGAGGCCTATACACCAGTGACCTGTTAACTCACATTACTTATGTACTTTATATGTATTTATGTGGCATTGGAAATAGGAAGGAAAAATCTGCCGTTTCTGTGGGGACGGAACACCGGATCTGTCTTTTACAGTCTTACAGTGAGTCAGTGCGTGAGGGGGACATGTGGGAAATACATTGCTGAGGACATGTGAGTCAGTGCGTTGTGATTTTAGTAGGATTCGGTTGCGTTTAATGTCTAATTCAGATGTTCTGTGAAACTGCTATTATCTAATATCATGGTTTTGTACGTGGGTGTGGCTCCTGGCGTTTCCGTTGCCTGAGGATAAAGACTGAGAGGCTGAAGAAAAGTGTCTATCCCAATGCCATTCATCTGCTCAACTCTGAGCCTTAACAGGACCTCAACACCACTCCACCAGTGCACTATGGTCGCATAGCTGCTTTCAAATATTGTAAATGTATTTCAAAACGAATTACCCCCTCTCAGTTTATGTTTGAAGTTTACAGTCTATATTTTATTTTATTTTATCTTTCTCAGTTTTATATTTATACTTATATTGTTTGCCTTCTGTGTTATGTGCAATTATCACTGTTTTACTGTAGTACTTTTTTGCTACTGGCTGCAGGTACAAAAATACATTTAACTGTTAATGTGACAATAAAACCTCTAAAAACTTATCTTATCTGATCTGATCTTAGTTTTGTAGACAGGCTTCACCTATAAAGATTACTGTGTACAGGGTTAGACTGGGAAACTCCTGACACATTAAGATGTCATCTTCATTAAGTTTCTTGAACTTTTTTTTTTCTTTTGCACAACGTAGTGGGCTGCAATAAATGTTCTGAAATTCTGTAAACCAACTGCACTTGAATATAAGTAACATTTATTTCACTTTAATTATTTTAGCATTCCTTTGTTGTGTGAATTAAAAAAAAAAACATAATCTACATCGAAGCTTCAGTTTTATGAGATATCATCTACACCTTATCAACCATTTTCATGTTTGAGCACTAATATACTGCCCTCTGCTGGAACCAGTCAGAAACACAAGCTCATACAGTCCCAGACTCAGTAGGCCTTACTTTAATCTGTTCCAGCCTAATAATCAGCAATGACAAAAATAACCTCTGTTGTCTTTTGTGACCAGATGAGACTGAAGCACGGACGTGGGAGCAGGACATCAGGTGCTACTATGAGTCTTCTGTGGGTACATTTTAGGTGTCTACTGTAGTTCAGAGAGCAAAGAGTAAATCTGTGTGATCTCAGACAAAAAATCTGCACTTTGAAAAGTAAAACTGCACTAGCAATATTAAACACACATGTTTACTCTCTCCTAGTTGTGATCTTCATCAGTAAACTCTCATTAACTCTTATAACACAGTGTTGCAGTTGCAGGAGTTGCAGTTTTCACGGTACAGTGTATAGCAATGCTGACATGGCACTGATGATTATATATTGCTCCTGTAGATGGCAGTGTCACACCTACTGTTTTCAAAGCAGCTATGTCAAAGCTGGACCTTACAGCCTCTGTGTTAATAGGAGTACTGTACTTCTTATTTGTGATTTTAACAAGATGTCTGAGAATCTTTCTGATTCAGTTTCGCATATCGTTACATATTACACATGTGTTTATTTAGATCACTGAATATCCCCCAGCCTTGCTCTATAACTTATGCACCCCATGAGTTTTGTAAGAATGACCGCCATGGGATCTTATATTACTTGCATAAATTTCACCCAGCGCGGCACCAGTTATTCCTGAAAAAGTTTAATTAAACAGCGTAATTCTTCTTTTGACAGAGTTAATATAATATGATCCACTGATTCCCATCTTTCCACTGTGTGTAATTATAATATTAAATCAGAGTAACACCTTCATCCTAAACCTGCTGCTGCTGTAGGTAAGTTTGACCTCCACTCTCACAGAGTACAATTCCCACTTACTCAGACATGTTCCTCCAAACGGGGGATAGAGACCACACCTCTGACCCGGCACCCAACCTCTCGTTTACCCAGCATTCCTGCGCTGATCTCTGACCCCAGGACGCACAGAATCTGCCCAGAGGCTACGACCTGCTGCCCTCTATTGCGACCTTTTGAACTTTTGACATCACCCAGTCAAAAAGTGAAACAGTTTGTCCCCTTGGAATAAATGACCTCTCGTCCTCTTGTCCAGCAAAGGTATGTGAGCGTGTTGACCCCGCTCAACCTTTCATTAGCGCTTCCTTTTATTGCGCCGCTTCCTCCCTGCTGCCTCGTCAGCGCGTCACGGGGTGGGGGATGGTGTGAGTAGTGAGAAGGGTGAAGGGTGGGGTGAGGGGAAAGTAGGAAGAAAGACAGAAAGCAGAAAAAAAAGCCAATAAAAAAAAGTGACAGAGTACCACAGAGAGGAAGAGAGAGAAAGAGATAGGGATGCAAGACGAGGGCAGGAGATAGAGCTAGGGAATGATAGATTGGCAGCATCTGCTGCGTTGACTGAAATGTCACCTTTAAATGGCTTCCCTGTCCTTGATGCTGGACCTCCCTATCTGATCTCCATTCTCCTTGGGAGTTGTAGTTCTGATGACTTATGTAGGACACAAAACAGATCTCTTACAAAATATAGCCCCTGTTCCAAGATAAGCTTTCTGCAAGAGGGAAAACAATTTCTCATGCCTCCCGTGGCTCCGAGAGCCCCACTGAAAATGACCATTTGAATGTTAAGCCAAAGGTCATTGTGTCATGTATGAATAACATAATTGGATTTTGTGGTTTGCTGATACTGAGAGCTTACCAGGGTATGCAGCTATTCACCCCAACAACTGTAATTCATTCCCCCTCCTGTTTTGCTCTCATATGACATGAAATCTATTTTCTTGAACACTGGCAGTACAGTAAGACACCTCTGCTTGTCCTAAGCACATTTAGCTTAGACACAGCTGAATACCACATAGAGCTGATTTTAAACGTAGCACAGAGGATTTAATCACTCACCGTGTTAAAAAAAAAAAAAGAAGAAGGAAAGAACAGAAATCCCCCCAAAAAGGCCTGAAATAGAGGAACATTTATTGTGTATTACATGTAAATATCATGCGGCTAAATCTGCCTCGAGGGAAGAACACCACATCTACATCTGGAAGGTGGCAGATCGCGTTTACTGTCACTTGACATGAGAAGCAGTTGACATGCGTAAGAGATAAGTGTGTACGTGTGTGGGTGTGTTCACGGGATCGCAGGGGCGGGGGTCCATAGCATTTTGGGGCTAAGTCAGATCATGCTGACATTGCCTCCATGTGGTGGCTTGCCACAGGGCACAGCGGTGACATACTTGATGTCATTTCTATCTTAAATGTCACTCTCAGTAAGCCCATCACCATCTACTGGCTCATGTCCCCAGGGCCACATTCACCCTTCAACCTTACAGTAATGTAGCAAAGAGGAGAGGGCAGCCAGACCTCGTCTCCGGCTCTCAAAGGCCGCTGTTTACTGCTCTTTTACATAATCTATTGTGTCACTGTAGGACGTTAAACTGAAAGATACACTGGAAAAAATAATGAGGCTCAGCAGACCTGTGAGAGCTATAATTTGTGAACTTATGCACACAGTTGATATTTGCTCACTGGTCTTACCACCAGCCCTAAAGTGACCTTTGCTCCAGCGTGACCCAGGGGTCGTGGGCTGGCCTTTTATTCCCACTGGTGTGGTGACAGCCGGGCTAATTACCCACACTGTGTGTCTGAGAGAGCCATAAAAGGAGTTATGGCTGCAGGACGACAAAGCACTGTAACGCTGGTGCTCATTTACTACAGCACTCAGGCTCTTGTCTTCCATATTCATTGAGGAAAAGGGTGTGTGAATGTACCAACATAGATGAACAAAGCAGACATTTCTCCTGATCCAGCATCTCCTAGTTCAGTAAACAAGCAAAAAGCAAAGTTATAGTTAAGAGGTAAATAATGTAGTCCAGTCTGCCGTGTTGTCACCTAACTCATGCATTATTTATTTTATGAATAAATAGATCATAGTTAAATGGTTTAAAAACTGAAGTATTGAAGACAGTCATATCAATATAATGAACTTTTAGAACTAAAAGGTTTAATTTTTATTAGCTTCCATTTTAGTTCCATTATAGTTCCATCGGATTATTATTTATTCATGTGTTTAGTCGGATGGTTTTTAATTGTCTGCACATTAAGAGATGCATGAGTTTCCTTCTAGATATTTGCAAGTCTCTTTCATTGCTGAAATGGGGTTTCCAGTGCCAAACAAAATAAGAATTGTGCTCTTTGTAATGCTGTGTTTTCATGTGTGTCATCTGTGTTGTTGTTTGAGAGACCTTTCTTGTTATTTAGTGACAAAGCAAAAATAATATTTTCTTTGCTGTTAGTCTTCAAAATGGCCACCAAGCTAACTGACACCCAAGCTACTACAGAGAAAAGCTTTTAGTCTGAAAAGATGAAATAGCTATAAATTAACCTTTACATTATAACAATAGATAATATGTGATACCAAGCTAGCTTCCAAGAAGCTCTGAGCAGTTTTAGCTCTCTGTCTCTTGAAATATGTCTATTTTGTTCACAGTTCCTGTGATGTCACGTTGTTTTCAGACTGCTATTTTCAACAAAAAACCATGGACTCAACTGTCATCGTTTAGCACTAAGCAGCATTCAGGCTAAGTTAGCCATTAGCTAAGAAAAGAAGAAGCATTTAGAAGCTAAGGACACAAATATTTCCTCAAACAGACTAAAAACAGGAACAAATTAATCAGGTAGCCAGATATACAAATCTAGAAGAATGCTAATTTTACACTGCACAAAGTGGATGTGTTAGTAGCGAAGAATGTGCCATTGTATGCTAAAGGTTGGCCACATCAAGTTAACATGGGTAATTATTACTCTTCTATTCAGAGGTTGTTTCTGCTGCCCCCAGGTGGCCAGAAAGTCCCTTGTTGCAGGTTTAATCACCCTTTCATAAAGAGCTTTTTGTGTAATATTTAAATAACTAATATTTAACCTCACTATGTTGATGTTTATGATGAACATACTAATAGATGTCTAGTTTCAGATGTGGCTTTAAATGTGCTTGTATAAAATTTGTATTATCTGTAAATGTGATTTAAACTAGAACAAAGTAACAGTTCAATGAGTCAACAAAGGAGCAACAGGCTAGTGCAAGTCTGCTTGTGTGGCTGATGGACGCTAATGCTCCTACTTTAATTCATGATTAAGGTACGGTTTCCAAAACATCCATTTCTGAAATGCCTCACTGAAAGTTACGGGAAACAGACGGGAACAGATTACCTCTTTGTAACACCGTGGTCTTCATGGTGCAATGAAAAACTTTGAATGCTTTCCTGACACTATTCTCTGTTCTTTAGTCATTATCTTTCCCCGAGCAAGCCGACATGAATTGGGGGAGTTTGCTTTTCACTGTAAAACTCAGCTGCACTTCAGAGTTTGTGTGTTTTCATTTCATGACTTAAAGCGGCCCAGCTGCACATCCCCGCCTGCACTTTATCAAAGACACAATAATGAAACGCTTCCTTACAACATCCAAATATAGAACAAAATGAAAGTGGTGTCAAGAAACAAACAAACACAAAATAGATAATCCATTTGTGACCCATTTCTGTCCCTGTGTGTGCTCTATTGTTTGGAATAATACGATTTTTTTAAAAAAAAAAATTCTCCCAAGGCGCCTTAAATGCATCACCTAAATAAGAAAAAAAAAAAACCAACACAATTTCTGACAAAGGGTTTGTCACTGTGGGACCATAAGGAAATATTCCTCCTGAGCAAGAAGCTCGTACAGCAACCAACAGCCTCCTAAAACAAAAAGATAAAAGAGAAGATCTGAGCCTTGTTAAAGCACCGGTGTGATCCCACCTCTAATTTTGACATTCCCACCCCAACGTGTGCATCCAAGTGTGTGAAGCCGCTAGCATTAGTGCTGCTTCTGTGATCGCGCGGCAGCACAGGAAGGACACCGTCACCATGTGTGTTTTTAATAGGATAGAAAAATAAACTGGTTTTCTGGTGGGCAATTAGCCATTCTTCTGGCTCGGTGTAAATTAGCAAAAGCTGCAGAAAAGATGCTTTGAGGCCGAGGAAGGAACAGATACATAGACAGGATCTCAAAGTAAGTTTTGGTTCCTTTTATTATTTTAGTTTACACTACAGCAATGTTGAGTCCTCTTAACCCCTGTGTGAACTGTACTGCAGACGCTCCCTGCACAGCTCCATGCTTCAGGTCTCGAATCATCTCTTCATTCCAAGTGAATGCATGTTGACAAATGTTTGTTTCTAAAGTGATGATGCTGCTGGCAGGGAGGAAATCAAATACTCGATTACTCTCATGGCAAACCACAGAACACAGCAATTCCCATCCCCCAGCTCTGAATCACAATATTGACTGTTTGGAGATCAGACACTGGATTATGACTATAGTCAAGTGGTGTGGCCATTTCACCATTTGGACTTCTAAAAAAAAAGCATTTCAAACTTGTTTTGTTGTTAAGATGATTATGATTATGTGGTTAAGAATCAATCTGATGCCAAAAAAATAGCGCCACTTGAGGGATGGAAGCTGTATTTACCCATGTGATGTGATGTATGTCTCTTGGACAGTGTTTGGATTGAGGTTGTTCATAAAAGCGAAGTCAAAGAGCGTAGAGAGGCCTCAGGGGCAGGTGATATGCCGCTGTGATGCTGCCTGACATCTTCCTCAGAGGTGTTTCAGGCAACAAATAGCAGGTCTGTCTGCTGTCAGCCTGTGGGCCACCTGGGGGGTCAGGCCTGACACTCCACGTTGTGACAGCACAAGTGCCATCCTCTGCCCCCCACTCACTTCCTCCTAGTCCATGGCCAGGCTGGAGCCCCAGAATGCACCAGGAGCCGTCATGACCGATGAGCAGTGATGCCGCTGAGGAGGGAGAAAAATCCCTCTTTCCTTAAGGTGCAATGAAAGGTCAGGAGCCCGGTATCACTGGGAGAATTACTCACCACGCTGCATACCTTGACATCGACAGAGAGGCGACCTGTGGGGAGCAAGCGAGAACGAGACGAGGGGAGAGAACAGGTGGAGGGCTGGAGAGCAGTAGCAGATAGGTGGTGAGGGAGTAATCAGTCCGGGGGTGGAGGATGACAGGGTCAGGGGGAGGTGGAAAGGCGGGTTGAGGTAATGGGCTACAGGGAGTGTGTACGTGTGTCCTGGCGTTTGAAATCCCAGTGTGTGAGAGGGCTTTGTTTGGAGGTTAGGTGGAGGCGGGGGGGGTCGCCGAAGATGTCTTGCCCTTGCAGCACTTCATCACATTCAGTTTTTTATCCACGCTTCCTGAACTTCCCCTGCCTTTTTCCGCTCCAGTTGGCTCTCAGCAGACAATGCGATCAGAGTGTCCCTGCATGTGAATTGTGCAAGCATGTTCCGGTCTTTAGTTAAGATTTCAACGGTGCGTGCACCTCCGCAAGGTCGAAAACCTAATGAGAACTCTCCAGGGACAACCGCAATTATCAAATAACTAAATGCAAATCCTGTCAAGACTTTACTTTGGCCTCGAAGAGAGTTGTTTCTCACAATTCTTACTGAGTGGATGTCAGTTACTGGTAGCTTGTCAATCATAGTTATATACTATATTTCAATTCTTTGACCATCTGCTACTTGATACGTACTCAACTAAACACTTTCTTGCTCCATCATGGCTGCCTCACCATCTGACACAAGACATCCACTCAATATTCAACAAAGCGCACACTATCTGACTGTGTGGCATTCTCTCAGCGTGCCCACACACAACAAAATAAGAATTTAAGCACATGAGCGCTTGGTATTTGACTGCTCTGGAGTCTGAATAGCGTGGAGGAGAGCTGAGAGGAGGATTGAGATTGATCAGCGGTGAGACAGTGGTTGTGCCACTCGCTGAGCATTTCAGAATTTTTAAGGTCACCCTCACTAGAGGCAAAAGGGCGCATCAATTTTGGAGTCCTCAAGAGGAGGCACCGCATCTCCTCCTCGATCATTCAGCCCCCTGTGGAGACACGACATCTGAAGGTGCACTTGATTTGTGTGGAACCCGGTACCGTGCATGATTGGAATAAAACATATACAGACACAACCTGGGTAAACAGATGGATAGCATCTCAGCGTTCAGTATTAGACAGCCTGAGAGAGCATGTAACAACTGGAAGGCAACTGATTAGTGACTTGTCAGTTGTCAAAAGCAATATGGTGCTCTGTGAGTCATACTTACTGTGCTTTTCTTGAAAATAATTGCAGTAAGGATAGCTGCATGAGTTTATGCTTAAAAAGCAGCATGGGATGCAGCTTTTCTTTGCCAGATACAGACAGTTAGCAACAGATTCAGCTGTGAGAACAACTTCATTTCACAGAGACAAAGGAGCAACAACATGCACAACATCTTAAGAAGCAGTGCAAAGGATATTCATGAGTCCTCCAACTGTTCCAGGCCACTCCAGTGTTACACTCTAAAACATAATACACTGTCTCTACCTTAAAACAATTAAGGTAGCAATTTGCATGGATCTTTTAAAGCAACTCCACCACTACTAAGTAAACCCTACAAGTCTTTTATAGTTGAACTAAGCCATTTATTTAAGTGCAACCAAGATTTAACACTTAACCGTTTTATTTTTTTGTTTTGGTGATATTAAATAGTCAAAATTCATTATGCTTGTGGTACATCCAGTCTACTTCGAAATGTCCATTCAAATACCGTAATAACTTTAAATACAGCAGTTATTTAATTTCAGTCACAATAAATCACGCATTGTAATTCCAGGTTTATAATCACAATTTTTATTACAAAAGCAATGTCCAGTTTACGTTCAGTTCAATTAAGTGCATCACTTTATTTCTTTGTGACATTACATTTGGAGATATTTCCAGCTTGGCACACATCAGAAGAGTTTTTCAGATCTTTTAAGTAGTTTGCACTAGTTTTAATAGTAGTAGTTCCAGGTCTTTCAGATGTTCTGTTCTCGTAATCAAAGTCCCTGCAATGGCTGGATCAAATGTTATGGTACCTCTGGTGCATTTCAACAGTGTTCGTCACTTCATTGGTAACATCGCCACCCTGGTCACAATCTTTGTTTTAAATCAACAGAGTACGAAAAAGTACAGTGTGCCTGAAGGTTTCTGATGAACTTACCAACTGATTTTGGAGAGATATGCCTCATTTTCTTTGAGATACACATTTAAGCAGCCTTTCTCTTTGTTTCTACAGATTGTCAAGACATATTTCGCAGATGACTGCATGGACCACAACATTAAAACCACACACAGGAGTGGCTAATTTCTAAGATCAGCAAACCTTATGACATAATATGGTGCCAAATAGAAAATGCATCAAGCCACAGTCTGAGAAACTTGGAAGGATAGCAACCATTAAGCTGCTAGCTTTGTAGTTAGCATGCAGGTAGATGATTTGTTCCATGTTTTTAAGGAAAATGAGTAGATGGAAGGCTCTCTCACAAATACCAAATGAACAAACATTTCTTACTGTCATTACCACAGACTACTGTCACACCCAAAACACACTCTTAGCTGCTAGTAACCTCAAGCGGTGACGAGTGGTGAAACCACTGTGGTTTGGCTACATAATTCAAAGCCTTGCAAGATGGATTCTCACGTGATCTTGCAAATCTCTTAAGCTTTCGGCTGCCTTTAAAGGTAAACAGAAAGACTCTTCTCAGTAAAGCCTGTTAATATCTTTCCCAAGGGTGTTTGAACAAAACTTTTGTCAGGCCTGTTCACACAGCATTAGCATGCGTGCTTCAGATCACATGAAGACTTTGTAATAAAAACAAATTTATAAACCGTTCTTATTTTAATTACTGCCAGTTTGAACAGGTGTGGCTGAATTATTGCAGTACTGCAACTTCCCATTGTGGAGTGTACAGAGGTTTTAGTCTTTGAACTTAGCTGCTGGTGAGCAGGTATGGGGAGGATGGAGATAGAGGGTGAGAATAACTGGTGTATATGTATTACATATAAACTATTTTAAGGCATAAAGGCATAGTTTTCATGGAAAACAAAAAGTTCTCATGGGTTTGGTCGATGACAGGAGAAGTTAATATTGTTATCTCACTGAATGTAATGCTGTGGATGTTTGTGCTATGAGTGAGAAGTTGGAACGGATTCAGCATCAGATGAGCTCATATAGTCCTGAAGGTAAAACATGAATGAGTCAGTCACCAACCACTGCTTAAAGCTAAACTTTGTCACACCATAATCAAGTGACTTGACACTATTTAAAGCTGCGTAAGCTTCCACTGTGATAACACATAAATGTTGAGAAGTTGGTTCAGTTAGCGAACAGCCATCACAGGTACTAGAGACAGTAAGGATTTGCCATTCATCTTACGAACTGGAAACAAACAGCCTTTAGTGATGAACTTCATGAATGAATTTGTCTGTGTTCAGGGCGAACTGTGTAATTGCAGAAAGAGTAATTGGCCTAGACATGACCTCTTCCCCTTTAAAAACAAAAAGGTCAAACTGAGTACAAAGCTGCACAACATCCACATTGAGGAACACACTTTTGGATAGCTGTGCAAGGACAAAAACAATGAGGCGTTCATCCCCGAGACAGCTTCAGGGAGCAGCAGTGAGTGGGAGGAGAGTGAAAAGATAACATCACCGGAAAAAAAAGGAAAAAAAAAACGCAGACAAGAGGAGGGAGAGAACAAGTAGAGGAGGAGAGTCTTCAGAGAGCAGGGTGACCCTGCGCCACTCAGGAACATGTTCTGCCTATAAGCTAAAGGAGAGGCCTTAAGTTTGCCACTGAGTAATCTCTTCGCTGTCAGACTCCCAGGGACTCGGCCTTGATAGTGACCATGTCCCAACAGTGAGGGGCCATGCAGCTCTCATGCTGCGTTTTGACTGTTTAGCTTAGAGTTAACATAAAATATGTAGGGAGCCACAGTGACATTACCCCATTAACATTTCCAAGAGAAATTGATGAGTTTTTGAATGGAGCCTATTGGAGTCATATATTTATTTTTATTTTTGGGAGCACCTAGTGGCCATCAGAGAGGTGTTGAACAGATCTGAAAATTTATATTTTTAATGGGGCTGTCAGAGTGGGGGGTAGACTGAAGGATTTTGCTCCCAAAAGAAAAACATCGCAGCAGATGGTGTCTTGCTTTGATATATGTCGGGTTTAATGGAGCTTACATGCCATCAAAGCAAAACCAACTCCTTACTGAAATTGAGTGAGCCTGACCAAGACGTGCATTAGTCTGTGACATGAAAGACAGAGCTGTCTGCGATCACGGGGTCTTGGAAATGTTAACAAATTAGGCAGAAGGTCAGCTGTCCTCAGTAATAACCATGCATCTAGAGTAACACTTCAGCAACATGAAACAAGAGCAGGAGAGTGGTGGACATGGCTGAAAATTATTTGGACGGTGGTGGTCTCTGGATCAGTCTATCCACGTCTGTGGCTTAAAACATCTCTACAACTATCAGAAAGATGAATTCATTTCTACAGACGCTAATGGACCCTAGAAGCAGAGGTAGCATGCTAATGATATTGCTAGTATGTTAACAGCATGCTAAGTCATCCAGGTCATCCTATATCCAAAAAAAAAAAGCTGAAACAAAGGCAACAGAACTTGTAGAGTTTCTTGATCCAAGAAGAAGATACTTGGATGAGTGTGAAACATCTTCAAAAAACTCTACAAGTCAGCTTCAGCTTTTTGGGATAGCACTTTTTTGATAATGGTTGAGTCAACATATTGAGATTCTAAATATTTCAACTGATTACTCAAATAAGATTTGGGGGATGTGGGCCACAGCTCCTTTGCTGCCCATTACATTCTTCTCTGTGAAACGATGAGTTGTGTACCTTCATTGCAACATCTGGACTCCTCAATAACACACAAGCATTCTGCACTTAGCATTCTGCTTAATGGTGTGTTCACATTACAAATACTGGCTTCAAGTTGTTTTCAATGGATTTCAGTATTTCAGTACAGATGTGAAGGATAATAACTGACACAAGATTCTTGTATTGGATGTACATCCTGGTAGCGTGCAGCATTTTTGTGAGAACACTGTATGAGCTACTTAGAGCTGCTGCCATGGGTCTAACTTAATTATTTTTTTTGTCAACAAGTTCTAAAAGACCCATATCAAAATTCCATGCATGAATCCATCCCAACAACCAAACTTCACTAGGCTAGTTTTATCCAACATTACCCAAAAATGAAGATATAGTTCATTTGTTTTGACCATTTCCAGATGTGGATTAAGCACCAGTAAGTATTCACACAAGTTAGCCAGTGTATGATCACATAGTGCTGACTATCACTGTAATGAGAGAACAGGAGTCAGTCGCAGGTGAAGCAAGAAAGGTAGGACCCACATGTAAGACACACAGTCAGGAAAGACAGGTTAAGGATAAAACACTGTGGAAGTGATCAGTCCAACACAAATCCAACAAATGTGTTGGTGTAATACAAATGGACACAAAAACAAGGTGAAACAGTCAGGAACAACAAGACAACAAGCATTTAACTTAACGGTCAAGTTGGCAATGGAGAAGAGGAAAGACTGGGCTATATACACCGATCAGGCATAATATTATGACCACCTTGCTGATATTGAGTAGGTCTCCCTTGTGCCCCTGAAACTGTTGTGACTCATGAGAGAATGTGCATTCTGAGGGTGTTAGAAGGAGGGTGTCTCGTTACGGAAATGGCTGCTGCAATCCACGGGTGTCATTGCTTTAGTCTGGGGGTGCCTGGTCTGGTCTAGGTTGGTGGTACATGTCTAAGTGACATCCACACAAATGCCAGGTCCAAGCGTTTCACAGCAGAACACTGTGTTGTCACAAAATCGTCCATGCTATTTACGTCTCCTGTCAGTGGTTTTAATGTTGTGGCTGATCGGTGTATGCACACACAGTGGCTGATGGGTTAACAAAACAAGTGAAACCAATGAGGGCGGCACCAACGATCACATTTGGGAAAACACAAAGGGAGTAGAATCAACACAAAGACAAAGGGACAAAAGTCTTTTCAAAGTAAAACAGGAAGAACACATATGAAAGCCCAAAATGAATAAAGCACAAAACTGAAACTCATGGCATAACAACAAAAAAGTCCAAGGACAACAACAACAAAAAAATAATAATAATAATCAAAGGAAGATTCATAGAACACTATGTTACAGATCAGACTTTGGATCCACACACATTCCTTGTACACAGTCTTTGCTGAATTGGGTGTTCCCCTGGGATTTGTTGACAATAAGAAGTACATAGGCGGACGTACTCTATAAATAGATGCATATCTAAGATTGAAACCGGAATCTTGGCATGCTGTTTTAATCTATGAAGTGACCAACTGTCTACTCTAACATCCTCACAACATTTGTACAACCAATGTCCTTTACCTCTTCTTATCTGCTCGTATTAGAGCATTTTGTTTAGATTCAGCATTCGGATGTGCATGTGATTACTTTAAATGCCCTTTTAATCCACTCGTTTTGCATAATTATTCTGTTCCTCGAAGCATTCGTTTTTACTGTTTCTGATAAGTGTATTAAAAGTTGACTTCCTTCCAAATCTTCTTCGTAGTTCACCTCTGCAGTACCCTCCCCTTTGCTCCTATGCAAACTGATAAAGCTACTAAAGCCGAAACGGGGGCAGCTTAAAATGGATAACCCAACAGAAATGACTGCCCTATATTGACCCCATACATAAACAACATGGGTGCTGAGACCTGGGGACATGCGGAAATCTGTCTTGTTAGGATTTAATGCGGCGGCCATCCCTCCTTTGCCTGACCCGTCTGAAATGCTGCTGACCTCTCCCTTAGGTTGTTTGTTGGTACAGAAGCTCTTCAGTGTATGCAGTCATTTGCATTTTAGAATTGTTAAACAAATACCCACCCATGGCTCCCTCTCCCTGCCACCCGCTGTGACCCTCCACCCACTCCCTTCTCAAGCCAGCCAAAGGTAATCGCAGTCATATGGTGGTGTGAGAAGAGGGAGGGCTGCTCCAAATGTTGTAGCCAAAGAAAGCAGGGTCAAAGGCTGAATAATTCACAGCAAGAAATGCTCAACAAAAGGGATAAAAGTTTAACTAGCTATCTAACGTAATCAACAACAAGTCCTCAGCTTGATGGTGAGTGACTGTCTGTGAATGAAGCCATTTTGTTGAATTTATTAAATGACTCTCTGCATGACTTTGTAGACATGGGGCTGTAAAACTATGGCATTATCGAACAGGGCTCTGTGGGCCCCACAGGATATCGTCCCCATGCACATTAGCCAATGATGTCAGAGGCAGGGAGGCATCATTTTGCCACGCAGCGTCTTGGAAATGTGGAATAGCTGGTGCTGTCACAGCCAGAGTGTGTAGGACTCCAGATCAATAGCTAGCTTTTGGGTAGACAGTGTGTGGCGTACTGCAGTGCAATCTGGGGAGTTTCCTCTGGGGAGGAATAGGTCACAAGGGGCACAGAGCGTCAGGCTGCTCATGTTGTTTAAGATGGGAGTACAGGCAAGCACTGTGTGTTTGTGTTGCAGCTGCTGATGCGTGAAATGGAACTCAGGTAGCTGGGAGGGCCTCGGGCCTTCGCTGTATCTTCCGCCAAGTGATTACTTTACTCCATTGATTTTTTGCCCTCCTCCACTGATCTGAGAAGATCACTGGAAAGAGAGAGAGTAAGAGAGAGAGAGAGAGAGAGAGAGAGAGAGAGAGAGAGAGAGAGAGGGACCATTGATTGACCCAGTACCGAGATTCAACGATTGACAGGAGGACCTTGAGTGGCAATGCTCCCTCTTAGCCCGCTAATCTATGCCCAGGATCCTCGGTGCGTTCAGGGAGTACTGTTTTATAAATCCTTACAGATAGAGGCCAAATCTTTTCCTATCGGAACATGCTGACATTCAGAAACTAGAGGTACTGCTGTACCTGCCGATGTCTATCGAGACTCATACGTGGTGACCTAAAAGTCATTTTACTTTTTTTATTAAGTATATTTTCTTCTGAGGTGGAAGTCATTACTATATTGACATGTATGGTTCCAGGGGATAATTCACTCAGAAGAGCTGTTCAGTCAGGGTTAACATGCAGTCTTTATTTATAGACAATTTTACATAAAAGCATTTAAAAAAAGGCAACTGGACTTTTTTGACAAGTTTTGAGAAGATGTTTCACCACTCATCTGCGTAGCTTCTTCAGTTCAGTTTTAAACACTTTTTTGGATATACCATGACCTGGATGACTGAGAACCTTCACAGACACAGAGACAATATAGTTTTTAATGAGTAGCTCAAAGGACTGTTGGAGAGCTTCATCATGTCTACAATCACCTGAGCTGTCGGTGGACTACCAGAGGAACAGGAGGCCTTCTTTCCTGGTTGTCATCCAGGCAGAGAAAGTGAAGAGGCTGGAGACCTTTTACACACTTGTGTGAAGCGTGTGATATGAATTCTTGAGTTATGGTTAAAAACATGTTTTTGACCTTTAACATTCAACCTTTAGATTTTTTTTTTTATTATTATTATTTTGCCAGATGCAATGAAACTCCCCTCAGGCACTTTGGATATATTACATTTACAAAAGCAGTATGACATGAAGTCCCAGTGACCTTGACCTTTAACCTTTGTCCACCAAAATCTAAGAATCTAGACGTTTCCTCAAGGGGTTCCTTGATTGTTATGTTCAGGAGTATAGGGTGGACAACCAACTCAAAAATATGACGCCTCTAGCCACAGCTGTTGTCGGCGCAAAGGAAAAAAGAAACACAACTGCATTTGTGCATGTTGAGCTGTACATTTTTACGTCTTTTACCGTCTCATTAAGGTTTGTTGACCTGTCAGGACTCAGTAAATATATTCATGAGCTTTGAAATGGTTTATTTTATTTTCCTAATGCAGTGCAACTTTCAGACACCACGACGTCTGGAACAATCAAAATCATTCTTCTTCACCTCCGAGGCAGATAACAGGAACGCATATGCAAAAGGTGCATGTCATTAGCATAAGCTGCAACGAGTGTCTACGTGTAAGGGCTGAGGGGTCTGTTACGGGACATTTTCATATTGTTTTTATCACTCAGTTTAGTTCTGTCTGGGGCCATCGTATGCCAAGGCTCCGGCCCCAGGCAGACTCAGGAGTGGAGCTTGAAGAGCTTCTATCACCAGAAGTTGATAACCACAGCCTGCAAAACAACTTGATGATTCTCAGAAATGTATGCGTATTCTCTGTTGAGTTGACACAGCAACACTTTCTGGGCTTTTATAGAGTCAAAACACAGTCGGAGAGAACGTGTTTGTCCCAAGGCCTTGTCTGATGTTATTGACCTCTTGTTTTATCTTTACATTTCAAATGTCTGGAAGTCTGTCTGGTAATATTAAAATTACTGTCAACTAAAATCGTTTCAAAAATCAACAATGAAATCCTCTCAGAAATAAATTATTGTGCACCCAAAGCTTCATGAACCCTGAATGAAGTAATTCCACTGTGTGAACATTTTGACAGTAATTCCAGCTCACACAATGTGTATAAATTTCCATTTAAAGAACTGTTCACAGCTTCCAGTAGAATGAAATTGTTCAAAAGTGGAACTGGACTGAAGATGATGGATTGAAGCTGGTTAATGCTAGATTAATGTGACTCTTGGTCTTTTTGTGGGAACTGTGAGCAGTAAGAATAACACAGATTAGTCAGCCATTGAGTTAAGGACTGAATTCTGAGCAACATGATAGAGAAGTGGTTTGTTAAGAAACTGGTTTAATTGTTTCAGGCTGGACTCTTTGGAAATAGCAAGCTTGTCAAAAAAAAAAAAAGTCCAAAGGGGAAGGAAACTGTCAATAATTGCTCAAGGTGCGATATATATAAATACAGGAGAGGAGTCAACCAGAAAGGCAGTTTATTTAGGTCATTTGACTTTTTCACCTCCATATAAATTGATATTAGTTTACAAAAGGACTGTATTTCCACACACCTGACACCTTTGTAATGCATGCATAATCCAGTGATACGAACATATGAATTTTTTTGTGTAAAGGCTCATTTAAGGTACTGTGGGACATAGACGCCAACACACTGACCTACACCGGGGCGAGGCGTCTATACTTGTGCATTCGTCAGTCTGCCTTGCTCTGTAAAAATATCACCCAAATGCTAGCACCAATAATGGGAAATGAATGTGAAATACAACAGGTTTAAATACACTGGGACCCTCACTGAAACTGTGAAAGCAACTACAACATGCATAGCTGAGAACTAGTATCATTTCAAATAGTATAAAGTTGTATTTAAGTGTTGCGCTTGTGTTATTGTACTCGCTCATCCACCACATTATGTACTCACACCGTCGCTGCAGTATGGATAAAACATGCGGAATACAAACTGTCACTTTCCATTAACAAAGCAGCTACTACTCATTTTCTTGTCTGTGGATATCTATTGATCATGTGACACATCTAAACAGCAGTGGCAGACACGGCATCAAGGAGAGATTTACTTTACATGAAATGTTAACTAATAACCCGGATACAATGTATGAGACAGACACGTTTAAATTATGTTTCTAATATCACTGAACCATGCCATTTTATCCTGTGTAAGAGGAACAGCACCTTGCCTAGTGCCCGGCTCAGAGGGAAGGTCAAACGCAGCGGTGTTATTGGAGCATCATTAGGCGAGGAACCATGTAAAGGCCAGCGTTGTAATTAAGACCTGAGACCTGCGCTTAACATTGGCACACTCTGGGTCTGGAGAGTGATAAGTGCTTGATCCTGATCAATAAGATGCACAGCCCCGTTGCCACTTGCAAAATCAATATTGTTTTATTTGCTGTTACAATAGGCTTGTCTGGTTGCAAATGAGGTCTGAGCCACAGAGTTACTTTGGAAGTGGAGACCTTACCCTAGACTTCTGCCCCAGTACTCCTTAATGAATAGGCCAATAAGTGTCTGCACTAGTGACCTCCCCAGTCATAAGCCTGGGGGAAGCCAGCAGGAGAAATCCCCAAGGGAGGATGTCATTATCTTTGCATATAAACCGAGTCAAAACTGCATGCAGCGTGCTCACTTTACTCCGCTGCATTATCGCTATAAGACACAGACGGAGTAGTACTTGCAATAGGAAGCTACATTTTTATAGTGGCATTGCTGAAAAGGTGTCACCTTCTATCATTAGAAGTAACTGCAGTGATTAAGGTCCTTAACATTAATTCCTTCTGCCACAAGGCTGTCTCAAATAATGAGATACACTGATACCTCTATAGATACAGAGGTGGGATGAGTTCATCTGGATTTAACAAACACGAATCCTAAAGCCGAGCCTAATTGTCACGATAGAGCAAAGATTGGGAGACAGACATTGATTCATAAGATCGCAATCGGACAAGTTATTGATGGCGCCGGGCAGTTCAGATAATAGAGAAAAAGGTCCAGAATAGAAGGTCATTAATAGACTCAACAAATCCCTTCATTCAGGGAAAATGTACTGCGTCCTCCCACCAGTCGTACCATAGATCATGCTAATGCTCTGGCAGAGTTCACCTCCCATCTTGATTTGCTCTCCATTCTGTAATTTGGGACGATATCAGTGTCATGAGGTCCTGCCACCACGCTGTCACATGTATTGATTTTTATTTATTTATTTATTTTTGTTAGCAAACTCGAATAAAAAGTGGTTGGAGCTAGCTTCTTGGGCGAATATTTTTAGTCGCTAACAAGATTGTATCACGGTGGTACACTTTTTTCAATTGGACTGATTTTTTTTTTTAAAACATAGACTTTTATAGTTTTTGGTTTAACTTATCTGTTTGAAATTGCATTTTCATTTATGAACATTCCACTTGAATGTGGAGAATTCAAATTTCAAGTTGACTTTAACACATATCTGATCTTAATGGCTTTTAATAAACAATTATTAATTAATTCGTCTTCTGTAACCGCTTGTCCTGTGAAAGGTCACAGGGTTGCTGGACCTATCCCAGCTGTCATGGGGCAAGAGACGGGGTACACCCTGGACAGATCACCAGTCCATCACAGGGCTAACACAGAGAGAACAAGCATTCTCACTCACATGCACACCTACGGCCAATTTAGAATCACCAATGAACCTGACTAGCATGTCTTTGGACAGTGGGAGGAAGCCGGAGTAATGAACAATTTCCCCATCATTTCATTATTTTATCCAGCCCTTGTATGTTAATGGCTTTGTTTGCATGTGACAGCAGGTGTCCCAAGTATCTCACAGCTGTAGGCCTGCATGACCTTGCAGTGACCTGCTGATGCAAACTATCAGGAAAAGAGACAGACTGCAGCTCACTCTTGACTGCAGCATCTTTTATTTATTTATTTACTTTTTAATCACCATCATCTAACTGTCGTTGCCGGGCCTCTTGCATTCTCCATTATCACCAGCACTCATACAATCAAATCAATAATGTTGCACTTAAGGCCTGTTCAGCCTGTAGAGATTTAAACCCCATGCTCTTTATCCTCGCAGACTGCACCAACTTCATTACAGCATCGTGCCAGAATATATTTGCCACCCCTGTTGTAATGCTTTCCTTCCCCACGCCGTAATTCACCTGGGTTTCACCTATGGGGCGCCATTTTGTCTCAGCCAAACGGCAGCGCTAATAAGGCTCCATAGCTCTCTGTGATTATTATCACTGACAGGCGCGGTCAGGGACCAGCGGCTCTCTACTGCCCCCCGCGTGCATAAGATGCTGTAAGCCACTTGCCCCTGTGGCTCTGGGAGACTCACCCTCTTGCCCCTCTGACACACCAGTGCACTGTGCAGACTTGTGGAGGGACGGGTGGGGGTGCAGGGGTTGACTGCGACTGGTACCCACTGCAACGCCTGCTGCAGCCAGGCGGCCAGGCCCTCCATGGCCCTCAGGCTGTTCTGTCTGTTCAGCATCTCCCTTTAACCTTCATCTAGGAAACAATAAAACAAGAACAGAGAGGAGGAGGAGGAGGAGGAGGAGGAGGAGGAGTGGGGAATAGAGGGTGTGAATTTGTGTGTGCGTTCGTGCTTGGACTGTGTGTGTGGGGGGAGAAATGGAGAGATGCTGTGGACATTTGACACATCTCCTTAAGCCAATGTCTACTTTATTATCTTTGGCAGTCCTTATTGGTTGCACTAATCAAGTGGAAGGCAGTAGCGCTGTGTCGGGGGGCTAACACACCGCGTGTGACAAATATATTATTAACTGGAGGGAGACGGGCGACCTTGGCCGTGTCACCTGAGGACCCCGCCGGCGCACGCTCTGCCAGCAGGAAACGACCTTCATATTAAATCCCCGCAGAGGTCAATAAACTAAATAATTCACAAAGGTTATATGCTTTGCACTGAAATCTGCTAAAAGACAGAGAGATGGAGAGAAAGGGAGCGGAAGAGGGAGGGGAGATGGCAAATCTTTTAACTTGTGAGCAGCTAAACGAGGACTGGTGTCCTTGTCAGTGTAGTCTCTTTATCATTGGGGGGCGTTTATATGAGCGTGTCAGAGGACGATGTAAATCCTGAATCTCTCTCTATTTCCTCACTGCTGTCACTCTTCAATCGATCCGTCATTCTGTGGCAGTGGCAAAGGTGTGTGCGTGTGAAGAGGGTATGTGTGTATGGGGGGGGGTGTCAGTGGCCTCTAATATCATGATAGCCATTTTTAACATAACAGCACACACAGCAATATATGTCTGAGAAAACCTCAGTGGAAAGTTTGCTTTGCTCGTCTATCCAGTATTAGTTCCTCTGGATATTCACTCGTGCATCAACTGATTAGAATTTGTTGTCAAATTCTGGATAGACGTGAATGTGAACTGCAGCTCGACAAGTTCACAAGGCGGTAATCCTAGTCTGCTTTCTGTATTGCGCAGTGATGGATGTCTTCTGTTTTTGAACGTCTACAGGATATTCATGTGGGCAGGAAGCAACCCAGACATATCTAAAGGTCACGGTTTGAAACAGAAATGTCTGCCTCTGCATCACTGCCTGACTGGGACAACAGAGGCTGGGTCCCTAATTTAATCTCATTGGTGTCAGTTCCCAATTACTGGAAATCGGTTTAAAAGGTTGCTCATCTTCTGTAAATATCAAGTATCTTTCTTGCAAGAAACAAATCAGTTTGTCATGCGTTTAAATGAAAATTGACCTTTTATATTCTCTGACGCTGCTTGATACTAGTGGACAAAGACAAGTCCACTGGAAAGTCCTTGGCCTGGGGCTAACTAGTCAACGCCCGTGTTGCCAGATACAGCCGAGGGTTTCCTGTCCTAAAGCGGTTCCAAAACATGCACAAAATCACCCAAACCACGAACATCTGTTTGTAGTGTGTGCGCCAGCGTTTTCATATATTGGAACAACCTGTAAAGTCTCTCTCTGTCTCATCAAAAGCACACACATTGCATTTTTGTTTATTATTTATCTAAATTTTTAATGAGTAAATCAGACAGTACAATTATTATTTAGTTAACAGCTACAAGGACAGAATTTTGTCTTATTGCTAATTTTTATCGTGCATTTTCCTTATTTGATGATGATTTATAATAGCACTGGTGTGTTTTGTTTTTTACTGGATGAGATAATGAGATAAAACACTGCTTTCGCAATGGCGAGGCATGAGTACATTCCAAAGGACCACATCAAAACATTGTCTGAGATTGCATCACTGAAATGGGTCATCATTTCCTGGGTGTGTTCACGCCTGGACTTTGAGCTTGACACTTGGAGTCAGAATCCCCAGGACGGATGATAATTCAAGGTCTGAACGGGGTTTATCAGCGGCAGAACCATTTGAAGATCTCTTGTAGTCCGCTGAAAGAAAGAGCCAAAAGCACTACACATTTCAGACACTACACATTGAGTCTTGGGTAAATTCGCTTTGGTTCTGTTTCAAATCACCATTAAACATGTGGAATTTATTTTTACTGTGGACCAATACTTTGCATCTACCGCCATGTTACTACATCTGTGGCTGTGCAAAGCAGTGGTGTTTGAGTCAAAGTATAAGCTAGCTCGCAGTGACAATGCTAACATGCTAAAGTATCACCCATTTACTATTTTCATGCTCTTAGCATCACACTAACAGCGCTAAAACAAAGGTATCATTAGTGTTGCTGGTATTTGAATGTAATCAAATATGATTATAGTTCATCAAATAGTTGATGAACCGCAAATTGTGAGCAACGGCCAAGAAGTCTCTTGGTAACCATATCAAATCCATCAGTATTATCGCAGTGGTGTTAATCGCTGTGTTCATTTCCTTGATATGTAAAAGCTAAAGGAGTAATTACGAGTCGCTGTTCGTACAAGCGCAGTGGATTGTCATCGGCATACCACTCAGCATTGATTGCATATGGAGAGATCATCTTACTCTGAGGAGAGCAGACAATGCTGGGTGGCACCGGTATTCATCTACCTGTCCGTCTCTACCAGGCTTTGTCACAGGATGCACATAAGCTAAACTGAAATGGGCTAATGCTCCTTCACCCACAGTATACAGTATATCCTGTTGAATTGGCCCCTATGTCCTTAAAAGAATGAAACGCTCGTGCAGCTGTCGATCTGTTAGCAGCACCCAACAGCAGATTAAAAGTGTACAAATGTCACCGAAACTCGGTGACATCAGCACAATGAGTAGTGGTTTTTGCAGTTTCGAGATAAAATCTGTAAAATCAAGACTAAAGCTTATAAAGCTGTTTCGTAGCATAATGACTTTTGCACACACATACCAGTTCAAGGTAACTGCACAACACAGCATAACATACAGTAGCACAAATAATGTACCTTTGGCGTTTGAACACAGTTTACAGTAAATTTAAAATGCAGTATAACTGTCCCTTACAGTGCAGCCTTGTCCATTTTAAATATAAACTGGAGTTCACACTTCAGGAAGCATGTCCACAGAAACACATGCACACAACAAACTATGCTTCTTGCCGTAATTAGACGTTGCATAACTGACATCTGGAACCTGCTGACACACTTGCAGTTTCCAGTGAATGCAGTAACTCTTGAGGCATCCTACACATGAAGGATGGTGGGGCGGGGGTACCAGCTCTCACCTGGCAACCCACTTTGGCTACGCTCTTGAAGCGTCAAACATTTCACAGCTCAAAGAGTTTTGCGGGGGAAGTCTTTAATATGGCTGGTTGTATCCGACGCCGCCTTTTGCGTCCTGCTCGTCTGCCTTTGAGGCGTAGCGGCAGATCAGACACATCAGTGCCATCACCGCTTGTCACGAGGAACAATCACGTCTTGAAATAACACAAACAGCCGTGTTCAAAGAGCAGACATGAAAAGATGACATGCATATCAAAAGTTCTGAATGCGTTTTTTGTGTGTGCGAGAGTGTGTGTGTGCCACATTAAGACAGACAGCTGTGCGGGGATAAAGAACACGGGAGAATAAGTTTTACATAAGGTGTAGAAAATAAGGGATTTAATGTGAATACAACTACTGCAGAAGAAAGTAATAGAGCAAGAGAGGGAGAGAGAAGGAAACAGTGAGACAGGCAGGGGGAGGGAGGGGATGAGAAGGATAGACTTTAACTGTCTGAAGGACAAAGCTACTGACCCGCGGATCATTCAGAGGATTGCCTTTCAGTTTCAGAGCAAGGTCAGGCTGCTTATTTTACCTCAGTGTTTTCACTAATCTGTTTTTTGTGTGACACAAACAAACACTGAGGCCGTGTCCACATACACACAGATGGCACACACACGTGCGCACACACACACATGCAGACCGTGAAACTAAGCCTTCCCATACTGCCTTGAAATAATAACAACCTATGTAGGCTTTGCTATCAATAAACATTGGACGTGCAGGCTTTGTGCCTACATGAGTATCACACTGGCTCGGACTTGTCATGAATTTCAATTGCTGGGGGGGGGGGCATCACAGACTACACATGTCCACACTGCATTCTAATGTCTTTAAGATGGTTTCCTGGCTAATGATGTGGCCTTCAAAAGAATAAAATCCCGTGATCTGTTTGCTTTAATCTATTGTCAGACGTCTGGGTGTAATGAGCTAAAACCAGTTTCGGTTTTATATTGACAAGTCTTAAGGAGCTGTCGGTCGCTGTTGGTTGGCAGCTCATTAGTAGCCACACTACATTTATGTCAACACGTTTACTGACAATCAGCAGGGGGATGCTGGGAAGCCATGGTCGTCCCACGGGGCCCGGCAGCATCTGTGGAAGAGACTTACCGGGAGGCGTTGAGCTCCTGGTGGACCGCTCTGTCGAAACGCAACAACACTGAGGAGTGATCGCTGAAACGAACTAAGTGTCCTACTGTGGGTATGACGGGTAGGACTGCCATGAAGCAGCGGGCCAAAATACTATACGGCGTAATCTGCAGCCAATGTGTGTGTGTGTGTGGAGCACGATGATGTGTGTGTGTGTCTGTACAGGGTGGGTTAAAGTGCCCCAGTGTGTTCCATGCTGATCTGATAATGAGTGAGCAGGGTCAATAGGATGTTAACGGCCCCGTGGGAACAGCTGACTGGTGGTGGATGGGTGGAGCAAGGACGAGGGCCCAGGGACAGGGCTGTGTTTTCACTGTCCTCGCTCAGCACCATCTGTGTGTGTGTGTGTGTGTGTGCACTGCAGGGACAGTAAGGTGCCTCTGTCCCTGATATCTGACTCTTTAGCTCAGCCCCCGCTGTGTCCTCCCAGTAAAGCCTCAGTCAAACAAAGCATCCCGTCCAGTCTAAAACCAACATCAACACGGCAGCTTTGACTGCGGATTAGTCGCTGCTCTGCTGATACATTTGTCCCACACATGTTAAACAAATATGCACATCATATGTCCACTGTCGCATCGAAAAACAAAGGCAGAAACTTTGCGCCGGCTCGAAAGGGAGGCTTGTTTTCACACCGTCACTCCGGGCCTAATGTCATTCTGAAGGTGCGAGCATTAACAGCATATCTGTCTCTCATTATGCTCGCAAATGGCCCATACTGAGTGAATGAGTGGGTTAGAAGAGCCATTAACCACAAGGTGAAAGAGTAATTGGATCACCTAAACACAAGCAATAAAACCTCATACAAGAAGACAGCATGTCAGCTGTGTGTCAGTGGCAAAACTCCTGTTACACATGTAAGACGAGAGACCAGGAACGATGGCTGAATAGCGTGGATGGCTACATGATCAGGACTACAACCAGCTTCTAATTGCTCAGAGGAAAAAAACACCCACACCCACTCCTGAACACACGAACACAATGAAAGTATCAGTGTCACTTTGAACCGGCGGGTCAATATTGGTAAAAAAAAAATATAAAAAAAATGGCTTTAATGTCAGACAAGTGGGTGAAAGAAGAAGAGCCATGGTAGCACGCGGGAGAGGGGGGGAGCAAGAGAGGAGGTGCAGGGAGCACTAACGAAAAAATAAAAAAAACATTGCATGTTGTGTTGGCAGGCGCTCCAGTCAAATCCCTTGGCAGTCCTGAGATTTTTTATTTATTTATTTATTTATTTTTTTGTCTGCGAGGCCCCGCCTTTGCCATCTGATATTCAAATGCAGAGGAAACTGGAGGAGCGCTCCCCCCAGACCACCCGCAGTATCGTCAGGGATTAGTCAAAGAGCACCAACTAGGTCAACAAGATGCAGGGCCAGTGCACATTCAGGGGGACGCGAGGCAACTCACCCACACAGGAGTCGGCCTACTCTCGCCTGCGTTACTCTCTCTCTCTCTCTCACTCTCTCGCTCCCGTACACACACAAACACCGTGCGCTCACACAGAGGCAGCCACGCTTAAGCAGTGACCTGTTTTCCCATACTTTGACAGTTATCCAAAAACAACTCCAAAATTCCTCTTGATTTTTTCTGTTTCAGAGCAAGTGGGTATGGGTTAAGCATTAGATATGAGGCCAGGCGTGGGGAGATGTAAACATTCCCATCGCTGTCAGCTGCCTCACAATTGGTTCACTGGCAGAACATTTGCTTCGCTGGGTACTAGCAAAATGATCATACGACGAGGGTGGTTTTAACCAGCGAGGATGACCTTTTTATTCTGGAACGCAATAACTTTACATGCTCCGGAAGTTCAGGGTCATGTTGACAACTGAATAACGTCTCTGCAGTTTCGCGGTCACACCTTAACAAAAAAAAGAAGGAAAAAAAAAGCTGCAGGCGGTCTGGCCTTTCTTTTCTTTAAACTATAGGTGTTTATAAAACCTATTCTTCTCTGTTCCAGTAGCAGACTGAGGAAGCTGTTGAATGGGAAAGCAGACACCATCCCTATTGTGAGGCCACATCATGATATCCCTTCACAGAGCGCTGCGCAGAGTTTGGATCCTTTCAGTGCAGATCACTGGCTCTCTGGAGAAACTCAACACGGAGCTGCTGCTCCACTAAATAACACTGACATACCTGGACTGTGACCGTAGTATCAGCTGTCTGAGCGCCAATACCCCCCAGAAGACATTTCTCAACATCCTATGGTGACCTCAGTCAAATATAATGTTGCTTTCCTGAAGGACTTTTCCTGGCCTCTGAAATTCAAATAACTCCCTGAATGTACGTATTGTGAGTCTGACAAAGGAGCTGGAGGTCATCACACTGAATCGGTAGCTCGCCTCACTCGCCCACTTCTGACAGTGGCAGATGTGACTTTCATGCATCTCCTTTCTTAGCGCAGTGCTGCGCTGCACTGGAATTATCTGCCTTGTCTATCAGACGCAGTTTCATCTCCCTGACACACTTCAAGGACAAAAGTGGAATATTTACCGAGACGACTGCGATGGCTGTTTAGCATGTCCGCCATAATCCACTCATAATCACTCCTGTCTGTTTATTTTGAACAGAGGTCACGCGATTTCTTCCCCATCCGTAGTTTGTTGCACCAATAAAGACAGTTCCACACGTTAATGAATAATCCACTCATCACAAGGCTGCGGCTGAGTCTATAAAAACTGATGTCAGGTTGCCGGCGTTGCTCATCAGGCGGTGACCTTATAGAAATTACTCTAATATGTAAATGTAGATTTATTACCAGATGATAAGGCACTGCTCAGGTGACGCTGTTTTTCCAGTATGAACACCAGCTGCTACGTAAATGTAGGTACGGTGGAAGAAGGCACGACTATTGAGGAGAAACAGCTGAGCAGTTTACATAATGTTTGGGGTGTCAACATCTTCTCATTGTGTAATTAAAGTTTAAAAAGATGAGAACAACAACAGATCCTATTACAGGCTGCTTACATTGTTAGACTAATTAAAATAATTAATCATAATGTTAATGTTAGCTATGTTGGATCCACCTTCATCTATATGCTACATGACTTTATTGTGTTTCTGTTGTTATAAGCACATGTATTCACAAAATATGGCCCACTTTCTCTTGTCTTTTCCCCACTTATTCCAAATCAAACAACGGAGAAGAAGACTGGACAATACGTTTGACAAGAACTGACCTCCCCTGAACCTTTTAGCTTGTATTTTCCCCAACACAACTGTTGCCAATGAGTGAAACTTTAAAGTAGAGTTGTCATTAAGCAATAATGAAAAGGTGTGTGAGATGTTCCTCCAACCAGATTTACTAGTGCCATATTCACACATTGAAATTGCAGGTAAATAAAAGCTAACCCTATCCCTGTATACTAAAGATTTATATATTTTTTTCATTGAATTGAGTCATTCAGGCAAAAAACTGTTTTAAAATCAAAACGTGCCGTGATCGGTCTCCAAGCAGGCCGCTTTTGCTGTGTCATACGCTTTCACCAGAGCCTTCGCTGCAGCTGTATACGTGGGGAATGTCACAACCATCCCATACGCATTCCAGTTCAAAGGTTACAGTATGGTGTGACTTCCAGCAGGCCCTCCCACCGCAGCTCGCACCTGCCTCCTCCCCAGGAGCAACCTTAGTTCACTCCAAAGCTTGGGAGATACTGCGGCTGAAATTGGGGAGTAGAGGTCAAAGGTGGAGGGTTAATGTCTGCTGACACTCCGCCTCCCTCCTTCGGAGACAATCGGGCGTCTGAGTCTAAACTCTCCTTTGTTTGCCTTGCAGGGCCAAGAGAACGCCACTGCGGAGCTGACCTTTGCCCACGCATTCATGTGTTTTCCATTTAATCTTTTTTCTTTACCTTGAAATATTCAGCGCGATACAGTATGAGTGTATAGAAAACCAATTCTAGAGAGGCCAGCGGGGTCACATTACTTCATCCCTGAATAGATGAGCAACTCAAATCTGCATATCTCTTTCCCGAAGATCTGAATGATGATGTGCACAAGTAACCACTCAGTGAACTCGTGCTGACCAGTGCTGACACGAAGGTGAGTCATAGATGGATTGGATAAATGAAAGTATTATACAGACGTGCGGCTCAGAGCTTTTACTTTCTACTTGGTTAATTAGAGATACAATACAATGAATTGCCCATATTTTGCTTTTCTTTCTTTGTCTGACAAAGGAAAACACCTGAAATTTGAAATACCCCCCACACACGCCCTCTCACCCACCACCACCACGTCACAGAGCAGAACTGTTGTGCACACTTATTAAGATGCCGTGTTAACAAGACTGTAAAAAAATCTGTCTTGTAAAACAGCAGAGTCCATTTCCCCATGTCCTTTAAACACTTGTTAACCTTCTCCTTTTTGAAGCGCCACACTTGTTCACCCTTTTCTTCACCTCTATTGTCACCGGCCACAGCTGCAACCAGCCCCGCGAACATCTGCAACCGGCCTCCCTCACACAATGAGTTAAAGCCGACACATAAATAACTTCACGACAGAACTTTTTTTTTGTTTTTGTTTTTTTTGTTTTGTTTAAAATATCACAGACTCTCTTTTTTTGTCAGTCACAATCTGTCCCCATAGTCCAGGTCAAAGGATAGAGTTTCCTGAAACACATTTCTGTGAAAAGCTTCGGGGGCAAAGTTCAGCGTGTTCTGACTGTGAGGGGGAGGAATGAAAGAGAGGATATTGTATCTCCATTTATGTGGCATTCGGGGTCAGAGTTCAAAGATGAAAGGTCACGTGGGGGCAGAGGTTACAAGGTGAGATACCATCCGAACTGCCGAGCCGAGTCTGCTCACCTAACTTGGGGCCGATGTCAAAAGCCCAACACAAAATTAATGTCCTGAGCGGCGCGCGTGGTGCAATCGGACAACAACAATAAATGTAGCGACATCAACTTTTTATGAATAGCACTTTGGCGAGGACTTTGATCAGACTTTTAACTGCTGTTGCAGTCAAAATGCAAATTGCAGGTAACGTCTATTGTGAGCAACAGCCTTGTAAAAGAAAACTATGCAATTTACCTGACTGACATGTTGAGTGCCGCCTCTGTTTATACTACTGGCAATGAACTGTATTACTGTTTAAACACCACAGTGGGGTTACGGCAGGTTAGGAGGCACAGTATCCAACTGGCTGAAGACAAGTGGCCAATAACGCAGCGTGATGTGATAACACAGCAGTTGCAGGAGGAGGTGGGGCCACTCCCCCTCCCACCCCCCACCCCCCACACACACAAACACACTACAAACACTCTCCCCTCTCTCTCTATCTCTATCTTTCTCTCTCTCTCACTCACACAAATGCACCACCCCCCATCCTGGTTTTGAAAAGGGAAATGGAGACAGGGATGGGTGGAAGTAGGTTATGTTGTTGTGTTCTTATTCACGAGAACACTGATGTTCACCCGGTCCTCGGAGACATTTTGTTCAAGGCCATGTTGAGATGACAG
Source organism: Planiliza haematocheilus (assembly GCA_005024645.1). Taxonomy (NCBI): domain Eukaryota; kingdom Metazoa; phylum Chordata; class Actinopteri; order Mugiliformes; family Mugilidae; genus Planiliza; species Planiliza haematocheilus. Next base: position 7,816,353 of record SRSE01000276.1, read on the forward strand.
ACTGCGGGCTAGCGGACCTGATAGCACAGATTAGCGCAAGACGTCAAAAAAGAAAGGGGGAAGAAAAGTTATTTGGAAGCACGGACAGACAGGTCTTCCCAGGGTTTGACAGAAGGGCTGCTAAAAATACGTGGCAGAGGTCACATAAAAGTTACCGTGAGCACATCTGCCCAGTTGCGAACAACGCCCTGCTTCACACCGAAGTGACACACGCTCACACCTGGGAGCTGCCTCGTGCCCCGTTGAAGGGCACCTGGATGCCGTTTTTTTACGTTGTCCATTTTCTCCACTTGGTCACTGTGTGCCGAGGCAGGTAGTAAATCTCCAGTAATGTGGCAGATATATTCTTTTAACTCTCATATCCTGGAGCTCAGCCAAGGAAAAGCCGAGTGATTTGTTTAGAGATGCTAACTAAAAGGTGGATTGGGGCACTTCGGGCTTAATTCTTCATTTAACTGAAAGGGCATTTTTTATTAACCTCCCTTTGTTGGAAGGGAGATAGATTAAGGAATTACAGTGGAGTCTCCATCAAGGTTTTTGACTCCCGTCCGCCCATTAATCTGTAACCGGCGGTTCGTTATAAAACAAAACATGTGAGAAGCGTGTGAATGAATAATATAAAGTCTGTCTTCACCGTTTACTTTGAATGGAATTGAAAGGGAAACAACATTTACTGCAACAAAAGAGAGAAGAAACAAACAGATGAGTTTAGGATTATGCTCAGTTATAAAGCCCTGGGTCAAAAACAACCCAATTTGGGTAGTTTTCAGCTCAGCCTCTGGGTAAATATTGGATCAAATACTTCATTTAACGAAGCAGGATGGGTCAAAGGTTCAATCCAAATTCTGGGTCATATTTAACTGCAATGCTGGGTTATTTTTACCTCACAAAAAGGTTATTAATATTTTCATGCTTTGCAGTATATCATTAAAAAAGACTATGGGATATGACTGACCATCTATATCTAATAAACGGTTAAATTACTACTAATATATTGATCTATTTAAGAAGAACATATGTTTAGCAAATCATACATATGTCAAATAAACAATGTATGACTAAAATACCAGTGCAGATAGGACATTTCAGACCCTTAAATGTGTACTCCCTAAAGGGACACTGTTACTTAATACTGCAGCTTTACTACGTTCAGATTTATAAGAGACACTCTCCGAAAACACTGGGTCCTACATTTCCCATCATGCAACCTTCTTTCTCTCAGCCTTTTTTCAACAAGTACCGGTCCTCTTCGTTCTTAATAATTTCTGCAAGCGGAACATTTCCTACTTATGTCAAGAATATAAAAGAATGAAACGTTTTTATAGTCTATATATTTTTATTATTATTTTAACATAATATCTTGTGCAGTTATCAATGTAGAATGAATAGCAGGCTCATGCAAATCACAATAAACCTGACCTTTTTAGAAAATAATTAACACATGCATCTCAGACACACAGATGACATTCTAGTAGACAAAAATAAGCGATAAAAACAAGGCTACTTTAAACTAATAAATGAAACGTTGCGCGTATTTTACTTGGACGCGAGACATATGTGAGTCTGTGATTTGCATATGAAGGTAAGATGCAGTAATTGTGCCTTTAGATGCAGTATTAAAAGATAAACAGTGCTCTTCCTGGCAGTGTGTGGGCAGCAGCAGCAGCAGCAGCAGCAGCAGCGGCAGCAGCAGAGTGAAGGCTTGTTCCTTTAAGGGTGGTGTCAGCGGCAGTCAGAGGAGGAGGAGTGTGGCTGTCTCCGCTCACTTCTCCACAGCGAGGGGACTCCGAGAATAAACAATTCCCACAGACAAACGCTCCTCAGCTCAGCTCGGCTCGCTCTCAGTGGCAGCGCAAATTAAAAAAAAAAAAAAAGGAAAAAAAAGAAAAAAAGAAAGAAAAAACGAGGCTTTTTTTACGGACTAAAATTTTTGCTTTTAATTTTTTTATTTTTTTATTTTTTTTAAAGGCTGCCTCGCCATTTCTGTTTCCTGCCAAAAGTGTCGCGACCGTTTTCATTGGATTTGCCTCCTCCTGTCGAATAATAACGATGCGCCTCTCCGGCTGACTGTGGGGTGGACAACGCAGGTAGGGGATCTACGTGCCGCGGACGAACGCGCTGTCATGTCTGAATTCTTATTATTAGTGTTACCGCTGAGCTGGAAGAAAGAAAAAAAAAAAAAACGCACGGGCGCGCATATGGCGAGCCGTGTACTAGATTATGTGGTGTTTTGTCGAGCAATGGGGGGGAAAGAGAAAGGTTGTTTGCGTGTCGCACGGCGGCCAGAGGCGCATATGGATATAGCGCTGAAAACGCTGCATAAAGAAGAAGTGGAGAATAAACCTGGGCTGTGTGCGCTGCTCCCCATTCAGCCCACGGTCCTTTAGTCGTAGCGGTCGCCTCTGGTTTTCCAAGGCGGCACAATGATCAGTAAACCTGGCCTACAGTACACACATTTCCTTGTGAAATGTTGCTGAATGGCCATTATTAATTACTGCTATTTACGCGCCGACCGCTGCCGAATCCCACCGAACACTCCTGCTAATTGTCTAAGTGGATTTACGGCTACTGTACCGCTACTGTCACCCTGCATGACCATACCGACACTGAATGGCCGATGTCAGCCCAGCCATTTGGATTCATTTATTATCAGCACCCTCTCTCTGAGGCTGGCTCTGGCATGTCGCTCCTACTTGTAACGTTACTACGCTTAATGTAGTTGATCACACTGGAACAGAAACGGCACACAGCCTCACATCGGTCTCATAGTAGTTTTAGCACCGCCAATGGGAAACGCTTCACAGTTGCAAGAGTCTGTAAATTACAGTCACCCAGTCCCGCTCCTTGAACACATCTCGGAGGGTCTGAATGAACCTCCAGGCCTCGAAAAGCATCCAAGTGTTGTTATTAGTTGAATCATAAATAGGGTGTCTGGGTGACAGCTTTCTAGGACTTTCTAGTGACACATGGTGTGGGTCCATGGGTTAAAGAGTTTGTTTTGCATTGGTGTGGCTGTGGTTTGCAGTATTACTCAATGGGGAAGGCAGGGACAGTGGCACTTGCCCATGAGCACAGTAAACACAGTGTAGACGAAGGTTGTTAATTGTTTCATAGCCGTGTTGCTACAACAAGTCTGCAGCGCAAGGTAACGTTTGGGCCTCAGAACGCTGTGCATAGCTGTGATCTTTGTTCACGTCTTTTGTTTTAACAGCCCTCGTTAGTGTTCGTTTAGCTTTGTCTCATTTCTTAGAGCGCCTCTGAGTGTGTCTGCTGCCTGGCCTTTCTACATGCATGCTAGTCCAGTCTTTAGACCCAAAACACAGTTGGTCGGTTGCAGCCTGTCACATCACTGTGTCATCATCTGAGATATGTTTTGATAGATTCCAAAGACTTCCGTGTTTTTTTGTTTTTTTTTTCTTCTTTTTTTTGTGTCAGTGTCAGGGAGGCTTTTTGACTGGCCCGCGCATAGGTGTTCCTCTTTCTGAAACATCCGATCGCTTCACTGGACTTTGGACCGGTGCGGAGGTAAAAGGTCGGGGGCTAAAGTTTTTCTGCGAGTTACAGGAAACGGGGCAGAGTACATCTTCAGTTCAGGTTCTCAAAGGGCAATTCACAAAGCTTTCCCAGAGGCGACCTGTTTGTGTGTCGTAACAGAAGGCTTAAATAATGCTTTGGTTAATGTGCTGCCTTTCACAGAAGCGTTGTCGTTTACACTAACCATCTTGAGTAATGTGAAGAAAAGTTTAACTTTTTAAAAGCCTTCTAAATACTGTCTGTGTCTAGGGGTCTGCCTTTTAGCCTTTCTTTTGTCAAGCGTTTAAGCTGCTTAATTATTTGACCCGAACTTACACAAGATGTTCAAGGTAGTTCAGCTTGTCCTCTGTTCCCATAGATAACTAAAACCTCCACATTTATGGTCCAACTTTTAAAGTTGCGCCTCGAAATTACCTCTGTTTGACTGATTTTGCCTGTGTGCTGTAACTCAAAGGATCCTCTGTATTGGGTTTAGCTTGATTTGACTGAGCCATCTGCTATTGTCCAGGGAGCTGCTGTTGAGTGATGTGCAGTAGCCTGCAACAGAACCAGAGGACATTCAAATGGCCAAATGCAAATGATGTCGAGGCTGCTGAACAGTCACAAGACTGTACTCTGCACTCTTTCTCTCTTGTCCACCGGCTGCCTTTCATTACGAGAAATCTTATCTGCCATCAAAACGCTGCTGCTGCTGCTGCTGCTGCTGCTGCTTCTGCTGCTGCTGTATGAAAGTGGCATGTTTTGATATGTGTGTGCGGTTGTTCTCACGCAGGTGTGTTCTGCACATCTCTCTTGCAGATGATGAAGCACAACCAAGTGATTACAGAATCGCGCTGCTCAGTGCTACTTTTTGACTTTGTTTTCTCCTTTAAATAATGTGATGTAATATAGCGTCTTTTTTTATATATATATACAAGATGATGCCACAGATACAAGAGTGCCTGCCCAGGCACTTACCTCTGCTAACATCCTCTCTAACTGCTACCACTGTGCCAGCTCAAGCCCCACTGTTTGTAAATCTGTCACTCACAATAGCATGAGACACAGGTCAGACGAAATGGAGGGTGGCATCCTGCTTTTTGATTGCTCGGATACTCAGCGGGAAGAGAGAAAAAAAACAAGCCCAAACTAATGTGCAATCTTCCAGAACAAGTGTCATGCATTTACTGCAGAGTTTGTGATTTATTATAGACCTGGGAGATGCCCAGCACTTGTGCTGTTGGCCACTGAACATTGTTCAAGGGCACTTTGACAGTAGATGTTGAGGAATAGAGGTGCATTTCTCATCTACTTACCGGCCCATACTTTGTCAGCCCACTGAGGATTCATACCAGAGACCTTTGGGCCACAAGCTCATTTCTCTAATTGTTTGGGCTCTATAATATTGGCGTGGAGCATGCATTAAGCCAAATCATTTATTGTTCAGTTTGCTGTTTGTTTATTCAGTAGACACTCTAATGATAATAGTCAGTTGCACTGCTGTTATTGGACAGAGATTTACACCGCAACAATTATGTTGTAAATTTCACAGTGGGATTGAAGCATTTATCTCAAATTAACAAGACAAAAGTCGGCGTTGATCAGTTTTCACTCCATCACTGTTGGAGGGTGTTAGTCCTTGTCCTCCATGCCTCTTATCTCTCACTGGATTTCACAAATGCACACTCTCGCTATCACTTCTGGATACCTCAACAGGGCCAGACTGCATAAAATTGGAAAAGAAAACGTCTTGAAATAGTTATGATGAACACTAGGCTAAAATGTCACAGCTTGAGTGATTAAAGCGTAAACATAAACAGACCGGTGTATCAAGTCATGCCAAGAAAATGTAATAAAAATATGCGATTCAGACACTGAAAGTCCTACTGAAGCAGTACTCTTCTAAACCTAAGCAATAAGCATAAGGCAGTCTAGTAGATGCATAAACAAGGGCATGGCAATATTAGTTCTTTGGCGATCTGAATGTTGTTTTTAGATATTATCAGTAGTATTCTGCTGCTAGAATATTTACTGAATCAAACTGCAGCAGGAAACGCTTCATAAGTTAAAGCTGACACTGTGTTGTGTGCAGCTTTGGTGTATTCCTATCACCAGTGTTTTAGTGAGTCCCCTCAGTCATAGAGCCACCATCTCATCCAGAGACAATCACTCCGGCTCCCGTTGGTGCTGCTGTCATGACAAGAATGCAACCAAAGTCAATGGGGCTCATTTTGATGACAAGGCAGGAACTGCTAAATGCTGCTTTACAGCCTTTGCCTCCTGGATGCTGGGCGGAATGACGGAATGCGTGCAAGAAAGATTGACTCCTCCTCTGCAACCCCTGCAAGCTATACGAGCCAGAGCTCATCTGTTGAATGACTCCGCTCCCACCTCCTCCCACCTCCTCCTCCTCCTCCTCCTCCTTCACCCTCACCTCCAGCTCCACCCCTCCGCCTTCACCTTGGCCTTGGCGCAACGACAGGCCCTTCAATTATCTCCCCCGATTGATCGCTGCTGATTGCGATTGCTGTGAATTATTTAGACTTTGCTGGAATTGCTCGCTAAATGGGAAGGAGGCTGAAAGAGCAAGATATTGCGGGTCAAATAAATTACATGGCACCCACGTGAAACATTGGCCCCTTTCAGAAAACAAGAGCTGTGGAAGCCTAACTGTGCCGATCAATGAGGCCGAGCAGGGAAACCGCATCGAATTAGCTTGTACCGTGGTAACAAAGCTACCAGCTCAACGCCAAATCTCCACTGCCCCGCTCCTCTGATACTTTAAGTAAAGACTGAGGAGACGTAGCATGGAGTAGCAGACCTCCTGGGTGATGTGAGAGGAGCTGACTCTCTTCCTGGCCGGGCTGGTGTGGTCACTGCCGAGGAGTGGAGTGGAACTGACTCCGTCCGTCCCTCCCTCCCCGCTTCTCTCCCCGTGCTCCTCGTGCTCCTATAGCAGAGCTGCTGCCCCCAGGCTGTAGAGGTGCAGTAGGAAGGTTTCTCTACCACTGTGGTGAGTGAGCAGCCAGGATGCTGCAGTCAGACGAGGGGAAAGTCTCTGCTTTGCCACAAGCAGGCCAATGTCACAGGCGCGATAGAGTGGGCGGGCTGCAAGGGGAATGAGGACAGACGCTCATAGATAGGAGGCATCAGCCTGCGTGTGCATGTGATAGAGAGCGTCTGTCTTGTTTTCAGACAGAAGAATACACAGGATACATACAGCAGATACTTATCTGCATGTCTCTAGCTTTTGTTGGGGTTGTCGAGCTGCAACAGTTAGAGAATATAGGTAATTAAGTCTGTGATAATATAGCTGTTGATCTCAAGCTTCATAGCAGACGTGGATTCACATGAGCCTTCGTCATGCTTCACTCAAATAGATTCTGACAGGCATCAGACAAGGCTACTGCACCTTGTGTACTAAATGCTATTTATGCTGCCTCTAAAATCTATTACAGCAAAGGTCCCTGGCGTGGTCTAAGAAGCCTAAGGGTTGAAGGCTAGAACAGTGGGCCACGAAGTCCAGAGACTGAGGCCGACTGTTATTCAACTGTGTCTTATTTTAACCAGGTTATGTGTGCAGGGGAGAAGCTGGGGCTAAGTGAAAATGCCACTCATTCCTGAAGAGTCCCTGGCCTCGTCAAGGTTAGTGGCTTGTCTTTGTAAGTTGAGGGATTGATGCATGAGCCTGTCTGGCGCTGAATTCAAAGTCCAAGGCTGTCACAGGCAGCAGCTCTCTTCCCCCTCCCGCTCCCGCCCTCCCTCTCTTTTTTGCAGGCTATCACAGGGCCCCGTCCTTCCCAACTTCTTAGCAGCCTGTCCTTTAGGGAACCTTGAGCAGCCCAGGCAAGGACACAGCGTCTGGTGCAGTAAGCCTGTGCAGAGGGGGAGGCTTTACGTAACGTTCTGCTTTAAACATGGGTGTATGACTTCCCTGACACGGAGCAGTGCGGTGCAGAGCAGCACAGCTCACAGCACATGTCCCCTCGGCCCCCCTGAACAAGGAGGGGGCAGAGAGATCCCTGCAACTTAATTATATCTTTCTCTTTTAAAAGCTTTCGTTTGAAATTAAATTTTCCCAGGCAATTAACTAAAGAGGACTTTTCAGAATTTATGAATGAATGATGGATATATTGCACGGGACGACAGGAGGGAGGGAGAGAGGGAGCAGGCAATGCATATGCACTATACACTTCGAGCTTGTGCGTCTGAGGTCTGTTTTATTACAAAAAGGATGAAGTTAGGGAAAAATCACACACCTTTAAACTTGTACGCCACCGGCTCAGTGATGTTATTTGATGATTGTTTTACCGTAACCTAGTGAACTGCTCGCTCACTTTCGCAATGCTTGGCTTCACAGGACGGACAGAAAACGCAAGAACTGGGGTTTTCCCACTTCCTCCTTCATTCCGACACACGTCTTATAGAGGCTGGATATAATTTCCTGAGCGATGTTACGTGCCGCACACCCAAAATCCTCTTTTGGCTTGAACTGTAATTGTGTAACTTTTTGGCTTCTAGTGATGAGATGAATTGTTGCTGGGCAACAAGGGACCTGTGCGGGTGGCCATGGAGAGTTGAAGCTATGCGAGTTCAGACAGCTCTGCAGCACATTATTCAGGATTCTAATAGAGGAATGTCAAAGAATATCCCTTGAAATTCCCTTTTTTTTGTGCGTTATTCCAAGGTAGATGTTTGTAATAATGCCCCATTAGAGATGCATAAAGACCAGCCTTCTAATGGCTCTGACATTATACGTGCTCCCATCACTCCATTTTAAATTTGTCAATGAGTACATAAACGACTCATTGCGCCCTCAATAAATGTGTTTTTTGCCGGACGCGGTGGAATAAGTAGCACATCTCTAAATGAAAAATGAATGCACTCCCACGCCACAAAGGACACTTGGCATAACCCCAGTCTCCCTCTTTCACTGGAAACGGTCTCTTGAATTTCTGAAACATTCTGTCCTTTTGTGAACCTCCAGCCCACTTGTAAATCCATTAGTGAGGTGGCATTATTCACTACAGTCCTCACAACAGCCGGGTAAACAGGCCGAAAGACCAGTGGTTCAGAAGTACAGCTTTCTCATAACTGTGTTAGAAGGCTCCCGGTAGTGGGGAGGCCATTTGAGAGGAGATGGAGAGCACTGGGCTGATGACTTGAGGCAGCCATATGACCTATTACTTAAGGAAAATGGACTGGTGACCAGAAGATTGCTGGCTCATACTCTGCTCACCCGCTGCCCTTGAGCAAAGGCAATTAACCTGGATTCCGCCAGTAAATATCCAGCTGTAGAAATGAGAAGAGATGTGCAAGAGTGATAATCATGTAAGTGACTTTGAATAAAAGTGTCCACTAAGCAGGAAGATTAATACGGCTAATAGAATCATAACTTGTGTTTTCAACTTGTCAAGGACCCGGCACTGCTGAACATGTAGAGGAGTACGTAGCCGCCCCTCCTCCCTCTCCTCTCTATTTGTGCACTCTTCCACACACACTCACAGACTTCTCTCTTTTCCTTTGGCATTAAGGCTAGAGCATGACCTTGACCTGATTGCTGAGGAGGCTTTTTAAGTAACTCTCCAGAAGGAGATCCAATCATGTGACACCCTTCACCCAGCCTCACCCCCTATCCTCTCTCCCGACCTTGTATGTCTACTAGGATGAGGGGGTGGAGACACCCGCCACAGGCCTGCGTGTAGCTGCAGGGGCCGTCATTCAATTGGGTAATCGCTCCAAGGTCAAACTGGGTCGAGGTCGTGTCAGACCCAGCAGTGCGGCTCCAGCGACCTCTGCCCTTATCTGAATTTAAGACTGGCCGGCCACAAGTTTCCACTCGCTTTGACTGCGGTGACGAACTGAGCGGGTTTAGTCATCTCCTCAATTCTCAATCACTGATACCAGCATATGTCAGGGAAAGGTCGTTTCATGTCCAGAGTGATTCATGTCCAGAGTGAGCTGGCTGCTAGGATTTGTGTTATTGCAGTTGCCTTCACTCACTCCCTACAGCTGCCCCGCTGTTTAAACCTCACTGTCTCACTTTAGAGCAAGCTACTGTCTGCGCTTCGGAGTATTTTTATGCTAGTACGTTAACATTTCTGCCCCCTGGATATGTTTACCATATGGCTGAGTAAATCAGGATCCCAGCCCACTTTGTTAAAACCGCATTAATAAACCTTAGCCAAACGTTCTGCATAGCCGCTTTTTACTTTTCAGAATATTATGCTATGCTGCAGTTTCAGTTTCCTTTCAGTCTAATCTGAATGTACCATGATGCCGTGTTTCCATGTGGTGCACGCAGTGACAGAAAATAAGTCTCAGAGTCTTCCTAGCATGACGCTCCATTTGGAAATGGCAAGTTTTATGTAAGATATTCCTACAGTTCTTTTGTCATAACATGTTTTTTTATAGTCAAACCCTACGCCTTAGACATAAGATAGCATTGTTGTTATCTGATCATTTCAAGCATTTGCAGGCCAGATTAACAAAAGACCCATAAACTATTCGACTTATCCCTAGATTAGTTGTTAGACACAGTACACAACCTTGGAACATTTTTGATATTATTTGGATGAAATAGTGATTTTAAAAAAGCAAGTATTTTCACTTTGTTAAATCATTTTAGCACTTAGCTATATAACAACATAGTCACCCAGTGTACACCTGCAAATATTTCTAGTCAGTTTGCACTGAAAGCCTCAAGCGTAAACACCAGCGTATAACACTCAGACAAGTTAGTCAAGTTAATCACTTTGTAGCTTATATTTCACATTGTTTGTAGAGCTGTGACATTCAAAGTTTGCGCTCGACTTTGTCATCGGTTTTAATGTAAATGTTTGACATTGTGTCGGTTACTTCGAACCAGCTTAGTGTAAATGTTCAGTGAACAATGAACAAGCTATGCCGTCTCCATATGTTCTGTCAAATTTAAATTTGTGAAAACTATACACTAAACCTGACAGAACTATTTTTCCAACCTATGAGAACTGCACAGTTGACAGGAAGACGACAGCCGTATCGGATGTGAATCTTTAATATGACATCAGAATGCAAAATGCAATCAATTAAATGGATTTTTGCCAAACAAAATATGCCACGTGATTAAAAAATGACTCAGAACTACTATTTATTTTAAGAAACAATGTAAGAATGTTTGACAAAGAAGACATTCAAACAACTCACGGGATCTGGGGCAGCTTTGTGATGCACCACCGACTAATTTTCTATCCTGTTTTCATAAAAACTGTGTCACAAATTCTCATATGGTTTTATTGTATCACTTTGGTGTTATTAGAAAACAGACAGAGACACGCCGTATTTGAACTGATCCTTATGCGAGACTGTTTCCAGTAGCTTCCATGGGCCTCAGTTTGTCAGGTCAGATAATGATGAGATGCTAGTGGAGGAGTTAGCCAGATCCAGAGTACATGTCCTGCATCTATTACTGAGCAGACAGTGCTGTGCAGAGTAAAGGCTTGGGCATTAAAAGTAAACTGTGGCGCTTTCAAATATAATGTCTTCTGTTTTTTATTGGTTAACATCAGGATGAGATTACTTTCTGAAGTTCTTCCATCTTCCATTCAGTCGGCTGCACATCTCCCTGCTCTGTTTGTGGCTGAAAATAAATCTTTGGGACTCCTGAGTTGTTCTGTGCTCCTGCAGATTGACTGTGAGACCAATCAGTGCTGTTGCTCGACCTTTTTCTTTTTTCTTTTTACACGTTGCACATCGACACTGTCCTTACTATTTTAGTTTACTTTTGCATATACATGATTCTTTGATTTTAATGCAGCATTTGTTTAGCTTCTTCTTTTTTTTTTCTTTAATCAGAGACAATCCCCCAGTGTGTCTTAATCCCTTAAATTCTGGTACCTCGGTGCTCTCCCCTGTGGTCCCAAACACTCAGAAGCTTTCTTGATTAAGTGCAGTGCAGAGTCGTCTTGTTAGACAGAACTTAAATAAAGGTGATCACCTGCCAGGAGGTGACATTTAAAATCAGACATCAATTACGGCACGCCTGGATACACCTTTAGATCACACACACACGCATAAGAGGAACCTGAACTTGTATAATTTGGGTTGATTTTCCAGCCTCAGCCAATCCTCTTGTAGTCTTGTGTAAGTGTATCCTGCCCAGAGACGGCAGCACAACACAAGTGTCTCTAACTCATTTGTCAATTTAAGTTAAGCCTTGTTTGGGTTACAAAAGGCAGTGGTAGTCACAGTAAAGCTTGTGTAATGTGTGTGATCATTTATTTTTTTTTATTCACACACCCACACGCACGTACACACACACACACACCTGCGCCTAGGGTTATCACAGAGGAGCTGTGTGCTTGTGTAACTGTGTTTACACGTCGAGGGCTAGTGCTGGCACAAGAGCCAGACGAATGTGGTTTATCCAGGGCCTCTTTCTCTCTAAGCCACCTTCCCTTCCATTCAGCGTTGACCTTGGTGCTTACGAAGAGGCAGGGCTTGACCTACATCCACCCCTTTAACGGGAACTGGAACCTCCACCAACCCCTGCCGAATAAAGAGACCTGACACCCTATTCTAGTTTTTTTTTTCTTTCTCCCCCCCAACAGCCATTTTCTCTTTGTCTCTTGTTATGTTTGGGGCACTTCTTGCATAGAAGGATACAACATAACACCATTTATTTTTTTTATTTTATTTTTTTTGCAGCACATGAAAGTAGAGCAGCTGACTTCATGGCTCGTCTCGGCGGCACCAACATATCTGTGTGCACTGGGTCACCACTAGCACGCGGGGGCTTTTGCGCCGAGCTGGTGAGAGTTTAGTGGCAGGTCAGCCCTCCTCTGGTTTATGAAGTGTCAAACTGTGGCTGATGCAAATGATTACATGTGCACGTTACATGTGTAGTCGCTAGCACTGCCGGGACTATTAGTCCTGTAAGGGCAAACTGTGTGAAACAGGGGCGCTAGCATAAGGCTAGCCCCTATTTGACAGTGTGTTTGTAAGATACGCGTGTAACCAAATTTATAGAACATTTGCCTGCGTACGTCATGCTGTGGTTTTAAAAGGGCTCCAACGTGTGAAATCACTGTGATTCACAAAAAGGAGTGGCTCCGTGCCGCAATAAATAAATAAATAAATAAATAAAAGAGGTTGCGTGCTATAGTTGAAGTGGAGTCGTTCAGTTCAGGAAGTTTCTTTAAAGGTAAGAGGTTTTTAAAAAGGTAATAATTAAATGTCAGTCTCACTCCTGCAAATATAGCTCTTGAACAGAAGCCAAACAAAGGTTGCTAAGCGACACCAAGGTAGCTGAGTGATGAATGATGATTTTTGGCAGGTGCATTAATATTTAAATTAGTCGTCAAAGGTGTGCGTTGATTAGGTATTTCACAATGGCTTCAAACAGGAATCCAATACTGATACAAAGGGCGTTGCAGGGGGAAAAAAAACGGTCTGTTTTCTAAATGAATGACACTCTCGGCTGTTGTCGAGGAGCGCCATGGTTAATGTATGGAGGGATTACAAAAGCAATGCATGAGTGAGCGCAGCTTAATGAGGGAAGGGGTTGCATGAGAGCTCTGTGCGTGATCTCAGATACATCATGAGCTGTCCCAACCAACACAGAGGCATTCAGAGGGGGCCAGTGTCATGCTACCAGGCATTAGGGTAGCTCCTGGCTCAGCTAGCCCGGGGATACCTCTCCCAGCCAAGAAACGCTCATAATTTTTCAGGCTGGATGACATGTCAAACCTTCATGGGTGTTAGATGACGGCGAAAAAGCAGCAGAGCGTACGTCTATGTTTAAATAAGGCAGGGGATCCCATTTAGCATTCTGAGAAAGCTGCGAGATAATGGCCAATGGGAGGAGGAGAGTCAGGAATTGGGAGGCGGACTTGTGGATGGTGTTTAACCTCAGGAGCAGTTGTTGTATCAAGGCGTGGGTGTGATTTTGCCGAGCGCACAGAGAGCCAGCTGATAAGGGTCGCCCGTGTTATTCCAAAGGCCACAAGAAAGCATCGCCAAAATGCGGGGACTGATCACAGAGAAGCCCCAGAGTCTGCCGTTTTGAACTTCTTTTCTTCCTTTGTTTCCCTCTCTCTATCTCTCTCCCTTTTACTGTCTCCCTCGATCATGCTCTGCAGAACTCCTTGCACGATCTTAGGGAGGGGAGGAAAAAAAAAAAGAAGAAAAGTGGGTCAGGGCGACCTATTTTTTTTTCCCACAGTTCACGGAGGCAGAGGGTGGCGGTGTTATCGTCAGTTAGACGAGGAGCAGGGCCTGATGGGGAGGCAGGGCCTTGTCGCGAGACGCAGCCACTCAGAACTGGGTCAGCAGCAGAGGCTACGTCTTGTAAACGGCTTGTCATACCGGGGAGAAAAGCTGCAAATGAACCATAGATTATACGCCCCAAGCAGAGCGCTGAGGTCTCTCCTCACTCCACAGACCCGCACTTCAAAAAAAAAAAAACACCACACGCACATAGTATAAGCCTTACAGTATCACCGGAGTCTCTGAAGCACTGCCACCTCATATAAGTTCCTCTCCTCCCCTCTCAGTCTCCAGTAATAGCGTTTGATTACCGCAGTCAGACCTGACAAGCTCAAAGCCCAAGTCACACATGCTTTTAAATAAAGGATCTTTTCACGTTTCCCTTTCTCTGACATATGGGTTGATGTTTGCTAAATATAGCCCGCTTTCTCCCGGATTTGCTTGACTTTATTCAGGTCAGGTTATTTACTGTACCGAGTTCAACTGTGGTTTAGAAATGAGCAACGCACACATGCTTATTCAGCTGCAGTGACAAAGGCGGGGACGTGAGTCGATCATTTGCATATAGTGAAATCAGTTTAATTCATTCTGGTGAACTTTTCAAAGCGATCGTGGTGACCGCCCAGAGCTGTCAAAACTAGACTGGTCGCTGATGTTCCATTAGAATAAGACTTATTGAAGGGTAAATTTTGCTCATGTGGATTTTTTGACAAATTGGCCTCAAGCTGTGGGGAAGGAATTATCCACCGCCACCATATATTTTTGATATTGATTTCACAGTTGCCTGTGCTGTCGCCGGCTGTTTTATACCCTTTGTGTCTTCCCACTGGTCTCAGACAGACAAAGCGGGATAAACACTGGGTTTGATCTCCTTCTCACAAATAATTGCTGTGGCTGTTGTACTGTGGTAAGACCTTTAGAACTGAAAATCGAGGCTTATTCTGGCATCGGGGTCCGCTTATGGGAGCAATGCAATTTTCAGGCAGTAGAGCTCACTCATATTTCACTATGTGGAACAAATCTGCCTGTAATGAATCTCTCAGGACACTGTGGTGCCTCCACAACCGAGCCTGCTTTTTGGCTATTCTGTGGAGGGGCGGGCGGCGTCTATAGTTTTAATATTTCAGCATGCCCATCTCCTTGGTATAAAAACAAGATGTTTGATTTTTCATGTGAGCAAATGAACACATTTTCCCTTAATGTGTGCGGAGCTTCTCCTTCCCTGTATCAGCTAATGCTAATCGCATTGGTTTCGCTCTATGTAGAAACAGCCTTATTAGCCAAAGGTGTCACAGTAACAAACATAACATAATATCCTGAGGTGGGGCTAAACATGGCGGGGGATCGGATTAGCGGCGAGGCTCCGTGTTAGTCCACACACCCGGCTCTCTGCAGTGCCACAGCTCCCGAGCTCTGCCACTGCCGGGCAGCAGACCTGCCTAATGTTATTCTTAGCCCCAGAACTTCACGTCTCTGCGCGAAAGCCCCTTAACGCTAATTGAGGAGAGTGCTCGTGGCTCATGTCGCTCAACAACAACCTCCGAGGGGGTGTCTGCATGTCGTGTGTGTGTGTATTTGTGTGTGTGTGAAGTTGAGACACGCTGAGCAGTAAACCAGTCGGAACCAGTACTAGGCCACTTTGGCCGTGTTGTGTTTTGTTTTGTTTTTTGGTGACAGGAAGCCACCACAGTGGTTTTAACAGATGGTTTCCAGCAGGCCTGCATATGACATGTGATAACATTACAGTTTTGAAAGGTCAGGCATGAAGTGAACCAGTGGGAGGGCTGGGAGGAGGGCCGGCCTCCCAGTGTCCAAACCTCCCATTTGGTCCTCTGTGCACGCACACACTGTACTACAGTGTGTGTGACTTAGTTGAAAAGAAAAGGCCTTTTATGAAATTTTAAACACCCAGTATTGAACACATTGCTTCTGAGGGGGCAGTGCAAATATTTACTCTATTACTTGAACCTTGGTGGCCTGAGTCTCAGTCGCGGGGAGGGTGCTGTAATATTTGCCTGCCGATAAAACCCGTCTTTGTGTTTTTACAGTAGACTATGCTCGGCTTTGAGGGAAAAGCAGAGTTTGACCGTGCGGAGGCAGACTTTGGACTATGGACCACAGTGTTTACTTTAGAAACGCAGAGGTCTTCACTGGGACCCAGCAGGTCATCATCAACCTGTCAAAACACTGGCTCCGAGTCGCCACCCCCTCTCTAAGTCAGAGAACCTTGATTGGCCGGTAAGCTGACGCTCATCCTTGGAACACAGGCTGGGATATTTGTTTTGAAGCTACAGGTCACTGTGTGCCAATGGCTCAGAGGAGAGCAAGGAGGAAAACAGTCTGGTATTTCCTCGTACGTAAACAACACCTCTTGAGTGGACGGCCGTCTCATCACACAGGTGTATTCTGTAAAGCACCCACCCGCCCCCTCTCCTGAAATGGCACGGGGCTTGTGCATGACGGAGGAGGAGGAGGAGGAGGAGGAGGAGGTAGTTTTAAAAATAAATCTGTGCACGCCGGTCAGACATTTTGAAATTCTGTTTCTATCTCAGTCTGATAGAGAGGTTAAAGATACAGCATCCTGATAAATCTCTTCCCACCAGGGGGAACAGATAAGGAGTGGCGTAGATTGAATAAAAGAGCTGAGGAGAAAGGGGGAGGATAGGTGCGGGGGCGTGGGGCTAGGAGGAGGGCTGAGATGTCTATCAGGCTGCATGAAGGGTTTTTTTCCCTCTTTTTTTTTTTTTTTTTTTTTGTCTTGCAGATCCAGTTCAAGGGCGCCCGCAGGCGAGGCAGCTCTCGCTCTTGCCGTGCCAACGCTGCTGCTCAAGGTCATATGAGCCAGCCCTGTGACATTAAAGAGGAACAGGAAAGGGGAATGGGGAGGGAAGGAGGGAAGGAGGGGGGGGGGGGGGGCAGAAACCATCAACCACAGACATGCACATGTGAATTGAGCCGTAAGAAAGAAAGTAGCCTTTAACTCCTCGAGTCTTTCCTGTGACTTTCTGCGCCGGTGTCTGGGTCTACAGTGGATTTTGTGAGGGCAAGAGCTTTTTAAGGGCAGTAATGAGAGTGTCTTATTCTCTCTGCACAGAGCCAAGAGATGCTTGGCTAACTGCTTTGTAGTTGCCAGCCACACATACAGCCAGCGTTTGTGTGTATGTGCGAGAGGGAGAGAAAGAGGGGGGGGGAGATGGAAGAGAGAAGAGTCACAGTGATAAACCTCAGGGGAGGGAGGTAGAGTTGGAGGAAAAAAAGGTCTTAAAGTTATTTAAAGGGACAGTGAACCAGTGGCGAGTGTTTTTCGTCTGTGTGGTGGAGTTAAAAGGGAGTTTTCTTAGCTTTGGTGAATTTCACCTTTTTCGCCCAATCGGCCCTCATCGCAGAGAGAGCCGAGAGCGCGCGCTGCTCCACAGGCCGAGTGGAGTGCATCAGCAGGTGGTTGCGAATAGGAAGTAGAGCTGTGGTCACAGAGGCGGGCATTTAATGTTTTGAACTTTTGCTCCTGTTGTACGCAGCAAAGCGTCTGCTGTGTGAATACAAACAGTTCCGGCTCAGTTCCTCAGTATTTTAAAGATATCAACACTATGGCTGCTCTGCACACCCAAGTGGGTTACTGAACTGCGCAGCTGAACATCAGTGGGTCAGGGGGGAAACAGACTTGTGACTCTTGGCCCTTTTTCACGCTAAACATTTTGACGAGCGGAGGTCCATTCAGCTGCTTCAGTTTTATGTGGCTGTAATGATAAATAATCACTACAGAACACAGAAAATGGGCTGCCAGTAATGTGAAACACTGGATGTCATGAAACAAGACTTAGAAAAAGTTGTACATATCAGTTGTACGTTTGAGAAAGAGAGTTAATTGTGTTTTTTTAATGATTTATTTATAGTTTATTAGAAACAGAGCACAATAAGGGCCGTCGCTGTGTTTAATCTATCACTGGATGAATTGGATTCAATTGTGTTTTTAATATTAAAAGCAGTGCCCCCTTTTTGTTGTACAATTTGATGCCATAACAACAAAACTGAGCCCATTACTGAATATCATCAATAGAGTGTCAGATATGCTTAAGATCATTGTGCTGGCTAGCTTGCGCGCCTTTTGTTTACACTGTCCTCATGTGTTCACTGCATGGTCAATCAAGTATCGGCTTGCGGTGCCCGTTACACTGTGTGAGAACAATGTCTTGTCCGACAACAGCACACAGCTGTACATATCAGCGTAGCACGTAGTTCAGCCGGGTGGCCCTCAGGCTGAGGTTCAAGTCTGACCGCTGATCTCCATCTGGCTAAAAAAAACGTGAGGATTTCTCAGTGAAATGTCACATTATTAATATAATTCAACTACTCTATTAAATAACTGAATTTAACCTTCAGAGAGCATGTTATTCCCTCGGACTAGACCCGTTTTTATCGTCCACAGCCAGGAATTAGAACAACCTCCTCATCCGTTACTTTACATCAATATACAACTACAGGAAGAGAAGTACAAGGTGAATGTAATGGAGGAGGATTTTTGGACGGAGATAAGGGTATGTTTTCTGGAACAGAACTAATAGCCCTACCGTCATCTAAATTTCCTTGTAGATGTAAAAGTACAGTCAGACATCGTATGAGTCCACAGAGTCAGTCTCCCAGGCCGCTAATGGAGCTGCTTCAGGCTATGCATCAATATGACATCACAGATTACAATCTTTAGACTTTGGGAGCACTTTAGGTACTTTCAGTGCTGGAAGAACGGAGCAAGAGCTGGCCGACAAAACACTGAGTCATTATAATAACAATCACAGAGATGGGTGGAGTTGCCCAGTGATACAGCTGACAGAAATTACTCAAATATACCCACGGGGACTTGTAGTGAGTGTGTGGACTTTGGAAGGGATTTTTCAGTGACTTTAATATTAACCGTCCTCGTAGTATTGTTTGTGTCATACGGTGTCAGCGTCTTGTTTTTCTGTCTGTTACAGTGACCTAAAGTTTAGGATTAAATTCATTTACTTGCAACAAAATAACACAGTGAAAGGTGCAGAATGGTAAAGCAAACAACAGCTGTGTGAAATACCAAATATGATTGGTAAACTCTGTTAAGTATCACTCCTAGTAAGTAGATAGATAGATAGATAGATAGATAGATAGATAGATAGATAGATAGATAGATAGATTGATTGATAGATAGATAGATAGATTGATTGATTGATTGATTGATTGATTGATTGATTGATTAATTCCAAACTGGGAAATGTCACTGTTGCAGCAGCAATGTACAGGCATTCAGTTTACCATACAATCTATCACAATATAAAAAATCTATATACACAATATTTACAAGAATTATTAAATAACTGAATATTAAAATGAAATTGCAATGAAATTAAATTAGTCGCACTAACCAAAAACATAAGGTTTTGGTGTTGGGCAAGTAATGGTACCATGAAATTGCATGTTAGGATGGCAACAACATTACCGACGTTACCACTATTTGTTAAAAGTTGTTGCCCAGTCCAACTCTGTCAAAGATGCCTTCAAGCGACTCAAAATCCCCCAGTCCCTCATGCGTGCGATTAGAAAACAAGACATTTGGAGGGATTAACTTAACTGTCAACAGCTAGCTCGGCCTTGGTGACTGAACACAGCTCTCCAGATGTCCCACAATTCACACGCCCTCCAGCTCTGGACAAATTTAGATCTGAGAACAATAAGACAACTGTTGTATTACAGAAAGTTGCGCCCCTCCACCTCACCTTAAACTCATACGACAAACACGTCCGAGACTTGTCGCAGCGTGATTTCGAACAGTCATCTAGCAGAGAATTACTGGGATGACTAGCTGTAATGTAATTAGTGATTTCTAATTGCCTGTTGCGCTATTTGTTATTAAAAAAAAAAAAAATGGTACTGGTTGTAAGCAATAAATGTTGTCACATAATACCGATAGGAAATGAGAATAGGTTGAAAGACGTTGCTGCAAGTGATGAATAATAAATTGACATTCAAATGGCACCCTTTCTGTGGAGAGTTGCTCAGGGGATTTCAGTGTTTATCTCCTGTGCATGCTTCAACTATATTAATGTAGCCGAACAATTTCCTTCAGTCAGCAAAGGCCTCCCTTCCATTTTGTGTGCTTGTAGGTTGACAAGGAGATCGGTTTACCCCAGACTCCTGTAGACATGTGAAAATCTTCCTCTCGGGAAGAGGAACATATGTATCCAGCCTGTCTGACATCTAGCCTAAGTCCCTGTGAACTGTACTTTCTACTCAGACGGGATTTACCGGATAAGTGTCCCTCGCACTTGTGACGCAATCCTTTTGAACACTAACCACTCAAAGCTGGATTTGAAGCTCCACTGAACCCTGATGAACTTTGACATTTAAGTTGAAACTAAGGAAAAATCGAGTGTGGAAAGAATCTGCCAGTCAAAAAACAAAACAAAAACAAGACGCTGCGCCTCGGCCCGCTGGGCGTTCCATCACACCTGTTCATCACCCAGCTGGCATAGTACCATTTTGACTCTTTCTTTTGATTAAACGAAAAAGCATTTAGACTAAACAATCAATAGGTACAGGCTTGAGTCCTGAATCGCTCTGGCATAAATCTTCCCGGTGCCTGGCGTGGAGTCGTCTCCGTATCATTTTTGCTGATTAGTTTTCCCATTACTCAAAACAGATGTGTTCGCTGGTGATGAATGATCCAATTATGGGATATTTGTCACCCATTTGATATGTGCTGCTAGTCTGTGACTGTAAAGAATTTCCGTGTGGCACTACCTCTCCGGTCCGTAGTCCACCGGCTGGGCACATGTTGACCCAGCCTTTGGATTTGTTTAAACGGCCAACTGGCCATTAGGCAGAGATTGCCCTGTGGTGTTTTTTTTTCTTTTTTCTTCCTCCCTGTCCCCAGTAGCACCCAGCCACTTCTTCCCTGATCGTCTCATCAATCTTGAGGTTGCAGATAAGAGAGGTACTCAACAGAATACTCAGCGCTCGTTTCGTTTTGAGATAAGAATAGTTGCCAGAAAATTGCGTCCTCAAAAGTCTGCACGCCGCGCTAGCCCTCCTGTTGACATGCCTCGGATAGCAGTCATACATGTCTAAACTGTAGTTGACCCCCTCCAACTGCGCCATACACACACCAAAACAATACACAGACATTCACAGCTGAAAGGATTCATGTAAGACTCCCCCCTCGCCACCACTATCCCTCCGTCTGTGGACAGTAGGCTGATTCTGCAGCCTCCCGCCCTCCCTCTCTTCCTCTCTCTCTTCCTCTCTCCTGCTCTGCTGTGCTGAGCAGTGTGTGTGTGTGTGTGTGTGTGTGTGTGTGTGTGTGTGTGTGTGACAGCTGCCTAATTGGGCATTCTCCCCTCGTCGGAGCGCCTGCCTCTCCTCTCTCTCCTCTCTCTCCTCTCTCTCCTCCAGCCTGGGCCGGGGCTGCTGACGAATGGCAGCGGATTACAGATGAGGACACGGTGACCCGCCTGACCTTGCTGCACAGCCACGGGGGAAGGAGAGGTGGAGGGGGAGAGAAGCAGAGCGCAAGGGGTGGGGCGGACGGGGTGCCGCAGATAGGCGGAGGTGGAAGGGAGGGGGGGGGGGGCGTGGCGACGGGGATAGGTGCAAAAGCGGGGGGGGGGGGCAACGGCGTCAGGTCAGCGGAGGATGAGGTCACGCAAAGGTGGGCGAGACATTGAGATGGAGGCGTGGAGGTGGCCTCTGCCAGGTGTCCAGGAAGGCAGGTGATCAGGCGAATGACAACACGAGTGTCACATGACAGCTGCCCCCTCCCTTTTGCACCCGTGTCAGTATGTCAAGGGCACGAGCCCCTGCTGGCAAATGCCACTGCGGCAGTCTCCACCCCTCCGCCACCACCTCGCCTTTATTTCTATATTTTTTTTCCTCTCTCCCCCTCCTCTTTTTCTACTTCTTCTACTCTTCTTTTCACTTTTTTATGTGTTTTCACGTGTCGGGCAGACAAGCACCTTCTATATGACTGCTTCCCTATCCTCCACGGGCTCACACGGGCCCGCGCCGTGGCCGGTCAAAAGGAGGCGGCGGGTCCTTGAGTGTGGTGAATTCTAATTTCTGTGCGCACTATAGATATTTCCATGCCCCCGCCCCCAACCCCCCACCTTCCTGCTGTGCGTGCGAGACTGCCAAGGTGAGGTTGTGTCCTCTTGTTAAGAGCGATTAATGGCACTCGTTATGTACATAATGAAATATCCCTGCTGATGCATAGGGTGGCGTTGTCTCTTTCTGACACACACACACGCACTCACTTCTATTGCCCGTAGCCTATATATATATATATATATATATATATATATATATATATATATATATATTTGTGTGTGTGTGTGTGTGTGTGCGCGCGTGTGTGTATAGTGTAACACTGAGGATGCTTTGTTACAGCCTCCAGGCAACTCCGGTACGTGTTTGATATGGTGTAGAGACCCACCCTTGTAAGCCATCTCTCCAAATGAAAAACGAACGGGAATTAAGGCCCTGTCAATTCACAGTCGAGTTTGTTCCTCTTCTTCGCTTTAGATGCGCACAACACTGCAGCTCCCTGCGTGACATGTGTTCTGAGAGATAGAGATGGGTGGCTCACCACCGAGTCCCGTTTTGACTGGCGGAGTAAATTTAGATCTAATCTTCTTGTGTGTGTTCTTTTATAGCCCGAGAATGTTCACCTAACATCAGCTTTTAAGTTGACCTTGTTGTGTTGTTTGCTCGTCTGAGGCTTGTGTGTATGTGAGCGTTTCTAGGACAAGACGCTGCTGGCTTCCCTATAGGTTTTTATTTTGATCTTGTGTGTGTGTGTATATGTGTTTGCCCGCGCGAGTGTGAGTGCGCGCACTAACACCATTCGGTGCCTGAGTCAAGCTGTGCAAGCTCTTTTAATCCCACGCCCCGGTGCACGTAGGCTTGATTAGTGGCAGCAGTTATCTGTGCAGAAGACAGCCCGCCCTCCTTTAGCATTTGGTCAGGTCTGGGGCACTGGGGGGGTGTCAAGTCATGAGAAAGGTGAACGAGGAAGGAGAAAGGCGGAGGGGGGCGCGGCGGAGCGGTGGCAGGAACGAGGGAAGAGGGGGGGGGCAGAAGCCTGATTAGTATTCTAAAGGAGCTCTCCTGCCAGTAGAGCAAATTGATTACTGCACTTTACCTGTATCAGCCTCCACAGCTAAGGATGACAAGGTACGGGAGCATGATGTGTGTCTGCATTCACCTCCCAACCACAGCAGGATAGGTGTTAGCATTCGGCTTTGTGTGTGTGTGCGTGTTTTTTGTTTTTTATTTTGTGCGACTCTCCTGATCACTTTACTACATTTGCCGCGGGGTAAACTTTACTCGATCTCCTACACTACAAGCATACAATACGCCTGTTGCAGTTGGGGCCTCGTCTGCCTTTCTGTGTCCGATTCATTAGCAAATGGCAGATTGAGGGAGGACAGACTCGTTTCCCGTGAGCCGTGGCCCTGTGCTTTTCGCATCTATGCTGACGATTAGCGTGTTCCTCTTGGTTGTAGTGAAGACAGCCTGATAAATTACAAAGCAACGGCCTGCAAAATTTGATCTTTTCCGTCCCTCGGTTCCTAATTTCCATCATCACGCCGCAAACGACAAGTTCAGTTGTGGTCTTCGGGCTCCAGGGTCCTGCTGGTTTTCATTCTAGCTACTTAATCAGGGGCTGATTACACCTGGGCCGCCAGATGAAGGTAATTAATTACAATTAATCTCTGCTTAGATAGAAAAGCAGAAGTAGCTTGAGCAGTGGCGACCACGACTGAGACCAAGTCACGTGACTCGCGCCCCTCTAGTTTTCTCACCGGGTGACTGAGCCAAATGCGTGAAAAGAAGTTTCGTCTTTAAAAACACAATATTTCTTCTTTCTCGTGTCCTTCGGGCCAGATCATGTCTTCCACTGTGAAATTTAAATTCAGAGCTAATTACACCGATCGGTTCAGCTTGTCAGTTACGTGCACTGCGCTGTCAGTAGTTAGCGGCCACTGCAAGGGTTTTCATATTCATCGCGTGTCGGCGGCTCAGTCCAAATCACGAACCCTCCATTCACTGACAGAATGTGACCAATGAAAGCTGATTAGGCACAGTTTTCATCTGCACATGCACCAGACCGCTCTCATACACACGTTATGTTGGCAAAATCCATTTGTAGTATTCCTTTAAGTAGTTTATTGGCCCGCCAAGTTTGATTTTTCAGATCCGCCCAACCAAACATGGCTGGTGGAACCTCTCACATTAATAAACCTGACACATTTCTCCTATTTTATATGTACATATATATATTTTTAGAATGACTTCTTAACCAAGGCAGCTCATGCACAAATCTCAGCCAGGGCCTCACTGCTGTTTTATTGCACTGAAGTGACCCTGCCATAGTTACTAAGTAAGTGCAGCCCACTGTGCGTTAGCTTGCTAAGACTCACTGGTGAGGGTGAAGCTTAAATATAAGGAGGAGGTCAAGCTAAATAAAGTGTGTTTTGCCCCGGTGTCTATAGGATATGGATTTATCTGCGGCCAAGTGGAGATCACGGTGATCTTGGCGCACATCGAGAAAAGAACATTTGATCCCTTAATTTGCTTGAATTTAATCTCATTAATGTTGACTGTCTCTTTTTTCATCCTTTCTCTCATTTTATGTACACTGTATTTCATATTTAACATTTAAAGGTACGGCTGCAACTACGGTACTTACAGTATTATTTTACTCCCGATTAATCTGTCCTCCTCAGTTTTGCAACAGTGTATGAAATGCATCTTGTTGTTTATAGCAATCAGTGTGATATCTCAGGAATTTTATGGGAATTTCTCCCACTTTGGCACAAACACTCACTTGGACACTGTGTTAGTCTGATTTTCAGGTGATACCCTGTAAGTGAAGGCAGCATGTTTCTCCCAGAAAATTAATTTCTTCATCATCATACAGTATTGTGAATAAAAACCCCAAATGCCACTGATACCTTTTCACGAAATACCTTCAGACACTTTCCTACATGAGACAGACATGGATGTAAACTGCGCCTTGAGGCGAGTGTCGTTTTGCATGTTATAAAAAGATGTCATATCAAATGATGATCATATCAGCATATTTTATCGGCGTATAAATAATTCATAGCCGAGTGCGTCTTATTTTGGACCAGTGGAACAGTGGAAGTTATCTAGGACACCTGATTATAAAACAGCTTTTTTGGAATTTGTGTATGAAGCAGCAACAGCCCTTGCCCACAGGGAAGCATTGGCAAGTGTTCCCTTACAATCTCCAGTGTAATTGATCAGTGTTATCTGAGCTTAATAACTGGTTAAAATTAGTTTCTGCCCAGTGTTTTGCTTGAAAAGGAGTCACTTGAGGATTGTAACTTAAGCTTTGATCGCTGAGGTTGCACGTCTAAAGCTTATAATTGGGTCTTCTCCAGGTTGTGTAACAAAAGGGTGCAAGGGTGGCACCAGGTCCATTGGGGTTACAGTATGGCAAGCATGCCCTTAGTTGTTTCCTCTGTGTTATTTAAAGCCCTTGTTTTGTATTGCGTGGAGTATAGTTCTCCTACCATTTGATACCTTTACAAGTTATTAACTGTTCTTCATGTGTCTCGATGTTTGTGCCTCCTGCACATTGCTACAGCGTCATATACATATATAGCTATGTATCTGGATGTAGTTTAATAATATGTTAGGTTACAATTTAGTTTACAAATGAGTAGACATGTTTGTGCCACCCTCACATGGTTGTAAAGTTAAATAAACCGCATTAAATAGGTGGTCTTGGATTGCTAGTACACATTTTGAAATTGTCTGGGATATTCAAAGAGTGGCTGTTTTTGTTTTGTCGCAGCTATATCGGTGCCTCGGCTCTGGGTCAGGCATCAGGGCCAGGTGTAGGACTAATCTTATTGAAGTCTCCTGTTCGTTGGCATGTACTCAGCGATGCCCTGCCAACTGGATTGGTGCTGCTTGAGAGATTTTCCCGGAAAAGGTTACACATAATTGTTTTACACTTTATTGGGTTAAATGTGTCTAATTGATTTAAAAGATTCCTTTAATTGCGCGACTTTGAATAAGACGGTGTTCCTTCGGAGGTGGAAAAGGGAGGAGAGAAAACAGATATTGTGTTTTTGATGATTCTAATGGAATGTCCCTTCACAACCCATTGTACTCTGTAATATCATTCTCCAAGCTCACTCTGAGCGAGCATTAGGATGATTTAAAAACTAGAAAGTAGGTCAATGGGAGCATTATGAAAGGCGAAATGATAGCAGAGATATGTCCTCATCTTTTTCTGTCACTTAGACCCCTGTCACACACTATAATACTCCAACCCATCCCAAATTACTCACAGTGAAAAGAAAAAAAGCGGAACTCTTTTTAACCCAATAAAGGCAGACATCTTGCTGACTCACAGCAATAGCCTTCTCAGGGCTGATGCCAAGGATATTATGGAAATGATTCATTAAAGGCCAAGGTTTTTTAGCTGGTTTTATCCAGCTTTCAGGGCTGCCTGACAGTGGGACATTTGATCTCAATTGCAAAGTGGCCCATTTCCCTCAGACATCACCACTGCAGTCTGTTTCAAGGGCCTATCTCTGCCTGTTGGCGCGCTGGCCACGGGGCAATCAGCTGTTCCTATTTCCAGCACCAGTGTTTACAAATGGAAACTGTGTGTTGTTTCGGGAGGGAAATGAGCACCATTTTGGACAGGCGATGTAAGCAGAAGATTACCTCGGAGCCCAATAGAAATGAATCAGGTATGGATTGATGGCAGCTACGGCTCATTAAGAAGGAATGTGTGTGTGTGTGCTTAATTGATGCACTAATTCTCAGCCACTCAGGAAATGGCCCTTGGGTGGGTCTTCCAAATGGCACACAAATATTTACTATGGACACAAACATTTTTGTAAGCACATCCATGCAAGCCTGGATGTGCAAGGTAGAGGGAAACAGTGTCCGGGTGTGTGACACAGTGCAGCGATATCATCATCGCTCTGGCTACTTTGACTGGGTCCTCAGACACTCAGCTGGGCTCTGAAACACTTAGATGAGTCATCAGTGTGCATGAATTCCTCCACGCACTTTCTCTCAACCCTAAGAACTCTTTGTACTGATGAGTGCAGATGAAGTTAAAATCCGCCCCCGCTCTCCTCGTCCCAAGGCCAGAAGCAGGCCAAGAACTTTAGCTCTCTGGTCCCATTTTGTCCAAGTCGGAAATGTTAGCATTCAGTCATCACACGGTGTTCCTCATATTCCAGTTGTCTGAGTAGGATGTTTTTTTCCCGATGGATAGCGTGTGCTACTTAACCCAAGGGCTCTGACTTCTCTGCGCTCGTGTATCACGTTTCCTTTATGCAGGGTACATCCATGAGTTTCGGCATGCACACTCAGGGGCGTGTGTGCTATGCATGACTTGTTTGGTCAATGCATCCTAAGAAGTGGGTCAGAGTGCCCTAGTTCTTTTTGTGTGGGTGTGCATGTTTCTGTGTATTGCATTTCAGTGTTATTTTGTCCTGATTGACTTAGCTGCAAACACGGTTTCTCACCGTAGCTCCCCTGCTGTTCAGTAGCATGTTATGCTCTTGTTTACCTTCCTCAAGGTGACGAAAAAAAAAGCCTCTAATTTAACTTTCCTCCGGTGCTCTCATTCACTTGTGGAAGGCTTGGGACAACTGCATTTGGTCAGGTAGCTTATGTTTTGTCTTATTTAATCATGTCAGGCCATATTGAATTTACAAATAGCGGTCACGCCGTATGTGTAAGTGAGCTACCCCGTTGAGTATGTGCAGCAGGCTTGGGCTGCAGATTACATGATATAATAGTGTTTAGGCATCGCCTCTCCTTTTAAATTCCTTTAACCTTGACTCCCCTTAAATGCAGGGAGAACACATCTGCCAGGCTGGTGTCAGACATTAGTAATACACACCGCTCAGGCAGCATTGTCACTTTTTATTAACGCCCAGAGCTTTGCATGGACACCAGCTGTTGCATCAAGTGGAAAAGCCTTGGCGGCATGAATGACCTTGACTTTAACTGCCGCTCCTTTGGCTCTTCCCCCTTTTAATTCTTTTGTTTGGTCTCATACATTTTAAATGGCTTAAATGGATTACCATTCCTGAAGATGAAGGTCATTTAGAACTTTTTTTTTTTTAAGGCAAAAAAATTACCAGCAATTCATGCCTGCGTGTCAGCGGGTGGTGCAGGAGGTGTAGTCTGGAGGTCAGTGGACGGAATGAGGCTCACGTTTTGAGATCTAATCCTTGACATCTGCAGTGGCAGATCTGTCGGCCTTCTGCTACTTCTGGGAAGCGGCTGAGAGTGCAGTGACCTTTCCTGTTCCTGGTGTCTCTTAAGTACCAGAAGAGTGAAACAGAGAGAAATAGATGAAGAGTCACCCGGCCAGGGAATGATGAGGCCTCACCCCTCCCTCCTCTTGCATGTGCGCGGCTGACTGTAGGGGTAAAAATCACTTTAGAATGGTGCCTGCTCTGTCATTGGCTGACATTGTCAAGGATAATGGATAATCACCACAGAAACTGTAGAGCAGCTCATTGGTGCTGTGGTGTCCCACAGTGGGGGAGGGGGGCGGAGGTCAGGCTTTTTGGGTGCCACCACCAATGAGATGACATGTTAACAGATGTGTAAGGTCATTTTCAATGTATACACCAGGGGAGATAATGTAATAGTAATGCACACATCACGCATCCTGAAAGGGAAAGAAGGGGGCCGTGCGCTTTAGGGGCGCACTATAGAGGACAGCTTTCTCTATATTAAGGTCATTTATTTGTTAACAGAGCTTTGTCACCGAGAAGAGCATATTTTTTCTTGCCCTTGCTGTAGCAGGGCTTTTTTGACACCAGCTATGTCATTACATGTCTCTCAAGAGCCCAAAGGCCCTCACTTTGTTTAAAGAGTAATTCACACTTTATATGAGACGGTGAATGCACTAGCTCTGTTGTATATAAATAAATATAGTGCAGAGTCACGGCGCCACTGTGTTGCCTTGTCTGCTCTGTATAGAAGTATCTTTGGGCAAAAACATAGACAAGGTCAACTGTAATTCCAAAGGTTCACAGCCAGCAGCAGAGAGATTAACAGAATTCCCCCATGTTGAAACTGTGTCAGTGTTTCTTTTCTATTTACATTTTTTCCGAGCTAACTGGACAGCTCAAAGCATATTTATTTTTATTTTTTTTGCTAGGCTGTGTTGAAGGTAAACATGTGTACGCTTACATGATCAAATGTGGTGTTACAGGCTATTCCATTATGACTGCGTGAAGCTCACTGGCGGGAAAATAGTCCTAATCCTCTGAATCTAAGATTAGCATGACAACAGACGTCAGATGGCCCAGTGTAACCAGGTTGGCTTTTGTTGTTGTCAGATTTAGGTCAACAGCTTAAAGATGGCCTTGAACTGTAATTGACGCTGATGGGCCAATCTCAGCTAAATTATCTTCCCTGTACAGTGCCCTGCAGCCAGAGTCTCATCAACATGTGGACCTTTGGTTTCTAAAAGTCTTAAAATTGTCCATCTGATTGTTTTCCTGCTGCTACTCAGACTTAATTCCACACTGATCAGTTTAAATCCAGTTTTTAATCCCAGCGCATTTCTAAGGTGGCATTAAAAGTGGCACCTTATTGCCCTAATTGTCTTGACAACCTGTGGACCTTGGCCACAGGGATGGATTTCAGCCTTATTATAAGCTGGCTGCCTTGTTGTTTTTGGCCCTTGCTACTGGTCTCTGTGAAGTATTTGGGCTGGTGTCTGTGCGGGTTGCCATGGCCTTTCGTCATAATCAAGGACTGCTGTCCTGTCGTGTGACCTTCTATGTTGGTCCACTCAGTGGACACCAAAGGTGAGGACGACATCGGGAAAGGACACGGACAGCAGCTGAGGCGAGGTAGAAACTCTGTTTTAATTAACCTTTATGGGATGCGGCCAGGACTGTCTGAGGTGTCCTGTATCCACGGAAACCACGCTGACAGGGTTCAGAGCAGAGGTCTCCAAGGGCAGCACTGCTGACACTGTCATGGCAACTGGCACAATACTCACCCCTGTGTCACTGGCTCTGCCCTCCTGACAGTGGTGTGGTGTGACAGGTGCACCTGATCCTTAAGCCACCCCCACCGCCCCCAACCCATAATACACACATCCAAAAAAAAAAAAAAAAAAAAAAACTACACACACACTCCACAGTTGAGTACAGCTTGTCTGTTTGTTACATCCTTGCTCTGATTCTCCGCTGCCTCTGTACTGTACATGTAAACACCTCTTACACAGCATTAAGTCAGTTCAGGTTTTGCTGTTGTCTTCTGATTTTAACAGCTCAGGGTCAAAAGATCATTGGTGAAGAATTCACAGCTGGCCAGATGTTAATAAAGATAATGCGGTAGTCAGACTGTGCATGCACATGTATCTGTGTATGTATTCATGTACATATTCATTCTTTTGTCTAGGCATGGATGCTTAAATGCTTACTTGTGTGCATGTGGGTGAGTGGTGGGTGGCTCCTGCTTTATGTAGACCGAGTATTGCGTCTTGTGAGATGCTGCTGAAGTACATAAGGAGCAGGAGGTGGTGGTGGGGGATAATCCACTGAAATGACAACCCGCATAAGGAATTATTCACAGCTCTCACAGGGCCCTTCAGTTTTGAAAGACATCGCTGTAAGGGGCTTACTGCTCAAGACCTGAATGTTTTCAAGGTAGTGGGCTTGGATTTTCAATTTGGATCCAATCAGGCCTAATCTACATTTGTCGTCTGTTCGGTGACTGTGAGGGGAGAGTGCAGAGAGGAGAAGGAGCCGTGTGCAGTCAATCTGAAATGTTGCTAAGTAACAGAGATGGCAGACAAGGTGGTGAAATGAATGTGATATAGTGCTCTGCAAATCCCTGCTTCTCACAAGGTTTCTCCCTTCTCTCCTGTGTTTTTTTTCCTCTATCCAACCCTCTCTGCCTCCCCCTTTTCTCTTTCACTCACTGCCATAGGTCCCCATGTGAGATCTGCAAAGCTGAAAGGCGCCACGGACAGAACCACAGCCAGGCCTTAGGACAGACATCCCAAACATCCACAGCCACGGAATGTGTCAACATCTTTGTGGTGAAATCCCGCTGACTCCTCGCTTGCAACTCACATAAGCCTAGAGCTGGGCCTTCTGGGATCCTACAGTGTTTAAAGGCATACAACAATGCCTGGGAGGCTGACCTGCCCCAGATTGCTTCCAACCATGGATGCTGTTTCCCCACAGTGCTGACTGTGCCCACTACAGAGAGGGAACACATCCAGCTAGTGTATCCTTCAACCCCCCTTTCAGACTCACTAGCTACAATAGCCTGCCCCGTTTTTGTTATTTAGGAAGTACATGCCACTGTCATCCAGATGACCTAGTGGACATTTATTTCCCAGTAGCATTGCTGAGCCATACGAGGGGATCCTAGTATTGAACATGACTCATGGGGAGGAGCCTGGCCCTGAGACACACAAGGATTCAGCTGTTCTAACTTATCTGGAAGGTTTACTGATGCATCCAGTGGTGGCCGGGCCTGGGGCCACGGCAAGCGGGAGGTCTGAAGCTGCCCACAGCAATCAAGAGCAGGTGGACAAGGTGGGTGGGCCCTTCCAACTGCCCAACCATGGCCCCACAGCTCCTAAAGCTGGAAACAACGGGCCCACACTAGGTTCTTCGCAGCACCTAAAGAAGGCCCGCTTACTGCGCTCTGGAGCCTGGAATGATCCAGGGAACCAGCGGATGAGTTCACCCCCAATGGAGCTGAATGGCCAAGTGGGAGGCCTGCAAAATGGAGCACTGGAGGGATCTCCGCATGCTGGAGAGAGCACCCTGTTGGCTTCTCTGCTTCAGTCATTCAGCTCACGCCTTCAGAGTGTGGCAATGTCTCAGCACTCTAATAAGTCCCCCAGTGAGTGTTCCTCTCCATCCAAGGCACCGCCTGCCGACAAAGAGCCACTACCTGTGTATGGGACAGCTTCAAGCCGCTTGAAGGGCCTAATGAGAAAGAGTAAACTTCAGAATCACAGCAATACACCTTACAGTCGCCGGGGCCACAGCCAGGATAGACCTCCAGAATCACCTCGGTCAGCACACAGCGCCACACCCCCTGCTGCTCCGACAGCAGCTGAATCAGTGTCCTGTGCAGAGCGTCTAAAGGCAGTGGCCAACATGGTGAAAATCCGTTCTAGTCCAGCACCTTCCCCTAAGCCCAGTGTGGCCTGCAGTCAGTTGGCCCTGCTGCTATCAAGTGAAGCCCATCTCCAGCAGTACTCCAGAGAGCATGCACTCAAAGCCCAGCTCTCAGGAAGATCTGCCAGCGAAAGACTAGCTGCCATGGCAAACCAACAGCATGGCCAGGACAAAAGGCCACCTAGCGTGGGAGGGACTCTGCCTGGAGCTCCAGACACACTAAGCTCCTTAACAACCCAAAATGGAATGACAACAACAACCACAATAACAACAACACTCCCTCGAACGGCCCTGTCCAGTCCACAGAGCCCCTCTTTGCTGCGTGGCCAAAGCCAAAGCTCACCCCCCACTCCCCCACGTGCTCCAAGTCACACTCACAGTCAGCCACCTAGGGAGAAGAGAGGCTTTGACTCACGTCCAACTCGCCCTCCCCAAACGTGTAGCAGCTTGCTGCTTCTACTACTGAACAACCACAACAACCAAAAGCAGTTGACCAAGAATGGGCACCTGGAGGACAGCTGTGGCATTCTGCCACCAAGTGGCTCTTCTTCAGTCACATCAGACAGTGAATGCTCCATCCAGGAGAGGAGCCTCACCAAGGACAGCAGTGATGCAGAGAGTTCTTACTCAAGTTGCTCTCCCATTGACCTCTCTATGAGAAGCCGTGTCAACATACAAGACACAAGGCCAAAAACGACAACGCCCTCCTCCTCCTCTTCCAACTCTTCCTTTACTTCTTCCACCACAGTGTTTTCCTCCACCCCAATTGCGTTCTCTCCTCACGCTTGTGCTCAGACCTCCACCATAACCTTTTCACCGTCCTCTACTGTTGTCTCCGCTGTCTCCACTGCTGTTTCTTCATCTTCTGCTTCTTCTATCTCTACCTCCTCCTTGGACAAACTAACAGAATCCTTAATAAACAAGTGGAAGCCAGAGCCATCAGGATCAAAGGTGGCCAAGAACAAGGAGCCTGAAATGAGCTCAGACCTGAAATCCCATCCCAAGGTCACGCTTATGCAGCTTCTTCTTGAGCGCAGAAATAATGAGATGGTTAATAAAAGCAGTGGTAACCAGGATTTACCACTTGACATAACAATGGCCACCATGTCTCAAAGTCAGCAAAAGGGACTGCTGCCTTGGGAAGAGACCAGGACAAAAAGCCCTATAGATAGGCCTGTAGCCCCAGCCCAGGCCCTCTACTCACAGTGTCATGACAAAAGTGGTGCACTATCCCCGTATTCTTATCCTTCCCCTCATGTCCAGTCCAGCCCACTGGATTTGTGTAAGTCTAAAACCTTTACTGCAGAGAAAGCTTCAGAGCCTGCCTTCAGTGCCAGCAAACTGTTACAGAATCTGGCTCAATGTGGCACAGCGTCTTCTTCCCCTCCCATCCCCTCTGGCAAGGGGCTAAGCCAGGATCCTGATGCCAGCAGGCCCCTTGCTCTTTTGGAAAGGCTCAATGCTCCAGTCCAAAGGGCCACCACCACTCCACTCTCCGATGGAGCGTCTGGCAGTGGTACACCTTTCAGCCGGAAGGAGGCTTCACCTCCTTCATCGCAAATTGAGAATCTTCTAGAGAGGCGCACTGTGCTGCAGCTCCTTCTAGGAACAGGCACTGCTACAGTAAGCCGCAAAGATAGGTCCAGTGGCAGTGGCAGGAGGAGTGTGGAGATGACAGGAGGATGCTATGAGAAGACCCCTGGGGCCTCCATCTGTGACAGCTCCAATGGCTCTCCTTTGGATGTAAAGGTCAAATCAGAGCTCACAGAGCAGGTTGGACCATCCTCTGCAATGTCTGAGGACTTGAGTGGCAGAAAGAGACTAAGCGTCTATGAGAAAAGTAGCCTGTCAGATTCTCAGCAGGACTTTAAAACAGAACCACGGCCTGCAGAGGTCATAGCAAAATATGGCCTCCTCAGCCAGCTGCTTAAACAACAGACTGCTACCTACTATACCAGTGCTGCTATGCAGACTGAGTCACAGCCCAGACAAGTCAAAGAGGAACAGGAGTATCTAAGCCCCAGTCCTAAGAAGAGACGCCTATGCTCTGATCAGACTGGTAGTTATAATGATATCAGTTCTCCAAGAGTAGCTGAGAGCGATGATACAAACATTTTTCCCTCTTCTGGTGTTCAGGTAGAACCTGACCAGCAGCAGAGTTTCAAGGAAGAGGAAGCTCCACCAAGGACCCCACCAAGCGAAACCCTCACCAGAGAGAGTCGGGGCTTCAATGTGCTGAAACAGCTGCTACTCTCTGACAACTGCCTGAAGGAGTTGTCCCAGCATCCCCGGGGGGCACCTAGTCCTTCCGTCCTGCAGGCCAATGGCAAGGCCAACGGCAGCTTACTCAGTCAGCCTGCCCACAATCACAACTTCCTCCACTTGCCCAGCTGGAACCCACACGGTCCCCTAAACTCAGGGCTTCCGAGTAATCTTAGACCACTGCCCACCCCTCCTGGAAGTGACAGCCCTATTCGCTCTGCCTGGAGCCGCCAGCCGGCTCCATGGCCCGTCACTCAAAAACGGGACCCCCCTACTCTAGTCAAACAGGAGCCAGAGAGCCCTGTGCGGTGGAGTAGTCAGGACAATGAGGAAGAAGAGCAGGGTTGTGACTCAAACCCAGACTCGCCAAGGCTCTCACGGTCTAACCCCATCCTGTATTACATGTTGCAGAAGGGGAGCATTCAAATGAGGAAGGAGGTGAGAGAACAGGCAGAGGGAACCAAGTCTTTGGTCAGAGTTAAAGAAGAGCCAATCAGTGACATGCATGCCTATGAACGCAGTCTGAGCTCCACCCCACAATCACCAACCCACAATGACAAGCACAGCCATGAAAGCCAAGGGCTGAGCCAGTCTTCTGAGTAGAAGTTGTATCAACTGCAGAAAAATACAAAGTGGAATCAAATTCATTGACTCTTTTTTTCATTTTTTAATGACTTGCCAAATTGGTTTGATGAGACAACGAAAGACTGGATTTTTTTGTGTGGATTAGAGCAAGTTAAAGTTCAAATGCACATTTGCGTTGCTTTATCAATTTTAAATCGTGAGGTCATGGAATGGTACAAAACAGGTCTATCTTAAATAAATGTCTAATTAATACAACCAAAATGACACAACTGTCACAAATCTACCCCACCCTGTCAGTGATTATCATGCACTACATATTTCTTTTTTTAAATTGACTCCTCATTTATAATTTGTCCTTATTTCACACTTACTATTTGAATGTGAATTACACACATATCACTATTCCATGTCCTCTTTGTTGCTTGCTATAAAACACTTTAGAAAGAACATTTCAAGCAACATTTATTATTGATGACTCCAAAAATGTTAGTGCTCAGTTCAGTGGACATTTATTTATTTTCTCTATCAGGACATTTTCAGATAGACAGAGTCCCATCAATTTTAGATAAGATTCCAAATAAAGTCATTCTAGGGCAGTCACGGTGGTCTATTACAACAATGTACATGATAAATTCATTCAAAGGAGGACCTTGAAAAGAGCATTCACACTGCAGTAGCTTCAGTGAGGATCTTACCATGATAAATACTTCGTCTTGTTTTGCCTCAAGATTTATACTGTGGTACGGTTACCAGTGGAGAAAGAATACATCAGGAGCGGTTGGAATGATCACAACTCATTGTGTTTGGCTTTTCATTTGAAATGAACATTTAAGGCCAGTATCCAACAGTGCAAATTCAGGGTAATTCAGGGTGTCTGCAGATTGTGCAGTTTTGAACAGATGGGTCAACCGAGCATGTATGCTACTTACAGCTGAGCAACTGTGTGTAAACAGGTTTCTAGAGCAACAGTTTAAAAAGCCTGCAGTGTCTAAGAAACTTATCTTGGCATCCTGGGTAAACCCACACCACTATTCTTCATGCACACAATAACTTCGAGTGTGAAGCACATGGCTTTTTCTTTTTGTTTCCTATAAAAGGAGTACCCAGAGTTTGCACTGAAACTGAGTCCTTAGTGTCCTTTTCAGAATAATTTAATGGCATGTAATAAAAAAAATATCAGTATTGTTAATTGTTGAGAATTTGACAGTTTGTGATTTTTTTTTTCTTTATTTCTTAACTGTTGTGGTTTATGGACATCATTTATTTTTGTGGCAGTCTCTTAACTCATAAAACGTCAAAAGAATTGCATGATAATAAAGAGAACACCACAGGTACATCTTTTTTTTTTTCAAAGCAGCTGGATATGTGCCCCCCAATAATCACCAAGACATTTTGGTGTCTTGAGGGATATCTGGTATCTAGCTCCTTGGTTTTGATTGTACCGTATTCTTTTCGGTTGATTTCACACACTGCATTATCCATTTAGTCTTGTGATCTTTTTAATACATATACCTATGAAGTACGTCTCTTCAATTATTAATACATTTTCACAATGGTTAAATATATTTGTGTAAATAGTACTTTCAGTATGAAAGATGACTATTTTGTAATGTTTAAGAAAAGATATTACCCTAGTTTTTAATGCCCTGATATGTAAATATGAATTATATGCGTACAAGTGTACATACAAAGGCAGAGGATGCTATGCCCATCTTTTTTTTGGTTGGTATGTTCTTTGCATGTGTCTCTATGTGGTAAATGATAATCTATCCTGCGCTGTGTTGTGTAATAATGTCTGACTCTCCTCACTGCTGCCTGTTGCATGCAGACGCATGGGAACTACCTGTGTATCCCTACTGGTGATGGGGGAAAATGTCAAGTCTTAAAATAGGTCTTTTTTTTATCACAGAGAGAGAGGTTGGTTTCAAACATGAGCAGTCCCTAAATAACCGCAGACTGTCGAACAAGTTGATAAAAAAATGTGTGAAAAATAAACGTGCATTGAATATTTTTGTGATTTACTTTTCTGTTACTGGTTAACAAAGCTCTGTGAAAGAGTTGGGGGCTATAGTGGGGAATTGACGTACAATCATAGATCTGCATTGTGCATCTAAGAAATACATTTGTAGCAGCAAATATATATATATATATAAAAAAAAGAAATGTTTCATTTTTTCATGTGAAGACCTGAGACATTATTTCATTTTTTATGTTTTCATTTTTGGTGTTCATTTGCACTGATATCTCAAAAATAAAGTACTAAAATGCATGACCTAGTATGAATGTGTTCCCTTTTTTCCCAGCTTGGCTTTCAGAGGTCTGTTTCTTTTGCAGAAGAGAAACACATGTAAGTATATTAGAGATTATAGGATGCTACCTGGGGCGTTGCTTTAAATTATTTAAGCACATGGCGTTATAACGTTACATGTTCTTAAATATATTCTGTTGTTGTGGAGCCATGAGCTGCCTAATTCATGTGTTGGGAACATTTAAGAAAACTGTATTAAACCAAAGCTACCATTAGGGAAACTGAGGTACCATTGCACCCCAATATCCGGCTTGGGCCTCCCATTAAAGAATTGTACTTTTAAAGAGGGACATCAAAGCCAAACTGCACTTTCTGTAATCAAAGGTCCTGGTCTATTAAAGGAGAGTGAGAGGATGTCCTGTATTTGCCCCAAAACGCCTGCTTCTGAGTTGGCTGCTGTTCACTCCAGCGCTGAGTCTTAACAAAGGCAGGAAAGATACTGAAAGAAGGGAGGACACACGAAGGTCACCAGATGTACACTGAATGCCCAAGGATGTGCCTCACACTAATGAATATATATCTTATATTTAGAGCCTTTAATAGATCCCATTGTACACGTAATTTACACCCTTAATTCTTGTGTTCCGCCTGGAAAGTTGGCCGTTCAGTGACGGTTACGTTGACTTGACAGAAGCACCCTGTAGCGTGAGACAGACGTGAGGTGAAGACAAGTTCAAGCTCAACTCGACCGTGGTTTAAATATGACGTCCAGCGAGCGAAACAGACGGCTTTTTGTCTGCAGTGCACTTTTGAAACTGCAGCAGCCCTGACTTCCCTTTATTTAATCCTCCCCATGACTGGCTGCACTCTCTTTAAACTCTCAGCAACCTTTCCCCTCTGTGAACTTCTCCATTTCAAGATCCTTATCAAGGCTGAACCACCAGTAACCTCTTGATTTCCTCCGATTGCTCGAGCGGCGGCAAACATAAAGGAGGGAGGCGCAAGTTTAAGCGGAGGTCAAGGTGTAAAACTTGACAATCGGTTGTTTGTCTGCGGATTCTCTCTTTGATTTCCTGACCTCAGCATGAGGCCAAAAGGATGTGAGCGCTGCACACCAGGCCACCAGTGACTCAACTACAGGCCAAGGACTCTGAAGTCCCACAGTCCGCATTTCATAGTTGTGAGGCCTCCAAAAACTATTTCCTGGCATTACTGATGCTTATTCTCTGACAAACAACTTAATGGCCTCACTTAACTTTCTTGGCCTTGGGTTTATCTGCATGGGAACTCATGGACTGACGAAGGGGGCCGACTGTGTGAAACACCAACTACCCTTTAGGACGACTTGTCCATTTTAGAGTTGATGAGATACTTTCTTGTTAGGTGCTTTGTTTTTTCACATGGAAGCCATGTAGAACTAACACTTACTAAGTCACTAGTTGTCATGGTGATTGGTGCCCACAGATGTTTTATCACCCTCTTCCCATGCAAGTGTTTGAATTTTTACCACTTGATTTGACCTCAAATGTTATGCAAACACACACACACACGCGCGCACACACAATTTAATTACAATTTTATTGGTCTCACGACCCCATTTGGAGCGTAATAAAGACAGAATATATGAATAACATTTAAAAAATACCAGCCTTTCTTCCTCCAGGTACCAACAGAAAACCTTTGTGCACTTTGCCTTGAGGTAATACTGCAGTAACTGGATGAGTGTAAAACACATGAGAGCAGCGCCTCAAGTCAGACAACAATAAAGAGGTTAAAGCAAACACCTGGGGAAACTCATGCACTGAGAAAAGAGGTCAGATCGGTTTATTTTCTCAACCTTATACCGGTCCCCCCGGTGGGGCCTACGCTTTTGAAGATGTACCTCTTTGTGAACCCCCTGGGGTCATGACATTTTGCCCCACCTCCTTTGCCCTGACCTGGCTGATCCTGTTTCCCGGGACAGGATCAACTGTTGGCCGGCAGCTGTGCACCCCCCACAGCCCCACCCCCCTCCCCTAGCCTAAGCCCCCCCCCCCACACGCACACACACTGACACACATCAGCGCTGCCTTCTTTCCGCTCTCCAGCAATACAGTCAGGCCATTCTTCAGATGTTTCATGTTAATATGACAAGTTGCAGCGTGGCTCAAGTCTCTTTTCTTTCAGCCTCTTGACCTGCACTGTTTCCCATGGCCTCCTAGTCAACTCGAATGACTTGGGGATTATTCATAAATGACTAATACGCCTGACGTGCAGAGACGCTACAGAAAAGGTGGAAACAAGAAGTGAAAACAGCTTATGTCAGGAGTTCATATCAATATTAAATATTTTTAAAGCTTCCCTACTGATGTCCATGGACAAGCATGTAAACCAACCCAATGTAATATTTATGATGAGTGAAAGTCCCTGTAGTCCACAGAGCAGGCTGTCAGCTTGAGAGATCTTGGCTGACACTGAAGGAACATGGATGATATTTGCCATGTCAGATAAGCACAAGGGTAAATGTTTTACAAACTGGCCAGGGAGAACCAGCAATGTCAGTCTTCTAATGCCACAGCCTTTTCTCTTGTGAGTCTCTGCACGGACGGTCCTGCTTACACATCCTGGAGGTTTTGATTGGTGAAAACAGAAGCAAATCCCCTCGGCGGACAATGTTTTCAGAGGTGTTTAAGTTCACTCGGCTCTGGTCCTCTCCGCTTGTACCGAGAAACGACTGGCAAACAAATAGCTACCGTCTCGCAATTTTTCTAAGCCTTTCATGTGAAAAGTGTCATCTTCAGGAAACGTATTTACCGCTGATTTCCTGTATGGTTTGTCACAAGCGATGACTCCGCTGTTGATCTGCAGGGTCGTGAACTTTTCTCAGTAAACATTTCTCGAAATCCCTAGTAGAATGAGAAAGGGCAGTTCAGTGTCAACCAGTCTGGCGCAGACCAGCTTGGGATGTGAACTTTGTGCTGCGGGGGCTAAGGGCCATTTAGGATGTAGCATGCCAAATTTAACTCCGTTGAGTTTGTGCTCTGATGTTCCACTCAGTGTGAAGTCACACAGAAACAAAAGGAACGAGGCTGCATCTGGCATTCAGAAGGTATATCTCAGAGAGTTATGGCGGCATGTTAACAGTACTTAGTTTAGTCGGATATGAAGAAAACAGCAATATGTTCCTTTCATAACGCTAGAGAGCAGTAGCTTTAAACTGTAACTGCTGCCCCTGTTATATAACCATTGGCATTGCTTGTATTTTAATTATTAATTTGACTATTTACTGTTTAATTTTTATCCTGCAGCATAGGTCTGTGGATGGCAATGTCTATCTGTTACTACTATTACAACTACCGGGTGGATTGCTGTAAAACGTTTGTGCAGACATTTTCTCTTGCACATGTCCCGGTGCATGAATCATTTCAACTTCTCTGATCTCCAACGTTTTCCTCTGGTGGCTCCAGCTATTGTAATATTTTCCCTTGTCTAATTAGATATATCCACAGCTGGTGGATGGACTCCCAAGAAATCCCTCCACAGTGATTCATGGTTCTCAGATGATACATCCTGATGACCTTCTAGATACCCGAATCGTTTTTAGTCATCATTTTCAAATCATAGCTTTACATTTTTTTTTTCTTAAACTGCATACTTAGCCCTCTCCATAGACTAAACTCTACTCATTTACTGCCAAATAAAGCTAAGATGGTGAATATAGTATGTATTTACCTGCTAAATGTCATCCTGTTAGTGTCCTGGTGGTGGAACATTTATCTCTATAGGTTTTATTTAGGACACTCTGTATGATCTACATTTTGCGTTTAGATTGTGTATGTAAATGATACGATGAGAAATGTCACATGCAATTTCTCCGATCAAGCAAATGTTAAACTTAAAAAAACAACAAAAAAACAATAATCTGAATAGATCTGAAATGCAGTTTATTACTGATTACTCATGTCCAGCACAGACAGGTTGAAAATGGCTGAAAACAATGATCTTTCCAAGATGCCCTACATGGAGCCACGGCAGGGTTTAACTACTTCATTCTTTACAGTGTCATAAAATCAATGCTCATATTGCACTCCAAGGTAAAAAAAAAAAAAAAGAAAAAAGAGGAAGACGATAGCAAGGGGAATAGACACAATCACAGTGGTTTAAAAATGAACTTTGTGTCATTGTTGCCTCGATTGTTTCCAACAAAAAGCATGGACTTGTGTTATAATCCTTGCGGTGCTGGGATTCCTGTGGGCACCCCGTGTTTGTATTTTCACACGGTGTCACAAGGTAACATGTTATACGATAGGCTATTGTGTTTGATATGAAATATTAGAATCAGATACTGACATGTCTGTGTGGCGCTGTAATTTCCCCTGACCGCAAAATAAGTCTTATCTTACTTATCTGAGCAGCCCGACTTCATATTTGATCCCACGGATTAATCTAAAGAAATATTAAAAAAAAAAAAAAAAAAAAAGGCGTTCAGATGATGCAACATTTTTTTGTTTTGTTTTACAGTTTTATGCTTTATGACTTGGTATGCGATACATTTCCTGTTGGGGAAACAATAAGCCATCCGTGTTTGAGACTGGATTTTACTGACTGATTGATTTATTACTTGAACGCGCTTTTTTATTGCATTGCACACACAGTTGTTTTTCTTCTGCTGCTGAGTGTGACATTATGTGTAACCGGATAACCAGTGTTCAAGCTTGACAATTGTTAGGTGTATTCTATGTGCCTTTTAAAAGTAGTGCAGGTCGTGTGTTCCAGTGTGCTTCAAGAAACTGGACTCCTCAAACGTACTGTGCCAACTCATTTGGACTCAAAGCCATTATGTGATCAGCTATGCTCATAAAAATAATCACAACTCAATTTCACATAGTGGACGGCACAATGCCCTGTTCTGGAGCTGGTGGATTATATTGGGTGATGCTTTGTCAGCTCGATTCAGACACATGAAATTGCCCATATACCTGCACGCGCTGTAGATATACCGTGTACTTTTGTCACAGCAATGCTGCGGCATCCGTCTGCAGCCTTGGAGGGCGGCCTGTGTCTAAATCCTGGAGTAAAGTGAGTAAAACCTGGCAGGTGCACAAACAAACTCAAGTGCTTAGCAGATAGGAGATAACCATGGACGTGTTTTCAAAACATTGTTTGCTCTGCTTGGACACCACTCCACCTGGACTGTTTGATAGAGTCTTGTGTTAGCCAAAGACTAGGCGCCGCGCTCGGTGTCATTTGTTTAAAGGTGAGATTTTGAGGAAATGGTTGCATCTCATCTAACTTTTTTCCCATTAAGCTGCTGATCCCAACCCTTATCTATCAGCATCCCAGGGAGCAAGGCTAACGAATACCTAAAACATTTAAATATCCACTTGTATTATAATGTATTAATAATGGAAATTAATTAATCTGATGTGTATTGTAGTATTTCTCTGTTTTCTCCTCAGTGTGTAGGAAGGAGGCTGAACGTGTGGCAGATTTGGCTGTGAGAGGCTCCAGCCCCCGCGCGACCGTGCACAGGACGGGCGGTCACGGAAGATGAATGAATGAAAATGTATAAAATTGAACTCATCATGTTTTAATCAGTGTCTACTATTAAAATATCTGGAGCTGCACTAATGCTTTTGTTCCAAAATGACACGAGACAATCTGCATCCACATCAGCTGTTTTCATTTCATAAAGTGCCACGACTGCCATCTCCTAACTGGTGAATTTACATAATATATATGTGCTGTAATCAATATGTATTACTTAATGATATTTACTGTGACTGATTGTCTTTATTTGTGATATACTTGCATTGTATTTGTGCTGGATCCACTGAGTGAGACAAAGAGAAGGGGCTTTTTAAATGTCCTGGTGTGAGTGTAGCTATTATCATACAGCCCTCAGGCTCACTTTCAGGATCCGTTTTGATCTTCAGCAAAACAAGCCTGAGCTCTTTATATCATCTTGTCAGCCAAGGATCCATTCACACTGCAGCGGCTACTGTTTGACTTTGCCAATTGATTCATCAACTTATTTTCTGATTGCTTTGCTGACAGCTTCCCAGATTCTCTGACTGATAGCTCTACCTCTTGCCTTGAGGTCAAACTGTGTGATGTGTCTGCTCAGACAAGAGGGCTGTTTTAAGAAGCCGCTCTGG
The DNA here is from genome assembly GCA_005024645.1 of Planiliza haematocheilus. Lineage (NCBI taxonomy): Eukaryota > Metazoa > Chordata > Actinopteri > Mugiliformes > Mugilidae > Planiliza > Planiliza haematocheilus. The sequence continues at coordinate 7,859,543 of SRSE01000276.1, forward strand.
GTGTTTAAGGTAACCTTCACACACTCTGGTGGTCAGTCAGTACTTGAGCATGCTGCGCACAGAGGTATAAAATATTAATTAGGGTACAATGCTGAAAATTGAAAACAGACTTTGTGATTTATAACGCTGTTTGATTTACCGAGCAGAATCGTTTTCGTGATTCATTCCCATTTCCTGAGCTGCTGCTTTGAGGGTCAGTCCTTGTGAAAACTGGGGCTCTGAAGGAGGAGGATGTTGCCATCTGCTGGAAATAAGTCTCAATGACTCTAAGCACAGAGGCTCTGCCAAACTAATGTACTGATACTACTATATGCTAAAACACATAAAATCATATAATCTTTTAATAATGCTATACTGAGACTGCAAAATGAGCACTGATGAAATCCTCCTTTTTCACGTATCCGCTAGTGTTGCCGTCTCCCGTTAATAAAGTTCTGTCTATTCCCATTAATATTTATATGTACTAGTTAGATGACACAGTTCATGTTAACAAAGCATGCTGACTGCTTCAGTTATCACTATAACAACAGTGCTATTCCTGAACATTAAAGGATGACCCAGTTCTATGCGAGGAGACTGTTCTCTTCCATCTTACACTGAATTAATAACAGCTGACAGATTCGAGCGCCCAGTGTTTGGATGTTGGTGTTATTGTCACCGTCTGAATAATTAGGACAGTATTTGGACAACTGAAACCAGCACCTTTTTTTATATATATTGAGGGAATATAGCAGTGATGATTCTGGCATTCACACACTATGAAATAGACAAATTTATCAGATGTAAAGAGGTTGAGATATCGTGATGAGATTCATGATCAAAGTCGACACACTTTGATATTTTTCTTTGGTTATGAGCAATGTAAGATTGCATGTAAGTCCGCGTAAATCGAATTCACTGTGAATTCATTCTGTCCATCTGTTCATCATTCATCGTTATTCTCCTTCTTTGGATGAGTACTGCATGCTTCCGCCTGAATCACAAATTGAAGGCCATTGGTTTGATGTTTTCATGTTATATAATTGTAAAGGTTTTGTGTTGTTGTTCTAGCACCTCCCGGAGGCCAAGCGATTGCTCTCACCTTGAAGGAGGCAAGGATGGGCAGCAGGGCTCAGTTGTGATAAAGTTCATTCTGAATCAGAATATTTCCCTTTCCAGGATCATTGTTTACTTTTGTTGGAGTTTTTTTCCTTTTGATTGCACCGCCCTGACCCAGTTTTAAACATTCATTCATCCTCTGTAACAGCCTGTCCTCTGGAGGATTGCAGGGGGTGCTGGAGCCTATCCCAGCTGTCATGGGGTGAGAGGCGGGGTACAACCTGGACAGGTCGCCAGTCTATCACGGGCAGATTTAAACTTTTCAAGATTGCCAAATCCAGATTAACAGTGCTATAAGTAGGAATACATATCACAGTGTAATCTACAAGTTAGGATGGGAACAGAAATCAGCAAATCACCCACCGACCCAATTAAAACAAACAAACAAATGTACACTATTGCACGCTATTACATCATTACCAGGTCATGATTAATGTCCCTCTCTGTGATTGTGTTTATGATGGACCCAAAGCCTGTTAAAGACCGACACCAACTTCCAACTTTGCATTCTCTCAGAACAAGGAACCAACTGGAGGAGATATAAAATGCAGCTGACAGAACTACCTTTGACTGGTTACTCATTGGTGATTGTGTCATTGTAATAAATGTACAGTTACTGTGCTTTTTTTGCACCCATGTGGAATGCTCTCATCTTATCACTGTGACTTTTGTGACTCCTTTATGAAGCTGCTGAAGATGTATTTGAACTGAGCAATTTCTAGCGATGTCAATGATTTGTGTGAAAGGTGCTTAATAAATACAAGAAAGGGTCAAAAACAATTAAATGTACACAATTCAAAAGTGTGTATGTTCAATTATATTTCAATCCCAGGACTCTGGGATTAAAAGGAATCGTTAAAAGGACTAGTGTTGCAATATTGATGGAAACCTGCTGTGTCTGCCGTGTAAAATGTATTGCATGTTTTATTTTAAACTGCTGAAGCAAAGAGCATGAAGACACATCCATGTATAAAAATAAATTACTAATATTTCTTATTAGTCATTATGCCACACGTCACCTTTGTATAAACCCATTTGTACACATTTATCAGATGGATTCTTGCGAAGTGTGTTTTTAATATTACTCCAGAAATCATTTACCTTGAAGTTCTGTTGTCTGTTCTGTCCCTGGAAAGTGAATACAAACAAAATACCACATGCATGCCTTGAAGATTTGGTGCACAAGAAAAGCAAACTATCAGCAACACCTGCAAAGTCTACACAAGCGTTTGAAATTAAAACGAGGTCATTCTTTCTTTTCCTTCTTTAAAGTAACAAATATATGCTGCAGCAAATTTATTGCAAGAGGCAATACTGGGGGAAAAGAACAAGTTAGATGATTAAGAATGAGTTCATTTTTCAACACTTGTGTTGAGAACATTTATTAGATGTTCAATGATAACAATTTTAATTGCTAAAGTCCAGGGAAGATGAGACATCCTTTGTAGTTGTTTCTTTAGAATTATGGCTGGATTCACATGGTTATGCTTGAACATATCACACATTATGAGCTCCAGTGTCCAGTGCATGTTCTTCGATAATATGAACTTCTTCAGAGCATTTATAATTATCCCGAATTATTATTGTTTTTATTATTATTATTATTACCCTGAATAGAGACACCAAGGGTTTTAAAATAAGCTTGACACTATACAATAGACCCTAAATGTATAATGTGTGGTAAAAATAAATAAATAAATAACAGCTATTGTATTTATTTATTATAATAATCACTATTACTATTATTGTCAATAGTAGTACTATTATTATTATTATTATTATTATTATATTGCCCAATGTCTGATTTGTGACGTAAATGCAGTTCAGACAGACATGAGTAATCGATCCCAGCTGCCAGGCGGGGACGAGCAATGTTTTCATGCCTGCTGACGACTTGCGCTAGTCACTCTGCCATGGCGTCCGTAATGTCGCTGATTAAGGAGGGGACCTCGTAGCATCTTGTTTTAACTGGCTTTGGTGCAAGGTATCCAGTGCGTTTTGCTACACCTGGTTTGAATTTGATTACATTTATCCCTGAACCCGCCATGACCGTGGAGCAGAATGTCCTCCAGCAGCATTCTCAGAAGGTAAGCTTACAGAAGATAACTTGGTGGCTAGCTAACTTTAGCCTCGCTGCAAAGCTGCCTAGTTTTGTTGCGCAAAGAACTCACACAGTCGGGTTGCCTTCTCTTTGCTTAGCTGGGTTCACCTTGAAATTGTGTTAAATCTAGCTGTGAACCGCATGTACGTCGGGCACTGTTTGCAATTGCCCATGTAATTTTACATAAGCTGGGCCTAACGCTATCCTAGCACACAGCGTTATCCAATATTTTGCTAGCTGTTTGCTAGCCAGCGTTAGCTAACGGGATCGCTTAGAGTGAAGTTAAAGCTCAGCGTTGTATGTTTGAGTTAAGTAACATTAACGATAGCTAGCAATCTGTATACATTGATATCATGGCTTGATTGGCAATGTTAGCATCCTGTGCTAAGCGTGTCGTCAGTTAAAATAAACAAGGCCAAGTGACAGTGACAGATTTAACGTTACCGTGCCGTTAACTTAGATAGTAGTAACTAAATCTTTTGATGGCACGGGGCGTTTAGCGGAATACTTATGGTTGTATAAGTCCTCACGAACCACAGTGTGTGTTTTGAAGAAGCGCTGACCCCGTGTTTGTCAGAGCGAATGTTTCCTAGGTTACTCATCACATATCTGATATCTTTGTTTACAAAGCATGGCCAGCGGCGAAGGGGGAAACACACCCGAGGTGCGGCATTTGGCGGGGGATTGAGTAGTGTGATGGCAAGCCAGTCGTGTGATGGTCCTTATCCGAGCGGGGCATATTATTAAATTACATTTGACCATACTCCTATTTTACCAAAGTGCTTTAAAGCGCTGACTCCACTGCTTAGACTCACAGTTACGGGATTTACTCGGTGGTCACCATACCCAGCAATTCAGAGGTCTGGTTAGTTATGTAATGCCTTGGCTGATGTTGCCCAAAGATGTTTGCACCGCTGGACCAAATGAAAAGAAGTAATATTTTTTTGTGTGTTATATAATCACAGTGGTGTTTTACTACGCTTCACACAGTCCGGTAACTCTTTTCTGCAGGGTGGATCTGGTGTGTTGTTAACGCCTCTGACCATGAGCCAGTAGTGTGGTGGGCCACTGAGAGATGTCTGGAACACAGGCAGAAATGAATAGTTAGGCTTCTACAGATGACTCAAACTTAAATGGAGCAGTGTAATACAAAACCTATTATGCAGGCTGACCTCTTCAAGGTTCTGTTATTAAACCATTAGCAACAACACAGACATTGTCTAATACAATTTTTATTTTCGTTTTTGAGTTTATACTCCTGTCGTAATAGCACGCCTACAAACCTTTTCAGATCTGATTTGTTTTGACAATGCGCTAGTGTGTTTTGGCAGTTTATAATGGTCTTCTGTTGTACTAAATAATTATTGTGTTTCATAAGTGCAAGGTGTTGTAGACAGGGAGACGAGGTCACACTGAGAGACTTCTAATCCTGTCTGCAGTTACAAATACAAAAGAACCTGATTATTTTACTGGGAAAGTCCCTGTCTAGTAGACTTCGGGAGAGGTTCAGAATGCGCCCCTGTCCCACGCAGAGAATCTTCTAGCCCGGCAGCTTGTTGTCCTTAAGCTGCCGTTTATAGGTTGATGACCAGTGTGATGAACAGCCATTCCAGACATGTCACATGGAAATGAGACGTGTTTGTGTGTGTGTATGTGCATGTCTGACTAACTGCTCTTGTGGTTGACTTGGCCCTAATCTGTCAGAGGTCTAACTTCCCCCACACTTCACTGACCCTGCCTTCCAAGATGCCAACAAACCTGGATCCGTCAGTCTCTCTGACGCAGACCCAAACGCATCGTAAAGTCATGTCATTATATATATATATAGCTCTATCTCACGTATCACAGATTTGTCCCGCACAACACCCACCGTCCTTAGAGCTTCCAATCAGATAATAGAAAAAAAATCCCCCATAAACACTACATAAGAACTTAAAGAAAGACATAATGGAAGAAACCTCAAGAGGAACAACAGAGAGGTCTAGCATAGGCAGCCCAGCAATAGATATTGTGCATACAATATAGAGCAACGTATTAAATTGAAAGCATGAACAGTCATCGTAACAAATCCTAGATATCAAACACCCTGGCATGAACTGCAGTTCTTTGATTACCCTGTTCTCTGCGGTTACAGAAGCAGCTGGTTCGAATACCATTGATGCTCACGGCTGAGGTGACATGTGTGTGTATATATATATATGTATATGAGCAAACAAGTACCTAACATAATACCAAATAAGGCTAATTTGATCATAACTACGGACGGACTGTAGGGAAACCCTTGGGGGAAGATGATGTGTTTTTATCCCTGGTAATGGGCTGTTCCAAATATTTATGTCTTAACAACGGCAAAGCAGGCCAAAGGAGGCCATATATGAACAAATGCTGACTTTATTTACGTGTTTCTCATAAATTAGCCCTCTTTCAAGCTTCCGTGATAATGTCTGTTGCCCTTTGCAGTGACATGTCATAAGTCACTACATTGGTATCACTTCCTCTGCAAGGTTGGTAGAGAATGTCATTTTGTCTTTCACCAGTCTATTTTTGGAAGCTAACATAGTACAGGAGCATTACGCTCAGTTGTGTATCCCCGTCTAACAAACTGGGAGTGTTGTTGCAGACTAATTGGGTTTGGTACCCGCGCTGTTGCTCCGAGGCGTTAACTTTCTTTTCACTCTCAGCAGTCACTATGAAAACATTGGCCTCTAGGGGTTAAGCGAGGCACACAGAAAATCATGTAGTTGGAAGGATAACAGGAGTTAGGCCTCATTCCAGGAACAGACAACTTCACCAGAGCTGGAGGAAATAAGAGATTTACTTCATGATTAAACAAACTATCATCATCATAGTATCATGTTTAATGTGCACCTGCTGAGACTGCCAGCATTTCCCTTTTAATAGTTGAATTAAGAATGTCGTTTCTAACTGATTGCAATGTTAGTTTGAGTCCTATCAATAATAACTGTGTTGGAGCACTATGAGGTTCGCATCCTTGCAAGCCGTGTTCGTTTTCTCAGACCCAAAAGTTGAGTTGTGAAAGCTCATATTTAATAAGGTGTGGCCCTGAATTTGTTTATCTGGATCACAAAGGCGTAGCCTCTGCAAGAGCGTAACACAAAACACATGCTTGTGTTGTGTGTCTAGTGGTGGTGGTGCTGCTGCTCAGTGACTTGGCGTGCTCCCAGGTGTAGCAATTTGTCCATTGCTTTTTGTCTAGTAGCTGTAACAACTTGAATTGAAGTGTTTAAAATGTTGCCATGGATGAGTGTTGTGCAATCAGTCCACGGTGTGTGGTTTAAGAAAAAAACAAAACATCAAGATCTCTCAGGATGTTTTTTGTGTGTGTGTCTGTTGCCTGCTGCACCTGTGAAAGCTACAGCCTGATTTCCTCTCACTCAAGACTTAAGACCTCTGCTGTGGACGCTGACACTAAGTGCACTCCCTCATTATTTATAGGGCATTTATTCAAGCAGTGGCGTTGTAGGTTAAACATGTGTGGTGAGCCAATGCACTCCAGCTGGGTTTGACATGAGTGAACTCGTAGATAGAGTTGAGAATTGGCAGGGGTCGTCTAACAGTGAATACTGTATCAGTTTTTAACATGCAAGTTAGATTTAAATGGTCATTTTGCAGAAGTGATTTAACATTGTTGGCGACTATCAATACTGAGGCTTGATACAGGAACGTTCCTATTTTTCTTCTTACTATTGACCTCTGGCATTGCTCCAGATGCAGCTAAATGTTCTGTGCTATGTGACTTTGCCATTACCTAAGGTTGATAATGGTTAATCGATGTCCTGTTAAGCACTGTTGCTAATTTCAATCCATAAAGAACGTATTAACTGACAACACACTAAGTTGGTGCGACATTTGCTAAGTTGGTGCGACATTTGCTGGCGCTGTCTCACAAGTGCTTCAACTAACAATTATTTTCATCCATCTGCCAATTATTTTTTCAGCTGTTTTGCTCATAAAATGTCAATATGACAGCATTAAAAACTAAGAAAGCGCCTGCTGTAGATCCCAGAATCCCAAAATGATGCGTACGGATTGCTTATTTTATTGGACTATTTAAGACTGGACAAATAATTGAGTTTACAAAATCGGTATATGCTCCTTTCTAGGTAAAAATGTGTCATAATAATGGAAGAAATCGAGCCTTCCCCTGTAATGTTAGATAGGGATGGCAGCTGTGGTGTTTGTATCACATCTGGCAGATGCTACAGATGAGAAAGACTCTTATGACTGAGTTTACCATCGATTTAGAATTATGTGTCATTTGTGGTCTAGTTTTTTCATTTTTCTAATTATGTCAACCTGTGTGTCATTCATCTCTTCGACAGGCTCTGTTCTAAAATGTGTTTTAATCACTTTTTTTTTTCTTCTTCATTAGCACCAGCAGACTCTATTAAACCAGTTGAGGGAGGTCACAGGCACCACAGACGTTCAGCTGCTTCAGCAGGCACTGCAGGTACATTGTGAAACACAAAAACACTGACACACAGAAAGCAAAATATGCACACTGTTCTCTTGCAGTAATGGACAGGTAGTACTCTTCTATCTCAAACCCACGTTTTACACGTTCATGAGAGACTTTGCAGAGCTCACACCCTGCTCATTACTCAACTGAGTAAACATTTAAGTCAGCACACAGCCCTATTAATCCATGCTATAACACAGTTTCTCGTTAGATTAAACAGCAACTGTTTTCAATGTTTGAGTTGTTTGGGGGGTTTTATTTGCATGCTCTCTGTCAATATCACTGTCTTCTCCAGTCATATGCTACTGCTAATAATCTTTACTGTATTCATACATTAGCCTAACCAAACACGTTGTCGCTGCAGGCGAGCAATGGAGACCTGGCTGAAGCTGTGGCCTTTCTGACAGAGAAGAACGCTAAGGTTCCTCAGCAAGATGAGACCACCTACTATCAGACGTCCCAGGTGGCCAGCGATAGATACATCAGTGTGGGCAGCCAGGCGGACACAAGTGAGGAGCTTACTTCAGGTTTTGCCAGAGAGGTTCTAGAGACCTCCTAGCGAATGATTAAAAAAAGAAACGAAATATTAGTTCGGTTACAGATTTTCAGTCTGAATTATATTTAAATGTCATGGCATATAAAAACATTTCTATTTCACAGTTGTTATTATTGTGTACTGTATAACTGCTAGCAGAAAACATATTGCATAATGAAGGCTATGTTTTAGTTTTGAATATCAGTCTATACAACCAGTAGTATATACATCTGGTGCTCCTCCAAACCAAATCACCGCCCACCTGTGTGTTTTCTTGATGAAGACGTCATTGATCTGACTGGGGACGATAAAGATGACCTGCAGAGGGCTATCGCTCTTAGCCTGGAGGAGTCCAACCGTGCATTCAGGGAGACGGGCATCACTGATGAGGAGCAGGCCATCAGCAGGTGAGCTCAGGAGTATTAATAAGACAGTTTTACTTTACTTCACACATTGTGTCGGCATTTTTGGCCATAGTGTGGTTAAAATATAATGCCTGCATGTGGGTTTGGCAATGCTCAAAGCATATGATTAAATAGAAGCACATAACTTACCATGTGTAACACTATATGTCATCTTTCTAATAGTCCTGTCTAACAGCCAGTAGTTTCTGATAATCAGAAATGTAACCTGTGTTAAGATATTCAACACATTTTTAGATGAGATCTGAGGTTTAATGATACATATCCAAAGAATAATATAGAAATTAATGTTTGGCAAGTTTCTTATAGACCACTGTAGGCATTACTTATTATTTTGTCCTTATAGATGATAATAAAAGCCTAACAGTCTTCCTTTTTAATTAACTGAAGTAGCCTTTGAGATAAGGCCTTCTAATAGATAATGGGTGGTGAATGGAATTTCTGATAGGGTTTTTTTTGGCAAAAGATAAAGAATCAAGTGAAAGGCACTCAAAAATAGCACTCAGATGTTTAGAGATACATAGCAGACAAACTACAGCAGGTGAACTGTACAGTGTGGCTGAAACTACGCTGTACTGCCTCAAGTAAAACCTAAATAAAATGCTTTTAAAAGTTGAATTGTACATAAAGGTAGCTCTGGCAATACAGAGATCACTTGGTAGAGTAAAGACAGTCATGTCTTTTACTTGAATTTGTTTCTGTCTATGTCTTCCCCTTTTTGATTTTTAGAGTTTTAGAGGCCAGCATAGCGGAGAACAAGGCGAGTCTGAAACGTACCCACACAGAAGTATGGAGCGACTCACCGAACCCACACGACAGGAAGAGGATAGACAGCTGCCCTGTGGGTCTGAAAAATGTTGGCAATACCTGCTGGTTCAGTGCTGTCATCCAGGTGAGCACAGACAAAACACATGCCAGACGGTTTAGAATCAAGTGGATTGTTTGAACTTCTTTTTCTTGTCTTTTTGCAATTTCTTTGTTTATAATTACATTTTCTGGCAATAGAAATGTTATGAATGAGCTCTTGACCTTTGCATTCCTTAATGCATCCCTGTTTGGTTCCATGTAATTGTAATGATGCAGAAATCAAAGCTTTAATCTCCAGCTGCCTTCCCAGGTAGTGGTGGATAAGAGAGTCACGTCAATGTTTATATACTGGATGATATTAGCGCAGCTGTCACAAAGACCTTGTTTCTTGTATGCCGATGGAGTCGGTGGTAGAATGTGACCCAAGCTGAAATATGCCAGATGAACACTGGATACGCCATCACATGGTGCTTGGCTCCTGTGTGTAATGTTATCCCCACAGTTGAGAAGAAGGAACTGCTTCAACCTACAAGGACAGGAGTAAACAAGTTTCTCTGCAAATAAGATGGCCAGATCTTGACAACTTTTATTTCACTTTCTCACGCCAGACAGAAATGAAACGTGCAAATGTTTCTTTGTTGCTGTCTCTAGTGTTAAAAGATGAACATGTTCAGTCAAGTATGGGCTGTTTTTGTTAAATCCCACCAAACTGAATTAAGTTTTTTTTTTTTTGGCGATTAAATGTGAGTGTCATCATGCTACTTAGTTAAAAAAAAAGCTTCTCTTTTGGTTGTTTCTCAGCCCTTTTATCTCAATTTCTATAATTTAGCTTTAATTTCTATTTTATGAACTAGAACTGTCAGAAGAATAGGACACATTGGCTTGATGAAAACATTTTTTAAGTTTGAATTTAATAAGAAACAGTAGAACACAGTCACAATCTGCCCAAGAAGCATGCTTGTAAAATTGAATTATGTTTAGTAGTGTGATCAGGACATTTTGTTTAAGGCATGTTAAGACTGTTAAGACAATAGATGCCGTTCAGTCCATTTAATCACGATTTTTCCCTCTGACATGAAACATTGGACAGGGACCAAGGCTATCATCTCTCTAAATGTCACTAATGTGTCTTCTCCCCTCTTCAACCTCAAGTCTCTGTTCAACTTGCTGGAGTTCCAGAGGCTGGTGCTCAACTACTCACCACCAGCCAGAGTCCATGACCTGCCGCGCAATCAGAAGGTAAGACCCCCAGGAAACTCCACATCTGCCTTGTTTATATCCCCCTCACAGAAGCTCTTCCACAGCAGTGCTTCAGCTCACGGTTTGACCTTCTTAAAGACATGCGCCACCGTTCAGCAGCTGTGCTATCACGCCCTAAGGTCGCTGCAGCTTATCATTTCGTCCCTGGTAGTTTACTTAACACGCTGCTGGTATGCTGTAAGGGATGCCTACTGCTGTAAATTGTTTGATGAAGGCTTGGTATCTATCCACCAGGACAGAAATCAACATGTAGAGAGTGCATGGTATGATTTGATCCTGGAGGATTTCTTAAATTTATCTAGCCACAGTCTCCACTACACTGGCAGCGTAGTTCTCAGCGTGTTTGTGGGGCTTTCCATCTTTTCCCTGCAGAGTGCTCAGCATAGGGTTAACAGCCTGCTGCTAATCTGGTCTAAGCCTCTGCTGTGGAAGTGTGGTTTGGGGCAGTCATCTCCTCATCTCAGTTCCCTCGGTTCTAATCATTGACCTTTTACTTTAGCAGTGGGACACGACTAGAGCTTGGAATCTAATCTTTACATCCACATCCCTGAGCACAGCAAAACAAGTGTGTTTTTAATGCACTGCACTAAGTCATAATCACTCTGTATGTAACTGTTATAATGCCACCATGATGAGATTTCTTAAGCCAAAGATGAAGACTACACAATGATTTGAAATGAATGCAAATGAAATGCATTTAATTTAGGAAAGTTTATACCTTTGCTTACTGTTCACAGTCAGGTTACTGTAAACAAATGACTGAACTCTTAGTAATGACCAGTGTTTCTGCCTTTGCATGTTGGTGCAGGCGTCTGTGAGGACGTACCTTAGCTGGTACTGCGAATTCCCAGCCGTATAAGTGTCGTATATTATAATAATAATTTTAACAGCTACTATTGAAACTAGAAAAATAAATCATGAATAAACCAAAATCCAATTGAAAGTAAGCTAAATATTTTTCCATTTTGCTAGCTTGTTCAAATTCAAGAGTGGTCACTTCCTTTTTGTGATACAGTTTTACATTGGTCCGTCATTTGTAGCACATCATCCCTGAGGCCTTTACTAAAAGACATGATGGGAAAACATCAGATACTGCCCACCTGCAGTTTCGCTCTTAGACTTGGATCTCTGACTTAAAGCGTCACACACTAAATTGTTTACATCGATTGTACTATTCTGACCAGGAGCACAGGAACCTGCCCTTCATGCAGGAGCTGAGGAACCTCTTCTCTCTAATGGTGGGTTCCAAGAGGAAATACGTGGATCCATCACGAGCTGTGGAAATCCTCAAAGACGCGTTCAAGTCCAGTGAATCACAGCAGGTAAGCCTCTTTGTGTCATACCTTGTTTAACACAATAACATTCACTTAGTGCGGGTGGTGTTCAGTGAAAAGACATCGTTATTGCAAGTGGATTTGAAGTCGTATTCTTTGTTTCTGTGTCTCCTACTGATTTAGCTTATCCGTGTCCTGAATTACATTGTTGCCGCACTGTCATTTTTATGGCCAGAGGCATTATGTTTTTGGTTTGTGTGTCGAACACTTTGACACAAATGTTAACTTGGACATTCACCTTGAATGAACTGTTTGGAATTTGGTTTCAAAAGTCACTGTGACCTTTTTGGCCTAAATGCGTAATGGTGACGTTATAATGTTCTGCAAAAACTCTAGAGTAGGCTCCACTACATATATTAAGAATCTGGAAAGACAAAGTGGTAAACTGCAGGTTTTAATTTCCATTTGGTGTAAGGTTTAATCAGCTTATTTCACCCTTTTTAAAAATGTTAGTTAAGGGACATTGTATTTTAGATTTTAAATTCCTCTTAATTTTTAAGTTGCTTTCAAATTAAGTTTTTATTAGTTTCATATTGGGTTTTAATTTAGTTAATAGTTTTATTTTTTATTGCGTTGCCAATGTTTTTTATTGTTCCTCTAAGTTATTAATGATACCTATTGAGAGTTTAAAAAAATGGTGCAGTTCCCTTTTCCCCAAAATCTTTCTTTGTGACATGACTGTTTCGCTCATGGCAGTTTTACAATCAGACCTATGGCATTTGGATAATCTCTAGATTATGCAAATATTAATAATCATTGATTTTCATTTTGTTGAACAGAAAACAAACCCTTTTTATCTGTAAATACCTTGTATCCCTATTTGTGTCTTACCCAGTCAAACAAAGCCTTGACTGTAGTCCTACTGACTCTGATACCAAGACACCAACCTCTCACATATACTGACTATTAATCCTCAAACCCACATCATTACCTCTGAACAAAGCTATATTGACCATTGATTAGCTGTTTTGTATTTTCATCCTTTAATGCGGGATACACATGTCAGACGTACAGACCTCCTTACATAAGCAGTGTCTCTTGTGTCTCTGCAGGGGTTAACTGAGGCCAGTCTTCTGGCCCCTGTACTCATCAGTCATGTCTCTCCTCTGTTATTAGTCAGGTTGGATTGGCATTGACCTGAATTACTGGCAGCATTGATTTTTATGAGAGAGTGGCCTCGGGACACACAGTTTGCCTTTGAAGTCTAACAGTATGTGTACTACTCGGCTAAGGCGAGGCGTCTCATATACAGAGCTCATGTACAGCATGTCAGTAGATGACAGACACGCCTCTGATTTGACTGATTAGACTTTCCTTGCTTGTCTGAGCCTTTTACTCCTGTAGTTTCACCTCTCCTAAAGGCAGTCCTATAATTGGTTGTTTGTACTACATATGTTCATGTGCTTTGTTCAACAGCAGGATGTAAGCGAGTTCACCCACAAGCTGCTGGACTGGCTGGAGGATGCTTTCCAGATGAAGGCGGAAGAAGACAGGTAACCTCAGCTGTTCAAGCCGGAAGTTAATGTAAAAAGAGTAGACCTAAAGTATGGCATTGACACATCTTTGGTGGTGTTACAAGGAGGGATATTATACTCATTCAGAATCAAATGGTTTGCTGGGAGCTTAAAGAAATGTGGCTGACTATATGTAACATTATCTTTTTTTTCCTTCAGGGAGGGTGAGAAGCCGAAGAACCCCATGGTTGAGCTCTTCTACGGCCGCTTCCTTGCTGTGGGTGTCCTGGAAGGTGAGACGAAGTGTTTAATTCAAGCCAATAAAGGAAAATAATCACAGAGAAATAAAGCAATAGCACGGTCTCATTGCAGCAGCCTTGCCCCCAGTAATGAAAGGTGACCTTGTCTTAATGAGACGTGGTTCATGTAAAAGAGGAGAGTGGTAGCATTGATTGTGGAAGACCTTGACGGCTGATTGACATTGTGCTTATTATGCATGACAATACTGGCCCAGAGCCACCAAAAGCTGGACTAGTGGATTTTGCTGCTCACAGAATGACCTTAATGCCTCATCTGCATGTCCGCTAGCAACTCCTCTCATCCTCCTTTTTTGGGGGGGGGTGGGGTGGGGGGGTCTCATCAGTATTTGGTACATAGATAGTTGGTGCTGTGTTGCCTTTAAAGTACTCATGATGAGTGACTGACTGCTGAACAAGTGAAAATCAGCTTGGGTGCATACAAGTGTGAAATGTCCTTATACTGCTTTTTCTTTCAAGCTCTACTATGCCTCTGTAATACCTGGCATACCCCTGAGACACATATATAGTACCTTATGTATACTGGGCTATCAAAGTTAACGCAAACGCCTTTACCAACACAGATATTTTAATGCATGATAAACATAAGCATGTTCTGTTATTATGAGCTTGGCCTACCAATAGTTCGGGGAATAAGGAAGCACTGTGTGCTGTAGTAATGCACTGGAAAGCAAGCAGAATCAGAAGTGCAGCTGTAGTAAGTAATTTTACGCTGTGTAGGGCAGTAACAGCCCTGTGGCTTCAAAACTGCCAAAAAAACCCCAAATGAAGCAGAACCAGAAAGCAAGTCGAAACAACTGAGTGGGTCTTTCGTACAGCACGTTCAGTTTCACAGCCCTGCCAGATGGTTCACTTAGTACACACTCTTTCAGTTAAGTGAACACTGATGACTGACTTGGAGCTCGTCTGTTTATGTAAACCCACAGGTAAAAAGTTTGAAAACACTGAGATGTTTGGGCAGTACCCGCTGCAGGTGAATGGCTTCAAGGACCTCCATGAGTGTCTTGAGGCGGCAATGATTGAGGGCGAGATCGAGTCTTTGCACTCGGCCGAGAATTCTGCCAGGTCTGGACAAGAGGTCAGTGCCACAGTGGGATAATATCTGTTGTTTCCATTGAGCTCTACAGGGTTTTAGGTAAACAGTACATAAGGAAATAAATAAGGGTTGTTTTTATCTTTGTCTTTCCTGTATTAACATCTGTATGTGTTATGCATGTCTTACATAATAATGGTCACATGGCCTTATAGTAATGCTGGTAGTGTGCATTTTATGAGAATAAAACCAAAGTTCATTCAGTCATTTTATTGTATAATTCCTTATTAACGATTAAAATATTTAGAAACATGGCTATGGCTACTATATTTATGCATCAAACCAAGAATGTATTGTGTATGTGGTCCATAGAAATAATGCTGCTACAATGACAAGTGACCAAACAACAAGTGGAAAACACAGTTCTCAAATATTAAGAACCTGCAGCACATAGACCGGCAGGTTAATTTGAGATGAATCGTTGGATCTCCTCCAAAGGGCTGACCTCTTTGCTCTTCCATGACACCTGGGTTATTTTGAGTCTCACCTCTGCTTGGCTGTGACCTTGGCTTCGCTGTCCCACAGCAGCTGGTAGTAGCTAATTACCAGGCCAGTATGCAGATGGGTATGGCACCCAGCCATCAGCACGAGAAACGCAGGGAGCCCTCGTTAGAGATGACTCCATTCACACCGTGTAGGATCACGGTGTTTCTCCAAGTACATCAATTAGAGGGAGTAATCGGTGCAAAATCACAACATTAGTTACTGGTGACATCACAGCATGTATATTCGTGGTGCTGAAAAATAGAATCTCCAGACTCACGTGTTCCCATTCTTTAGGTGTTGCCATCAGTATATTAAGCATTTTGAATAATACAGTAAGCATGTGGTCCATGTACCAAGTATCAGACCACTAAGCCTCTGTGTCATGTGTCCAGCTGAGCCCTAACAGCTCTTCACCAGACTCAGACTCAGTAAATCTCAAGATCAACATCCGATTTTCTTTCAGCACTGGTTCACAGAACTCCCTCCTGTGTTGACCTTTGAACTGTCAAGATTTGAGTTCAATCAAGCACTGGGACGACCCGAGAAGATCCACAATAAGCTTGAGTTCCCCTCTATGCTCTACATGGACAGGTGATATAAAAATGAACTTGGCTTTTCCATATAGAAACAGTTTGTCTGTGTGTCTAGATACAATTTAATCTCTGGTATATTCTACACTGAAGTCTCTGTCGTGGTATTTTTCAGGTACATGGACAGGAACAGAGATATAACCAGAATCAAAAGGGAGGAGATCAGGAGGCTGAAAGAGCATTTGACACTGCTCCAACAGCGACTGGAGAGGTACACCATGTCCACCAGCACCTGTTTGTTTAGCTAAGGTCAACAGAGCTCTCCAGACATCCATGGAGAATTATGTCTCATTCTGACTGTGCCCTTTTCTTTGTCAGCCACTGTGCCCTTAGCACTTATTTGCTTCTCCTTCTGTTACCCTTCCTCTGTGACACTCACTCTTTATTCTCGGTTTTCTCTCAGGTATCTGAGTTATGGCTCAGGCCCAAAGCGGTTTCCTCTGGCAGATGTCCTCCAGTATGCCATGGAGTTTGCCTCCAGTAAGCCCGTGTGTACCTCCCCAGTGGAAGACATTGACACATCAGCGCCCCCTGGTGGCACAACAGGACAACAGTTGCCCCCTCCGAGGTAAGATTAATAACAAGTAGCCTGCACTGTGTCATCACAGCTTTGTGTTTCGTTTCTTTGTCTCACATTTCATATGTTTCTCACCCTGCAGCACATCTGAGCAAGACTCCTTACCTCCCCTTGAGAGCTCAGGCTCTGCTTCAGGTCCCGCTTCAGTTGCCACTGCTGCCCAGCAACAGAGAGTACCTATTCATAAGCCCTTCACCCAGTCCCGGTTACCTCCCGACCTCCCAATGCACCCTGCCCCACGTCACATCACTGAAGAAGAGCTGAGGGTACTCGAAGGCTGCTTGCATCGCTGGAGGAGTGAAGTGGAAAATGATACCCGTGGTGGGTCCACCTGCCTGTTATTTGCAGCCCTTTATAGTTGACAAATCATGTTGATACATACAGCATGATTTATCTATCTACCGCTTTGTTTAACATGACATAAATAAACATTAGTTTAGCATATACTAATACATTGTTTATGATACTCTTCCCATCAGATTTGCAGGGCAGCATCACCAGAATCCACAGAACAATTGAGCTCATGTACTCTGACAAATCTATGATGCAGGTGGGCAGCTCTTTCTGTGATAATTCTTTGTTGTATTACAAAATACACATCAGCTGAACCCTATGTCAGGTTATAAAATCTACTTTGCTTGTTTACAGGTTCCATACCGGCTTCATGCAGTGCTGGTCCATGAAGGCCAGGCCAATGCAGGCCACTACTGGGCTTATATCTATGACCCACATCAGCGTTGCTGGATGAAGTACAATGACATTTCAGTGACTAAGTCATCATGGGAGGAGCTGGTCAGGGACTCTTTTGGAGGCTACCGCAACGCCAGTGCCTACTGTCTCATGTACATCAACGACAAGAAGCCATTTCTCATCGAAGGTAAGGATAAATGAATGTCCAGTCAGCAGTGGTCTTTTATGGGGTGAACAGTTGTTTGGTCAGAGCTGAGTCAGAGCTTCAGACTGTCCAAACTCTCTCTGCAACATTATCCTAGTATGTTTTCCACAAGCTCATTAATAATTGCAGATAATATGATAAGCCTGCAGGACACCGTAGGTAAAGTGGACAATAGCGATACGCACTGTTGAGTCTCTAAGTGCTGCACACACTTCTGATAATGCATGGTAGATAAGTGTAAACAGAGATTGCAGCTAAACACTTATTTTAAGTTGAGTGGTTAGCAGTTGCTAAAGAGGAGATGCCATAAGCTGATTGAGTTTTGCGCTATCCTTTACATTTCATATCAGTCTCTCCCTCCTAGTTTAATTTTCACGCCGCCATCAAAGAGACTTGGTGTTCTGTACATTTACATATTGATAATGCACAGCTGGTGATGATTCATACTGTACGTGTCTGTCTCTGTTTAGTAATTTGTCAGTTTTTCTCAGATCTGGCTACAATAACGGAGAACATTCGCTACTTATTTCTCCGGTGAAGAATTACTTCAAAACACATATTTAATTTGCTTCCATGTTTTTTTTAACATTTGTTTAGCCAACTACTTAATTTTCATTATTTCCCTCTATTTCAGAGGAGTTTGATAAAGAAACGGGGCAGATACTCAGCGGCATGGACAAACTGCCTCCGGACCTGAAGCAATATGTGAAGGAGGACAATGAGCAGTTTGACAAGGAGATTGAGGAGTGGGACACCCTGCAGGTCCGCAAGGCCCAGCAGGAGAAGCTGGCCCTGGCCGCAGCAGCTGCTGCCGCCGCCGCCACCGCGGCCTCAGCAACATCCAGCACCTCCACTTCTTCTTCTTCACCTCAGCCCATGAGTATTGAGTCCAGCCCTCCAGACAATGCAGGTCAGGGTAAAGGCAGCATTGAATACAGATTAGAATACTCAATACTCTGTAGCAAGATAAGATGCATGATGAATCTCTTTTTCAGTAGAGACCAGTAAGAGAACGAGGAAATTACCCTGAAATGCTTTGACACCGTATAGTATATACTCCATACATCATATCACAGGAAACTATGTTAATGTGGACTCTGTTATTGTTGCTACATGTTAATCTGCCAGTGAGAACTTTGTACCAGTGATTATGATTGTTTCATAGGTCATTTATTTGTTTTGCTCTTGTTCACCAAAAGCTAAAAGAACACTAAACAGGAACTGCTTGCGTCATAGAGACCTCATGTTTTCCTGTGTTTGTCTGATGGTGGTGTTGTCCTCCTCCAGTCCCCCAGCAGGACCCAGAATACATGGAGCAGCCGTCACCCACAAATGACTCCAAGCACCTGCAGGAGGACACGGAGAGGGCCATCTCCAGGGCTGCTGCTGAACAGGAGGAGAGGAGCCCCGAAGCTTTGTTAAATGCTGTATGTAAAACATGCAAACACACAACAGTACAGCACGGCCACAGCAGGAGCCGTGTTTCCTGTCTTGATACACATCAGTTTACTGAATAATGTTTTCAGACTAAAGTGTGTCAACTGGGGTTGGGTTAAGAAAAATTTTTTATGGTTGAAATTGATGTTGACTTGAAAGATCCGATACCAATTCACAAAATATTGTTTAAATGCAAGCCATTTCCTGCATCCTCGTCATGAGATTGGTTTTGCATGACAAATCTCACAAGACTGCAAAACGAGATTAGTGCGTGTGTTAGGGAGATCCAAAACGGTCAGACCTGAAAGCTGACGACAGAGACGGGTTGGGAAAAAGCAAAGTCAGATGCAAGATGTGAAACTAGAGATCAAATCTAATCTCTGGAACCAATGACATTTTTTGTTGTTGTTGTTAAAATCGCTTTTATAACTAAGCAAAATTGTTACAAAACTGAAGTATCTCAAATCAGGACCTTGTAAACTGGAATCTTTTTAACTCAAGAAATGAGTTCCAATACCCAGCACTAATATCATATTAACTGTCTGATTCTGGTCCAGTTTCCCTCATTAAATTTCATTCCTAGAATATAATGCTATAAAAAGAATTAACAGTTACTATAGCACGGCTATCAGTATTTAATTATTGACACATGACTATGTATATATGTGACAGGCGTGGCTCATAGTGACCCTTACTGCACTTCCTGTCAACATAGTCTGTTTTGTTTTGGCCCACCACTTTCCTGTTTTGTTCCACTCTCATTTCTTTCCCGTCATGACGTTTTTAGTCTTGCTAGCATTGCCCCCCCTAAACTAGCCATCAAGGTTAGTTTGGGAGATTATAATAGTCAGGAGGAGTTGCAGTGAGGAATAACTGAGGGGGAATTTCTTACACAAAAATGCAGTAACTTCAGATAACATCTACTTGGCAGCTTGAGCATGCATAGAACCAGAAATGTGGATAAATTGAACCCACATGTTGCAAATGTGTTAAGAAGAGGTCTTTTCCCAGCGAGTGCAAAGATGAGGAACAACAACAGCCAGTAAAAATTGCTTCATATTACCTGTGGGCAATCAAGGGTTGTTTATTGACATGACTGAATAAATGAGAACCAGTCCATTATTTCCCTGTCGGATGCTTATTCAGGTTTCCACTGATGTGTTCACAGTTGTGCACAGTGAGTTTTAACAAGGATATATTTCATGTGGGCTGCTTTTCTAATATTTCACAGTTTATTCCCTCTGTGCATAATGTTTCTTTTCTTTCCATCAGTCCTCCATTCTTTCTGTTTCATCTGTCCCGTTTTTCCTACAGTCTCTTCCCCCTCCCACCTCCCCTGAGCCTGAAGTCCAGATGAGTACTCCCTCGACCCCCCCTCCTGAACAGGTCACAGAGGATGAGTCCCCTGGCCAGCGCACTGTAGAGGTGGCCATTCCTAATGTGGGAACCTTTGTCATTGTGTCAGAGGAGGGGGGATATGATGACGAGGTAGCTCTGGGCACAGCATATCTCTTCTTCCTTCATTTTGTGCTGAGAGAAGCCTGAGCCTGTGTGACATATGGAGTGAGACACTCTGTGCCTAGTCTCATGGCTCGACATAAGGTTTTTCACACTTGAGAAAACCAGACACTGTATGCTGACTGATTTCAGGACTGGCATCAGGCTGGAATAGCGTGCAATAACTCTGCCTGCATTAGTCTTGTGTGAAAAGCCTCTTTTTGAGCCAGTCTGCATCTTGGCACAAAGACACATTTTGCAGAAAGCTGATGTCTGCTTCATCACATAAGTCACCTTTAAGTGGAAAAAGCCAAGACGACTGCCTCATGTTACGTTATGAATGAGCTGTTGTATGTCTCCCCTAACTTACAAAAACACAAACGCAGATAACTCAAATTCCATGCACCCATAAATGAATCATAGTTTCTTTTTCTTTAAAGTTTGGCTTCATATCAACAGTAGTTGTTGGTCAATATGTTCTGAGTGTCAGATTTCTTTTGTAGAGCCTGTATTCTAGCCTCCCCCCCTGCTCTGTTATGTATCTGTCACACACAGCTGTCACATGGCTGCCTTGGTTGTCTCACATTATCCTTGTGAGGATTGTGCATTTCACCACTGAACTGACTGACTGACTGTGTCCCTCACAGTTGTGTCGCTCTAACCAATGCATGGACTGCTGGGTGATGTCTGGCATGCCCCGACTGTGGTATGCTTCACTGTAGTGCCTCAGAGCAGAGTAACGTAGTGGTTGACCTTGCTCAGTTCGTCACGAGGACCCGTTGTTTTGTTTAACTTGGTTCCTGCTTCCTGGGCAGGCAATGATGACCCCCAACATGCAGGGTATTATTATGGCCATTGGCAAATCCGTCAGCGTATATGAAAAGAATGGGCCTGAGGCAGCCTTTTTTAAGGTACAACCTCTCTCCTTTACCTTACTTCATTCCACTCTCACTCATTTACTCCACCTCCATCCATCTTCTCTCTCGTGTGTATTTGTATACTCTTGTGTATTTTTCTCCTTGTGCAGTAAAAGGAATAGAAACACTTGAACACAGTGACTGTTTTAGTGCCGCAAACCTTGTAAATTACAAGTGGCTGTGTTGAACATCGGTACTGGAGGCAGATGAACATCATCTTTCAAGTTGAAGCTACTGCATGGTACCATCCAACTAGAATTATTTGGTTTAGTACCAGATACTTACCTCTGCTTCTTTTTCCACTGCAGATAGTACCGCTTCAGTATAGACAGGATCTTATACAGAAGGACCATCAACTTCAATATTTACCCATGGCTTTTTTTTTTTAAATCCAAGTCTGCCGTTCCAGTTTAAATCCTTGGGTTTTATTTACCGTGTTGTTCTCCAGTCTGTGGACTGGAGTGTCATATCGCTCATATCCTTGACCAAGGTGGTACCAAAACCAAGTACCTAGTACTGTCCAAAAAAAATAAAACATAAAAAAAGTACATTTGATTGAAAAAGTAAAAGTTGATAAAGAGTATATTTGATTAAAGTGAGTAAAGCCCTGCTATTCAATGGAAATGAGGCTTAAATACTAGAAAAGGGGTTCGGCTTTTCTTTATTTCCTGTAATTTTGAATTAAGCACTTGCCTCTCAGATATCTTAAGAGATCAAGTAGTTACCTAAGAAAACGTACCATGGACCAGTGTATACTAAGTAAAAGACAAAATAAAAAAAGTCTATGGTGAGAATTCTGGTGCACATGTAATAGTTTCTGTTTAAGAGAGGGAAGAGCAGAGTCTGACATGATTCTTGAGATTCAGTTACTGTCCGATGTCTGTGTGTTTGCATCTTTGTTATTCTCCTAAATGAATTTTAATTGCGAAATAAAGTCCTTTAGAGGTTTTAGCCTTTAGTTCTTGACTGATAGAGATCTGAATAGGAACCATTATCGGTGTACATTCCTCCTCAGAAGCAGACTTGTGACCGTGCCCTTTATGACTCTCTGTTCAGGCCATCAAGTTGGAGTACGCTCGCCTTCTGAGATTTGCCCAGGAAGACACCTCACCCGAGAATGACTACCGGCTCCAGCACATCATCGTCTACTTTATTCAAAACCAGGCACCGAAAAAAATCCTGGAGAGAACTCTGCTCACACAGTTTGCTGACAGAAACCTGGCCTTCGATGAGAGGTGAACTTGTTTCAATTCATTTTAATTTGAAGTGTGTTTGGTTCTTTTCCTTTTGTTGTCTTTGTTGCTGTCAAGAGTTGGATATAATTATTTGCCTACAATGACCAGCAGAGGGCAGCAGAGACTTTAACGCTGACATACAGAGTCTTAGGCTCTTTCTTTTCTGTCTGCACAGACTGACTGTGTTTCATCCAGGCAACGCTTTCAAAGCAAATCCTTTCCCTCAGTGTTCCCTCTGTTTTTTGTTCAAACACAAATCTTAAGAGACACATATCCGATAATGACTTTTTTTAATACCAATGACAAATATCTAGATTCCCTGGCTGTTAAGTCTGTGATGTTCGTGTCTTTGGGGTGCGTAATGCCCCTTACTGTTTCTTAAAACTTTTCAACTGCGCTTGTTGGCCTCAATCCATATTCATGAGTGAAAAATTGATTTCTCCCTTCTCCTCTATTTTGAGCAAGATAATTAGATTTATGTGTGCATGTGGCCTCGATAGGAGCCTCCGGAGGAGTGTTTCACTTCTCCTCTCAGCACTAAAGAGTGATTCATTAGGCCACGTTGAGGCCTAGGGGCAGGGTTGGCCGTTTCATCTCCTGGAGTACCTCAAAATGACTCACCATCTTGTTGCCTAATGCCGATTCTCCTTCCTGTCTCCCCACTTCTCCCACAGATGTAAGAGCATTATGAATGTGGCACGTGCCAAACTGGACCTAATTAAGCCTGAAGAGGTCAACATGGACGAATATGAGGTCAGAAGATGTGTCATTTGGGCTTTTTCTGACTAAAACGGTAGATTTAAGACAATTCACGTCACCGATGCCGTACTATACATGGTTAATCAGTAAAAACGCCATTTTCCTGTCAATATTACTTTGACTTCTTGTGTTTGAATTTCAGCGACCTAGCCTTTGATAACCTCCGTTTATCTTAATTAGATTTGGCATCAGGACTACAGGAATTTCCGGGAGACAACCATCTTCATGATAACTGGTTTGGAGCTCTTTCAGAAGACAAAGTACGTTGACACGATTCCAGTGACCCTCTCAGTATCTAATCCTTATCTTGAAGCTTTAACTCGCATAAGATTATATATCATTCATGTTAGATATTATCGTTTAGTTTCAGATCATTTCCTTTCCTCATATCCCCTGCAGGGGGCAGTAACTTACAGTCCTTCCTGGCTTTATAGTTATGCAGTGGGTTCATCAAGTTTATTTCTTCTGTGTAATAGTTTACTCTCCAAGTTCACAGTGCAGCTTTGATAGGATTTTATCTTAATGTAATATCTGTCTATCTCTTCCTTCCCAGTTACATGGAGGCTCTGATGTATCTGATTTACGCGTACCAGTACAACAAGGAGCTTTTGTTAAAAGGGCTGTACAGAGGGCACGACGAGGAGCTTCTTGGTCATTACCGTCGGGAGTGTTTGCTGGTGAGCCACTGCATGCAGCAAGGCTGTGATTTATGCCTTACAGCCTCCACTATTGGAGTGCAGAGTTTCGTCCTGTATGACATATTCCTCGAATTAAACTAAGTGGTTACAAAGAGGGCATTAGCTCCGCGTAGAGGTTGTTGTGGAACGGAAGCCTTTGTGTCAAGCAGTTCTTCCCTGTGATCCCCGTCTCCTCTTTGTCACTCCCTTTCCTCTCCACTAAACTTCCTCTCCTAAAGTGACTAAGCAAAACTGACACGGCTAGACATTTTCCTTCAGTCCCGAGCTGGAGTACTATAATGAAATTGCTTTTGCGGAGATATTGCTTTGGCTTGCTTGCAGCCCACAAAAGATTCCACTGAAGGTTTTTCATCTGATACTGACAGATCAAAGTCCTTCCAGCGTTGTGAGCCCCTTTTCATTTTACTCCCCCCAAGCTCCAGGCTGGGCTCTGGTATTAGTGGTTAGGGTTCTGGGTATTTTGGTCCGATCAGCCTCGTACTAGTCCTTAGCAGCCCTCTCACTGCTGCACTCAGTAACCTTACACTAGCATTGTGCTCGTAATGTAATCACTGGAGTGGGAATAGGAAGCAGGAGGGCCAGCGAGTGTAAACACATTACCATGAGACAAGTGTGTCCTGAGCTAACCTCAAACCTCGGCTCTGCACAGCCTGATCGGTCATCTCAGATCTCTGGCCAGAACCTCTGGCTCCGTCCGCTCAGCTGTTTACCTTCAGCTCTTGTTTTAATTGAAAACACTGCTAACATTGACACAGTTAATGTACTTGGACGTTTTGCAAATCCAGCCTCGCAGTCCTTGATTCCCAACTGGCTTGCAAAAAACGGATCGTTTCCTCGAAGTGGAGGTCAGGGAGTTTGTCTGTGACTGCAAGGTGGTTTAAGCCAAAAACGAGAAGAAAAGCTTGCATCCACAATTGCACAGAACCGTCAGGCTTTTATTTCCAGTGCCTGTTGGACATATTGTAGTATTAAAGATGTCTATGGGATTACTGAACTTCCTCACGACATGATTGGCATAACCCGAAAGGATATTATTGAGAGTAAAATAAGACACCAAGCCGGTGGTCGGCTTCTTGCTGATGCCAGGCAGTCGCTAAGCGTCTCAGCCTAATTTTGGTGGCGTGTCCTACCACTGTTCGGATCTGTGACGGCACGTCGGTGAAAGACATCACTCTCATTGTTCGGCTGTTCAGCTTAGTGAACCAGTAAGAAACAAGTAACTGATGTGACAAAAATAAGCAAACAGCGAAGTCAAGAGGGCACACACAGATTGCTATATTTGTGTTTCATCTTAATCTCATCTGAACGTTCCAGGTTACAAACGTTTTCTCGACAAGCAGGGCGTCTGGAATGAAAACACTAGAACTGATTGAGCATGATTCAAGAAGGGGTCGGCACTGTACGACTGTTTGCTGCTCATTCTAACCACCGAGCTTCCTTCTTAGTCCTCGTTCTGCTGATTTCATGACTTGATCGATTTTGAATGCCATATGCAGACTTCCTCTCTTGCAGGCGCAGAAAGTACAGTATGTGCTATCTCGCCATTGCCTGCAGTCTTTGCGGTGTGTTCAAGTGAAACACGGCGGCCCAGACACGGACAACAATGTCGGCCTTTATTTCCACCGACTCCTTGATGTGTGCCCGCGCCTCAAAAACCGCTTAAGAAGTGTGAGACGCGCAGGAGAGATGAGTGTGGATAGACCAAAGAGAAAGAGCAAACGCTGTGGGAGTTCAAAGAGAGAAGAGCACAGCAGTGATGTAAAGATGGCAGGATGTTAGTTACTGCAGTTCAACACAGTCAGCAGTTGCATATTTGGCAGTGCTGGTGACACAGCTCCTGGAGACAGTTAAAGGTACCCAGAGGAGTTTCTGACTCCTAGTCGCACTTTAGAGTGCTTTGTTTCTGTTCCTGTTGTGCATGTTTTGTGCATTCACATGAGATTATTTTCCTTTCACTGTTACGCTGATCAAAATGTTGTTGGTATTGTGCGAAGAAGCAATGCGGCAGAAAATTTGAAGGAGACTACTTGTTAGTACAACAATGCAAGATTCAAACTGGATAAAAAAATGCAACTGTATGCAACTCTCAAGGATGCAGTTTATTGAGCAATTCAGAATGTAAACATTACGTCTTTTAATAATCAAATCCAGAGTATCTTGTGACGCTCTCTGACGATATTAGTTCCCATGGCGATCACTAATGAATTCAACAAATCCACTTTCCCGAAATCCATCCATTATCTTTTACCACTTATCCTCTACGGGGCGCACTCTGGACAGGTGGCCAGTCTGCCACAGGGCTTGAATAACCTCAGTGTCCCTCCCCCTGCCCCGCAGAAACTAAACGAGCAAGCGGCCGCCATGTTCGAGTCGGGAGAAGAACCGGAGGTGACGACGGGCCTCGGCATCATGAATGAGCTGGTGGTGCCCTGCATCCCTCTGCTGCTGGTCCACGACGCAGAGAGTGACCTGCTCGCGGTGGAGGACATGAGGAACCGCTGGTGCTCCTACCTGGGCCAAGAGATGGAATGTGAGTCCTTGAGGGAGAAGGAGCAGACTCGGCCTATTACAGTAGATATTTCTGGAGAGTTGAAGGCTTGGGTTACTAGAACGTTCCCCGGCACCCTTGCCAAAGATCTCCATAATCAGGCCACTGCTCGGGTTCTGCGTCAGAAAGGCCGTGTAGCGTTTCCACCAGCTGCCCTGAAACTTGATAGTTGCACGTCGCAATGAGACATTTTTAAGATGTCTGGTTCCTGTAAGAATGTGAATTTTTGGTGGACAAATATAACAGGAACGGAGTCAGTTTTTATCCGTAGGTTTTAGTGTCAGAGTCCATTGTCTCTCTTCAGTATTATCAGCCAAAGCGCTTGTTTTTTTTGTCGTTTCAGTTGTGGAACATGCTTTCTAATAGTCAGATATCACGCTGGAAATGTTTATCTTGCGATTTCTATGTTTAGAGATTTGCAACACAATGAGATGCCTGCGCAGTTGATCATTTCCTATCTTTCTGTCTGTGATGTCTGTGGCAGCTAACCTCCAGGAGAAGCTGACAGACTTCCTCCCCAAGTTACTGGACTGCTCGACGGAGATCAAAAGCTTCCACGACCCTCCCAAGCTGCCCGCCTACTCCACCTTGGAGCTGTGTGAGCGATTCAGCCGCATCATGGCCGCCCTTGGCAGGGTGCCCACCCTGGGAAGATGAGCTCGGAGGGTCAGCGAGGCGCCTCTCCGTTATCACAGGCCCGGCCGCGGGCAGACATCTATGGACCTCTCTTAACCCATGCCTTCCTTATCAATCCAGGGGTCACTCGCTTCTAGCTGTTATTCCTCTGTTACTCTTTTGCTGCTATAGGTTTTATCATTATAAATATTATTTCACTTTTATTTTAAGCAAAACGCAACGGAGGTGAGGGCGGACTATTGGGAGGGGAAAAAGGAAAAGTGGGAGTTGATGAATAAACGGTGGCAACCCTGCAGTTGTTGAAAGCCAAGCACATTCTGCTTCATCTTTACAAAAGAAAAAAAAAAACAAGTTTGAAGGTTTTTCATAGTTTATTACTGTTGTTGTTGCTGTTTGATTCAAGCTTCCCCGACCACGCTCATAGCCCCTTTCTAAAGCACCCTTCTCTGCGTGAAGAGGATCACCCTGCTGCTCTGCCTCCAGTTTGGTACAGTATTACCACGTTTTGTTTTATTTTTCTAAGGAAGTAAAGGAAGAGAGCCTTCAGATTTATCAGCGGCTCAGAGTATCTCAAATGGTTCTCATGTCATTGTGGACTGCACCAGAATGAGATGTTTTAAGTGCTGTGGTAGACAGCCATGGACTTCCAGTGGCTTGTTAATAAATTGAGAGAATAAAATTTTATTTATGGCCCTTTTAGGCCAAATAAACAAATGTTTTGCCTGATGTCGAGTTTTCCTTTGCTTGCACAAAGATTATTTGACTATTAGTAGCATTGCACTTTACTGTGACTTACTGTGGTTGCAGTATAAGTAGAAGTTCAGTGTTCAGAGACACTGACGTTTCGAGATCGGTCTGAAAGCTGCGTGTTATCCTGCTGTGCTGCTTCAGCTCCTATTATGCAGCTTATTAGAACCAGGCCTTCGCGAATGTTGGGATACAAACTCCAAAGCATATTCCATGTGGCCAAACAACACTGAAAAATGTGAAACAGGCTCAAGTTTAGCTGGGGCTTTTTAATGGTGCGATTCTGGTCCAATTTCCTGGAGTAATACTAATTTCCGAGAACACGCATCGCTACAAACAACCCGTGTTCTGATGGCAGGAGGCCTTTTCACAAGTCATCTTGAACGCTGCTACCAGCCTCATTTAAAGGACTTATCCAGTGGCATGTTTTAAATTTTACTCTTAAGAGGCAAAAAAAGTAAAAAAAAAGTTGTCGACTTTGGTCTTTTGTTTTAGTTTGATTTATTGTTATTTTTTTATGTTTTTTGCACCATATTTTATTCTATCACCCACATCGGTGTATTAAATGTCTGTGCAGTGATGTAAGTCATTGGTTTAATAAATCAAAGAGATTTTGGAATAATTTCGAAGATGGTACACCTTATAGGTCACAACTAAAACACCTAATGAGTGACACAGTCCGTCTAGCATATGGAGTGAACCCATGCTTAAACAAGATGTTGTTTTTTTTCCGTCTAGGACCTTAGGTTTGCATCGTTGCGTGTAATGTTTGGGCGAAAGTTCAGTAATGACGATCTGTTTGAAATCTCGTCATTCTCAGTTTCAACATCGCTACTGCTGTCCACCGATCCATCTCCAAGTCAGTCTGCCCCAAGTGTTCTTGATACTCCTTCCAGCTCTGTCACTTCATACCGTCTGTTGTGCAGCCCCCCTTCCTCCTCCTCCTCCTCCTCATCCTCGTCTCCACCTCATCCCGTTTGTCCAGGGCATCTCAGCCCAAGTCTCGATCAGCCCATCAGCTCCACCGCCTCCAGCGTCCAGACTCATCTGGGACTCTGTCTGCCAAAACATCTATCCTCACAAACTCCAATCAATAAATTTAGCTCTTTACTTTCAAATGATCGTCCCTCATTGAGGTGATTGAAGTATTGAGTCGTGGTAGAATTAGAAAATAATAACCCAGTCAAATAACTTAAGACGAGCCGCCTGTCCAACACTGCGCTGGTTTGCATTAATGCTGTCCGTCGTTGACCTGCGATGAACCTCTATTGGCAACTTACAACTGCTTGTCCATTCCTTCACGCCTGTCTGTGCCAGTGCTGGGCCGTCAGTTGACAGCCTGTCTGCTGCAATTGCGTCTGCCTCCTTTGGCCTCTTTTCTTTCTTTTCTTTTTCCTTCAGTGAGCCACATGTTTAGCCACAGGCCTGTCATGTCATCAGCTGGAGGGCCTTCGCGGGGTGAACCAGTATTGCTGTAGTGTGGCGGAAAATGACCGCCACCCTTAGCGTGCTGCATGCAGTAAGAGCTCGAGCTGTTTTAAAAGCACGTTTATTTAAACACACAAATGCCCCGCAGCCTCGGTATAATCATCATCATGATGTAATGTTCATTTAAGTTTCATTATATTTGAATAGCGTGAATAGCAGTACAGATTATCTCAAGATGCTTTACAGAAACCCAGAGCCTGAAGGTTCCAGATCGAGCACTAAGGCGGGAACGGCAAGAAAAAACCAACAAAAACCCAGATCATATGAGCAGGAGGAACAAGATGATCCATACATCTGGTTAGAGCTTCATGCAGCATCTAAACATGATACAAACAAGAGATCAAGGTATAGATGGAGCATGATACATGAGAGACTCATAATGAAGATTCATTGTAGAAATGTTTAGTGCACAGAGTGCTCATAAAGCTACTGTGATGGGAATAAATAAATCTCTTTGGACATAAAACTCAGTGACAATAGTACTATCACGGGTGAGTTAACTGCTACAGTATAATGTATGAGAGGTGTCATAAGGAGGTTAGAGAACTATGCATTCAGGGATGAATGGATAACTACAAGCACTGAACGCTGGGCAGGTGGATGGGACAGGGATCTCATGAGAAGCATGTATGTAGGTCTGCAGTTTAGAAACGGCTCCAGGCTTGATACATACATTGATCAGCCACAACATTAAAACCACCGACAGGAGACGTGAATAACATTGACCATCTTGTGACAATTCAGTGTTCTGCTGGGAAACCTTCAGACCTGGCATTCACCTAGACCAGACCAGGCACCTCCATCCCATAGCAATGACACTCCTTGATGGCAGCAGCCATCCCCAGCAGGATGCAGTCTGACACAGGACCACACACAAAAACGGTTCAGGAACAACTCAAAAAACATGAAGAACAGCGCAAGGTGCTGACCTGGTCATAATGGTGGTCCGTATCTGTCTCCAGAGCAATAATCCATTACTGCGACTATTCTACCCTTAACATAAGAACAAACCAGTAACATGGGTTAGAGATATCCTGTATGTTGTCCTTGTTTCACCCCTGTTTTAAATATGCCAGGGCATGAGTTCTCATGTTAATTGCCGTGTGTGGTTTGCGTGTAACCACCTTTGAGTTAGCCTTTTGATGGAGCCGTCTAAGCAGGCCTTGTTGGGCTGCAAATATTTATAGGGCATTAATTATCTTTTATGGCAGTGGCATCCCCTCATTTTGCTCATTATTTCTATTGACTTGAAGTGGGGCATGAAGCCAAGCTCTGGGATGATTATAGAGTGGAAACAGTGGCAGTTTATACAGTCCGCGATACTGACGGACAGGCTTAATTAGTGGTTTGAGCTCGTTCTCCGACTGCATCCAAATGTAAACCCCCACAGACCCAATTCATGACCTGCAATTGTTATGGGGGAGAAACAGCTGAGGCAATAAACACGACTCAAGCCAAGTCCATCTCATTATATAGTCAATGAGCCGCGTGCTTGTTTTAAATGTTTTGTCACAGGAAGTGTGCAGAAAGGTCAACATGAAGACTTAAGCATGGTCCTGAGTTACTTAAATGATGGACACTATATACACCAATCAGCCGCTACATTAAAACCACTGCCAGGAGAAGTAAATAACATTGACCATCTTGTGACAATGCAATAGAGTCTGAGATCCTTCCTTTATTTTAAATGTCTCTTTGTAGCAGCACGTACACTCATGAATGTGTCATGATTTAATTAATAATAATTAATAAATATAATAGCTACTAAACAAAAATGTACAGTATGCTTTCACCTGAAACCGTGACATCGTATTCAAAGATTGTTGTTGTAAAATCAGATCTTTCTGAGTGAGTTGTTGTTGCTCCGATCCTCTCGATCATTACCCCAAGAATCCTCAGAGACGAAGCTGCGCGGTCCATCAATGCCATAGCTCTGCATCCTTCAGCTATGGCAACCATAGGGCTGTGGTGGGACTGGTGGTTGTTATATCGAGGTGGAGGCTCGGTGGCTTTTAAGCAGGCGGGTTTAGTCTGTGTGAGCGCATCAAACTCAGGATTTGTATTCCAACAGCTTCTGTTCTAGATTTTATTAAGCATACAAACAAATACAGAAATGTATCCTCCGTGAAAACGTGCCAGTGCAGCAGTGCAGGTACTCACGCCATAATAACTTAGTTTTATCCACGTCCAAAAAAATGAATTCATATTAAAAACTGTTATCTCTGGTGTCTATAAACATCTACTCCATTCTATTCACTCTTACTGCAGACATATGTGGACAAATCGGGACCCCTGAAGCTTGACTGAAGTTAGTGCTCCTCTGCTAATTAGTAACATTTTACCATCTACGATGCAGGTCATCAAACGTAGTCTGTTAAAGGCCACTATACTGATAAAAACCGATGAAAACAAACATGCAACAGATGCAAACAGTGGTGTTTTAGACCTTGAGGTCTCTACAGCCATGCCCTTCTTCCACACCTTCACAGCTGTGACCAATTAGTGCAATTAAGCCCATGCACCTGATAACACCAGCACTGGTGATGGACGGTTCAGCTCTTTTAAAAGATCTGTATCTTTTGGCTCAGCTACATTAGAAGAGCCGGCTCTTACGGCTCCCAGATGTCTGTTCATTTAGTATGACACAAAGAAATTCTATTTTAGCCTAATTTAGCAATTATGAATGGTTTGTCTGTTGGTAAGCAGTTTTAACTGTTTTCAAGTTGGGCGGCACAGTGGCGAGGTGGTTAGCACTGATGCCTCACAGCAAGAAAGTCACCAGTTCGAATTCATCTTTCTGTGTGGAGTCTGCATGTTCTCCCTGTGTCTGCGTGGGTTCTCTCCGGGTACTCCGGCTTCCTCCCACCGTCCAAAGACATGCTCATTAGGCTCATTGGTGATTCTAAATTTCCCGTAGGTGTGCATGTGAGTGTGAGTCCCTGTGATGGACTGGCGACCTGTCCAGGATGTACCTCTGCCTCTTGCCCGATGACAGCTGGGATAGGCTCCAGCAGACCCCCGTGACCCCTAACAGGACTAAACGGGTTTAGAAAATGACTGACTGACTATATTTTCAGGCCATCACAGCTGGCCTAAATGCTTGAAACATTTGAATCAAACCTTTAAAAGAACAACTGAATCATGCCAAACAAATGAAGTAAAGGCCAAAGTCTTAACATTATGAAACTTCAGATAAAAGGTCTTTAGTTCAGGTTGCCATTAAGAAATATTAGCAGGTGTGCCCCAGCTTGGACATCCAGTTTTCGCCAATTTCTTCACTTTTTCCCACAAAGGGACACAACAACTAGATTGCTTCTTCAGATATGATATCCAAAGCTAAAATATTAGCTTATTAGACTGAGAGCCTGAGAACCGAATGATTAACTAACTGCCAGTTATTGATGAACACTGACTCATTAATGCGCAACATCCAACCCCAGAGATCTGATGTCATGCAGGCAACTGGTGAGACAGGCTGGCATCTGAGCAGCAACACAGGTGAGCCTGGTAGAACAGAAGAAACTGTGAACAAAGGATGATGTGGTAACCAAATTCACCCCAACACAACCTATGAGGAATATTAGACGTGATGAACATATTCTTTGAGTTGTAGAATGCAATACGATCTGTGTCGTATCGGATCCATGCCTTCCAAACCGAACATCTTTTATCGTGGTCAGGGTGGACGTTTGGCAATATGTTGCTGCAAGTGGCCAATGTTTGATCCAGATGGACAGAAGAGCCCTTGAGGATCCTGGAACATGTTCAAAATTGGGTGAGTGTTATGAAGTGATATTTATACGGTCAATGATTTATATTTCGGCAATGGATTTTCCATTGCACTGAGCTCCAGCTGTCTACACAATCCACCATTAGCCTTCTCCAGCCAACCAGGTATCCCATGGATATTATGTCTGCATGAATATTGTTTCACCCGTTGCAGAAGTATCAGGTGCCTCGTTTACGAAAATGCTTCATAAAGGAATAAAGATGTAGTGCCCTTATAATTTATAATCTTACCTTGGTTTATCCCAATCATCACTTTAGAGAGCCTTGCATATTCCCCCAACACCCTCATAATTAACCAAATTCAAAGCAAATCCCTCATGAATATTGATATGCTCTTTGTGTCTGAAGAAAATATAGGAAGTGTCAAATATGAACCTAACTTGGAGTGGCTAATATATGCAATAGTGCAACGAACATGACTGTTTCCCAGATTAGGTGGTCAGACGTGGAGGTGTGTTTTGCTTCAGTCTAACACAGACTGTACCGACTGGCGAAGGACACCTTACAGTAGCTCACCATTTGGTATTTGTTAGTAGCAGACGTGCGGACATGTATAGTCCTGCTGAAAATGAGCACAATCCATGCAAATCGTTGGCTTTCACAACACATTTGAACAAGCAAACACTTGATCTCCTTTGAAACCATGCCTGCAGATTAAGGAGGTGCACTCAAAAAGCCGACATGTAAAATTAACATGATGACATATTTTTCATAATTTAAATAAATAAAGTCTGATAGAACCAAAAACCTGACACACAAATTCATTGAAAGTCCACAGAGCTGGTATCAGAATTAGTATCAGTACCAGGATTAGAACCTTATTAAAGAGAGTCAGGTGTGTTAGTTAAACATCTGGCATGTAGAGATTTCTAAAGTCTTCAGGAAAAAATGGCTTTGGTTGCCAGTGAGTGAGTCAGAGAGTTTGACAAGGGGTTTAAAAAATCTGAACGATTTGTAATAAATCATTCCACTTCATTGAAAATCATCTGCAAGCGGCGTAGCCAGTTGCTCTAACTGGCCCAAAGAACTTGATCCAAGAGTTGACCGCGGCAAAAAGAAGTCTCCAAGAATCCCAAATGTTCTTCACAGCATCTGCAGAAAGTTCTTACAATTGCCAGTGTAAGAGTGCTGCATCTACAATCAGACTAGATATTACACAAATTTGACCTGCGTGGGAGGAGTGTCAGGGAAAAAGCATCCGCCGTCCAGAAGGATCGTTTGAGCAAAACTGCAGTTTCCCATGAACAACGGAGGCAAAGACCAGACCTTTTGGAGTGATGCGCTCTGGACTCTGCTCTGGACAGACAAATCCCAGACAGAGGTGTTTGGCCACAGTAACAGCTGGTGCAGTCTCCGATTCAGCTATGAGCTCTGCATCATATCAAAGAGTGACAAGGTGAGACAAGGTGAGGACATCTGTCGGAACTTTCTACAGTGAATCTAAGAACTATGACAAATCTGTCAAGGAATGGCTCAAAATAAAATAAAATAAAAAACACAGAGATTTTACATCACAAAGTATCCAAAGTTTCAGCAAGTCAGTGTCAGTGACCTGCGGACTTTGTGCCATTATGCCAAATGCCTGCTTAAGGTGACAATAATAAATAGATGAAAATGATTTACTTAAGCCAGCCAACACAAAGCCAATTATTTGTTAGTGAGGAGTTAGTAACTTTAGTTTGGGGTGCACAGAAAGAAACTATTGGTAGTTGAACATCAGTTTACCAAGTTGTGCCCATCTGTTCATAGTGAATCAGGGACAACCCATGAAGAAAGTGACTATATTTACATTTTAAATACATTTAGGCACTTATCATTACCTAATGATTCACAGATACAACATCTCACAGTCTGTTCTACAGCTACTCATTACAGGATTTATTAATCTGGTCATATTTATTGGTTTCCCCACTCATTCCTCAGACTACTTGCATTTGCAGATACTATGATTTAGTGTGTGTAATAACCATTGTGCAAGCACAAACACAATGCATCGCAGCTGGCCTGAATGCTTGAAACCATGTGGCGACATCTTTTTTCTTTTCTTAAATGAAGTTAAACATGTGAGTGGGGCATTAAGAAATGTGGTCTCAATTTGGACCTTTGCCCATTTGAGTTTCTGTCTTAGTTTGCCCTTGCCAACATCCTTGTGTGTTACAATAATTTATCTGCTCAAGTTATTGTCAGTGAGTGTGTGGTATGCAAAGTTGCAATAAAATTGCTTCGCTTCCCACACTAATGATCCAAGAAGGTAGCATCCTCCCCGACACACACCGACACACCACCCATCCTTCTGCAGTGACAGTCAGTGAAGCACTGGAAGCTGATGGATGGCAGAGGAAACTGCGCATGGTTTTAACTTTAAAACTAATAAGCGTTTCACAATCGTTTCCTCCCTTCCTAACCGAGTTAAATATCCCACCTTCCAGCTGAGTCAGCGTTTTGTGTTTGTGAAAGAATTTTGTGCTTTAGAAATGTGCCAGAAATAAATAAATATATAGATGCGCGGTGGGGAGATCTGCCTTCTGCAGCTGCAGAGGCTGATTCAAGCACAAGCCTTCCAGAGCACAGGCCGTTCCAAGTTCTCACTGCCGTCAATTTGCATCTGTCGCATGAATAGAAAGCAGTGGAGGGCATTCTCCTCATAGCCATTCTGAACACATATTTAACATCTTTGTCCATGCGAGTCTTTAATCCCCCTTGAACTGAATATCAATTAACAAGCACCTCTTTATAGTCAGGTTTGAGAATAGCTGATGGTGAAAAAGGGGATTTTTCAAATTGCTGCCTGTTCATTTAGCCTTTAATGGTGCTTTCTGAGGGCCCTGCCCCTGTTGGTCCGTATTTTATGGCCAGATAAAAGTTGTGCAGGGAGAAAAATGCCGCCTGGGCTCCGTGCCAGGGACTGGTGTTTCACAGCAGCTCCTGCCTCACACCGAGATGTGATGAGAAACTTGGTGGGAGAGGGGGACTGAGGTGAGGAGGGAAAGCCTCGATAGGTACCACTTCCATGGAGACGCAGCTGGGCCAAACAAGACTTCCATCAGTGGACAAACAAAAGGAGAGGTGGCGCTCTGACCACCTCATTACAGAGAGCCCAGCAGCCACCACCAAACTGCTGAGATTTGCTTCTTTGGGCCGTCAGTGAGGGCGACGCTAATCAACATCTCGTGGTAATGAGTGATGTTGAGCATAAATCTCTTCTCATGGGACTGGCTGTGTTGTTGCTGTTGGCTTTGTTGCCTAGGAAATAAGCATCTCGCCATAGGCAGCGGGTTGCAGTCTGTTTGCACTTTTCCTCGAATCTTGTTTTCTTTTTTTCAGGAACTCCAACCTCAGAAGTGAGCACGCTTTCCAGCCTTTGCGTTTGTTTTGTTTGAACCCATTTTCTTTCACAAGTATTGCAGCTCAAGCTTGTCAGCTCTATTTTCAGCCCTCTGTTCTTTTGACAAGTTTGAAGGGAAGGAAAAGAAGGCAGCGAGGTCACCTCATGTTCGACCATCCATTGCCCCATTCTGTGTCCTCGACCTGTTCTCTTTTCATAGAATGAGAAAGAAAAAGAATAAAGTGCCACCAGTTTTCCTCTCAAACACACGCACTGCGTCCATGATTTGCAGTCAATCAGCGAATGTGGACAGGACACAGCATGTATGAAATGAGGTGTATGATATACACCGATGCCTGCAGTGAGACAAGAAGGCTGAGTAGAGAGAAAATGTTTATGAGTGCACAATGTAATGTAGTTGTCATTTGTTTATGTTTTTCTAAAATGTCATTTTATCTGTGATTTTTGAGGTAATTAATTTTAACTCTAATTAGTATCAGCTTTGGAATGTATGCAGCTATGCTTTAATGACTGCCTCTGGTTAATCTTTTCTGCTTAGTTTTTAACTAGTCTTGATGAGGTAATACTTAAATACTATTGAACACTTTTCTTTCAGAAGCAGCCAGTGAGAAAGTCACGAATGCAGAGAGAAGGAAATGAAGCAGCAGCAGTAAGCAGTGCACTCCCACAAACAGCACTCCAGACATTCAGCGTTCAGTTTCCCATTTAGGCAAAGTCACAATCAGCAAAAAGAGCATTTTGGCTCCCGCTCAATGAAAATGGGGACTGATGCTTTTAATATATGATGAAGCATTCACTGGAACCCAGAACCATAAATCATTACCTTAAGCCCTTTCAGACCACGGTTTTCTTCGTTAATTCGTCCTCCCTCCCCCACCTCATGGCCCAGATCACTGAGGAACTCACTAAGAGCATTGTTCCTCCTGCCAGCTCACTTGGCATATCTACTTTTATTTAGAACCCTCTGGCTGTTTGGCAGGAGGAGGGAATAAGCAGTGTTAAAGGTATTTATGAGACTGTCCTTAAAAAACCTTTCTTTATATCAACAGTTTGACTAATGCATGTGACAGGAAACTTGATGCTGGCAGCAGCTATGAAGAAGTTGTCTGCATGACTGATGCCGGTCGTGAGAGCTGCCAAGCCAACATGTATTAATTATTGTAGTTTTTAAACAGACTGATTTCCATGAAAGACACAATGTTTGGGAACTACCTAAATGGCCAGGCTGTTAATAGTTACAGCTCCAAGATGGTTGTAATTAGGGCAAAATTCATATTCTTATGTTTATTAAGATTTATCAGCAGAAATCAGATTGAACCATTCTGAAATGTGAGGACATTCCTGCAGTGTCACTCTTTGAACTCTGTAGATAGTATTTGCTGCATCACACAGACCTTACACAATCTGTTTTTCCCTTTTTCAAATAAATGTAAGTAGTATTTTTGAAATTATGCAACAGAAATGACTATGTTTAATCAAGGTTCAAAAAGGTTTTCTGAATGCAATTCCGCTGTTGGTAGTTCCCAATGCCAAACCTAATAAAAACTTTAAAAACATAATGGCCGCTACTTAAGCATCAATTTTGGAATTCAACCCAATTTAGAAATTACACATGTTTTATTAGTTCTATCTACATCAAAAACTTTGCATAAACCTGGAATTGGGACCCATGGTATGTCAGCTCCCATGTGCCAAGAGCACAAATTTAAGGGATGCATACCAAATCCCTTGCAAACCAAAAGCAGAGAACGTCCACGGTAGTCTCTCAGACCTGTGATCACTGTGGAAAATTGCTGCCGCTGTTAAAAACAAATCCTAAACATTCCCACAATGAGCTCCCTGCCTACTAAGATAATGCCTCGCAGGCAATAGCCAGGCAAAGCCGCAAAAATAAACAGAATAAAGAAGAATACTATTATCAGTGATACATGGGAATGAAAGTCTGTTCTATTCTCAATCATTTTGAGGTCAGGATATTTAAATGTGATGGCAATGAATTGTTTATGTTTATTTCAAAATGGCAGAATAATAGTTACCAGGTTTATCTGACAATTTATACAGATATTTCGACAGATTTTCTTAAGTGGTTCCCATCATAGACATATATATGTATATATGGTTCCCATACACTGTACAAAATGGTTCCCGCCACCAAACCTTTCCCATAATCCACTGCGTTCCCGTGGTACCTTGCAGCATCTTCCCCGCTTCTCTCTTGAACCATCATTGACCCTTCAGGGTGATGCTACCTGTTACAACACGAATGAAAGTTTGCTACTGTTTTCAGCTGTCCTATTTTTATCGTTTAATTACGTAGTTTCACACAGCCTCATAGTGCCTCCGTTTGTAACTCTGCTGTGCTTTATTTACAGTACATTTAAGTGAAATTTATACCAATTAATAAATTAATTTGCTTAATTATATTAGCTAGTAAGCTAGCTAGCTTCATTCGTTATTAGCTGACTCCTTATTCGGAATATTTACCGAGTCTAATATCCCCTACGTGTTTCGTTACGTTATTAAATGATATATTGCAATTTATCGAAAAACGTCGTTACCGATATCGTCGAGTCATCATAACGTTTCGTGCTAAAAACAAAAAAACTCGAGTTGCCAGCGAAGTTGCTGCCTCAGCCAGTGGGATCCTTCCTCTCCCTCGTTTGGATCTGACATGCCACTAAGACAACAGTGGAAACCACAGGGTGAGTTTAAACAGCCGTTAGCAAATTAACCTCATTTTTCTGCAGGTTTTCTTTTTTCTAAACTCAACCGCCCTTCACATTTCTGCCATCCATTGCTTAGTTTTCAGGCTGTTAGTGGATTTTCTACTCATTGAAAGTTTTATTTTTGTAATCTAATTAAACAGAAGAAACGCGAAACATTGCCATTGAGATATTCAGTTTTATTACAGCCTTCATTTCTCTTGAGGCTGCTTGCAGCCACATCTCGTTAATTTTACTCGGTGACAGAATGGAGACGTGGATGGACTACTTGTTGTGCGCTACAGCTGGAAGTAATCGTCTCATCTGACTGCTTACCTCCCTCTTTATCGAGTGTTTTTACTTTAGGATTATTCACACGCTGGCTGCCTGGTTTAATTGCATTAAGTGGGTGTGAATTGTTTGTAAGATAATTTCCCCTGTGTTCTTCTGGCCAAGGCTCTGAAAATGATGCCAACAGAGGTTTATGGTGTGGTGGTGTTTTGTTTCAGGTGTTTTCAGTGATTTTTGTGTCATATAAATCTTTTCCTGGAATAGTATTTCTCTTATTTGAACACTCTTTTTGACCAATGAGAGTCAAGTCCCTGATCATACCCTGCTTACTGGGCGTGGTGTCTAGATATTAAGTTATAGGGGTTATACTTTTATTTGACCACTGAATCCAGTTGTTACTCAGATAAAATATGTGCAGAGGTGCTGCACACAGTGGCATTACTTTCATAGCGGCATACATCGATCGGGCATAACATTATGACCGCTGACAGGGAATGGAAATAACATTGGCCATCTTGTGGCAATGCAAATTTCTTCTGGAAAACTTTTGGACCATTCATGTGGATGTTATTTAGACATGTACCAACCACCTAGACCAGACCAGACCAGACCAGGCACCTCCACCCCATAGCAGTGACACTCCTTGATGGCAGCAGCCATCCCCAGGAAGATGCCGCCTGACACAGGCACACACACAAAAACATTTTAGGAACAACTGATTCAACTTCTCTTGATTTTTTTCTCCTGTACATTCAGAAAGCATCGCAGAAGAAGTTGTGTTTGTGTATCTCTGCTGTAACGTGAGAGTCAATTCATTACATGAACCAGTTGGTTGTGATTTTTTTTGTGGCAGTGGATGTATTTGCATAGCTAAAACTGAAGTGATATGATGCATAACGCATTTGAATCACTTCAGAATATCAGGATGTTGCTAATACTGAAGTATCAGAGTGTGTACGGTATGTGTTTGTGAGAAGATGAGGGTGGAGAAGCTGAGGGAAACGGAGAGGCAGAATGTGGACTCCCTGCTGCTCAGCCTCTGGCTCAGAGTCTACACGTTCCCTCGACTGTTTATAAATCCAACCGTGACGTGTGTGCAGCATTAAAGCACACAAATTTCCCATAGAGAGAAGGGCTATCAAAGGTTTGAAGATCTCTCTGTGAAATCTAACACTGATGGCGTCACACATCAAGGATCAAATAAACAGATACCGTGAGACCTTTCCTGTCCGTTTTAGCCCAGGAAATACTCTGTGTTCCACATAAAAGATAATGATGAAAAATATAAATCAGCCCTGCTTCCGCATGAAATAATGTCCTTCCATTGTACTGTATGTGAGGATGATTAGTTAAGAAACAAATAAACATGCCCCATACTTTAAAAATTAGCTTCTCTCATGTTAGATATTTAATTACTGCTTATAACTTTGACAGTTATGTGAAAAGGACTGGTAGCTGTTTATTGTTGTTTCATTAGAGTGGATCTGGAAGAGAAAAGTCACAGATTTTCAGTGCTTTGAACTTAAACTGTGTCACTGAGTATGCATGTTTGTATGTTACCTGTGGAGGGCAGCAGCAGGCTGGAGATGTGTCTAGGCTGCCTGCAGTGTTAAAAGAAGAATAAGAACAGGAAGGAGAACAACAATGTACAGCTGAAAAGCCCGCTGCAGATCTACTGGAGGCTCAGGCCTTTTAAAGTCATATGCACTAGTTTCAAGTGGCATAACAGAAGCAGCTTCAGTGAGAGGTTTATGTGATATGGCTAATCTGCAATTAATCTGCATACAAGCACAAGCATTGGAAGAAATGACACTGAGCTGCACTCAGTAAGAAACTGCATGGACGACATGAAATGAGGAAGTTTAAAGAGACAGAAATAATTTACAGTATTTTTAGACAGAGGAACTGAATTATGATAACACTAAAGCATTTTGCATAAAATAGAGAACAGCTGATACTTTTGTACAAGTCATGTGTACAGCTTCACTTATGTGATCATTGAAAATTTAAATTATGACTGATGCCATATACCAATCAGGCATAACATCATGACCACTGAGACAATGCATGGTTCTGCTGGGAAACCTTTGGACCTGACATTCATGTAGATTACTTAGACACGTACCACCTACCTAGACTATAATGTTATGCCTGATCAGCATATAGTTTAGATATTGTAAAATAGTCTTTATTGTGCAGAGGTTAATGAGAAATAATCGTCACAGTTATGTAGGTTAGGATTTTATTAATCATATGTTTTGGAAAACTGGTATTGAATTGGTGAAACTACAAGATCCAATTCAGCATTAACAAAAATAATGTCAAATGTGTTGATGCAGCATGTGCTAATGTCAGTAACTCTTTTCATTGCAGACATTCTGACTTGTCAGAACAGGAAAAGTACAGGAGTAGTGTTCAGTAATGATATTTATCACACCTACATTTTGCTGCTCTGACACTATAAAATTGTCGGCAGCATGAGGCAAACTTGGAGCTGGACTGCCGCTACCATAA
Organism: Planiliza haematocheilus; assembly: GCA_005024645.1. Taxonomy (NCBI): domain Eukaryota; kingdom Metazoa; phylum Chordata; class Actinopteri; order Mugiliformes; family Mugilidae; genus Planiliza; species Planiliza haematocheilus. The sequence continues at coordinate 7,901,596 of SRSE01000276.1, forward strand.
AATAGACATGCAAGGCTTCAGTCTGCTGTATTTCTAAAGGTGTTAACAGTAAAAATAGAAATAGCCCTTAACTGTTTTCTAACTGGGTGTGCACATATTTTCAACAAGCCGGACTTTGAAGTCTTTATATACTGAAACATAATGAATAAAATACTTGATGAGAACAGTTTGATCTAGATCTAGTAGCTTTCTTTTCTGTTAGATTTATAATAGGAACATTTGCAACAAATAAACATGTTTCCACAGACCTTTACTTTTGTAGTTAACAACATGTATTCCAAACCTTTATAACGGAGAATGTACAAATAGCTTTAATGAAGGTATGAGAATCCGACCATTCATTCAGTGTCCATGGTTCATGGCTGTCACTTTGGCTCATAGGTGAATAGAAGTTACTGTCAGCAGGACAATACTGGAAAATCACATGCTTTTTGTGAATGAACTAACCCAGAGGAGGTGATAAAAGTCAGGACAGAATAAGACCCAAGATGAAACCCCAAGGCATTTGCCTTTTACTACAAACATGGTTTTCTAATTGAAAATTTAATAGCTAAAGTGAGAGTCACCAAACTGAACAAAATATTCCAGTTAATCTTCATTTGTTTCGTAGGAAGCTTAAATGAGATGAGGGTATTTCTGTAAAAAATAATTCGGGTTGAGTGAGGAAAGATGATTTACTTAAAAGTCGGATTTTTGCCAAAGTAACCAGTTTGACTAATGGACGAAGATGGTAACTGCTGTAGACTGGAGTAGGGCTGTCATGATAATGACGTTTTATTTGAAACTTATCTGGCATATAACAAATTTAATAAAAAAATCTTTACATGTTAAATGATTTACATACATTAAGCTGTATACCATCACAATATCAGATATAAAGTGCCTTGAGATAAAGAGTTAATGACATCCAGTCTTCTCTCAGGTGCTATTATATCATGGCAAGAGAAGGGGACACAGCAAGATGGCGTAACAAAAGAGCCAACCAGACATCAAACAATGATGTGAAAGTGAAATATGATATTTTGTTTGTTTAATCCAGCTGGTAGTCAGAAAATGATTGCCATTGGCCCAAATAATTGTGTTTATATAATAGCTATGACTGGAGTAGGTTAGCACGGCCATTGTGTCTTAAGTGTCCATAACCATAAACTTATAAATGTCACATTTCTTTGTAAAATCATATAATATATGTTGCCATACTCTGGATTATAGCAGAGATATCTTTCAATTCTTTATTCCCCCTACATATTTAATGTAACCATTGTTGTCTTTGGACATTCAGTTATATGTATACTACAATAGCAGCGTTGTACTATAAGACACATTATATTTTAAGAGATACACATTTGACCAATGATTTGATTTTTTGCTTTCATAAAACATGTTACTCACTGTGTTATGCAAGCTCCATCTAAAATGCAAATATATGGAACCTGGGTGTTATGTAAGCATTTGAATGTCCAATTGGGCAAACTATTGCCTTTTAAGTAGGGTCTATAACCTCGTTATATTCTCTCTTCATGATATAAGCACAGCTGGGTCCTGGAAGTGGATGCATAATGTATATTATTTCTTTTACAGGCTTCTCCTGTCAGCACAGCTCTGGTGACTGGAGTCTGGTGTGGAAATATGAATTGGTAAGCGATCTAATGCACTGCTTTACCTTTTACTGTACTGAGGAGCTGAAGTGTACGTGAGAGGATGTTAATGGCTTGTTTGTGATGTTATTTGTCCATTACAAAAGCTTGGCTATTAAATTATTGCGTTGTTCTTGTTAAATACCTCTCGTATATCTGTGTAAGGATTTATTTTCAAACTAAAATAAAGAATAACTAAAAAATAACAAAAAATCATGATGTGCAAAATCAGGTGAGTTTACGCTTCAAATATTGTGATTAGGAAACTGTCCATACACCAGCATGCAATGCTCACAATGTGTTTGCTGACAGGTAGTGAGTGTCTATGTGGGAGAGAGACAGAAAGAGAGCAGGAGGGACCCGTATTAGCCGGGACACTTGAATGAATTTGAAGAATGGGTTTTTACATGCAGAACAGCCACAATACCGGGCCCTGACTGGCAGACAGTACCAGCTTCTGTGATTCAAATGATGCAAACCTGCCCGATTGGAGGGATTTAAACACTCATTTCGGCAAACGGTCCAAACAAAACCAAGTCCAGTTCTGTGTGTGCGTCGGTTTAACCGCCACCAATCCAGTATCTGAAAAGAAAGGATAAATGTTTGAATGTTCAGTAACCTCAGCTGTGTCTCAAGCTACATCTGAATTTCTAAACCTAACATGGCTCCAGTTCTAGGAAATACAAGTGTAAAGAAAATCTGCCTCAACAAAGCAGAGAATGTGGCACATAGTGTATACATACAGCAGCTTTGTCATTTTTACTCAGTCAAACATCTGAAAAATCATAAATGAATGACTGAATAAGTTCATTTGAAAAGGGAAGGGTACGAGCCAATTACTGTATTATTACCTCTCAGCCAGGACAGTTTGGTACAATTACTCTTTGGGAGTGAAGGCAGCTATTGTGTGCGTGTAGCACCAGTCAGTGTTACACTGATTGTGACTATGGTGTCAGTGTCCAACAGTATTGTCTCTGTCAATTGTCTGTCCGGGTGTGGTTATATGATCTGGTGAAGCAAAGCTGGCCCCACAAATCTAAGCATACATAGACACTAACTAAAACTGCCCGCTGCTTGCGCACAGACACACTCTCACACACACATACACACTGCATCTGACCCAGGGGTCAAGGTGCAGTGACTCTGAGGTTTGTCTAACTGGGCCTCTTGAAACTCTTGCTTTACATTCCAGCACCCGGAGGAGGGGGTTGTTCGAAGCCAGGCTTATTACCGGAGAGAGAGACCGAGAGAAAGAGTGATAGAGAGTGAGAGAAAAGAGAGGGAGGGAGAAGTGGGGGTTGAAAGAAGCTGGAAGGTATTATGAACTGTTTCCTTGCCTTCCTAGAAGCTCCCGCTTGTTCCCTCCCACTCTGCCGGCAGAGTTCTAGGACAAAGTAAAGGAAACGCAGAAAACTTGAACCTGCTATTCTCCAGCTGCTTCGGCCTTCTAACTCGCTCACTTGTTTTCCTTCCCTGCCATTCCTCGCGTATGTATCTCTAGCTCTGTTCTTCACTCCCTCAACCTCTCCTTGTTTGTGTCTGTCTCTCTCTCCCTCTCTCTCTCCCTCCCTCTCTCTCTCTCTCTTTCTCTGGGCTGTGTGTAAGAGGATCACTTTGTTTCCGTTGCCTTTTTCCGCGGTGCTGCCGACACACAGGAGAGGATTGGATTTGAGAAGATAGTGACGGGGGTGCACAGCTGCAACAGTCCCCTCCATCTCCAGAACTAAAGCACCCCCTTCTCTCTCTCTCTCTCTCTCTCTCTCTCTCTCTCTCTCTCTCTCTCTCTCTCTCTCTCTCTCCTCTCTCTCTCTCTCTCTCTCTCTCTCTCTCTCTCTCTCTCTCTCTCTCTCTCTCTCTCTCTCTCTCCTCCCTCTCTCTCACTCTCTTCCTCACTCTCTCTCTGTTTGACTCTCCCTCTGTCGCACTCTCTCTGCTTTCTGCCTCTCGGAAGGGTGGGGGGTGCCATATGGGAGCTCAGAAAAATGGAAGTGGATCGGAGATAGACAAGAGAGGAATCTTTCATTCTTGGGCTTGGATGTCGGGATCTATGTGGTAAGTGCTTTTCTCTTTCTTTCTTAGCACTCTTGTAGAAGTTCTGTGCCTGAGTCCCCATATGCCTGATCCTCTTTGCTTTTGATTCATATGCTGCCAACAGTTACCTATTTTGGGTTTTTATTGTTGGACTCACTTTTCTGTTTTTAGGCTTCAAAAATAAGGCTAATTCTTCTGCCACTTGCTTCCAGTGTGTTCAGCTTCATGTTTCATTGTTTCATTGTGCAATTAAATTGTGAGCGCTGGTGATGAGAGGGGATTTGGACTTTTGAATTAGTACAAAGTTTTGAGGGTCAAGGTAGAGCGATGTGGGGGGTGGTGGTGGAGTGAAGACGGACTGGGGGAAGGGAATTTGGCGGGGTCAAAGAGAATGGCACTTGGCTCAGGCGGCACAATGGCTCTGAAAACTTTTTTAGTTATGACATTGTCACTATGAAACGTGCAACTTTCTAGCCATAGAAGGCAATATGTGCTGATTTGAAGGTTTGTTGACGAAGCCATTTATTTGACTGATGAAATTGATCAGTTGCTCAGTGGTTTCATTTTTTTCATGAGCTCGGAATTTTTTAGTTGGGGTGGAGTGCAATTGGGACACAATCAACTTCACTGTCTCATTTTAAACTGTATTTTCCCATCTAGAAATAACATGATATACATACTTAAAGTAATACGTGAGAGTTGAGTTGATAGCCTAGTTTTGATACAGAAGTTTTTAGTTTCTGAGCTCGGCCTGGATTTCATCGGCCTGATCAAGCTCGTCAGGAATCCTGTTTTTTTTTGTTTTTTTTGTGTACAGTTATTGATAGAATGGTTGGTGCAGATTATTAGCAGTTGGCTTGTCTCCCTTCGATGTTGAAACAGCTCACGGTAGATGTTGCTGGGAGTGCAAACTAATACTTTAGTGCAGACTCACTGAATAACTCCATTGTGTTATAAATGTAAGGGAGAACTCTCGAGCAGGAGAGTTGCATATCGATGTCAGATATTTGTTTCTATGTTCGTAGCTATGGCTGCCTTTTACAATATTGTTAGGATGAGAAATCAGGTAAATTTAGATTCCATGTGAATTTTATACTCTTAAAAAAGTAACAATATGAAATTAATTTATAACTGTTGTTGTGGACTAGATTTTTATGCACAAATTTTAGCACATTTCAGTTGAACATAGCAGAGATAAAACTGATCATTTTGACTTCGATTTTAACAATCTTGGTCTGAAATAAAATAAAAAATAGAAAAAAAACAGAATTTACTTTAAGTAAAACACTTTTATTATTGTTATATGTAGTAATGTCCAAGTGGTCATGTTTTCTTTACAGGTTAATTGTATCAACTCTGACAAACTACGGATCGTTCATAGTTGCAAAAGTATACGTTTTAGCACCTAGAAAGAACTTTAGTGTTTGGGTGTAAGTCTGGGGAATGAGCTGAGTTAAGTGAGTGAACTCGTTTTAGGAAGCTATTGAACTGAGCTGTGATTTATGTGTCTCACCTTGATGGTTCATTGCTAGTTCGGGGGGTTTTGACCTCACTCCCTCGTCTCTTTGAAGAAATCAGAACCCGTCTCTCTGACTGACTCATTCTGTGCCTCCCTCGCTCCCTCCGTTCATTAGGCCTCTCAGTAACATGGGAATGAAGTGTCTCGACTGGCTGTAACGGACTTATTTCTCCTCGTTTTACAGCACGATTTTCAAGGGTTGAGTTGTGCCTGTATGGATTTATTTTTGGACTCCTCTCTGCGCAGCATAAACTAAGTATTTTGAGAGAGCTTTGCTGGAATTCTGTCACTAAAAGCTTTTTTTATAAATACACACAAACTGTGTCTACTGCAGAATCTAGTTCTCTATTTTAGGCATGTAGGTCACAATCTAATGAAGCAGCAAAACTGCACATCTTCTTAATGAGCACTTGGGAAGTTACTGTCAAGAAGTTGTATTTTTGGTGAAGGTTCAACAGCATATTATGACTACATTTAGAATCACAAATTGCCTGCTAAGCACTGAGAAATTATTTTGTGGATGATTTTCTTATTGGATCAAGAGTTTTTGACAGAGCTTCTTGTTTTTTTCTCTCATGATCATTAGCACTGGAACAAAACTAATGTACAAACTCAAAAATAAACTCAGGAATATTTTTTGTTGCATCCTCTTCTTAAAGCTGTAAATGTGTGTTAAAGTTATTTCAATTTTATTTTATTTCATGTGCATTGGTTAAGTATTTCAGTTGAAGTCATTACATTTCTACAAATTATGAAGCACAAACGGAAAACAAGTATATGTGAGCCCTCATAAAAACTTAATCTTGAATTTACATGAATACATGTTTTCAAAAAAAAAAAAAAAAGGCCTGTAATGTTTCGAAGGTCAGTTTAAATGAAACAATTACAACATTTCTCCAAAGCATGTTTTGGTTCTTGGTTGCACGTATGGTGTGTATATAGAGGATCTTAGGTGTTTGTTGCCCTTTATGCCAGGTGAAGACATGTCGTCAGATAACCTGCCTGACCTCCACGGCCAATTTTAGACTTTCCCTCATGCCTCCTCTGGTTATAAATTAGCCTGGTTGTTGTGTGCAAGCAGTGAAAAGGAAAAGCTCACTTAGTAGCAGTGATTTATTAGTTGTTAGCCTGCCGCTGCCATGTGAATGACAGAGGTGCCATTCAGGATGAAAACAAACTCTGAAAGCAGGCAGGATCTGGCTGCTTCAGGAAATATGAGGTGGTTTCCTTTTCTGTCACTCAACCCAGAGAGAAGTTGCATGATTTACATTTTAGTATTCCTGCCAGGGAATGTTTTAGTCGTCGACAGAGCATGTTCATATTACCATACTGTAATTAATGTAGTATTTACCAGAATTTTAATGTACTGCTTCTTACTCAACGTAGGTTGTTTGAAAGTTAAAATCCACAAATATGCTGGGAGAGCTGTAGGGAATCAGGACATGTTAATTTAAAAGTTAACTTGAGGCACTTTGGGGCTGATTGTTTTATACTTCACCTAAATGCACCCTGTCACATGCAGTGGTACTTGTAATTAGAAATCTGCCCTGGTTCCACAAGACTATGTTGTATTTTTCCACTGCTGCTCTCCTGCCTTTTTCTCAAAACTGCACTTTGCATGTGGTTTACTCTTTGACTTCTGTGGCACCTATGCAAAATCAAAACACAGAGAGATACTAGGTTATATGCTGTATATATGTTGAAAGTAATTTAAAAATCGATGGCTAAACCATCTCTGTAAATCGAGTTGCGCTTACTCCGATTACAACCTTAATGCAAGTATGATAATTCTGTTAAGATGTTTGTATGACAGTCCCAATAATCTGAGTGTTGCCTTACTCGGGTTTTGATCAAATTACTAGAGTGCATGTAAAAGCAATGCGTGGAAAGCCTGTTTGTTTCTCCTGCTCTGTCCACATCACTTTGTTGCAGATAAGCAGAAACAATATACTGCATAATAATAAGCAGAATTAACCTCTTGAAATATTGTGAGAAACAAACCACACACATTACCGGTCTGAATTCTATCTTGATGGATGTTTCTGCTGTGACTATGAGGTAGCTCCAATGATAGATCTCAGTTCCTCGCTGACTGTAAGCCAATGACAAATTCAAGTTGCCCTTTGGAGAATGGATGACGTGCTTTGCCTCTAGTTTTGCTAACTAACGTGGGCGCACAGCATTTTATTGTAAATCCATGCTTTTCCAAGAATTGTTATGATGAAAATAGAGGGACTGCTGCGTTGTGTTTCTCCTTGTTACTTCTCAAAGTTTAGACTGATACGACTAGCACAATCACAAATTCTATAGAAATTTGTCTTTGGTTTGCTAATCAAGCTTGGGTGATGGCTCCATTATAATTCTGACAACATCCTGCATAAACCTGAATATCTCCAACATAATCATTTATTTGATTGCACTCTTCATATTTGAGTGTAATCATATGCAGGACGTTCAGCCTCAATTTAGATTGCAGAATATGATAATGACCAGCCAACAATGTTGGTGGAGTTAGTGTTACCATAATGTGCCATTCCAGGCTTGGTTTATTCTGTCCAAAGCTTGAATTGTTTTCTGTAATTTAGATATTTGACAGCTCTATGTACAGTAAGTTGAGCTGATCCGAAATCACATCATCAGGCTTTTCTTTCTGACTTGTTAACTCACACTGTGATGGAAGTATCTACGTTTTCTCAGGTTAATTACAAACTGGGTTACAAACTGTGCATGAGGTAAGGCACTCCAGTTTAACATGTACTCAGACTCTAAGTTGAGTTGCACTTTTAGTTTTGTATGCTGTGCTTTAAGTGTTTGAGTTGCCATCCTGTCCCATTCTCAAGTAATTTCTTCAAATTTGGCAGAAATGTTCACTTGAACTTGAGAAAGTAGTCAGATTTTGGTGGTCAGAGGTCACCGTCACCTGTGCCACTGTGTCATAATTTGCCACATAAACATACGTGTGTCTAGTAAAATAAAATTCTGAAAGGATGACATTTGATATCCAACACGTCAAAGGTCACCTTCACTGTCATCATGTTCTGCAAAAACAAATTTACTAAATTCTTTCACACTATTCACTGCATATAGAGCATGAATCAGGACAGACAGATGCAAACAGCTACTTGAATGGTTGGCTGGTAGGCACACAACTGTAAAATGGTAATTATACTTTTCACGCTGAATAGTTAACACTTTTATGAGCCTGTGTGTCCTTAGGCCCACCAGCTTTAGGAAGAGCTGGATGGACACTGCTTTATGTACTGGGAGAATTTTAAGCAGATTGAATGAACATGAAGACCTTTGAAAGGTAGACTCAGTCACTTCAGTCCCACCATTGAAACTCAAATGTTAAGTGCTATTCTGAACATGGAGATTTCGACCCTTGTATTAACATCAGTCCTGGGCAGTCCAATTGCAAGTGGACAGCTTTAAGTGGAGATGTGAACACACCCAGGATGCATTGAAAACATATTTTAGTGATCCAATCTCACGTTTGAAGGTGGTCTGGGATGCATTTGACCTCATTCCTTTGGTAGTGTCAGTACACAATGCATCCTGGGTCACATTTAAAGAACACCATCCCAACAGGGTAGCTCTTGAGGAGGTGGTGTTTTGCCTCATTCATCCAGAAAAAAACACCTAATAATTAATAAATCTAAAGAACAGTGAGAAAGAAATTATTGAATATGAGTGCGCTATGCATGCTTTTGTCAAAATGTATCGGCGTGTGGTTAATTATGTCTAAGGAGCTTAATGTAATTAAGTTCTGTATTTCTTCGATTATCACTACTGTCTGTCTTTTATTTACCTTTATTACAGGAGATTTTTCTGTCACTGATTCATGTGTAGACATTTTCAGGGTTTATAGTTATAATCTGAACTTGCTTTTAGAGTACTGTGGGACCTAGACATCAACCTCGCTCTGTAAAATCGCCACCCAACCACTAGTCGCCGCTGTGTCTTTTTAGCCAGCCAGGTACATTTTTATTTCTGTTTCCTGCCTCATTTCTGGTGAGGTGCATGGCAGCTACCACGCTAGGCTCTGTGAATGCTCTGCGTAGGTGTCTGCGTTGCCATCGTAGCCTCTATCTCAACGCAGAAGTGTAACTCTCACACACATATAAATAATAATCAAATAATAACCTGGGCTGAGGTAAATAAATAAATGACAACTTAACGCCTGTGCTATGTCAGTGAGTGGGAGAGACTTTACAACTTGTTCTCAAACTTGTATCATTTCCCATGACACATAACACACACATGCAACAAACAGCTGTTGATGGTTCTGATACAGTGGTAGAGATCCATTAGAGACGACAGCTGTTACAATATTCTACTGCCTCCCAAATGATGTTGGTGTTTATTTACATACAGAGCGCAAAACTGTTATCCGATCTCAGTTGCTGGCTGAGCATGCACAAGGTGATGCATTTTAATGCCAGGTGTAAACACAGGTTCTGAAAGCTGGCCACTTGTGATCAGAATGTCCAGGGCCTTTGTTTTTGTCTACAGAAAGCACAAAGTCATACCTGGTATCACATCTAGTGTGAATAGAGCACACCATGATTTGTCCCCAGGCATTAAAGTTATGGGAGCTACTTAAATTTTATTATTTTCATATGGCAAAAGAAAATCAAGACTTTATGGCCTATTACCATGAGTTACTTTGATGAATAGCATCGAGGGCAGATGGACGCAAAAGTGTCATTCAACACTAAGATAATAATGACAGATGATATGCATCATAAGTCATTATTGAATTATTAATGACTTTAGCCAAGTCATTGTGGCATTGTGTAGTGGAAAATAACACAGATGTTTTGTGTTCTTTGTTTTTTTGTTTTTTTGTTTTTTGCTGTGGTGAACTTATACTCAAGGCTATATTTTCAGTGAAAGCTATTATTACCATATGATTCAAATATGTTGGTCTTATTGCTTGCATGAAAATTGACATGTACACACCAACACACACACACACACACACACATACACACAGCATGGAATTCTAGCACAAATGGCCCCAGTGGGTTGGTTATAAAGAGGGTGATGTCATGTCTGTGATGGAGACTCTGTGTCCCTTTACCAGTGATCCATTTCTTACCCAGCTGTCCTTTCTGACGCAAAGCAGAAGGAGGAAAAGAACAAAAGAAAGACAGCCCGCTAACTTTACATCTGCCATTAAGCCATACCAAAGATTAGGCTATTTTTTTGTTTGTTTCTTCAGATAATGGTGCAGGAACACAACACAAGTGCGTAAGACAGGGGAAATAAACAAAGGAAAACCCCACATTAGTTCATTTATTGACTTTAGAACAGAAAGGAAGATGAAAGAAAAAACGTCAAGTTCAAATTATTTGACATAGCTGCTACGCTAAAATTATAATACCATATGCAGGTTGACTGAGATTGAGAAGATCAAGTGCATACCAGGTGTCTACTGCTGCTGAATTTACTGGTACATGGTCAACAGCATTGTAATGTCCCAGTGGTTAATGAGAGGTGCAGAGCCCAAACCGTTTAGAATTATTGTCTGACGCATCATTACAAAAAGTGCTGATCTTTCTTTCTGCTTAGATGGATCCAATTTACATATTATCGCATGTAAGTGATCTTATTTTGTGTTTCAGCAATTTTAGTGATATTTATTTTGGAAAGTTGCCTGTTTCCTGGGTCAAGATCATAAGCAATTTGTCTGCTTGTCTTTGAGCCAACAGAAGTTGGGAGTGCAGGGCTTCTTTGTGCACTCTCTTGTATGCATGTGTGTTTATGCGTGTGGGTGTGTGCACGTGTGTGTCAGACCCACTGTTCCTAGCTGCATGACACTCTCTACACCATTTTAAACAGCTCGGCTTCTTTAACCACCTCAGCCTCTCGATTGTCACACAAATGCAGGGGGGGAGGGGATCCCATACAGAGCTCAGGGGCACACTGGGAAATGGCTTCCATACATTTAGTATTTCCTCTTTGAGGGCAGTCCAGTGTGGAGCAGCATGGCTGTCGCGTCAAAGCTGGGCTGCAAGGAGGGGTGGAGGTGTAGGATAATGCAGACACAATGGGCTAAGGCAAACATCAGGAGTGAGACAAAGGACACTCTACTCAGGTCCAAGGGGGGTCAACTCTTCCCATTATCTGAGGGAAGTGATCTTAACTGAGGGACTTTTTAAACCCATCAACAAATTAGGGGCTGCACTGAGCCGCTGGTGTGCGTTTGGGTCATGATCAAAGCCTTGAGAGTGCGTCTGTTTATAGAGGAAGGCTGTAAAGCACAGGACAGCAGTCACAACACGACACAACATGGGGCTGGGCTAGGACTGAGCATGCTATCATGACCATGTTATCATTGTCGCAGCCAGGGCATTTACGCATGGGAAGCTGAGGATACGTTCTTTCTCATCTGCACTAAAAACAGCACAAGCACCATATGTCATCGGGTCAACTGAGGTTCCACATGCATCCATTTCTGTTTTCATATATGCCAAAATTTATTCATGCTAGTCATATATTTTTAATTGGTTTTAGTACTTAGTTTTAAAGAAATGTTCTCTGATAATAGGATAGGATAATGTGATAAAAACACATATTCATTCAGTTCTCTTGTGTGAAATAATCAGATTATTTTGTTTTTGTTGTGTTTTTGTTCATTTAAATATATTATGGCGTAACTTCTTGAATTTGCTTTCTAAAAACCTCAACTAATCATTGTTTTTATTGGCAGCAGGACTGCTAATTGTTTGTTCCTGTTACTAGATTAATTATTTAATAACAAATTGTCTAGAATTATCATCAAATCTATCCCTTCATAATGTCTTTAAACAGTTTTCATCAGTTACCCAAATTTCAAAAATGTTAACTTTGCAGTGAAACAAATGAGGAAATCCTGACACGGAGAGTTTGGCATTTTGCTTGAAAAGTGACTTCAATTATGGGTCTGTTGTTAAAATAGTTTACAGTTCATTTTTTGCCGAGCGATTCGCTGATTATGTTTCAGCTCTAATAACCTATCCGAGACGCAGACATAGGTCAGCTCTTAGCAATTTTTACGAGCCAAACATCCTGTCACGTTGTGCTGTAATTTATTACTTGAAAACAAGGCGTCAATTACGTGGTGATTACACGCTCTTAAACTACTGCTTAACTGCTAGACATTATGAACATTTATGTTGTTGTCTCAGTAAACACTTAATTCACTTTTGGGTGGTTTGGCCGCTAGGAAACAGTATAAGCAAAAAACAATTAACCTTTTTTAATGAAGAAAAGAGATAAAATCGTGTAAGAAACCCGAAGGAAAAACGAAGCAAACTAATGTAGTTAGGCAAATAAACAGACGTCTATTTCGAGAATGTTCAAAGCGTCTCAAGTAAATGTCTTTCTATATATTCACATGTGGTTATCCAAATGTGTGTGCTTTTTTTTGTATGAAACCCTATGCGTGTTTGTGTGACTGAAGGGCCATTATGGGACAGGCTTTTAAGGGAGATCTGGGAAGTGGAAACCTAATACTGCCTGACTGCCGCTCTTGTGTACATGAACCCCACAGCTGCTGGAGAGAGAGAAGATCGAGGGAGAGAAAAGGGTGGAAGAAAGGAGGAGGGGTAGAGGGGAGCACGGTGCGCTCAGTAATTAGTTGTCTGGTTTTGTATTGACCAGTCTGGTGCTTAGGCCTTGGGGACTGTTAAATTTGCTATTGAAACTGAAAGGATTATGCACCCAAAAGAAATTAAACGGGAGCAATGAATAGATTGCAGGCCACATGGTGGACAACCGTTTTTTTTTTTTTTTTTTTTTTCATCTTGTTCCACCAGCTTTCAGTCTTTAAAGACATGCTTATATTTTTCCCGTCAGAAGCTCGTGTTTTTCACATTATGACTAAACTAAAAGATTTATAACTGGGTCATGACAGTTTGATGTTATAATAATGACACCCCATTTTGCAACTGACCCATTAAGAAAAACAAACAACACTGCACTAGTTTGCTCTTTGCCGTCTGTCAGATCTAGAGTCTTCGTTGGGGTCCGTTTATCAAACGGAGACAAAATCCAAAATCATTTCCGCATGTTAGCTGGTAAAGGGTGTGATGTCGCGAGGGTGTAATGAAATCTGTTTGAATGGAGACGAGGTGATTGCGTACGGGAATTGATGTCTCCTGCCTGAGCCGCCCAGAGGGAAGAGAGATTTCTGTCTCTGTTTACTCCCGCTGAGGTCGGTTGTACTTATTACAGTGGCACGCTCAGAAGGGAACATCCTCCACGTGCTGACGCTTATAGCCCCGAGAGACTATATTCCCTTTAGATCAACTTCTGGCATGGTTAAACTGCTGGCGGTCTCACTCTGTCACCAGTTCAGCGTCTTTCACTAGGGGGTGGTGGTGGTGGTAGAGACAAAAAACAAATCACAATCCTCCTGTAATGAGTTCCAGCGTCTGTTAAGCAGGCCAGGGCTTTGGGGAAAGTTTTAAAGAGACGGCTGTAATATGAAGGATCTCTTGCTTCAGCGAGTTAACATTAGCCTCCATCTGCATCGAGCATTTGAACCTGCTGAACTGTGAGCCTTGAGTGTATCTGTGGATGATAGAGGGATGATGTCATGTTCTCACTGTTTGTGTAGCTGGCAGAGGCCGGCGTGCTGCTGGAGAGGGTCGCACACTGTGACTCAGTCAAGAACATCCCAGTGCGGACGTTGTCTCTTTTTGGTCCCCGCTGCCACAAAAACTCTTTTGGTGGGTTTTGGTTTGTGTCTTTGATTCTGTTTTTACACCATGATTTGAAATCTTGTACCAACATTCAGTGTTTTTGATCTGTTTTGAGTGTCTAGCAACTTTTTGATCCTTAGTGGAGCAAGTGCTCTTTGTAGATAAGACGCACAATCTGCTAGAGATCCCTCTTTGTGATTATCCCAGTGTAAATACAGGAGGGCCTGTGCACAGGTGGCTGGTGCTGGCTGATGGTAACCAGACCATGCCGATGTCTGCTAGTGGAAAAGACATCACTGCTGTGATTTGACAGAAAGCACCAGTCTATTTTTTGAACTTTGTTAGGTCCACTGAAGAAGTGAGGGGTTTTTTTTTTCACAGCAAATATCACAGCTCAATAGAATGAGCCAATTTCAACATAGCAGCATAGTCAAGCTTTGTTAAATATCATCAAGTTGTGTAAATTGAAGAAGGTCACTCAATGACTGGTCCTGACATGTATCACCTGTGTCTTTGAAAGGGCAACCAAGGGGCCAAATCCCTGCTGCCTGATTGGATCAATCTAAATAAAAACATGCACATCTGCCTGTGCCCCACTCATTGCAGATGACAGATTTCTGAGCTGTATAGATTCACTGTGCCTGACACCCTAATAGTGTAATGTAGCCCAGTGTTAGTCCCCACAGGAGGACAGAAATCTGTAAAAGAAAATCAGCAACAAAGAAAAACTGGGGTGAGAAGCATCACTCTGCCAAGGACTTTGGACTGAATCTCACTGACTGAATTTACATTAATGCAGTTACTCACACATGGGGTGGTTATAATTAAATTACTCTGCAGTGTTGTTGCAAAATCGCAGGCTGTTTGTCTTTCTCTGTGGCGTAGAGTCAGGGTTTGAGTTTATTTTTGTTCTTTCGCTGTGCTTTACAACAATTACTGTACTGTAGTGTAGCATGTGCACCCCCTGAAATGAAGCCCGTGACTTGAACTCAGTTTAGTTAATTAACATGTATAATAACCATTCTATAGAGTGAAACATACTGCCCTCAATAGAAGCTGCTCTTCACATAAGATTGGTTCACGTTGCATTTTTTCATTTACTGTTGTTTCTTTAAAAACTTTAGTTTTTACTCAGTTATTGCCTTAAAATGTCAAATATAAACCCATTATATTCAAGGCTGACCTCTTGTCAAAAAGAACAGAAAAAAAGCCTAAATCAGTCAAGTAGATTGGTTGATCTTTTTAATTATTATAACTTATAGACACCTGAAGTATGTACGTGTATTTTCTGATTTTAATATCTTGTCAGATTTTTTAACAAAGATATTTCTGTTTGCTGTTATCAGTACTAACTACTAAAGAGATTTGCTAATCAGAGGCCATATCTGCTTAATTACCCTATTTTTTAAGTAATTTGTGTTGGTTTAATTTCTCTTACTTTGTTACTCCACAACTGAATAGCCTACATGAAGAATTCTACAAAGAAGATTCAGGTTTAATAAAATCCGTTCTTATGCATCCCTTTACACCCCGTTAAAATGTTAGTATTTCATGTCTCAATGGGATAAAGAATAATAAATCTAAAAAGATATTTTGCTGTTCATTGTCTCTGTGGACGTTTGGCCCCTCAGAATGCAGAGGCAGGTTTTTGGTGCTCATCTGCAGTTGTAAACCTAGCTGACTGAGCTTTCCCCTCTATTTGGGGATCTCTATCCCCCCTCCCCTCATCCCTCCTGGTAATAGATGGCCTCCTCGCTCTGGGTCTGAGCCCACCTTTAAACAGCTAGACGGGACTGGGGTTTGTCTACGGTGCAGTGCAATAATAGGAGCATGTGTCGTGCCTTGGTGTATTAGGAGGCCTACGTCTGTTTGAAACACACGTATAAACACGTGCTGGTATTGTGTTGACGCGGCTGGTTTCAACCTGGGCCTGCCAGGTAGAAGAGAGGACACAGCACATCCAGGGTATGCAGATCAGTGCTTTCTTTCCTTTTTACTCTCCTCTTCTGTCAACCCATTGCTATTTCTCCAACATGGCTTCATGTTTCTGGGTAATGCTTGATGCCTATGTCTGTATATCATTGCCGTTTCCACGTGTCCTGCTGTTTGTCTTTCAGGACAAACCCTTTGTCTGGCTAAACTCCTAATGCAGAATGGCTGGGATGCTGTCTGCATGGAGCTATGTGTGTGCGTGTGTGTGTCCATGTATGATAAAGCATCTCTAAATTTGTGTATGCAGTTGTGTTTTGATTCACAAGCAGCTAGGCTGACAGCAGCATTGACCTTGGCTGGGTTTAATGTCTGTGGAGAGGAGATAGAGAGAGAGAGAACAGAGAGAGAGCTGTTTTTTTCCTTTTTATTATTCTATCTAAATGTGCTTATGATGCCAATATTTCTGTTATTTGCCATGGGGGAGGATGTAGCACCTCCCTGCAAATGTATGTTTTCTCACCCTGCGGTGGCTCCCTGGGACAAGGATCCTGCCTGTTTTTTTTGTTGTTTTTTTCCTTTAGCATATTCCACATTCATATGGAAATGGGGGGCAGAGGAGGGACAGAATCTCACATCAACTTGATCTGGTCATGAATAGCTGCCAGTGTTTGGACTGACCCAGAGCTGGCTTAAAGGCACTGCCCAGCCTCTGCCCTCAGACCACGGAGCTGAGAGCCAAGCGCATTTTCAGCTTCAACACACACGCGCATGTCCTCACATACACACTCTTCCTCTAAAGATGAAAACGCAGATGCTTATAATTGTGCTCATACAATTAGATACACTTGAGCACTTGGGAACACGGAGCCTCCGTCTCATTCTCCGTCTCTGTCTTACGCATACACAGACAGCCATGCTAAATCCCAGGGAGACGCCAGTGTCGCAATACGCTCCTCTCTTTTTTCCCACAAATCCTTTCTTATTTAATTAACCCTCGCTTCCCTCTTTTTCCCACCAACAACATAACTAAGCGCTGATACTCCTTTAGCATTCATTTTAATCTTTCATGTATATTGTTTCGGTGCATTTCGATTGTTGAACTGACCAAGATGATTATACTCCAAAAACCTGGTGCTTAAAATTTTAAAAAAAACTGAGTTTTATTTTATTGTATTATTTCATTACGTTTAACTGTTAAATAAGATAACTATGTGTTTGTTTAAATCTGGACTGATTTAGCAAAATGCAAAGAGTTTCTGCATTTTATCGGAGCAGCTGCAGTTAAAACATAAATGTAAATTTTATTGTGAAACATTGAAAAATGTTAATATAAAAGAAAGAAAATGTGCAGTAAAAGCTTTGAGCTCTTTGTGGTTTTATTAGAAAAGATAAATACAGCAACAAGAGTATTTATATTCTGCATTGGCACTGAGAAATGCATGGGCCTCTGTTGGATTAAGAGTATTTGCCTCTTTTTGTGCTGTCTCTGAATTAATATTGTATTTGACGAGTCCCGTTTCTAATAAATTTAGAGTGTGTTTCCTTTCCGAGCGCCTCTGACACAATGGGCCTCCCAGACCGAACTGCTGCGGTTGGATCTAGCAGCAGGGATCCATCAAACAAGATTTGTCTCGGTGGATATTCTGGTTTTGTGCTTCAGGATTAGAGCCCACCACCCATATTCAGCCCTAGTCTGAGTTATTTTGTCTTCTATACGTATAGACAGTCACCAAAAGTGTGCCTGTAGAGTTTGAATTTAATTTAGAGACTTATCAGTCCTCATTTTTTGGTTTTCAGCCTTTTTAAAAATTACTTTTACATTTCAATGATCCAAACTTTTTACCAGAATTATTTTAATGGGAAGAAGTAAATAAAAAGTGAAATAAATTTATTATTTAATTTAATTAAATGCTAAACATTTTCAAGGTAATAAATATATTTAAAGAAACCAGATTTCAAAGAGACCAGTTTTATTACTTTACAAATATTAAAGGGCCACCGAATAGATCTCTGTATATTACTGAATATATTTCTGAACATGAAAGTCAGCATATATTTTTCATAAAATGATTTCTATATTTTCATTTTGCCTGGAGGTTTATACTTGATATTTATGTGGTGGCTGACCTGTTCCATTTTCATTGTTAAATTTAGTCAGTGTAATATATATGTGGACTTAAACATATGTTGTAGCTCAACCTATATACACAAGTGTCCAATCTCCGTCTATAAAAAGAGCAACGTGTTCAAGGAGGGCCTCAATGTGTGTGTGCTATTTTGTCTCTCCATTAGCACCCATTCAAGAGACAAAGACTTAAAGAAGCAGACGATGGGCTTGTTAACACACAGGCATTAGTGAATTAGTGTGTGTCTTTGTGAGGGAGGGGACACTCCTCTAGTGTTATGACGGGAGTCTTTCACCGACGCTACTCTCCACTCCAACACCACAAGTGTCCAGCTCTGAATGGGGAGGATTTGTTGCTCTACACCTAATTAAACTGTGCTTTGAGTAGTGGTTATGGCGAGGGGCCTTTTGTTCCAATCCACCTTCTAAAGCACCTTAGAAAGCTTAATGTTTGACTTTGGTGACTGCGAATGTGTGGTTTAAGACCCAGCCTCATTGTGGCAAATACCGGAGCTCCCTTTCACACGCAGTGATCAAACCTTCAGATTATTTGTGATCTACAGAGACGTCCTGTTCTTTGTTGCGTTTCACACATTAGTGCATTCCTGGGTCATTTTCTTAATATCAAGCTTTATTACCAGATATGATCAAAAATAACAACAAGTACTCATAATTGAAACTTAAAGATTGTTCGACAGAAGCCAAACGTGTGAAGCACCATAGAGCAGATAATAGTGAAGACGTTTTGGATGTGCGCAACATTGTGGATTGTGAGCAGGGCTGACTCCAGGGGGGTTTAGGAGATTATGATGCCCTCTGTGCTTTGTGCAGCAGCCTATGGGCTTGACCTGAGGGAGGGAGACGCATGCCATTGTCACCCTGAGAAGGGACAACAGAACATGAGCAATGGTGTCCAAGTTAGCTCAGCTCAGACTGCTCTATTGATATAGAGTCTGAGTGTGTACTTGCCTTTTAGTGGATTTTTTTTTAAGGTTGTCAGCCTGAGATTTCTTTGCACTTAAATTAGATTTTTGTCAAACATTTTCTTTCTTTAATTATAAATGTTGTATATTCATTCTTTTCAAAGGCGTAACATCTCTCAGGGTTTTCACGCCTTAGAATTTGTGAGGTCTGTCACCCTGACAACCCTAAAAGAATCTCATTAGTTTAGATTACAGGGGGAAGTTTAGTATCTCATTATGGTCAAAACGTTGCGTGAGAGTTGTTTTTTTAACACTTTAAAAACCTGACAGTCGTACAAAGCAGAGGCAAAGAGGACTACGTTTAAATAAACTAAATAAATATACAGTATATGCAGATTGTTATATTTAAATGCTGGACATTGTCAGACATGTACCTTTATTGAATTGAATCAGTCAATCCTAAACTCTGACGGCAATAGACGACACAGTCTTTGCACAGTAACATTAAAATGAACGGTAGCCGTTCAGATGTGTCACATGTAAGCTGCAGTCACACGGTTTGCTGGCTGCTCAATCTGCATTGGGAAAAGGATCAGTTCAGAGACAAGAAGAAAAAAAAACATCAAAACCAGAGACTGGGAGCTGGAACTTCTCATCCTTTGCAAACTCATCCTTGTATTTGGTTAGCTTTGCTGCCTTGTAATGATGCATGACTGGTGCTGACACAGGGTCGTGTCTTTGCGGCGTGTGAGAGCAGTCGTCGTGATGGAGCTGCCCCTGTTTCCAGGCAGGATGATGGTGATGATGGGACGCTGGTGTACTTGCGTGTTCCAGTGAACATCTGCCAAAGCTGTTATTCGGTCGTGTGTGTGTGTGTGTGTGTGTGTGTGTGTGTGTGCATGTGTGTGGTGCTGAGATGGAGAGTGGTGTAAAGAAACCCAACACGGTTCTTTGTTATCTTTAAATACATTTATGCTTTGCTTGTGATTTAGTTTGACACAGATTGTGATTGTGCAATTATGAGCATTCTCACTTTTGGATAGACGCCTTCCCCCGTACTCGGGGATAATGTGACACAAAAAATAAATAGCGCACAAACTTCATCAAAAGCAATATTTCAGGATGTATTTCATCTCATTGTGTTTACAAAAAAAAAAAAAAAGACTCAAATAACAAATTGGAATTGGTTTAAAAGGCATGAAATGATTTTAGCTAGACCTGGAAATATATAAAAGGCTTCTCTAATGTATTTTATTTCCTATTCCGAACAAAACACATTGTTTTCTAATTTTATTCCGTGTGTTGTATCATTGTACATTATTGGCTCGTGCTAGTGTAATACGAGACGGGAAGGTTGAGCGTGTCTTTGTGGTAGATTTCGCCGACCCGTCCCTGTCGGAGTGTCGTATGTTGGTTCAGTCGAGAGAGATCCCTACCCCTCCGCCCCACAGCCCCCATCTCCACCATTGTTCCTGTTCACATCAGCCAGCTGTATTGTCAACATGCCACTTCAGATGTTAATATATCACAGCTCTGCGTTTTTGTTTTCTCAAACTGAAAGTTTAATGTGCCGCATCACTTTGAGGACTTCAATTTTATTTTTTACAGTTTATCTTTATTTAAAGATGTTTCCTTTTAAGCAGATGAAATTGCAGCTACATCAAAGCTGAATAATCACACATGTTGCAAATTGTTTTACTTTTTAAAATTATTTTAATGGTTTTATTATTATTATAAATTATAAGGATTGAATAATGGTGAAAGTAGTAATCTCATAATTTTTTACTGCAGGCGTTTTATCTGTATTACATATTGTGATATATAGAGACACATTCAGCAGCCACTGTTGTTATTTAGGCCCACATTTGTCAGAATTATTTACATATGTGAGGTTTTGTCTCTCACATTATCTTGACTTTTAATCACGTGAAACCCAAAGTAATTAAACACAAATGTTGAAAAGGGGTTTTCGGAGGTTGTTCGGAGCAATGCTTTTCTGTTTGTTTAGTTACATAATTTATTTTCACATAAAGCCACATTTTCCGAAAGCAGTAACAGACCCTCCAGCCGTTACGCTTTGGTTTTGTGCTGTTTGGATGTGAGTTGTGGTAGCTGTGTTATTTTCAGAGGCAGGCCTGGTACTCACTGTGGGAGCAGCCTTGATTGTTGTGCGAACACAATGCCTTTGCGTTCTTACTTCACTGGTTCCTTTGCTTTCCTTCCTCTGCCTTTGAATTTGCTCATTTTCTGCCCTGTTTTGTTCCCCCTTCTACCCCCTTTGACCGGCCCCTACATAGCAACTTGTCACATGAAGCATGAAAACTAAAAGTGCTCCTCTTTTTAGATTATCTAAATTTTATGCTAAATAGTATGTTTACAAATTTTGCATTTAGTTTTTCACCTCATTTGATCATGTGCTTTATTTTAAACCTTGTTTCACATCTAAGATTTATTTATTGCCAGACTATGTACAAAATCCATTTTAAGATATTTAGTCAAAATACTAAAAAAAAAAAGTTTTCATGTAGACATTTATAAATTATATTCTGTTAATTTATTTTAGCAATTCTTGTATTTAAAATAAAACTAATTTAAATTACTGTTTGCCGTTTCCTTCAACAATTTAAATTAATTGTTAATTGAGAAAAGTGAAGCAGAGGGTGACAAGTAATAAAACGGTGTCAATTAAAGAACAAAATGAGTTTTGCTTTATGAATCCAGTTGAACAAATAGTCACCTTATCTGTGGCCTCATCCCTGATTGAACAATATTGATATGTTGACATTGATCGTCTCACCTTTTACTAAAGCTGTCATCAAAGCTCTCGCCTGCCTCCTCTCTCTCTTTCCCTGTCAGACGCATGTTCATCCATAACCATTTACTGCGAGACATCAATATGTAAACACACACACTTTATGTTAATAGAAATTTTAGCTGCCTTGAAGTAATGATTAGATTTTGGTCATTACTGCCAATTGCCTGGACTTAACAATTTCTGTCTAAATCATGTATTCTCATTTTATGTCTAAATTGAAAAACATCACTTTGGGTTAGATAATGCAATAATGTTAACATTAATTTATTTATTGATGGATTTTTTCTTTTGAAAAATATTTGTATATTGTTTTTTTTATATGTAAAACTAGTGCTTAAGAAAAATATGTAATATAATAAATATAGCTCAGCAGTTCACTATTTTCCATGCTGATAAAGAGCAGGTTTTAAAGATAAATCTTCATGTTTTAAACATTCTTCTCTTCACATAAGATTGAAGTGTTTAGTACAAGTGATTCCTGTTTGGGAGGGTAGTAATTAAAATCTGAATATTTAATTGCTTCACACCTTTGATTGCAAATAGTGTTAACTGTTCATTCGTTGATTCATCACAAAAAAAAATCTGTTTTAGACTTTTGCTCTGTTACAGCATGTTACATTTTAGCACACAAGCAGAAATCTAATTAGCAGTTAAAATTTTACTAAAAATGAAATGCTTCAAATCCAATTCATTTATTTTTTTCAGTCATAGAAGAGTGATGAAATCTACTGAACGTCATTTCTTTAATCACATAACAAAATATCAGACCACGTCAGGATTAAACTTTGCAGCAATTATTAAGAAGAAACATGTTTTTAATTAAAGCTAATATTCTAAAAAGAGGTGAGAATAGAAATCACAGCTCTGGGCCCAGAACACAGACCTGAGAAGAGGGAGGCAAAAAAAAAAATGCTTGCTAAGCTATCCGTTTCACACACGCAGGGACAGAAGGTTCGATATTCATTCGATCGATGAATGAAAAGGCACAATGGCAAAATCGGACGGGCTCCTTTTCAAATCCACGTCTCCAATGTCCCCCCCGCCACCCCTCCAGTCTGCAGTCGCTGGGCGGCTGGTGTGGCAGGCAGAGAGAGAAAGAGAGAGAGAGGAGAGCAAGGGTTACATCAAGGCTGCTCCCTGGACCGTGCAAACAAGTCTAGACCAGTGACCTGTTCAATGGCTCCTTTTGAGGAGTGGGGCAAGTTCGGTCAGAGCGAGGAGAAAGGCAGGCACAGCCTCTTTTCACTGCCGAAGCAGCTCACAGCCCGCGATCGACAGGAGGTAAGGAGGGCCGGGAGGGCAGGCATCTGCTTCCATGGTTACGGGCCGGGTATGGGGACCCTACTATTGAGGAAGCTCCGTTCTCATGCTCCCACAGAGGCAATGTCACGCATTTTAAAAATGCGTCAGGCCAGGGCGAGGACCATATCCACCAGCGGCAGAGTCGCTCTTTGAGAGGGGAAATAAAATGATAGCACGTCAGTTTGAGGAGAGAAAAAAGAGTAGGGGGGAACTCTTTGAGATGGGGGTGGCAGCATGTGCTTGAGAAAGAAAGAAATGCGTCACATGGTCGTGGCAAATCCTAATTCAAAGTTAGACGTTTTTTTTTGCGGCGGTCCGCAACGATGGTCTTAAATTTGTCGGGTCTACATTTTTAGCTGCTTTTGTGGTGAAATTGTATTGTTCTGTGGAAGTCAGAGGCACAGATGATTTATCCTCGGAGGGATCAAAGGTCAAGGTTTATGTGGTGAACTCCTTTGTTGTGAGGCAGATATCTTCTCAATGAGGATTCTCTCTAAGCAGCAACTTTTAATGTTTTTAGAATGACAAAGATAAATGCGTTAAAGGATTGTCTGTTTTTTTTTGTTGTTTTTAAGAAAAATACATTTTAGCAGGAATGTAGTCATTTTCTTTTTCTATTTAGCAAAAAACTGTATTCTGGTCAAATGTGTGCATTTATATTTGAGTTGAGCAGATGAGTTCCAGGAAAGTGCATATTTGTTACACTAGCTGAGAATGTGTGTGAGGGTTTTGGATTGCAAAGCAGTCAAATGTGAGGAGTCACATCTGTCTGTTTGTTTGTTGATTTGTTTGTGTTTGGGCACAAGCTGTGTGTGTGTGTGCTGAGCTGAATGGATGCTTTGGGCTTTTCTTCATGAAGGAGGGGTGTGTTGGAACGTTGAATTTGGTCATGCAGCTGACGCTTTGCCCCCTAACAACTCCAAACAGAACGGACAGATGGCCGGCCCTCAGGAAGGGCTCGGGGCATTGGATTTGCTCTCAGACCGTGGGAAAGTCTTTGGCTGACTTCACCTGCTCAGGGAGCTGATGTGACTGGATTAAACGGCAGTGAAAGAAGTGAGAAATTAAAACGAACACGGGCAACAGTGCACAAGGCATTTTACTAGCTTTTTTCCTAATGTCGTCTCTAAGGGAGGATAAACGGGACAAAAGAAAAATATTATTTGAATTAACATTTTTAAGGACAACATGCCTTGGGAAATACTTTGTGTGTGCAAAGGAGACGGGGGACAGGGTGGATGGGTTCATTCTATTTTCTGCATATGTCTTTGTAACCCTAATTGGAAACAGTTGATCCTCAGTTTGTTGGGACATTAGACATGATGTTTGGCCATCTCACTCTCTGCTTTTGATTATCCGCGTCTCAGAGAGGCAGCCATGTGCATGCTTTGATTTACTGATATTAAAAAAGAACGAGGCTGTTTGTCAGGCTTTCATCTGATTGATGCAGAGATGCGTGCACACTTCAAATTCATACTCATAAGAAACCACAAGCTGTGCATTTAATGTGTCATTAATTATCTGTCTGAATGTGCAATAAAGTTAGATGGATAACCTGCTCTGAAACATTGTGTTTTTGCCCGTTTCGTTTCGATTACGTACATTGGAATTTATGAAGACGCCACTTAACGGTGTGTTGACAAGTGTGAAACTCCATTTCAGGCCGTACAAATGAACGATCAAAAATAGAAATCGCTGTCATAACTGGGATAATGATCGGTGTAGCATGAAGTCCAGACAGGTAGCTCTTTATTCGCCACCCAAGGATTCCTGCTTTCTGCAAAAGAGAATGGAAAAACTAAACAAAACAAATTCAGTCACCATCATTTGTACTGTTCACATATCAATTCATGTTAAGCTTGAGCTGGGTTTCTCTGCGAGACTAGATGTCTTGTGATCATGTTTTTTGTCGTTAATATTTAGTGTTTTTATTATTTTTTTTATTTCTGCAAGTGACTTAGCATAAAATACAGAAAATACATTTTCCAAGTGTCTTAGTGACTGGGCAAATAATTGCATAGTTATCAACTTTATGGAACCAGGCGTCTCCAAATGTTGATTCATAACCACAAGAATCTTTGATTGCTGCTGCTACTCTCTCAATGAAATACTCCAGAGCAGTTCGACAGAAAGAAAGTCGAGTGCTTAAGAGTTGAGTTTGGGCACGAGTCAAGTGCTCTCCATCTGAGAAGGTTGATGTCGGTGATGTGGCGGGAGCTGTGTAGGACTAATCAGGTGTGGTTATGCGCCGAGCAGTGTCGTCAGTCTCTGACAAAAAACGTGAACTTGACTCTGCGGTGCTCAGGAGAGCGTTCAGGAATTTAGCGTGGAGCAGTTTAGTCATTAGGCGCTCTTGAGATTTAACCAAAGCTGCCTTATTTTTTGAAAATAAATGATGTACTTGTACCACATAGCCTACAAGAGCTGTGACGATGGGACAGCGTCAGCAAGGGGTTAGATTAAATAGTTGCTTCCTTTTTTTCTGCTTTTTCTTTCTCTCGGTCCAGATTTTGTTGAGAATAACTAAACACATCATTTGAAGAAATGTAACGTTCCCTCTTTTTCCTTCTGATTATGTTGTATATGTGTATAACAGTGATAAATTCTTTTGTATAGCTGTGGAGCTGCGTAGCATTTACGGAGCCGCTCTCTGACAGTGGACAAACACTAATTGGGTTACTGGAGCTCGTTCCCTATTCACTCATACACTGTATATAAATACACACTGAGAGACATTTTGTGCCCGGTCTCGCTGACCTGTTCACATCATGGTTTATTTTTATAGTGGTAATTTGCCATTGGCCCATTGGTTTGGTTTCAGAGGCCCCCTCTCATTAATCATGGAGGGCATTACTGCAGTATAATTACACTTTCTTTCAGTGAACCTGCAACGTTTCCCGCGTGTGTGCTCTATCTCTGCCTATAACACGAACGCTGTTGGGATGGAGTCAGCTACAAAGTATGCTCAACACAACAGCAAAAGAGTGAGCAGAAATGCCTGGTCTACACTGCTGAGACACTGCACATCAGTCTGCTTCTAGAAATTAATAACAGGGATGATATCCTAATGTAGAATGTAAAGGTTCTTATCTTTTTAACCACATCTGCAGAGACTGAAATAGTCTTTTTAACAATAACTCTATTGATGCATTGATACATATTGATACAGTGACTACACTGGAACATCCTCTTAAAGGGTATTGTTTGGAAGTGTTTGCAAAAACCTAAGACAAGAGTTGACAATAATTGAAACTGCAAACACCCCAGGAAGCAAATGAATGTGTGTGTCGTGGGGGGGTGGCGGGTGGGTTAGAATCAGTGACAATGCTATGTAACCCCTTTAAGATCATTATTCCACACAAAATGCACCCCCGGGGTGTGTGACACATTTCTGAATGGGCTCTTCCGCGGGATTTAACGGGTTAACAGCAGACAAAGGGAGCTGGGACCATGTAGCCCAGCAGGGGAGACCCCAGTGGAAACACCAGGCTGCCTTATAATCCCCGCGCTGTCCCATCCCGTTTGCTTTGCCTGCAATCACGGATGACTGACATGTGCTCTGTAAGGCTACATGGCTTTGGGGTAAGAAGAGCCACATGTTTTCAACTGGAGCGCATCTCGGCAGAATTCCCTTCCTCAGCTCATATATTACACACACGCACCTCCTGGCCGTGTAAGGATACCTCATGCTCTCGTACAAGCTGGCTATAGAAATGATAATTAAAGACGAATGGTTTAATTCCGAATGGATGGACATGAACCTTGGACAGATGCCTGACTTCATGGTCCTGACCAGCTGCATGTGATTTCATGCTGTAAGCTCCGGTCCATCATACATATTGTATCTCGGAGCACCATACAGTCTCCCGTAAAGCTACATGTGTTAGAAGGATTTGAGTGTGTGCTGGAGATCATAGAGGCCTAGCAGAATAAATCCAGTATATAATACTGTGTTGTAGTTGTCAGCTCCACTGATGTTTGCAGCAGGTCTTTTGTCTGCGCTATACTTGGCCAGTCACAGTCTGGATGGCTGTTTTATTTTGCGTAATGTCATACTCTTTTCTCTGGATGAGCAGTAGAGTTCTCTAAGAAAGATAAATGGTGGTAGTTTAGTGTCTTTCATCAGAACCCTACGCCTGATGGGACTCCCCTTCAAGCGTCAAACATGTGTTTGATGCTTGTCTCTCAAAAGCTTGATTTAAAAAGCTGTTGTTTACTTTCTTCACGAGAATATAAAGCAGTATCCTTCCATAGATTTCTCTGCAATTAAAATTGTTGTGAGTTATAAATAATTAATCAGTAATTACTCCAAATATTTT
Source organism: Planiliza haematocheilus (assembly GCA_005024645.1). Classification (NCBI taxonomy): domain Eukaryota; kingdom Metazoa; phylum Chordata; class Actinopteri; order Mugiliformes; family Mugilidae; genus Planiliza; species Planiliza haematocheilus. The sequence continues at coordinate 7,928,889 of SRSE01000276.1, forward strand.
ATTCATTCAGGCACATTTTAACAAAATCTATTTCATGTAACTCTTAATGATAATCTGTAGGAAGGCTGGTTAAACATTGCCAGGCACACGTATCTTTAATTCTATCCTTTTTGAGTGTGGATATGTAAGCATTCTGCTTACATAGGTTTTTTCATAGTGTCTTTTAACAACCAAAGCTGCATAATGAACATACATACATTAGATAGAAACGTCCAGACCTCCAATGAAATTCCAAGTTCCCGTCTTAATTTCATCAAATTAAGTCTGATACCTTTGCACGTTCAAACATTTCAGTGGATTGTTGGTCGTCTTCTCCAGTATCATTGTTTTTCTGCATGTATTTCACATGGCAGGAAGTCATTTTCTTAACAGCCTTTGTCTTGTGTGCAGCCATTACTAAGAGGGAAAGGTACTTAAGGGAAGTATGCAACCTGTATTTTTATTTATTGTGAAATTATTTGTGACAGCGAAATATAAACTAAAAGCAGACTTTCCTGGAGGAATTTTCCCATCATCTTGTCTGACAGCCTTACCAGGTCAGGACATCACATCAGCTTCATGAAAAGTTTTACTTCGAAAGTTGTTCTTTGACCTTGCTGCTGTCTGAAGGGTGCTTTTTGAACGTCTCATAGATTCATTCAGCGTGTTCCTGGACCTGATCAGATGGTGCTTAGGAAGTCATTTACAAACTAATGATCATTTTCTTTGCCGGTTCACCTGCTGATTTACTGATAAGTCACCTGCTTAGTAGCCACAATGAGAGCCGGGCAGACTTTCGACTATCTAGTGCCCAACTGTGAGGGAAAGGCATCTGAAATAGCCATTTAAAAATCATCAAAAATTAATTCATATCCTCTTGGTTATGAGTTTTAGCTTATTGACCAGCACCTCCTAATTGTGTCCGATTGTTTTGCAAGGGCCTAATTAAAGTCTTGAATCGGCAATCATTTTTCCATAGTCCTACACTAATTCACATAATTTCCAGTGTTCTTCTTTCCATTGTCAGACGATTGCTTTGATAATGAGGGGTTGTGCAGAAGGATTATCTTTGGGAAAGCATTTGGCGAGGACACACAGAGAAAAGGTATCATTATGATAACTGCCTTCACTGCCTCCTAAATGAGAAGTCATCCTTAATGTAGTCGATTACGGTCCGCTCCTCTGGAGATAGTCTGTGGAAAATTATTTGTGCCACATAATGTCCTGAGGTTCTTTGAAATTTACCCACCTGTCTCTACGATCTCATAGGGCGGAAAGAAGCAGAAAAGTGTCATTTAGTTTAGTATCATTACTGATGCGGGTTATAACTAGAACATTGATTCCTCAAATAACTCCTCTCCATGTTCCAGACTCAGAAGGAATAGTTGGATGTACACTTCAAGTAACAAAGACTGAAAAAAGATTGACTGCAGAATAAGCGCGTAATCTTTTTTCATTGTATTTTTTATGTTGAATGCATGGGTGCAGTGTTTGTGAGTATTAGCTCGTGTGCACTGACATGTGGCTGTGCGCTCGTCTGGTTTATTATTGTCTTACATATTCAAAATGCACTAACAACACAATGATTAAATGTTGGTTTGCTTTTCAATGTCAAGAGCGTCACCGTCAGTTCTCTTCACAAGCATCTGTTTCTAGTGGCAGACCACATGAATAATAGCAAATGTTAAAATCAGAACCACTCGCCTACCTACTCACATGTCTTTTAATGAGCCTGTTATGATCAGAGATTACATCCAACTGTTTCAAATAAAGCTTTTCTTCCCATTTGAATGATATTTTATAGATCATTTATCTCCCTCTAAAGAGATTTTTTAGTCTTCTTTAAAAATAAAATAAAAAAAGAATTACATATATTACCTATAAAATAAATCACACTGAATGTTTCTGTGCAGCATTTGTGTAATTTTTGAGTAACATTTGATTCCATGACAACATTTTATCCGTGCAGCGCTGGTGCCTAAACTAAGCCTTTCATTTCTCTATTGTTTGTGCCGTATTGCCTCAGCAGCCTGATAGGAGACAGCGGTAATTAAAACACAAGGCCAGGTCATAAGGTGAGCGGAACACACAATAAAAAGCTCTCCAAGATTTCAGGACGAGGGTGCCACACAGTCCAATCCATTTTAATTGTCCTTTGAATTAATTTGAAAATGCTCAGGTCAATTAAGAAGATGCATTCCTCTGGCTGTGTGTAATGTCATATTCATCGATCCGCAGAGGTTACTTTATGCACTCATGTGTAGGATACATTTATGTTTCTGAAACTCCGCCGTTTGGAATTCATTAGCTATTGATCCATTTTAGCGACGGTAAAAGCACTGTCTGATAGCAGCCTTGTCTGAAGCCAGGTAATCAATTCAGTGCCATTCAGAAACAGATGCCCTTTTACTTTGTTATTGGTACGAAGCAACATTTGATACTCCAGCAAAAACCGCTCATATCTCTATCACAGATTGGCTTGAAATTCAGATGCAGGCGTATTTACCGCAAAAACACCCCCCATATGTCGGCATTGTGTGAAAACTGTGTCAGCATCAAGTCGCCGTGTCTGATTGGTGCAGTTTTTGTCTTGGCATGCTTTTTTTTTTTGGTTGTTGTTGTTGTTTTTTGTTCAGAGTTAGTATGAGGTTTGGTTGTCTCTGTGCAGCCTCTTCCTCTTCCGTCTACTCTTAGAGTCTGATTCTTGCCCTCCATCCATCCCTCCCTGCGCATTGATTGGCTGCTGGTTAGTCAGCTGCAGCCAATAAGCCGTGGCAAAAATCTCAGTGTTTAGTCTGGTGCTAGGCAGCAGCATCAACAGACAGGTGGGTCAGGCAAAGTCATCGCCGTAGCTCTGTTAGCTACTGAAGCTTCATTACTCTGCTAGAAATCAGAAAACATTATAGCTATAATCCTATATATAATAGAATAATAGAATATAAAACATCTGTATCCTCAAGCCAAAATGCAGAGAATTATCAATTAAGCTGTATTTTATTGTCCTGTCTACACATAGATATTTGCATGTGTGTGACTGCTTTGCATGTCACAGAAAGAAATTTGCAAGATTTAGCCAGAAAACAAATGTCTTGACTTTCTTGTTTCTAATTTACTTGTCCATGTTGACAAATCATATTTGTTCTTGTATTAAAGCCATATTTTGCCTTTGTTAATCCTTAAGTGTAAGACTGGGCCTCTCTGCAGGGGAAACAGCATCAGCTCTCTGTCTTTGCCGGTAATAGTCTGCCCCCCTTTTTTTTTGCAATATGTAAAATAACTCAGGAAACAGCGTTATCCAAAATATTCTGAGCAGAATGTCATATTTCAACATTTGGGGGTTTTATTGTGTTATTCTATCCTTGGCAGGTCTGTCACATGCTCAGACACTATGAAATAGTTGGATGGATGTGTCTCTCATTAGTCTGAACCGTATAAACTTCTGTCTGGATTAACCTGTTGACTGTTTTTTCTGTCATGGCTTGAGGCAACATTAAATTAATGGAGATAAGAGCTTTGAGCCAAAAATAACCCACTGTCTCTGGTGTGCCACTCGAGAATAAAATGGCACAAATGATCTTCCTTCAGAGTTTTGGTTGCCAATGTGCACGATTTTGGTAAAGATAGCAAAAATGTGTAATGCCACTTGCGAAATGAACACCTCCTGATTAACTCTTTCCATATCTGTTTGCATCTTGATTTGCACTCAGGTCCCACCTCTATCTTTCCCTCCCCCACTTTCTAAACATTCATTGCGTTTAATGGATTACCAGGTTGACAAGTCTGTCTGATATTATTCTCCCCTGTCTGGTTCGCTGTGGTATATTCCATCCCCAAGGGAAGTCCGTTACCCCCATTCTCATTTGAACTTTGACCCTGGCCTCTTGCCTTTAAGGATAAGAAATGACCCTCTCAGTGGGGGAATGTTTTGGAACTGTTTTGGCTGAGTGTGTTTAATGAAGCCCGGAGCAGAGGAGCTCAGATGGCTGCATGGCCATTTTGTCGGGAGGACTGAGAGTTTAACTATGCCATCAAGAGCTGAATTGCTCATGTGGACAATGAGGGTGTATGTATTTGCACTTTATTTCTTTGCATTATGTGCACAAGTGTTGTGTGAAATAGATGGGATGCGGTAGTTCATCATCATCTTCTCAGCCAGTCACAGCACTCACCTCACGTTTAATAAACAGATGTGCCAATCATGGAGAATGATAAAAAAAAAAAAAACGGCTCATCAGTGGAGAGCGTAGTGCAGTTTCTCCGAGGGAAATCTTCTTGTTGCCTGTGCAGACTGCCAATGCCAATCTGTCCCACATTTCCCACATCAGCTGATTTACAGCAAATAGTAATATCAGTTATACCCGACCAGTCTGAATTGCAAACAACCACAGACATTTGTGTGAATATTTGTAGCAGAGAGGCTGACTCCATATGATGTGATCGATGTAACCACAATGGCGTCTCCCTTGTGATGGCGCTGTGCTTTTGCCAATACCTTTGAAGCTAGTGGCTCGAGGTGTAACGCGCACGTCTGTCCTGCTTCCTTCAGATGGCTGTAGGGATTCAATCAGCTGAAGGTGAACGCTTTGTTACGGGCTGTTGTTGATGACAGATAATGTCGAGAGCCTCCCCTTAATCCTCAGCTCAGTGCAGACCGCTAACTGACATTCTAATCACATTACACTTGTATCTTTGATGTCGATCTAAATGTGACCACTGGTTGGAGTCTGATCGAAGTGTTTATTCACGTTATTCTACATTAAAGTGCATTCACAACCAGATCATCACTTGACTAATGCTGTTTTTGTGATTTGCATGCATCTGCAGTAATTTTTCAGCTCTTCTCCAGCCTTTGTGTTTATCATATTATGAGAGGATGAAGAAGCAAACTAAAACAATAGATAGCATTATATTTTATTGCCCTCTCTGACATTATAATTATATTTGTCTGCTGCTTAAATGAACCGTAATGTCAGTGCTTAGAATTACTTTTAATTCTTGCAGCTGCAGTGACATCAAGTGACATCCTAACAGGATGCCAACACACAGATAATAAATACTGCATAGCAACTGTAAATGCTCAGATATACATATGAATTCTTATATTTTACATGTCACTAGTCATTATATCTGGTGATGTAATTATTATACTACAGACTATACCATCAAAAATCGCAGTTGTATCAATACAGTTCTACTAAAGCTGTCATAGACTAAACGATTTAATTGTCATTTATCGTGATTAAAGCAAATTAATAAAAAAAAAAATCAGATTTAGGAATATTTGTTCAGGTTTTTCTTTCTCTTATCAACATCTCAGCCACTGAGAAAGCTCTCAGCTGCGTGCATGATCGAGTGGTAACACACATGTTCACATTAACAGTAAATGCAAATTGCTATGTTCTTGTGCGAAGCAGCATCTGGCTGGATTTTGTAGCTGAACTTTCCTTTGAAGATAACATTTTTTTATTCTCATTTCTGCTCATTTATTTCTTCTTGCTTTCTTCTTTTTCTTCTTTTGGGATTTTAGTCTGTTTTGACTACAGGGCGTATCACTGCAGACACACTGGTCCAGGATGTGCATCTATTAACTGTGTGTTTAAAAAGTTAATGCATTCATTTGGACAGCCCCAAATAAAGGCATAAAGTCAATGAGAAAAATAGATAAGTTAGAGTCCCTTGCCGTAGAATCAATCAGTCAGTCAAGCAGAATATTTTTTTATAATCAGATTTCAGCATCTACGCCAGATTGTCGTGGCTGGCTGCGCTTCAGTAGGTAGAGTGGGTTGTCCTGAACCAGAGGGTAAGTGGTTCGATGTGCCACATGCCAAAGTGTCCTTGAGCAGGACACTGAACCCCCAGTTGCTTCCAGTGCATGGCACTGGTGTGTGAATGTGTGTGTGTGTGCTTGTGAGTACCGATAGGTAGAAAAGCGTTCTATGAAAACCATTACCATTTACCATTGTCAAGCTGAGTGAGAAAGCTGGCGCATGAGATGCTATTAGGGCAGACAGTTTAATCTTGTCTCTGGTGGATACCTGGCTCTTTAGTGAGTCACAGGTCCATGACATTCCTTGTATCATAGTAACAAACCACCTGACTGTGTTTGGCTACTGTTCTAGTTAAACTGCCCCAGTACGCAGCATGGGATACCATGTTAGCCTGCTGCCGATGCAGGTTTGTCACAAAGTCACAGCTTATCTACCTGAAAATAATCCCCTGCCATACTAAGTCGCTCACTCAACAAGATGGAGATAAATGTTGTGTTATATGGCAAAACAAGTCAATTTAATCATATGCAGTCCCATGCAGTTATTTGTGGTACTAAGTATACTGTCTTTGTACACTCCAACAAAGCTGTATTAATTCATATATTATCTGGTAATGTTATTGTCATTACGTCATATTCTTTTAGCAATATATCATAATTATACTTTATTTTGTGAATCTGATCACCCGTTTTGTTTGTTGCAATGTCTCATGTGATTTAGGTCAGATGTGTTTTAAAGTACAAGCATGTGAACTTTGCCTCAGTCCGCTCCAGATATTTGAATCAAGAGGTGCAGTATGAGTTTGTCATGCATTTAGTCTTTTGTATTTACTCTGTCAAAAAGATTCTGGCATCTGCGCTGAAATCTTAAGCAACCAGCACGCCCATAGAGTTGACTTTGGAAGGCGCTAAGCATTCCTGCTCGACAACACATCAGCCCCAACTTCTCCCCACCTCAGGGTGCTGGGCAGCCTGCCAGGCAAAGTTGCCATGACTCCTAACACCACCCTTTGCACTGCCCCTCACCCCCCACCCCTCTACCAGAAGGTGCCAGATTTTGGGAGGGGGCAGGCCAGCCCACCGTTTTGATTTAGACAAAAGATGTCTTTACAATGTCAGCAGAATACTTACTGGGAATGCTGTGGCTTTCTGGTAGGAAATCATGTGATCTTTCCAGCCAAGGTTTTGTAATGGTGCCAGGCAAGAGAGAGAAAGGCACACAGAGGGAGAAAGGGGGAAAACTTTGAATAATGTTGTCAGCAAATCGTTTTGTATCTAGTTCTTTTCTTCCCTGCTATTGCTCTTGTTTATTTCGGAGGAAATGGCGGACAGCGCATCGCTGAGCTGAACCCGGTATTGTCAGTGAGCTCAGTTTAGAAGTGTCCCTCTGTCTTTTTATCGTTCCTCTCATTTCTAAAACATGAAGACAAAAGAAACCGTTGCAACATTCACTCTGCTCATGAGCAGGTAGAAAGTATGGAGACTGAAACATAGAAATATTTAATCTGACTGACTTTTAGACATGTAGGTAAGTGTCATTTTCACTCTCTTCTCACTTCAGACTCTCCTTTGTCGCACTGCGGCCGTCGGAATATTCCGTTGTTTCTGGCTCTCTGGCACTGGCACAGTTAATGGTAGCTGACCGTGGCATGCTTGATTACACTGGCATCCCTCTCAGACTCTGCTCTCTGCTCTCTGCTCTCTGCTCTCAGCGGTCTTGGCTAAGTTCAGCTAACCTCTCACCACAGCCACATTGCTGTTGGCCAAGATGAGGACTGCTATGGCAATTCTGCGGGTTAGTTTGGAATAGCAGTCTGCGAGTTATGACTGTTATTATTACGGACTTAATTTCATATCTGGGAACGGCTGAGACTGCTCCCAAACCGAGGCACAGAAACTTGAGAATGTACAGTAATTTGTGTTTAAATGTTATTTGAATGTTTTGTAATGTAATAATGTTTTTCTTATCTCACCATGACTACTCGTTGGTTTCTTATCCACTGTTAAAAGTAAATCTACTTATTCAGTTACAGTAATGGTTGAGTGGTTTTAAAAAACTATTTTTTTTTCTATCTTTCTGTAGAAGTGAGGAAAAAATTGGCCCACCAGCAAACTCCGCTACCCCATCAGCAGATCCATACCCTGCCTGAGTGAGACACACGAAGAGTAAGTTGTGACAATCCACTAACCGTCGAACTTTCACTGTCGTTTCATTGTCATTGTTAGATTAGCTTTTGTTCCAAATGAATTTGCATAACAAAGCGGATTGAACACTGTCACTGTCATGAACACTGAGAACTAATCTTCTGTACACAAGGCAAAGAGTTTTGAGGTCAAGTCCTATTTTCAGTTGGTATGTTGCTATAAATGACACTTAACACACATTTATTTGCACGTCAGCTCACACACAGACTTGATGCTACACTGTTTCTTTACTCAGTTATTTTGATACTTTGGCCATAACCATTTGGCACAAACCCGTAGATCCGATCTTGTGGCGAATCTGACAGCACAAGCTCGCTTCTGTGGGTCTTTGTCACTGTGGTGTGAACGTCGTCTTTTGATTAATTTTTTTTAATAACTTTCTTAAGTTTAGGTGTTTTGATAATCACATGACTGTACAAAAATTCATTTTCTCCAACATTTCTTGCTTAACCCTATATATGATGATAGTGATGAGCTTTGTTTTAAATAAGGAGGTCAAGGAATCAGTTTGGTTAGAGGATAATTTACTCAAAATAGGAACCAGAGGAATCCTAGCTGAAAATGTGTGCATCCGGGTTGAGGTAGTAGGTTGTATGGTTTAGAATTACACCCTGGGAGTTAACTGTACAACCTTCTAGCTTTCCTTGGAGTACACGTATGACATCAGTCTGTACCTAAAACATATCTTTGCTTAAAATGCAGCGTGCAGCATCTTATAAAGCCTCTACGCAGAGTTAGTGGTCTTCATCATAATGGACCTTCTGCCCACCTGTGGTTCACATTTCATAGTTGACCTTTAGGCATAGATAGCCTGCCTGCAGAGAACCGTTGCTCAGAACCGTCAATTAGTGTCGGCTTTACGTATGGTGTATTTTTAGGCATAATGCATTGTGGTTAGTCAGCGTAACCACACATCATTGATTGCATTATGGTGTCCCTTTACCTTTAAAAACAAAGACAAAACAATTGGGCAGTCAGTTGCAAACATAGCTGTGAAATTCAGTATGTATTAAAACACTGTGTCATTTTATATTTATTGTCTTATTTTGAACTGCTGTTTTCTCACCGAGATGTGATTGTGTGGTGAAACCTATTTCACACAATAATGGCCTTGCTTTTCAAACTGTTGCTCCATCTCCGCAGCCTGGGATTGCACCTCGGTCTGTTTAGTCAGCATGGGACCGTGGTGTCTTCCGAATCAGATTCATGTGAGCCGAGTGCCAAACATTACAATGCACAGATGATTCATTATAAACACTAAATATAAAGTACAATATTCAGATTCTTCTTGGTGACTGCTATGCACGATGGATTTTTTTTTCAGCAGCTGACTTAGATTTGATTTGTTTTTCTTACCTTCTACTATCTAAAGCTTTTGGCTTTAAGCTGCCTCAATAGACTTCAGTAATACTCCATGTTTGCAAGCGTGGGAAACCATGTTTAAACGTTGTCTCTGAGCCTTGTGATACACGTCTACAGTTCCATACAATGAGCATTTGTGATATGAGGTCTAGTTTCAGGTTGAAGCTTGCCTCGGCGACACTAAAGTCTCTGTTTACTGTGGACTTGTCCACTGGCTGACTGCGTCAGGCTTCATCTCTGTCTGGCGCTAAGCCACCGCTTGTAAAATGACTCCAAAGCACCACACAGGAGAAAAATGGCCAGGCAGATCAGCTTGAGATTGTTACTGTTTGGGATGTCTTGATTTGAAATGCAGCTTGATTAGGAGCGTTGCTGACGTTTCTGTTGTAGTTCTTTGTCATTGTGACAGTGTTATTTGGTTGATGGATGGTACTGTTTTGCTTTGTTTAGTGCCACGGCTGATTGGACGAACTTTCTGCAAACTTTGTCATTTTTCCAACGAGATCTTTGGTTTCTAGTGGTTGGGATTGGATCTTTGTTTTGTGGAGTCTGATGCTCAGTTTCCGATGAATTAGTAACTACTAAGCCAGATGTGTTGTCGTACTTTGAAATCCGTGTACATATAATTCATCATCAACGCAACAAATCTCTACAGGCTGTTTTACATATTGAAATCTTGAAGACTACCTTTGACTAAAGGAAGGTGTGTACATGAAACTTCATCTTGGACATATAGACAACCTTGGAAAACCCCTTATGTGTTTCCTATCTCTGATATTGAATAGGATTATTCGGAAACAGCTATTTTTAGATAACCTGTAATTAAATCTGGTGATATTAACACCTCCAATGAAGCCGAGTTATCCTGCTCCTCGGGTTCACGTCACCAATAGAGTTGCTGTCATCAAACAGGTTTCTGTGTGGGAACATGAGCCTGGTAAATCCCTGGAAACCCAAGAACTCCTTTTATCTCCTATTTTGCAACCCCACTGTAAGGAAGACACGCCTCCTCATTCCGCTGAAGATCACCGGGAAAAGTAGTTAGTAGTCAGAAAAGTGCACTGTAGGAAGAAGATCATGTCAGTCAGCTTGAAATGAATAATTACTTTATGCAGGAACACATGTAGCTGCTCTATTTAAGCAGAAATATGTAGTTTATTTAGCAGGGATGCTTGTTTCCTCATCTTTAGCGCTTACAAATTTAACAGAGCGTGCAAAGTCAATATGTGCCTTGCTAATGTTTATTTTAAGAACTGCGATTTTCTCATCTTTCCTCACCTCTGAACCTCAATCGTTCCTCCAGATGTGTAGAGGAAAGCATGGTCGCTGCGGATCATGCTGCCTCAGCACTCCCCTGTCCAGCTGCCCCAGCAGCACAGCTAAAAGTCATTGGTTCCAGCTGGGCCTTCATTTATGGGATGGTTGAACAAATAAATTATGGGATTAGATAGGGCCAGTCCAGGTTTTTTTTTTTTTTTTGTCCCTTCTGCTATAACAGCCCTTTTGAGAAGTACTTTGGCCAAGGTTCTTCAAATGACTTTAAGAACTAATAAAATAAAGATTCCCTTATTAAATTTGGTATGCTGCAATCTGAGTGATGCCTAGCAGGAAGTACTAGCAATACCACAAAGCTCGACAGTCACTCAGTGTCACATTCATGTTATCAGATTTTATCAGTGAAAGCATTTATGTTAGGAACGATTTAGCCTGTACCTGCTCTATGCATATTTTACTTTTACAACTTTGAAAAGATAGACAATGTTTCTGCGTCAGAGCAGTTTATATGTCTGTGTGAAGATAAATCTCACTGACTCACAGAAAAGAGTCTAGTCCCTAAGTTACATTCATTTTATTGTCAGTGGAGCAGATCCAGCGTATACTGTGATCACATCACAGATGATACCGTGTTTTTGTTCAGACGCAGTTCGTCTGACCCAGCACACCAGGGTAATATATTTGGTGATACTTTTCCTTCCTCAAGTTTTTAAGAGCCTTTCAAAGGTATCACAGGGAGTTACACGGGCAGAAACCACCGGTAAAATCAGCCAATTGACGCTCACATCTGTAGCCGCTCTGAGAGCAGCGATTGGCTTCTTGTTCTTGACGTCACAGACGGGTGGAGACCTTAGTAACAAATCGTCTGAGACCAGAACACTGTCAGTTCTGGCCAGAATGGTACTTTAGCTCCCCAACTCATAAACCCTCACTTCCCTATAAAAACCAGCAGCCTCGAGCAGTATTTCTTCCCAAGGAAACATATTCCCTTAATGTGGTGGGGTTAATGGCAAATGAATAATCATAACACACCGATGGCAGACGGGGGTGTCATTGATCTGTCTGGAGTCAGCCCCTCTCCGCCTGCTGCATCAGCCACTCTCCCCCTATTGATACGCTCTTGCCCCTTGACCCCTGGGACAGATCAATGCCATTGATCGGAGAAGGGCAGGGACAAGGGCAGAATCTGCTGACTGGCCCGACAGCTAGTGTGACAAGACATGATCGTCATTAATGTCCCGCTGGCTGGCTGGCTGGCTGGCTGGCTGGCTGGTGAGGCGCTGTGCATCACATATTCCCTTCCGCCTGCTCTCCTCCCCCCTCCAGCCTCCATCTTCCTCCTCCGCTCTCCTCCTTCACTCCTCCTACTGCTGCTGCTCCATGTTCCCAGTCTCTGCTGCTTGGACTGACTGAGATAGGTCCATTGTTTGGATACCTGTCTAATGCTTGCCTGGCATCTGTGGCACAGATATGCATCGGCAGGGTGCGTGGAGATATTTTGAGCTTATTCTCGAAAAGCGAGCAGTGTCATTGCAAGTGTCTGCAGCATAATATCTCATGGCTCATTGTGCGAGCTACTTACCAGTCACAATGGAGCCGCTCCTATTTTTGGGTGCTTTGAAAAGCTGTCTCTATACAATTCAAAGCGAACGAATTAGAATGTGCTCCAAGTCTGTCAAAACAACTACGTTCTCTGTTTTCTGATCTTAGGCAAGTCCCACCCTAATCAGAGACGTTAACGCTGTGATTCCCACGGCTTCTGTGAACATGTCATTGATACATAACATCGACTGCATATCTGCTTTTGTCCTGTGTTTACTCTTGTGGGCCAGTTTCATCACGCCAATGGGTTCTATTTCCAGTCTAGACTAGAAACAAGATGAGCAATGTTTGTGTGTGTGTGTGTGTGTGTGTGTGTGTGTGCGGAGGGGCGATGGGCGGGATGCGGAGACAGCTCCAGACTCTGCAGTGACACGGCTGTAATGGAGCTGATTGATCACCTATATGGCCGCCTGCTGGCCCCGCTGGCTTTAGCATACAGCAAACTCCCCAACCCCCCGTCTCTGCATCACCGCCACCATTACCGAGCCAATCTGCGACGACCAACCATCCCCCCGTAGACTTCAACCTGGCCACGGTTTTGACATTGGCTGCAAGATTTACTTCTACACCTCTTCAGATGTCGTGTTGCCGTGTTTCTGTAGGAAACAGAAAAATAGAAAGGTGCAGTCGTCATAGACTTTGATGAAGTGACATTTTCCAGTTCCGCCTTTTCGGTATTGCAGCAGAATTAAAAAGCTGCTGCTTTCCATTTGAATTAAAGGGCATAATCAATCAATGATAACATTTGCAGATCTCTCTCCCTGCCCCCTTTATGTGACACAGGGTCATAACCCTAATCTATCCAGGGTGTTGAAGGTGATTAAACTCTGAGATTAAAACAAGCTGTCAAGGGCAGATCGCCTTCAGACAGAAGGAGAATGAGCAAAATGTCATCCTTTTACATTTTATTTCTGCTGCCGTAGCAAACAGAATTATAGTACTCCGTATACAAAATATAGTGAGTCACAAAAATAAAAATGGCACATTTGTGTGTAGTTGTGAAGCAGGTATTAAACATTTAAAACCCCAAATTATATTTCACCTGGGAATTTCCATTTCAAGCACTGTGAAAATACAATGACGTTTTATATTCACATGTATATAAAATATACAATAACTATTCCGCTGTCAATCCACAGCATGGTGACATGTTTCTCTGTGTAAGGGCCCTTACATGTGACACAAGAAGTACGTGACCATTTACATGACGACTTTTTGGATCAACCACTTTATACATTGTCATTCAGCAAATCCGGATCTAGACAAACCATAATTTGAAAATGTATTATTTGACTTGAGTGATCAGGAAATTGTTCGATACTGCCAGCTTTTGCTTTTGCGTCCGACTCGGACAGCCGTGTGCCTTACGCTCCTGTCACTGCTCTCGAGCCTCGGTCACAATATTGTGACAGTGACTGTGTGTGTGTTCATGTTTGTGCTGAGCACGTCGCTGTCTGTGTGACCGCGTGGTGGCTGTGCAGAGCAGCTGTACTGTCTCTCGGCGTCCTCTGTCTTGCTGTTCGTTTCAAGCCGAGCTGGGTTTATTTTTTGGGAGGGGGGGGGTGCCTTGTTAGTTTGTTTGCGGTTGCCTGTGTGTGTGCTGTCAGTTCTGTGTGAGCGTGTGTGCATCCCTGTTTGTGTGTTGTCTGTCTCAGATGACAGCCAATTTTGTATCGGTGGCTATTTTTGTATGTTACTGTTTGAGTATGTGTTTGCATGTGACAGTGCAAGCTGCATCCATGTTACAGTCCATGTTACACGACAGCGCATCTTCCTCCACGGCCAACCAGTTCGCTGCAGGGTGTGTATGTGTGCACGAGAGTGTGTCTGTGTGCCGCTGGAAAAGAGAAGAAATTGATCAGCACAGGGAGGAACGTGTTCACCAGCTAAGGCTGGATGGAGGGTGTGAGAGAGAGAGAGGAGAGAGGGAGAGAAAGAGCGAGGGCTGTCGCTGCAGACTCCTGCTGCAGTATCTCACTTTGGGCAAGCAGCTGCAGACAGGGAGAAACAGACAAGCAAGACAAGCAGACAGGTACAGACCTGGTGTGATGGGAGGGGATGGGTGGGGGTTGGGGTGTGGAGGTAGTGATGGAGGGCAGTAGAGGCAGGGCTTGGGGTGCAAGGGTCAGATGAGGGAGGGGGTGGGTGAATGCAAGGTAGCGTGTTGTGGCGGCGACGGCTGGAGGGAGAAAATGTTTTTGGCAGGGGTTTTTTTTGTTTGTTTGTTGTTGTTGTTTGTTCAGAGATGGCAGCTCATCGTGTTGGACCTGTGACAATACAGGAAAGGAGGAGAGGGAGAAAAATAAAAGTAGAGAAGGTGTAGATGACAGTGTCACGACATGGCTGATGTCCCAGTGTCTGGAGCAGGGAGGAAAAGGAGGAGGAGGAGTTACGGTGGTGCTGTGGGGTTAAGGTGCTGAGATGGAGCTGACAATGCATGTGGGATGGAGCGAGGGGGAGGGAGGGGGATGGCGTGGAGGGGTGGGGTGGGGTGGGGGGGTCCCACCTCAGTGACCTGCGTCTGGCTGCAGCTTCCCGCGGACACCTCAACTTCACCATTACCACCCCCTTCCCCACCCCCCATGTCTTTCTTTCACCCCCTCTTTTCCCTTCTTCTACCGCTGCCCTTTTTTCCCTCTGTTCTTCCTCATCCTCAGCTCAGAGGCGGATAACAAAAGGCGTAGTCGGTGGCAGACAGAAGAGTGAGCGTGCGAGGCAACGCGTCGGGTGGCACGGAGCATTCATTTCCGGAAGCCTCCACTTTGCTTGGCGTTCCCCAGAGAGCAGGAGACAGTCAGAGACATCTATCCAACTGTTTTTTTTTTTTTTTTGGTTTTTTTTTTCTTGTCTGAGGGGGAGGAGTTGAGAGGTGGGTGGCGGGATGGGGGGACGGTTTGGAGGGGGTGGGGGCAGTCGGTGGTGTGTTTGGGTACATGACAGGCAAAAAGACATGGGAATGTTTTTAATGTTACTTAAATATTTAGTGCAGCTTGTGATTTTGTAGCTATTAATGTCTGGATCTTTTGGCTCCTACTGTGGCAGATGCTGTTTCTTGGTTGACTAGAAGCTGTTTTATGTCTGACCGAAGCTCGTCGCCTTTGACACTAGCGACTTATGGTGTGCCAAGCTTGCTGCCATGGCGGCAGAGTTCGGTGGGTAGGTGGAAGGGTCTGGTGTCGAGGGTGTTGCAGTCAGCAGTGGAAAGTGAAGTGGGGGGGGTGGGTGGGTGGGCACAAGTTTAGAAGGCAGCATGCACATCTGTACCCGTGCTGGAGACAGTCCTGCTCTTTTCTGATGTTGGTTTTGTGAAAGCATTTTTATGAGGAATTTTACCTGCATTCTTCTTAAGACACGGAGCAGAGCCTCGAAGCTCCGTGTTTTTTTGTTTTTTTTTATTTAGCATCTAACCGAACCTATTCGTTCTTGCCCCTGTGGTGAAACGCCAACGGCTGCTGTGTGTCTCTCTGCATCCATCAGTCAGTGCAAATGGATGGACGATCTAACAGACCGGTCCCAGTCCGGCTATCCTGCAACAGAGAAATGTAGACTGATGATCGACTGACGCTCTTTAGGACAAAGAGGCGAGCCCGGCTGCTTGGCTGGGGGGCTTTTCCTTTTCCAGCACAAAGGCTAGTTAGCACAGAGCAGGCAGTGCAGGCTTGTCTGTTTGTCTGAGCCTCTGCTTCTGCGTCTGTCTGGGTGCTGCGATGAAGATAATTTAAGTCTGGCTGCCTCCAATGAATTTACCGCTTTGTTCAACAAATTTGCTTCTTTGTCTTCCTTTGTCATCTCTCCTCTCTGTTGCTATTGCTGCTGTTGTCTGGCGTCTTGTGGTATTTAGTACGTGTAAGCATTTGTCTGAAAGTGTTTCTACCTTTGCATGTCTTTGTGTGCACAGGAGTCAAGCTGAGCCCTCTGAACCAAATAAGTTATCTGCAATGGAGGAAAGGAGGGACGTTTTTGCCGCTTTGTGTTCGATTGCAGACTGTGCTTCATAAAAGACGAGACACTTTGCGGCTGTGTGTGCCTTCGGGCAGAAATTGGTACTTTTAAGTGACACTGGCTGAGGATGAGACAGTGTGTGTGTGTGTGTGTGTGTATGTGTGTGTGCACGCATTAGCGTGTGTGAAGGAGAGAGAGTAGAGAAGGTGTCAGTGCCCTGCAGCTGACTGCGGCTCCTCAGTGGACTCCATCGTACTTCACCTGCTCCCTGAGACCCTAACTTGTGAGCTGTCTTGATAAAAAATCACGGGTTAGGCTCTTGGGACGCGGGCGGAGGACACAATCAACTTTCTCCCGAATGTTCCAAGGGTGGAGTCCGGAAAGAAGCACCAACTGATTCACTGTTAAAGATGTTGGACAGGGACAGTGTAGAGAAAGGGAGACGAGCTGACATATTAAAATGAAAAAGCGGAATACAATAAAGAGCAAATGTGTAAAGATTTCGTGTTTCATCAGCTCCTCCGTTACATCATTGTTAATCAGAACTCAGCATATGCACGTTTCAGAATATTTAGCTTTAACAAATATTCATCAAGAACGTTTTTTTTTTCGTAATCGCAGCAGTGCCACCGCCATTAAACTGAAATACCCGTTGGCGCTGCAGTGCGTTGTGCGACATTGTAATCTCTCCCTTGTGTCAGCAACCTTAGTTGAATACCATTCTGGTAACATGATCTGATTAGAAATGGCCGGACGACCAACCAGTCCAAACCACCACACCCCAGCCTTGTGCTGATTAACCCCTGTCACCACCTCAACATGGCCAATATATTTGATCCTCCATCACCAGCACAGTTGCTCTGTATTTGATAATCCAGCTTCATTCAGATGCTACAGGATCAGGCTCAGAGGAATGCCCCTCACATCTGCCCCTCAGCATTAAAAATATTACACATTTGAATACACACATTTTACAGCTTTGTTTTTGGCAGTCCGCTAACTTGATCACATACCTAAAGCCGGCACATTTATTTTCTCCTGCTACTCACTAGTTACTTGAAAAAAAATATGTATTTTTGCATATGTAGATGTGCTATAATTTTACAAATCCTGCTTCACTAATTACTACATTTCACAACTAATTTTCAGAAAGTGTTTCGAAAGTTTTACTGTTATCATTTTGATATTCAAAATTATTATCTCTTCTGATCTTAATTCTCTAAACAGCAAAGCACGCTCCAAAGTTTTTTTCTTTCCAGTTTACAAATACGCACATGGGGCAAGTACAAAAGCCACATTTATCCTTTTTAAAATGTGTAATAATAAATACAGAGCACATCTTCTAAATGAATTTGATTTTAATAGTCACTAGAAAGGTTCAGATCATTTTCTGGTTATGTTATTTTAGTCAGTAATTTATATCATTTGTACAAAAAGTTGTTCCTTTTTTAAAACAGACGAAAGACGCCGCGCTGTATGTTAATATAAAATCAGTGGACCCCTATTCAAAACGCTTTATCAGCTCCACGGGAATTTTGTTGTCTTCTTAATTTGATCATTTCTGCTGAAATTCACCATTGTCGTTGAGATGTCACAACCAAATTGTTTAATGATCCAAATCGATATTTCAACTGGAGGCGCAGGACAACTCAGACAGACACTGTAATTCAGCAAGACAGGCTCTTAAAAAGACAAGATTGAACTCTGAATAGAAAATGAAAACATTGGACTGGTCTCTTATGAACACGACTATAGAAGTGCAATTACAATAAATTAGGCCTGCTAAAGAAATAGTTCTTTTCCTTTATGCCATTGAAAGGTATGAATTCATTTACCATTACAGCTTGACCTGGTTTTTAAACTTTGAGTTTTTCCCAAGGCGGCATGCTTTTCTGAAAACCTAATTTCTGCTAAATTACTCATATTAGGAATGCAGTTCAAAACAATTGATTTTCTCTCTAATACCCTCCTCTCAATCTCTCTCCCAGTCTCCAGTCTCCCTCTCTCCCTAATTATGTTTTTTTTTCTTCCTTCCCGTCTCCCCATTTGGTCTCATAGTGAACAATGCCGATGCCAACTAATCAGTCTGTGCCTGTGCCACAGAGCCCCCAGCAACAGCTGAAGGAGTGCCGTGCCCCATGAATACCAAACAGCCAGGCACAGTGCGACAAGTGCTGAGCAGTCAGACGCAGCACAGCCAGAGCAGAGCCGTTGCCCACAAAACAGCCAGACAGTTTTATTAGGGTCTGTCTGACACGCAGCAAAGTCTGGCAGCACCCGAGCCCACTGATGAAATCCTCACCGCTCCCCCAACAGTAACAAAGCAGCACGCTCAGAGCAATCCGCCAAGGATCCAATAAATATCACCCCGTTAAAATCAGCTCCCGGCTAGTTTGTAACTCCGCTGGATGGGGAATACAAACTTTGTTCAAAGTCAAACTAGTTCTCAACGAGCGACCGCTAACATGATCCCCTTTACACCTTCTGAACAACATCAAACTGCATCTCACAAAGCAGAGAAAAAAGGAAGAGTCATTATAGGGAAGATCTTTTTTATGTCTGTAAATATAATTGACTTGTCAAATGAATGCAGCTATGAATTTTCCATCTAAGATCACGGAGAATACTGTTCAGTAAACATGTTGATGCTGTGTTTTTTTTTTGTTTTGTCTTACCACGTCGCTAATTATTCACAGAATTACGTCAATTAATAAATGACCAAAATAAATGTAGCAATAGATTAAATTCTAATAATGATTTTGGAAAAGTGTATCTGATTAAATCTTTTAATTATGATATAATAAGATTAAACTTTATCTGATCTGAAACTGTTTGTTGAGGTCAAGTTACTTAACAGCCTGGTGCAATATAAGCTGTTATTTTTCTTTAAATGTATTTTGTCCCTCAGTGTCGTGTTTACACGCCGTCTTCAAGTTCCTCAAGTAAAATAAATTCAGACCTTGAATAGGTGTAGATAAACCAAAGACTCCAGCTGATGGAGCCGAGTGTGTGCGAGAGATTACACTCCATTGTTCAGAGGTGGTCATGTAACACAATGCGCTGCCGCGTCGCCCCCCGATAAAAGCAATCAGGACGCATTAACATTTATCGGCTACATTCGGATTTGGGTCGGAGCTGACATTGGAGTCGGATGGATTTGGTGAATTAGAAGGCTTTTTTTTTTTTTTTTTTTTTTGCATCGATTGTCAGGTTTTGTTGTCTGCTGCTGAACCAGCTTAGAGTTCAGTGGATCTCTTATCGCAGTGGGGCGGGGAGGAGGTGCAGGTGGCAGCGGCGGCGGTCGGGTGGGGGGCGTCAGGTATTCCTGATAGGAGCAGCGCAGAATAGAGGGGGGTGGGGTGGGACGGGGCCGTCTGAATTTCCAGACACTGCGGCAGGAGGCCAGACAGTCACCTGAACGCACACACACAAGTGTGCCGACGACACCGCACACGTGCACCTGTGCAAAAACACACACACGCTGTCTACACAACCAATTCAATTTTGTTTTTAATTCAATCAAGGGGTATGAATCATGGTGCCGCTTGTAATGTAATTATCCCTGTGCATCGAAAGCACAAAAGTTTCTATTATTCTCAGGGCGGCAGGGATGAGAGATAAACTCCATTAACTTTTACAGATTACAGTAAGGGCTCTGGGAGGTATCTGTCGTATCTTTTGAAAGGACGGTCAGTCCAGCCGCGCTGAGACTCCGGATTTTCACGGCGGCCCTCTGGGTACAGAGCAGGAGTCTGGAAAGTGGGCCTGATGATTGAAAACCAAACAACAAAGCTCAATGGGAGCAGACCGGCGGCCTGGCAGGCCAGAGGTCTCAGCACAGCCAACTGGAATGGCCTCAGACCCAGTGTGCGTGTGTGTGTGTGTGTGTGTGTGTGTGTGCGTGCGCGTGTGTGTGTGTGTGTGTGCACATCTTGGCATTTTGCATGCCTTGTTGTATTGTATACAGGTCCACACTATTTGAGGGTGTCTCCTGGCCCTCCTCCCCCGGGTCCCATGTTATCTCCCCTTCTCTCTCTGATCTGTGATTCACTTCGGAGGCGTTGCCAAGGAAACCTGGTATCTGGCTAGCACCTTGATGGAGTTATTGAACTGTAACTGGCTGGGATAATTATGCTCTGTCTTGCAGGTTGCCTATCCAGTGGCTGGGACTTGAATGTGACCTATAGCTGGTCTAGCAGTGTCGCCACAGGCTAAATGCTTTTAACCCGTTGGCTGCTATGCGGCTCGACAGTTGTAACTTTGGCAGAGGTATCCAGTCGGCCACTTTACCACTCCTCCTTTTGCAGGATGTGCTTCAGTGCTGCAGAGCGTTATTTAGTAAACTGAAGCTTCAAAGCAGTTGACTCTGAGTCGCACTCCAAGTCCAGGTTTTGCTTTGTGTCTGCACTGACACAGCTCATGAACGCGAATTCCTAGTGTGTCCTCAAGTGTATCCACTGATCCCCTAAGCAGGTGGACACTTGGATGTGTTTACTTGGAGTTTTCAAGGGTTGTCTCTGATAATACGTGACAAAGGAGCGGGATTTTCAGGGATACATTCAGGCATTATTTTCCCACATTTATGCTAAATTGCCATCATTATCTCCTCTTGTCTAGGAGCCCTGGCAATGGTCTGTCTGTCTCCATGCTGAAAGGTAAGACTGATTACAGCTCACATTTGCCACACGGCATCAAAGTCTGACGTTACACTTACTTTCTGGCCCCACTCTCTGTGATCCATTTTGTTAGTGGAGGACAGTGTTTGCTTGTATGACTGCCTTGTTTTGCTTGCACGCTTGCAGCAGACGAGTGAGTCAGTGAAAGTGTCAGACTGCCGTAACAGACGGCCAGCGCCAGATAATTAGCCTGGAGTCATTTGGAAGCTGCTCAGC
The DNA here is from genome assembly GCA_005024645.1 of Planiliza haematocheilus. Lineage (NCBI taxonomy): Eukaryota > Metazoa > Chordata > Actinopteri > Mugiliformes > Mugilidae > Planiliza > Planiliza haematocheilus. Next base: position 7,949,913 of record SRSE01000276.1, read on the forward strand.
TCTGCCCAGGTGCCCATTGCGCACAGAAAGAGACCAGACGACCTTTTACTCAGCTCTGTCCCACTGCAGTCACTTAAAACAGTGATGGATGTTTCCCTTTACTCCCTGCTCCCTACCGGCCCTTATTCTCCTCGCCAGCCCTCCCTTTCTCTCATCCACCATTCCCCCCCCCCGTCCTGCTGCAACACCGCTCTCGTTTTATTTGCTCCGTCTCCGCTCCTTATTTTTTTAACCGTCCTCTTTGCCTTTTACAGCCACTGTTCTTCCAAAATGATGAAGAGGGCGAAGGAGAATGAAGGTGTGGATAGGAGGAGGATTGGAGCGAAGTGGTGGAGGCATTTCCTGCCAGGGAGAGAAGAGGAGAGTCAACCCCCCTCCCCGGCCCCGCAGCTCCTCATTAGTATGCTCCGACTGTCGCTCAGGTGACACGGCCACTGGATTCAGTCCCGACTGCAGGAACATCAGCAGCATGGCGGAGAGCGGGATAGCAGGTAAGGACAATGAGAGTAGGACAGAGAGATGGGAGGCGGTCAAAGGATGGACGTCTTTTATTGACTTAACTCCCCCCACACGCAGCTGTAATGCAAAAGCTCATGCAGTATTTTCAGATTGAGGGGGTTTGTGTAATTAAAGTAAGTGACGGTGGCCGTGCTCGTTGAGTTAGTGGGATACGTATCTGAGATCAGGCTGTTTTATCAGTGTTAATAAAATATTCTGGACTGAACGTATCAATGCATTCATTCACAGAAGATATCAGAAAATGTAATAATTGGAGATGTCGCAGGATCATCTTGTCATATTGTAAACAGTGATTTTAATAAACGTATCTGTGTAATATGTTGTGTGCGTTTGGTTATTTAGATATTAAATGTTTTACCTCATATAAGCAAACAATGAAGGAATCATCCAGTTTCCCCTCAAAACATTTCCATTGTTTTCACTTGTAATATTTTCATTCCCCTTGATATGTAGGATATTGGTTTTGTTGCCAAAGGCAACAAAAAGAGAGGTATATTAGACAAATACTCATACTCTCTCTAAGTGTCAGAGGAAAAGAGAATATGAGAAGAGGAAAGAAAGAGGAAAGCGTGTGTGTAGGTGTGCTTTTGTTGGCTCTATTTCTGTGTTGTGTGTGTGAAGGAGAGAGAGACTGTGTGTGTATGTGTGTGTGTTTGTGTGCATTGGGGGAGCAGTGCAGCCAGGCTGCAGATATCATCCATCTCCCTGTCACCGGCCCAAGGGCTGCTGGGAAAGTGGCAGACAGCTCCCCGGCTCTGACAACGGAGGCTGCATCCTAATTTCTCAACCCAGAATGCATGAAAAACCTGCGCTTCTCCTCCCTCACCACCACCCAGTATGGAAAACCATTAACCCCGCGATCTGCAAACAAAGCACAGAGCTCAGCCCGGGCCACCGCTGGCTACGACTCATATCAGCTCCCATCATCCAGCAGCATGGCTCTGAGCAGCAACACTTTGCATGAGCCCTGCTTTCTGAAACGTTCCTAACACCTGGACGAGCGCAGAGTTAAAGCTGAACAGATCGGAGCAATGAGATCATTTCTTCAGCGCGATCTAATTAGAGGGTCGTATTAGTGACTGATACTCGATGACAGCACAGTGGTTTGAGTCATGAAGGGCCTTTTTAAAATAAAAGTCCTCTTGGCAAAAGCTGTTCTAACTGGATTACATGCTTTTTGCTTAGCTGTGACTAATTGTATTACAAAGCTGTTGTCAGACATCCTATAGCTTTTGTTATATACTCCATGCCAGTGTTTCTGTTCCCTTCTCTCTGGAGCTGGGCATTAAATAAACACTGACATGAAGATCAAGTTAGTACACTTAAGGTGTAGAGTGTGTAAGAATGTGTTTTCCAGCTGTACTATAAACCAGTAATGGCATTAACTTTTAGAACGAGCTATGCAGTTTAAGTCTATCTGTGGAAATTAGCCGGCCTTCAAAGCAACAGTGCTCACACTCTGTAGACGTGCATAAAATTACAGGTCACGTTTTAAAGTCTAATTAATTCATAACATAATGAACAATAAGTAGATTTTTTTATTAGCTGCGCCACATATTAATCTGCTTATTATTACAGAAATGGGATGCACACGCACTTTAAAGGTTTGACTTAAAGGATCCTGAATGGATTTTTCCATCACCAATGAATCTTAAACATCCATATATGCAGTTACTGTTCGTCCATTGATCACATTGTTGCTGGGGTGTTGCATCCTACAGAGCTGGTTTGATATTTTGTGGTGTGTTTCCCGTAGATAATTTCTCCCTCGCAAACATTTGTTCACTGTTTGAGCGGCGTGCCAAGTCCTCGGCAAGTTCCCTGCATCAAAAGGCGAATTGATTTGTCCCTCAGAAATGAAGCTAAGAAAGAAGCTGATTTACGTTTGCTTTGCTGCAAATTTCCAAGCGGTGAAAAGAAGCTTAAGAGTCACGAGTGATGATACGCTCACCATTATATTTACTGTACGTCTAAATATTTACACAAACTTTACATTAGGAAAGGAGAGGATCTGTAGTGGCGAGAAGGAGGTGATGAACTTTTCATTCTTATCATCCCAGCTCAGACCTGATGTGGGATCGTCTGCTGCTGCGAGGCCTTTAAAACCACTCGAATGTATGATCAGAGATGTGAGGACAAGACCTCTGATCGCTCCTAACAAATCACTTGAACACACTGGAGGGATCAAACGTACGACGCTGAACAAAACCATCCACGTGCTGAGTGGGAGCTTGGCCAGATACTGCAGATCACACAAGGGAAGCACAATTAAATGTTTCATAACTTGTCTAATAAAGTATTTGGAAGCACTGGAATTTGACCAATGAATAGACGGATGAATAATGATATAAAACAAAAATGTTGATAGAATATAAAAGAGTATTGATTTATGATGTTTACTAGCAATAAACGCTCAGAGTAGTATATTTCTTAAAGAGGCAGGCCTACATACTTTTTCACAGAGCTTCTCGTGTAAAGGAGGCCGCCAGAAGCAGCTGAAAAAATCACAAATCAATCCAAATCAATCAACCTTTATAAGTTGTGCAGATTTAAGAATGAATATTCACAGTTAATGCTTTAAAACATTAGGATTGATGTCAAATTAACCACTGACTGGAGACAAACCGTTGTGCAGACAGTTGTTGGTCAGTTAACCATGCTATACAAGTGTAAAATAACCTTAAACCTGCCTTCATGTTCAGTGATATAAATTAAAATTAGTTTGTTTTGGAGAGGGTTATGATCGCCACAGGTAAGTGGAATACTGAGGCAGTGATGCCGCATTCATGGCGCATGATTTGAATAGTAAATTAGAGCCCCCTGTACTTGTTTTAAATGCCATTCAGCAGAGGCCCGGGGTCATAAACGTTTCGTGGGCAGTGAAGTTCAGTCATAAACTTGGATCCCTTTTCCTCAGTGTCAGCAACCATGAAATGCATTTGGTCATGTGAGCAAAGTGATAGAGGCGCCTAAAATAAACCATGACCTCATTTTATTTTCACGACGCGAAGAAGAGGAGAAAAAAAAAAATGGCACAAGAGCACACAAGTTTCTGGATTTGTCGTTTGTGGTTTACGTCTCTATGTTTGGCCCGCCGTAAAACATGAACTCCCTAACCACGTGCACATGTCAGAGAGCTTACTTTACAGGCTGACACGGCAACTGCAGATTCAGATCCGTCCCAACGCTGACACCCAGAAGCTCATTTCTTTGATTATTCACAGGTGACGTGAACGCACCGCGAGCCTTTTGTTTTTGGGCATTATCATGCACAGGGATGGTGATGCAAGAGGCGCCGTGTTGGTGCCATGGTGCCTGTTCCAGTCCAGAAAATAATCATTTCTGTGCCTCTTTAAGAAACACAATGCAAGTATCAGTAGGACCTAATAAATGCACTGCAGTCAAAAGCCAAATGCCAACCATGAAATAACCTGTCTCTCCCTGATTAACAGTTTCCACATAATACCCCCACCACCCCATCCCCTCCCCTGCTCTAAGGTGTCTCACTGCAGCACTCGTGCATGTGTTTTTGTTTTTTGTTTTTTGAACTGAGCTTCTCGCTGATGTGAGTGTGATTCAGCCACTGCTTGGGAACGCTACGCTCAGCTAAAAGAGACAAAGAGATTTCTCCGAAGCATGGGAATCCAACCCCGGCTCAGCACAAAGGCCACTTTGATTTCTGATGAGTAACATAAACATCATGCTAGTACATGTTATCAGAATTTGCTGACTCGGAAAGTGGCCTCAGGGAATCTCACTGAAAAGTCATCAGCAGATGAATATACAAACTAGTTGTTCAGCATTTCTGCTCAAAGCACAGAGGCGAGGCAAAAGTAGTGCATTCAGAAATTTACTCAAGTAATAGACAATAGTATATTTACCTATTTACTACTATTCAGAATAACACGTTATTTCATTGTAATTCTTCATACCACACTGTAAAAATTATAATCAGTCAAAATCCTGCACTGAATTTGTTAAGTAAAGTAAATATATTTAGAAAATTTTAAGTGTAAAAAGTCAAAGCACAACAAGTTATTAATGATTTATTGAGGCGTTTCTTTGTGGTAGCAGGCTGTGGTCAACCAGAAATCACTTTACGTGGGACTATTGCTAATGGTTGTTTTTCTCTTCTGATCAAATGTTCATCCATCACTCTGACACAGAGCTTCAAGCGATACACGATGCTTGTTTTGTGAAAAAAAAAAAGAAAATTCATTAACACCTCAAAATGAAAATCCATTGAACCTATTCAAATTATTAAAATGAAGGAAAGCTAAACTTTAATGCCCTTTTTTTTGAATGAAAAAAGTGATCGTATCAACAAATCAAACTAGTCCTATTTGTACATGCTGTTGGGTAACAAGCATTATAGTGTGCTGTATAAGAAAAAAAAATCTTCAATTTGTAAGGTAACCTTAATGATAACTAAAGCTTTCAAATAAATGCTCGGTGATGTTGTAAGTCTGATTTTTTATTAGTTTGAATTGAATTGTAGCCCAACTAAATTCTATTTTTATTTATATAGCATCAATACCACCTCACATTGTCTCAAGACCCTTTGCAGAAACCCAAAATTTGATAATCCCAGATCAACCATTAAGGCAATGATAGAAAGGCAAACTCCCTTTTAAGAGGTAGAAACCTTGAGCAGAACCTCAAGCTCATATGGAGGAAGCAGTCTGCTTGAGGTCGGCCAGGTAGAGAGGAAAAAGAAGAGAGGAGGAAGGAGAGAGGAGAGGAGCAGGATGAACAAATGATCTGTACATCTGATTAGAGCTTACATGCAGCATCTAATCATGATACAAACAAGAGACCAGGGTATAGATGGAGCATTATACATGAGAGATTGATGATGAATAAGAGGAATGGATAAACCTAGCATTCACAGAATTAACTGTATAAATGTCCTCATAAAGTTACTGTCATGGAATAAACAAAAGCTCTATGAGCATTAAACTGTCTGTGACAATAGTAGGTGGATTAGCTAGCAGCTCTTGAACATATACACCAATCAGTCACAACATTATGACCACTGACAGGAGAAGTAAATAACATTGATTATAAAAACATGAAGAACAGCACAAGCTGTGGACCTGGCCTCCGAATTCACTAGATCCCAAACTGATCGAATGTCTGTGGGATGATCCACAGAGGCCCCTCCCCTCCAAGGCCCCCAGTAACAGCATCCTGTAGCCAGACACCACAGGACACCCTCAGAAGGACCATGTCCATTCTCTGATGAGTCACAACTGTACTGGAGGCACAAGGGAGACCTACACAATGTTAGAAAGGTGGTCATAATGTTATGCCTGACCTGTGTGAATGAAACCATAAACAGGTAGACACGGTTCTTTTAAAATATATTCTGTAATCCAGTTTATTTTAAAAACTCATCACACAGGAAATGTGTACTCTCTATATGTGTGTACATAGGAATAATGTATCATGTTAAATATTATAGTGAAAAGTAAGAGACAATTCTGACTAAACACACACTGGATAGAATTTTAAATGAGGAAACAGCATAAATTAAGATGTATAAAAAAGCAGAAAGCAGAAAAAAGCAGGCAAAGCAGATTCTCACTGAGTTTTAATAAGACAGCACTGCGCATATGAAAGGTTCCCATGAAAAATCATCTTAGTTAACGCTACTGAATAAGCTTTACATTATGGCATAGATGGCAATTTACAAAACCTAAAGACAGTTCCACACCTGAAAGAAACTACTTTGAGCTCTGTGGGTTAAGAGACACTTGGGAGGGTTTTGAAATACAACAAGTCTTCTTGTCCCCAGCTCCGGGCAAAAGAAAATTAATGAAAGGCAACTTCTGCTTTATCAAAACATCACAGAGTAAGTAAAATCATCCGCCCTGAGTCAGTGACACTCTAAAGCCTCTTATCAGCAGCTCTACCAGAAACAAAGGACAACACAGCAGCATCCTTGTTACCATCCAGACCTTCTGCAACCTTCCAAAAAGTTCAATACCAGGACACCTATCCATTCTGGGCAGGTCGATTTTCTGAGACTTTTCAGGACATAATACAGTTCCTTGTAAAGTTACTTAACGTTTTAATAAAAACATAGTTGCCAGCTTTTCTTCAAAAGGCAGAATATCAACATCTTAAATCAAACCGGTGAACGGACGATGGTGTGTTGTGTTAGGGCCACTAGAAGATCAATATGAACTGATGAAATGTGTTGCAGTATTTTAGGCACACACACACACAAATATATACGGTAGGCTATGTATACTGTATATCTTTGTAGTTTATTGATTCGTCTTTATTTCACAGTCCCAGACAGCAATGATGGCGGCCACGGCTTGCCACACAGCCAGGCGAGCGTGTACATCCTCGTGTCCCTTCAAGCACACTGAGCAGCACGTTGCAGGAGTAGAAAGCCTGAACATACAGATGTCTCCGTCCCTCACAGGCTCAGTGGTGCCTGCACGCGGCACTGCTGCCGCTGCTCAGGCAACAGCCTGTCAGACACACATCCATCAGTTCAGAGACTGAGGATGCAGCCGTTTCACTGCGGCTCCGTCTCAGGGATGTAAACAACCGGAGAGGACAGACTCGTGTCAGAATTAGCTGCTGGAACTGAAAAGACGGAGCCGCCGTGTTCTCGGCTTGTTAAGGAGGCAGGGTATCATCATCTGCGTTCAATATTTCAGGCCTGGCATGTGACTGACAGCTCCTCATACCAGAGCCCTTTGTAATATCTAAACACACACGGAGTTTGTAAACGTCTTTAAAGTAAATGTCATCCTCAGATGTTCCTCGGTTTCATATGAGAAGAATTATCACAGTCAAAGTGGTGTTGGTTCTCTGCGGCCTAACATCCTCACATCTGACTGTCAGGCTCACTGTACAGACAGCTGATTGGATGGAGGACCTGCAATGCTGTCTTGTCACCAGAGAGGGCTCTGGCGCCATCATGTGGTAGATATGCAGACAACTGCAGCTGAACAGGAGACGTTTCACCGAATATCAAGAAATCTTACACCAGTCGGGCATATCATTGTGACCACCTACCTAATATTTTGTAGGTCTCCCTTGTGACTCATCAGAGGATGGATATGGGCCTTCTGAGGGTGTCCTGTGGTGTAGTGTTTGGGTCCCATGGGTTGAGGCTAGGGGCCTCTGTGGATCCCACAGATACTCGATCAGTTTGGGATCTAGTGAATTTGGAGACCAGGTCAACACCTTGTGGGGCAACAACGAATGATGCTGCAGGTTTTTTTAATCTTTTTTAGCCGTTGAGGACAAACAGGTCTGTTAAATTGACCAATGGGAGCAGAGTTATCTTACAACACGCCCGAAAAGCTAAAGGACAGACAGCCCCCTCCGTCCTCTTGTTGGACACACACAGATGGGTCCACTGTCATTTAATTATTTGTCCTTTTTTATTACAATCTTGGCTTTTCCAAGCACACCATTGCTCGTCCATATCAGGGACCGGAAACTGTGCCTTTTCCTGAAAGCAATCAGGGTTTGGCTTCTTGTGGTGGTGTGCTAGATTACTGAGGACAAGATAGCAGTATTTGACAGAACTAAGCTAACCAGCTGCCGGCTCAATAACGTCATTGTGCGGGAACAAGAGTGATCAAGCTCTGTTTCCTCAATTCTCAGTGAAGAAGATTACAATTTTCAAATAATAACTGCCTTTGTTAGCCAAAAGAGGCATTTCCCCAAGAAGTGAGATGATTCATTTTATAAGTATGGTGAGGTTCTCCTGTTTAAACTTTTGAAACATTATAATTGCTACTACTTCTTTGGTAGAACACAAATAAAATCAACACCACGAGAGAGACATCAGTGATAGAAAAATACTTTATTATAAGATTAAGTCTTGCATAATAAATCCCACTCAGCCTAAATATGATCGTTTACTCACCCATATAACTTCTGTGTAATTTCTAATCCTTTGGGAGATATTTATATCAGTGTATATCCATATAGTGGGTCTGGTACTGAAACTGAGCCTCTAAATAATAATAATCTGCCACAAAACTCGTTCATTCCACCAATCTTTTATTTTTGTACGCTAGTGCTATTCCCCGTTGAGTCCGGAGTTACCTGTTATCATCACCTGAGGTCTGCAGACTGACTGACAAACCCCAGATGATGTCTTGTGACCCATTATATGGATATACGCAGATCTAAATGTCCCCCGAAGGACTACAAATTACACAGACATTATATGGGTGAGTAAACGATCGTGGTCCAGGTTGTAAAAAAAATAAAACGTAGTTCCCCTTTAACTGCTATACAGTTAGGTAGTTTAGTTCAGGGTCCCACACTTCCAGAGGGGCACAAGAGATATCTGAAAAGTTGTTAAATGTCTAGGTCTGGAAATGGTTGCTTATTTAACTGTCGCCGTAAAATAAAACTAAATATGATGAAGTGTGGATTACAAAGTACAATATGGGACGAAATGGAACAACTCAATTAAAGTGCAAGTTCCTACTTAAGGAAATGTACTTAGTGTGTTTCCACTTTGAAGTTTCATGATCGCCCGACAGAAAACGTGCAGCACATTCCACTATTAAATGTGGCAGAGGAAAAAAACACACACACATGGTGGGATTGTAACCAGCTGTGGGCTCCCACAAAAATGTAAAGATGTGAATGAGGTTAATATGCAGAACCACCGTGTTTACAAGTACAGAAGAAGAACAAGCTCCACTGGCTGCCACGCTGTCGGCATGAATTAGCCTGAAGTTGATCCTCCCCACAGAGCTCTACCAGCAGGTGACAGTAATGCACCTTTTTAAAGCGTGACAGACTGCAGCGTTATTTTGTCATCGCAGCCAGGCTTGGGAACCGTCCTGAAGAGCCTGTCCCCCTCTTGCGGCCTGGTGGAGTGTGTGTACTCTCTTAAAGATGTATCCCATTAACTTTACGGTTCGTCACTGATGGTTTTCCAAGAGCAGGCCGCGCTGGCGCTGTCTGGGAATCAGCACGCAATCAGCACAGCAGTCCTGGTAGAAAGTGAAAATGATGAGAGCCTTCACTTCACTGATTACCGAGCATTCACTGAAAGGAGTAAAGAATCGAGCGGTTCAAAGTTGGATCAACCACTGAACCACTCCAAAGGAATGACATCGGGAAAACATAATCTGATTACTGCAGTGTGTGTGAATAAAAACTGTGTATTAAAATGACAGCGTCCTGGAGACTGAAATATTTCTCACCGTTGTACCGTTGGCAAGCAGTGTTTAAATTTGGATCTGAGAGAATCAGTCCTTATGAACTTGGTGATCAGCCAAGTTCCTCTCATCCAACTGGAGACAGAATTTTGTACAGGACTGATTATTTCTGGTTGATAAGCACAGATTTGTGGCTAGAAGGAAAAATCACAGCAGTGACTGCACTGACATTTATGTGCACCTCAAGATTCTTTGGTGACCTCTTGTGCTTTCTGTCCATCATCCGCTCCAAGTATTTGACCAAACGCGTGTCAAATTAACGGAAAATGAGATTTATTTTAGATGCCCTATTAGGAGCCTAATGTTATTTGGATGATTCGAGGATCAGCGTTAATTGTAACCAGACACTCATCAAGTATTTTATTAGGAACACATGCAGTCTAGTTCAACTCAGCCACAGGTTCTACTTTACGGAGCGTATACATTTTGCATATTTGTGCTTTCTACGTCCTATTGGGTGCTGTGTGATTCATACCTCCATGCTCATGTGTGTCCAAAGCACAAACAATTGCCCAGTAAATATATAGTCGATATATTTGTCTTCATACTGAGTTTTTCGTTCACTTGTTTTGTTCTCGTTCATTCTTCTTGTTTTACCTTGAGCGTTTCTTTTCTGTCATGTTTTGCTTTGCTGGTTATATTTCAGATTGGTAGAAATTTACCTTGCATAGCTCTGATATGTTACAGCTCCCATATCGTGGTTTTCTTCTTTGTCTCCACGGATCAGGTGAACACCAGCTGATGAGCACAGGTGCAGGTGAGTATTAAGATGCCTTCTCTCAGTGTCCATTGAGTCCTCAGAGCTGCAGTCCCTTCCTTGTTTCATTCAACAATCTAAACATTATTGTGCCAACATTATTGGTACATAACGTGATATTTTTTGACTGTCTTGCTGCACACACGTCATGACTACGATCCTCCTTCGGACTTTTCAGCGATCCTGTCAGGGTCTCTTGAGGTAGTTCCTGATCTTGAGGTCTGGTTTGTCCTCTCATAGTAGCCTGCCTCTTTTCACGTTCCCTTCCTATTTCTCTCCAAACATGCAGTACCAGTTCAGTTTAAACGCTATCTCTCCAGCGTGCTAAAGTACTCTGGCTGTTGCAGACGTGGCTTTGAGTCACTGTAAGCGATCAGTGGTGTACGGTGGAATAGAACGCTCCTGTGGCAGCTTAAGCTTCCTGCTGCTCCTCCTCTGCAGTCGTGTGAGGGTTTTGTTTGCCTTTCTGCCCCACAGACATGCTGTCACAATGTGTACCAGGGAGGTGGGACCCAGATGCAGATGCAAGAGGAGGCAGGAAACAAAATAACTTTAATGAAACTTTCTTTGTACATAACAAAAGGTGCTGCAACAATATGGTGGTTCATACAAAACATAATCCAACAGAGGTACAGAGGCAATACGAAAAGCAAATGAAAAACCAAAGAAAAGGAAGAAAACACAAGTACAGGCAGTGGGCACAACATGTGCATCCAGGATAATGGGACAATACGTATACACATGGGCTGATTAACAACGGACAGGTGAAACAAATGAATAAGGGGAAAGACAAAGACAGAAAGTACAACTAACTCCTTGAATATAAAACAGGAAACAAGAAAAACAGAAAGACCAAAGCTAAATACCATGACACATAGCTGCTGTATCTGTACAGTTCTTCTTACTACCATTTTCCAAATGACATTTCACACACAGCTAACTGCAAAATAGACAGACAAGGAAGCAATTAGGCTTTTATATTGACTTTTTTTGTGAGTCAAATTTGTCTACCCTGTGCTGTACTTCACTCTTGAAAGCAGTTAGAAGTCAGTAATGCGTTCTGGTGTTGGGGGCAATGACATCGGGATTCCTGTAGCCTGAACCTTGCTCTGTGTTTTGTGCTAATTAGAACGTGTTAGCATGCTAACTGACACCAAGGTGAACATTATAGCCTGCACACATCAGCTTGTTAGCTTACAGGCGTTAGCATATTAGCTCAAAGCACTGCTGTTAAACTCCAGGACCACAAGTTACAGGTCTCTTTCCAAGTTACACATATGGTATAATACAAAGTGCTATTGCCTGCAGTGGTTTTACTTCAATATTAAATTACTACTTTTTTAATAAAAACAAATCACTTAAATGAATAATTACCTTCATGGGAAACAAGCTACATCATGCAGTGGCTGTGTGGAGCAGGGCTTGTAGAACCTTTCAGTAAATCCTTCAGGAGAGAGGTCACTTTGAAGCACTTGAGTCAGAAAGTGAGAATGTGGGATGAATAATGTTGAGCTGCAATTGAACATTAATGATGACTGAAGCGTGAAACTGAAGTGATGCCTGTCAGGTTTGTATTGACCTCCATTTTGTCCTTACGTAACTTTTTTCTTCTATTCATAATCCATGTGCTCCTTTCCCGTGCAGATATATCTTCCTCATGCTGGCTGGGTCCTGAAGGGAATTCGGAATAAACAGAGCAAAATGTGACATTAAAGTGACCACCTCAGCCGGAGGAGTGTATACAGCTTAGAGCTCATCCATCCATGTTGTCATAAAGTCTTATATTACCAGTCCAACTGGGAATGGATACTGGAAGAAACTGCTCCGAGATCTAGACACCATCTCAAGGTTTAACGGTTTTCCTTTCATTCTTGTGGTTTATACTTTCTGTAGCTCCTGCTGATTTATCTCTGCGGCATGAAATAAACAATAAAAAGAATGGCTGGGTAGCACTGGAGCAGTTGGCGCCAAACAACCCGGCATCAACAGCCTCCGGCTCTGTCTGTCCTAAAACTTGACTCTGCTGTTGTCCACATATTTTACAGCAAGACCAATATACTTGAGGGACAGACAGCCAAGACTGAAAATATAATTCAGTCCACTACAATCTGTTACTTTTAATAGTAAAGTTCTCCACAGAGCTGGCGTAGATGAAAGCTAGTGCTGCTGAGAGGACGTGAAGGTCAGGTCAGTCTGAGCCAACGTCCTCATTTCTTAAACTTTGCATAGTAAAGAACCTTTAAGCTGAAACCTGCATAAAAACCAGCAGTGTGCACAAAAATGTCAATGTACATAAGTCAAATGTACAGAGCATGCACAGCTGTGTCAGCAGTGATAAATCCCAATATTGAATATGGCTGTGAATGTGCACAGCGGCTCAGATTTACATAAACACCATGACTGTGCCCTGGAACGGCCTCTATGAGCCTCGATGGCCTCTCAAAAATGAGAGCTAGTTGCTGGCACAGCTGACCGCAGGAAATCTATTGATCAGCCACTCATCACTCTCTGTCCAGGCTCGCTCTAAAACTGCACATTAGCATGTAAAGAAAGCTCTGCATTACTCGAACAGTTTGCAGGTTCATGCTTTCAGTTCGTTTGGTAGCACCTGTTTTGAAACAACAGCAGCAATTATGCAGATTTGCAATGCATACGTCTCATTGTAATTATCTACGTCATGAGGGGCATCAGCATTGCAGCTTCATGCCATTAAGAGTACCAGGAAATCATTTAGGAGCTCAGTCCAAGTCATTACACTGAGCAGTAAGGCTTTGCTCCTATTTTGCGTTCTGAGAATAAAAGCTGAACAGTTTAACTCATGCTGGCTCAGATCTGTATACACAGGGCTCACATGTACAAGGAAGCAGTTCTGCGTCTCATGATTAAGAGCTGTTTCTCATTTCGATCAATTTTCTAGTGCGTAGGCAGGACTTAGTCATATTAAAGCTCAGGAGACTTGTATTGATTGTATTGGCTCTAATTCATCTTGATGATACGGGGTTAACCTGTAAAGTCATCTATTCTTGTATTTATATGGGCTGTAAATGGTCAAGGTTTCTCTTTAATTAGCAGTTTGATTAATTTACCAGTGCAGACAGAGAGGGAGAGGCCGTTCCTTTTCATATATTTGATCTGTCTGTCTGGTTGGGAGCGATTCAGGCTTCCTGAAATTGAGTTATTTGTGTGCTCAAGCCTGCAGTTAGTTTGACTGAAGAAAGTCACCTTCAATTTTTGACATAATCACTATTCATTCTGACATCCCCTTTGTGCGGGGAGAATTAAATTCCTGCCAAAGCTGAATCCGTGATGAGAACAGTCAAATATTAAAACGTGTGACCACGGAAAAAACTGTGGAAGTACAACACTCTTGGTGCTCACCGCTGAGAAATGATGGGAGGGTTTGTCAGTTTCTGTGACTATTTAACACGTTGCAAATCATTTTGCAAAGGTGTCCACGATCAGTAATTTACCGGCTCTGTTAATTAAAACAAAACAAAAAAAGAACATCTGTTGATGTGTCGTACAACAAGGCTATCCAAGGCTGTCATTGTGCCCAAATAATGTCCGTCATGAACACTGTATTTCAGTGCAGCTGAAATCCCCATCAAGCTGTACGCATATTTTCTTCTGTTTTTGTTGGAACAAGTATAAATTAGTGACTGAAATGTGGAACATTAAGACACCAGCAATCACTTGGAGTCATTTCCAAGCTGCTGCTCTGCACTATTAAAACCCTGATGGTGGTAGGTAAGGGCGCAGGGCTGAGGGAGTTGTTCATGTTGTTCGTATTTGAAGTCTTTTCATGGAGTCCCAGATTTATTTCATTCACTCTAAACTCTGTGGGGGAGCACTATCTGATGCAGGACTCTTTGTAAAATGAAGATGAGAACCAAACAGTCACGACCCTAGTGTACAGAGCGACGGGACTCTATTCAAATAAAGCACCTCTATTTTTTATTTTCTTACAGCTTTAGCAGTCCTTGACTAAACCAATCCCTGGCACTGATTCGACAAACATCCTTTTAATGTTTACCTAATTTTTTTTAGAGCACTACAAGACTTCTGAAAGTGTCCTGCAGTATCAGTCACCAAGACGTCCTTGCAAGTGTGAGGAGTGGGGTGTCCATGGAACGGATTTGTTTTTCCTAGCACATCACAGAGATGATGCTATTTGGTGGCCAAAATAACATCTTGAATTTTTGTCATGGTCTTGTGAGGGAGCTGCACTCACTCCCTTACCTGTCACGTCAGCTCTGTGTTTATTTATTCGAATATTTACTTTTATTTAGAGTATTTCTTTGTGTTACTTATAACTAAATATGGATCCTGTTTAGTTGATTAATACATTTACTTAAGTTAATATATTCTCCTCCGAATATTTGTTTCATTTGTGTTTGTTAGGTTTGATTAGTAACCAGATGGTGGAGATGGTGCACTTGAACGCCACATATCCACCAGGCGCTTCCAATCTAGACTGCACCATCTAGTATTTAGAGGGGGAGATAGGGGGATGTATTTGCTTTTATGTTAAGCCTGGTAACATTAATTTAAGATTAAAATGACTGTTTTGAAGTTATTGTATTTAAAAGGGTTTAAATTAAAAAAAAACTCTTTGTTTACATTTGTAGTTTCTTGGTTTGGTGTTCTTTATTATCAGCCTTGGCATCTTAAAGGTGGTTTGGTCTAAAAGGTTTTTAAGATCATGTTATGCCATTCTGTCTGTTCATTAGCATCTAGTATCACTGCTGTTAGGTTATATCATCTGTTGTTTTTTGTGTGTGTGCATGTTAAAAAAAACATTTCTTCCTTTGTGTTGTTGCAGAGAGCTCTATCCTGTTGAAAGACTCCTCTTGTGTCATCTCTTCCCCAAGTCAACCACGCACATCTGCACATGTGAAAGAAATCCTTATTCATTAGACCAGGACACGTTCTTCAGATGCTTCATTATCAACTGTAGCTGTGCACCAGGGTCAACACAGGCACTCTGACTGGTCCACCATGTGTGAAGGCTACCTACTAGTACCTGCTGTAATGCTACTGTTTCACTATTGGCTCACATTCCTCAAATATTAAACTTAAGTAGTTTCCAGCCTCATCACGTTCTAGCCTGCAAACAAGCTGCAATTTAAGATCTAAATTTCATTTGAGATAATTATGTGTGTTATTGCACCGATTTCTCATAATTGCATGCTTCCGCAGACGTCCTCTGGGGCAGGTGGGATTCATATGTTGACTGGCAGAATCAATCCTCCTCACTGACTCTCTTCAATTACAGCCTGTCAAAGTCTGTTTTACATGCAACTAAATGACTGTAATAGAATGATAGTGGTTAAGTGTACAGTAATCTGTGTTATTACACACGCTAACCAAGAGAGAGAAAGAATTTCAGGACGCTTTTTTAAAAATGTTGAACTTCTCTCCAGGTGAGAGAAACTCCTGCAGACTGGGCCGAGTCTATGGCTCATTAGAGGCGCAAATAACTGTTATCCGTTTTCTCCCAGCATGCACCGAGTGTGATTTCCTGAGAGCGGAGGGCTCCCAGCTCACTTCATGAGACGGCGTAGCTTCTACTGATTACCCAGTTTCTCGTTTGGGGAATATTTATTTAAACTAGCTACGGAGAGCAATATGAAAATAAAACTAATGTATGCAAGCTGGGATTCAAAGTCACCGGAAACTGAACTGGTGTCAGTGCAGTGGCCTCTGGACCTAAAGGCTGATTATTCCCTTTTTCCTTCTTCATCATTTCTGTTTCATTTGACTTTGAGGCAAAGACAGTCAGAGTACAACTGACAAAGTAGCAAGGGCAACTGCAAGAGATGGATGCAGTGACTCCGTAGGTTTAACGAAGCAGGAAAATTAACTTTATTGGGGAAAAAATAGAGGGATTTTCATAAGCCCTAGATGCAAATGTGTTGTAGTATGCTGGTAAGACTGCTGGTGTTTTTGAACACCACCCTAAAAAAGACAGTGACGTAGACCCAGGTTGGTCAGACAAATTAAGCCAATGAGGTCAGCAGGGATGCAGAGGTGAGTAACGGTTGCATAAAATAAGCGTTAACGGTAACTTCCCATACCTGAGTAAAGTTTTTCACTCTTTCATTTTTAGTTGTTATTGGTCGGTGCACCAAATCCTCCTCCTCCTCCACCTTTTATTCTTCCTCTGTGACTAGATAGCAGCCTCTCTGATGCTGACATTGTGTGTCCTTTGAGATTCCTCGTGAGCTGTCAGGAGTTGCTTACTGTCTGTGCTGCTCAGGTAACAAGCTGCCCATGTGACAGGAATCAAGCTTGAGGGAGCGAACAGCATCTGCAGTCTTGGCTACATTTCTTATTCTCTGATCTCCAGTGGAACTTTATCCATGAAGTAAAACATATATTCTTCTTTTTTTTTTTGTATATTTAATTATTTTTTTATGTTTGCAAATCAACATGAGAACAGGCCAGTGAAGGAATCATTCTGACATCACATACTGCCGTAGCAGATGGCGCGGTACGTCAGTCCATTTAGCGTGTGTGACAGACACCTGACTGTGAGGCCTTATGGCATTGTTTCACTAATTAAGTCTCGTTTCAGACTCATTCCTTCCTCTGGGAATAACACAACTGTTAAAGACATTCAACGTGATGAGCCTTGTCAACCGGCACACAGTGAACTACCTCCAGCTCTGATTCTGCTCACTGCCAACAAAGTTCTGTATTTAGTGATCATGTGTGACTGTCTTTTTCAACAATGTCTAATTAATTTAAAGTCCACAAATATTATGCAGCTCTCCTGCAGAAAATCTGGCATCGAAGGCTTTCAGATTCGATGCCAGTGATTAGGACCTCCTTAAGAAGTAACATAAGGAACCCAGCTTATTTAAACCTTTGATAAATCCTGTTCTCTTTGCTATTGAAGTATACACCGATTAGGCATAACATTATGACCACCTTCCTAATATTGTCTCCCTTGTGTCTCCAAAACAGTTGTGACTCATCAGAGAATGGACATGGGCCTTCTGAGGGTGTCCTCTGGTAACAGGATGTTGTTAGTGGGGGCCTTTGCATCATATGGGTTGAGGGGAGGGGCCTCTGTAGATCATCCCACAGATACTTGATCAGTTATTAGGAGGTCAGGTTTTTGAGTTGTTCCTAAACTATTTTTGTGTGTGTGTCTGTGTCAGACTGCATCCTGCTGGGGATGGCTGCTGCCAACAAGGAGTGTCTTTGCTATGGGGTGGGGGTGCCTGGTCTGGTCTAGGTGGGTGATACATGTCTAAGTAACATCCACATGAATGCCAGGTCCAAAGATTTCTTCACAGCATCTAGTTGTAACACTGCAATTGTTGTTGTCAACATTCATGGGTTTACATCCAACCAGCTGATCAATCCAGGGGTTGAGGAATTCTTCCCGGGACTGGATCTTTGAAGCTTTCGCTGTCTTCAGTTTTCATGCGACGCTGTGACAGCAAGCGAACACAATGATAACTAAATAATTAAAGCCCTGCGACGACTTGTGTCTTTCTGAAACTTTCATTTCCAGCTTTTGCTGACAGTGCTGTAGTTTATAATGTTCTCTGAGAACTCATTACTGTCAAGTGTTCTGGACATGTGGTTATAACAAGATGCATTAAAAGATTCTCTCAACCAAAGGGGGGAAAAAAATGAAGTTTCCAAATGGCAGATGTCAGTTTGTACAAGTGACTGTAACAGACAGACGAGCTCAGTGCTGCAGTGGTTCTATCCTCTGTTTTTAAACTTCAGATCATAAGGATTGGAATCAGATCTGATGCCAGTGGTCTTCTTCAGATGTGACACGTGGAACCTGTCTAATTTAAACAGTAAATATTGGCTTTTCTGTTCTCTCTTTCTCTTTGCTAACAAACTGTTCGGTGGCATGATTTTTTGTGTTTAATGCAAAAAAAATAAAAAAATAAAATCAGAATCTCAGGGTTACTTCGCAGCATCAGGTGGTAACGCTGCAACTGTCGGTGTCGCTACTTGATGCGTACACGGGTCTGCAGGGAGACATTGATGGGACACATTTGTTTACCAATGAGTGAGATACCAGGCCTTTTAGTGCTCCAGACAAACAAATCACAGACAGAGTTGTTTGGTCACGGCGGCGGTAGACATGTTTGGGACCAGACCAAAGCAGCTTGCAGAAGAACCTCATTCCAGCTGTGGAGCATTGTGGTAGGAATGCTTCGGTTTGACTAGACTGGGCAACTTCCAGTCCTTGAGACACCTACTGAATGAACCCTGCACTGTATCAGAGTGTGCTTGAGGGTAATGTGAGGACCCGTGAACGGAATAATATCAGGACAAATCAAGGGATGGAGGATTATGGAATGGGCTACTCGGTGAACAATTAGTCAGAGACTGGCTGCTTATTATTCACACTGACAAGAAATTATTTCTGCTGAAGGGGAGAGTGACTTCAGAGGTCAAGGGTGTTGGAGCTTTTGTTGGAAAAATAACAAAAGCCTTGCTAAGCATGCCAGGACAGCTGGAAGCACCACGTCCACTTTCAAACATTTGCTCGCTCTGTTCTCGCTCTCCGATAGCAACAGAAAACAATAACTAAAGCTTTGTGATGACTATGACCTTGGTGAAACTTTACTTTTGTTGACAAGGCTACATGGGTTGTTGAAAATTCTTTAAGTCTGCCAGTCTGCCTTTGCTGCAGAAAGAAAAGTGTAATAATGACGACAGATGTGCGATTTCTCAGGCTTTAACCATAATGGCTTGCTTCTCTGTGTTATTCTCTATTCCCCCACCAGGTGGCAGAGTTCTTCTAGTGCCTATCCAGATCTGTGGATGTGCATTTAGCACACAGTATGGGCCCTTGCTCTGAGTTTTACAGAGAGCATGAGTGTTTGCTTTCTTTGTGCCCCTGTTTGTGCTTACAGAGTGAACACTGGGCACACACACCCTGTAAACATCAACCTCTAAATTGGAAGCGTTCTGGCACACTGCTAACAGCTAAACACACAAACCTGCCTCCTTACCTGGGTCCATTAAACTGGAACACTTTCCACATCTCATGTCAGTGCACCACACTTGACTCATTTCAAACTGACTGCGTTTAATGAAATAAAACCTCATAGAAACATCTGATTTCATATCCAGTTTACAGCAGTTTCATTGCGACGAACATGTTTCTGAGTTCATGTCGAGCCAAACTAGTAGCATGGAGAGTCCACAGAGCCAAATGTGGGAGCCCCCAGAGGCTGTTATCCATCACCAGTCCACAATGAGTTATCTGGGTAATGCTCTCATGTTTATCATCTGTGTTAGTATGACGGTTCATTTTTATTATCATGGACGTATGGTAAAAACACAATATATATTTATATATATATTTTTAGGAAAGCAAAATTATAATGAGAAAGAGAAAATCAGAATGAGGCTGTCCTGGATATACACACTCATATTTGTGCAGTCAAGCACTTTGCTAGATAATCCCAGCTCTGCAGGCTAACAAATCAAGTCAAATCCTCTCTGAGTATTCGTCGTATTTGCTGCTCTCAGAGAGGTGGTCCCAGCCCCGAGGCTTTCATTACTGTTCACTGTTGGGTTTCACAATGAATTGTCATGTTTTCCATTGTGTCCGCCATGGCTCAACAGTAATTCACAGTGTGGCTGGTTTATCAAAGAGTCAGGTGGGCTACTCAGCTCCCGACAGAACACTTGGTGAAAGAAATTCACAACCCCCCTGCTGATCCTCATTGAAAGGACTACCTCTATAACCTTTCGAGATCATCATCTAGGGAGGTATTCCTGTGGAAGTCCGCTTAAGTTCCTGCTCTGCAATGCCTGGTCCACAGTACCAATGAAGGTGTCAATCATCTGTCTCATGTCAGGGGTGAACGGGTCAAAGGAGGGCCGCTGGGACCCAGAGCGCTTGAAATGCCCGTCCTGGTTGCTCTGAGCACACAACAGCCTCTCCTCAGTCATGGTCACGTTTAGAAAGGCGGTGATGAGACGGAGCTGGGGGAGAAGAGATCTCTGGAGCTCCTCGTAATGCACCACCAGCAGGCGGCGTCCAAACTTCAACCAGCTCAGGGCGTGGGATGCCCACCAGGGGGCGTAGCTGGAGACAAATTCTGGCCATTCTGCAGGGGGAAAGGGCACAGGTGAACATTATGCACTGCTGGTTCTACCAAGCTTCATATACAGATGCTAGTCACTATTGTCAGGGGTGATTTATGTTTAAATGACGTAAATCATCTGGTTTCATGTCATTTTAAAAGCCACCAGATACACAGCAATCTCAAATCCACACCACGGGGATTTGGAAAACACCCCAGTGATTTTATTTTAACAACCTTAGCAAATGTGGGAGAAATTCAGTCTCAAAACACCAGTGTTCAAGTGGTTATGACAAAGGCTGTTAAAATAAAAACACTGGAGAGTTTGTTTTTTTTGGATCAGTGTGGATGTGAAACTACTAACTGGTGGCTTTTAAATTAAATGAAACCAGATGATTTTTTCCTGCATTATCATTTGTAAATCTAGAAAAAAAGACTTTCAATCTTTTTTTTAAATTTAATGTTACTTAGCAGTTGTGGAATTGACTGATTGTCAATAGTAGCACATAGGGGCAATAGCATATGAAAGGACCGCAAGTCGTCCATTACAACTGGACAGAGATGTGTCAAAAATTGACCGTTGATAACAAACCCATAACCTTTATTTCATTGGCATTCGTTATGATTCCAGCCTGTAGTCCTGTAGGTGGCCTCCTGCTCACCGTTAGGATATATTACAGTACAGTGTAGCTGTGTTGGTTTAACAGCCTTCAGTCCAAACTTATCTGTGCTCTACATTACCCAGAGAGCTTGCAGTCAGCAGTTTTATGGGGTCCCTCTTTGTGATAGAAGGCTATTCAAAGAACAACTTTTTGCAATCTTTAAAATGTGAATTTTTGGTGCTGTAAAAAACACGAGCTCTGTTCCCCCCGCCTCATATGCGGATGGTAACAGACAGATACCTCAAAACCTGTGCAAATAAAAACAGAAAGAAACCAACAGAGGTATATTTAATATAAGGGTTGCATTAGGGTCAAGTAAGTGTCATTTTTTGTTTTCAGTTAAAGATACCGGTTTGCCTAGCAACTGTGGTTGATTGGACACTCTGCTGCGTCCCTCATCTATTCAATAGCAATCCTTTCAGAAAGAACATGTACTGTGTTACCATAGTATAAAAGAGGACAAGAGTGCTGGCCTCACTGGAAATAGAAGAATGTAACTGAATATCATAGTATGACCTCTGGTCGGCTGTTTCTGCAACAACAACAGCAGGACATAGGAGCGCAGGAGAATAGGAGCCGTAATCCACCCAGCTCACTCTGCTGTATTACCTTTACTCTTCCACTGTGCATCGGTGGCGTGCCCTAAATGTCCGGCACACTTGCGGTTGAATTCTGCCATTAGGGAGCGGTAAGGGTTTCGAATCAGCAGGATGGCAGAATCAAACATCTCAATCTCTTTCTGACCACTTTCATGGGTCTTTACGCAGATGCTGCGGCCACTCTTCCAGTAGTCCTTCTCGCCTTTGAAACCTGGTACCCATGGATACATGAATGGATAATGGTCAGCTGCAGGGCAATAAATCACCATCACACAAACGTTTATTTCAAGAGTATGCCAGGCCTGACCCACCTCTATTGTACAGAGTGCCATCAAAATAGAAGCTGCCAGTGTAGTAGCCGGTCACGAGCTCAATCAGGTGCCGGACCCAGGTGTTGCCTGCACCAGGAAAACTAGAAAGAGCCACCAGGGAGCTGGATCTCTGAGGCAGAAACATCCTCTCTTTGCACCTGGAGTCTGGAAGGACAGCTTTTGTCAGTCGTTTCTGCACCAGATAGCCCAAAATGGATTCATTTTCAGGACAGTAACCAAAAAAAAAAAAAAAAAAGGCTTATGTGACAGAAATTGCAGCATGATTGCAGGAGCAAAGAAGTGGATCAGAGTGGAGAATTTAGAACGTCTGGGATGAACATGGCTTTCAAGTGTAATTTCCTTCTCTGTCATTCACTACGTGGTATTCCCCTGAGAAAATGACACAATGCACAATACTCCCTGACAGTGTCGGCGTATAGACTTGTTTTATCAGGGACTACTTTTACAGGCCATTTTACCGGAAGAGAGCAAGGTTGGAACTTTAACTGTGTTGTGTGATGCGTAAAAAATACTGACATGGCGGAATGGGATGGGAATGGACTAGTGAGCTCATCATTGCATTGTCCCATCTACCACTGGAAAACCAATCAAAATGGAGCTTTACATTCACCCTGCCACGTGCAGACGATGTATATTAGACCTGTATGTTAAATATCTCACCAAGCACAGGTGTGTGATACACCTGATAGTGGTCATGTTCAGTGGAGTTGGTGGAGTTGTTCAGAGCAGCCTTCTCCCCACACTGCTGGTTCTCCGACTGCTGGTTGAGGCTGAAAACAGACGACGTCCAGGTACAGAAACAGTGGGGCTTCTTGAGCACAGCCAGCGGGAGCTCCTACAAACCAAAACCACAAATGTTCTCTGTGTTTTTTTTTTTTTTATGACTCATCTTGCCAATCTTTTCCTCCAAAGACTTCTATTCCCAGGTGATGTGTCAGCTTGGTTCAGCTGGAAAGTCTGCATCACTTCCCCACTCCACGCTTCCTTTTTGTTCATTATTTTTTCTCACTTTTACAGCTACTGAAGGTCAGAACACTCAATGCCAAAGCATGAGGACACTGCAGTCATTTTTTTTTAGAAAAGTTATGCATGCATGCACACAGCACACTGTGAGAATTAATTATGTTTCCGGCACCGCTGGATGACGTACAACAATTCTAGCAGCTATTTCTGTTTTAAGAAAAGACACAGCTCCGTCCAGTAAGATCTCAGTGCAGAAATCTTCTTCTCATTAAAGCCATATTAAACTTTAAATACTAAGCAAAATCCAAGAAACTCTGGGAGTGGAGAGAGCTCTCTGAGCTGGAGAATCACTGGTACGATAGTGTGTTCAACGAGCTGATCATCAGGTCAGAGAAGCAGTTCTAACCTTATCAGTGCAGGTCTCGATGCAGGACTGTGTGGTTAGGTTTGGCTGAAAGGAGTAGATGGGGAAGGTGCCAATGATGCTTTTTACCAACTTGAAGCAGCCGCTGTAGTGAATGTTTCTAACTGTACAGAG
The DNA here is from genome assembly GCA_005024645.1 of Planiliza haematocheilus. NCBI lineage: Eukaryota > Metazoa > Chordata > Actinopteri > Mugiliformes > Mugilidae > Planiliza > Planiliza haematocheilus. The sequence continues at coordinate 7,973,574 of SRSE01000276.1, forward strand.
AGAAAGACACAACACACAGGATGTTTAGCATTAGCGGCATGCAATTAACTTGTCAAGAAACATACATTTGACAGGATTTCCCAGCACTGATCTGTTAGGAAGGATTCATTTATTCTTATTGTATCAAGGTGAATATCTGAGAAATGTCTGCAAGAATTATTTTCCCACATTTGACTGAATTCTGATAGGCTGTTTACCAACTCAGCAGCTAATCTCCGGAGACACTGAAGCTTCCAGTCATGCATATTAATGTTGTTTATGATTATGAAATACTTATATGATGGATTCGACCTTGCAAGAAACACTGGGGTGTGCATAAGTTTAAAAAGCTGAAAACACTTTGTATAAGCGAAATCTGTGGATAATCAGTGGGGCTGATAGTATCATGGTTAAAGTGAAGGTCAACACAGAATTAGTTCATCTTTGTAGAGTAAAAACAAAACATGTTGAAAACTCGTGTTTGCATTTAAAGCTGCCTTTCATTTATATATCATTGGTATATACATTATAAATATTTCATTTAATCAAGTCCAATGTGTTATGGTCTGCTGAGGTTATGGTAGATTTGTATTTTTTGTGGTGAAAAGATGACTCAGAACTGATTATGCTCTAGCATCCAGGCAGTTGAATTTGTGTACAAATGGCTCTGATAGAAGGACTATCCAACTGCATGAGTTATTTTTTTCTTCTTTATATTGGTTGAAGTACATCTCACATTGAAATCCCAGATTCATATTCCAAATGAAACTGAGTATGGCTACGCCATGCTAAGATTTGTATGCATATTTTTAAAGACACTGAATATACTCCACACATGAGATGGAAAAAACAGTGTGAGCAGTGATGGATATATTTGTCACTTCTGCACTGAGCTTGAAGACATGCATACACATCTGACATCTCAGCTTGGAGCAGTTTGTGAGAGAGCTGAAATGGTTTTCTGTTGTTAAAATAACTTATTTACAAGTCGAGTAGTGGATTAGTCGACTTCGCTGCTGCACCATGACGCTTTAAGCAGTACGTCGACTAGGCGTTGATCACGTGACAATAATAACATGGACACCTCGGAGAAGACAGGTGAACAGCCCAGCGGGTCGTTACAGCGAACTAGCAACGGTTTATCAAGCGTGTGGAAATACTTCACTAAAGATAAAACCCATTTTACCGTGACATGCGAAATATGTAAGTCAGTCTTACTCATGAAATACAACAAACGTATTGCTGCAATGCACACACCGCTAATGCCAACGCTAACGCTAGCAGAGGATCGGTTCACATCCTCTCCACAAGTCCATTTACCAGACGTCCTGAGAGAAGGAGCCTGTGAAGTGAAAATCAACAGTTTGCTGTTGAATTTCATTGTTATTGTTAAGTTATTTGGCCGTTAGCTGCAGTACACGGAAAAGATTACAGACAAATACCACATTTATTTTTTTAACCCGGTTACATTATCCTATCTTAAAACACGCTGCTGTACTATTGAATGCTGCGGTGCGGATTTACATAGACGAAAAATATCTGCAGTGCACAGTATTGATAAGTCCATGTGTTTATGTTCAGTTCTGCTGTGTTATGTTAGTTGACATTGTTGCTGAGGTTGTTGAGCGTGTTTTTGTTTTGTCCTTGATGTTAGTGAATGCACCACGCGAGAGACGGAAGTAACGGTCGAGCCGCATCTTCATTGACAGACTGTTAGATTTGTATTTTTACTATTTTAGCCAGTTGGTACATATATTTACAGTCAAGCTAAATACTGTGTGTGTATATCAGCTTCTATACCGACATGCCGCTGACAGCCGTCGCCAGAGGTGTTGTTTTTGTCTGGTTTCTGGACAGACATGCATGTCAAATGCAGCTTGTGTAGTGGAGTGAGGAAACTAAATCAGTATTAAATCACACACACACACAGTGTTCAACAAAAAGCAAAGGAAAATTCTCTTTTGTATATGCTTCTCTGGTTTAAAAATGTTTAATGACTCCTGTTCTGGTGAGAATTCAGTCGCAACATGTGTATGAACAGAGTCAGATGCTTGTGTCAGTTTTAGGAAGACTTGAATGACTAATCCCACATGAATTTTGCACAGTGTATATGTTTTAATTTGTTATGGAGAATTTAAGTTCAGTTATCTCTTTGCTCATTTGTGGAGAACCCCCACAGTGAAGCTTGTGCCGAGAATAAATAGTCAACAGCGCTGTGTCTTCCCTGAGGGAAGTTGACTCACATTTTCTGTGACCTGGCAGCTGCTCCTCCACCTTGTAAATGGAGAGACGTCCCACGCCGCCGCAGGGAGAACCCCTCTCGCCCCGACACACCAGACTACAATCTTCCTCCGGAGCCCGTGGGCTACTGATCCTGTTTCCACAGTGGCACTCTGCTCCGAACTCCAGACCGGCAAACTGGTACCCACTAACCACACAAACACACACAGATAAACACAGTTATTGCCCTAGCCAAGGGCAGTCCGCAACCTCAGGCTTCGCTGCCCCACAGGACTTTGAGTAACATTTCAAACTTATCACTGAACTAAAACTTCCAGCATTGAATGCGCTGTATCCCCTGCGATATTTGCCAGTACTCCCCCTTCTGCACTCATCTGACTGTGTAATGCCCTCTCCTGGCTGAACTGCACTCACCTCTGATCTGTACTTTACATATCAAGGTTTTTGTGACTCATCCGCCTTTCTCTCCCTTTATCCCGGCCCTTTGGAAAAGACAGAGACCTCATCAAAACTGACCTTTTCATGTACGTCCTTTGAAGCTTCCTCATAAATTGCCTTGACTTTTTAGTTTTTGCTCATCGTGGTAATTGGCCAGCTCAGGTAACGAGCACGACTGCTTTCAATGTGTATGGGTGGAGGGCTGTTACGTGTGCGCGCTCGGAGGGCTTCAGATGTAAGTCTCAGCCTGACTGCATCCATCTGTCCTCTGCTGTTCTGTTTCAGTGGGACTTCCCTGCTTCCTCGCTGCTAACCTATAAAAAGGAATAATTCAAGCAGATCATTCCTTGAGTGTGCTTTGAAAAATTCCACCTGCCTCATGATATCAATGTTTTTTGGTTGGAGGGACAAATCAATGCTGCTAATTCAGTTCACAATGACCTAATCAGGGATTTTTTACACCTCTGCCACATAAAAAGCACACATCTAACCACTGATTTATTCACCAACTGGTGTAGTCAGCTCATTAAGCTTTCTAAGACTCACACACCTCCCTCCTTCCTTCTTCTGCAACAGATCAAGCCTTCTGTCCTGGCTTGCTCTTCATTCTCCCCTTCTTCACCCGCCCCCCTCATCTTTTACTGTCATCCAGCCACCTGGCTCTCCGTTAGCTCCAAACACAGGAGGCATTCATGGAGGAGACTCAGATCCAAAGCCTTTACTCACACAGCAGGCCTTCTGTGGTCGCTTCGCAGGAGCCCGCGGTGAGCACATTACCTTTCTGAGCAGGTGTCTTGACACAGAGAACTGGTCATTTTGCGCAGGTCATAAAGCACGGTTCCTCCTAGGGCTCTGTCGCTTGCGTTGTGGAGGAAGCAGCCGATGTAGGTGCCTGTATGTGTCCAAAATAAATAAAAAGTTATGATTAAAATTCAGTAAGGACTGAAAAGGCCCCTCTTATTGCACAAAACCAATTTGGTTAGCGAAACATGTATTTTTGCAGTCAATTAATAGTTGGTTGAACAAATCTGACAGTAATTTAAATCATTTATTAATCATTCAAGCAATTTATCAGTCAATTTTATGTTCTCACTTGTAAGGTAATTCTTATTTTTGTTTCTTTGACATTAGAATTTGAACGTTTTTCGGGTTTGACACATTGGAGTCAAGGAAATACTAATTTACTTAGGCAGGTATGGTGGCTCAACACCATGTTATTGATTTATCAGCTGAATTAAATTATGCATCAGTTGTATATAAATAAATAAATGAATTAATTAATTAATTGCAGCTCTTTTAATAAGAATTATACCCAATATAAAATTATATTTTATTTATAAAACACTAGGCTTAATCCCAATAATAATAATTTGAATAGTAATTGTGTGTGCCCTTTGTTTTTCCATTACACGCACAGACACACAAACGCGCGCACACACTTAGCTGTAAATGGATGTTGACACACTTGTCTTTAACTCAATTTGGACATAAACCAGACTTGCTCTGTCTTTAGTTTGGCTCTTAACACATTCTCTAACGGCAGCAGTGCCAAAGCAGCCTTCGCATCATCACTACTCACGGTAATTATGCACAGCAGTGTGTACTGTGTGCCATAATATCTAACTAATTTATAACATGACAAGGCCTGATTTATCCTCCCGTGTAGATTACTCTTATTCATACATTACTGCGAACCAACTTCCACCAGAATAAAAATCACCCCTGTGGAAAGAGGGATGCAACACATAATAGGCTACGACAGACTATTATGATGTGCTGACAAGATTAAGGCTGCATATAAAAATGTCCCCCAAATTTAGTCTTTGATGTTATCCTTCACATTCACATTGCTACATCAAACCCCACTCAGCTGACACATAAAAGTCTTCTTTATAAATACCCGTTTCTGTGTGGAGGGTAGTGTGTGCATTCCTTTTGTCTGCAGACTTCATTTACATCTTTCCCCCTGGGTCTGAGACTGGTATAATTTTAGTTATATGCTAGCTGTTTTTCCTCATGCAGACACTGTATACTGTGTGAAAAGCCCAGAGTGCATCTTTGTGCTGCACACAGTGCATTCAGATATATCCTCACTGTTGGTTTTGTGGTTTATTTCCCAAGCCCTAGTAAGAATTTGTATTTATAGGTATTTTACAGGTTTCAAGGACACTACGGATTTGGCTTCCCATTTTATGTTTATTAGCAGCATGGACATACACGGATGGCAACCGATCAAAGAGAGGATTTAAAAAGTGTTGAAGGACATGCAGTATGTGACTGGGACTGAAGAGATGTGGCAGCAAGGTGCACAGCGAGAAAGCAGGCAATGGACCGTGAAATCTCTGGCAGACCAAGCGTCATCATATCAAATTCGTGATTCAATCAGTCCTCTGTCCATGTCCTCTGAAGCCCGTCCAGCTTCTTCTGCTGGGGCGAGGCTGAGTCACCAGCCACATGTGCCTCAGGAGACAAACACTGGAGAGCACCACCAGCTGCTACCTGGAAGTACTAAGAGGCTGGGCTTGTAAAAGTATCGAGATACTTCTTCTAGAAAAGAACTATCTCGAGAGGCATCACCCAAGGTGAGACCCCCTCCACCCCCCCACCCACGTCAACCACCCAATGAGGCCGGTCATTGCTTTAATCAAAGTGAAGGAGAAGCCCCAGGCAGCTGCTGTGGCGGGTTAATGGAGGGAAGCAGTCTGAATTCCGAGACATGATAGAAATGACTGCACTCAGGCCTGACACTGTGCTGCTTTCTTAAACACTAAGACAGATGGCTTGGCTGGAGCAGATTCTTCCCCGCAGGATTGGATGGAGGAGACTAATGACAGGATGGCCAAGTATGAGGACATGCGCCACTGTCGCGGTCAGTAGCTTTGTGTATCCATTAAAGTGGGCCGAAGGTGGTTCACAGTCTCTCTGCTGGATCTACTATACAATAGCCTCACTGATGTGATGCGAGTCATCTAACATTAAAGAGGGTCTCAGAGCATGGCAGGCTGACCCAACTAAGGGTGAAAGACAATCATCTTCTTATTGTTTCTGGTATGGACAGACTCCAAACAACTCATCAGTGAGCCTGTGCAGCTAATAAACTAACCTAAAACTCTGCAAGAGAATCAGTGCGAACTCTGATAACATGAAATAGTACAAAGAGTATGGCTCCACCTGTGCAACTCACAACAAGATTTCTTACTTACTTGCGTGCAATATATCTGATGGTACTATACATATTAAGGAATTTGTGACTCATCCCTGCAAGGCACCGAGTTTCCAGCAGCAGACACAACGTATTATGCATCTCTCACTTTCATTATAAAATGTTTGAATAGGTAGGGCTCCTGAATCTATGAATATCTGAAAGTGAAAACGCAAGTGAAAACTTTTCCATCTGGCTGTGAAATGTTATTGCTGCTCCGCACTCTGTATGAAATTGGTCTCTGAATAAGGACGCGATGAACCACCAAATAAAGAAAACATTAATCTGACATTACATCACAGTCAATAAATGATGAGTGATTGCAGTGCAGAAATACCAGAGAGCCAAATTTAACTTCACAAGAAGCGAGATTCCAGACTTGTTCTGTGTACGCAAATATCTCTCTGTGTCATGAGATCATTTAGCAGCAGTTTGCCGACAAATTAATAGCCATCTTTAAGGAATTCTGGTCAAAATATCTTTATTGTATTGTTTAAAAAACAGCAGCCAGTAATGTTGATCAGATTTTTAAAGCTATCTGATGAGTGGCATTGACCTCAGACATGTGGGCTCTGGTCCAGCGACTTCAGCTGTGAGATCTGGATAACAAGATTGTGTCGGATGGATGAGAGCTGCACCTCGGCTGAACACCTCAGGATGGTCCTGATTTAGCGTCTCATATTTTCTGCCTGATTCAAAGTGAGCCGACACATCTTACTGGCCTTTGTTCCCTGCGCTTCCCTGCCTTTATTCTACCAAGCAAGAAAGTGCTTCTTGAACACTATGTGGAAACTATGTGGTCATTGAAACTATTAATTGTCGAACACTAATTATTAAAACTAATAAATTCACTGTGACAGTTTTTCAGAGCCCAAGGTTTCCTCTTCATAGTACTGTTTTTGTCAGCCAGTAATACAAAACACAAAAATCCCAATGACAAATAATTTGAGAACATGGAACTAGCATAGAACTTCTTGCCTTTTTTTTTGCCTTTTGATAACTTAAAATTAAAAATTGTACTCATGTGGGCATGTCTGTATGCTAAGAAGTAGTTAGCTTAGCCTAGCTTAGCATATACTGCAAAACTAAAGGAAAACAGCTGGTCTGGCTATTTGTCAAGTTAAGAACCTAGCAGTACCTCTTAAGCTTGCCAGTTAGCATCTGTGTTTATTCTCCAGTAAATCCAAACTGAAGAGCAACAACTTGTGGCTTAATAGAAGAATCGTACTAGATGCATTTTTGTTTTTTGGCCAGGAGCAGTGATTTCCTGTAATTTGTCAGTTTTTTAAGCTAAACTGGCCCAAAGTAAATGTCTGATGGCTATAGCCTTGCTGTATTCACTCAACAAACATATACCAACAGTAGTATGGCACTTAATCCAATCAAACAATATCTTTATCCAAATAAACTTTTGCCAGCTTGCCCACTTAATCAGTAAATTGACTGATGATTTCAGCATTGTTTCAGACTGATGTATTGAGATGATGCACCCTCTTTCTTTGTAAGTGTACTGCAGCTGCTTTGGAATGATATCACAGATAGTGGCCTTCCTCTGAATGCTTCAACCAGTCACTCTTCCTGGGCGTGCGTTACAAAAGGCCTGGCTAATTTAATTCTGTGTCCTGGGTAATACTTTAAAAAAAAGAAAAAAGAAAAAGAGACTTTGCCAGATGGCTTTTACTGAAACTGATTTCATTCCTGCCTCCAACATTTTTCATCTGTATTACCCTACTTAGTGACTGAGCGGTCATGTAGTGTCTGTTTAAAAAAAGGATTAAGAGCTCTTGTAGGATGCTTTTCAAGAACGAGCTGGAAGAACAAATGCTCCACCAGCCGTAATTCCATTGTATTTATCATTTCAACAAAATGGCAAAGGCAGTGACAGGCACCATTAAACAATAGAGTACATCTCTAGGGATATCTCTTAAGTACTCAAGTATGGGGAAGATTTTTTAACAGAGAGCTCAAGCAGGAAATTATATCATTTTTATCTTCATAATTACTAATTTATTTTCTAGAAGCTACTTTGGTGCTAGTCTGACTTTTCCTCCTCAGCGAGGATCAGTGAGCTCCACTCCTCGTCTACAAGATCTGAAGTGCCCACAAGAAAAATGTCAAATAAATGTATAATGAAGCTCTTCTAAATGTTCTACGGTCATGGTTATACGTTCATAAAGGCAGAATAAGGCCAGTGCAGCATGTGGCTCCTGCGCAGAGAGAGAGTGGCTCCTCAGCTCCTGGTCGTCCGAGGTAAAAACGTAAATCACAGAACAGAAAATAAACATTTGCTCCTTCATATATTATTCACCGCGAAAACCAGTCGCAGTCCGCACGTCTTATTTCAGGGTATTTCAGTCACACGTCCTCTCTTCCTCTGCTCTGTTTCAGGGAGTGGGAGTGTGTCACAGACTTTCTGATATCTGCTTCAGTTTTATGGTGCCACAGATACAACAGCAGCAAGTAATTGATAAATCCGCATTAGATTTTGTGAGACTGTCTGTCTGATAATATGTCTTTTGGAAGACGTTTTGGAAAAGCAGACAGCAAGACGTTGGTTGAATTGGCTAAGTCACAGCTCTGCGTTTTCAGATTTATTTCTGTGCCTAAGACTTATTAATTAAGCGTTCACAAAATACTGGCCAGTGAGTTAGAAATAGTATTTAGCTCACTATCACTTTCAAGGTGTTAAAATCTCACTGGCACGCTAATTCATTTAAATAGAGCAAGCAGTGGTCAAATGCTTATATTAACTCACCAGTGCAGGCTAGTTAGCTATAAGGAAGCTACAGTGACGCCTGAGGAGGTTTAAGATTAGAAACCTGAACGAAAGACAGGGTGATGTCAATTCAATGTGAGTGCTAACCTATCTGTATTTACAGATACAGCTGAAATGTTTGTAGAATTACTTACCTTTGTGTCTGCTGCTCCTGGGGAGAGAGGCTCTCTGCTCTGGACTCTCTGGCAGCAGACTGTGAAACCAGCGGCGATGCAAGTGTTGAACCCCCAGGCTTCGGGAAGCAGGCCAGTGCCGTCCTGCCTTGGAGCCCCCTCCGGAAACGGACTGAATGCCGGCCCATCTGGAGCGTGCCCTCACGCCCAGGCCCACGGTCCTGAGGGCAGTAGGGGGTGCTGCGAGGGACAGCAGGGGAGGCAGGATGGAGAGGTTTGGCTGAGCCACTCTGATGCTGGAGCGCTGCAGGAGCAGGATGCTGCCTGCCATCAGATAGGCGATGCCCAGGCAGAGCAGCAGCATCTGAGCCCGCTTCAAGAGGCAGTGCAGCTTGTAGAGAGGCGCCACCATCCCTACACTGTTTACTGTCTCTACCCTCAGTGGAAAGCCATTTCATGAATTACAAGTGCGACGATCTGTAACCTACTTACAACTTCATAATTTTATAAAGACCCGCGACATCCGGCACATTGTCTTGGTGCTTTGTTGCAACAGAGTCCAATAGCAGGGTTGGAACAATGGATGCGTCACAGCAGAGAGGGATTTAATATCCAAGGCTGTGGTCACCGACTCCAGAAAGATCCTTGGGGGGAAGCTGAGGAACAAAACAGAGGAAGAAAAAACACAAGCAGCTGGATTTAAAGCTCAAGTGTATTTCTCTATATGTCAGCACAATCAAAGGGAAGGGAAGTATATGGCTGGTGGATTAGACTCACAGCTCATGTTGACATATGGGCTCGTGCTTCTGTCTTACAGCATCTTGCAACACATTCCTTGGTGTTTAAATCCAACCCATACCAAGCTGTGCTCTGAATTCATCCCGTTTCTTTTTTAGTGTTTGCAGATTTTAAAAATCCCAACTCCAAATCTGATATTGATTTTAATTTGGACACATTTTCAATCCAGAGGTTCGTCTCAGATTGTATTGATTTCAAAGCTAACAGCATCTCCCAACTTCACAATTGGTTATTCCAGTGGAATAGCATCATGTGATCAAAAACTGCCTGGAGAGGGTATTATGGGCGCTTATGAAATGGGGATTATAACAGTATGCAGTCCAACTCTGGCCTCATATGTGGAGAGGGGAATAAAAATGGAATGAAAATGCAAAAATTAGATGTTGAAGATCTGCAAATAATTAGGATGTAAAACACTCTGGTGCTGACAGTGTTCTATGAAGCCTAACACTTTGGTAGAAGAGAGGAGCAGTGGAGTGCAGCCCTGCTCTGGTGTGTTGTTGTCCGCTCATACTGTCAGGATGGTGTCTTGCAAGCCCCTTTTTTTCATACAGCTGATTTTTCTCACAGTCCAAACAGGTGCCCATTCATCAGCAGCTATGTCAGTACACCCCTCAGCTGACGCCTCACGGAATGAGGCTCACTTCTTTCACATCCGATAATATCCAGTAACGCTTTGTTGTGATGCCCTTCAGCTCCACTTTTCATCTCAGGCCTCCCCCCCTCCCGACACACTTCCAAAAAAAAGTAGGGGTGCGGTAGTGTTCCCGAGGACAGAAGCAACAGTTTGCACAATGAGCAGTCCCCCCATCAAGCCCCGCTGCCCAAGTTATGCTCAACTCCACGTTTTTACGCATAAAACACCACAATTGCGCATTTTAACCCGAAACTAAACCCACGTGTCAGTTTCGATTGGGTGGTAGGATGAAATGCAAACGCATAACAGCGGGAGTAAACACGCATCACCTATTTAAGAAGCCGAGGTCTTCCATCTTAAAACCCCTCACTGTGCCTCCACCATTTACAGTAGAGGATGTTTGGACGTGCGGCTTACCTTCAGCGGCGGAGCGGTGCGCACGGCATCCTCATATCGTGCGATCACCTATCAGTTTATGGCCGTGAAAGATCGACGTTTTCCTCGCGTTATTGTCCGGTGAGGATCTCCTCATCTCTCCAGCGTTTCCCAGAGCTGTTGTTATATAAGCCTCCCCTCTCTTGCTCTCTCTTTCTCTCCCTCTCTTTCTCTCTCTCACACACACTCATTCCTTCTCTCTGTCGCTCTCTGCCAGCCAGTGCTGCTTTCCGTCGCTGTGAAAGGCTGGCACGGCGATATAAAGCACAGGCAGAGAGAGAGAGAGAGAGAGAGAGTGTGTGTGTGTGTGTTGGATAGAAAGAGAAGTGATGGGGAGGAGGAGGAGGAGGAGGAGGGTAGTCGGTCTCATTTGCATTGGTGATCTGAACGCGTCACTGCTCCTCCGCTCTGCAAAAGGGAGAATCGTGTCCGGTATAGTCCACAGTTTGTGCTGCACATAACCAGGTCTTATAAACGCACCCGGCTTTACAGCAGCATATCCTCCGACACCGAGCTTCATATGCATCTTACTCACTCTGCTGGACAACGATCGGTCTTTAAAAGAGACCTCAACAGCAGTCATGCTGCAGCTCACACACACAGTGAGTTTCAAAGGCAACTGCACACTGTATATCACTCATCAGCCGTTTGAAGGACATCTGCGCCTCAGTGCAAAAGACCGGGTTTGACCAAATCTCACTCTCAAGAATTGCTATTTTTGTTTTTGTTTTGTTGCCAAAGATCCAGCCCCAAACACACACACACACACAGGAGTATATATCATGTAGTGGTCATACGTCTGGAGTCCCCTCGGGAGTAAAGCTCCTGATAGGCCAGACTGGTAGTATGATCCAGGAGTCTAAACATTTGTCACCCTGACCGGTTTACTCTCCTTATTTATTGCTGTTCCCTTGTATTTAGCCACGGTTTAGCCGAAGCACTTAATGAATTGCCGCGAGTCACGCAACAAGCATCTGTCGGCCGCTCCCGCTTCAGCACCACGAACAGCGCCTCGTCCGTGTCGTCCTGCCACGGACAAGTGCACGGCACAGGGCCCGGGTACGAGCGCTGATGCGTTCAAGGGTACAGAGTGCAAAAACATGTGAGCATTTCCGGTGTTTTATGTACCGAGGAGACTCGGGATTCTCACATTTAAAAAAAAAAAAAAAATGAAAGTTTAATTCATAAAACATCTGAGGAAATCTGGAGCTCTTTGATTTCCCCAATGCAAATTTAGTAGTTTGGGGAAGTCTCTAAATGTAGATAAAAGTAGATGTATGGGTTTTTATTTATTTATTTTACCTCCAATTCTTTATCCTCCTCTCCAAGCTGGCAGATCAGACATAACTGACCAGCCCATCATTTCATTGGTGCTTGAGAATGTTATTGGGTATTTATAGTAGGAGACTATTTTCCTACAAGCTAAAGGATAAATAACCTGCTGCTTCAAAGAAATGCAAGAGCAGGTGTTATAGCTCCACTACTGCCCTTGCATGTGAAATGTAAGATCAATGCTTGACATGATAGAAACGAGATATGAGAAGAAGATATACTAAATGTCTTGTTCCAAATATTTTTCTCAGAGGAAATGCATAAAATCAGGAGGTTAGTTTCACAGACTGTAACGTTGTCCTCCCAGGATCTTCATATATTATATCACCTCTTCCTTATTAACTGTGATTTGAAGAATCTTACTACTTGGAGCAAGCTGTACATGAAGAAACGCATATTTCTGTGACGGCGGGTGTGATTTGTTTCAGTCTGATTTTACGTTTAACCACAGACACAATTCAGCCCCAACGTCAGGAAATGATGTTGATTCAAAAATCATTTCTGCTTTAGTTTAGCTTGATATAACTCCTCCCTATGACCCCAATATTTTAATCAAGAGATTTTGAGAGCTGTGCTATTGATAGAATATTCAGTATTATGCTCTGTGATGTTAAATCTGGTGAAACTAAGATTATCTCCATATTTGCTTTGTCTTTTGTACACAATAAAAAAAGAAAAGTGAGCAATAAGCTATGTCCTTCAGTAAGAGGATCTTATTGTATGATGACTTATGGTCTATAAACAAGGCTGCATTTATGAATTAGAGTACTATCTGTCCCTAAACCAAACCCTAATCATAGCCTTGTTATATCTTTAAAGTGACTGATGTTTCAGCAGTGAATTCTGACAGAGGACTTGTTGGCAAACTCAGGAATAAAAAGCCTTAGGCTACTTTTGTGGTAACAAATCACTGACACCTGCTGACCAGTATTTCCCTGAGAGCACATCAGTGACATCCACTGAAAAGTATTTCCATGGTAACCAATCAGCGATACCTGCTCTGCAGTATTTCGATGCTGAAAAGAATCTGTGATCAGTGATCAGTGTTTCCATGGTGAAGTTATGACGTAAGGAAAGTACATTGCTGTAAAGCAAGCCTTAAAGTATACGTGGGGAAAGGAGTTTGGGGTGGATGAATGGGTCAACACAACTTTGGGCTTCAGCATAAAGCCTTGTAAGTCCTGTTTGTTTCTTGTTACAAACCAATTGTTAACTTTAGCAAAAAATGAGCCCTCTGACAAACTGGTGACCTGTCGAGGGTGTTTCCTAATGATAGCTGGATCTATTAAGCAATGTCTGCACTGCACCGAGATGTAATTCCACTGGAAGTTATTGGTCATAGTATGATTTTTGATGATTTTTCTCAATATAACTTAATTGTAATGGCTTTTCACTGGGCAATATGTCCCTGCTGGATTAGCTAGTGCCAACTGGTTTCTTAAGACATGATAATCGCCATTTGCTGCAGATAGAGAACTATCTAAAGTCTGGCCATTACTTTGATTTTGATGCCATTACATGCAGGATGGGTGGTTGTCGCTGGTTTTGTGTTTTATTTCAAATATTGCCATGTCACTTGCTTCTGCACACATTCGCATAAAGCACATGGAGTTACCCTCACCCTGTAATGAAATGTTCTATATATAACATTTCCTTGCCTCGCCTTAAAGCCCCTGTGTGTGGTGTGTTGCTGTCTGGGCTTGGTGTTGCCTAGTGGGAGTGAGCTGTTACCTTGCTGTTACCCTTAGCTGACAGGTGCTTTGCTGGAGGTTTGTTTCACATCCAGTTAATAAAGGGCGACACAGCCTCCCCCCACTGAGCTTAACACTCAGTTATTATTCCAATCAGCATTAATAATCCCTGATTTCAGCGTTTACTCCTGTGGTTATACTGTAGAGCTGCAGCCTCGTGTAATTTGTCCTCTTTGCATGACCAGCTGCACGAAAACAAGAAAGCTTATCCACAGGAGTCTGTTGGGGAAGGGCGATGGTAAATCCACTGCAGGCTGCCCATGTGTTTCTATTATATTTCCCTTCACAGTATCCTCGACTATCTTTCCCCTCACCCCATGCCCATGTTTTTTTTTTTTTAGAGGACAGGGCCATCTGTCCCAAACAATGCTGTCAGTTAACCTTATTCAACCCTTTAGGTCAGCTTGTGCTCAGACCGCTGCAGAGGCAGGATGCCGGAGCTGTCAGTCAGCAGTCCAGACACCAGAGCTCATCTCTCCTGTCTCTGCCTTTCTGTGCAATCTCACAGACATTGATCACCTCAGACAAGACAGAAACACTTGCTGCTGTCTCTCTGCAGCACAATGCCTCAGTCTCGCCCCCAGCCGTTAATTCGTCCGCTCCACTCTCCCACCGTACTCCCTCTCAAATAGAGAGCAGCGGTGAGTCTTAATTTGAAGAAGCTGCTACATGACCGCAGAGTCCCTGTTTTAGACAGATTTTCTGAGAAGCAGGATTTTAAAAAGAAATGCAAATGCGCTTAGATGCATTAATATTTAGGTTTGAATTTGCATGAAGGATATCAGTCTTTTCAGCAAGGATTATTCTAGGTTAGACGGGGGGAACTATTCCAGGATGTCTTACAAATAATAGAAGAAGTCTAGCTTTTGTTCATTTTCAAGTTATGCTTGTGGAGTTGTGGCAGTAAACAAGGAACATTGTACCAAAGTCCATTACTAAGCAATATGGTTGTTTCTTGGATTTCTAAGAATTTCACATCAGTTGTAGATATTTCTCTGGAGGAACAAACGGAAAATGTCTGACGTATGCCTTTTGACGTACTTGTGAACTACCATCTGCTGCAGGGAATACACTGCCTATGGATAAGTACCTCGTATAACCCCACATAAAGAAATTGGATGGTCTCTTTAAGGGCTGTACATTTTCCTAACACGCCATCTGATGAGTTCCTTGGGTTATTAAAAAACACAGTTGTGTTTTATTAGGGAAACATTCAAGTCCATGTGGTTTGCCCATGAAACACTAAATAACCTGACTGTAGCATACCCAGCTCTACAGCTCTATACCTTAGTGTGAAATCTCTTCCTGCTTAATCTGTTACCAGATATTATCTTCACAACTTAAATGCCGCTGTGTTGTTTATCCATTCTCTGATGTCAGTCGCCATCACTATTTGTCCTCTACCATCTTGTCCTGACTAACAATTTAAATCCGGTTTCACTTCACACTATCAGTCCTTCTGAGAAACTGCAGGCTGCAGTACGCCTTCACAGACTGCGCTGCCCTTTCATCCACTGTCCGCTGTTCTTCTTACGACCTTCACTGTCATGATTTCCTTCCTAAAGCTTGGCTGTCTGAAAACCTTGCAAAATTAATTGTAAAGGCCTCCCTGCTGCCGACAGGAAGTGCCAAAAGAGCTCGCCTCAGCAGAAAATCTGACACAAAAAAAACATCTGAATTCTCAGAGTTTCTGTGGAAACTAGCCTCCAGCTTGTTCGTGTAGGTTCTCTCTCTGTATCTATGCACTCTGCACCACACTTATATGGCATCTCTTGTACATCTGGGGTTCTTCCTTCCAACAAGCCACTAGCTGTTTCTTCTCCTCCTCTCCTCTATGCTCCTTATTATGCACAAGGTTTAGAGACACTGCCTTTCTTTAGCATTCCAATGTGATCTTATTTCCATCGACATCCTTTCTATCGACTAACCTCACTATGAGGAATAAAGTCAGTCCAAAAGTCACCAAACAACACTTCCAAACAAACCAGCAGTGCTCGCCTTAATGTTTGAATCAAAGACAAATGTGTTTTCCTTTATTTGCCCATGTCCCACACTTTTACCATTGTAATGCCACAATTCATATGATTAATAAGCACCTTTCAGATTGTATTTAATAGCATTTGAATACACTTTGATACAAACAAAGAAAATTGGAAAAACACTTCAAGGTGCCATGGTGTGGGGACATTTGGCTTCATTGGTGATTACAAGGATTCATTTATTTCTAATTGCTTAGAGCAGGTTATTAGTGCAGGTTTAATGGACCTTTGGGGTTCTGATGTAGAAACATACACATGATGGGGGGAACTCCCCAGCAAGAACTGAAGACCTGAGATGTGATACATCTTAAAGATACTCCACAAGTCCACCCAACACCACCCGAACGCTAGTCAGTGCTGTGTCTTTTCCGCCAGTCACGTTCACTTCTGTTTCTACCTCCTGCTTCACCTTCAACAATGGCGACTGAAAGTTTCGCCGAACACAAGTCATACAAATGTTTGTATCTCCGAACCTCCTCAGTTAACCTTTCCTTGATGTGTTCCATCTTTAGAGATCCACAACAATCGATTGGAAAATTGCAGAGATGGAGAAGCAGCCGGAAATACTAAAGCAGAAACACGCAACAACCGAGTGGACCAATCGCAGCTCTTGCCCTTTGCGTCACCGCAGCACGTAGTTACATTTCTGGAGAGGTGCACGTTAGTTACGGCATTAGGCTCTATGAACTGTCTGCGTAGGGATCTGTGCCGTTGTCATAGCTCCTGCGTTGACTAAACTGTCTCTTTGTGACTGGTTAATTCATTATTTAAAAGAAGGGAAAATAAAGGAGAAAATGAATCATAGTCCCAAACCAGCTACTCTTCTGTGGGGACTCTGTACTATCAGGTGTCAAACTAAAAAATCTTCAAATAATAACCCAAAAAACAAAACGGCTATGATAGGATATTCTGCATTCAGGTTTTGGAAGGGGTCATAGCTGATTTCCAGATAGCACATACATTTACATAAGCATGGGTATTAGCAGAAGGGTGGTGTGAAACAGTCTTTGCACAAATTTCCCAAGAACCTGATATAAGCTGCTTCTGTTCTTAACTTACTCCTCTGATATCATCACTGTATCTTAGCTAATGTTTAGTACACTGAATAAACACAATGTCCAACACATGTTAACTTATGTGTTATCATTTTTATTGTGTTTTTCATTTCCACAATGTTAACTTTATTTAATGTGTCTTTAGATCATGATTTTACAGAGAAATGGTGTAAAATGTGAACATCTCATTTGTGTAGGCAGTGCTTTTTTGTTGTTGTTATTTTACTGATACTCTGCTTTATTGATCTAACTATAACGCTTCAGAGCCAGACCATCACGTCAGGTTCATGGAGGTCTGAGGAAAATGTCATCTGAAAAAAATCAATAGACATCTGTCTGTTTGTGAGAGAGGTCTGGCTTGCAGTGAGGACCTCAACAGAGGCTGTTTTTGCTTTGAACCGTGTAAATCTCAAATGCTCCCTGCAATGTTTGCTCACCAGAGACTCTCTTGAGATTCATGTCCTAACTGATGCACATTTTGGCCTCAACGTGGTCTCTGCTGTCACTTACACCTCCAGGGTTGCAGTCCCACTGCTTGCTTCCCTTCCACTCCACCGTGCTATCGCATAACACTGCTAATGCCGACAACACAGGAGTCTTCTTTTCTCCCATCGACACTCATTTTGAAGCCTGCACTTCTCCTTGCTGAGCTGACATCTGCAGTTGGCTGTCTGCCAGCCACATCAATCTGAACTTCTTTTTTTTCCGAAGCCTTTTGTCGAGGCCGCACTGCTGCACTGTCTCCTGCTCAGACTCCCAAGAACCTTGGTGTGAATTCACACAGTGCAACCGCAACTACCTCCTCCTCCTCCACCGCTTTCTGTGTTGTCCAAATTCTAGTCATTTTGTGTCAATACTACTTCAACAGCCTCCTGGCTGGGTTCCCAACTGACCTTTCTCCCGCCTCTACTACTGAGGCAGAAGGCTGCAGCCTGTCTCATTTTAATCCACACTAAATTCTTCCATTTCATCCCCTTCTCATCTGCTCTGCGGCTCCTCATATTGAATGCAAAACCTCGTCTCTCTTCTCCCTGTGTTCCCAGTAGTGCATTGACCTCCGTAACCCTGACAGGACTACAGTCCCTTCCTATCTCTGAGTCTGAACTGAACACTCACATTCAGCTGAAACATTTCACGTCCACCTTCAAGTACACCTTTCATATACTTCAATCTGACCTTGCTCTTTTTGCTTTAAAACAATTCATGCGAGACGTGTTTTATTCTCCTACATTCATACCTGAATAGTCGGTATGCTTGAATACCAGGGCGTGGGCTGAATTTGAGCTTTATCATACCTAGCTTCCACCACAGCCAGACTTTTCAAAAAGCACTTAAATAAATTCCTGTGTATAGATTTGTTTCCACATGTGACTGGCCTGGGACTTGAAAGCAAAAGAAGGCCGTTGCTGCAAACATTAATAAAAAAAAAACATGAAGCTCTGGGTTTCCCTGTTGAGCAGCAATTCAAATCATATCATACAAAACATCTTCATTGTTTCTCATGGACACTGTTAAGGCCATTTCCACTGTGGGAAAGGTTCAAGCTTATTGTAACAATTACCTTGAGGCGCGCTAACAGAATGTGCGCGTGTTTAAAAAAGACTGTCTCTAATTGCCAGTATTGTTTCACTTTTTAATCTGAGTGAACTCCGCTGATCCCAATTTTCTGTTTTAATTTTTCAAAGGATTAGCTCAGTTGGAGGAACCTGTGGCATGAAACACAGCTGTGGTTACAGTTCTAGCTGCCTGCCTGCCTGCCTTCCTGGATGTTGAATCAATTGCTGACCTGCCAATATATTCAGCACAACCTACATGAGCACTGAATCAGACCGTAGCCAGCGGCGAGATGAAGTATGTGTAAAGAATAATTGCGCCATCAAGCATCGGAGCCAAAATTAAAGGGCAGTGCAAGTGATATTTTTGAGCCATAAATAAAACTTTTTCCCCCCCGCGTCGTTTGTCATGTCACATTATCCTTCGCCTTTAAATAATTTATTTGATGACCTTCTTCATTGCTGAGGCATGTGTCATAGACAATTGATATTAAAATGGTTGATATGAAAATCACGCACTAAAAATTATCAAACAAGGTATTTTTAGACAAAGTGTTGGACGTGCACATTAGGTATGCATCTGGGGCACCAGTGGCTGCACAATGTTGCACCCTGTCTAGTAAACAGAACTCCCTTTGGCTTGTGCATATATATACAGTATACTGTACAGGACCACTTATTTTGATCACTGCCGCTATTTTTACGGGGCACAAATTGGTTTCATATTTTGTACACATAGAGGCTATTATGTGATTTTTTTTATCTGTAATTATCAAATGTCTTTAAGTAGTTATTTAAAGGTATAATATGACATTTTGGGAAATTGTTAACACTAAGGTCTTCATCTTGATTGTGATTTTGTCCAACTTTTGTTACACATTTTCCGCCAACTGGTTTTCAACTAATTTCTATATATTGTATATTTAATTTCTGAATTAATGGGCAGTAGACCACGTTTATATGAAAATCAGTTAGATAAAAACATTCCAAAACGGATCAAATGTGACCTGCACACGTACAACAGGAAGGTTAATCAATATCACTGGTATACATGTCTTCTGTGCCATTTTAATACACCATTTTTAAACACATTAAACAAATTAAGATATTGGAACATTAGAGTTGCATGTATCGTGTATACTTCTTAGTTATTTCAGTAACATTCAAGTTCTTTCAAACACGCATACAGAACATTCACTGATTGTCTGACGAGGCTTGGTCTCCACGACATTGTAGCTGGACAGGAAGGAATCCTGGCACCCTCCCCCCATCTCCCCTACGGGGGCCTCCGAATGGTCACAGCAGGGAGACAGAGATTTGGTGAAGCTTGAAATGATATGAGAGAATGAATAGTGAAGAGGCATGCTTTTAAAGCTGTAGACTAATAGAAGAATAATTATCCTTCAGCAGCACTTCAGCTAGCAAATACACTCTATGAGTTAATGTGAAAATATTTCAAAAGAAAGGTCACATTTGGATATTAATTCTTGTTTTTGTTTTTTGTTTTTTTAAAAAAAAAACATTTAAAACTAAGCTTATGGGAAAACGGTGAGTTGCTTCACTACTCCGCATTTATTTTAAAGCCCACAATTCATGTTAGAGTGCAGTGCGGTAAACTGCAGAGAGGAAACAATTTGCAGTAACACTGCTTTATATGCCCACACCTATTTACCATGCCAGCAGCTCATTTGAGCCTCTCTGCTACAACTTGCATTGGCAATCTTGTTTGTGGGCAGAATGTGTCTCTGTGAGCTAAACCAGCACTGGCAACTTCTTCATGCAGATGGTTCTCCCATCTTTCCACCGTTCACTGTGTTATTCATTCTGCCAGAGTTCTCCTTTCTTTTTACTGAGAATAAGTCATTGATGAAAGAATTCATTTTAATTTTCTGCTTTAACAACTGTGTGAGTGTTTCTATAGGACACATTAGTTCCTAGCTTGCTAGTACTTCACCACTCTCTGGCTAACTATAAAGAATAATTATAATGAGCAAGTATTTGCTGTTTTTTTTGTTGTTTTTTTTGAGTAAAGCACACTACCTCTTTCCATAAAGCATTAACATTTTATTATTCTAAATGATGATTTTCTTTTATACTACCTGCGAGACTACAAAACTGAAGCTAGAGATTTAAACTGTGTGTCAGTTACTTTGCACCAGCTGAGTGAAACACTGTGAGCATCTGCCTGAGAGACATTGAAACAATGTCGGATTCCCCTCTGTCTTTATGATGGACAGCTGGAGTGTGGCTATTCAGATCACGTTTAAACACTTATGTTCTCTGACATGGTTGGACAGCGCGCTGTATGAACTCGTTCTGACAATCCCGAGCCTGGTGCTGTTCATCCCACTGTGTCTCCCCCGTTTGTCACTCATGCTGCATTAGCTCAAGTTGAGCCTTTCTCAACTTCACCCTTTTGCGTAGTTGGACACCTTTTGACTCCTTTGTGCTCAGTGGGGGACGCTGCAGGGCAGTGTCTTTTTTCTCAATGAGTAACAGGTGTCTGCAGCCCAGCTTTTTGAAATAAGCTCTACAGACATGCTAGTGCAGGGGTGTCAAACTAATTTTAGTTCAGGGGCCACATACAGCCCAGTTCGATCTCAAAGGGTCTGGACCAGAAACACAATAGCGTATTAACCTATAAAGAATGACAATTTCAAATGTTTCCCTTTGTTTTAGTGCAAAGACGTACATTACGAAAGTGTTTACATTTAATGAAGTGCACTATTACAAAACAGTGTTGTCTTCTTCGTCTCAGTGTTGTGTTATGTCCACAACTCTTACTAAAACTGTGAAACCTAGGAATAGCAGTTACTTTTATTGCAGTTAATGTCTTCAGTGTAATTTTTGCACTTTCAAATTCATCCTGCGGGCAAGATTAGACCCTCTGGCGGGTCGCTTTTGGCCCACAGGCCATATGTTTGACACCTGTGTGCTAGTGCTTATGAGGTTGTACTGATGCAATTCCAAATTGGTACATTTCGATTTAGTTCATTTCATTTCAGTGCAGTTCAAATAATTTAATTTATTAATATATATATTTTTTTAAATTCAGGTCTGAATCATTCAATCCACTTTCATTCTACCACCAAGTTTAAGACGCATTTTATGGTAGCCCATTCCACAGTAGTCATACAATGCATTCATTAGTTGTTGATTAACAAAAATCGTGGGCAGGGTACATATATCTACGTTACGATGGTAATTTGCTGCAGATCTTTTCCATCTTCCTATAATCATCTTGCTCTCCAATGGCAGAGCGACTCAGGCCCCTGTCCATTTCTGCCTCCTCTCTGATTTAATCTACAGGTTTTAGTTTTAATGAGAGAGCCAATTTCTCCTCAGGTGTTCATCTCTTTGACACGGCGCTGCCAAACGATGGCCCATGCTAACCAAGCACTCTTATTATTTGCTTGCTCAAGGTCACTGAACAATCAAGAGATTGACTATGAGCAAGCTCGCCGTTCCTGCCTCAGAGGGATAAACTGGATTAAGGAATTGGGAGGGCTGTGCAGTTATAGCTTTAGAGATGGCAAACACAATCAACGTGTCTCTACATGCCTTGCCTCTTTCAATCATCCACAGGCAATCATTGCATGAATGGAAACCCCCATCCCCTTTCCAAATCAGACAGAGAGGCGACGGCAAACGATATGATCCTTGTAATACGTCTCTTATGGGCCCTGTGTGCATCTGTGTGAGAATTCACATCTGTTCTGCTTAGTCTGCATAATAAGTCTGAGCGGACGTGTACATTAAAACTTAAACATGAGAAGCGAGTATAAATATTAATAGTTATATTCTAACATACCATTAACCTCAAAACCTTGTTTGCAGTATGTAAATGTTGCATGAAACATAAAGCACATTTGAGTCTCCCGAGGTCTGAAAGTAGAATTGTACACCCTCCATGATGGGAATAAAGACTAAAAGACTTATTTAGGGACGGGGTATGGTTATTGTTATTCAGGTTGAATGCAAAATTGTTAAAGCTACAAAAATCTATGTAAAATTTGCATGTATGTAATGTTTGTATGAGATGTGGCACTGTTTTTGTAGGCCAATTCCACTTTTCACTTTCACGGCTGCCACGTAGCTGTGGCTTGTTGTCTGAATGTAATTAGCTTGTAAGTACCCAAGGGGGTATCCAGTTTGTTTGCCCACCATGTATAAACCAGTCATCAAAAGTGCAGAGGCGTACTCACACAACCTCAGGACACCCCTGTGGCTCATTCATCCATCCTTGTGTGTGCGCTGGGAAAAAATATTTTCTTCTCAGCCATGACCCATTTTTCTCCTCTGTGATCACAAGTGTCTGTTCATGTCAAACATGTTAGTACTCACAATAAAGACCAGCTATAAAATCATGCATGGCTCTGATTAAAGCAGCCATTTTTTTTTACCCTTATACCAAAAACGCAACCGTACCTAAATAAATTAAACATATTTCTACAAAAGCTTTTTGTCATTTAACAAGAAAAGCCACAGGGTCTTAAAAGCAAGGAGACAAAACTATTACATAAAACAAAATTGACGGTTTATATGGTAAAATCCTACTGAAATCTGTTTAAAAGTTTGAACAACGTAACATAATTATTAGTTAAAAGTTAGGTCTACTACTGCTGTATATTTGCTTTATGTTTACTTCATCACCTATACTCACAGTGTGTAGTTCCTGGAGTGAGGCCATACATGTTCAAGCCAAGATCCAAGTTGGGAGTGCAGTAAAGGAGAAACAGTGGGACATAAAAATCCAAGACAGCATTTTATTGGACGTAAAATCAGTATATGCCCCCAAGTGCGGGATGAGTCATCAACTATTTTAATCATTTTTCCAGGAGAGGACAAACTCTAGCTTTTACTCCAACACTTGAACATCTAATGTGATTTCATGGGGACTTCATGGCATGGAGAGTGTTTGTGAAAACAAATAAAATTATAATAAAATTATACAATATCTTGAGCGTGGCTAATCTCACACTCAGTATATTCTTAATTAAATCCGCATGAAACACGCGCTGCGTCTGTGTGTCTTACACTCAAAGTAGTCGTTTCGAACGAGAAGGACTACACACTGACACAACCATTTTTATTGTGCGGTCAGTTGGTTTCCAGAGCTATTAACTCAGCTACAAGAATTTAATCAGTTCAGGTTTCAGGGGAGAGTCTCTCATAATGGTCTGGTGCTTCACATGTTTGATTACTGTCAATATAGGAAAGTTGATACCGGTCCTTGGAGATGCTGAGCCAAACTCAAGCTTGTAATCTCATTGCAATCAATATTAGACACCTTGAGTAAAAATAAAGAACAATTGTGCATCCCCTGGCAAGTCATAGCTTTTTAATTTTCAGTTTGATTAGTTTTTTTGTCCCTCAAGGAAAATATTTCCAATTGTAGAAACAATTTGGGAATAGTCCTTGTCAGAGATTTTAAAGACTATTTTTATGATTTCTCCCTTAAATCTAAGAGGTAAGATACTTTAAGCAGAATGGCACAATTTCTACATTATGTGATAAAAGTTCTGTAAGGTGCAGTAAGTAAACAGCCTTCTTTAGGAACAGTGACAGAGGGTACTGTTTGGCTTTCAGAGCCGTGACCTCTAGGGATGAATGCTGACGGACATGTTTTGAACCATGTGGTTACATCTCTTTTTAAGGCCTTTACTCTTTTATCCTTGACTCACTATTCTCCTCAGCCCGTCTCTCACGCTCTCTCGAGCTGCAGTGATAGCCTCTAGTGTTTAGGCGTCATACTGCATGACTTATACATGAGGAGGCTGTTCTTTATTCATCTTCTGGGCTCCCACTGAGTGAGCGCGGCTCACCACCGTCTGTATCACTTCAGCTGTTATGTCTTCTATAACCTTTTCATCTTCTCACACACACACAGACGTTCACGTGGCGTTCACTGAAAGCTTAGGGCCTATGGGAGCCCCATGGACAGATGAAGCAGATCCCGTGTTTAGACGCCACAGACTTTATTCCTTTTTGGCTTTGTATGTGAACTTGTAATCTAAAGGCAAATATATGAGCCCAGGTGTCTATCTGAGCTTACACGGCCACGAAAGCCTGCCTTAGAATTGGATTTTTGTAAGCTGATCTGCAGTAAATTGCTTGTACATGACTTTCTTTCAGTAATTATGATTTGAAGCGAGCTCCACATGGCTGCTGGCTCGTTACAGTAGCGTCCTGTGCAGGTTTGTGATGCCTGGACTCGAGACTCGAGAAAGAAATCTGATTGCAGAACAAAGCCCGTGTATCCCTTGTGGTTTTGTGTTCCTTCGTCTGTTTGTCGCCCTACATGCACCTTGATGTTACTGCCCTAAATCTCATACTTGGATTCTTCACAAAATAGGACTGTTTTCTGTCGACTGATAAATCCTGGTAAGTTTTAATCCATCCCAAGCATTTAGCCTGGAGCAGAAGCCACTTATACACAGCCTTCTCTTGACAGTACTTTTGCTGAATAGAGTCTTGCGTTCTCTATTTATTAGATTCTGTATCTGACATGAAATATCTTTTCTACACCTCAGCAATCGAAGCTTAGTGTATTTGTTTTTTGATGGTGTTCTGATTGAGAATAGAAGTTTAGAATAACAACTTGACCTCTGATGCCATGGTTACCACTTTCGCAGTACTACTTAAAAATCAGTGTTTTGCAGAAAAAAAAATACCTCACGACCATATTACTGGTGAACAATGGCTGCAGGTTGATTAGCTTGAGCAAGCCTGTTATGAGTCAATCGGTTCCACCAGGGTATCATCTGAACTGCTCCAATGTAAGGACACAAGTTCTTTTATAAATGAGTTAACATAGTTACCAAAACCCTGGAAATTAGTGCAGCATTGGATATATTTCTTCTTTTAATCAGTGTTGTTTCCTGGAGTCATCGGACCACTAAGAATACCACCTCAGCAAGGGCACTGTCAACTTAGTGACTTGCAGACCTCTGACAGCCCAGCTCCACTGGCATGTACCTAGTCCTTAAAGTGTTTCTGCAAGAGTCCACAGAGTACCAGCTCCTGCTTTCTTTGCCCTTTTCCTCATTTGGCCCACCTCCAAGCTCACCTCCACAGCACAGTTAGCTCCAGCAAGATGTGCTGTACATCTAGAGTGGTTGCATTGTTAGGAAGGAAAAGCGTTCTGAGGCATCTGGAGGCTGGTAATCCCAATTAGTTGATAAGTGACATTAGCTGTATAATTCACAGTGGCACTATAAACCAATCAGGCATAACATTATGACCTAATATTGTATAGGTCTCCCTTGTGCCTCCAAAACAGTTGTGGCTCATCAGAGAATGGACATGGTCCTTCTGAGGGCGGCCTTTGGGTCCTATTCACAGCGCTTGTATCACAAATTCATCGAATGTACTTGTAAATCATCGCAGTAATACCTTGACCATCATCGTTTAACATCAATAGGATGATCAAGAATGACAATATTCATCACTTGAAGTTTAGCCCTGCCATATGTGAGCAACTTTGGCCGTGTCGTACCTTGAGCTTCAGAGTTTGACCCTGCCCTGTGCCACACATCCATGAAGGGCATTGTGCTTCAAGCAGCTTTCCGCTGCACTGCCAGGCCACCTTCCACTTGGTCCTGGTGTCCTTCAACAAATTCCTCTCTGACAGAGCTCGAAGACAGTGTGAGATCATTGCTGTTTCTGTGCAACCCAGTACTGATCAAGCTGCCTGCCAAGCCCAGCCACCTGCGGAGATGGCTGCTCACCTTATGCTCAAAGCCTTCCACTACAGTCACACATTCGTAGACGAGCAGCACAAGAGGATGCTTGGGAGGATAATGTTTTGGCCCATCTGTCTTGTTTTCACTTCTACATCTGTCTACAAATTTCCATTAGACTTCAAACAGTAAAGATTTTCTCTCACCCATCAGCTTTTCCATTTGAAGAAACTCCAGATTATTAATGGACGGAGCATTTAGAAAATTATCCACCACCAAGACCATTAAGACATTTTTGTTTTATCAACAGTTCATTATGGCGATTTCGCTCTAATCGAATGCTGTTTCTGTCGGAACTTAATAAACATCTTGGCTTTAATTATTAAAGGATGAGATTTCATCTGACTTATCCTCCGCTCCGAGGAGGAAGTAGGCCAAAATGAAAATCAATCACAGTGTGTTTGTTGTGAAATTTCTGTTCTCATCCATTCGTTTTTGCCAGAAAGATACGAAGTGGAAAATATTGGACTGTTCTATTGTGAGTATGTGTTGTTGGTTTAATGGATAGAGTACTCCAATATTCTCTTATAAACTTTACTGTACTGATAATATATATTGTTTCCAGACATAAAGACCTGCTTACTTACTGTAGATCTACTGCTTTGGCTGTGCCTCAGCAGGTTGTCTATGATCCTCGATGCATGGACCACATGCCACAGTGTGCTTGATCAATACACTGAAACCCTGCTTGCTCCCAGTGCTTGGCATTTCATGTGTGAACAAGTCATTGTGAGTATAAAGCATTTTGAGTTCCAATAGGTAGAAAAGTGTTATGTAATACCATTTACATGTTTCTCGTATCCTTTTCTTAGTGGGTGGTTGCAGCAAAACTGTGACATTATGAGGGATTTATTTCTCTGCTGAAAATGTCAAAGACAGTTATTCTGGCACTGAAGTTACACATACCACAAACAAAGATCCCCATTGGGTTAGAAACATAACCTGCTGTGGTTCCATTTGATGACTATTTGCACACATATGCCGAAAACACCTCAGTGTCTATACCAGGGAGGAGTATGAATATCTTGTTGCTGCAGATAAGCTGTTTTCCGAGTGGTTTCAAGTGAGAGAAAATGAGGACTACAGTGATTCATCATATTTTTTGGGGCCATATCTGTTCCATCTGACATGTTTGTTTACCAGAAATACACTGTGATTAATTGCATTCCCTCTTGCAGAGAGCTTAATGAGTCCTCTGATGGAAAAATTAGTAATGCTCTGCAGGAAGCATCATTCTTTAACATTATATAATTTAAAAATGATCATAATAAGCTAGTTGGATGAATAGCATGTTTCCACAACATGTATTTATTGCGGGGATACATTGCAGCACCTGCTTGCCAGCTGAAGTTGAGGCTCAGATTTGGAAACCAAATGCGTCAAGTGTCCTTTGTTGGTGGGGCTATATTTTTTTAGAATCATAAATAATGCATATTGTAGAAAAATCTCAGACAAATTGAGGTAGGATGTGTTGTAATTGAAGAGATGAGGAAGTAGAGCTCTAGATATTCATCATCAGTGTGTCGACTACTGAGACAGCTCACATTGTTGCTTCTGTGTGATCTGACTCAACTTTCTCCTTCCCCAGCATCTCATAACCTTATTCTAAAAGACTCATGGTCAAAGAATGTGGAGATGCTCCAAGGTTGAAAATGCTTCAGAGCTTATTATATTTAATAAGCCTATTATAGTTAATAGGTGTAGCTTTGCTTTGAGTTTTAATAGCTTCACCAACCCAGTTCTGCAACAGTTGCAGCAGAGGCTGAGTTTTATTTCGTAGAGCTTTGACACTAAAAAGCTGAAGTCCACCAGATAAGTACAAGAAGGGATATTTGTTCCAGCATCTCATTTCCTGAACAATTCTTTGATAAACTCGCAGTGCTGACGGTGCCACTGCGCTGAAGGAGTCTCTTCACTGCACAGCCTGATGATAGCCTTGTGTCGCGTTATTGTGCCTAGAAAAAACACATCCCGAATTTCCCTTGACGTGTTGCGAGGAGCCGAGCCCAAAATGTGCTCCATTTTTATGTCACTTTCATCACTCTTTGTCATTATTCGTCCTCACACGGATTGCCTTCACACCTGTGTGTGGAGCTGATGCATGATGTCAGCCTGGTTATTTTTGTCTGCGCGTTTCCTGCCATGAATACCAGATGATGCACCTGATGGGGCCACGGCCTGAGTTTGCGAGGGGTTATTGAGGTCTGTTAAATCAGTCGTCCGATTCCTGCCTAGGGCCAGAAACACAGGAATGATATACAGCTGATTCAGTGAATCATTGCAGTGCACAAAGAGATTTATTTTTTAGCATCCTGCCAGGAAGCAATGCAAACTGATGTATAGATATTTTTTTGCTTTGCAAGCTGAAGATTAAAAGCTGTTGTGTCCTCTACTTTCTCCTGCCGTCACCTTTTGGTTTAGAAAATAACTGCAAGCTGAGAAGCATTTAAGGAAGTACTTATTTTTCTCCAGGGAAAAAATATAAATCTGCTCCATTTTTTTTTCATTTTTTTTTGTATATTGGTAACATGCATGAGAGCAGCGGTCACAGTGAATTGAGCAGTGGCAGCAAGAGAGGCCCTTTAAAAGCGTGGAATTAATGGCTTTCTTTAGATTTTTTTCTTTTTTAATATATTATTAGCCATGTAATTAAATTGTTGGACCATGTCCACGGGAGGGTGGATGAATATAGTTTGCTCAGGGTATTCAGGCAAACCTTGATAGTGTTATTAAAAAAGTAAAGGTATCTTGACTGAAAAGGAAAACGGGAGCGAGAAAAATGTCAGAATTCTTTCTAAATGGAAAGTCAACACAGCTTGTTGGCAGTGTCCTGGTTTAATATAACGCATCTAACGAGTTTAACAGTTAAGAAACATTTGAAGATTAAATTAAAGGAGTGTTTCTTTCATATGCAATTTTCTCTCTATTCTGTTCTTTTTCTGGCTGTATAGAAAACACTTTCTGATATTGATTATTTAAACTGAGCCCTGTTTTAGGGGACTAAAATATGTTTTGCTGCTGACCATGGCTGCACAAGAGCATTGCTTGGATTTCATTTTGATTCTCTTCTCTCGCTTGCTGACCACAATCTACTGTGGGTCATGCGCTGACTGTGGATAAGAGGCTCATACTGAATGCATAAAATATTTAATAAAGACATGTATTCATCAAAATGCAAAAGAAACTATCAGAAATAAGTGACACTGTATCAAGTACGGGTTATATAAATGACTGAATGTGCAGTGCTACCAGTAGAAACGAAGCAGCATTTCCTGAATCATCTGCTAACAGGTTTTTCCTTCCTTAAAATGTAGCAATCGTGTTTTCATCTGTTTGAACGACCAGAGATGTCAAGAACAGAGAGGCCTCTGGCGTGCACTTCATTTGGATTTCATTATTGAGTGTGTTTCAACCAGTACAAAGGAAAAATACCGCTGCATGCAATTGGGTAGTCCTGCAACCAACCAGCGTCAATTTGTTGTATGCTAGCCCACCCATGCAATTGGTGCTCCAATCTTTGCAGGAGCCTAATCAGTTCCCAGAGGAGCGACCCCAGGCAAACTCTCCATCACAAATAAAATGTAGGCGGGAAGTTGGTCAGGCTTCCAGACTAGAACATTGCCTCTATGAAAGATAAAACGGCAAACATGAAGAAAGACTTTTTTTCCAGTCTGCTTTCATGGGCTGGATTTCCTAGGTATCAGTACATTATGCTATGATCCTGGGGTACCACCCCTTTTCACTTAAATACACATTTCAGTCATTCTCTAATTCACAGGCAGATGCATACATTACATTTAATTATTTAAGTGTGAGGATCAGCCACAAACTGGGTGCTTCAAAAGCTATTTGGCGTAGATTTGCTGTGCGCTCACGATGATTACATCAAAGCCGAAGCACCAAATTCATTAAAGCTCACGTGGAGGCTGAAGTTTCAAATAACAATTATAATTACAATTACTGGAGGTACTTTCTAAGAGAAAATCTGTATTTCAGAGATGCTCCTTTCAAATATTCATTCAGTGTTTTCTTCAACCTTGAATCAGTCTATGCAAACACAGCGCATTACTTGTCATTCAAGAGTGTAATGACTCACCATCTACTGTTCCTCCCAGGCACCATCAAAGGTCATCCCTTCTCTGGCGTCACATTCCCTCATCAGAATACAAAGACCACGGGATAAACTTATCACATCTGCTCTGCCAGGTGCCTTTAAAGAGATATGTCACCGCAGCAGAATCTATGTGTTATATTTCCAGTTTGCAATAGATGTCGCAATATGTGGGGAAGCCAGATTGCTGGTGGTAAGAGCAGAGCCGCAGGGCAGGCAATTTTTACAACTACTCTCGAGAAATATTGGCGGACTAAACAATAACTCACTTGGTATTAGGGTTGTTAAGGGTTTAGAAATGTATACCCGATCCTTGTTTTCACAAACATTTTCTACATATTTTCTACTGCGACTGTGTTCGTCTGCACCAACGCTGCAAAACCGACGTTCCACCTGCCAGCTTCAAAGAGAAGTCTCTGGTCCCAGAGGATCAGTGTTGGAGATGCAGCTCTACAGACTGTGTGCATGTCTGTTTGGATGGTCTCGCTTCCAAATCACACAACGAGCTCATTCCTCCAAGTCTCACCCTGCCTCCTGTGCTGTCCTACAAGACAGCCAAAACTGTCTGAACTGTATTCTCTTTGTTCTTTTCGCACAGACAGGAGATGAGAAACGCAGTGATTTCGTCCTTTTTACTGAGCAGCACTGCGTCCAGCCTCCCACAGAACGCCGTCTTTGGCTCACATGCTTATTTGCACGCCTCCGGTTCCACCTTTTGTAATGTCTCGTTTGATTCCCGCATCAATCACACAGCTTGCCCCGTGCTTGGGCATTCCCGACAGATTGATTACCTTTCAGGAGTTCAATGTAATGACAAGAGGCCAAGCTAATTTCTGAAGTGATAAATGGTGGCCTAAGTGACTACAATCCACTGGGAGGTAAATGGTCCCAGAGCTGTTCTGTGAACCAGCCCCAGCCTTTTCTTTAATAGCTATCTTGTGATTATGTTAAGCAAAATGAAAGACTGTCACCAAGCATAGATCCAAGATGAAATCATGCAGAATGAGATTATTGCTGCTTTGCCTTTGATAAAGAGCCTTTAAGGCCCATTTTGTAATGGCTAATGGAACAATGTCACATCAAGTACTGCTTGAAGGTACTGAAGGGTTTTACTGATTTTAAATGTTCATAATTGCTGGATGAACTTTGTCTACAATATAAATTAACAGGGTAAAGAGTATCAGTGAAGCTCCACAGATTCCATTATTTTAAGCATTAAAAAGAGGTTGTTGTCTGACTTTTGAAACATTTCAGTGATGCATTTCCATCCCAGTTCATTGCTGAGGTGATCACTCAGAAGTTCGCATGGTACTTTCAAAGCATCCTACACAGTGCTGTCATTGCATGGCTTTATTTTTACAACAAGGGAGCAGGGAGCACGAAGGGCTGCACGCTTGCATCCGAAGGTCGCCTTTCATTTATGGCAGTAGCTTTGTACTTTCAAGACATAAGCAGCCTTGCAGGGCTTTCAGATAAATAAAAGGCACCAGCCTACTTATGCCTCAACAAGACACAATGGTTGCGCCAGAGCACCCTCTGTTTACCACATAACACTTAAGCTGACGTTGCCTTTTCACACATAAAATACAGTATTATGCTGTTTTCTGTCAAAAGAATTAACTGCGGTTGAGGGCAGGTTGTTCACACAACCCCAGGGTCTGCTGCGCACGATGCTGCGTACATCCGTTACTCGGGCAATGATGGTTATTCAAACATTTTCAGCTTTCTGAATATTTCCCAGTATACTTGTGTACATGCCGGTAGACGTTCCCAGATCTGTTAGAGAATAATTTCTCTTCCCTACTGCTGGGGTCAGGTATCTGCCCTATTTTCTCTCTGAGGAACATGCCAAGGCCATGGTCCCTCTTTAGGCGTCTTCAATCTCACTGTCTGGCTGTCTACAGACACAGCTGGTGTGAATGCTTATCTTCATGTTTATGTACAATAGCCAATTAGATGTTGACGCATCTCTCCTTTACTGCCTCGGCCCACGTTCTTAGTATAAGACTTTGAGTATAAAGTTTGTCCTTTAGAATTGAGGTGGAACTCATGCACTTATGTTGTGATGACGAAGCGTCTGTTCTCCTCGATCGAGCCCAAATAAACTCCTTCAGGTGCTACCATAAATTCCTCCCCAACAATTGGCGTCACAAACAGGATCTCAATAGAACAATGACTTGTATTGTAAATGCAAATGTATAATGTCTTGTTATATATTGTGCCTTGCTCCGTCTGCGTTTGACGAGATCACAAACTAAAAATGCAAAATAGGGCAGATAACTGACCCCAGCAGTAGGGAAGAGAAATTATTCTCTAACAAGATCTGACCACTTCAAACACATTTCACAGAGAGTCTTTTCCCATATGGCAGGGATTCATTTTTCTTTTTTTTTTCATGACTGCTGTAGTTAACATGTTAATTGTTCAGTCATACATGAATATTTAATGTAATGACTTTACTGTCATACAGTGCGCCTATTAGCAGTGTTTGCTGATATGTGATTATGTTGTGACATAGGAAACCGCCTCAAGTCATACTTGCATACAGGAAAAGTCCTTAAGCATCGGCGAAATAATGATGAAAATCTCTTCTGTTAGTATTTCTGTTTTGGACTGCACTCACGATCTAGTTAGAAACATTTGTGTTTCATTATCCCCGACGGCCTGAAAAATCTGTGTTTACTTTTCAAATCAATTAGTTGTTTTTACGGTTGTGTCAAACATTGTCTGGTTCCCTTCCATATTTTATTTGTAAAGATCTGCTCAATCCAACACGTATTTTCTGTCATTCTCTGTACAAAACATTCAATTGATTCATCAAAAAACAGTGCGGTTAGATTATTTCTGAAGAACGTCTGTCTCTTCATTGCTCAGGCGTAAAACTGATAAACTCCCGTGCTCCGGTGTATTATACAATTAAAGCGCTCACAAATGTCAAAGCTTTCAAGAACAGGATTGTTTATAGGCGAAATAGAATCACATCAATTTCAGCCAACAGACTTCTATTTGACATTTATATGGAAATGCTACAGATACTTTAAACCGAGAAGCAAATAAACGGCTCATATTTATGGACAGAAGGTTTTGGCTGAGGTATTTGCTCTACATATTGATGGTGAAATCTCTGGCTCAAAATCTTACTGTTGTCATGGAGGGGGGTCCATCAACGTTGCTCTATATGGCAGTGAAACCGAACGTGTGATAGTTATTGTGTGCATTAGCTGCAAATGAAATAGATTAGCGGCAAGCTCCATTCCCTGGATGCGCAGTGCTCTCCGTCTGCCTCTGCTCCGCGATGAGGATCATGCGGTGACAAAAGGAGGCCAATTTTAGAGCGAGCTTTCAATTTTAAAATCTATCCTCTAATGAGGGTTGTTTTTGGGCTGAACTAATGTTCAACTAATGGATACGCTCTCAGACAGCCATCTCCATTGACCCACAGTCAACTCCGTCTCTTAGCCTGCTCATCAGGGTAAGTACACATGCAGGCGGGTGCAGAGGCAGAGCTCACTCTCCAGGCCCTCAGCGCACAAACTCAATTTTGTTTAACGTCGTCTCCTGCTCGTAAATAACTTCAATGGGTCCCAGGCGGTATTTAATAAAACACATCTCATTACGTGGAATGGGGGGGATTTATTAAAAACTGTATTTCTTCAATATGCTTTGTGAGTTTACATACACCTTGATTGAGGGTGTGTGACAGGTGCCATTATTCTTTATCATGCTCTCTCCCATTCAGCCATTTCCCCTGTTCTTTAAACGACACCTCCCATGAAAGGATGGCGTTCCAGGATGTTTTCTCCCCGTGCTTATCTTGTAAGAATGGAGGGCAAATTAGAGGACAAATTGGTGCAGCCTTTGATTTTAGTTTCTAATATGTTGTCTGGGGTTCTGAGGAGCCACAGCCTCCGATAAATCTCACAGCAAATCCATTTGACAAGCGCATGGTAATTAGAAGAGAAAAAAGCACAAGTTTAAAATCAATGAATTGCTTTGTGAAAGCTAATCTGCAGCGGTTTTAGTCTGGATGCTGAACGCTGATCGTTTTCAGACATCTGCACACTGAGATATTTCGCGTTACACATATACTAGACAGACAGGCAGGCGGACAGGCAGACAGATTTTTTTAATTCATACATAACCTCATGTAGTGGTACATTTCTTTTAGAGATACAGTTCTGCTCACTCCTGCAGTATTCAACGCATTCCTGTGATTTTTGCCCGGGCTCCTGTTGGCCATTAATTAACTGCCCTTCCTCTGACAACATTCTCCATTTCTTCCTCCGAGGAACCAATCACAGCTATTTTTGCACCACGAATGTGATCAATGCCGTTAATTATAGTGGAGAATGTGGCTTGCTTTGACTGTTTTGACTTGCTGGTTGCTGGATAATGAATACATTTTAGGTTCATGTTTAACTCCCAACAGTGAAAAAAAACATTACTAAAAATTAGGGGTTGTGTCGACCAGAAGGAGGAAGTTGACAAATCGCTGCTCACGTGACAATAACAACACGGATGCCTCAGAAAAGTCCGGTGCCCAGTGGGTATTTGTAGCAAACTAGCAGCAGTTTTTTGACAAGGCAAAGCTGCATATTAGCAGTGTCAGACTGACGGTGTTCATGGCCAGCCCGCGTTCAAGCTTCAATTACCTTGCAGAAAAGCCTTCATATTTTCCATTGTGTGAAACGCTACAATATGCGTTCAGTTCAAGAACATAGATTTCATTGTTGCAACGCATTATTTTCTGCTGTGTTTTTATATGTGACGTCGTCGGCTAGTCAGTCGACTCAGCTTTCACCACTTATTAGTCGACTTAAAAAAAAGCAGAAGTCGCTCATCCCCTACTAAAAAACATGTGAGATGGTGTTAATCCACGTCATTAGAAATCCAAGAAACTGTGAGACTTGAGTTAAATACATTATTGTGATTGTACATTAGTACATTAAGGATACTAATTTAAACCAATATGCACAATCATACAGCCATGAGGGCAAAAATAATAGCTATGACGCTGTTTAAAATGCAAGTTAATGCATTTAGTAAATGAATAAGCAGCATTCACAGGGTGCATGGCGTGGGGATAATGGTGTTGTAAGTGTTTTGGTCCTGATTTTCAACCACCTATGTTTCCTCCCAGAGGGCAGGAGGGCAAACAGTTTGTGTCCAGGGTGCGCACTGTCCTTTCCCTCGCTCTTCGGAGACGTCTTGAGCTTGCAGTCTCCTCCAGAGATGGCAAAGGACATCGGATGTTTTTCTCAGTCGTTTTTATTATTCTCTGAAGTGCCCTCTTGTCTGCAGCTGAGCAGTCACCATACCACACAGCGATGCAGTATGCCAGCACACTGACAACGGTGAACCAGTAGAGCGTCACCAGCAGATTTTCCGGCAGGTTGTTTTTGCGAAGTAGTCTCAAAAAGTGTAATCTCTGCTGGGACTCCTTTGCTACCCCTTCGGTGTTCTCTGCCCAGGGGCAGTCTTGGGAAATTGTAGTCCCCTGGAAATTTAAAGGTGGATACCTGCTCCACTTCATCCCCATGAAGAGTGAGGCAGGGTCAGTCTTGTTTCTCCTGAAGTCCAACACCATTTCTTTGGTTTTCTTGGTACAGTTCCCTCGCCTCTTGTAAATAATACCAAAAATATCATCAGATCTGCTATAAATACTGCTTTTTAGATTAATTATACAGATTCTTCACTTAAAAATTACAGTGCTATAAATTATTAAGCTTTTGGTATATTCAGCTCAGACTCCCATGTGCCTTTAAGCAGTGTGCTGCAGGAAGGACTTTCACATTTGCATGATCAAACAAACAAAACCCGGCTTCTCCACTGTGCAGCATAACATGACTTAATCAGCAAATAATGCATAAATGTGAGTCACTATCCACCACTCGCTGCGGACACTGATGTAGTCTGATTCTCCCTACCAATCTCAAAAGTAAATCTAATTCATGTCTTGTCAGTTTCCCTCCAACTGCCACCCCCCAGTCACCATTATGAGTAATAATGACATGTATACAGTATTGATGAGTGGCCATTTATTAATATTAAAATCCATCAAATTACACTGATGCTCATTAGACTGATTAAACTGAGGTTCACATGTGGTTATATAAACTCCAAACCTGCAACTGTCTTTTCTATCTTCATCTATATAAACACGAGCTTGTTAAGTATCAAACCTCAAGCCTCCACACTTGTTCTAATTATTTGCCTATACCTCTTGTGATAGCTCGCTGTCATGTTGCTCACTGACTGCGAAAGCAATCAGCGGTGCCTTCAGAAAATATTTAGTTAGTGCCAGATGTTACTGGAGGAAATTCCAGACGTGGTGCACTTAAAAGGTTACAACATATCGGAACGTCAGGTTAGACAGTATGTACCACGGTCGCATGATTCTCATTTGATTAAAGAGATCATTAACAAGCCATTACAGTAAGAGGGAATCCAGAATATAGTTCCCCTTCACTGAGGTAATGATGAATTATGGTCCAGTAACAAGGAACAGTTTGAGTGTGAGACTTCGTGTTGTATTATTTACAACTAATCTTTACTCAGTCTTCAGTCAGTTCCTAATTTAAAATGCTGTTTTATTTGAGATTTTAGATTCAAACTTTCTTCAAATATAGAATGGGGCAGGCCAAATTCTGATGTATCATAAAACATTAAACTATGGTTATAAAGATTTAATCAAGCTGGAAACCAGCAGTGTTCATAATTGCACTAAGGAAAGAACAAAAACATTCAACAAACATATTTTCTATTTGTGCGGCATTTTTTCTTTTCTTTTTTTAGTTTTATTTTGCTTGTTTTCTTTTTTTAGCTGCTTTCTAGCACTTGTCTGTTAATTTATTTAAGTTAGTTTAAATTAATTCATGGAAAAATCTTCCTGATGGTTGTACTAGAAGACCATGATGTCCATCTAACTGATACTGTGAATATCATGGTGATATGTATGAAACAAGTTTCTGAATAATTTGACCCATCATGCATTACAATTTAGGTCATGATGCTACCAAGAAAGTCTGGATCAAAGTTGGCCCATATGACATAGAATCCAAAGGTCCAGCCATGCATTTCAGATATCTTGTATATTTGAAGCAGACTCTTGCATCTCCTCAAAGCAATGCAACACAGCACTTAAAGGAGAACTACTGTTTTTTACAACCTGGACCTTATTTCTGGCATAAAATACGATCGTTTACTCACCCATATAACTTTGGTGTTATTTGGAGTTGTCCGTCAGATATTTAGATCTGTGTATATTCATATAGTTGGAATGGGTGGGGCACCGAAACGTAGACTCTAAATAACGCATCATCTGCCGGGAAACGTGTTAATTTCACCAATACTTTGTTACGATATGCTAGTGCTATTCCCTGTTGATGCCAGAAATAAGGTCCAGGTTGTAAGAAACAGTAGTTCCCCTTTAAATAAACTCGCCTAATGTCATTGTAGAAGTCTGGTAAACTCACATTTTAAACTCACAGAACTTAGAGTTTTTAAATCCAACAAATACTAGTGATGTGCAGTTATGCTCTTTTCTGGCAGCTGAGTCTTTTGCCACAGCTCTCAAAGAAGAGACGGCTCTTTATTTAGAATCGTTTATAGCCTAATATTTTAGCCCAACACAACAAATACATATGGTTTGTGTGTTGATAGGCCCTTTTGCATTCAACGTTTTTATGAGAAGCCTAATTATAGGCACATTTTTTCCATAAAACTTCTATCACACATGAACAAAATACTGCAATCAAGTCCACACAAGGAAAAACAGAACAAACTTCAGTGATCAAACGGTATAAATGTCCTTGAGCAGGTTTGTGGTGGAACCTGCTCCTAATATTATTTGCATTTTGCAGTGAAGACACTCTGATCTGCCTTCCCCAGTGTCAGAGCCAGATTCGTCTGCTTCGTTTACGGGTGTCACGCATAACTTGCGCACATACTTCACCGCTGTCTGCTTTAACTGTATCCATCCGCCTCTCTGTTTTCACATAATGGTATGATCCTAAGTCGTTACATGTGATCGAAGTTCTACCCCATCCTGACACGAGCAGAGATGAACGAGCAAAACGAAAAAATATAAAAAACTGTGGGGAGGTGGCTCTCACTTTATGGGAGTCGGCTCCTCTGATTCACTACCAAGCATCTGCTCTAAGGGCCGGCTCTTTTGCGCATGACGCATCACTAACAACTGCTGATTCACGCAATATCACAAGAGGACATTTATCAAATAGAGTGCCATTTCCTCTACAGAAAAAACAGGACGCTATAAGGAGTGCTACCCTCCAACCTCTGGAAGAGACCGTGTTGTTTAAATCTGGCAACTTCATCTGTAATAATGCTATGAAGCTATCAACATCTGTAGTCATATATAAAGTTTTTTTTGTATCATAAGAGAAGTATGTTCTGTTGTGCTAATTAAAATGGGTAATACTGTACCGACTGTCTCTAGGAACACGGACTGTGCCTCAACAACCACATCATTTGTCACATCATTCCATTAAGAGATAACAGTGATGTACACTAAACTGCTTCGACAGTAGGAAATGGCTGCACAATGTCCTGGACATTTTCTTGATAAGGGAGAGGGCTGCAGCAATCCAACACTAATGGATTCAGTGGACAGTGGACTTTCCAATGTTCTGTAACAATAGAAAACATTGAGGTTAACCTATGTGCTGTGTACAATACGACTCCTTACGATCTGCATTGTTGGACTGTCGACTCTAAATTCTGACTAACAACTGAAATATAAGATTATATGATTATGACGGTTCTCAGTCAATTACCTTGCACTATTTTAGATTACATTTACTAGTGGACATTTTGTTGAGGACAGGACAGTGTGTCCTGAACAATGGGATGGAAGAGTAGCCTGATTTGCACAGGTGGCTCTGCCCAGGTTTGAAATGATATTAGACTTTTTAAAAAGGCACTTAAGCTGTGCAAGGCCATGAAGAGTAAAATGTCGTGCATGCGTGCCTTTCAAGGCTTCCCTTGAGGGTCCCATTGGCTGCATGGACTTTTGTGTCTGTCCCTGGCTGCTGCCGTGCGCTCCATTACCCTGCTTTTTTTTTTTTTGTCTACATATTAAGCAGCGATAATGGAGCTTGGAGGATCTCTTGTTATGACGGTTCTTTGGGTGTTGAATCCATCTTTGAAGGAGCACCAATCTCCTTCCATGCTGTTATTCTGCAGCAGCTCCTCTTAGATCAACCTCTTGGTTGTCACAGGCCCTGACTGCTGCACAGCCCAGTGTGGGTGCTGATGGAGGCCAACTTCTCCCTCTGGCAGCTGTGCAGACTTTTAGACTTTCTTGCTTGAAGGCTGATTCTTAGCTGCCCAAAATGACAACACATTCTTTTTTGCTCCTGCTGGTGCTGTCTGGATGACACCCTTGAAACGGGATGGCTCCTCAGGGTATGGCTTTAAGGATGGCCACTCTGTAGCCAGTACATTTGGACGACTTTAGAGAACTGCAGATAGAACTGCGGCTCTCGAACCTCTGAAGTTGTTGCCCCTTAAAAAAAAAAATAAAGAATATTTAATCTCTTTTCTAGCTAGAGGACATACTCTCATTTGAGAGCCGTGACTAATTATTTATTAATTATTATTGCTAATTGTAGTCTGAGGGGAGGATGAAAATAATTTAATTGCTATATCAAAATGCATTAATTCTGGTTCACCTCAAGCTCTACATTATAAATGAAGAAAACAAAGATTACATTTTGACTGCAAGCAGAAGGCAGTGCTCAAATCAAGCACTTTGTGCAGTTGTTTATTTGAAGCAGTTCAAATAAACTCTGTGTGATGCCTGAAAATAATGGTCCTCTTAGAGAGCTGGAGATTGTAGGAGTATGTATATAATCTGATTGTCTGACAAGAACTGACCCCCAAAGAACTGTTACAAAAATGTGTGATACAAGTAACATACATCTTGCATAAGTAAAGTCAGGCTTATTGCAGATCACAAATTAGAATATTTCATAATATCCCATACATGTGTTTATCTATGGCTTAGTCTGTATTAAGTTTACTAATGTAGATTACATTTAAATGTCACAAAAGTGTATAAAGGCTATTGTGTCACTTCCGCAAATCTAGTTGTGCAAACCTCCTGAAAGACTTCAGTTAAAAGGAAATACCAATTATCTCAACTTATTTTTTTATACAAATCATGTTAATGTCTTGGCCCTAAATGATGCTACACAGTTTCTGCATAATACACATGTAACACAGACATTAGCTTTATAAGGACGACCCTTACGATCTGCTCCCCTCTGGTAAATGTGGTCTATCACTCTGTTTCTTTACCTTGTCTATTATTTACTCTCCCTGTGCTTTAAAGTCACTGCCACTCTGTCTGCAGGCTTTCTGTTGTACAACCCCCAACTCTGCCTCTCCATGGTCATCCAACTTAATCTACATTTCCACCACCATCTCCAAACTATTTTTTTTCGTCTTCATGTCAGTAAACATTAGTTCTGCACCCACTTGATATCTCCTTATTTCTTATGTGTTTCCTTCATTGTGAGCTGGTGTGGTCTGTGTCTCTTCTTCCAACCTTTTGTGGACATTTGAAAGCAGAAGTTGGGCTATATGTCGTGTGTCCATAATTAATTGTTGCTGTGTTTCTTTTCCACAGATCAATATTTACTCCGTGGCATTTTCTCTGTATTAAGTCTCCACCAGCTGGTGAGTGCTTCACCATGCTCAGCAGCTCTGCACTAACCTGGTCTGTAAGTTGTTTTGTGCTGAGCTGACAATAAAGTCATGGCCAGAATAATCTATGATCTGAATGTTATAAGGCACTGGAGCTGAGAAGAACTCAAAGCCAGGTGTGGATTCTGTGTGTTTTAATCACTACAACTAGCACCATTCACCTACCAATAGTTGTAGTATGAAAACATTTGATTATACCACATGTCAGTCCGAAACAGCACGTCTAAGACGGACAATGGCACGTCATCACATTCCTTCTTAAGTTACTTTGTAATCTGAGATCAAACACTTTCACTTATTTCTTGACCCACTCTGGTTTACATACATCTGGGTAGAAAAACAAGATGATGTTGTCCACAGAATTAATTATTATGTATTATTAAACATGATAATTCATACACCTCTAAGTA
This sequence comes from Planiliza haematocheilus, assembly GCA_005024645.1. NCBI lineage: Eukaryota > Metazoa > Chordata > Actinopteri > Mugiliformes > Mugilidae > Planiliza > Planiliza haematocheilus. Next base: position 8,014,914 of record SRSE01000276.1, read on the forward strand.
AGTGACATAGAGGTATTATATCTTTACATTAAGCACTACATTATTTCCACACTGATATGCCAACTGACTACTTGCTAACACACACCCTGAGAGTTTAATTTTTTCAAGAATACTGAGCTATTAAAAGCACTCTACATACTCCTATGAGGGATAATCCCTGTTTGAAAATTTGGATTTCATACCAGTTTTACTGTGTCATCTGTCACTGTTTTTAAAGAACAAAGTGAATCTTTTTTTACAGTCCTGGATCAGTAGCAAGGACGTGAAGCTATTATCATCAGGGATGTAATTAGAATTTGTACGTTTTTTTTTTTAGATTTTATTTATAATTCCATGTTTAGATATTTCTTGCTTTTCTGTCTCTTCAGTTAGATAAGAAGGGTTTCCTAGTGTCCCTTTGCAGCAAATACAAAACATTAAGTGAATGTGAAGATGTTTTCAGAGAGGAAAATGACATAATTCTAATAATGAATAGTGCACAATATGCTGTGGTTCTTGGAAGCTTGAGGACGCTGTGACTCAGTAAAACTGAACCATACAAGAACAAGGGTCAAGAGGAATCGGCAAAGTAAAATCATCTGTATTTGCACAAACATAGTGCTGCATAAAAAACATCCTTTCAGCGCTATTAATGCTGATATCATAAACATACAGCACTTAATATCAGCAATATTGAAAAGATTTTTGCGTTTTTGAAATTCTGCAGCCTACAAATTTGAGGCTTTTGCCAAACTCTGACCATTTGAATGTTGTTTCAAAGTATAATTGATGTTCATTTATTTATGGACATCACTGCCTCTGCTGTGTACTCGCTGCTTTGATCGCCACGCTGAACAGACAAATCACCCATTACAGTTTAGCAGCATGTGTACTGAATACCTGACATTTCATTTATTGGGCTAATTACACATTAATCTTTGTGCGTCTGAAAATAAAAGCGAGTTTGACGTCTCGATGCACTTGACACAATAACCACTATTCTCTGCTGTTCACAACTGCGCACGGAGTACGGTAGGTGGGTAGGTGAGTGAACAAAATGAGTATGTGCACTCTCAGTTGACACACATAGCCGTGGAGCACGTTTCCATTAAAATTCTAGCGCAGAATCAAATATTTATTGTCTTCTGCTGTCAAATAGCTCGTTGGCAGCCAGAAATTTGACTCCACAAAAAAAAATAATGTATATTATGCATTACCTCATATTCTCGGATCGTGACTGAATCATTCAGGATTCTGTGGTATTCTAACATCTCACTCCAGAAATTGACAGGCATAATGATAAATCTTGCTCCCTGTCTGCTGACCTTCTCCATACTATCCTGTCTTGTAGCGTTTTCTGTTTTCCCTCTCTTCAGACATTTATCAGACGGTGTTAATGTGCTGTTTTAAGCCAGACGAAACTTGCAGTGGCTGAAATGCAGTGTCTTAATGAGCCAGTTGCGATACGTTGTCGTGGACAATATCTTATCTGTAGAGATTTCAGCATCCGCATTAGTGCTGCTTTGTGTAGAATAATATATCAATAATCGTAATTAACATAAAAAGGAATCTGTTTGTCAGAGGTGATAGAGCTTTTCTTGTGGGGTGTACTCAATTAAAATCTCACCAATAAAAGCATCCACATAGCTGTGCCAAAGTTTTAGGAATCACTTAATACTATAGTTTTAACTCTGCCTTTTTAAGTATGTTGCGAGACTTCAAAACAGTCAACAGGTCATAAAAGTCGTCAGTGGCTTGAAGATTAAATGCACTTTTTAACAATTAGAAGTGGATCTTTGCCCTCATATGAAGTTGTTTTGTTCTGTCTGGATTTAGGGATTATACAAGGCTTAACTGACCTCTGGATGCACACTCTCCAATTTTATGGTAATGCTCCAGCATTATAATTGCCCACTCGGCTCAATTGTAAAGCAGTCCTACGCAAAAAGCATCATGCTGAGCTATTAGAGTTCGGAGGATGATATAAGAGCCTATTGTTTACGTGCTATATAATTGAGCAATACTTAGCTCTACACAAAACATAAAAAAATATAAAAATTTCTCATTATTTCAGTGCAGGGTTCTTCTTGACAATGAGGCAAATAAATAATAAAATGAATATAATATATTTTCATACTGGATTTTCTTTTCCTCTTTTCAAAGACAAAGTATTTAACCTCTTACTTAGCAATTCGTATGAAATGTCGTTCAGGACCATTGACCCACAAGCTTACTCCTTAGACACGAAAACAGTTTGACCTTTCAATAGAATAAAATGAGCAAAGTACATTTGTTCCACAGCACGTACATTTTCATCAGCAATTACAGAACAACAGAGGGAAAAAAAGAAAAGAAAGTGACAGAGTGGAAGCTATTTTCCATTTGAAATGTTAAATGCATCACATGAAGTATTGCCAAAGCTTCACTGTGCAGAGACGTGAGAAAATTTTGCTGGGTTATTCAGCAGTAGCCGTATTTAGGCTTGGTGATTTCAAAAGTAATACACTGCGCTTACTCTATGTGCCTTCACCTCAGAGCAATTTGGAATTATATGGAAGACTAAGGCCCTGTCCACACGTACGAAAACAATCTTTTTCTTATCCGTTTTCGCTGGTACGGTTTCAAAAAAATCTGGTCCAGACTGATCCGTCTTTACACGACTGAAAACGCTACTTCATATCCCAGGTCTATACGCGGCGCTGTTTCAGTTTCAGAAATTCACCAAAAACGGAGAGGAAGAGGTGGCGCATGCGCACGCAAGAAGCTTGAGCGCTGTTTACAAATCGGCTTTCGAAGAAACCAAAAATTAGATTTTGCCCTAGTAACTATGATAGGCTCAATGTCTTCTCCAGTAGTAACGCAAGCATGTAGTCCGCCATTGTTGTTGATGTTGTTATGAGACGTTTCGCGGGATATAAGACGTGGAAGACTGCTCGAGGGGTGTGGCGATGGTGGCGATGACGTCACCGTTTTCCAAAATCTCCTGATTCAACCGTCCAGACTGATCCACGAGAAGTGCGTTTTCGAATTTATCCACCCTGGGACCCGGTTTCAAAAAAGTGTGTTTTCGGGCTATGCGTTTACGGGATTTGTCTGGACGATAGGCCAAAACGATTAAAAACATCTGCGTTTACGCAAAAATGCGTTTTCGTGTGGATAGGGCCTAAGGGTGATTGTCTCCCCTAAAAGCAAACAAAGATCTTTGAACCATCAGTGGTACTGTGGTTGTCATCTCACAGCAGACAGTCTGAATTGTCATAGGAGAAAAAGCACATGTGTAATTAATATCATTAATGATGGCTGTGTTCCATTTAAATGTCCCAGTAAACCACTCTGAACAGGACCAAGTCCCAGGAACTGGTGCACCTGAAGGGAACTCAGCTATTAATCACGATAAGTTGCAGCTGTGTTTGACAAGGCAAGATGTCTGCTGTGGAGAGATCCACAAACAGACCTTCATGATGCATTAAACAAGCAGCTCAGAGGAATAAACAACATAATCTGCTTCAGAGACAACCAGACATCATGTTCTAATTTAAGTGCACTGTATACAGAAACACCTGTGCGGCAGGAGACCTTCTCAACATCTACTCTGACACATTGCAGTAAAAGCAAACCAAGTAATAATGGCTGAGTTCAATTTAGCTTCCTCAGCTTCCTTTTGTGAAATGGAGCTTTTTGCTCAGCAAAAATGTTGTCTTGTTTTAACAGGACAGCAGAAGAGCCAGTGTTACTGATGAGACTAAAGTGAGTTGAACTCCTACTATAGGTTCATTTTCATTGTGGCTCGATGTCAGTTGTCACAGTTCACTGGAACTTCTCTCATATAAACTATATTTGCAAAAGTATTCACTCATCTGCCTTTACATGCCTATGAACTTAAATGACATCCCATTCTTAATCCATAGGGTTTAATATGACATCGGCCCAACCTTTGCAGCTATAACAGCTTCAAATCTTCTGGAAAGGCTTTCCACAAGGTTTAGGAGTGAGTTTATTGACCACTGACCATTCTTCCAGAAGCACATTTGTGAGGTCAGACACTGATGATGGATGAGGAAGCCTGGCTCGCAGTCTATGCTCTAATTCATCTCAAAGGTGGTCTATCAGGTTGAAGTCAGGACTATGTTCAGGCCAGTCAAGTTTTTCTACACAAAACTCACTCCTCCATGTCTTTATGAAACTTGCTATGTGCACTGGTGTGCAGTCATGTTGGAAGAGGAAGGGGCCATCTCCAAACTGTTGCCACAAAGTTGGGAGCATGGAATTGTCCAAAATCTCTTGGTATGCTGAAGCATTCAGATTTCCTTTCACGGGAACTCTGAATGTGCCTGAAAAACTTGCAGCTGCCAAACCCAGATTTGTCCATCAGCTTGCCAGGTGGAGAAGTGTGATTTGTCACTGCAGAGAACACGTCTAGAGTCCAGTGATGGCGTGTTTTACACCACTATGGCTTGGATGCAGCTGCTCGGCCATGGAAACCCATTCCATGAAGCTCTCTACATACTGTTCATTGAGCTGATCTGAAGGCCACATTAAGTTTGGAGGTCTGTAGTGATTGTTCCTGCAGACAGTCGCCGACCTCTGCTCACTATGTGCCTCAGCATCCGCTGTCCCTGCTCTGTCATTTTACGTGGCCTGCCACTTTGTGTCTGAGTTACTGTCATTCCCAATCGCTTATACTTTGTTATAATACCACTGAAACTTCACGACTGGCCTTGTTGCACAGGTGGCATCCTATCACAGTACCATGTTAGAATTCAGTGAGCTCCTGAGAGCGACCAATTCTTTCACAGATGTTTGTAGAAGCAAGTTGTATGCATACCCCTGTGACCATGGAAGTGATTGGAACACCTGAATTCAATGATTTGGATGGGTGAGAGAATACTTTTGACAGTATAAAGTATTTATTCACTTCCTATTTGAACCATTCAAAATACTAAATAAAAAGTCAGACGCACGCTTGAAAGACAAAGAGACATAGCCATGGAGCAGACATAGTAGGAATAAGTATTAGAAATTAGAAATACATATTGCACTTATCATATGTACTGTGTGTGACTATAATAAATAAATATATAACTCAACACAGTTTTTAAACATAAAAAAAGATGCAGCTAAATCGACATGATGAGAAAGAAAATAAGCACACACTGTTCACTGGCTCCTGATGCATGAAGTAGAATTTAAAATCAATAAGCCAACCCTCAGAGAGGAATTAAAATGAGGCAAATCACAAACCAAAAGCATTAAATTGCACAACATTATCTGGATGCTGGATAACAAAAGGAGGGCTGCACAGTCCAAAGAAATCCTAACAACATAATAATATGCATTAAAACTCAAAGCAGATCCAGATGGGCTGGAGGATTTGGGGTCAAAGCTCCCCATTAAGCCTGTACAAGGAAAAATGTCAGAATGAGCTTTATAAAGCCAACAGCTACAGAACAGAGTGTATTCGGCTTTATCTCCATTATTGGGTCCTTGGTTTTCTGGATTTCCCAACAACATGCACAAAGCCACAAACAACATGAATCCAAAATAATAATACTTAGATATTTACACCTCTGTAGGCGGTATATCATATTATATGTTTACTACATTAAACAGTATTTCTATGCTGATTATTTCCAGAAGGAGTTGGTCTTTTTCAAACACACTCTAACTGAGAGCAGATGGTTTTCAGAGAAAGCTCAATGTGATTTCTTCAGAGCCATATTAAAAGCATGCGCAGCCTCGTGTGAGGAATAATCCTGCTGGGAAAAATTGGATTTCTTACTAGTTTTACTATGCTTTTATAAAGAACAGTCATTTCTAAAACATTTTTCAGTTGTAGATCAGTCGCAAGGACAGTTATTGTCATTGGTTACATAATTTGTTATAATGTATTCATTTTAAGAGACTTTATTCATCATTCCTTGTAAAGTGAGTCTGGCTTTTCTGTCTCTTTTGTTAGATAAGGAGGTCCAGTGTCCCAACGCAACAAATACAAAACATTAAGTGCATATGAAAATGTTTACTGAGAGGAAACTAACGTTATTCTAAAATGAATAGTGCACAATACAGAAATACACAGATACACTGTGGCTCTTTGAAGCTTGATGAGGCTGTAACTCAGTGAAATAGAACCATACAAGTACGATGACAGCAAAACGACAAAATATGGTAGGTCAAGAGAATACTAATACAAAATTCTGCACACATAGGAACAAAAATAAAACCTGCTAGATTTACAGGTTTGAAGGTGAACTTAGATGTTAGTATTTATGATGCATATATGATGTGCTTACGCTTTTTAACATCAGCAGTTCGAAGTGTACCCGAACTGTAGTCAATTTTGTTTTTCACAGCCTGTGCATATCTGGGTCACAGCGTTAAGGATTAAAAATTTCCTTTTCCTTTTACCTTTGTCAACTGTTTTCCACAACTTAATGCAGCTATTCATCACATTGATTTTTTTTTTCTTTTTTATTCACACAGAAAGTGAAAACCATAGCCTACCACTGGTGGCGCTAACACGGATGTCAAACATTGAATAAATAAATGAATAAATAAATAAATAAAAACTGACCGCCGCCAAAAATGTTGGTTGTGGGATAGGCAGGTTGTGTCTTATTTTTGTTGTTATTATTAGTAGTATTAATAGTGGTAGTAGTGTAGGAGAAGAAGAAGAAGAAGAATACGACAACACCGGAAATAGTTACACAATCATCTAACCATAAACGGGTCTAACGTCTAACGACAGCCACTAGAGGCTGCACAAATAAAATGGAGGAAAGATACAGTTGTTGAAGGTTGTCCGTACTCGAGAAGACAAATCATAAGGTAATTTGTAGCCAATATGAAAACTAGTCATAATTTATATGCCAACCTAAAGACACTGTTTTCAAGAAAAGAGTTTTTCATTTTTAAGTGCGTCACTGAAATGCTTTAGCCAGCTAGCAATGACCATGACTAAAGCACAGCTATAGTAAATAGCTGGTAATTTATTATTAACTGTAATGAAAACCTATATTAAACATATCATTATCAGAATATTTGTTTTCATATAAGGTGTAAATTTACAGTATATGAGATTATTGAGATTTTGTCTCACCCAGTCGTATATTAACTCCCTTTTGAGTACAACTCTATTATGTTTGAGTTTGATTTTCTTCAACTACACAGTAAATATAAAACCGGTGTGACTTACCTAAGCGAACAAAACTAATTCATCTTCTTCTGACAGTTGGCGTTCAATTCTTTACCCTTATCATATTTTCTCCCTCAGTAATTGCCTTTTCTTTCTATTTCTCAGGCTCAGAAAGGGGAATTGATTAAATTGTGAGTCTCTGCGGCACAGAAGAAAAAAAAATAGAAAACCTCAGTCAAAGGAAACTACAGTAAAGCCCCAGAGGCCGAGTAAGTCTGGCATATAATGTATCTTTATCTATGACTAATGACACAACTTCTGTGGTTTTCTCATTACAGCTGAGCCCTCCGCTATCTTTCCCAGAGGATGCTAATTTGAATGAAACTGTAGAAATGTGTATGTTGCCCTGGAAGACGTAAGCTCATGTCCCATCCTCATTTGACCTCAGGATGTTGAAGTTCAATCACTAATGTTAATTTTCTTTCTTGTACCGTGATGAATTGGGTTTCAAACAAATGGCTAGAAGGAATTCATGGAGTACAAGAAAACGTACAGTAATTGCTTGGAGAGCGTGTTAAGGCACAAACATGAATTTCATCTTATTCACCACACTGAGTGTCTCCCTTCAGGTCTTCACTCACTTTTCTTCAAACGCTCGCCTCCTCAGCTCACACCCCACACCACCCCTTGTCTGACACTTTCCTGCCACCTTCTCCTCTTATAGAGGCTTTATAATCCAATTTCCCAGGAAAAAAAAATCAATCCATTAGAGGTGGATTCCAAGAAGAGGTGAAAATTAAATAATTAAGGTTGCAGCACTGAAAAAAGCAGCTGAAATGAGCCTGTCCAATCACTTAACAAGCTGTCGTTTTATATTCCTGAGAGGTGGCCCTGTGTCAGGGTACAGATAACCTTATAAAAGACTAATTTACTTTTCACAATTATTTAGACCCACTCTATTAACTAAATTACCAACTTTAAGTGATATAGCCTCTGTGCCCTCTTTAAGTTGTTAAGGCTAAGGGCTACACAGCATGCCAATGAATTTACCCTGAAGTGGACTTATTGGAGAAAAAAAAGTCCTACCTTTTAACATAAATCTGCCACAAGTTTAAATTGGACAAGTGAACGTAACAACTTTCTTCTAAAAAATATTCTTATTTTATATCCTACCGCTCCAGTTGAGTGTGTTGAAATGCAACAAGCCTATAAACAAATGTAACACAGTCTGCCATCAGTCACAACCAATGATTTTATTTTAGATAATTGGTGGAAAATTAAAGTACTCTGGTGAAAATGCCAGCAACTGACAACACAATTTGAAATCTATTCAGCGGCGGCTTGTATTTATTGACCTCTGAATGAATAGGCGGTAGATTGTGGGAAAGGGTCAGCTAGCCATGGACAAGCTGTCTCATGAAGCTCTTCTCAATTTGTTGCATTATTAATTACGCTGCAAACTATTTCATTTCATTTCTATACTTTAAAACACACAAGGATGAAGGTGTTTTTTGTTAAATTGTCTGAATACACTCCCAGCTCAATGTATTCGCTCATTAAAAACACCTCTGCACCTCTTTAAACAGGTGCCATAGGACATATTGCATGTTTCTCCAAGATTTCCACAATTCATGGTTCCTGAAACACGATGGAGGGAGAGACTCAGCAGACACCTGGAGAAAATGCATCCGTCTTGACATTCTTGAGGTGAGACAGAAGAACATCAGAAACCACAGTCTTTTGTAAATAATGTCTGTGTTTATCCATCTGTAAGCCAAGCAACAATTCTTAGTACTGCAGATACACAAATATAAAAATAACAGTCTACTTGTTTAATGTGTATGATTACAGTTATATAATAAAATCAGTCCCAGCATACAGCAGCCATGTCACACTATATAGACTTTAGAACAACACTTGTTGGATAAGATATTTGCTTTATGTCAAAACATAAACACCACAGATGGTGTCAGAGGCACAGAAGCATCTTTGAACTAGATGTAATAGAAGCCAAGTGAACAGAGCTCAAGTCCACAAGGAATGTGGACAAATAAAAGACTAATGAACAGACCATAGGCCAACACAGACAAACCACAGCATGATACCAACACTGAAGCTTTATGTTTCAAGCAAGGCAAGTGTTTCTCTTTCCATCGTGTACCTTGTGCAAAAGCTTGTTGGAAAATCATAAAGCATAAAGACCTGTAGTAAAACTATTTCTATTAAAATAAATGGGACGCCATCGACAAATGAAAAATTCAGCATTGCAGTAGAAAAAAATAGTTTCTCAAAAGCACGTTAAAAAAATCAAAGAGGTTTCCAGAGAGATAAACAACCACCAGATTCATACCATGATTTTATCGCGATATTTAAGTCGCGATTAAATTTTTTGCCATATCCTCAGTATCGTGCAAACGCATTATGATATGCATTATGACACCATGAAGAAAAACTTGTTTTATCTAATGGGATAACATTTTACCATCAAAATAAGACCATCAAGCTGACCAACAAACAGAAAACCTGACTCAAATATCCGTGCACCTCACAAACTGAACCGTTTGTTCATTCTAGTCCAACTTAATGCATGCAGATGTGTGCAGATTGCTGTGCAGTCATATACACATATTCAACTTGATAATGAAAGATTACTAAACCACTAGTTTTTAGCAGCATGTGTGTTGTCAAGTGGGTGACTGTGTATCCTCTCAATTTGTCAGTATTTTATTTATTTATTTATTTTCAGCATTCTGTGCATAGGTTGTCAAGTTTGAGAAGGTGTTTTCTTCATTAGCATTTTTACTGCTGCAGTGCATTGATCTCTCATGGCCACTGTAGTATTGTGTTAGATAACAGATTTTTCACACTCTCGCCAATTCTGTGAGCCCATTATTGCTGACAGTTATGAATAACAATTTCGTACATGGAGCAAGCAGTTACAGCTTTTGCTGAGAGAGCTCAGCACAGAGATCTAAGGATCTCCAGTCTGGACACAGACATTTTGAAAGATGCCCCAGATGTTTTTCATACTGTCGGATACTCTCCTTGCATTTATGATCCAGGCTTAATTGGGACAGGCTGTCCTCAGAGCTGAATCTGAGGATGAATCATTGGGCAGGCTGGAGGGAGAAAACAGAAAGCAAGGAACAGTGAATGACAATACAAGAAAAGCTGTGTACACACTGGATAAAATACATAGCCAGCCCTAAATAAATAAATAGATACAGAAAGTGTGTATGTGGTCTGTTTTTATTAAGTTGTGGGGGCCAGTTCTTCATGAATACTTACATTGTTGGGACATTTTCTTTTTGCGTTGACCTCTTTGAAGGTTAAAACCTGTCAACACTTGGTTTAAATCCCCGTTGTGGTCAGCGTAGGGTTCTGAGTCACGCACTTAGTTGAGTTAAGGATAGGATCAGGGGCAAGGGAATGCACTATGTCACTGAAAGGTCCTCGCAAAGATAGAAACACACATTTGTGTGTTGGTGTGGGTGTGAGAGATATTCTATATAAATAGCAAGAATAGTAAATGTCATCACAATTTCCAGCCTCTGGTTGTTTCCTGCTGCATATCAACAGACTTTGCTTCCATCTCACAGCAGATAAATAGCTTGTATTGTAGAAGAAAATGAAAAAAGGCTGGATTTAATGAAAAGGCAAAGATGCAGGTCATCAGACTGAGACGAAATCACAAGCTAGAAACTACATTTAGGATGGGATTAATTTTTTTTTCCAACTCACAAACTAAACGCTTCTTCAGCATGATGCTGAACACAGTGTCCCAGAGCCAGAGCTGTCACCCTCTATTCTCAGCTTATCCCTGTGTCTCTGTAACCTCAGTGTCAGGAAGCAGGTTATCCACGGTGGATTGGGAGATGTGTCACCTTGTCAGAGTGACACCTTTGTGCTCTCCTGCTGAAGACGCTCAGGTGCACAGTTACTGCAGTTGTGTTTGAGGCATGAAGGCTGATATTTGTCTTTCCACCTAGTTTTTGTCTTCGAGATCCTGAAGCCAGACATAATTATATTTCATCTGTAATCACTTGAGGCAGTGATAAATTCAAGTTTCTAACATGCAATTCTAACCATTTTTGTTGCCTTAAGTAGCGTTATTGTTGGTAACATCACAGTAGCATTCTCCTCACTGTTGAGAATGTTGGCTTGTTGTTGTTCTTCATTAAATCTGCAGTAAATGTTGATTACGCACAATGAAATACCATAAATCTCTACAGAAGACACATTTAACTTGCCCGTAGGTGTGCATGTGAGTGTGAATGTTGCCCCTGCGATGGACTGGCGACCTGTCCAGGGTGTACCCCTGCCTCTCGCCCGATAACAGCTGGGATAGGCTCCAGCAGACCCCCGTGACCCCTAACAGGATTAAACGGGTATAGAAATGACTTTATTCTCATGCAGTGTCTGTATCTTATTTATGATGATGGACACATGTATGTAAAAGGTAAAAAAGGTTTACTTGCTGATTGTACACTGATCAGGCATACCAATATGACCACCTTCCTAATACTGTGTAGGTCTCCCTTGTGCCTCCAAATCAGCTGTGACTCATCAGATAATGGACATGGGCCTTCTGAGGGTGTCCTGTGGTGTCAGAATGTTGTTAGTGGGGGCCTTTATGGGTTGATGGGATGTGCCTCTGTGGATCAGGCTTGTTCCAGTGCATCCCACAGATAACTGATGAGTTTGGGATTTGGTGAGTTTGGAGGCCAGATCAACACCTTGTGCTGTTCTTCATGTTTTTTGAGTTGTTCCTAAGGTGTTTTTGTGTGTGTGTGTCTTTTGTGTGGCAGGCTGCATCCTGCTGGGGATGGCTGCTGCCATCAAGGAGTGTCATTGCTATGGGGTGGGGGTGCCTGGTCTGGTCTAGACGGGTGGTACATGTCTAAGTAACATCCACATGAATGCCAGCTCCAAAGGTTTCTCAGCAGAACAGAGATGCCACAAGATGGTCAATGTTATTTAGTTCAGTTGTCAGTGGTTTTAATCTTTTAATGGCTGATGGTGTATGTGGAGCTGTGGCTCTTGGTTTCTTCTCTGGTTTGACAAAAAGCTCAGTTCCAAAGTCTTGCCTCCATCTAGTGTTCAGTTGTGAAACTACCAGTAGTATAACATGAAGCAGGGTTGTGTAAAACAAATCTGTCCTAGCACATAATGCGCAGTGGAATTAGAGCAATTTGGGATTATTCAGTATTAACATGGTGTCACTTGACTCCATTCAAAACCACAATAAAAAGCTCCTAACATTTGGTGCTTCAGTTTTTTGTGTCACGTATGACAAGACAGGGCTCTGGAGACTTTTTTAATATAAATTAATCAAATAACGTAAAGTGACAGTTTTGTTATTGTTGCACTAGATTTCAGTTTTGTTTTGTTTGTGATTTGTTTATTATGCTTTTGTGTAGCACATATGCTAGTTACTGAGAAGAAGTGTTGTTATATATATATTTAGCTTCATGAAAATGTAAAAATACAAAAACATCAATTGAAATCCAAGCCCAGATTAAATGGATATTTCTCTTAGTGGGCATAGTTATTCTTATGTTAAATGATCTTCAGATGTCTGAACATATTTTTACATTCTGGTTTTAGTCAGTAAGTAATATTTTATGTACAGTGTTTGTGCATGTCATGTCGTGTCTTCTCTATAAATTAACTGCTTTCCCCAATGCCGATGACGACACGGCAGCAGCATGTGCGTGTGCATGCACATGTTTGTACTTTGGGCCCCGGGGTGAGCATAGTATGTAGAGAATCAACATGCATCTTCACTCTCAAGGCTGACTCATCCCCCATATATCACGCAAACACACCCTTGTGTCTTGGCATCATTTCTCTCATGTTTGCTTGTTTTCTTTTCCATCAGCTTGGCAGCGGAAGGTGTCAAGGGGGTGTAACAGTCTGAAAAAGAGATGCATCACTGACAGCCGTTCATGTTGGAGAAATGAGCTAAATCCTGAGGTGAGTCACCAGTGAACGTGAAGTGTTGACCCGTTAAAGCACTTCAACATTTCTGTTCTCTGATGAAAAAAAAAAATCATCGGACGTGACCACATCATTTTGCCTAAACAAATGTTGGTAATTAGTCAATAGATATAATTAAATACAGTCACAGAACGACAGCTCATGATTATATTTGTTTTTGATTGATTGGCCACTGCCCCGGCTTCCTCCCACCATCCAGAGACATGCTGGTTAGGTTCACTGGTGATGCTAAATTGGCCGTAGGTGTGCATGTGAGTGTGAATTGTTGTCCGTTTCTCTGTGTTAGCCCTGTGACAGACTGGTGACCAGCCCAGGGTGTACCCCGCCCCCTGCCCTATGACTGCTGTGATAGGCTCCAGCCCCCCGCAACCCTTCACAGGACAAGTGGTTACAGAAGCGCGAGTGAGTGAGTGATCCGCCACTTTTTTTCATCACTATTTGATGAAACATTTTAACTTCAACATTGTGGAAATGTCCATCATGGTTTCTGATGAAAGTTCATGCTTTTATTCTGTATTTTGGAACTTACCGTCAACTGCCGTATTTAATTAATCGTCTTTTGTCAGTTTTGGTAGTAAACCTCTAAACCACTACATCTATGTTGATCACAACTCTATAGTGAAGGAACAAAAAGGTTATCTTTCTGTACCCCAGTTTTTCTAGTGTGCAGATAATGAGTGATAGTACCTTTCTATTTGTAAAATAGACTGTCGGCTATAACTGGAAAACAAACACAATCTCAGTAGAATTGCTACCATCAGCCCACTTTCACTGTGGAGTCTGTTCAGGGCCCAGGTGAGTAGACAAACTGGCACTGCACTCATGCCAAAAAGGGAGGAGGAAGAGACATGCCGTCACTGAACGTTGTCAACCACACTTGTCTCTCACTGGTGAGTCAAGGTTTTCCAGTGATTCACGTCTGTGCAGAAGCTGAACAACGGCCTCAAAGTGTAGTCACTCTCCAGCTTTTTCTCACCACCTACATCCTCCTCTTATTATTATTGTACTCCTCCTCCTCTCCATTCATCTCTTTGTCCGTATTCCCTTTCCTTCCTGCCTACTAATTGTTGTTGTACCACACCATTTATTTCTCCTCTCAGCCTGCAGTAGTTCTCCCCAGGCCAACACTTTTCAGCAGCTTCTCGAGGCTCTTGTTGGGAGACCTCCAGGACGTTCAAAACACTCTAACACACCCAGTTCCACCTGCGGGCCAGTGTAACCCGACAGGGGATTTCACTACGCTGATGACGGGGCACACTCTTCCTTCCTGAACCCACATAAATCTGTCGGTGCTCTCTGTCCTATGGTCTGATATTAAAGCTGTTTTCCATGACACGCTGCCCAGGGGAGGAAAAGTCGTTCTGGACTAACATGAGCTATTATGGCCAGGAGGATCTGTTGTGGTTAGAACTCACTCTTCTTGATAAGAAAAAAATAGTGGCAGCTGACTAGTTTGTAAAACTAATCTCACTCTTGTTGGTGCCGAGCAGTCATGTTAACAGAAATGTACTAGCAACAGAAAAAATTATAGAAAAATAAATTGTGCATGAGAGGCACTGCCTGCACTTTTCATACCATTGCATTGGCGGTATTGTCAGTGTTGTCCTTCTCACTGTCTGCTTGTGCTTTTATTTTGCTCTGTGTAAATAACAACTTGACTTCTCTTCTCCATGAAAAAATGACAAGAATGGGCTTGTAAGGACATTTCTCAACTGAGTGAAGGACCTCTGTCATCTCAGACACAGAGTTGTGGAGGCTACCAACCTTAGGCTATAATCAAACACACACACATGTTTGTATGGCTATCCTTGTGAGGACATGTATTGACATAATGCATTCTCTAAAACTTTACCTACCCCTAACCATAACCTAATTGTAACCTTTACCCTAAAAAAGCCTTGTAAAGAAGTGAGGACCAGCCAGAATGTCATCACTTTTCACAAAGGTCCTCACACCGATAGTGTAAAACTCAAACTGGTTCTCAGAAGGCAGCTGTACAATAGCACAAATGCAGGCATGCAAGCACATGGACATTCGTGCACACACACACACACACACACAGGTTTTGTGTTTATGCTAAATGGAGTGAACCGAGAACTGAGTAAACCCTGATTAAACACGTTTTGTTACAAAAGGAGGCATAAAAAGAATAATATAAATGTCACATTTAATTCTTAAGTGTTTTAAAAAAAAGTATGTACAAACTCTTTACAACTTTAAAAACAGACAACATTTTATACAATACAGACAATAAATACATTAATAAACTTTGGTACTGGATCTTTGCCACAGTTTGTAAAGATGCACTCTCTACTGTTTGAAAGACAGCATAATGCAGAAGCAGTTACATTTGTTGATTAGTCCACTAATTCCTTTTCATGGTCTTTCGTTTAGTAATGCAGTGTAACATTCCATTAAATGACAAGTCAATGGCAAGAACATGTGAATTGTCTGCGGCATCTTTACACTGAACATTTTGAAATGCAAGATAAAAAAAATACATTTCACAATATGCACAACATTCTGCAGTCAAGACTGTGAGTAGATAGTGTTATTGTAATATTATGTATATAGTAACAGCAGAAGAACCTCACACCATTCACAAGCCTACTGGTGTTTTTCAGTCTTCAGGGCTCACAGTTGTGGGTGTAGCATGTTACAGGACATCAGAGCACAGAGGGAGGCTGTGCTCTGGCTCCTGCAGGTAGCTCACCTGCCATGGAAGCCCCAGAGTGGTAGACGGCTCCACGAAAGTGTCCATGTATCCTTGAGTGCAGGGGGCCCACATCCCCGGCTGATACCCCAACCCCTCACCCACCTGAGGGTACCGCAGAGGACTGGGCGGATGATTGTGAGGGCTGCTGCAGTGTCCATGTGAGGCATAAAGCTGTCCCTCAGTGGGATAACAGGGGAAGTGTGGTGATGGGGGGCAAGATGACGCAGTGTTATCCATGTATGCATGTGGCTCCCCGGGTAGCCTGTGCATGTGAGCCCCTTGCTGTGACTGCATCTGGTGAGGAAAGGATGCATGCCAGGGGACGTAGCTTTGATGCTCCAGACGAGGAACTGTCACCCTGTTCTGCTCAAGTCGAGACGCTCCCATCGCTGCTGGCCCCGCAGATGACCTGTTGCACTCCCTGTGGGTGCAGGGCTTGCTGGGGGGATTGGAACTCAGAAACACTGAAAGAGCAGAAATGCGGTTGATGGCCCTCTGTAATGTGGCGATCTTGGATAGGCGTTTGCCGCTGAGGTCATGATTCAGAGCAACACGGAGGGCATTGAAAGCCTGGTTGTAGTCCAGAATGCGTTTTCTCTCACGCACATTAGCAGCCATTCTTCGAGCTTTTGAGCGGACAGGTCGATTGCGCTTCTTGGTCTGACCTTCTTCTGGTTCGCTGGGGCTGCTGCTTGAACTCTCACTGTCTTGGAACGATGCCTTGGAGTTTTCCTCGTATTCACCTTGGCCGAGCCCGCCGAGCTCCAGCTCTTCCTCAGAGAATTCCGAACCTGCAACACTGCTGCAGCTCATTGTTTCAGTAACGTGGACACTTGACCAGTTGGAGTATAAGTCTTAGTCGTTTACATGTGGTCTGCACGGCGTGCTATGATTGCAGTCTTCTCGCGTTCCTCTGTGCACTCTGAGAGCTCCTCAGCTTCTTGTGTGGGGCTGTCGGTATTTGTTGGTGTGCCGACAGCCCAGGTATTCTCCTCCTCTGACGCCTTGTGATTACTTGTACCTCAACAAGACAGGTTGGCCTGCTTTTTAAAGATCTTGAAGTCACATGGTACAGTCACCTGTGAGGAATGGTGCACACTCTCTCTCTCTCCAGGTTTATGGGCGCCCTCCAGGCAAATGGCACTGTCACCTCCTCCTCCTACTCTGACTCTCCCTCACATCCCTTACAGGATCTTACAGAAGAGTTTCAACACCTCATGTCAGTGTAAAACAGAAGCAAAACACACTAATTAGTTGGAAACTGTAGTTAAGTTTAGACTTCCTTTAACATCTTTGTAGAGAATTTTATTCACACAGTTTTTCGGTCCTTTAACACTTCTGTAGTCTTCTACACTATTTCTGAGTTTTTACTTGAAGCTTTCCATGAAGATGAATAGTTTGGAAAATGTAAGTCACAAGTGATTAGCACAAATTAGTCCTTTACACTGTATTAAATCAATACACTTCCTTTACGAACAGCAAAATTACCTTTGACTGAACGATGGCTTTATTCTCTGTGCTGTATAGTGAGCTAGTTAATTTTTACAGTGATAAGTAATGACGAGACATTATTGTAAGTAGATATTCCTGGAATATTTGTCTCAGGGACATTCATGACAAATTGCACATTTATCAAAGTGGCCTAATCTATTATGTGTGTTTCCCCTTTTGTCAAGTCTGGGAAGAGATGAACCTTCTTATCTATCGTAGGAAAGATTTGTCCTTGCAATTAGCTGTCTCTAGAGTGGCGATGCTCCTTCTCTCTGTCTTTCTCTGCTCAGGTTTAAGGGCCATGTAATTTAGAGTAGCTTCCCTGGAACCCATCCCCATAAATCAGGCCTGGGCAGCACCCGAGGACAAGAGCAGAGTGATCCCTAGACTTCAAAGAGAAGGAAAAAACAAGGGCAAATATTTTACAATTAGAACATGCAATTGCTGCTGGCTTAGGCTATCGATCTTTCATTGTCTTTTGCTCGTCAAGATGGGCCTCCATTTTGACAGAATTAGAACTCAAACTGTTGAAATATTTTTATTTATTTGAAGACAGTGACTTATGGCGCATACGAAACATAACTGCAACTATTTACATGTCTTTCTCCGTCTTGCACCACTTTTTTTAATTTGCAACAACAGTGCAACAGGAGGAAAGACCTATGCTGGCACAGACAATCTGTGCTAGATATTGTAGTGGACAGTGAAAGGTCATTGCACTGAGGCTTCTGGCCAAGTGCAATGAGTCGGGTAACTAAAGAGTAGGCCCCTCAGACACTGAACTGAGGGTCGTTGAGAAGCATTGCTTCCTTCCTGCAGTCTTCTTTTTATTGTACGTGTTGCGGCTCTGAGACGCCAACGTTTAAAACAATTACAGCCCAGAGTTTCAGCTCTTCTCATAGAAGGTGGGAACGTTTTGTTGAACCTTTTTACGTGGTTGTCCGGGAGAGATATCCTTGATATAGGAAAAAATACAATATCTGCATATCTACTAATTTTGGCACAATTTGCCTCCACATAAATAAGTGGAACACAAATGTATTTAGAAGGTACAGCATTTAGGTAAATCTGCTGGTTTTAAAATTTAGCAGAACACGTCAATTCATTCTTTCTTCAAAAACCTAAACACCAAAGCCATCCTTACATTACATTACATTACATTTTCTGGAATTCAAATCTAACCCACACAATTAAATCCAGTATCCCTATCAAAAGGCAGGTTTACTTTAGGTATTTACATTACATATTTAAGTGTCATTCCTACCCTCGTGGTAGAAAATATTGTGTAGACTTAAGATCCCTGTGTGGAAGAACAAATTGTCTGTATGTCTGTATGTTTAAACTGCACCATGCATTGTCTCATAGTGGTTAAAGCCTCACGCCTGTGAAAAAGCTGATAATAATGTTGTTTAATCATTTCACTATTATTTGCCCTTTTGTTTTGTTATGGTCCATTCTTGTGAGCTTGTAAAGTAACCACTTAAACCACTGTACTTACCACACCTTTCAAATAACCCTGCTGATCTCCTGCATACCTTTATAGCTAAAACCGTTTGAAATGTTCAGCCCATGCCGCTCAGCTCCGAGGAGTATGTAAGCTTTATCACAAGCATTGATTTACGGCTTCACAAACATGTCAGATTTACTGCTGTGGTGTAAAGAGCATGAAGACTACAGCCTCGGACTCTCCCCGTCCATTCATTTTTGACAGGTGACAAGACACCAGTAATTATCAGCCGCCAGGAATAAATCACAAGATTTTATCACGCAGCTCGCCATGCCCTTGATGGAATAACCATTTTCAAGCGGGGGGGAACGTGTCCAAAGCCGCTGAACCTAAGATTTGTAAATCTCCTGCTCAAGCCCCCATAATGACTGGTTGTTAGCTGTTTGTTATTAGAGGTCTGTGTGCCAAATGTTATAGATGTATATTTCCAAAGGGGTAGTTACGGGTAATAAGTGAGTAAGGTCCGGGTTTGCTAACCTTGGCTTTGCAGTGGTATGTTAATGCATGTTTTTGGTGTCTGCCACGGAATTTTCTCACCTCAATAAAAAGCCCCCTCTCCAAAAAAAAAAAAAAGTGGCTGTTGCTGCCCATCCGCTATTTGTCACAAACCTATTTTAGTTAATGTGTGTAACAATCAAGGTGATGGACTTTATGCTGCAAACCTGCTCATTTCATGGCAGTTATTTTATTTGCTACACACTAATCTCTTCTATTATTTATATAAAAACACTGTGTTGCTTTCTAGCATTAAGAAAGGGATACGAATTCTGAATAGAAATCAGCCTAGAAAGGCGGCACATGGAAATGTGTTTTGAAAATGATGTGTTATGCAACAGAAATACCGCAGTGTATCACCTCGTGTTTTCCAGTTCTTTGTGAGTAACTCATCACATGCAGCTCATATAAAAGTAATAACAACTTCTTCCTTTGATTGTAGTACTATTAGGAAAATGTACTTGTGTCTTAGTACTTGCTGGAGAAAAGAGCAGTTTCAGCCTGTACATTACCAAGTAAGCAGCAGCAGTGGAGGAAAAAATCCGAGCTGCTCTTACTCGAGTAAAAGTACCAGTGCAGCAATGTAAAAATAATCTGTTACTATTAGAAATTAAAAATCACACTATAGTGTGATATATATATATTCGATATATATATATTCGATATATATATATATATATTCGATATATATATATATATGGTAAATGTTTTCAGTTACTGAAAACCAACTGAGTACAATGTCTTTGGTTTCTAAGGCCCAGGGGGCTCCACAAATCTGTGTTTGGTGCAATGGTCCCTGGATTTTGTTGCTGTAGGACTAGCGACTGAGGAGATTTATGTCCATCTATCACTTTTGATCTTTGCTGTCAGCACCAAATGCTGCTTGTCTCGGCTGATAGTATCAGAGATTCGCCACTGTGGGAGATGTTAAGGTCTTCTCTGAGTCATAAACAAAGAGAGACAAGTAGTCTAAGAATCATTTGAACATTTGAAAGAGGAAAAAAAAACCTGTCACATTGACGTGAGGCATAGTCGGGTTTAGTATGAGCTGTTATCATCTGTCAGCATGTACTGCAGGTACATAGTTTCCTATGGTGACACGGTGAGAGAGTGTCTACATCAGAGCGCTTTTCCAGTATGTTAAAAACAAAATGTGAAGGTGGCAAGATGACTGACACAACAACTGTGAATCATTCTGTCTGAAATTACTGGCAATTACGTGTAGTTGGCTGCTGTAATCCCTTTCGGCGGGCACACCGGCTATATAATCTGAGTTGTCGAGTTGAAACAGTGCCCGGCGTATTTCAGCAGCTCTGCAATGAAAGTGTTATTCATAAAATATCAGTCACAGAGTTGGCTATTAATCAGAGTTTACTACATTGAGTAGCGTTTTGATTTATGTGGAACAGGTAGCTTATCACGAAGTATTTTGTGGCCAAAGCTAATAACATTTTTTTTAATTTTTTTTAGAATGCAGTTAATTATATCAGAATACAGTTTGTTGACAACAGAAAAAAACAATCATTTAGATTGCAAAATGTATGGCTTCAGTATTTTATTAATCAAGTTAGTATTTGTTCTCATGAGCATATTTTCTGTAGGTTTAAATTGACATTTGTGTTAAACCAGAGCAGCCAACAGATTAATGAGACCTTTTTGTTTCAGTTAGGTCATAAGAGCAGGCTGGTTGCCATGTAAAAAAAAAAGCGCACTTAATGTTTGGGCCACTAAAAATCCTGCACTCTCTAATTTAGCCATAAGCAGGGCATTACTATAACCTTTCCTCTTAGTGATTTATACTGTGTAAGAAAACCATGCAAATCTGTCAGTACTGATGTCATGACATGTCTAACTGTTTCCTCTACATTGGAATGTGAGCACGCTTCCTCCCCTGCCCTAAATACTTGAATCATGATATGAATTACTTATTTTTGTGGGTTAGTATTTACCACCGAATTATACGAACCGCAGCTGAAAAGAAGTATATTTATTGCATCATGGAATCATCATCATTGACAGCAGTTTTCTGCTTCAAAAATGCACTTTGTTAAAAAAAAAAGAAAAAAAAAAATCCAAAAAGGCAGCAGCGTATGTTCATAGAGCATTCCTTCCAAAGAGAAGTCAGTCATTATGCTGGGTTATCATTATAGGGTCCATTTGGAGTGTTGGAACATGTGGTCAAGGTTAACTGTCTGTAGGCTAGTTCCCACACAACCCACAGCAGTTAAAGTGATGCCTTCTGACCACAGAAGACGTAACAAAGCGTCTCGGCAATGCTGTGGTTAAATGAGTCTAAAGAGTTTACAACACTCTGTTAACACTATCTTTTTGTGTCTGATAGACAGTTATTAGAAGACTATAGTAACAATGAATACGTGATTAGAGTAGAATAAATAGTGTGCAGTTCTGAATATTGTAGCTGGCTGGGTGACAGTGGTTGTATTTGTTTAAGAACAAAGGAAAGTTACAATCAGACTTAGGAGTTATGTCATTACATGGTCGCTGGTAATTGTAGCTTTGCTCTTCAGGTCAGTCCTGTGGGGGTCATAACCTTGTCTTGCCTCTGGCCATTAACCTCTCAATGGAGAAAGACACCCTACTCACTACAAGTCTGTAGATTAAAATGGATTTGCCCTTTTTCTAAAAGACACACATTTGACTTTGACCTCATTCATTCATTAAGCCCAGAGGGATATCTTATATATTTATTTCTTTTTGTTAAAAAGAATAATTCCAGTAGTAGCTGAACACAGCTAGTGCTGTTTCTGGGTCTTTCTTCAAACAACAGATGAGCTTTCATGAACACTGAAACATGATTTGGTTTCTTACCAGTTGTAAAAAGATTCTTTACTCATGTGCCTGAAATGTAAGCGTTGACGTGATGTGTTAAAATTGTGACGTGCATTTAACTTATCCATAAAATAATTCATTGTTGGGAAATGCTGAGTCACACTTTGTGATAAACAAACTCATTACTCATGTTTCACCAGTGGAAAGGGATTAGAAAACATTAGCCTTTGAATATTGTACATATAACACATGGTACTTTAAAAGAAGACAAACACTCTGTTTGTCTATTCTTCCAGTATGTCATGTTTAGTATGTGAGCAATAAATGAAAAACTTCATGACATGATCAAGAGGTCTGAAGGGAAAAGTAAAACATCTCTCCATTAGTACAGACACCTTAAGTGGTTGTGATATGTTTTTTTTTAGGGATTTTTACGTTGATATATAAAATGTTCGTCTTTAATATTTCATTAATTGTTGAGGTTTAGTCTGCAGTGAAAGAAAACATTTGTAGAAAGGTTGCCCTCTAGTGACACACATGTCACATTCACAGCTAGCAAGCATGAAGGTTTACTCAGGATACCCAACCTGTGAGCCACATTTACTAATACTACTAACCTGTCTTTATCATTATCCCAAAGCTAAAAGTGCCTTGGTGAAATTGTTACTGTATATTACTGGTTTAGAGTGGCAGGGATAACAAAATGATGAGTTTGGTGGACTTAAAATTTAGAATTCTCCCCTACTGTTGTCAAATCTGTGTCTAGCTTGTGCTTTGTGCTGGGTTTCGTACACTACCATATGTGAAACTTTTGGAACTCCTTAACCGCTGTGTACTGCTGACCCCTTTAGAAGCAAGCATACATGTAGTATTAGTATCAAGACAATGCTCACTCTCACCTGCAGATGGTGTAAGTGGGCTTTATTTGCTCTGTTAAATAGACACTATATTGCCAAAAGTATTTGCTTATCTGCCTTTACACAAATATGAAATTAAGTGACATTCCATTCTTGATCTATAGGGTTTAATATGATGGCCCACCGTTTGCAGCTATAACAGCTTCAACTCTTCTGAGAAGGCTTTCCACAAGGTTTATGACAATTTCTGACCATTCTTCCAGAAGTGCATTTGTGAGGTCAGACACTGATGTTGGATGAGAAGGGTTGAGATCAGGATTATGTTCAGGCCAGTCAAGTTCTTCCACACCAAACTCGCTCATCCATGTCTTTAAGGACCTTGCTTTGTGCACTGGTGTGCAGTCATGTTGGAACAAGAAGGGGCCATCTTTGGGAGCATGGAATTGTCCAAAATCTCTTGGTATGCTGAAGCGTTAAGAGTTCCTTTCACTGGAACTAAGGGGCCAGGCCCAGCTCCTGAAAAACGAAAGTTGTCGATCTCTGCACACACAAATACATAAGCTATGACACACTGGCACACAAGAGAGACAGAACGACATGGGTTCCCCTAATGCCCCAGTGAGGCGCCCTGTTTATGACAAAATGCCCAAATTCCTCAGCACCTCGGAGTCCTGCACGTGCACCTAGAGAGAAGTGCAGCAAATTGCCAATTGAATGGATGTCCCACAGTTTATCTCTGAGGGATTGGTACGACAGTGGGAGGTGATGGGGAGAGACACACAGTGTAGGGCAAACATACCATAACTGTGTTACATCATCCAGGTTTTATGAAGGGCAGTTTTCAAGCTCAGTGTCATGGCTTCGGCTGTTGCTACCTTGGCGGTGTTTGACTCTGTCTAACTCGAAGATAACTCAAAATTGGCTAAACAGGTGGAACATGAGTGGGGCTGAGGTGGGCAGCTGACATCTAGGAAGATGAGTAGGAACATGTGACATTGGTCATGCGCTTAATTATGCCTAACTGTAAGCCTTAAAACAGTTCAAAGTTAATATACAAATCTACTGCACATATAGTTGTTGTAAATGAGAAAATTAGCTGTAGAGAACAAAACCATTTGTGCCAGATTGTAAACATGTTTATTAGTGCTGTAATGTTTCAACATTGGGGTCTCTGGGGATATAAGGGGACTGCCTTGCTTTTGGAGGTAGACTGAATTGAAGTGGCTGTTCCAGAAACTGCAGTTTTTTCACGTCATGTTCAAGCCCCAGAGATTGCCACTTGAGGGCAACAAAGAGTCAAGACCCAACGTACATGCACAATCTGTGTGTTGTCGCAGGAGTGTTAACAAGGCCAAAAAATTTATTGCCAAATAGCAGCTAAAGCAATGACAGTCTGATCACACTCAGCTGCTCTCAAAGCACTCATAAAATACAGTTTCAGAGAGCCTCTTGCAGGACCTTGTAGAGGATTTGTTACCTTTCCAATTAAATTCTATCAGATGTGTTTGATATGTTGTATGTGGTCACGAGTGAATATAAGACTTAAAAATAATTTTCCTAAGAATTAAACAAGTTCTCTTTAAATCTCTATAAGTCCTCGTCTTCTTTTGGTGTATCATAGACAGTGTCAGCCCTTAGTTGTAAAGATAAATTTACACCCACTTAGAAAAAGGATTTTTCATGATAACCTTCCATAGCGGTGTTTGTCAAAGCTACAGTGATTCCTCTCATGGTACAACATTAAGTAAAATGCTTGGAAGCTTTAAGAATCAAAACATACAGTCACTTCATCCTCCTCAAATTGTTTTATAGCCCATAATACACTTAAGACAGCTACGCTAAATAATTAATGTTACATCAGACCAGCAATGCTTAAGTCGGATTTATGGCCAATTCAACGCTGTACGTGTGGCGTAGCTCCGGATCTTGCGTTACATTGTATCTCCGCAGAAATGTAACCACACCTTTGTTTGAAGTACAAGGAAAAACTCAACACTGCTGACTAGTCACCAACTAGTGTTTTAGCTACGTAATTACAAAACAATGCCTACACACCAGTGTACAAGTATAAATGCTTTCAGCTAGCTAGCTAGGTCAGTTGTCAGCATAGCACAGTGCTGTTGTTAGCTAGCAGGACAAGTCAAATATTTCACTGTACTTTTCTTACTTGCAGCCAGTAGCCAGATGTGCATGTCTGATGTATAATGCTGTAAATGTTAAACCAACATCTGGGGAAATGAAGCCAATGTCGATGTCCCAAGGACATGGGTGTGTAAATAAGCTTAAAGCCTGGTACAAAAACGGTACAATGTCCTTAGTCATAAGATTTCTTACAAGAGGATGCAGGATCAAGACCAATTTTTATTGGCACATCAAGTTTTTAAACCTAATCCTGTATATAACTACATTAACACTTAAAGTAATGCATAATCAAGGACATGGCCATTTAGAGTGACAGGTGGTCGATGTTACATGTTGCTAGCTCCTAGGTGTCAGCTACCTACCTCACCTAAAACCAACACTTCACTTCTTTGCCAATTTTTGTATTAGGTGGAGTCTGGCAATGCCAAGATGGTAACAGCCGGCGACACCACACTGGGCCTAAAAGAACAACTCTTCAGGACTCCTGTGGGTGACGTCACAGAGGGTACATTCATCTTCATAGAGAGTCCATGTTGTAAACACAGAGTAGATGACTCTTTTCACCCACTTGTCCATCATGATTAAATAAGACAAAAAAATTCACATCAATTCTGTAGTTTATGAATAATTGTAATTTATTGCAGAGCTGATAAGACCTGATTAATCTCTCCATTAAAATGCCAGTAAAATGTTGGTGTTCGTAATATTATGTTGATACACTGTCTAATGTAATATTGTAGATTTTAATTATGAAGTATGTTGGATTTGTTGGCTTAAGAAAATGCAGACAATCTATTAAATTATAAACTAAACATAAAAATAAAAATAAAATACACAGCCTGCTTGAACAACAAAACTTGGCGGTTTGGGGTAGTGCTCCACTTCAGCCTTTACTCATGAAACTTTAATCACCTCTGGCTGCTGTGGTGATTCAATTTGATAAAATTGGTATTTTTAAAGAACAGTATATAAATAAAAAATGCTCTCAATGCAGCACCAGCTAAAAAACATGCTTAAATATTAGAACAGAAGTCCGGACTACTGTTTTGATATCGTATAATTGCCATAGCTGCAACATAAGTGCAGAATAAAATGTGCAATGTGTACACCCTCTATACCTAAATGACTTATTTGCAGTAGAAGAATCGCATGCAGGTTCTCATAAAGAGTGTGGGTAAACAGTATTCCAAATCTGTCAGCTGCACCATGGACCATGTGTGCATGCATCCTTCTTCCCTCTCATTCAGCTGTTTTAAAACGACACCTCCCCCCCTCCTTCCCAAATCCTGCTCCCGCTCCGAGTGCAGTCATTTCTAGTGCAGAGAAATGTCCCTGGTGACACTGAGGGATGACGCAGACTCTCTCTTCCTTTCTCTGTTTCCCTAGCACCCCCCAACACCATCTTTTCCCTCTTTTGACTTGCTCTCCCCTTCTTCTTTTTTTTGCTCTTGCGCTCCCCCTTTCTCCATTTCCTCTCCCCGTCTCCCTCTTCCCCCTCCACATACTGCCTCCCCCCTCTCTCCCCTCCTTCTCGCTCGCTCTCTCTCTGCTCCAGCACTGCAGTGCTGATTGTGATTGCACACACACTCAATAACACACGCACACACACAGGAGCGTAGCTGAGAGGCAAGGACTGCAGCAGCATGCACCAACCGCGGCTGAGCTGTTCAGGGACTCGAGGAAGGGGAACTGAGGAGAGAAAATAGTGTACTGTCTCACACCAGCCTGCGTGTGCATATTTGCAGCGGTGGGAATGATGCATTTCAAGAGCAGATAGCTTATGTTATCCGGCCTCCTCTGCACTGCCTCTGCATCCCATTCACCCTGCTCCTCCCACTCCAACTCTTCCTCCTCCTCCTGTCTACAGCATCATTAGACTACAGATTGACCGGGGCTGGCGAGTGGTGGATGGTCAGGCTTTGCCCCGGCTGAAGGATTCTTCGGTGGCTGTGCTACATCTACACCTTCCCTGATGGCTGGATTGTAACCGATGCTTCGAGCTAGAAGATAACCGACAACCCGCGAGGAATCTTGGATGTGTGTGTCATTCTTTACCAGTGTTGTCATTGGCGCATTTCCTCTTTTTCGCTGGTTGTTTTTGCTTTCTCTGAGACTGGCTAGCAGGCACTGCAGCATCAGGACCGCAAGACCCACGAAGTGGTAGGGCATGAGGACCCAGGGGCGACCCAAAGGAAGGGCTTGAGTGCTTCCATTGCTACCACTGCTGCTGAGGTGCTTATCTTGATTTTTTTTCCCCAGAAAAGGGTGTCTGGTGGGGGTTGGGGTGGGTGGTGACAGCACAGGTACCTAGGCCCCTGCAGAGCAGAACGGGTGTCTCTTGCGTAAAGGAGGCAGGCAGGACGTCCTGTGAGAAAGGGGGGAAGAAGGGCTGGCTGGAGCGTTGGGCTCCTGATGGTGGCTATTTTTGTCTCCCCTAGCTGAGTGATTGGGACAGCGGGTGGAAGAGAAGATGCTTATGGCCCGAGACACGGCGCGGGATGAGGCTCAAAAGCTACACAGGAAGTGGCTGAAGCACCAGGCCTTTATGGCAGAACTGGCCCGCAATAAGGAATGGCTGGCAAAGATAGAACAGGTGAGTGGAGATGAACATGTTCATGGAGATGGGGGGGCTGGATGAAGAGGTCAGAAAGGAAAAGCAGGTATGTGTGTATGTGTGTGCATTAGGGGCACATGACTGAGAATCAGTGTTGATGGTGGGTGTGGTGTCAGTAAAATCGAAAAGGAGAAAGTGGGTGAGATGTCATCACTCAGCTTTCATTTCATCACTTGGCTTGGGTGCATCCAGAGTTACAGTACATTCTCAAGGTTATATTCCTATTGTGGCGGTGTTGTTTCACGTTCACAAGTGGTGTGATCCCTGTGGTACTTTGATCTTGTCTGTGCAGAGGTTTGACCAGTCTGAATTTCATCGCTCATTTATGGAGGTTACAGTGAATCATACAGAGGACGTGCAAACCTTTGCAGCAGTGAAGGCCCGGCACACAGGGATTGCACACTTTCCACTCTTCTTGTATGTACATATAGTATATACTGATGCAGCGGATAAAGCATCCTCAGATTTTCTTTTTCGCTCGGCATTCCCATCATGCTTTGCTGCCCTCACAGAGTATAATCCCGGCTACACAGAATGTTCTTCATGCCCTCTGTGTCAGTGGAGCTCAGGTTGGCTCTTAACATGTGAATTTGTCAGTGAGGCTCCATTTGTGGCCCATTACCAGTGAGTCACAGATATGTTGCTGCTTTTTCTCAGGCAAATGTGACAAGTAGCTGACATATCACATGTGTAACATAAGTACACTTTAAAATTATTTAAATATTGGTGTGCTGTATTTGAAAACATTTAGAATGAAAACGATAAAAATCTGTGATCTGATTCCCAGGAAGTGCTCTTTTGCTTTCAGCCCCAAGCGTCATATGGACATGAGTAAAATGTCAGACAGAAGCCATTTTTGCAGATGCAGTTTTAAAAATCCACCATTTACTAAATATCTTAATCATTATTTTCTCCTTTATTTTCCTTTCATGCATTCCGTGACCAAAATCTCCTTTCGGGGCAAAATCTATATGTGGATTAGTTATGTGTGAAGTGTGCCTCATCAGCAATGGTTTTTGATTATTTGATACTCAGTTTTCATGCTTAAGCTCATAATGTAGAGATCCTATCAGTCCTCCCCATAGCAGTGTGTCAAAAAGTGTGACAGTACTTGCCTGTCTCCTAGACAGACATTTTCACAAATAACAAATTGTTGGTAAAGTCTATTAGACTTTGACCTTGCTTAAATGTATATACATTTGTTTACATGTTTTGTGTCTTAATTATGAATTTTTTATTAAATGCTTTAAGAAATGAATTACAATATAGATTTCTACATACTATTTTTGTAGCATATACATTATTATTAAATATTCATGAGATAGCAGTGTAACTAATTATAACCACAGCCCTTGAAGACAGGCCCTGCTACGGCATACTATATTACCTAATGAGGAAACACTCATTAGCCATCTTTGTTGGCCATGTGTGAAATGTATTTTAAGGTTTATCACTATTGTCTAGACCCTCCCACATGAAAGACTAGCCAGACATCTTGACTGAGTTCAGTCACGATGCAAAAGAACTAATAGAAGATGCTTTCTTTTTTCTACATTGTGACTTTTTTTAGTTGCCAGAGTTTGAGAAGGAATCGATGCTGCTGTTTATTTATGTTCTCAGTGATACATCCTGTGATGTGGAAGTCCATGATATTATATTTCTTCAATCATTGCCAATTGAGCAGCATACAGTGATACAGTGATAACACACTTATCAGTCATATTTATGTCTGAGGTCTTATTTCGACAAAGTCCAATGTACAGAGACAATATGATCAAATGCATCAACATAACTGAAATGGCAGTGAAAGAGGTTTAATAATGTCTAACAGATACAAGTGTGGAGTCCGTTATGAATGCCTTTTAGTGACCACTGTGGCACTAGTTTGTTTAAGCTGTAGTCTATGCAACAATCGCCCATGACCTTGTGATTTTGGGGAGACTATTTATTCTGTTTAAATACATTTTCTTTCTCACCTTATCCTCTGATGTCTGTGCTCATAGTTAATGTTACAGCTTATAGGCTGTAATTATCAGCCTATAAGCATTTAATATACTCTTCTTCAATTATGTTTAATAGATTACCTCGATATCTTTAATAAGCAGTAAGTCGTAAAGACAGGCTGAACAGCTGCCTGATGCTAGTTGAAGATGAGTCAAAGAAGAGGTGGCATCAAATGAAGGCCGAATGGTTGCTTGTTCAGTCTGCTTTTAAATGATCAGACTGAACAACCGCTCATACAGTTTTAGTGTAACCTTAAAATGCCATTAATTAATTACACCACAGATTCATCAAACAGCAACCACTAAAGACAACTTAACTGTCCTAATCTCAGAAATCACAGAAATCAGTACAACAACAACGTGCATAATGCCACCTAAAATACACACTTTTGAATTCTCTTAAATGTTGAAGGATGTTTTGGTTTGCATGGAGGTAGACCGTTAAATTGTCTAAATAAAATGACAGCAACAACCTGTTTATTCATTCAATCATGCAACCCCAGTTTCAGCTTATGAAAGACTAGACAAGACTAAATATCTTTTGTATTTGGAATTTTGA
Source organism: Planiliza haematocheilus (assembly GCA_005024645.1). Classification (NCBI taxonomy): domain Eukaryota; kingdom Metazoa; phylum Chordata; class Actinopteri; order Mugiliformes; family Mugilidae; genus Planiliza; species Planiliza haematocheilus. Next base: position 8,045,199 of record SRSE01000276.1, read on the forward strand.
TTGGAAAAATGTTAGCATGTCACCCTGGGCTTCATGAAGTAATGACAGTCTCAGTTTTATGCAGGATTTGTTTCGAATGTGTTTGAATGTGCTGCATCATAAATTGTCTCTAGTGATTAGCTGATCAGCTTGGTTTGTGGATCTCAATCTGAGGAGAATGAAGAAATTACAAAGTAAGTTATCCAGTTTACTGCCTCCAACACTAGTGAGACCATAATGTCTGATCATTCAACATATGCTGGACACATTGTGTATTAAAAAACATATCTGAGGATACTTGGTGCACGCGTTTGAGTTTCTGCTTGTGTGATTGTAGTGTCAGTTGGCAGCTACATTGTAGGTCCTACCTTAATCAGAGAACATGGTCTAACCTGTCCAGGATGTTCAGTGGTGAAGTAGTAACAGAGATCTGCCTGGGCATGTCTGTGGACCTGCCAGTTTAGTGTGCCTTTTTGTTTTTCAACAGTTCTCAGTGAGCTTGTTTGCTGTGGACATGCAAACAGGAAGTATGCAAAGTGAGACAGGTCCAACATGCAACAAAGGTTCTGGACCACAATCAATCCACGGACATTGCACTTAAATCATCCAGACCAGTAAAATCAGTTTAAAAGAAAATGGTTGTAGAATGTAAAGCAATACATCAGATATTCTTCTTATCATGGGACTCTACTTGGTTCCTATACAACACCTCAGTTAGAAATGAAAATGTAATGAAACAGGATACTGCTTCATTTCTGAATCGTCTGCTCACTATAACCTTTCAAGTTAAATAACGCAGAAACAAACTAAAAGGATTGTCAATGAGCACAGAAGATGGCTGCTTCATTAAGATGTTCTCTCCTGGGCTGACTGGTGGGGTTCCCTACAAGTGTCTGTGTATGCATCCACATACAGAGACCATCATGTCACTAAAGCCCTGCTAATATCACTTAAACCCTATCGCTGTCTCTGTCGTTACCTGAGAGACAGAAAGAAAAGATGACGCTGCGTCCTGTCGTGATTGGAGAACTCCGCGTCCTTTTGGAAGGGTTCCCACCTCAGCCCCTTACCTCTGTTCTCTCACAGTACTTACTCAGCACATGAAGCTGGCCGCACACAGCTCCAGTCCGACTCGTGTATGTGGAGGTTCTGTAGGTGCTTCTCTGTTACAATGAGAGGACTAACACCTGACCTTGTGCCAAGCCTCACCATGGGCTCAGGGGTCAGTGGTTAGTAAACAGGTTTTTAAAAATTCATCTTCAGCTCTTTGTCTCTGTGCATTTGTCAGTGTAGGTTTCGTTGCCATTATTCCAGTTTTTTCCCATTGTCAATGTGATTTCATTAACAAGTAATAATCTGTGCTCCAAAACTAAAAAATCTATTACTCTATGTCTCAGTACACCTTTTTAAGATGTTTATACATGTCACAGAAGGAGAAGTTCAGCTTTAATGCATACAATGAGTAATAATTCATTTCTCTTTACCTGCCTTAGTTTCAGGGTCCTTGAATCATTCACGCTGGCTCACTGTCTGTGTCGTGGCTTTACTCTGACCGTGCTCTTAATGTTGTTAGCCACACCTGTTTTTTCCTAGTCTAGGCAAAATGTCTGCTGCAAGCAATGTCTACTATTTCTATACCCAGTCTGTGGCACTCAGTCCTGAGACACAAGCCATTAAAATATGTTGCAAGTACAACATAGGGTTTGAGTTCTTTTTAAAGTCAATGTAGTTGTCACTGTGCATTCATGGAGACTATTTTCATTGATAGATTACAATAGGTGCTCTTGTGAATATTGAGTGCAACAAACTTTATGATAAACCAGTATTGTTATTGAAGAAACATGTCACCATACACACGTAGGGCTGATTCATGTTAAATTCACTTCACAAATTCACTGGAAATTGCAAATGTGATTTTAACCTCACTATTCAGAAATCCAAATGTGTCGTCTGTGTGGCAGTGTCAGTCAGTTGAAAGTTCAGATGTTTCACCAAATGCTGGGTGATGTAACATACGAACATACTGTGCACAGCTTGTGATTTTGTGCCATCTTGGTAATACTGTAGAGAACACGAGTATAATTTCATCGACAGGTCATAAGACATTTATTTTTATAAAAATCTTTGAGATCGTCATGTTGCTTGATATGGTTACCACTGATGCCTCACAGCTGGAAGTGTCTGGGTTGGATTTCATGTGGGGCCTTTCTGTGTGGAGTTTGCATCTTCTCCCTGTGTCTGCGTGGGTTTTCTTCAGGTTCTCCAGCTTCCTCGAACCGTCCAAAGACATGCACGTCAGGTTAATTGGTGATTCTAAATTGGCCGTAGGTGTGCATGTGAGTGTGAATGGTTGTCTGTGTCTCTGTGTTAGCTCTGTGATAGACAGACTTACTGTCCAGGGTGTACCCCGCCTCTTGCCCAATGACAGCTGGGATAGGCTCCAGCCCCCCATGACCCTCCAGAGGACAAGCGGTTACAGAAAATGAATGAATGTTGTTTGATATGTTGCAAAGCAAAAATACAGTTTCTCACAGTATGAACAATACAGCTCCTTGCTATCTGTGGCTCAGTGGAATACACTTATGTATATCACGCTTTGGCCATTTCTTGTTGGTGGATCTGTTTCATGCAGGTTTTCAGAGATTATTTCTACAGTTTTTATTTTGTACCATCCAATATGCAACTTCAAACAGTCACATGATTTCAGGGTAAATTAAAGGATTATCTTATCCTAGTTTTAACCTGTGTGTCAGGCATTTTAGCATTAAGATTAGTTCTTAGCATTATGAATTACTGTTATATTAGCTCTGGTATTATTTTATCACATTTTGGCTATATATTGTGTATGTATAATATGGAGTGTGAGTCACACTCCATATTATACATACTGTGTGACCATTGTCATGTACTGTCTTGGAGAAAGAGATTTCTGTTGAGAAATAGACATTTTCTGGACTGACGTCTATCAGTGTCTATCACAGGCTAAAGGACATTGAAAGGAAAATGTGAACATTAAAGCCTCTCTTAGGAGTGACGCCAACAACATATAATGCAAATTTCTTCTAACTTCACGCATGTTGTTATAAGGACCTCAGCCCAAACCGTAGATTGGGATATCAGGAGGCACTGTGGAAAGCAAAGTATGAAATACAATCCTAGCAAATATTGTTATGCTCTGGCACCAGTAAGCCCTATAGCATCAAAACTGCCACAAATCCTTAAAGAAGAAAGAAATAAGGCAGAAACATACAAACAGAAATGGATAAAGAAAGGCGTCTAGCTTCCGAACCCTGCCAGATGGTTCTCTTGACAAGACCAAAGTTATCTGCATTAACTGTTGATGTGAACTGAGTTACCATCCCAGCATAGGGAGCTTTCTGAGCAGCTGAGATGTTGATAAGAGTAAAAAAACTTGAAAAAGATGCCTTCCAGCTACATTTAAAACGTGTTAATGGTGTTTTAACTATGGAAATCATGTGATTAATCAGATTTAAATATTATAATCAATTGTTCACATCCTCTTGGTTTGGTTAGCATGACAAGATGAACTGTAACATGACTCAGGGTAAACAAACTTGAAGTGAAATAACAGACGAAGGACCAGTTCATCTGAGGATGCCCTATACAGCTAAGCACAGTTGCCTTTAATTTGGCCATGCTACAACACATACACAGAGCTGTGATTGCTCGTTAATATTAGATTATACCTGTGAAATCTTGTCATCTTTTTTTCCAAACCCAGATGAGTCATAACATGCTTTGGCAGTAAAACAGCATTAGCCAAACCCTACTGCTTGCAGTATATTTATTATGCAGTAGACCTCACAGCTGCAGGTGGCTTTTATTGACTTGGTGACATTCAAGTGTTGCTTTGGGATTTGATATATGTTATTATTTTTAATGCATATCTTTTAAGAATTACATTGCCTTGTGTGACTAGTTTGGATCCATTATACATTTTTACCATCCTAAGGTGTCTCCTCAGTAAATAGTGTACAGGCAGCACAATAAATGTAAATGTGCCTCACACCGGTAATACAGTCCCACTTCCAGTACACACAGATTCTGTCTCTGTATTAAAACATTCCCTCATATGTCATCCAAGTTATTGCAACACCAGATGTTTTCAGATTACATGTATCTAATTCGACAAATTATTATTTACCAGTGTTGTGTTTCCAGCCTGTCATAGTCCTATAATGTAGATGAAACACATATCCCTTCTGTCTTCTTCTGGAGCTTGAGTTTGTCTGTCAGAGAAATGTAGCTGACAGCGGCACGTTACTACGGTGGCCGAGAGGGCTCAGTGCACTGCAGCTTCAAGACGAGACACGAGGAAATGAAGACAGTCAGTTCCACAGCACATGCGTTGTCCGTCGAACACAGAAACACGACGCAATGACTCACAGCAGCAAACACAGAAACACAATACAAACAGACATGTTTCCAGGGGAACCCAAAAGGTTGTAATAAATGTTAAAATATTATTAAATCTGCAAGTGAAGTGTGTATTTTGTCAGATTATTTGAGTTGGCAAACTACTATTAAGCCAAAATCTTAAACGCAATCATGCAGTCAGGGTGTTAAAATAAAAAACTTTCATTACAGCACCTCATTTCCAACATCACCGATAAGCAGCAAACAACAGGAACCCAAAACATCTGAAGCTTTGAACCACAAGTGCATCCTAGCTAGGTTCATCACTATTTAGGGTCTCCTGGAATCGAAGTGCAATTGCTGTCCATTACTGATTTTCTTAATGTGCTTGTTTGATCTATTCACGTGTGTTTTCTCATGTTGCAGTACGCTGAGCCCTCTTGGAAACCGTATGTCACAGTATTCAAACAACAGCTGATTCATGATACTGACACATTTCTGTCTTGTGGCACATGAGAAAAAAAAAAAAATATGTTACCAACATTGCATGACAAATCACGTTCACTGTAATGAGTGCTGCGCATCGGTGCGGCTGGATAATATTTGTCCCTTTGTACAGCATCTTGCTTTATTGTCATTCACCACTGGTATACAGGAAGTGTTATGCAGATAAAAGCGTGAGTTGCCCTGTGTTACTTTTATCTGTACAGTAGGTGTGAATACATTGCTGGTTGTGCAAGTAGTAGCTCTATAATCCCACCCACTATTTCACTATGCTGCATCAGCATTACATGCGAGGCTGTAGAATTTGGCAACACCACGCTGCCACAATAGCGTGATTTATATTGTGGTAGCCATACTATCGCACTGTCACCCATGACTGCCTTGAAAATTCACTTCACAGATGCCCTTTGGATCCAACTGTGCCCAGGCTGTGGCAAAGCCCAGCACACCCGCAGCCTCACTCCTGTTCCATAAACCTTTGATTCTTTCTCCTTTCGCTTCCTCTTTTCCTTTAGTCTGTCTTTCTCCTCTCCTCTCTCCACCCCCTCTCTGATTTCTTCTCCCTCTGCCTCACTCTGTGTGTCAGTAAAGCCAAGAGAGGGAGAGAGAGAGACCTGCTTTCTGCTGGCTCTGCATTATGAGAGGGAGAGCGAGGCTGAGGAAAGATAGGAATGAGAGAGAGGGATGTGAGAGAGTGAGCACTAGCAGCAGTTAAGCAGAGAGCCTGTGCCAAGAGAAGGAATGCAGCACTGCATTATGAAAGCCATAGGATATACAGTAGGTCCAGCTCTCTCACAGATAAAGGAGAGAAGCAGGATTTGGAAGATAAAACCTGTCATGTGCATGCTTTTTGTTATATTACAAGCTAAATAAATAATGAATGCATCACCCTCCGTCACCATTAAAATGTAAAAGAAAACTGCAACATTTTCTCGGGGCTTTTAAACATGAAGGTTTACGCTACGGCAGATGCAGAAATGTTTAAAACCTTGTCACAGATGGAGAACACCTCCTACTCCCTAAGTCTCGGCATGGGAGGAGACTGGTAAGAATCTATTCCAGGGAAGAGCTCCATTGACACAAAGAAAAATGCCACAAGCTTTGATCTCACCGCATCTCCTCATCCACATCACGTCATGAACAAAGCTCAAGACTTAGAGATGGGAAGAGGAGCAGAAGAGCCCAGGCGAAGGACAGAACAAGGGTTTATTAGACTTACCATGCATGATTTTTAGGTCAGCCCGGGGCCAAACTTTGCTCTATACACCTGCCTCTCTACAAGCAGGGGGGCTCCAGCCCTGGCATGAGCTGTGTTGTCCCAATCTATTTTGGGGACAATACTGAATTTAGCCACTCACTGTTTTATCACAAGCACTGTTGTTCCCCCAGTTTCCTTCCTAAAATGCCTAAATATATTCTTGTGTTAAACAAGATTGGCAGGTTTATGGTTAGTATAGCATAATAAAGACAACTGAAAAGGTTTTCAATTATCCAAAACCCATTGCCATGGAAATTAAATCTAAATCAGGATAAATGTCGACTTGGAAATACATTTTGTGTGTGAGTGAAATCTAAAATGGTGGACAGCTCTCTTCACTGCACTGATTTCTGGTACCAAGTGAGGCAACAATCATTGCAGCCTATAAGAACCTTCCTTGAAGCAAAACCTGACATTAAAGGAGTGTACGAGTCAGAAGTACAAAAAGCACTCAGCCAATAAATGACAGTCCCACACATAATATAATTTTAAAGTAGGATAGGATTAGCACTGCTAAAATGCATAGTGGCTTCCAGTAAATGGTTTTGCTCAGTCAGTTTTGCTCAGTCTTAAATGCAGTGTTTAACCAGTGGTCCTTAACACATTCGTTCTCCAGGAGGGCCAGGAGCTGATACAGGAGAAGCCGGAGCTGCGTTCTGTCGTGCAGCAGAAGCTGGAGGAGATCAGGGAGTGCTGGTCCGACCTGGAGACCACAACCAAGGCCAAGGCACGACAGCTGTTTGAGAACAACAAGCCCGAGCCGGCGGTGAAGAGCTACTCGGACCTCGACAACCAGCTCTCCCACCTGGAGCAGCAGCCCCCGCAGCTGGAACAGGCGCACCACCTGCCCACCTTCAATGAGCAGCTCCAGAAATTCCAGGCAAGTCCCAAGGCTTGGTTGGTCACCCTGGAAAGCTGTTGGCTGCAAAGTCCTAAACCTCTTTTACATGTGAAACAGATATTCACCACTGAGGTATTATTACATTTAATCCAAAGACATGCTCATTAGGTTAATTGGTGATTCTAAATTGGCCGTAGGTGTGAGTGTAAGTGTGAATGGTTGTCTGTCTGTGTTAGCCCTGCGATGGACTGGGGACCTGTCCAGGGTGTACCCCTGCCTCTCTCCCGATGACAGCTGACCCATCTACATACTTCATCATGGATGCTGCATTGTTCAGCATAGTTACATAAAAATATATCTATCTATAAATTGCTATATCCAGGCTTTAACCTTGTCATACAGTATGTGTGTACTTTTTATATAGTGATACACGTCACTTTTGAATTGTTTTCTAATCAAGGTTAGCAGTCTTGAACAGTGTGTCTGTCGTGGAGGAATAAAGTAGCATAATGTGGAAATAACTGAGGACAAGTACCCCAAAATTAAACACAATACTTCACTCTTTGTTTCAGCATTTGGCAAATTAAATAAAAAAACTTCTGCTTCTGTGACTCCACTCTTTGAAATTTCACAGAGCCAATAGAAGACTTCGTCCCCTGCAGCATGTTTGCTTATGAGAAATGTTTGTCCATCTCTCACACTGTAATCTGGCTGGATATAGCTAATGCTTTTGACAGACTGTAGAGTTCAGCTCATTGTAGTTTACGTAATTTCCCCTTTGCTTCAACGTGTGTCCACTCCATCCTCTGTGGTGGCATGTTTCCATACACGAGGTTCAGTGGCATTAAAAAATGCACCATATGCCTTTTCTTTCTTAAAGTGAGGCAACCCATTACATAACCCGGAAATGTTCTGATAGGAAAACCGCTGATGCGCCGTGTTTATCCATCGCTCATATGTCTGTAACATGACCTCCCCTTTGATGCAGGCTATGGAGTCTCAGATAGGAGACTTCTACAAGGATGTGGGAGAGCTGGGAAGCTTGCAGGGGCTCTGCCTACCCCAGCGAGGGATGATGGCAGGTGACAAGGAAGGCGGGGAGCAGTCAGGCGTGGTGGAGACCCGCATTGTCCGCCTCATTGAACCCCTGAAGGAGAGGCGCCGCATCCTACTGGCTTCCAAAGAGATGCACCAAGTCGCACAGGACCTGGAGGATGAGATAGTGAGTAGAGTTCTCTAGAGTTTTTTTTTTTTTTTTTATCTTACACATTACCCATTTTTAAATTCTGTTTTCATTTTCAGTCACAGTGAGCAGGTGTTAAGGCATTATGATATATAATAGGAATAAGATAAGATGATAAAGCCTGTCACAGCTTCCATTGTTGTTCTGCATATAGATCATAAACACAGCATGTGCATTCTGAAAAATGTAATCACCTAATTGTGGTTGCTTGATAGCTGTGGATTCAGGAGAGGCTTCCTTTGGCCTCCTGTAAGGATTATGGGAATAACCTCCAGAGTGTACAGCAGCATGTAAAAAAGAACCAGGTAAGTGTCAAGGATGACTGTTATCACTTGAAATGTGATCAAACCATGCTCAGCCTGCAAACTTCGATTGGTCCTATAGACACTCCAAAGGGAGCTGACAGGGCGGCGGGCTCGTGTTGAGGAGGTTCTCGACCGGGCTGGGATCATTGCTTCGCTGAGGACTCCTGAGGTGGAGTTCGTGCGCGAGGGGGCGGGACATGTACGCCAGCTGTGGGAGGTTTTGCAGCTGGAGACCGAGAGGAGGTCTGTGCTACTGGATGCTGTACTACAGGCTCAGCAGTACTACAGTGAGGCAGCTAAAGTGGAGTCGTGGCTGTCGGGGCAGAAGCTCCAATTGCTCAATGAAGAAAAAGGCACAGTATGTCCATTCTTACATATGATCACTGAGATAAATCCACATCACAGTGAACACGTTAAACGTATATACTGAGATTCTCCTGACGTATTTCAGGATGAGGCAAGCACCCTGCAGCTGCTGAAGACTCACCTGGCTCTGGAGCAAACTGTGGAGACATATGCGGAAACAGTGGGAATGCTATCCCAGCAATGCCAGCGTCTTCTGGAGCTGGGACACCCAGAGAGGTGCGGCATGACCCCCAAAGATAGTCAGAGAAATGACATGAAAGAAAATAGATTTGATCTTTGCACATTTTAAGCACTGTGGAGGATAATATTGTATATGGGCAGCAGTGTCAAAAAACAATTATCCAACAAATCTCGATTTTCAACAGTGAGCAGATCACCAAGCAGCAGTCCCACATAGACCGGCTGTATGTGTCTCTGAAGGACATGGTGGAGCACAGAAAGACCAAGCTGGAGCAGCAGTACTGGCTCTATCAGCTTAACAAGGATGTAGAAGAGTTAGAGAAGTGGATCACGGAGCGGGAGGCGGTTGCCAGTTCCACCGAGCTGGGCCAGGACCTTGAGGATGTCACGGTTAGTACATGGACACGGTTTGAGTGTCTCTTCTATACTAAACAGAGGAAATAGTAAAGTTTTCAAGTCATATGTGAGCCAGTAATCATGTACTTTAACAGCAAGTCATTATTCACATGACATCAAATAGTATTGATTATTATTATCTTGAATCACTGGAATCAAATCTTTCAACCATTATGTTGATGTAATAGGTGATTTAGATTTCTGTGTAAAATTGATGCAGAAGCTACAGTGACAGCGCAGACCCTACACAGACCCTAGCGCCGTAACTGACATGCATCTCTCCAGAAATGTAACTATGCGCCTTGGCCATAAGAGCTGTGATTGGTCCGCTTGGTAGTAGCGCATTTCCGCTTTAGTATTTCCGTCTGCTTCTGATTGTTTTGGATCAATAAAGATGTGCCACATCGAGGAGAGATGAACTGAGGAGGTTCGGGGGTACAAACATTCATATGGCTCGTTTCATGCACTCGCCACTGATGAAAGCGCAAGTGGAAACAAAAATTACTAAAATGTCTGCCTCACACTAGATGTTTTTCATTTAGCTAATGTAGCGCCTATGCTTGCCAACCCTTCCTTCACAATGTTTTTAAGTATTTTTGTATTTCAACCAACTGTATTGTGTTGCAATTAATGTAATTATTATTTTCAATATCGAGTCATCTGTTTGTTTCTTTAGTTTTTTGTCAGTTATCTATTTATTTTGGTTGTCAAATTAGCCGTTTTGTTTTCACAAGCATTCATCATTTCAGCTCTAGGATATATATGAATAAGCTTGTGGTTGGAGCTTCTAAATCAAGCAAATATTTTAACACCACAGCTGCTGCCTGCAAAGTTCCCTCTTCTCTCCCTTTAGATCTAGTGACCAATCACTAAAGACACTCAAACTGATCTAAACAGAGAAAAAAATAACTCTTAGGTATAGGACTAATTCCTCACTCACCATCAGTGGGACGTATTTAAGGAACTGGAACATCCTTGATGATGGAGACCTCAGTTGATTTCTGGGTCACTAGCTAGAACAGAGGAGAGTCAGGATGGGATAGAGCATGCTGTAATTAGCTGAAAGGAAAGCCCCCACTGTGTCAAAAACACTTAGTATTAAAAGCCTTACAAGGGAAAATCTTATTAGAATACTACGGTATCAGAAGGAATAAAATCATCTTCATATGTACAGACCCTGTAGGGTGTTTGGTTTATGTGTGTTCCAGGTGCTTCAGGAGAAGTTCACCAAGTTTGCTACAGAAACCAACAGCATTGGCCAGCAGCGCATGGAGCAGGTGAATAAAATGGTGAACGAGATGATCGACTGCGGCCACTCGGACGCTGCCACCATTGCTGAGTGGAAGGACGGACTGAACGAGTCGTGGGCCGACCTCCTGGAGCTGATGGAGACCCGCAGGCAGATGCTGGCAGCATCCCACCAGCTGCACAAGTTCTTCACTGACTGCAAAGAGGTACGGTCAAAACAAAAAAATCTGCCTGTGTCTCAGGTGCACTGTGCTCTTCATCACCATTTCAGGTAGACAGTCTGGCCATGATATGCAGCTTCTATTTTTAAAGCGCTCATGATGACATCGCTTTCCTGCGTTGTAGGTCTTGGCTCAGATCGCGGGGAAGATGAAGCAGCTGCCAGAGGTGAGGGCGTGCCAAGCCAACATCACCAATCCAGCCACCCTGCAGAGACTCATGCACTCCTTTGAGCATGCCCTTCAACTGCTAGTTGCCCAGGCACGTGGTATTACCTCTCTTTGAATCAGTTGAACAGTATACGTGATGTTAATGAGGGACAGGTGAGACAAGACCAGTAGATATCAAGATTATCTTTTGGCAAGAATCTGTATCATTGGCCCAATCCATAAACTAAGCTAGCCCTTAGGCTAAAGAATTACATTTAAATCAGATCAGCTCAGTTTACTTTCTACAACCAGCCATTCTTCCAAACTATCTGACCTGATGCTCTTTGCAGTAAGCTGTAGACACTAATCATTCCATGTTCATGCAGGTGAGGCAGCTACAGGAGAACGCTGCCCAGCTGAGGACCATCTATGCTGGTGAGAAGGCCGAGGCCATCATGGTCAAAGAGCAGGAAGTGATGGGGGCTTGGAAGGAGCTACTGAGCTCATGCGAGGCCAGTCGTGTCCAGGTGACTTCAGTAACTGACAAGGTGCAGTTCTTCTCTGTGGTGCGTGAAAACCTAATGTGGATGGAAGGCATCATGGGCCAGATAGGCTGGGATGAGCCAAGGTAAGAGGTTATGTCCTTGCTGAGTTATACATCTTTTCTTATTGTTGTTTCTTTCTGTTGTGCATAGCATTTAAATCAGGTTCAGAAGCTGCATTTTGTTCGGTATTCAGTTAAACTAAATTCTCTGTGGTTCTGCGTGGTCCCTGCAGACAGGATGTCATTATGTGTAGCATGGAATTAGGCTGCTGTGCCACCTTGACCTAATTTTATATGACATTTGTTATATGATGTAATATGAGCTATAATTTACTCTTAATTACTGCCATTATTTGTCATTTCTCCTAGACAGCATGAAATATTTTAGTAGATGTCGGTATATCAACATGTATAAACATACTGCACTATGGGACTGGTAAAGAAAGAAAAAGAAATTCATGTGTAGTGAATAGAGCTGCAGCTACGATAACTATTCCTCTTTTAGAGATGAAATGTTGATACCTTTGTGTTTATTAAAATACATTGATTGATTCATTATATTATTAACTATAAACATACATCAGACAAATGATCATCAAAATAATTAGTATGTAGATGGTTCCATTCTTTGTTGTTTTGTGATAATTGAGCCAGTTGTTGGATCAACATAATGTTGGCTGGGATTCCCTAATAGTATTTGTTGCTTAAGCTAATCATTAAAATCTGATCCTCAGGGATTTGACAGCTCTGGAGGTGATGATGAAACAACACCAGGAGCTGAAAGTCAAAATAGATGGCCGCAGCAAGACCATACAGCAATGTGCAGATCTCGGCAAGATCCTGATAGCTGCAGGAAACCCTGCATCAGAGGAGGTGCGGCAAACTGCACAATAAACATGTAGCAGAAGAATGCATAAAACACATACAATTACTTCATTAAGTTCTAGCTATGTGTTGTCGTGGTCGTGACTACGGTCTGTCTGTCCACAGATAAAAGAGAAGTTGGATAGTCTTCTGAATAAGCAGAAAGATCTTGTTGAAAAATGGGACAAACATCAGGAAAGGTTACAGCGCAGTAAGTAGCTGAAGTTAACTACATGACTGCTGCACACCAAAAGCAGCTTTTAACACAACACTCTGGTGTCAAATGAACTCGGACTATAAATGCTTTTTTCCACTTCGTCCTGTTACGTTCAGTTGATGTATCATGAATCATGTATGAATCCTACTGTTCTTGTTTGAGTTAACATTACACATCCACTCTGAGCAGGGTATAAAACATCCCACATAATGCACACACAAGCATGTAAATAACTGATTTTGACTGGAGCATATGTAAAGCTTGATATGGGCTGAGGTGGCAATCATGCTGTTGGTGTGCTGTCACCTCCAGAGCAGGAAAAGTTCCAGTTTGCCCAAGAGACGGTAAAGGCGGAAGCCTGGCTGAAGGCCAAGGAACCGCTGATTGCCTCCAAGCAGCAAGAGGGAGGAGAGGCCCAAGCCCAAACCGACGAGGTCGAACAGCTCATCCTACGCCATGAGGCGTTCCGGAAGGCTGCTGTAACCTGGAAAGAGCGCTTCAGCTCCCTTCGCCAGCTTTCCGCAGTAAGCTTGACTGTAGATAAATGTTTAATCAGTTTTGTTAGAGTTACAAATTAATGCTGCTACAGGAAAAAAAAAAATGTTTACTTGGGATGCTGCGTTTGTTCATGGGCTCATGCCATGAGTTTGCATCATTATGGCATGACATTTACTGCACCCAATGTGCCTTTCATGCTAAATTATTTAGTAAAAGAGTTATAATGAACACATCTTTTCATATTATATTAATGGATGGGCATTTGGGTTTTTATGTAGTACAAGGAGTTATTTGGCTAATTCTCTCTTTAGGCCGAGAAGAAAAAAGAGGAGGAGAAAAAGTCAACCCCACTCTCCAGTCGAAGGATGTTCCCATTATCTTGTCTGACACCCAGTGTTCCATCAACCAGCGCTACCTCTCCCTTCTTGAGGCAAACGATACAGGCTCATGTAGAATCCAAACCCTTACAGAGTAGTTTGGATCTGGGGGCCACCCCTACTACCCAGAGATTGTCTTCAACGCTAGCCAGCTATAACCCAGTCATCAATGGATCAGGCTACCATGGACTGGAACAACAGTGCAGTGGAAAGTTGGCAAGCACCTCGTACCTTGGGATGAACCACCAGGCAGCTGGAGGTGGAAGTGACTCTATGTTCTCAGCGATAACCTCCCAGAGTGGTGGAGCAGACACCTCCACTTACCTTGGAATAAACCACCAAACTGCTGGCAGCGCAGAGAGCTCCGGGTACTATGGACTCAATACTGGGTGTGTAGGTGGTATGCAGAACCATTTAGGCACTGGCAGGTTAGGAAGTTCAGGAAACCTAGCTCAGCAGCCAAGCAGTGGAGGTATGGGAAGCACTGGCTTTCAGCCTCAACAGAATATGGGTAGTTCTGGATATCTGGCGCAATCACAAAATATGGGAAGTTCGGGATATTTGGGACAGCAGACTAATTTAGGGAGTTCAGGATATTTGGCTCAACAGCCTAATATGGGGAGCTCTGGGTATTTGGCACAACAGCTCAATATGGGGAGTTCTGGGTATTTGGCACAACAGCCTAATATGGGGAGTTCTGGGTATTTGGCACAACAGCCTAATATGGGGAGTTCTGGGTATTTGGCACAACAGCCTAATATGGGGAGCTCTGGGTATTTGGCACAACAGCCTAATATGGGGAGCTCTGGGTATTTGGCACAACAGCCTAATCTGGGGAGTTCTGGATACCTTGCTCAGAACTATCAGGGCAGCGGCGGAATGGGTAGCTCAAGCTATCTGGCACAAAATCATTACAGCAGTGGAAGTTTGGGAAGTTCTGGTTTCCTGGCACAGAGTGGTGGCATCATGGACCCTAAAATGGCGTACGCATGGCAGCACCTGAAAGCCGACTTCATGCAGCCCAGGATCAACCATATCCACAAGGCTGTAAACCCCCTCCTAGAAGCCAGCAGAGTACAGCGGGAACAGTTCGGAGACATCCCAATGGCAGACACGGTGGGACCCGAGTCGGGCCTTGAGCTCCTCCACGGCCGTCTCCAGAGGGATCCACGTGGCAGCCGCTCTGACCCTCAGATGGACCATCTGAGGCGAGAGAGGGAGTACAAGCTGGGTAGACAGACCTCCAGCGAACAGGAAATCCAAGCCAGGCTCAACGAGCTGCCACTGATTGTGCGGCAGGAGCGCTACCGGAGGCGCCTGGAGAGGCAGTCATCTAGTGAACAGGAGGGGAATGGCAAGCCGAGGATCCAGAGACAAGACTCGAGTGACCTGGAGGGCTCCGTTAAAGAGGGCTCTGACAAACGCTCAGGGTATGTCAGTGCATGGGGTTTGTGATAGTGACTTTCAAAATTTAAAAGCTGTGTGCCTAAATAGCACTGTCCATTATATTCTTAATGATTTTTAAGGTTACATAATGGTTATGTTTGCTGTTTGGGTGACTCATGTGTGTCGCCCCTGCAGGGAGAAGAAATCTACCATGGCAGAGATTGTAGAACAGGTCCAGGAGAGAGAGGCTGCACATGTGAGTTAGCTTACATGCCGCCAATCACAGTGGTGTCTTGTTTTTCATTATGTCTTGATGTCACACTGTCTTTTTTCACCGTCCCTCTCAGGCACGAGGAGAGCCTTATCGACCTCCTAGCAGCCTCTCAGCACCCGTGACCCGCTTTGACGGCCGACCTCGAGCACGAGACCGCCCCAAGCCGAGGAGGAGGCCCCGTCCAAAGGAGCCTGAAGAAACTCGACGTTCTCGCTCAGCCCCAGCAACTGGGGCCCCAACAACACCCCAGCCGCCTTCACACACTGCCCATAACGAAGGCTTCCTCTACCGCAAAAAGGCCACCAGCTCTGACCTTGAAGCTCAACAGAGGAGCCCCAACAGGTAGCTGACGAAACATGCAAAAGACACGCCGTTTGGCAACAACATGTGTAACTGACTAGCCTACAGCCATACAAACAGGCCAAGGAGCACATCATGAACAACCCAGTGATATGTAGTGTTGCTTCATGTTAAAAAACAAGACCCACTCAGAAACCAGCAGATCCGGTGCAGCATCTCTCCACAGTCTGTTCTGGAATTTAGGCTAGTGTTAGCAGCTCTGTCACATTCTAGAAATTCCATTGCAGGAAGCTGTCAGCCTTAAAACCTCCTCTTTAGTCATGTTAAAAGTGAATAGTGATGTTAAATTTCCTACCTCTATACCACAATACACAAACACTTCTTCGTGGATTATAAATTTGTAAGGTTACTGGCTTCTTAGTCATCAAATGAGACTTTGATGCAATGGCATACTGACATGCAGACCACCGCTAAATAAGAGTGTTTAAGGTCATCAGGTTAAGGTCGGTCAAATTAAACACATTTCTAAATCTATTGTCTTTGTAATGACAGTTGTAGATAATACGTAGGTGTGAGGCCCATATTACAATGTGTACTAACAAGAGCAAAGAAAACTAATTACATTAAAGTGGCCCATGTTATCTGCACATACTCTAGGTACATATATCTCGTTTTCAATCTGTTAACATTTGTCTTTCTGATTTTACAGCAAATCCTGGGTGAACGTATATTGTGTGCTGAAAGAGGGAACACTGACCTTCTATAAAGATGCTAGGAACCTGAGCACAACGTACAATGGAGAGCCTCCTGTTGACCTTAGTATCTGCTCATTTGACCCTTCAATGGGATACAAGAAGAAGAAAAATGTCTTCATTCTTAAGTAAGACCTGTTTTATGTGTCATATTTTAATGAGAGGTATTGTTATTTTATACTGTAAGGTTACAGAGTCATGTGTAACTGAAATAAGAAGTCATAGCTTGTATGATGCACACAAAGCATGAACAACTGATAATCCCAACTGATTTCTTCTGTACCAGAGTCAACGATGGAAACAACTTTGTGTTCCATGCAAAAGATGAGGTAAGATCATTCAAAAAAAAAACTTACACATGTGTATTTGTATGTATTTATGAACCATATGTTCAAGAGGAGCAGCAAGTGGGACAGAAGCTAATGTCTCTGTGAACTAATAATAACTATTTTACATATTAAGCAACTGATCTGCCTGAGGAACATGATGTCTGGGGATAGACACTACTTTACTTGATGCGTACAAGTACTACTCAGTATATCTGCTCCTTCTGTGTCATGGAGCTGACATTGAGCCACACTGTGTCACTGTTGACACATTGCGGTTTAGCAGTCCTGCACACTCAGTTTCCATAAAGACTTGCTAATTCACCAGATGTACAAAAAACAGTCTGTTGCAACATTTTTTAATAATATATTTTTTAGGAAAGACATGTTAGACCTATTATTATACATCAGTGTATTTTTGTAATCCTCCATTTGCTTACTAAAATAACACAAGATAGCAGGAAATATACCACCTGCATGGCCTACCAAGATAACCTTAACACTAACCCTTTACGCAGGGAACTTAAGCTCAGTCCATACATGGACTCGTCTCATTGTGTTAAGCATTAAAGAGGCTAAATAACCTTCGCTGGAGGAACCTTGTGCTTTTGTTTTTCTAGATTCAACAAGCCACTTCACATATTTTTACATTTGTTCACACACTAGCAAGGAATGAAGTAATATTCCATGATACAAGGTATCTGAGTAGATGTGTCTAAGAAGTTCAGTGATAAGGTACACATTGATTTTAGAACATAATTACACATTTTTGTGTTACTTTATTATTTAATTCCTTTACAGTCCAGAATGAATTAACTGTTTATTTTTATTAAAGCTAAATACATTTCACATACTGCATATAGTTCATAAAATTATGTTATAAATTGTATCCCAACCATTTGGGCAGGTCATGCCCTGCAAAACGTTAATGTATAGTGGTAATTAGTGTGAGCCCCCCTCTAGTTCACCAATGAGACATTTCTCATTTGAACTAATAATAATGTTATATATATATATATATATATATATGTTATATAAATATGTCTATTTCCAAAAAATCATAAAATAAAATTGTAAAATTCCCTCAATATTAATACAGATTTGTTTATTATAATCTTTAGAGATTTCTGAGTTCCTGCCACATTATTGTTTATCCAGAGAGCTTCAGTTTTCACAATTGAATGTTACATATAATAAAAAAGGACACATATAATGGATCCACAGATGATATGTACTACAAAGCAGTCAGGTTACATGCAATGGAGTATTTTACACTGTTGTAAAGTTACTTTGACTTATGTTAAGGACCTAAAAAACTCCAGACATGTGGGAGAGGTTTAGCCTGATATAATAAAGGTAATAGAGGCACAATGCAAATTCAGTTAAATTATTGTTTTGTGTGGTGAATACTTCCCAGTAGTTTCCACCTACCACTTTGCACCGATACCAGAAGTGAGTTTGTTTAAATGAAGGAAACACAGGCTCAGATTTTGAAATGATATAGATCTGTAATCCCAAACCACAATATGAAAATCATTTTAAAAAATGTATTACATTATAAGGAGGCTTATTGTAAAAGCTGCCTGTCCTGTGCTGGTCTCTGCAGGAGGACCTGAAGGCTTGGACCTCAAATATCACCACCTGTATAGATGAGCATGAGGACATGGCCAAGTGGGACAAACCGGGCACCTCGTCCATGGACCCCGACCGCTCGGAGAGGAAGGAGAAGTCGGAGGGGGACGCAGATGCCAGGTCAGAGCGGTCTGAGCTCGCAGAGGGGGAGGAGAGATCTGAGAAGGAGAGGTCAGAGAAAGGCGACGGCTCTGAGAAGTTAGACACGTCTGAAATTGCCGACAAGCTGGAGGGCGGGGCGGGGGGCTCCAGCACGTCTGGAAAGAGCAAATGAGGAGCCCTTTTGTGTTTTAATTTACTCACTGACAAAAAAAAAAATCATAGGAGGCAGTGGGTGGGAGGGATGGATGGAGAGCATGTGCAGTCAAGTTTGCAGATCCTCAGTCACAGAGCTGGAACACACTGAGGCCACAGTCCTTGGACTGACTATTGTAACTGTGACAGACTGATCTCTCAGCCCCTCCCCTTCACCCAGGCAATACATCAGTGCTTGCATTGTGCCACCTGCTGGTAGATCAGAGGTTGGCCGAGACAGACAGACAGACAGACAGACTCCAACAAATGGTCCCAGGAATTAGTCACTGTCACGTCCCATCGTTGATCGTTTAATCTCTTGGATTCACAGCATCTTTCTGTATGTATCTTTGACTGATAATGTAATGCTCTGTCTCTCTAGACAAACCAGAGAAGTGGTGAATGAAATGTTTCACAATATTAAAAAAAACAAAAAAAACAAAAAACAGTTTTTTTGAAGCAATATACTTTTTTATTTTTTCTCTTTGTTAGAGAGAGAACGGGGGGCAAGGAAACAAGAAATAATGTAAGAAACAAATGTAAACTCTATGATTTGTCACATCCACATAAGCTTACTCCAGGCAGTTGTGCACCTTAGACACTCGACACATCTGTATACTAATCATAACGACATTTAATCCAGTCACATGGCTAGCTTTGAATCATGTTAATATATGGAATGCTGGTGTTTCCACCTGACCTCATTCTCGTCAACAAATACATGTTTCTACAGTTTATTTTCAGTTACTATTAGTATTATTATTACTATTATTTGTCCACAATGATCCGTGTCAAGAAAAAAATCTAATCCATTAACCCAAGGTGTGTTCAAAGTGGCAATGCTCAAAGTAACACTAAAACTATGTGACACAATGCCTTTGTATACATGACAAAAATCAGAACATTGCATGAAATAGTCTATTAGTGCACTTGTTAAACTTGCCTTTACTTTTCTGTTCTTGACATACGTTGGGCAGTATTGGAAATGCAATAATTTAATGTGTGAATGTGTGTGTGTGGTAGTGGTGGGGGTGTTTTGCTCCCATGGTCCACTTCTGAAAACACAGAGGTAAGTCTGACAAAGGGAAGTTGTCTTGTCCCCACAGTAAGCATGAGAAGAAGGGAGGGTTTGTACCAGATAAACGACTACTCCTTCATCTGTAACATGAGCTAAGAAGCCAAGTGGCCCCTCTGCTGTCCGTACTGTATTACTGCAATTTACTTTCCACAGAATGTACTGATTTCAGCTGTGAAATGTTCAAACGCCACCAGGCTCGTGGTGCCCTAAATTGTAAAACCTCGGAGCGGCTCTCCGAGAGTTAAACCTCTCCGTCTAAACCCCTTGTCTTTCATTTGAAGCTCAAGCCAATTGGAATCTGTCTATCAAAGGCGAGTTAAATGTAAAACCGACATGAGTCAGATCATGAACTGTAAATACCTATCTTTGTATGTATACCAATAAATCCTGTGCTCTAATAAAACAATACTGAAAATGGGTAAAATTAAAACATTTGTATTAATCCACAAATAAAAACAATCATCACTCAGATATATAAATGTCTATCACATTTAAATGAAAAATATGCAAATTAGGAATCACTATCAATTATCATAGTGTATATATAAGTACACGGTATCTAGTTGTATTAAACACCTTTTACCAGGGAAGAGCAGCAGGACATACTGTAGGTATGCTTGTTGTATTTTTATATGCCTATATTTATTCATATAAGATCCAGGAGTTGCCCCGCAGCCCCATAAGAACTTGTAATAATAGCTGATTGAGTAGTCAGTGTGTCTGTGGGAGGTGTGCTAAATTTATGTATTACACACATAACAAAATAAACTAGCCTGGGCAGTTCAGTACATACTGCAGTGGATAATCAAATTATTGGTGACTAAAGTAAAGTTCATTATGCTGTGATCTCAACGTTGAACAGGCACTGGTCCACTTATTGTTTTTTTGTTTTGTTTTTTCCTGTATGTCAGTTGTTTCAGTTATTTTCCCATGTGTCAGAGGAACTAAAATATCCGTAATGTCACGAAAGTGGAGGAAATAACAGTGAATCACATGCAGCAGCCGAGGCTTTCTTCAAATTCGGGTGTTACAGTGTATTTTTCCATTTTCAACCCTGTTGAATTGCACCTCAAATGTGTAAAAATGACTTCTTTACAGTCTTCCTTTCTACAAAAAAAAAAAACCACCAACACCAAAAGTCTATCTCAGATGCAGCAGCACCATTTGAATTTACTGACTTGAGGATTGTAGTGACAGTGTGCTGCATCTGTCTGCATTGCTCCAGCCTTCGGATTAGTGTAACAAGAACAGATAAGCTGTGTTATGATGTGAATGTTTTTATTTTATTTACTTATCTGTCAGTCACTTTGTTTTTACATAAGTGCCATGTCATGCGGTTTGCTGGAACAGTTGTTCAGAAAAGAAAACGATTGGTTCTTTGAACGCGAACAGCGGTTCATTTGACTCGTCTGACAGTACGCCTGTCATTGCAATACATATTTTTATCATCGAAATAGGAGCTATAGTATTTTCATGTGGCTGTAATTGTTCTGATTCATGGCAGATATTTAGCCCGCACCACCATGTGCATTTTAAGTGTTTGCTTCCCATCACTTTTATGAAACACACAGGGGATATTTTCCACTATGTTATAACAGTAACAGTCGAAATTAAATAGGCAGCATAAACCGTGACTGAAGACAAAAATATTGTGCAAACTTTGTTTCCTTGGTCTTACAAGTGTGTATGTCTTTGTTACTTTACATTACAACTTGCTGCTATGACATTAAATAAACCTCCAAACTTGCTGACGCAAACTTGACTTGGAGTGGATGTGGACACACACGCTGGTCACACACACACACACACACACGACAAGAGTTTGTTTCTCACATTGATTCCCACTACAAGATAAATGGTTTTCTGTTCAGTTGCACATTCTTGAAACTAGCAGTCAGTTGTGACAACAGCATCTGATAATGAGGTACCAGCAGCACTGGTCATGATCCGCTCCATGTGCTCTGTACTGAAGCCTTGGAAAATTTGGGGAATTGCACAAATAGATGTGACAGAAACTAACATTGACAGATGTACGATGTTGATATGAAGACATGCTGAGATGAAACACCAATTAAAAATGCTAAAATGTATTTCCTAGAACAATCAGAGTGTGTGCATGTGCACCCCGTGGAGAGAGAGCTGAAATAGGTTTCACACTAACATGTTGCTGCAGGACTGAATCACTGCTGGAGCTCGACTGAAGGGCTGATATTCTCCAAACTGTGTCCGAGTCGGAGGGGGTTATCAGAATGCTTCAGATCTGTCCCATTTGCTTCTGTAAATACGATAATACGGTGGTGAAACACAAACATTTTTGTGGTGTATTTGTGGCTTTTTGCCTAGCAACCAATGAAGATGCTCTCATCCAGGCTATGTATGTGCAGTTTAAAGAAAAAAAAAAAATAATGCAAAGCACATGTGAATAATTTATATGACAAAATAAATAAATAAATAAAGGTTCATGAAACTTTTGTTTTGCACTAGCACAGCCCCATGCACAGTGTGAAAGAGTAGTGGTGATGCTGGGTCTGTTCTGAACATAATCATGTATACAGCATTGCACAAATAAATTCTGCACAACTCGATGTATGTTTTGAGAATGTACATTTAAATTATGACTTGTTTTTTTGAATTAAATAACATCTTCCAACATCTGTCCGTGGAAATATGAAACAGAATTGTCTCATAAAATCCGTCCAT
The DNA here is from genome assembly GCA_005024645.1 of Planiliza haematocheilus. Taxonomy (NCBI): domain Eukaryota; kingdom Metazoa; phylum Chordata; class Actinopteri; order Mugiliformes; family Mugilidae; genus Planiliza; species Planiliza haematocheilus. Next base: position 8,067,506 of record SRSE01000276.1, read on the forward strand.
CATTTTTGTCTGCTGTTGTCTTTTTTCCCCTCTAGTTCTGCAGCATGTAGCAGTGACAGCGTGTTCTGAGGTGCTAAATAAATATCGACTCTTCTTTTCTAACTCCCACAGAAACACAGTGTTCTGTAAATGTGGTCGTATCCTGATCTTTTTACTTTGTCCTCCACCAGATACTACAAATATCCGTCAGGTCAGAACAAGACCACCTTGACCTTTGCTGCTCTCCTTCACAGCCTGTCTGCAGAAGAGCCTGCAGGTGCTGAGTGACATTCACTTTGTTGCAGGTGGAGTTCACAGAGATCAGCCTGCATCTGGCAGCCTTCGACCCTCGGACACTACACTGATGGAAGTTGCTGTGATATATGAGAGAATGTTGTGACCGAGAAAGACAAATGCCAGTGGATGGTGTCTGACGAATACTGGAAAGCTTGATGTGTGATGCAGTTCTGAGGAGCTGCTTCTCTGAGCCTACCTATGTATTATATTTATCCCTTAATTTCGCCATTTGTGCACAGGCTAGGCTCTTCCTTCGCAACCTCTTATTTTTTTATATGGTATTTTTTGATTTGTTTGGAAAGTTATATTTGATGAGGCCCTCTAGCTAATTAGACTTGCTCTGATGAGTGCTCCATGAGCCACAGATGTAAACTGTATGTTTAACTTGCTGCTCTCCTCCATCACTTGAATGGTGGATCAACATCGTGCAGAATGATGTATTTTACAAATTCTTCTGTTAAAGTCATGGTCCAATATGTAGTTTATACAAGTGGCATTTGAATTTTTGAAGTATGAACCTGAAATGGAGCAGTTTAACTTTTGAATTAGCTAATTTAAGTGATTTTGTAATGACATTATCAGAAATTAAATTAAAAATAAAATATTTTTTTATGTCTGCATGGGATTTTTGAACGATGTGACAACAGAAAGAAAAATATTTTATAATTCTATCTCAAATTAATTTTTGTTTTTATGGACATGCGCTGGACCCTCCGAGTGAGGGCGACACGTGACCTGCATTCCAGTCTGTTTATGGGGGCGTGGCTCTGCTGAGGTACGGAAACTACGGAAGCCGTGCGGACGTCACACAACTGACGAGCTAGCTTCCTGAAAATGGCCAGCTGGGGAAAGGTCGCCGCTGTCTTGAGGAATGTTTTGAGGAGCCCTCGGCCCCTGAAAAGTCTCGCACTGCGCCGTGTGGTCGGCCCTGGCATTGTGGGCTCAGTAATTGGAACTGGGCTTATATGTTATTATCAGTATCATGCAAAAAACAGGACTCTGCCCTTCGCGGTTCATGCCGAGGAACAAAAAGTAAGTAAATACCTCACAAAGTTTCAGTCGTCGAAGTTGACCGCAAACGGACTCGACAGCAATATATTTATATGCTTCTGTCAGTTTCCATTTATATTATATTTGTTGCTAAATGCATGTAATAGCGACACACTAATGTTATTTTAATATTTACCAAAACGGGCGTAGATACTAAACCAAGTGTTTGTGCCAACCGACGCCCCCTAGCGGTACTAGCACTCACAGCACTAAACGTTTTATCTCTTAACACTATCTATCTATCTATCTATCTATCTATCTATCTATCTATCTATCTATCTATCTATCTATCTAAGTGTATATATATATAATAGCCAGAGATAAATACTTGTTGATTTCCCTCTGGTCAACAATAAGCACTGACATGATTCCTTAGTTGAAAGTGGTGATTATATGACATCCTGATGTTGCAGGAAGCTGCAGCTCCTCCGCTTTCTGCCAGAAGGAACCGTTTCATCCTTTTTGCCTCTGTGATCTACGATGAGGAGCCCTACATGACCCCGAGAGACTTCTTGTACTCTGTGATGCTGGAGAACGTAGATCGTAAGCTGCACGAATGTACCATACACTTTTAATTTCCACATGTGCTCTGTATGCAGTCATAGCTTCCCAGGTAGCTCTTCATATGATTTTATACAGGACCCTACAAGGGCTTAATGAATGTCTCAATGACAGTGATGTCAATCATGTATTCTACACCTAGCTAAGAGCCTTCACAGTGGAGGAATATCATATAAGTTTTAAAAGGCATACCATGTGTGTCAAAGAACATTAACGATGTTTTAGTCGTGTAGGGGTCCACCACCAGCCAGGTTACTTTAATGTGTTACCCATTTGTACGTACACAGAACAGGACACACCTTATCAGATAAGTGAAGTAGTCCAACAACGCCCAAGAAATGCAGAAACAAGATAAATAGAGATTCATTAGGAAGACGGAGTACAGTCAGGTTCTTTATAACCTGGGCTGAATAAATATGAGATAAACACCCAGTCTTTGGCGTCCAGTGAGGCTGGAGCTGTGTGTAGCTGCCATACTACACACGGGGTGAGAGTAATTCATTGGTTAACAAGCATGTGTTGTAGAAACTTTTAATGATAATGACAAGCGCAGATAATCTGACCAGCTTGATTAGTTAGACATCTAGTAATTTGGAGGCCAGACTAAGAGCTTGTGCTGTTCTTCATGTTTTTTGAGTTGTTCCTAAACCATTTTTTGTGTGTGCCAGCCTGTCTAAGTAACATCCACATGAATGTCAGGTACAAAAGAACACTGTCGCAAGATGATCAATGTTATTTACTTCCCCTGTTAATGGTTTTAATGTTGTGGCGGAACTACATTTTGAGCTATGTTTCCAATCAGGCTTTTATTGTGTCTCTACACTGTGAAATTATTCATTTTGCTTGAGTAAAGGACCTTAGTACATACTATCACCCCTCTAGAGCAGTTTCCGCTGAGTGCACATTCATTATGTTAGGAACACGTTGTGTTGTTTGTAATTTCTCTGCTACAGATGAACGCTCTGCATCAGTGCTCTTATATGGTTCATTTACCATTTCCTGTTTTAATCTCTTGTTGCGTTACTAACATATATTTTCTGTTTCCTCTCATGTAGGAAAGCTGCAGAAGAGAGTTTTGACAGCACAGGTATGTTAACGTCCTCAAGAAGTATAACCTTCACACACAGGGCACAGTTGTTGGTTTGAGCTAAAGATGCTGTTTTTCTACTGGCAGGAGGTGAGCGATATGTTGACGGCTGCGTCTAAAGCTCGGCCCGGTAATGATCTGTTCAGAACCTTAGGAGACAATGGTGAGTCCTTATGTCTCACACACAGGACCTTTAGATCCAGGTCCAGTTATGTGACATAAACAGTAAAAATCCTCTGTGGATTAGTATATTTATTTCTAAATCACAATGTATTCCTTTGTGTCATGCAGGTTTGATATCCTACACAGAGTATCTGTTCCTTCTGACCATCCTGACCAGTAAGTCGCTGCTAGATCCCCTACATTGCATGAGCTGCATACTGAGGTCTCCCTGACTCTGTGACATCCTGCTTTCTTGTAATTTACTTGTGATTTTGTGACTTTTTATCAAAACGTGATTAGTTTGATTCTGTTTCCTGACACTAACCAAGTTTGCAGACTCAGCTGAAATTCCAGATAACTGACGATGCGTTGCTATTGCAGAGCCGCGCACAGGATTTCATATTGCCTTCAAAATGCTCGACGTTGACGGGAACGAACATGTCGACAAAAAAGAGTTTCTCAAGGTAAGATGAGGATGGCTTAACAGAAACAATAGATTATCATAACACAGATTGTTTCTCACGTGAGCGCACACATTGTGGATGACACATTAGAGAGATTTGTTGTGTTTTTTCAAATATCTGCGTGCACTTAATATGACAATGTTGCCACCTTTTAATGCTGCCTCGAGCGCTGATGTGGCCGCAGCTGTAAGTATGAACACAGATGCCACGTGAAGGTGAGGAAGAGCTGCACTGTAGCTGCCCGAATCTGCTTTTCATCTGTCGTTTGTTTGCCTGAGTAAGCCCTTGACTTAGGTTGGTTTGACATTTTTGTGTCCGTTCCAGCTAGGCTTGTCCTCTCTGAGAACAACACAAGACTTCTATGTGCTCAGTCAGGCTCAAGCAGAGGCTAGTTTTCTTTCCGGTAGACTGCATGTTGGCACGTTCTGCACTTTGTCAGGTTTTCATGTTAGGACTTGGCGCGCAAACCTAAAGCATACAGTTAAAAAAAAAAAGTGACGGTGCATGGATTCTCATCTGCTCTCATTTGAGTCGTGTCTGATGATAAGATCAGGACTGTTATGGCTTAACAAAGGAGGAGACAGTTGAAGGCAGCTGTGCAAAATAGCATTTTGTTGATTTTTTTTTTTTACTTTAAAGAAGTAAATACATCCTATTTTTTATTTTTTTACAGTTGTGAGATCAAAAGTAAACAAGTGAATTGTCGGTGGCTAATTGCTGCAGGGTTGTTGTTTACATTTCATTCTTTCACTGGTTAAATATTAACAGTGTGACATTTTCTTTTCTTTTTTTGCTGCTGAAGCTCAAGAAGATCATCGGGAAAAGTAAAGTGAGACTTGCTAAGGACATTGCAGAGGTGGGTGTTTCTTGTGTAATGCCAGCGCCTTCAGTTTGAATGGTAGCAATACCTGATATTGTTCTACGTTCCCTGGATGCCACACAGACACCAGCAGAGGAGGCCGAGGGTGTGAATACCACGCTGCAGGCTTACTTCTTCGGGAAGAAAGGAGGAAACAAGCTGCAGTACCAGCAGTTCCTCAGGTAAGGAAATGTCCTTGTGCTGCTGTCTTCTCATCATAATCCACAAGATAAAGTCTGTTTGGTGGTCAGATGTTTTCACTGCAGTTTAAACCACTGATGAGCTTTTTATAGTGAACTTTGGTTTTAGATATTTTCACCACGACATCCTACAGCAGATTAATGCTAAATTCTCACACATAAATATGTCATTCTGTCCTGATATAAAGCACAACATATTACTTTAAATGCTCAGACCTACACCGATCAGGCATAACATTATGACCACCTTCCTCATATAATGTTGTGGCTGATCGGTATATATCACCCTCCATAGTTTATTTCTTTTTATTTACCCTCCCTTTACTATGACTTTCTGATTTTGTATATCATTGTTGGGATGTCAACAGTGTATCTCACAAACCTCTGCAGCGTTCCAGTAACCAGATGTTGTTGTTCAGGTTCATGGAGGACCTGCAGGCTGAAGTCCAGGAGATGGAGTTCATGCAGTTCTCCAAAGGTATGGACACCATGCGGAGAGAAGACTTTGCAGAGTGGCTGCTACACTACACCAACGAAGAAGACAACGAAGTGTACTGGGAAAACATGAGGAAGAAGATCCCTGCCGGACAGGTACAAGCCCTCTCCTTCACTTGCACTCCAGTCAGAATCACATTTAACGTAGCTTAAAAGTGAAATGGTTTTGTTTTTCTTTATAGAGTATCACCTTCGATGAGTTCAAAGTCTTCTGCCTGTTCACCAACAACCTGGAGGATTTTGCCTTTTCAATGAAAATGGTCACTGAAGCAAACCGTCCTGTGGGAATGGGTAACGCCTCTCACCTCGTTGGAACTGACTTTCCTACGATCACTAGAAACACTACATGACCATAGTTTTTTTTTCTTTTTCTAAATGCAGCCCAGTTCAAACGAGCCGTGAAGATTGCCACAGGTCACGATCTGTCCGAGAATGTGCTGGACACTGTATTTAAACTCTTCGACATGGACGGAGACAACTGCCTGAGCCATAAGGAATTCATTGGCGTGATGAAAGACAGAGTACTGCGGGGTCTGAAGGTCAGCTCATCCATCTTCACCTTTTGTACTGAACTTCAGTTTGCCTACGCTTCTTTACTCTCTTGGCAAAAGAGAAGACGAATACCTCCCACATCAAAAGTCAGACTGTAAAATATGAGTAGCAGACCGTCGTCTTTCTGCTATCACACAAACACACATTGTCTCGTTTTCCCCTCTTATGTAAGAAACATCGGTCTGTCAAGTGACACACGGTCACACTTATTTTTGACAGTCAGGACCTTAATGTCTCACACTGAGATGTAGCACATTTCTTGATGCTTGTCAGCTTGGTTTGGTTTAAAGATGGCAGCGCCCAAGAAGTGTAGCAGAAACCTCAGAAATAACTAGTTACTAGTTGACATTTTAAAAGGGTTAGCTTACTGCTTATGTTCAAGACACAGTGGCTAGGCTACACAAAGCTCAAAGGATTTATGGTCATATTTGAGGACCTTAATGTCCATCGCTGGTGTCTACAGTGCTTACTTCCAAAATGTTTGACTGTCATCCATCTAGCCACCAACTATTGATTCAAGTGGTGACCATCATTCTCTATTTTAACCCAGCTGTTTGGCTGCGTTTCCTGTATTTGTGCTAAGTAATGCTAACCTGCTAATGGCACAAGCCTTATATATTTGGCAGATGCAGAAAATGTAGAAAAGCAGTGGCCATGCTGCTCAGATAGAGGGGTCATTAGTCATTATGTTTTATATCTTGATTCTTGTCATTAAATTGTTCACACTAAGATTATATTTTTTTCCCCTTCAAAAATAATAATGTAAAATCCTCCCACTATTAGAGACACATTACATCACACACACTGGTCCCTCTTTGAACTTTACCTCCACTCTTGTACTATTGCCATGACGAACACTGTCCTGTCCTCAGGTTCAGCCTCAGTACGGCATCTCTGGCTACTGGAAGTGTGTGAAGCGGGAGACCCTGAAAGGAGCTAAGGAGGCCCTGGGAGACGGCGGGTGCCCCATCTGAACTACAGCACGTCTGATGGAAGATACACTGGTGTCTTCTGAACAATTAAGTGGTGTGAACAGAAACCACGTGTAAAGATATATAGGATCTACTGCACTATCGTGGTACACATACTGTGTTGTTTACAGATATATATTGTTTGACGTTGGCTGTGGTGTTTACAATACTTTTTTTTTTTTACTGTTTGCTCATTTAAAATGCAATTTTTGTAATCTATGCACATTCACTTGCACTTAAGTAACCAGGCTGTAGGATTAGAAATCCCAGAGATCACAGATTTATTTCCTCCGTGTAAACTGACATTCTCTGACCTGCTGTTCGCACTGATCATCAGTATTTCAAGCCTTCTGTTTCTGGCTTGTTGACTGTGATTCATGGGCAGCTGATTTGCAGGACAATCACAAAACACAACAACAACATGGTCCATCTTTTGCAGCATCTGGTCTTTTAGCTGCATTTCAGCAAAGCAGTTTTACTTTTCAGTAGAGAGGAATCAGATTAGTGCTCATATGAGCTCACATTTCTAAATAAACAAAAACACTGCTGTGATATCTTCCCAGTAATCCGGTCACTTAAGTGCATGTAAACCCTGCCATTGTTTGACAGTGTGTGTCTCTGCTTAACTGTGGTTTGAGGGAGAGATGCTAATTCTGTGCAGGCTGACACATTACCTGGTGTGAGGTTTTCCACATTCTTATCACAATATTTATCAAATAAAGTCTTATAAAAAAATAAAAAATGCTCAGCTGAGTTTCTGATCTGTAGCAAAAGAGGAAAGCAGCTATAACTAATAACTATTTTGGAATTTATTGTAGAATTGACCTGTTTAGGACACATGAGTATGTGGGTTAACCATTGAAGATTGTGGCGCTAATAATTATCATACATAGAAGTCCAAAAAGTAAATAGACAAAACAAGCTTACGTCTGTGATAAATGAACTAATTAGTGACTGATGCCAAGGTTATCAGTGAATACAGCATACACAGCTACAATACAATAAAATTACATTGAGCATGAAGCCATCTTTGGTCTTCTTATCACTATAAACAAGTACATAGAAATTTGTATTGTATCAAAAATAGAAATTACATAGCCATATTGAAAGTAAATTCACATTTTTGACATAATATAAGGAGAATACCTAAGAGACAATGTGGGATTACATCTTTTCACTCCTTGGCTTTAAGGATCCAATGGTTTTCTTTACTTTTGAACATTCGTTTGTTTTTTTTGAAGAAATGTACGATTCTCTCAAAACCATCTATCAGTATCGCTGTCCTGAATATTTATAGGACAGGACGCAACGTTTATAACAAAAACAAAAAAAAAAACAAATTAAGATTGTCATTCTTAAAAACAAGCATGTGCTTTCAATCCTGGGATTTTTTTGAAATGCGGCCTCTGCCGTGCGGGAACAAAAGAGGAGGGAGAGGTTGGGCTCAGACTCAACACTCGGTCGAGATGTAGCGGCTGAGCTGAGCCCCGACACACAGACGTGTCCCTCTTCTCATGAGTCCTGTTGTGTCTTTAGTTACCAGTCTTTGTGTAGTTGTCCTCCTGGTGGTTCAGAGTTATTCTGTCCTCAGAGGCTCACGCGATGAACTGCAGCCAAAGTGGACCTCTGCTTGAGATAATAGGGAAGTGCTTTCAAAGTGTTTGATCCACTGTGGAGAGAGAAGAGAAACATTTAAGGAATTTTCCAACGTAGTACAGAAACAATAGGCTGCTAAATGCAGTTCCCTCAAGAGCATTTCCTTTAGTCACACAATGGTTTTCGGCTCTTTTAGTTTCGATTCTTAACCATCAATCAGCCCCATTAGACGTGGGATAGGTCCAAATTCATTTTGTAGCTGGACAATGAGCTGAAACTTCAGCCACAAGAAACACAAGAGGTCCAGCAACAGATAGTGTGATAACAGAAGATTACTTGCCTCTATTTCATGGATTAGGCAGGGTGATCAACAGTCAGATAATAGTGACAGTAATAATTCCCTGATCCCCATGTTGTTTCATACTGCAGCTTAAAAATATTTACATAATTTAAAAAAAAAAATGTTTCCAGAAACCAAGATGATGTCTTGGAAAAAGTAATCCTCTGATTTAAGCAGCTGGAACTAGTACAGTCTGCTCTGAAACGTGACTGAATATTTAGCTCATCATTTTATTAACCAATTCATTGCGACTGTTTTCTGTCGTTTAAAATGTGTGGTGTCCAATGTAGCCAGTGCTTTACTCTACACAGGAAGAGCTGAAGTTAAGAGTTTTTTTTTTGGAAGCCAAATAAAGACATAATTTAAATATTTATTTAAGACACTAAGCCTCAAGTCTAATGATTTACTCAAGTCCAACGACAAAGTATTTTATTCTTTGTCTTTGGGGTCATTAGGTTGTGTACTTTGTTTGCTTCGCTGGCGTAAACCAAAGCTGCTTGTTGGTCTGGTACATCACCGCCTTACCATTCACAACAGGATGGAGACGTCAAGGGTCGTTCTCCTTCTTCACCGTCACGTCTCCGTCTCCAGCCAGGATGGTCGAGATCTCTCCCTGCATGAAGGCCCAAGGCACGGTGGATCCAGCCAGGGGGCAGCGCTCTCCGCTGGGGCAGTACACCTCCCCTCCTTGACCTTGGCTGCGGATGAATCCTCTGGTACAGGGAAAGCAGAACTTGTGGTGCGGGACAGACGGACACTGGACGAAGTGAGTGTCCTCCAGGCGCTCTCTGCAAAGTGTGCAGCAGAGCAGAGTGCCCTGAGTGCTGCTTGTAGACTCCCCAGTGTTGGTGTTGCTGCTTGGCCCCACCGCACTCATGCCTTGCCCAATGGCTGCCTGGGAGACTGAGGTGGAGGAAGTGGAGGGGCTGCTGCTGGTAGGACGTCCGGCTGAGGACGAGTGGGCTGTGGACATGCTGGGGCTATCTCTGGACATTTGGCTGGAGCTCAGGCTGTCTGCGACTCCCATGAGAGCTGAGATCGGCGAAGGCTGGCTGTGTAAACGAGGTGGGCCTTCTTGAGGGGCGGCCATGCCAGGAAGAGGTTCCATGCCAGCGTAGGCACCTCGGGGCCAGGGCTCCCTCCCCGAGTGATCGGGCCTCCCTTCGCTCTCTCCGTTCTCCGAGCCTGGAGAAGCCTTGCGGCGCCTGGTTGTGCCCTTCGCTGGTCCAGGACGTCCTGCAGCTGGCAAAGGCAACACTGGATCTGGCTGTGGCAGGACCTCTGGAATAGGGGGCTCTTTAAACATGCGCACGCCATCATTCAGCAGCTCAGACAGCCCACGCCAGTCTCCCGTCCCTTGCCGCTTCTCGTATTCCACATAGCGGAGGCCAGAGTTCACTGCTTTACCTGCGTCTTTGGCCGAGTCGCGGAACATCTGCCTGACCAAGTCTGGAACACCTGAGAAGATAATCCCAGAGCCGACAGGATATTCCACAAACACCTTCAGCTCAAACTCTGGAGTTGTGTTGGCATCGAAGGCCAGAACGCGGCCCATCAGATTATGGTCTTTCCTGAAGCGCACATTAAAGGGCACGCAGCTGCTGAGCGCTAAGAGCACATCCCGGACCACCTTGGGACGGTTTGGCCAGCCTTCCACCCTGCTACGAGCCACCTCATTCAGTTCAGCCATAACGTCACTGTTCCTCCACACTACAGGGTCTATACCCACCAGAGGAGAGGTGCCAGCTCCCACACCCAGGGACACAGCCTGTCTTCTGCCCCCATCACCCATTAAGGGTCCAGCTGAGACTGCGATAGGTGTGGCCCCAGCTCTGGCTGATAGTGTGGTTAAAAGCCCATGAGGGGATGCTACTAGCCCCTGAGCTATCAAGGTGTGGGGTATGGTGCCATGCAGGCTGGGGACTGCCCCAGTTATAGCCCGACGGGTGTTTGGGCTCTGTCGGCTGCCCTCTGACAAGGCCACATCTTCTGCCCTGTGCAAACCATTGGGGAGGCGAGAAGATACCCCATACTCACCCCTCCCCCTGTCTACACGCTCTCCATGCTGCCGCCCCATTTCAATGGGCCCAGCCGAGCTGGGTTTGCTCTGCTGTGGACCGGGAGACCTGCCGTCTAAAACTCCGTGCGTGCTCTTTAGCTGCCTGGCAGTTTCAATGAGCAGCTCTATTCGGTCTGCCCCGTCGTAGTTGACACAACCCCGGCACACAGCTTCACTGAACTCCCAAAGCATGGCCCAGGGCATCTTGGGCAGATCGCAGAGGTAGCACCATTGCCGTCTGGAGGAAGACTGCGAGGCGGAGGACATGTTGTTTACAGGCCCTCGACCAAACTTTCTTCGGAGGCCTACACGTTACGGTCCGCGTTTTCCAACAATACTTCAGTCCTCAGACACCACTGGCCACATGCCGCGGATTTTACGATAAAAGATAATTAAAAACCAACCTCAAAACGCGACAACTGGCGGCAACATTTAAAACTTAACGATGTCTTCTTTCTCGGTTTGTTCGTGTCGGTCTGTGTGGAAGGAAGTAAAATGTTATAAGACACCGGAAACACCTACGCGGCTAGGGCGCGTTGCTTTATGGGAGTTGTAGTTTTGTGACCCAGGTCATTGTTTATCGCTTTCCTCGGGAAATACTGAAGAGTACTTAGGGAATACAGCTACACAGAAGATTAAAGCATATACAGTACCAGTCAAAAATAAAATAAATAAAAAAACAACCATTCCACGATTTTCTTTAGTTTTAATATTGTCCACATGTCGGTGTATTAACACTAAACATCAAAGCTATGGAGAAATACAGTGCCAATTTTACTATTTGCACCAATTTTCCACATTTATACATGAAAATTACTTAAAATATCAGAGGATTTTCCACACAAGTCCTGAAAGTAGACAAGCTATAGGCCAATCAAATACATGAAACAGATATATAATACATGTTTGCAATATTGGATGTGACCCCCTTGTATAGCAATAAGATGTTTCCAGTAACTGCTGATCAGTCATCTGAAGCAACCTGGAGGGATTTTAGTCCACTGCTCAGTACAGAATCACTTCAGTTCTGAGATGCTGGTGTGTTTCCTCACGTAGCTTCAGGTCTTTTCTATTGGATTAATGTCAGGAATTTGACTTGGCCATCCCCAAAATAACTGTATTCTTCTCCTTTTAATTCTACACTGGTCTCATCTGTTCACAAAACATATTCCCAATAGCCTTTGGCTTGTCCACATGATGTTTATGGTGTATTAAAAGCATACAACAATGTTCTATATTTGAGATTCTTCAAAGCTCCACCTTTAGCTATGATGACAGTTTTCACAAGGTCGTCACCTGGAATGGTTTTCCTGCAGTCTTAAAGGAGTTCTGACAGGTATTTAGCACTTGTTGGCTGTTTTACCTGGGACTAGTTGCTGTGGTCCAACTCATCCTCAAATGTGGTAGCCTTGCTGGTTAAGTATGGCTTCAGTTTTGAATAAATCACCAACAGTATTGGATAGTGTAAAACGCTTCCACAGTTGAATCAAAGCTCTCATCAGACCAGAGTGCAGATATCTATTCCTTGTATTTCTTGGCCAAAGTAACTGACAGTTCTCTTCTTCTTGTTCTTCCTCTGTACTGGCTTCCTTGCAGAAATTTGACCACGACTACTTAATTCTCCTTTGAACAGTTAATGCTGAGATGTGTCTGCCACTTGAACTTTGTGATGCAGTTATATGAGCTCTACTCTGAGGTGCTGTTCATCTGCTGTTTCTGAGGCCATTCTAGTTCTAATGGACCTGTGCAGCCAAGATGAAGAAGTCTTTGAATTTGTCTGCATTGACTGAGCTTTGTGTGTTAAAGTAATGATGGACTGTTGTTTCTCTTTACTTACCTGAATGGTACTTGAGATAATCCTTGATTTATCGCCACTGTGGCATAAATAAAGGATTAGAACAGAAGTCAAACAAGGCTATTAGGTAGGTAGGTAGGTAGGTAGGTAGGTAGGTAACAGTTTATCAAACCTACCACTATACAACTCAACTGATGGTGCTGAACATGTTAAGAAGGCAAGAAAATCCAAGAATCACCTCATAAAGCTGAGAGAATTTCAAGAGTGTTCAAAGCTGTCAACAATGCAGAAGAATCACAAATATAAAACACATTGTGGTTTGTTTAACACTTTTGTGGATGCTATGTAATTCAGTTACTATTTAAAAGTGCTAGAGGAGCAGGTAAAAAAGTTTATCTCACTTCCATAAATAAAGGTTGTGATACAGGACTGTTCATCTGCTGATGAAAGGCCATGAGATGCAGCTGAAAATGCTACTAGAAATGTAATCCTTTGAGATACTGTACAAGTGTTTAGGCACGTGTGCAAACTGAAAACTATAATAAAATAAATAAATTACTGAGGTGAGCAATAAAAGATTCAGTTCATGGGATGCCTGTGAATGAAACCACTAACACATGTAGGTATAAGGGCCACATCTACACTCTGCCTGTACAGGCTGGGGTCCTAGGTGAACTTCTAATTCTATCCAAAATAATATTATAAGACACTGCTTACAGATAACTAATCCTTGAGCAGCACTGCAGTGGAAGCACATGATTCAGTGTGATTTTTTTCACTTCTAATAATCACATATTTTATTTCCATGAATGGACCTTAGTTTTTCTCTGAACAGGAGAGAAGCAAACACAACCAGTCTTTTAGTGCGTAAACACTGGTAAAAACATTACTCACATTATTGTTACGGTTTAGTTTATTTAAAAACTGAAACGGAAGATGGGTCAAATCTAGTGTTGTGAACATACAAAATAAACAATTGATTAAAAAAAAGCATAATGAAAGAAAAACAAATCATTAAAATAAAAAATAGTATAATTTATGTAACATTTTCCTAATGCATATTAAACCTAATTTTTGTTAGTCAATACTGTTTTTCCTTTTTACTGTGACAACAGAACTGTAGTATAGTCAATGCAAAGACAAAACATTACAAATAGTTTGAGGGGAGAGTATTTAGTTGGCATGGTGTGTGGTTGAAAAACACAGCTTCAGTGTGTAGGGGTAAGGCCCACCTGGGAAGAGTAAGAAAGAAAAAAAATTAGTAAGATAAATGACCTTTCAAGTTTTTTTTTTTTTTTAGCATTAGGTACAGTGTAATGGAGGAATTTTCAGTTGGTTGCCATCCTGCCACTGGATGTCCCTAAAGACTAGACAATACACCACACATTGAAACCTTTTAAAACCATGCTGGAATGCTAATGTTAACAGGATAAAGACTTACTGGGGTTTTTCATTTGATAATGGTTCATCATAGCCAGGGCTTCCATGGCATCATTGATGGATTCCCACTCAAGCAGTCCGGATGAACTTCGCTCACCTGTTGTGTCACAGAAAAATATAGATTACCACACTAGACAATACTTAAAGTGGTGAGTTGATGCAGTGGCAGCAGCTAGCAGACATCGTCTTGCAACTAGAAGAGGAGTTGGTCTTTACAGTCTGTTTTATTGCAGTGTTTTGCACATAAAAGTCCTGTGTACAGACAAACTGTGGCTCCTCTGCATCCAGCACACAGTACATCTAACAGCCATTAACCCCATGTAGTGTAAGTGTTATTACTTGACTCTAAACATAACCAGTTTATATTAGTGGCCAGGGTGCGACATTTTACTCACTCTTTCCAGTGAAAAGCTTCACACTTGTGGGGCTCTTAATTCCCAGTTCATCACAGACCTGGAAGGAGAGGCCAGTTAAAGTAGAAAAATCTGTGGTGATGGTTTGTGGAAAATATTTACCTCACAGAGAGAACCAGACTCTTCTTACCTGGTTGAAGATCTCTACAGAGATGTCGGGCTGTGCATTAAAGAAGTGTAGGACGTTGCTGGGGTGCTGGATTCGGTTTTTCGCCGCCTGCTCCGGGGAGGTGAAACGGTTGTTACGGGATCCGTGGAAATCTTTGAAGCTGCTAGTGTTGTCCTCTAACTGATAGCACTGTCCTGGCACGATAGCCTGCTGCTTGGACACGCTGCAGGAAAAGAAACCAGATTAGGTACTGTGTCTGTATCTGCAACACAGCACTCTGCAGATCTCTCTAAAAGCATTAGCACAGTTCATTGCAGAGATGCTCCTACCAAACATTGAGTTTCTGTCCAAACAGGAAGTTGTTGTTGAGGTGAGTGATGGCCCTGTCCACGGAGTAACAGTCGCCCATCTCCACCATTGCTGCTCCAGGCTTACTCTTCATGAACTTGACCTAAAAGACGAAGACAAATTAGCTGACTACAGAAGAAAACAAACATGGTTATTTGTAGGTGAACTTCTGTTATCATATTTCAGTTTACAGTGTGTAGACCACTTAACAAATCATTATCAGACAAATGAATCCATTAAAGCTGACGTTGTGGAGGTAAAGGAGGATGTCATCAGCAGGAAGCTGGAGTGATTACTAATGCTCTAAAGCATCATTCCACTCACCCGCTCTACATTTCCATAGAGGCAGAAGATGTTGAAAACCTTGTCAGCGTTAATCTTAGAGGGCTCCAGGCCATACACCATAAGAACTGGGGAGTCAGCATGAGGACCATATTCAGGAGGTGGTGGTCCATATCCTGGGCCGTATCGTTGACTACCCCGACCACGGCCGCCCATACCCGGCCCCATGCGATGGGGAGGAGGTGGGCCGTAGCTGTCGTCATTGTAACCATGGTAACCTCCTTGCGGGCCACCTGAATTCAAAAGAGAGAAAAACGTTTGGGTTTCGCATACAGGTCTGGAATGAGCTCCGTTCTACAACACGAGACACAAATGTCTTTATGGGATGTTTACCATAATCAGGTGGGTGGTCTCCGAGAAGAGCTGGCTGTCTCTGCCGTTTGTTGGGATTTGCATTGGGATCTAAAAATGGTAATACAGAAGTTATCCATCAAACAGAAACCTTACACAGTCTGCTTCATGCTAAGGGGCAAGCTTGTGGTTGGCATGCAACAGAGGGGCCTGACAACTTGTTAAAGGGTTTAAAAAGTCTGCAGCAGACTTTTTTAGCTAATCTAATAGGGGACATAATGGAGATTTTTAAAACAGTTATTTTTGAAAAGTAGCTTTCAAACTTTTTTTTTTTTTTTTTTTAATAAAGACCTCCTCCTATCCTACTATAAACACACACACACTCACACACCTTGTGAATTGTTCCAATTGCCTTCACCATCAGCATCTGTGCAGGTACACATATACACATGTCAAATCCAAATTAACATGACCAGTTTGCAACACTGTATAAAACACATTTCTGAGCACCCATGGCAGTTATCTGGAACAGACATTCAAGTAGAGCATGAAAGAATAAGCATCTGTGCTGTGTGAACCTGCTGCAGCACCTGCTGCTTTATTTACTTCATAGTTATGACATGCCACGATAAGACAGAGGTATAACACCAGGAGTGAAAAGATGAAGCACTGGAAATAATTACATTGAGTAAGACAAAAATCAAAATTGTAGACTGGCTTAAATTTGTCAACATAAAAGTATGTTAGTACGTAAACTTGTTGTAAAGAAACTTTCCGGCCATCACCAACCAGATCAATGTTACAGCAGTCTAGCAGGACAACAACATACTCTTAGAAATGAATTATTGTGTTGTTCTCATTATGGACACTGTGACCTTAGTGGACAGTTACAAAGCTAGATGTCAGTGTGGACTTTCTACTTCATTGCCATCAATACTTGATATTGTGAAAATTCAGAATTGTTATCTAGACAAATTATTCAAGACAGAATATGTTGTACACCTATCAAAATAGTTTATGATAAGATTATAATATATCAACGTATTAGTTTCCAGAACAGATTCACACAACTACACTATTTGCAATCTTGCATGCCTACAGCAGACCTAACTTTACCCAACTTTATGTTCACATCTGTTTATTACATTTGTCATGGCTATCTAATCACATTTTATATGTGTTATATGAAATGAATAAACTGAAATGCATTCTTAAGTGTAACCAAAATGTTTGAACACTGTGAAAGTGCAATGTATCACGCTAAAGCAGGTTTACAATGTGCCTTGAAAAACAGATCACAAGTTAAATATCTCAATAGAGACAGAGAAACAGCAATAGGTTGTACAAGTGGACACGACCAAATGGGGATTACACTTGTACAATCCATTCTACAAGCGCATACAATCCCGAATACGATAAATTCTCTGATGTCAGTTCAACACAAAGCGGAGAAATCACTATTCCTTGATCTAACAAAACCCCATCCTTTCCTTGGACACTAGTGTACTTGATAAATCAACACAAGGTAGTAAAACCAGACGGCCACAAATGCAGCAAACTCTTTCACAACAAGAAAGTTGTCAACAGTGCAGAGTGACAGATTGTCAAACTCCATTACACGACTGAAGTGTCAAGAAAATATATTTATAAATATATATATATAAAAACCAACAGCTGTCAAGCTGCTGTAGATTCACAGTAGTTTTGAATTATAACCATCAAGTCAGATTATTCATTCATTTCAGTACTTACAGCACCACACATGGAGCATGGGACACAGTGGGCAGCTAGGGGGCAGTCTTCAGCAAGGGGGCTACCCGTCAACCTCTGAGTCCAGCCTCAACTCATTCTCCCTCTTCAGTCTTGTCTTTCTTCTTTCCTTCCTTGCATCCCCACCACCAGAGAGAAAAGTACATCCACACGTCCATACTTGGTTTTGACTTGCTGTCGGTCTGTTTTGAAAGTCGCTATTAGAGGCTCATTTCCAGCTTACCGTGCTCTGACCACAAAGCAGGATATTTGCACCGTTTGAGAGTGGGCTGTCAGTCCACAGACACACTGAGCCAAACCTGCATCACACGGGAGGCGTTAAAGGCATCACTAAGGGCCAGTGCAAAAAAGGGAAAATGAAACAACGCAGAAACAACACATGAACAGCAGAGAGAGGGAGGGAAATGGGAAAGGTACAGAGAACAACAGAGTCCATAAATGTAGAAAGCTTTGGGGAAAGGATTTGTAATCTGTTTGCATCTGTGCTTGTATGCTTGATAGGTGTCTGATGCTTGTGTCTTCATAGGCCCCCCCGTGGATATTTCTTCTCGTGTAAAAATGGGCACTCACATGATGCTTGTTTATTTGCTTTAATAGCTGTCAGTCACTTGCAAGTGAAAAGGCGTCTAGTGCTTGACAATAAGTCATCTGGAATATCTGCATGACGATGTGCTGTCATGGCGGTGTTGCCTTGGATATTCAGTTCGTTGTATGGTCATGTTGTGTTCGGCGCAGGAAGGTGGAGACGAGGAGTATTTGCGTCTGCGAGAGCGAGAATGGCCTCTTTTTTTGTTTACTGCCCCAGTATGTGGTGTCATCTGTTCCCTGGTCGGGCTGAGTGTGTCTGAAAATTCCTCTGTTGCTCCCTGTGGTTGTGTTATGGCAGGCACATCCTGAGAGCTAGGAGGTGTGGCCGCAATGACCACACACCTGACTCCCGCCCTCATCAATGTGTTGTGTCAAAGAGGTGCGTCCTCGGGCTCTGCAGATGAGATGTGCTGTACTGGTAAAGAGGTGGCGGTAGACGCTTAGCAATCTATCAAGGTCAGTCTGTGGTGGGATATGCGAGGTGTCTGTTCACGCGGCCTTGGAGTATTTCTGTCATTCAAACTGAAATGATGGCTACTGTCCACCACCAGAAATAAAATGGATTCCCATGTCAGGTGGTAGAGATAGAGGGTGATGATGAGCTTGGAATAAGGAAGTACTGAGTTGAGGTTGTGTTCCAGTATTTGATGCCCCACTGTGTCCGATGTATGCCACAGAGCAGATTTACATTAGTTGTGGCTGTGGCTGCTGTTATACTGTAGCTGTAGAAGCCGCTGTGTCTGCTTAGAAGTTGAGGTAAGCCTGTATGAGTTTGCACAGTGAGGACACAAGGAGTACCTCTGGGTCGTAAGGCAGCACAAGCCATAACAAGAAACCTCTCCAAAGAACATGATGGCAAACAACTGTATGAAACCTGCAATGTACATGTGGTGGTCCTGGTTGTACTGAAAAGATTTAACAAAGCATCTACTAAAGGGTGAAACATCCTGTATTTTGGAATCTCACATGTCAAATGTTTGCATTTCTTTTCCTGAATCTTTTATACATGCAATGCCATGTTAAATCATTATGTTGTAGCATTATATCTTTACATTGTTTTAAAGCTAAAAATTATTGAATGTTGTATACACTAGATACTGTCAAGTATACCTATACTTTGTTTTATACAAAAGGTCCCATGAAATGCAGAATTGTCTTGGATCCCACATCTGTGGTCCCACAGACTTAAACTAAAATCACACCTCTCTCCTATGTGTCCTATTTTCATTAATTTATCTATTCATGCATTTTAGATAAAGTCAAACCACCCAGGTGTGATTACAGACTGAAATTCCAACCCAAAAAATTCTACAAATTCTACAGTTACAAACCAACAAACCCAGCCCCCCCTATTGTTAAGACAAAGCTACATACAGGAGCATAAGGACTGTACAATTCCCTAAAGCCTGACCAGTCACTTCATGGGACCCTTAACCAGAGGTGTACTTTGTGCTTTCATGAAGCCACTCAGCTAAGTAGTGCGATGTCAAATTTAAGCTACGATTAAAATCTCCACTATGTCTGAAAAAAAAAAAACCTAAAGGTGTGCTCCGGTGTATCTACTGGATTAGTGTCGGCAGGGATGTGACATTGTGCAGCTGAGGCATGCTCTATAGGGAATGTGAACCTATGTGAAGAGTGGTGCAACTGCATATGCTAGTGTGATTGGTGCATTTGTATGTTCACATGCATGAGCCTGTAACTGAGGTTGGCTGCCCTCCAGGTTGCTCCTCGTGCCCTTACTTTGTGCCTGCTATGTGACAAGAAAAATGCATGACTGTGAAGGCATCACGGGGATACTGCCTCTTAATACTGGGTTGAGGTGGACGGTCAATCAAAGGCAATATCCCCGGAGGCAGAGAATCCTAATCATCCCATACAGTGGCATGAGAGGAAAAGAGGAAGAAAAACGGGGAGGGAAGGGTTGGGGACTGCATGTTACCTTGGCCACTTAGATTGGGGTTTGTGTAGTCCCACGTGTCCTGGTCGTTCTTAAAGACATTAAGGCGTGCTGGCTGTGGAAAGTGTAACATTACAAAAATGGCAATTAGCTTCCTCTCACTATCATCTCATGTTAATTCTCCAGGTACAAAGATTGCCATGTACTCACCTTGGCATATTCAATCTTCAGAGTGCAACAGCCTGAATAGATGTCTGCCCCATTCAGAGATGCTTTAGCCCTCTGGGCACTTTGGACTGAATCAAATGTGGGAGCAATGGGTTAAGGGGAGGTCTGATTATCTGAACAATTTTTTTTAGAGCTCAAGTACAATTAAACACCAACATGTTATGTACAATCATAGCACGCCCAAACCCGAAAACAATGTGACCTATAAAGGCAATTACTGAGAAGGATATTCAACCATGGCCTGTACACCATTCTTTCTGAAGATGACAATCCTCTGCACAGGACCACAGTTGTTACAAATGGTGTAGAGCACATCCTGTAGAGGCAAACATGTAAGCTTTTATCAGAATAGTGTTGATACATACTGCACATATGCTACCTGTAAGATGACCACAAATGACCAAACAGAAAACATTCTGCTTTGCTGATTTAAGTCAGATTCTTCTGTTATTATAAAATCACTGACGCAACAAAGGGAAAGAAAAATCAGGTGCTGTGAAAGGAAAGACAGAGAGGATTTGCATTTTAAAGCCCATATGAATCCTGACAATGCAGCTCAATTTCCTTCAACATTCTTGAATTCTTTCAATCTGAAGACCTAATAAAAAACATGCAGTGAGGAAACTGTTTGATGGCTGTAGTATCTGTAGTAAATGGGAGTTTTTTTTAGCATTTTGTGAAAATAGAAATCAATTATTCCCTTTATGTATCGTGAAGAAAGTTTTGACCATGGCTGATACCAAACACTGAAAATAAGTGTGCAGTGATCTAATGAATTATTCACTCTGAATATGTAACCATACAGCAATGCATCCAGTTAGATATCACTTTTATCAAGTGATGACAACACAAGAACACTGTGCACGTTACCGTGGTGATAGGATAGATGGGATTGATAATCGTGAGCAGCAGCACATTGTTGACGCTCCGGGTGTCATCCGAGTCTCCTGGTCGGGAGATCTTTTGACTAGTGGAATAATTGATAAAGGCAGGGTGACCTCCAATGTAAACCTGGTTCTCTGCTGCGTATGTCACAGCATTGCAGGACCCATTCATGTCTTCATATTCCACCAAGGCCTGACGTTTCTTAGGCATCATAACCACAAAACTGTAAATAAAATAAGACAATTTTAAGGACCCATATGCAGGATTACTGAACCACATTTCATTAAGAATAACACCAGTCACATGCATCTTTAAAATCATTGTCAACTTGGTTGAGCTTGCAAGTGTGCAGACTTTGACCACATTTAAGTCAGTATTATGAGACAGTTTCCACGTTCGCATTGAAGCACAGGATTTCGTGTAATATGACAGCATTGCAACGTATTATCTTCTATCTGCGGCGCTACACTGCTTTTAGACAACTGCTGAGATTGTGTGGCTCATGCATCATATGTACAGTTGAGCTTCACCACATTTAGCTTCACCACATCCTCGTAAACAGGCAGCAGACAAGATCAGATAAATCCTGTGTACACTGTGTCCCCAGTAGGAAACAACACAGATAAAAAGTCCACTAATGGCCACTGAAAAAGCCAATGGTCTAAAAAAAATAATGATCAAAACTGTGTACCAAATGATTTGTAAAAGGAACCTTGAGCCAACACGCAAACAGATTTGTTTTTCTGCTGAACCTGATAAGATGTGTAGACTTTTTTACTGTGACCGCTGATAATACAACAGTATGTAAGACCGTGCTAGCCGAGTACATTCATGAGGTTAACACAAATGTTGCCATTTACCTGAACAACGAGAATCACACAAATGAAAAATACAGTGATTACTGTCAACATAGTAGAGATACGCCGATCAGCCACAACAATAAAACCACTAACAGGTGCAGTAGATAACATCTTGTAACAATACAGTGTTCTACTGGAAAACTTTTGGACCTGTGTAGATGTTACTTAGACATGTACCACTCACCTAGACCAGACCAGGCACCCCCACTTCATAGCAATGACTCTCTTTGTGGCATCAGACATACCCAGCAGGATATTGACCTGTCCTCCAAATTCCCTAGATCCCAAACTGATCAAATATCTGTGGGATGATCCACAGAGGCCACTCCCCTCAATCCATAGGACCCAAAGGCCCCCACTAGCAACATTCCCTCAGAAGGACCATGTCCATTCACTGATTAATCAGAACTGTTTTGGAGGCACAAGGGAGACCTACACCGTATTAAGAAGGTAGTCATAATGTTATGCCTGATCTGTGTGCATTGTATTAAAAGCTCTATTATTACCTAATGGCACCAAACTCCTGCAGGGCCTCCACCAGGTCAGCCTCCATGACACCGTCCACCAAGCCCCTGATGTGCACTACCGGGGACGGTAGCGGTTTATGGGGGTCATCGTAGTTCTCCTGAAAATGAGATTATATAGTGAAAAAGATAAAGGATCAGCAGAGAGAGGTGAGCAACTAGCAGCGTCAATAACTGGTGTTATTATGAACCTTAAACGCCTCTGAAGAAACAATCGCTTCTTTGTGGCATTTTGCAAAAATGATAAGTCAACTAAAACGTGTCTCCTACCCAAACACAAAACTGAATTATGTGTCATCGTCTGTCTCTGTTATATTTTCACAAAACTCATGCTAACGAGGTTAAAGCTAGACCTCACCAGCCCACTGGTTTGCATGGGTTAGCTAGGACTTGTTAGCTTCTTCATTTCGACCAGCAGCGAAAAAAAGCACCGTCTTTATTCAAACTGAATTCCTTTCCCGGACGAGCGAAAGTGAGCACATGTCCACACAATAAACACTAGCAACAAGCACAATAAGGAAACACTCACCGTTGTCATTCCTCCGTCCTCAGTTTTCTGTCTTTTCGTTGCTCGGCCGCCTTCTCCGTAGTATCGGCCCGCAGCAGCAGCCATGTTGTCCTGTCCCCTGTGCCGGGCTACTGCTGCATTCCAGTTGCATGGGAAAAACTGAATACTTTTCTCCACAGTTGCGATGTTTTAAGATAAGCCTCAAAATAAACACTTCCCATATTACGTTTTATTCTGCACACGAGGCAAATATTAAAACAAAAAATCTATACCTGACAGTTCATCTATCTGTAGTCAAATGCAGTCATACGTGGCGTTTTTATGCACATCATTTTTATTATTTTTATTATTCCTGAAATCGTAAACCTTTCAACAATTTAGACCGGGGTGCCCAAATGTTTTATTTCCCGCAATGGACGCTGAATGCAGCGTCACATGCTACACATCATTTTCATAATATTGGTCATAATATTTATCATTAAGTCTGTGAATAAACCAGCTGATCAGTGCGAATCGGTTTAAGCAGCAGATAAACACAGAACATCTTTACATTTGAGAGGAAGCTAACTGTCAAACTTCGGAAACACTAACCTACAGAAAAACTTTCACATGATACAGTATTTGAATGGCGAGGCCATTTCTAAACCGTGTGCAGTTCCAGTTCAGTCTAGACTAAGGCGTGCCATTTATTTTAACATTTTTCTTTTATCTTTTTCTATAGCTGACTAGTGCATTACACTAAAACACAAATTCTGAAACCAACTTCTTTTAATATAATTTCAGAGCCCTCAAGCCAATTTCCATATCACTGTTTTGGGTGCAATATATCTTGTACTTAACATGGAATACATCATATGTTACATTATGTTCTGGACAAATGTGAATATAGGCCTGAAACAATCATCGTGGGAAATGGATCCAATGGAAACATAATCACAATTTCACTGTAATTATGACAACTTACAATAAAGGACAATATGCATTTGTCAATATCAGCTCAAATACAATAAATTAGAAATACATTTAATTACACCATAAATAAACAGATAAGACTCCAGGGGTGAATTAATTAACACTTTAAAACAGTCACACTAAATGGCAAATACCAGGTGCTTATCAAAAATTCACTGTCTGTGTAAATCTTTATCAGTTTCACATTTCAATCTTATCTTGGGTCCATGTAGTGCATTTACAATTATCATTATTATTAGTATCAATACTTATACTAAATAAGCAAGTTCAAATTCAGGAGGTGCAGTGCATGACGAACAATACATTGCATCACAACAGAGAAACAGTTTAGTGGTGCAACATATTTCACAACAGTAGCTCATTCCTCAAACGGTAAATTGTAACCAAACTGTGCACAACTGTGATATACTGTACAATGGCCGCAGAAAACACTTGCTTCTGATTGGCTGGCAGGGTTCCATTCAAAGTTGACATGCTTAATGACAACAAACTAATTTTAACAGAATGGGTGATTTAAAGCTTCTATTTCTGCTTGGGATAAGTGGCCGTGGTATAAGCTTGATGACAAACTAAGAGGTGTCCTGATATACAAGTACAACGGGCCCGACTGCTATAGTGCAAAGTGGTGTTCTTCAGTTGTTATTTTTATACAGAATAGCTTATTGTGTAATATCACTTACGCATATTAGCAAAAACAGGTGTCATTGAGTTTCTAGTTTATTTATGAGGTTAGGTAATCTATTCTGGCTCTTTATAAGCGGGAGGAGAAAAATACCAAACTTAAAATCCAGGTTAAGAGCCATCAGGTTTCAAGAAAAATCCAGTGACATAAATGATATGTTGACCATTTGCCTTTTATCAAAACAGTTTCTGCATTTTAATCATGAGTAAATAAATCACTATTATCATAATGGATTCTATTGACTGGAAATGTCCTGCAGTTTATGTGACATACAGTACATACAGTATGTTTATGAACCATGGCAGCAGCTGTCAAGTGGTGACATTGGTTGATTCTGGTAGTTACTGTAACAGTACTTTCCAGGTGAATGTCCCGGTAATGAGTGTGTTTGTTAGCATGTAGTCATGACTTTCCCCAGCTGTGGTCTCTCAGAAGCCTTTTATATGGCAATAGGCCTCCAAGCTGGAGAAGAGGATGTAGAGGAACCAGAGTCCAAAGAAAAGTAGGGAAGTGCAGACCTTAGCGATCCGTGGCCCTCCCAGTTCTCCACCAATGGACGGCCTTCGGCGTAGCATCAACACTCCCATAGTGAAGAAGGCAAAAATAGTAAAGAGTGTGACGGAGAAGGCCAGTGAACCAGGGTCCACACGGAAGACCTTCCCTTTCACTTCCCAGTATATGGCAGCCACGGACCAGGCCAACCCAATGCCTAAGAACACATTAACTGCGTTGCTTCCTGTCACATTTCCAATAGATGCATCTGCATACTGGTCCTGCGTGGCAGCCACTTTACTTGCAAAGGTGTCTGGGAAGAAAGAATAATGTTTGAAAATTAGGTTGTTCACTAGTTCAGTTTATTCTGGCAGTCATTTTTCTGGTTAAAATTTCTATAGTATGAGGTTCAACTTAAACAGCAAGTTTAATGTGCGTTTAGTGTGTAGTTGTTTTAACTGTTTAACTGTTTTAACTAAACAAAAAATAAAATCCCCACTAACCAGGAACTGATGTCCCCAGCGCTACAAAGACCACAGCAGTGACACTGTCTCTCAGGCCTACAGTGCAGCCAAAATGGGAAGCTATGTCTCCAATAACGGCTGTTAAAAGACCAATGACACAGATTGACACGATGAAGCAAGCCCAGCCATTCCAGTACTCTGTGGGCGGGACACAAGCAAACAGAATCTTCCAGAAAATGCACAGTATGTGCATGAAATAGTCGAAGCAGTTCGGCCTTCGTTGATCATGTCCCTCCTCCTCATCTCCATCACCTGAAGACAGAGACGTGAAGTAACTCAAAAAGGGCAACAAAAAATATACCAACCATCATCTACAATTAATGCAATCACAGTTTGTTAAATTAAGCTATAAATAAAAAACAGGGAAGCTGTAACCTGCTAAACTTGTTTTAAATCAGTTCCGATGTTTATGCTCATAGGTTTGAGACAGACTGAAGTCATGTGATAATGATGGTGATACACCTGACCTGGGTTGCATTAACTACACATGTTCACAGTAGTTCAAGTTTCAACATAAAGCCTTTCTAAGTTCTTACTAAATAGATACAAACTACTGATTTACTAAATCAGACTGAACAATTACAAAATGTCTGATGTGTCTGTAAAAGCAGCTCCCAAGTTAATTTTATCAAGGCACATTATAGAGAACAACTGGTTGCTGTCATAACAACAGTAAAGCTACAGAGCAGAACTTCTGTCTCATCCTTCTGCGAGTAAGCAAGGACTGAAAACAGTGAACTTCATGTATAATGGAAAACATAATCAACATGAATTCAAACTAAATCCCTTCTGACAAAACTTCTATTTAAAAGCAAAAATAATGATTAACTATAACTAACATGTAATAACTTATATTAGGGTGGCAGAGGTCTTTCTGTGTGCAGTTTGCATGTTATCTCTGTGTGGGTTTTCTCCAAATTTCTCCAGGTTAATTGGTGATTCTAGCCACTTACCTGCACTGACTGTCACTGCTTCAATAAACTGCTCTCTCCATGAGTGTGTGCCAATCACTACAGCCAGATTTGTGTCTTTAAGGAGTTTGTCCACAGTGCTCTGTTAAGAGAAATTAAACAAGTCAGTAATGAAGCAGAAAAATGATTGCTCACATAAATGTGTACACAACAGGTAGGATTTTTTTTCCTCAAAATCTTACGAGGCTTGTTGTTTTAATTTGTTTCACAGGCTAGGTGAAACAAACTAAGCCAGTGCAATAAAACACATCAAACAAAAAGCTCTTGGTTATTATTAATTAAAATGAATTACACATATTCACAAGATACCCACAAACCTACTGGCTGCTGCAGAGGAAACGAATTAAATTTAGAATGAACTGACCCAGACGATGCTCACTCAACACACACTGATACACACATTGTATCTGAGTGTATCTGAACTTAAGATGCATGTAATTCATGAGGAAAGTTGTTCAGTAAGAAAACAAGATGAAAGAAGTCTTATAATTCTTATCAGACATAACATGCTGGTTGAAACTGTACCTGGTCTAGCACTCCATTGGGAATCTGATGTGTAATGACACAATGAAATGATAAATAAAACTCATACTTTTCCACATTTAATCAATGAAAAATGATGTGTGCAACAAACCATACCTTTGTGGTGTTTTTATTTGTTAAAGTTTTTCAAGAAAATATAACTCATATTCTGAGTTTACATAGATATGTTTACTCTTTTTACAAAGGTTAAAACATCCAGACTTTTCCAGTTTAACATTTCCAACTGAATATAGTTTAACATACTTACCTGCCCGGCCCATTGCAATAACCTTCTATCTATTGTGCAGGTTTACTAGCATTGTAATGGCTTCTATCACTCACACACACACCTTAAACTCACAGGACTCCTCTATGATGACCTCTAGCCTGCTGTGCTCTCCTAAAATAGGTTTGCCCATCTCTGAGATCCTCCTGGCTTCTTCCTCCTCAGGTGTGGGATTGCCTGCCAGGGAGCACAGACGTTTAAGTACTATGTCCGTAATTTCTCATGTCATTAATAAAATGCACACACCCCTAAACTTCAATCAAGGCTATGGGCCCAAGCGTAAAAAATACACACTAGCACAGTGTAGCATCTTTTAAAACTGGTGTGTGTATAATATAATGAGTTGTATTACAGCCCATGCCAAATAAAAGCAAATTTGGAGCAAAGTTCTGACAATGGCAAGGAGTGGCACTGATGACAGCTTTAAACCACATCGATGCTGGTGGTTTACCAGGAGTGAAAGACGATCAGTTAACTTTCTGCTACAGAGAAAAAAAACGCCACATCATTCACTGCTGATCATTTGAGAATAAGATTTTAAATCGTTTGTCCAGTCAAATTTACAGCATTGGATTTGCAACTTCACAATTATATGTTGGTATTTTAAAATGCTACACAGTGCACCAACACCCAAAGCTACACCCAAATTATCTTACCCTGGTTAAGAAGCAATGCTGTAAAGAAAAACAGATATGATTATGATTATTCACAGCCTAATATGTTGGGGAGATGGGGAGACTAAAATGCAACAGGAAAAGACAGACTCTGTCCACCTGTGTGACCTCACTCTTAACCTTTATTCTGACCAACAGAAATAAATTATTATTCATTACAAACTTGTTTAACAGTCTTCTGACCTGCAATAACAAGCTCATATCCAATTCCAACATTGTCCTTTTGACATTGATGTTACTGAAGCAACTCAAGAATATTCAGTTCACAATTGGCTGTGGCACCTGTGCTATAGTGAAACAGATACAACAGTGAGTAGCATTTTGTCATCCTTACTGCCTCTGATGATGTGAGCAGCAGTCAGCTGCTTGTATTGCTCTTGTTATTGTTTGGAAACTTGATCTCGGATATTGCCACAGTCCACTTGGTGTATGCTGGTTTCTATTTCTACAATCATCTCATACTACTTTCTTCATTCCCATAACCACAAAAGCACAAACTACTTCTACATTATTGACAAAATTTAAAATGCTTACACACTCACCAGAGATTCCACGCTTCAGCCATTTGGGGTCCTCAAGCACGATGAAGAAGTTTTCCTGCTTCTCGTACTCCTCCACATTTATAATGCGCACTTGTAATGTCTGACTGGAGATATGGAAGAATGCACACACACACACACACCGGCACACACACAGACACAACAATGAACACACGCACTTTTATTTCTATGACTGAAAAATCCTATGCTTTTAAATATGATGAAAGATAAATTTCAACAATACAGACTACTCCTACATCTTGAACGTTTTCACCAGCCCTCTAAATCACATCACAAATTGAAGTGACTTAAATAATTAATCACAATGCACCTTTAAATAATTAAGAACTAAACATAAAGTGCTTGCTCCTCAGTGTGCCAACGAGAGAAAGAGAGGTAAACTAAATGATAAAATATCTCGGTTAATCAGCGTCTGCACAGTGTTTAGTTGTGGAATCCTTTGAAGACTTACTGACATTTAAGAAGCAACGTACACAGAAAGACAGCAGGGGAAAAAATAGGGCTCACCACTCTGGATGATCGTGAAATGGTTGTGCCCTTTACTTTGAAGTGATGGTACATGTTACATAAGAGTCTTTCACTAAGTGTAAAATTAGTCCATGTGCAAACACAGCTTATGCAACCTGAAAATTTAATGAGAAAAGGATCTGTCACTTTACATGGGGTGACTGGAGGTTCCCACACCTGATCAGGGATGGGATTATGTTGTGGGTGGGTGTCAAGTCCTCTGGTAATTCTGTCTAAAAGACCTCCTCCACCTAGAGTGGGTAATGGATGACACATAGTAATCTTTCTGTGAGGTTCTGTGGCCCTTTCCCAAGTGCAGTGTCCAAACATACGGGCCAAAGAATTATCAATATAAAAACATTAAGGTTGCACCAGTAAACAGTGCATTTGTGAGACTTACTTTGTGGATTTGATGCACAAGTGATTATTTGCTACAGGAGGACAGAGGGCTGTATGTAAACGCTACCTAAAATAGACCACACTGCTATGTCCATAACAGTGAATGAGCACGCAGTGGGGCCTATTTAAGTGTTTTTGACCTACAAAACTTTGTTTTACAGTCCAGTGATCAAGTACAACAACAAAGACAACAGTAGCTTTGATGACCACCATAGAAAAGGCCTGAATAAATGCACAATGTATCTCTGTTTCATGAGCATTTGTTACTTTCAGTAATTTTTGAAATTATTTAGTGCCTTGCAATTTATTTTCAAAACATACGCATGTCTACATTGGCTTGAGGCTATCTTATATGAAATAATCTTCCAAACATGTGTGTCCATCAGACTTGTACAGTGTCCCAATATTTCCCTGTCAGCCTGACTGTGGACTCACCTGGTCTGTTCATTGGTGAATTCCAGCTCGCCTTTGGTGTCCTCGTAATCCACTCCAGCCTTGCCACTGCCATCCTCCGTATGGTAAGGGACAGCAACTGTGCCCCTGGAGCCTGAGTTCCTCACCACCGTCACTGTGAGCATGCCTGTGCTCTCACTCACGCGCAAGACCCGCTGTCCAAAGGTGAAGATGCCAGCATGGTCATCATCCAAGATAGTGACAGTGGCAACCAACGGCTCCACTAGTCTACCCTTGGGTGGAGTTCCTGTCCCTTCCTTTCCACCCTCCTCTAACCTCAGGTTCTGAAGACGCACAAAGAAATGCTCGTCCTCCTCAAACACGTCATCATCTAGGATGCCCACCTGGAGAGTGAAAAGCATTGTACAATCAATCTCCTCATGTATAAGGCCATAATAGTTTTAATGTAGACACTCACTACAATACAGTTTTCACAATGACTGATTGTTAACTCTAACGTTGGTTTTCCTTTCTCACCTTGATTTCTTTGCGGACATCTCCTGGTTCAAAGACTAGGGTTCCCTTAGTGAATTCATAGTCTGCTCCAGCATTAGCAGAGCCATTTTCTGTGCAGTAGTCCACATAGAATGTGTTCTGGCCTGTGCCACCGTCAAGGATCACACCCAGGGACAAAAAGCCACAGTTCTCAGTACACTGATACTGGGCATTTTCAAAGCAAATATGTGAGCATGTGGCCTTGTCGGGGTCTTGTCGCTCTGAGGGGTGTGTGCGCTCGGCAGCATGTTTCTTTAATATGTTGCCTGCTCCGATCATCATACGTGTTGCCTGTACGCGGTAGAAGGCACGACTCTTCTTCTGATGAACCAGGGCAGAGTAGTTAGCCATCTCGATTAGCTGGTCCAGGTCTTTGTCAGGATGTTTCTCCTTCAAGTCTTTCAAGATGCGGACCACCTATCCAAAAAAATAATTGACTGTAATTATAAAATGTTACACTTTATGTGTTAGCGTTACAAAGATGGGTGAGTTACTAAATGTTATGTAAAATGCTTTTTAAAACACAAATTGCTCAGTAGCTTCTTTAAGAACATGTTTTAGTTTTGACTACACAAACTGTGTATACAGTAGGGTCCTGCAAAGGGTTTGGTGGGTATTCCCAGCGGGAAGAGACGAAATATCTTTGTGATGAGAAAAATAATGTTGTTTCTTAGGACAAAACTTTACCAAGAAAAACTGCGGGCACTTCGGCTGCTCCCTTTCCTGCTGTTCAGACTCCTGCTGTTTGCAGTTCTGCCATTCAGACTCCAGCTGGGACTGAATCTTACTAACCTCAAAAAAGCTAATATTCCCTTCAAATTTCCATTATGTAGCTTCAAAGCTGATTATTAGATATCAGTGGGCTTGACAGGGTAGGTCCCCTGGTGATTTTAGCTTTCTTTGTTTCTCCTTTACCTTTTTAAAAATACTGCATTAGTGTTCTCTTTAAGATAAATCACACCAACAATGGAGTAAAAGTTCTAAGAGTTCTAAATGTTTAGTATAAAGGAGAGTTCAGTCTACAACAACATTTATCCTGGAAACACATCTCACCTCTTCCTTGTTCTGCTCTAGTTCATTTCCTGTCTGCACAGAGACTGTCACACTGGAGGAGTTTCCAGGGCACGAAGCACCATCAGACAACTTTCCATCCATAATAACATCAATCCCTTTGGGTTCAAGGTCTCCTTCCATTTCCACCACAATTCCATGCCTCTTGTCAGCCCGGTAACGTCTGTGCATATATTTGTAAAAGAGTAGGCGACGATCAGCGATCCAAGCCAAGATCACACAAACCGGAAAATAAAGCAGTGTCACTACTGCCTCCCACACCTGCAATATGACAATTATATGGTTTAAACACATGCAAAACATAACCAGTACAGCAAACAATACAGATGCATTCTCTAGGAAAGATAAGAAACGTTCATTTTTACTGTCTGTACTTTGTTTTCTGCAGAAGGTTGTATTCATGGTAAAGTATGCAAATTTGTCCACGAGTGTCCACATTTTACATTCAGTATCAGAAACGCACCTCTACAATCCCAGGTGAGATGACAGCCAGTATGAGGTAGAGCCAAATGTAGGCAAAAATACTCCAGAAAGCCGTGATAAAAAACACTCGCAAGTGTTTGATCTTGCGACTCTCTCCATCAGGGATCACCCACACACACAGACCAATTATCACAAACATATTGAAGGCAGCGCTGCCCACTATGGTGCCTGGACCAAGCTCCCCTGCGTCGAAGTTGTGACCACACACCTGCAAAAATAAATCAGTTCAGCAACAAAATGTCAAAGTAAAGAACCTAATTTGAAAGTTAAGGAGTCGTCAAATGTCAGAAGAAATACAGAAAATTACCTGAGTGTACCACAGATTATTAACACTATATCAACCTTTCAGTCCAAATTTTTCGTTGTAAAATTGACAGTCTGTACTCTTAATTCATATGCATAAATATGATTGTAAATATGATTGTTCACATTGGTGGTTGACATTGACCATCTTTTTTCGAGATAAAAGTTAAGAGTTTCTGCATAAGTCAAAAGCAAATGAAATGAACTACCTCAATAACAGAAAGCAGGATCTCAGGTGCAGAGGAGCCCAGAGCCATGAGTGTGAGATTGGATACTGTCTCGTTCCAGATTCGTACTGTTGTTACTGTTGTTTCACCATTGGGTTTGGTGATGGTCACCTCTTTCTCCTACAGAAGTTTGTGAAAATGTCAAGGATGCTCTTTCCACTGAACAAGTTCAATAACTTTTAATTACAATTAGAGTTTATCCAAGACATGAATAAAACATGACCAAAAGTGTTTCACACAGTCAGCCTATGCATGACATTAGGATTACATGGGTCATAATGACCAGACATGTCATACCAGACACATTTCTTTTATGTGTACTTGGCAGTACAGTTAATTCTGATTCAGTAACTTTTTAGCGTGGGATAAGGACACACTGACATCTACAATGTGAGTGTAAAACATGATCATAAGAATGTCAGTTTACTTTAATAACTTATAAATATTAAGCTCAATAATACCTGAGAAGTAATGACTTCTATGGATGCCATGAATCGGTCTGCAATGATGGACACACCCAGGAACAAGTAGATAAGACACAGGAAGTAGATGACTGCCCTCCCTGCCTGCTCGCCAAGTGGAGGGTTGAGTGGTAGCCACACTGGCAGCAGAATGCCAGGTTTACACACCACAACTCCTGCACACGCTCGCTTTCCAGATCCTGACGTGTTACCAGAGGACTGAGGTGGTTCGGGGCCAGACGCTCGCTCCACAACCTGAGGCTTGAAGGTGGTGCACGGATGGCACAGGACGAGGAGGAGGAGGGAGAGGAAGAGCAGCGGGGAAAGATGAAAGGGAAGGGGTCCCATGGTATCCCTGAGTCAGGGGGTTGAGGTTAACGGGGGTGCCACTGGGTCAGAAGACTCTCCTGGAAAAGCAGAGAAAAGCACATTATGCTAAGAAAGAGATACATCAAGATGAAACACCCCTATAGCTTGGTTAATTTAAAAAAAAATCGGCATAATGTTCAGCATGTGGCACTGATTGACAGCCCTACAGCTCTTGAACGATGTAAAACATAATAACCTGCAGTGTGTGCAAAAAGGCCTACATAACGTTTCATCTTTTAAAGTCACTATAGAAGAGCTATATACCTACAAGACCTAATACCAAAAGAAAACTATTTTTAATCTTGTTTCTTTTTTGTAAAACAAAGCCACTGCATAGTGTCTCAGTTACCTTTGTCATTACTGTAATTTGTCTAATATTAAATATAAATTTACTCTCTCCACAGGCACCAATGTGAAAGCTTGTAATTAGCAGTTAAACGTAAATTGAGCCAACTGAGTCATCTTGACAGCATATTGAAATAGACTGAGAAACTAAAACCTTGTTAAGCCATCTAGATCCCACGGTCATCATTCTCTGAGACTAATCACTGGACCTTGGCGGTAAGAATGACTAAGCTCTAAATTACAGCTCCTTCTGTGCTTCTTTGCATGCAGCACTGTGTTAACATATCTGTGTAAGCGCAACTTGACAGTAAATTTCAAGTGTATTTGAAACTTCTGAAAAGAAAGCTTCTGGGGAATCAGTTATTATTAGATATCATCTTATTCCATATCATATCTGGAATGTGTTTGGTAATCATTCCAATGTGCCATATAATGCCTATACAAAGACTAAAATCCTAATCAAATTGAATCATGTATTTTTTGCAATTAATCATCTCCTTTATTTATGATCTAAATCATTACCACTTAGGCTAACCTTAATCCGTCACTCTCTGTCAACTGTGTCACGCATCACTGGTAAGCTGCATGAGCAAACCTTCTCTGTGCTACCATGACTTATTTATTGGCCATTAAATGTCTTATAGCCAGTCATGAGTCATGATGTTACTGAGCATCTTACAGTTTTTTTTTATACATGGTATCAGATAAAAATAACATTTTGGATAGGACTCATATTAACTTAGCATAACGTGTGTTTTTGTGCGTGTCACCTTTTTCAATGAATGAATATGTTTGAACCTATCCAGTGTGTAGGCAGATTCAGGAAATCATGTGTGTATGTGTGATGTATGGGTGTGAGTGCAGCATGGTGATAAAAAGCTTTCTGTCTCTGAGTGATTGTTCTGGGCCCACCGCCTCCGCTCCCCTTGCACAGGTGACACTGCACTATTGTGCACTGTGAGCTGAAACAGATACTGGGGTGCTGCATCTTTGATGTAGCCAGAGCTCTGCCAGCTCATTATAGAGTTGTGATTCAGAAACACAGCCCAGAGGTCCCGCCGCATCGCATTTCACTTTCCAGGGCCTGCTATGGTTACCACGACCTCAGACAGAGGGCCACCTTACACCCAGGTTAGGTGGGCGAGTGTCACCAAAAATAACTTTCTCAGCATTCATATTTAGACAACAACAGCACATAGAACAAAGTTATACAGCAAACACAGGAATGGAGAATAAGTATTGATCAAATGCTTCAATAACACTTGTCTAATAGCTTGCTTAAGGTTCATTTGTACATTTTTACCACATAATATTTTTTCTTTGCTGATGATTAGCAGTATGCAACAGAGTCACAGAGGGTAAAGAGTGCTAGCTGATCAAGAAGCTGGTACTGGAAGAGGTGGATGCATTATTGATTAAGGCATTCACCTAAATATAGCAGGATATCTCTTCCTTTCATGTCACCTACAAGCAGCATGTAAACATCATTCAGATGAAGAGCATGGTAGATTTATCAGTCAGACATAAAGGGAGTGCTTCATCGTCCTTCCACTTGGGAGATTAAGTAAATAGGGCGGTAAATTGGCAGACTACTGCTCCTTCCCCTTCACCTGAGACCAGAGCAATTCTGTGTAGTGGCACTGACAAGGGGTCCTCTTTTTGATTTGATCCAAGAGTGACATTGACTCAGACCTTTAAAGTCTGACTGAAAAAAATAAAAAAAACCCACAATATATAAGTGCAAAAAAATCTCACACTCTTCTCACAATCTTTTTCTCATGCCGGGGCTGCAGGCTGAGGACAGGTGGTCTCCTTGTCCCCTTCAACATGTACAGTGAGCTGATGATAGCTCATCTCCCGTTACTGCCTCCGACATGGCCACTATCTGTCAGCACCACTGATAAGTGATTGCCAAGGGTTATATTACACTGATAGGAGTGCCATCAGAAAAGGGAGTTAGCACCTTTAACAGTTTAATATTCCCTGCCTGTGCCCTGGTGGTGAGGTAGTGTCAGGTAAGAGATGCTCCTTCTGCCATACAGAGCACTCAGTCAGGTGTGAAAATGAGGCAAAGATTAATAATTCAAGCATCAATAACAGGAAATCAATGCAATCTGACTTACAATAACAAGTCCTTGGGTCTCCAAAGCCACTAGTAATTCCACTTCAGCAATAAACCAACGGATGACATCCCTTCCTGATATAGCTTTGAGCCTGACTGTTGGAGAAGCAGTGAGGTGGTGTAGAGATGGACTTCTTGCCTCAAGCAGTAGCAATGCCTGTTCACCAATGGATGAACCATTACTCTCAAGTAACTAACAGACACCGTGCAGTGAATATTCACTCCAAAAATAAACCAGTGTTAGTTTAACCTGGGTATAGTTATTTGTTTTGATCCACCCAGTATGTACTGTATTTGTAACAGTTCATCAATCAATAAGCACTGTATTATTTAAATAATTAGAATAATCCAAACACACTTCATGAAGTCGGTCCAATCACACTGACCTGAAACATGCACCTGTTGACACACAGACACCCTCAATTACCAATCCATCACTGACAGGAAAAAACACTGCATTGCCTGAGAAGCTTGAACATTAACCTGTATGTAGATTGACAAAGATCACCTTTCTAGGATGTAAGCTCTGTGCACAGGTAAACCAATAACAAACCACGTATCAGTTTCACAGGCAGCCAATCAAAGCCTGGGTCTTCACAAAGAGCACATGGTTACACTCACCTATACGGCGTGACTGCAGCTTTCGAATAACACACACAAATAAATCACACAACTGACTCGTCTACCATTCAAGAAGTTATCTCCTGATAACCAAGCAGCAATCACAGTCAATGCCTCTGATCAATTCGCCATCAAAAGTGACTTTGTGAGGAGACTATGATGGCCCAGATGGTTTGGGCACAAATCACTTGAGCTAAAATATCAGAATCCTTACTGCGCATTATTCCCCAACTCTCTGTCCACCTTTCCTGTCCATCTCTACTGTATTGGCCACAATGTTGAATTTGAAGATGATAGCCCGTTCAGTTCAATCACTTCTGAGCAGAAGATGAGCGTAGTTGGTAGCTACTAGTATAGCCTAACCACCAATACAAACACCTTGTAAATACATTGCAAACAAATAGTGTTTACCTGTAGAGATATAACTATAACTTAATGTATTACTCGCTATAATAGTAATAATGTTGGAAAATTTACTTACACTATAGGCTGACAATGATAATCGGATGTTCAGATGAAGATAGCCCTAGTTGTTCGGGTTCCCCCAGAGACATCAAATATGATCCAACTGCACAATTAACAAGAAATGCTCAAAACCCTTTGATTTTACAATCCTTAAAAAGCCTTGTTGTTGCAATCAGTGTATCTTCTGTTTTGCAGTGACTTTGAGGTAAATAATGTGCAGTTCAAGTACCAAAGGGATCCAGTAGGAATGTGTGCTTGCTCAAACTGCCTGGACACTGCAGTGCCTTGTTGGATGATGTCACTCTGTAGTTCAGCAAACTTTTTTTGGACGCCTCTGTACACAGTATTCAGCCAGAGCCCCCTGCATTGTCACTCCTGCTGTGCCGAACGGTCTGTTTTTCATGCAGCGGTGAAGTCAGTCTGTACAGGCTTTATTTTAATTCCCGGGAGTTTCCTAATCCATCATCCCTGCTGGAGCTGTAAACATATGTAGCTGAATGTATTTTTACATACTAAAAGTTTCTTTTGCAACAAAAATAGGTAAGTTTACAGGGTGGCTGGCTCTTGCACTATTTTACAATGTGCACAAGAGCCCAAATCGGAATTAGTAAGGGAACTGATCGAAAACTTATTTTTTTCTCATTTGAATCTCATAGAAACCTCCATCCTTGCATATGATTCAGTCTTGGACTTGAGCAGTATAACTACAGCATAATAACATCTGTTCGAGTTACATGCAAATTAAGACAGTTAGACAGCCTCAGTGTTTTATTGTCTCTG
Organism: Planiliza haematocheilus; assembly: GCA_005024645.1. Lineage (NCBI taxonomy): Eukaryota > Metazoa > Chordata > Actinopteri > Mugiliformes > Mugilidae > Planiliza > Planiliza haematocheilus. Next base: position 8,104,963 of record SRSE01000276.1, read on the forward strand.
TGCTTGCCATTGAGGTAAAGGAGGAAAGGGATATGTCCCTTTAATAAGTAACACAGGGCTTTGGCCTGCTGCTATGGGTCTGTCAATGAACCAGATGAATCAAAGTGTAAGATAATCCATCTGGCTACAAAGACACAGAGACAGACAGACAGACAGACAGATAAAGAGTGAGCCAAACCACTAAGGTGGCATTAAAAGTCTCTTGTGGAGGTTTCATTGTAGACAAACAGGGATTAGTTTGTGTTCCACATTTCATGCTTTTTACCAGTTAAATTGATGCCAGATCTTGAGTTGAGTCTTTAAATTTGGAAGAAAATCTTCTTTATTTAATCAAACAGGAAAGTCTACCTCTCATTGCACTGTTGGGATGACATTTCAGTATTTAAAATATGTGTAGGAGAGGGTGTAGTTTTTCAAATGTGGCTACACAACATTTCTGAGAGTTGTGTAGCCTTACTCCTTGATAGAGTGCCTATGCAAATCAGGTTTGTTAAAGAGTTATCTAGTTAAGCTGTTTCCATTGCATTAAATTTTCCAGAGCAGCTTCTACAAATGTTTAAACAAGTTTAAAACATCTCACACACTGGTTCAGTTATATTAGTCACTGAATGAAAGAATGCGCCTACAAAGAAAAATATACCTTAAGCAAGTGGATCACATGCAAATTGTCTTATGACTGTGTTGATAAAACAATAAAATCAGAGTTGCTGCCAAATTCTTTGTGGCTTTCTCTGCAATACTGCCCTTTCTTGGGCAGCAACTCTGATGTAAAATGCATCTTTCCTCTATTCAGGCTGGCTTTAACATACATTACAAAGTAAGACAAAATTAAACTTCTAGACAACACATCTCTGCAATGTGGGTAGTCAGTGCATGTACAAATTAACTAGACAGGCTCAATCAGTACCCTAGAAGAGTCCCCAGTCCACACATAGCAGAAGATAGATAGGCCAAGCAGTTAACCGCCTCTGTTACCTCCACGTCCACTGGGTCAAAATTACCATCAATCTGGACAGCAGCAGTGCAAGCTCGGCTGAGCACAGGGTTTAGTTTACAGCACGGCGGGCACAGTGCCACATGCTGTTTAGTTTCTCAAGTATGGAGATCTACTTTCAGCCACCACTATTCGGCTCAATTTCTTTGACCTGGATTTTTAATAATAATACATGGTCTTAAAACCATTTTTAAGCAAATTGTACTTTGGAAATATATGCATTTTGTCCAAGTCACTCTGTCCTGTGACTTCAATCACTGAACTAATATTTCTGGCTTATGAGCTTGGTGACAACTTATGTCCAGTGAAGTGAAAAAGTAAAATGCATGAAAAATGTAGGGTCACAAAGCAGGTGAAACAAGCTGCAAGAACCAAACAAATGCATAGAAAGTTCAAGAACCTTAGTAGTGGCCATATCAACCACCAGTCAAGTTGACTACAGATGATATGCAAATCATTACCCAAGTCTACTAAAGAGAGAACACTTCACAAGAGCAAATACAGTGGGTTCACCACAACTATTCTAAAGCATCGAGAATAGAACACCAGACCAGAAACTGCCCAAAAACACTTAAAAAACAACAGAACAGTTGTGGAACCACATTTTGTTTAAACTAGGTAGAAAGAGCTCATCATTCAAAGCAAACAACATTATCTTTAAAACACACATAGGTGGCAATATGCCATTGGCATACATGGCTAGTGCTTATAATGTGACATAAGACCAAACCAGGATTCTGAAAAACAAATACATAAATTTTCTGCTCTGATTTAGTCAAAAACATACAGCGAAAGCAGCCTGAGATTTTTGCTGGCAAAGAAGTTGAATATTCAACAGTGACCATGTCAGTTGTATGTTCTAAGCCAAATGAAGCATTCATTTCGCTTCCTGTACATGCAACTGAAGTCAGAAAGGCACACAACTGAAGGCAGCTGCAATAAAGTCGCTTCTAAAGCATCAAAAAGTAGGAATCTCATTATTTGATGATGCCCATTGGTTCCAGATTTCTAGCAGTCAATGAACGTAACAGAACTCCTGAAAAGGTATTAAAAATAAACATTTTAGGTTTTAGGTTAATTTATCCAATCACACTTCAGTCCCTGAAAATAGTGGATTGATTATAAAGATGGTTGGAAGTTGTGAAAGACACTCTACCAGTCCACATAAACGGATGTAGTTCTCTCATTAGCTTTCGAGTCAAATTGAAAAATCTCAAACATACTTAATACATTTACTGACAGTCCTAGTTTTGTCTAATCCAGCAAAATAATGTATGACAAACCAAACTGCGTACTCTCTTTGTAAAATAAATCCATTGCCATCAAGCAATACTGGTAATTATTACTTTTGATGTATACTGTAGGTTTATGGAAAAATCTTTCTTAATGTAAACTCCCAGCATGCCATAGCCTACCATAGCTTGCCATAGCCAACACCCTGATACATGCCAGGTGATTGGTTAAGCACTGGTTATGTACTGTGAGGGAGCCCCTTGAAACCTCAGAGGTGGGTGGGAGGTTCAATGTTTCTCTTCTTTTCTAGTCGTTTAGACTAAAGTTAACTATCTATTTAAGATCTCTGTGACATTCTCACCTCTCGTTTCTCCCCTTTTAGTCATTCTCTCTCTGCTACAAATGCTAGTTTGTTTTCTGGAGACTTCTCAACATGTAGGATACCTCACTGTAAAGAGAAGAAGCAGGTGGACAAAGAGAAGCCACATGGGGCCAGAGGTGAAACGGACGGAAAGCAGTCAGTAGACAAGCAGCTGACAGCCAGCAGACAGCAGTTCTTGGGGTTTCCATTACCTGAGACACCCTCTTCAGCCGCTGCGGCCCTGTCACCTTAGAAGGAACAGCATTCTCAACTTCAGTATGAGCCCAGACAGGGACACCTTGTTATGCAATATTCAGGATACTGTCAAAAACATAAACAATATCACATAAACACGCTTGCACGTGGCTGGAACGTACGACTCGTTTCTTGACCCCTGTGAGTCAACACTAACCTTTCAAATAGGCTTTTTTCACGCTGTGATTCATTATTGAGAAAATCTCTACTTATTACCCAGTTTTAGTGAACCTGTCTCTTCTAATGTTCATTAACTGGGTGATATCCAATGGAGGGCAAAAACAAAGAACAAAATAGTGGGAATGGACAGTCAACAAATAACTAATATTTGTGTTTGAAACATGCCTTTTATCTTTCGCTGTGACCTCTTCAGTTCAGGCCAACAATCTAGTTTAGACCAAACAAATGTTAACAAAATGTGCAGAGGCAGCCAGCAGCCTGGGACACACAATAGACTAGGGAGTCAGTAAAATAAAGCAAACCCCCACAAGCATTAATGCTCCTCTCCCAGCCACTCACATACACATGCACTGACAGAAAGACTGGTAAATACGATGCATTACAGCACAAACACTGCTGTAATCTATCTACGCAAAGACTGTTAAACAAGCTAAATTATTCAGAAGTTAAACATCTCTAACTGACGTCCATTACACAGAGACATTATATCTCTGATCTAAGTTTGTGTGTTTGGTTTTCATTATTATTGTACAACTATGCATTAATAAGTAAATGAAGTGGGGCAATGTAATTGGTTCACTGAAAGTAACGGCAACCTATCCATAGGTCCTTATGTCCCTAAACCAGGGAGATGAAAAGGTTTCAGTGGGAGAGTCTGGTCATCTATGCAGTTTTACTGATTGATCGTTGGGGAAATGTGAGAGAAACGTGAGGTGTAGCATGGCCCTTTGTCCCCGTGGCACCTGCACATGGCGCGTATATCGATGCCTGCGTACAATGCTGCAGCATTGGTTTACTTGAGCAGTCACATACGTGTGGGGGGGAAGGGTTGCATTTCAGGATAAGTGTCAGCTTCAGTGGTGGACTGCTTGGATTTAACTCCTGAACACCAACTTTCTTCGATGCGCTTCCATGTCACAAAAAAAAGAACACAAGAAAATATCTGGCTTCTGGAAAATAATGTAAATAGGGCGGCAACAGATTGTTTTTAATATGCATTAATCTACCCATGAGATTAATTATGAAGTTAAATTTAAAATTTAAAAAAAGTGTAAAATTTTTTATCACAATTTCCTATAGCAAAATAAACAAGTCTTAACTGTCTAATTAGACATTAACTTAAATTGAATAAGTTGTACAAATATAAATGCTAGAACAAAACATGGCTAGACAGGCCAAAGGTTTGGCATTCCTTCATGAAAAATTAATCAGTTATCAATATAGTATAACTACAGCACAATCAGTCTAATAGCTCTATACCAGTAAAACGCATATAGCAACCTCTTTGCCATCATTATGTATAATATTCTTTATTGCAGTCTAAGTGCATCACCAACAGAATCATTCTAAACACTTCAAATGTATGACTCTACGTAAGTTATATAAATATATTTAAATATGAGAAGAAGAGATCACAAGGGTAGTAGTTTTTTTTTAGACAAAGACTACAAGAATAATCATAGTGCTTTTTTGGATGTTTTTCTGAAAAGTGATCTCATCTGTAATAATATACATAATGGACCTGGGGGGCGGGTTGCAATCAACACCTCCTGTCACACACATCAGCAGCTCTCAACACAAGTCCAAGACTGAATCCACCTGTGGGAAGCCAGTTATGCAGCCCCAATCTGCTAAGTGAACTATGTTTTTCTATTAGTTAAATGTCAGCCCTGAAGTTCAGCCCCTACAAAGAAATGTCAGGGAGAAAACAAGGCGGTAAAATGAATGGGAACCCACTAAGTGAACCTACAGTCTGCAAAAGACAACATGAACAACCAACAGCAAAGCTGAGCACTGTTAAGCAGAAGCTAAGTCAAGTTAAGTTGATGTTCATGCGCACATGTGGTATAACCTCATATATTAACTGTAGAGCATGTTGAAAAAAGGGAAAATACTGTACACTATATACAGCATAATAATGGCAATTTTCTTTAACACATTTTGTATTTTTTCTTCTTTTTGTCTTCTTTTGCTGCTTTATCATCTCCAAACTACTATATGCATAACTTTTGAACCCTTACAAACTGTTCCAACTCCTCTTGGCTCGATTTACTGAGACAGAGATGTTCAAATGGAGAGATTCAGCCAAGTTGAACTAAAAGTATTCACAAAGAAACTATGGGTGCCAGTCAAACATAAGGTCCGTAAAAGAGAGGACAGTTTAGCTATTAATGTCAGCAATCAAAACTACAGATGGGTCACGAGGGCGTAGCCGTTAGCAGTCTCCCACAAACGCAACCCAACTGTTCCTCTGTCCTTACCTTATCTCCGGCTCTTACCTTCTGCTTTATGGCACGGTTCCGCCAACAGCTGTCATTTCTTCTGAAACTCTGAAAACGCCAGGCAAAGCTATCTCTCTGCTATCTCAGCACGCAGCCAAACTCACAGAGCTGACTTTACCGTTAACTCACATTGTCGTTTACTAACGGGTGACGGTGATGCTGCTAGCGCACGCGGCGGATGGCGTGCTGCATTCAGGGTCTCCTCCCCTCCAGAGTTCCCGTTGTGGACTTTGTCAAGTTGGAAAGACGACGAAAGGCGAAGTATTAGTGGTCCGAAATAATAACAACAAACAAGTAACCCGTTTGTACTGAGTATTATTTGAGAACTAAGGTCAACGCGTTACTTTTTCTTTTCTTTTTTTACAGCAGCAAGTACAAAAGGTACATCTTGCAGTTTAAGAGATAGATGGTGAGAGCTCGTGAAGGCAACACAGGCAGGGGAAAGTGCGCAACTGCAAAGCGTTTTTTTTTTGTGGGTGGAATATACTACTACTAGTATACAATACTTCAATAAGGCAATTGACACAATTAACTAACACGTTCAGCTATATATGTATGCAGTTTTTGAGGGGTGTTGAGTAACCATGTCCAACATATTTACAGTATATTATGTCATCTATTCATCTATAAAAATAATACAATGTTCTCACACTTTATATTTAACTTGTCAAAGTATGTAAAGAATATGCATTTCTAAATGTTATGAACAATGTTTATTGTTACGGGTTTATAATGGTCATCAAGCCTGTAATTGTTAATGAGCATCATTTTTACAAAATGATTTTAAACAATCATTAGATATCAGTTGATGAACAGCCAAACCAAACCCAGTTGTTTTTTATGACACTGAAATCCTAAAAAAGGTTATGGTAAGCATTAATAAAATCATTTGTTACTAATTAAAGCATCTTCATTGGATGTTCTCCATAAAAAATATTCTTTTGTGGGTGTTTGTGTGTGTAGACCAGATCAGCTAGATGACATTTTGGCAAATGTAGATATTTTGAACCATTGTCTCTTTTTCAAAGGCTGGTTTGAGAGTTAAGACTTGCATTAGGGTAAATGTTACAATCCTGGTAAGGTATATTCATACATATACATTATGTCTTACTATTGCACCACATCAGTGTGTAATTTCTTCAGAACAACAAACCTTTATTCGTTCCCACGTTTTATTTGAAAAATAACTCCAAATCCATCCATAAAGATTGATGATTGCATCAGTTGTTATATTCCTTCAACAACCAGTTTAAATGCAAATACCTGTTAATCCCACTTGTAGGACTGACTGCAATAGCAACTACTGAAAACACGCCAAACAATTTTGAGGAGGATTTCAGACTATGGGCTGGTTTTGACTGGTTTAACAATCACTGAGCTGCCAGAAAACTTTGTGGGGAAGAAGTCATTCAGGAAACTGTTCTTCACCCGGTGCAGAAAGTGGACATATCTCACCCCAGGTCCGTAGCCAGAGAACACATGCGACACCTGCAGGCCAACCCACACAAATACAGTTACAAGTTTGAAAATGAGCAGATCATTATAAGTCTCAGGGGACGCAATAACTCACCTCTTTCCATGTGTGTGAGTAAGTGCTGAGGTCCTCTTTGGGGCTAACACTGTGCTCTGAGATGACCTTGCTTTTGTCCGAACCTAGCAACTTTACATGCAGCTGGTAGATGGACTCATGGAGCTGACTCTCCTCATACCTGATAAAATGACATGTCATTTTTTTTGCCTTATAATAATTAAAAAATTACATCCAGTTCAGAACAATGCAACATTTGTGCTGATTTACGCTGACCTACAAAGGCAGAGTGCAGTAACTACAGGTGAAGTAAAAACAGGATTCTAGGCTGTGATTTGTTATATTTATGCCTATCTGTGGTGTTATTACTACTGAAATCCATTTAATATATGTTTTAATAAATATTTTATTTTGGAAGAACACACCAAATCATCTAAACTACACTAGAGTACATGCAGCTATACTGCGTAGCTAGTTTCACTAAAAGTAATAATAAAGGACAAATTGGGTTTAGTTTTGGATGAACTACTTATTTTACCAATTAATAATAAACAGGACTAGTGTAAAATTTTGACCTATTTGCTTCTATTCTATTATTATTATTATTATCATGTCCTGTTTGCTAGTTGTCAGTTTTATGGTTAAACAGACAGCAACAATTCCAGTCTGTACTCACTTTTACCAAATATACTGTATACTGATTTGTAGGCCATGAAGAAGTATAGGACAGAGTAATGAATACAGTTGAAATATCTGCTTCCATTAGCTAGTGGACTTTCCCACATACCTCTCGGTGGATGCAACAATTATTTTCCTATTTGACTATATACAACCTTTGGGTTCAAATAGACATGAAGTGGTTAAAGTCATTGCTCGTGCTTTTTCTTGTGTATGTTCTTGATAGCCCATCAGTGCAAATCACCATGACACACAGCTGTGAAACATGTACTGTACATTGTGTAATCAATGCTTGTACCACTGGAGCTGATAAGGCCACGGTTACAATGCGGTCTGGCTGTAGGGTGGGAGGTGGGTTAGAGTGCTCATAAACCTACCAGTCCTGAATGACTATTTCAGGCTGAAAAGCATCCAGCAGCTCGTCCCACAGTCCCTCTGCCTTCAGGTCAACAACCTGCTCCGTGGTGAACCAGCTGAGGAGAAGAGAGCAGGCAAGAGGTGAATCTACCACATACTCAACCTGACCTCACTATAGTAACACATTGCAGCTGTGTGATCGTTGGTTTAATAATTTTAAATGTCCCCTTTTAAGTAAGGTAAGGTGTGTAAGGTGAATGTCTAATTGCAGGTAACACCTACCTGAACTGGGGTAATCCACAGACTACAGCACCTTGTGGGATGCCACTGGTATCATAAGGCAGGACTTCTGTGCTTTTGGTCCAACCAGTGAAGTCACCTAAGGATTAAGAGTTAACTTTAACAAAACATTTTTCTGGGGCTGTCAGTCATGCTGGTTACTCATGTCTTACCTTCAGGCTCAAAACGTGGAGGTCCACCTGGGGGAAATTCAGGAAGCTCAGGTTCAGGTGGAGGGTTATCCTTACTCAGTCCTGTGAAAAGAATGAAACACAGTGCTGTTGAGGTCACTGTAAATATGACAAAGTCGAAGAATATATCTCTGTGATAGTCACTGGGTGTGGCTGTGTGAAAAAACACAAACTTTATATATTAGTCAGCCATCGCTTTGAGACACACCTCAGCTCGTATGTAGTGCCAATTGCCGGTTTTTGACTCAATCTTTAAGGCAAACAGTGGCAATTTTAGTAAAAAAGTGTGCTTTTATTATTCCTCATTGTGATTTAGTGAATTGTTTTACTGCCAAAGTGATTTAAATGGAGCTCTTAAACTGAAAATGTCTACTATATGCACTGCAGACCCAAGAAATGAAATTTAAACAAGAATACATTTCACTTTGTTGGTCTTGCTGTTTCATTAAAACTTGCATTAAAACTGCGAACGCACAAGAAAGGCTTATAATTTAACCTAAGTTGCCAATGCAATTTTTCTAAATTCCACGGCCATCAAAAAGATCAGTACCAGTTATATTTAGTTCTGTGTTTGCTACTTAAGTCATCTGAAGCAATAATAATAATAAATAATAATAAAATATGATAAAAAAAAATCCCACCGTGATACTAACAGGAACATAATCTTTCCAAGCATGAGTATTTAACAACACCAGGGTGTCAGTTCGCCTTACACATCTTTTTTGTGATATTGCTCAAAAGTGCAGATGGTCAAAGAAACTAAAGAGGAAGTATGTTCCCATGTTCCTCTTTTTTTTTTTTTACACATTTTACACATTTTCTACACATTCTGGTTGCAGGTTCAAGATGTCATACACATTAGGACAAATACAGGATCAGTTTAGGAACATTTATGGGATTGCTAGTGAAATTACAGAACTGTCGACACAAGTTGTACTGTGGAACAAGTAGACTAAACTGCAGACAATAACTGAACTCTAAACTCTTTTCTGGTCCAGTTTTCTTGTCTAATAACTGCCCCTGGATCGTCTGTTTACATTAAACTTGCTGTGGATCAGTCAAATACTCTCTCAACAGGTCCAGCGAGTTAAAACATAGTCTGGATCAACAGCATGAGTCATACTTGTTTCGGAAATGTTTTACCGTATGGCATAGGGTTCTTCAGCAAATTTCTTCCCAGCGGCTTGGATTCGTACACGGACTTCCAGTCCAGGCTGTCGGGCATCGGTGCGCCCTGCAGGCTCCACTCAGCCTCACACTTCTTCTTCCACTCGGCGGCAGACATGGTGCGCGTAAACAGTGTGTGGTCTATCACACTGGATGGACAAGGAAGTCCTCAGCGATATTTATCGTGGCTTGTAGTCCATGCCACACCCCGGTGTTGCAGTGCAAGCAAAGAAATGCACGCTGCTCCCTCGCCTCTTAAAGTCACAGTAGTTAGAGTGTGTTTCCAACAGAAGCAGCAGCAATGTAGGATTTAAAATGAACAGCAGAGCAGGGTGGTGAAAGTGAAAGAAAAACAGTTTTAGTGGAAGTAAATTCTCCGTTGACTGAACTGGAAGGAAGAACAAATTCAAATTTGAAAGAAGAAAGGAATTCATAAGTAAGTAGCCTACTATTTAACTTGTATTTTACTTGTATATTAACGTGTGTTTAAATTCTCTATTTAAAATGAATGAATGAATGAATGAATGAATCTAGAATTATCCAAAGGACACAAATTTGTCCAATAAATCACAGTTTAATCAGTGAGGGCTCTTATTGTGTCTTTCCCAAGACCTGAAGCCCTTTGCCCTGTACAATAACTCCTTGGTTACAGGACTATTGCAGATACACTGACCTTTGCACTCCTAAGATGTCTATATGCTGACGAGCCAAAGCTGAATTCTAGCCTGTGGTGCACTGACATGGCCCAAAAGGCAAGATCTAACATCTAAATCTGAGAAATGGTTTCATGGGATATTTACAATTTTTTTTGTTCAAAAACAAATTAATGAGGATTTTCATAAAATATGTATCATACAGGATAAGGTATGTATGCAAAGTTAAATTCACTGTTACTAATCTGTAATAATGCTAGAATCCACAAGAACGTCACGTTTATAAACTACACTGCCTGTTCCCACAAAAAAAGGCGCCACCAAAGAAAAGGTCACACACTCTAATATTTCGTTTGACGTCCTTTAGCTTTGATTACAGCACACATTTGCTGTGACATTGTTTTGATAAGCTTCTGCAACGTCACCAGATTTATTTCCATCTGCAATCATTTTTCACCAAGATCTTGTATTAATGATGGAAGAGTCTGACCACTGTGCAAAGTCTTCTCCAGCACATCCCAAAGATTCTAAGTGAAGTTAAGGTCTGGACTCTGTGGTATCCAATCCATGTGTAAAAATCATGTCTCATGCTCCCTGAACCACTCTTTCACAATCTGAGCCCGATGAATCCTGTCATTGTCATCTCGTAATGTGCCCGTGCCATCTGGGAAGAAAAACTCTATTGATGGAATAACCTGGTCATTCAGTATATTCAGCTGACCTCATTCGTTGGACACATAATGGTGCTGAACCTAGACCTGAGGAACTACAGATCATAGCACTGCCCCCACAGGCTTGTACAGTAGACACTAGACATGATGGGTGCATCACTTCATCTGCCTCTCTTCTTACCCTGATGCCCCCATCACTCTGGAACAGGTTAAATCTGGACTCATCAGACCACATCACCTTCTTCCATTTCTCCAGAGTCCAATCTTTATGCTCCCTAGCAAACTGAAGCCCTTTTTTCCAGTTATCCTCACTGATTAGTGGTTTCTTAAGGCTACACAGCTGTTCAGTCCAAATCCCTTGAGTTCCCTTCACATTGTACACGTGGAAAAGCTTTCACTTTCTCTATTAAACATAACATAACCCTGAGTTCAATTGTCTTTTTCTGCGATTTGATTTCACCAAACATTTAAGTGACCACATTGCTTCTTCAAAGACAAAGGTTCCCCACTATCCTTCCAGTTTTTAATAATGCGATGGATAACTCAGTTTTCGTAGTTTCTGCTATCGTCCTTGATGTTTTCATCTGCTTGATGCATAATACTGATTTGACTCTTCATAAACAGACTAACATCTTATTCACAACCACGGGATGAGTCTTTCGAAATGGTTGTTTAAGAAATGAGAAGCTACTCATTGCATCAGTTTGGGTAAAATAACTTGTCAGGTGAAAGATAATCAGATGACACGTTATTCAGTGTCCAACAAGACGGAGACCACTCTGAAAATTTGTCATCATTATTAGGTATCATTAGGTCCGAAGCTTTAGAAACATTTGATGTTTCAGATTCTCTGTTATTTCAGGGTCACTAATCAAACTGCTGTCAAGAAGTGATCTCTGAACAATAACCATTAGTAAATAGCTGGTTGCTTAAGTATGATTTAGTGATTTAAAGAAATTCTGAAGAAACCTATTGCAAAATCATTTATACAGAAAGTGTTTCTGTGTGACTAAACATTTACTAAAAGTTCATACCCACCCCGCCCACCCCACCCTCCACTAAAGATGTTTTCCCATGGTTCCAGCAGGTGCTTCATGGAGCACAAACAGAACTCATCTGTTATTAATGATTTCGAAATGTTTGGAAGAATAATATTTCCCCATTTATAAAGCAGTTTTTATTCTCTAATCTTGTGTGCTTTTACAACTAATCTGTAGGTCTATGCAACTCATTTACAAACCTTTATGCATTCTCTAATCTAATAAGGAAACATCTCATCATACACAAAGCGAACAAGTGAACCTACAAAAAGACAAAATGACCAACCTACAACAAAGCTGAGTACTGTTAAGTAGAAATGAGTTAAGCTGATGTTCTTGTGCACGTGTGGTATACCTGATATATAAACTCTACAGGTTTGCATTTATTTATTTCAGATATATGTATACAGTGGTAAGAGTGCTGTTGAATTGTATGAGGGGTGTTGAGTAACCATGTCCAACATATTTACAGTATATTTTGTCCAATCATCTATAAAATAATACAGTGTTCTCACTTTATATTTAACTTGTTAAAGTATGTAAAGAAAATGCATTTCTACATGTTATGGCTGAACAAATGCTCATTTGTATACTTTTTAATAAGCACCTCAACTTGGAGGCTATCAGTGTTTGTTGTTACAGGTTTATAATGGTCATCAAGCCTGTAGTTGTTAATGAGTGTCATTTTTACTAAATTATTTTAAACTATATGCAGTTGTTATACTTTAGATATCAGTTGATGAACAGACATACCAATCCAGGCTATTTTTTTATGACATTGAAATCTTAAATCTTTTAATTAAAGCATCTTTAACAGACATTCTTCAAAAAAAAAAAATTCTTTTGTAGGTGTGTGGATGTGTATTTGTGTGCTGTTGTGGAGTTTGAGTTTTAGACCATCAGATAGAGGAGATTTTGGCAAAAGTAGACAAATTTTAAAAACTGGTCTGAAAGTTAAGACTTCCATTAGGGTAAATTTTACCATTCTGATTAGGTTTAGTAATTTAGCCAAGATGGTTAGGGTTATGGTAATGGCTATGGAATGCATTACATCAATACATGTTGTCACAAGGATAGCATCCAAATGTATGTGTGTATTGTATACATATACGCCTTGTAATTTCTTCAGAACAACAAACCTTTATTCGTTCTTATTCGTTCCCATGCTTTATTTGAAACAGAACTGTTGCATTTCTTGAACAACCAGTTGTGACTGGCTGGTTTTAACTGGTTTAACAATCACTGAGCTGCCAGAAAACTTTGTGGAGAAGAAGTCATTCATGAAACGGTTCTTCACCCGGTGCAGAAAGTGGACATATCTCACCCCAGGTCCGTAGCCAGAGAACACATGCGACACCTGCAGGCCAACCCACACAAATACAGTTACAAGTTTGAAAATGAGCAGTTTATTATAAGTCTCAGGGGACGCAATAACTCACCTCCTTCCATGTGTGTGAGTCAGTGCTGCGGTCCTCTTTGGGGCTAACACTGTGCTCTGAGATGACCTTGCTTTTGTCCGAACCTAGCAACTTTACATGCAGCTGGTAGATGGACTCATGGAGCTGACTCTCCTCATACCTGATAAAATGACATGTCATTTGTTTTTGCCTTATAATAATTAAAAAATTACATCCAATTCAGAACAATGCAACATTTGCGCTGATTTACACTGACCTACAAAGGCAGAGTGTAGTAACTACAGGTGAAGTAAAAACAGGATTCTAGGCTGTGATTTGTTATATGTATGCCTACCTGTGGTGTTATTACTACTGAAATCCATTTAATATATGTTTTAATAAATATTTTTTGTAATATACCTTATTTTGGAAGAACACACCAAATCATCTAAACTACACTAGAGTACATGCAGCTATACTGCGTAGCTAGTTTCACTAAACGTAATCATAAAGTACAAATTGAGTTTAGTTTTGGATGAACTACTTATTTTACCAATTAATAATAAACAAGGCTAGTGTAAAATCAGAATATTGAAAAAAAAACAGGAAGTTTCTATATCACCATTATGGAAAGAAAATTTGACCCATTTGCTTCTATTCACTCTTAATATGTGCAATATTACTACATTATATGTGCAATAGTACTACACCATAAGTGTAAAAACATTTTTACAATCCAACCCATGCAATATTGCAACTCAATCTGTGCAATATTTCTACCAGATTCTGTTCTACTATTTATCTTTTATAGTTACCCTTTTTGCTTTTGCTATTTTTTTTTTACATTTTTTATTATGCATCTCTCTGTAAGCTGTGAACTGCAATTTCCCCATTGCTGGACTATTAAAGGTTTTTCTTATTCTTATTCTATTATTATTATTATTATTATTATTATTATTATTATTATTATTATGTCCTGTTTGCTAGTTGTCAGTTTTATGGTTAAACAGACAGCAACAATTCCAGTCTGTACTCATTTTTACCAAATATACTGTATACTGATTTGTAGGCCATGAAGAAGTATAGGACAGAGTAATGAATACAGTTGAAATATCTGCTTCCATTAGCTAGTGGACTTTCTCACATACCTCTCGGTGGATGCAACAATTATTTTCCTATTTGACTATATACAACCTTTGGGTTCAAATAAACATGAAGTGGTCAGTGCTAGTGATTTTTCTTGTGTGTTCTCTCTCAATAGTCCATCAGTGTAAATTACATGACTGTGAAACATGTACTCTACATTGTGTAATCAATGCTTGTACCACTGGAGCTGATAAGGCCACGGTTACGATGCGGTCTGGCTGTAGGGTGGGAGGTGCTGAGACTTATAAACCTACCAGTCCCGAATGACTATTTCAGGCTGAAAAGCATCCAGCAGCTCGTCCCACAGTCCCTCTGCCTTCAGGTCAACAACCTGCTCCGTGGTGAACCAGCTGAGGAGAAGAGAGCAGGCAAGAGGTGAATCTACCACATACTCAACCTGTCCTCACTATAGTAACACATTGCAGCTGTGTGATCGTTGGTAATCTGAAAGGTCCCTTTTTATAATTTATTTTCCATTGGTTGAATTTAATTGTAAAGTTAAATACAAGCTGGTTTTAAATGAAATACAAGCTGTCAGGTGAATGTCTAATTGCAGGTAACACCTACCTGTACTGGGGTAATGCACAGATGATAGCATCTACTGGGATACCACTGGTATCATAAGGCAGGACTTCTATGCTTTTGGTCCAACCAGTGAAGTCACCTAGGGATTAAGAGTTAACTTTAACAAAACATTTTTCTGGGGCTGTCAGTCATGCTGGTTACTCATGTCTTACCTGCAGGCTCAAAACGTGGAAATCCATCTGGGTGAAATTCAGGAAGCCCACGTTTAGGTGGAGGGTTATCCTTACTCAGTCCTGTGAAAAGAAGGAAACACAGTGCTGTTGAGGTCACTGTAAATATGACAAAGTCGAAGAACATGTCTCTCTGACAGTCGCTGGGTGTGGCTGTGTGAAAAAACACTAACTTTATATATTAGTCAGCCATCTCTTTGAGACACACCTCAGTTAGTATTTAGTGCCAATTGCTGTGGTTTGACTCAATCTTTAAAGCAAACAGTGGCAATTTTAGTACAAACGTGTGCTTTTATTATTCCTCACTGTGACTTGTTTTACTGCCAAAGTGATTTAAATGGAGCTCTTAAACTGAAAATGTCCCAGACCCAAGAAATGAAATTTAAACGAGAATAAATTTCACTTTGTTGGTCTTGTTGCTTTAACAACCAAAGTTTGATCAAGTATCTACTTCCCATTGAGCATTAAAACTGCGAAAAGCACAAGAAAAGCTTATGATTTAACCTAAATCACCAAGTCATTTCTTTTTCTGTTTTACAAACAATTTCGATACTGGATATATTTCAATTTCAACAATTTTCAAGTTGTACTATGGAACAAGTAGACTACACTGCAGACAATAACTGAACTCTAAACTCTTTTCTGGTCCAGTTTTCTTGTCTAATAACTGCCCCTGGATCGTCTGTTTACATTAAACTTACTGTGGATCAGTCAAATCACCTCTCAACAGGCCCAGCGAGTTAAAACATAGTCTGGATCAACAGCATGAGTCACACTTGTTTCGGAAATGTTTTACCGTATGGCATAGGGTTCTTCAGCAGATTTCTTCCCAGTGGCTTGGATTCGTACACGGACTTCCAGTCCAGGCTGTCGGGCATCGGTGCACCCTGCAGGCTCCACTCAGCCTCACACTTCTTCTTCCACTCGGCGGCAGACATGGTGCGCGTAAACAGTGTGTGGTCTATCACACTGGATGTACAAGGACGTCCTCAGCGATATTTATCGTGGCTTGTAGTCCATGCCACACCCCGGTGTTGCAATGCAAGCAAAGAAGTGCACGCTGCTCCCTCGCCTCTTATATGCTGACTAGTCAGAGCTTAATTCAAGCCTGTGGTGCACTGACATGGACCAAAAGGCAAGATTAACATCATAAATCTGAGAAATGGTTTCATGGGACATACAAATTTTGTGATTTGTTCAAAAACAAATTAATTAATGAGGATTTTCATAAAATATGTAGCATGCAGAATAAGGCATGTATGCAAAGTTAAATTTATGGTTACTAATCTGTAATAATGCTAGAGTCCACAAGAATAACACATTTATAAACTACACTGCTAAAAAAAAAAGGTGCCACCTAAGAAAAGGTCAAACACTGTAATTTCATTGAACCTCCTTTAGCTTTGATTACAGCACACATTTGCTGTGGCATTGTTTCAATAAGCTTCTGCAACGTCACCAGATTTATTTCCATCCACTGTTGCATTCATTTTTCACTAAGATCTTGTATTAATGATGGGAGAGTCTGACCACTGTGCAAAGCCTTCTCCAGCACACAAGATCTTCATCCATTGCTCCAGAGTCCAATCTTTATGCTCCATAGCAAACTGAATAATTTATCCTTATTGATTATTGTCATTATTTCAACAGAAACACTTTTAATACAGAAATATAAAGAAGCATGGCAGCCATGTAAGTATCCACCATAACTAAAAAATAAAAACTTGCTTCTCACCACTATATAACCCCATTTCAAGATCCCTTCAAGAAATTTAAATATCCGCTTCACTTCGCTTCATATAGATCTAGTCAGCCCAGTTGTTTAAATGACATTTTTTCAAATGCTGCAACACATGCCATCTCCACAGACCCCCTCTGTTTTCCGCCCCCTGACAAGTATTTGTCTGCCAATCATAATACTAGCTTGGACAAAATTTTTGATATGTTTATCTTGCCCTGTCAGGGATGAATGGGATTTGTATCTCTGTAATCTCACAGATTATCATAAACATTGGCCCAGAATTGTTGGACTTTGTCACGGGACCATCAAACATGAACTAAATTACCTTCCCCAGATTTGCATCGCCAACAATTTGGTGTGGGTCATAAACCTAATCTAAATAATGTGGAAGGGGTCCGATGAGTGGTTTTCTTAAAGCAACACAGCTGTTCAGTCCCAGTCCCTTGCATTCCCTTGACATTGTACGTGTGGAAATGTTCTCACTTTCTCTATTAAACATAACCCTGAGTTCTACTGTCGTTTTTTTTATTTTTTTTTTCTGTTTTGATTTCATCAAACGTTTAGGTGAGTACATTTCTTTGTGGAAGATGATGGTTCCCCACTATCCTTCCAGTTTTTAATAATGCGTTGGACAACTCAATTTTAGTGCAGCACAGTGGCGAGGTGGTAAGCACTGATGCCCCTCATCCCTTTCTGTGTGGAGTTTGCATGTTCTCCCTGTGTTTGTGTGGGTTCTCTCCGGGTACTCCGGCTTCCTCCCACCATCCAAAGACATGCTCATTAGGTTAATTGGTGATTCTAAATTGGCCGTAGGTGTGCATGTGAGTGTGAATGGTTGTCTGTTTCTGTGTTAGTGCTGCAATGGACTGGCGACCTGTCCAGGTCGATGACAGCTGGGATAGGCTCCAGCAAACCCCTGTGACCCCTAACAGGACTTACGTATAAAAAATGACTGACTGACAACTCAATTTTAATAGTTTCTGCTATCTGTTTTCATCTGCTTGATGCATGCCCCTGATTTGACCCTTCTCAAACAGACCGACATCTTATTCACAACCATGGGATGAGTCTTTCGACATGATTGTTTAAGAAATGAGAAGCTACTCATTGCATCAGTTTGGGTAAAATAACTTGTTAAGTGAAAGATAATCGGTTGACACGTTATTCAGAGTCCAACGAGACGGAGACCACTCTGAAAATTTGTAATATTTTTATGTTAACCTGGAAGTATCATTAGGTCTGAAGCTTTAGAAACATTTGATGTTTCAGATTCTCTGTTATTTCAGGGTCATTAATCAAACTGCTGTCAAGAAGTGATCTCTGAACAATTTAGTCATCTAAAGAAATTCTGAAGAAACCTATTGCAAAATCATTTATACAGAAAGTGTTTCTGTGTGACTAAACATTTACTAAAAGTTCATACCCACCCCGCCCACCCCCCACCCTCCACTAAAGACGTTTTCCCATGGTTCCAGCAGGTGCTGGAGCACAAACTGAACTCTTGTTATTAATGATTTCGAAATGTTTGGAAGAATAATATTTCCCCATTTATAAAGCAGTTTTTATTCTCTAATCTAAAGTGTGCTTTTACAACTAATCTGTAGGTCTATGCAACTCATTTACAAACCTTTATGCATTCTCTAATCTAATGTGGAAACATCTCATCATACACAAATGTTTCTTTGACAATTTGTAGATCTCTATTACCTGCTACAAATCATCTGTGTACTTGTCATAGTGTACTTTAATCTGAAGTGTAAACTGCTAACTATGTACGTATGTTATTTGCATTGCATTGTTTTTTAATCATTTAACTAAATATACAGTGGCAGACTCACGGCACAATCACAGCACAATCACAAACATGACAGGTAGAGAGGAAGCTTATCAAAGTTACAAGAGTTACAGTGAATCAAAATGAACCAAACCTGGCAAAGAGCCATACTTTGTATAATCCAACTTTCTTGGACCTTTACACCATGAACCTCTTCCACATATCCATGTCTAAAAAAATATATACATGTTGATGATTTATTAGCTTATAAAACCACCTTTTTTTCCCCAATATGGAGTTTGTGTAGCAAAATGAGCCTCATGCCTTATGGTAAATCTACTACTATTACTACTACTACTGCGTTAGAAATGCTACCATGCTGAGAAGGTAGAGCAGAAAAAGACTGGGGCTTCATACCCCTTGAGGATCAGCCACCAAGGTCAAGGGAGGAAAATCCATAAAAGCAGTGGCAAACAAACAAATAAATAAATAAATATAGTTAATTCATTTACAGGTCATCCCAGTGCAGATTCAAAACAAAGAAGAAACAAAACATCGTTAGAAAAAAATCATATACATGTATTTACAGAACACAGCCTTTTCTGTGTGACACCGTCTGTGTGAAGCCTTATTATGTTTTATGACAATAACTACAAATTATATTTTCTCCCAATTCTTTTAGAGAACTTTTTTCTGCCCCCTTAAATTACATAGAAAATTCATGTAAAATGACAATAATTAAATATGTGGCTTTGTCAATTATTATTACAATTTCTTTTTTCATGATAACCTAGGTCATTTTCTCAATAGCTTCTGTGTCATGTGGCCCAATGTTTCCATATGTATGCTGAATTGTACGGTTGCACTGGACAAATCGGACACACCCCTTCACACCGGATTCAACTGCTCCTTCATTTTTCTATTAATATTTTTAGGGGGGAAAAAATCATAATTTCTATTACTTTTTCATTAAAGAAAAGATCATATGTGACATGGTACAACTACTTGGTGTTAAGGGTCCAAAAAGTTTAGGAAAACTATTCAAGTAAAGCACAGCACATTTGCCATGTTTGCTTCATTTTGTAACTCATTCTCTGTAACTCTTGCAATTCTTTCTTTAATAAGCTTGTCTCCTAACTATCACGTTTGAGATCATTGTTTGTCAAATTATAGCGTTTTCCAAAAATATTGTCATTAAAAGGCTGTCAAGAAGTGATCTCTGAACAATAACTTGTAGTAAATAACTGGTTAGTATGATTTAGTCATCTAAAGCAGTACTGAAGAAATCGATTGCAAAAGCATTTAATTGTGAGCTGTGTGTGACTAATGGGGGCGGGACTAGATAAGCTTTGGCTTCTCCCGCTTTCCCTTTCGGCCAGGTCTCTTGTACTCATACTGATATTGATTTTGATGTGTGATGATGATTGAATTGACTTGCCGAAATGAATGAATAAATAAATAAATAAATAAACTAACAGGTCCTGATAACAAATTCTGCACAATTCGCTTAAGGAATACTACATTTCTTAATCATTTACAAACATATATTGTTCATAATCAGTTAAGTATTTACTAGTATTGTTAATGCATTATTAGTATTAGTTTTAAAGTGTTACCTATACATTTCTTAAGATGCACATTTTTCCATATAATAACATAATTATTAATTATTAATAACATCATAATTTTCAATATAATAACATATGTACAGTTCAACAATTAAACACAGCAGAATGCATGAAACTTGGTATGTAAAATTAAAAATTAAAGACATTTTGAAGCTAGAAATAAATAAAACATACTCCCCAACAAGACAGCTTCAACTATCAGTTCATTTCAACTGACTTGACTTTTCATGTAGTTTGAACAGTTTGTGTCTCTTATTTATGGTCTTTATGTGCTTCCCAGAAGAAGCATATAATAAAAGCTTCTTCTGGCTGGAGAGAGCAGAAACAATTCGTCCTCACATGGTCTGTGACTACACTGCTCCAATTGCTTTGGTGGACTGTCTTTGAACTGTAAGAAATAACATGTACTTAATTACACCACTTGATGTCACTATTGCTGCTTACTCATGTCTTACTGAGATGTTACTTACACAGCCCACTGATAATCAGACGACTCCTCCTCTCCAGCTGATACTATGGTCCTCCATCTTCTCATCTGGTCCGGAGGAAACAAGTCTGTCGTCATGGAGACCCTGGATGATACTTTCAGCTGACCAGTGGAAGTGCTCCAGTCTTCACAGCTACACCTGTCAGAGCAAATATATCTTTAATGATCTGTAATCCTCTCACTGAGATGATGACTTCCAGAGTCTGGAGAACAGAGGACAGAATATGAAGAACTGAGTGTGTTATTCTTACTGGAGAGGAGTGTGAAGCAGTGGTCCTCAGGCTCAGGGTTGTCCGGGATATTGATGATGTTCTGCTTAGTGGATATATTTGCTAAGCACCTGTACACACACAACCCATACAGGAATGTGAGAATAATTTAATACATCTCAGTGATTTTTGTCGATCTTGACATTACTTATCTTTGTGTGGAGCTGCCATGTGAATCGTTAAAAGAAAGAGACCTGAAAACATATAGAAAGGAAAACAACATGTTAACATTCAAATATTAAATTCATGTAGGTAATACTTTCTGGAGACTTTTCTGAATGGCGTCAAACTGACGCAGAAGCATAACAGGAACATTAGATTTAACTTTCCTCAGACTCCCATTGTAGTGGCTAGACCCTATTTAGCCACTACTGACTGATAGTGGATTGAAGCTGTTGGACGTGTACTCGTATAGTCAATAGTCCGTTCCGTTTAAATGTCCTTTTTCTTTTCTTTCTCTGATTATATTGAAAAACAAAAATGGTTGAAAAATAATAACTCATGCACACTCGAAAAACGGTTGGCCTCCTCCACTACTACAGCCACGAAACACAAATTAAACCAAACTTAAAACACCTGTAGCCACCTTTGGCCGCATGACACTCAGCCAAGCATGACTCGTCACTGCCCCCCGGTGGCTCGGAGGAAAACAACCCTCATAAAAAATATGTGGCTCTTACACCCATCATGGTCTTGTTACTTATCTGTTCTGCACTACTCTCATGCTTTGGTGGACTGCCTTTGAATTGTAAGAAATAACATATGTACTTAATTACATCACATGTCTATTGCTACTTACTCATGTCTTACTGAGATGTTACTTACCCAGCCCACTGATAAACAGATGACTACTCTTCTCCAGCTGATACTATTCTCTTCCATCTGGTCCGGAGGAAACAAGTCTTCTCTTTCGTCATGAAGACTCTGGATGATACTTTCAGCTGACCAGTGGAAAGAGAAAGAGACCTGAAAACATATAGAAAGGAAAAAAAGATATCTTATCAAACATGCTAAGTCTACTAGACAACGAAGGACAACAACACACAGCACAACTATGTGATGCATTGTACATGACTTTATACCCTCATGACATCTTCTCAGTGACAAGAGCTAGAAAGGGAGGAGCGACAGTCAGTTTCAAGAAAGGGGATAGTCGCATGGTCACCATGGACCAAAGCAGATTTGATATTCACATAAATGTAAATGAAGAAGTATATCATCACATGGAAACCTGGCATTAAATATTGGGTCATTGCAATTATGGGGATATACAAAAGTCACAAGTGGTGTAAAAGGCATGAGAAAGAGGGAGCCAGACAGAAAGCCCTGCTAACTAAAAATAGGATCACACACGAAACTTCTGCAGTGTATTCATCTCACCAGAATGGAATAGCAGAAAGGGACTGGCAAACTCTCTATGACATGCTTAGATCCTTGCTGACTACCAGACAAAGAAACAGTAAGACGCACACAGAAGACACCATACGAGATGATCACATGCAAAGTACAGAACATATCAAAACTCCATAAATTTGGATGATTGTGTGCTTTGCATACAAGCTAGAGAAAAGGAATCCTGACTCGATATGATCAAGGTATTTTCATGATGGGTACAATAAAAATAGTCCAGCTCATCTTGTGTATTATTCCGATAAAGAAAGAGTCCACAGAGATTGGTAAAATTCTCAACCAAGGAAGCCAACGAAAAAGAAAGACAAACATCTGAGTCAGATGTACAGTACACAGGGTACACATCCAACACAGACTCTGGAGTCAATAACTGTGATGATGATGTAATGCCTGTTGAGAGTGATGTTCCAGATCTTTTGCCTGAACAGACTGAATGTGCAGAGCCAGATAAAACAACAGAGAGTATAAGATTTTGAGATTGATGACATGGAAGACAAATTACAGCCATGTGCAGATTCTTGTTATATAAAGCAGTATATTACATCCCTCAAACCTACCAAGACGCCGTAACATCAAACAGAACAAGGCAATGGAAGAAAGCCATGGATGAGGAGATGGAATCACTGAAGGAGAATGAGACCTTCAGGCTTACTAACTTACCACCAGACAGACAGGTAAAAATACATGTGAGCCAAAACTTGAGTACACAGAGGATGATCCTGGAAAGCAGTGGGGAACTTAATTTACTTGTCCACTTGCACCAGACAAGACCTACGTTTTGTGGCAAGTAAGTTATCATAACACTTTGCTGAACCAACTCAAGAACACAGTAAAGCATGTCTTCAGATATCTCAAAGGCACAACAGAACAAAAATTAAGCTTCAGAAAGAATGAGATGGAGAAGCTAGGGCTCTAGGTTTACAGTGATGCTGACTGATACAGCGGACATGTGCAGTACGTGAGAACATTGTGCAAGTCTAAGTGAAGGAAGCTCTCTGATCTCATGGAGAACAAGAAGGCAGCCAACAGAAGCGCTATCTGCATGTAAAGCTGAGTACACTTCCTTAGCATCAGCTACCCGGGAATCTATTTATTTAGATCAGCTACTCAGGCATGGACAAACACCAGAATGCACAAATCATGGCAGTATATGAAGACAACCAAGGAAATATAACACTTGCCAAAAAAAAGTAAAGTAAACAAGCATAGATGCAAACATATCGATATTAACTTTTACTTCATGAGAGAAAATGTAACCAATGGAAAGGTAATCTTGGAATACTGTTCTGCTGACCAAATGATCACTGATGAAATAACAAAGTCAGACAACTAAAACAGAAGAGGTTCACTTAGCGTATGATTGTCACTTATAGTGCAGTACGTTTACATTGCTGAAGTAATGAATAATATTGTTTGGTCTTCAGGTAACCCAGTGAGATAAGAGCGAGTGGGTTTGCTGAACGTCACCACTAGAGGGCGCTCTTAGTGCGTTGTGGTCATTGACTGTATATGTGTAGGTGTGGTACCAGGTGTGAGGTGAAGTTAGTTTGATGTTGGATATTCGACAGATATTCAGATATTCTTTGTAGCCGGTTCAGCCTGTCTCCAGGAGACAGAATAGTTCTCCTATATGGGAGTAATCAGACACACCTCTTATTATAGCCCCTGGATGCACAGTCTATTTTATATGAATATTTTAAAGAGAAAGATTTCCTATTATGTATGGTTTCCTTTTTTCAATACCTCCCAGGCCATGTGACCTAGTGACTCCAAACCAGAGCAGAATAGTAATCCTATAAGGGAATCATCAGACACACTTTAATATGAAATAATATTTCGCATATACTATTCTACTATTCTATTTTAATTCTTTTCAAGAATCTCATTCATTTCCTAGGGAAAACGGCTTTTTGTTCAATAGCTTCCTTGTTATGGGACCCAAATACCCCAGACCAACGTAGAGCTGTTCTGCTATGTGGTACTAATCAGACACACCTCAATAAGAAATAATATTTCACATATACTATTTAAAGAATCTCATTCATTTCCTATGGAAAACGGCTTTTTGTTCAATAGCGTCCTTGTTATGAGACCCAAATACCCCAGACCAGTCAGTCAGTCAGTCATTTTCTAAACCCGTTTAGTCCTGTTAGGGGTCATGGGGGTCTGCTGGAGCCTATCCCAGCTGTCATCGGGCGAGAGGCAGGGGTACACCCTGGACAGGTCCCCAGTCCATCGCAGGACCAACATTCACACTCACATGCACACCTACGGGCAATTTGGAGTCCCCAATTAACCTAATGAGCATGTCTTTGGATGGTGGGAGGAAGCCGGAGTACCCGGAGAGAACCCACGCAGACACAGGGAGAACATGCAAACTCCACACAGAAAGGCCAGCTGGCCCATGGATTCGAACCGGTGACCTTCTTGCTGTGAGGCATCAGTGCTAACCACCTCCAGCAACGTGTCAGTTAGGGACCATCAATAAATTGCAAAATGAATTACACAAAACCACATTTTATTCAATATCTTCATGTATAAGATAAAATAAGATGCTTTTGTGTCATATGTCTACTACTATGTTTTCCATGAAAAAAAAATCATAAAAATCTTGATTTTCTTTCCCTAAAAATATTACTATAAAATTTGAAGAGGTGTTTCCTATTTGTCCAGTGTAGTAGTACCAATTGGCATAAATTCTAAATCAGTGGGTCACATGACATGGAAGCTATTGAGAAAACTAATGAGTTTATCATGAAAAAGTAACAATAATCATATTCCACAGTGGAAATATATGTATTTTGCTATTTGGCCGTGAAAATTTAAACCACGGCCTGAAAACAGGCACCTGCCTTAATAAACCGAAGCAAATGCAAATACTCAAAAAACATGCACCTACTATAACCGGTGTAAAGGTATTTTCTTAACATTACCACTGAGCTTTAGTTTTAAGTTTTGACAAAACTGATACACTTTCTGCTGGTCACCAGTAGAGGGCTGATGAATGTCACAGAAAAGGTGTACAATCCATTTTTGAAAAATTGGTTAAAGGGGGAGACATATTTGGAGAGCAAGTGAGTGATTGCTCCCTGGTTCATATGGACACGGATTTACATCAGTTAAACAAAAAACACTGTAACATAACTTAACAGTTTAATTTTACATGTTTGCATATGTCAAATATTTCACTGGGGCAAAGAGGATCAAGGAGAGGACTTGTTCAAAACCTCAAAACATTTTCAAAACGTGATCATCCATCTAGTCTGAATCCGAATTAATTTTTTTTAGGCTGGTTAAGCGGGTTTCTGATCAGAGGTTCTAATTATAAAGAGGAAGATCTTTTTTTTTTTCTTTTTTTTTTTCAGCAAGCTACCTTAGAATAGCCAGTCTTTACTGTCGTGGGACTATGGAAACAACTTTCACCTAGGAACCTGAAGCACTTGTATTGAAAAAAAAATAAAAAATACAATAAACTGAGATAGTGAATATTATATTTTAATAATGTGCAATATAGGTTAGTGTGTCACATTTTTTTATGTATTTGGGGCAAGTCAAGTGCTTGCTTTTTTACTCAGCGCCACAAAAAGTAAAATTCTCCCAATGATCATCAAAAGATTTCCTTCTTGTAATACAGCAGGGATACATTAAAGAACTGACGCAGACTGCATCAACATGCTACCTAATTATCCAATGATGAACAGATGACAGTCACATTTTTTATGTGCGTGGGGTAAGTTACTATTAAATACAGTCAGCTCTGTGACTCAGGAAGGTTAAAGACAGTGAAATTCCTGCAGTTGCTTATTATTATTATTATTTTCACTTTCAAAGCTGCTCAAAACTGTGTTCAGTAGAGCTTCCACAACTATTATCAGCCCACCACCATCTCATCAACCAGCTCTGCTCTGTATCCCTGTAATGCATGTCACTGTAGATCACAGGTTTTTCACATAGATAATGAATAAGAATATCAGTCAGTACTTCCTTTCACACTTACGGATCCACAAGGATCCACAAGGAAAAGACAAAAGATGAAGATATCTACAAATTATCGTCTGTGAGGAGCAGTGTTTATGCAGTTTGTGCTGCAGCAGGTTAGGGTGGTGCAGCATCAGAGATGCTGGTGTTTTTTTTTTTGTTTTTTTTTTACATACATTACACTTCACAAATACTGTTAATTCTTTTGCCTTGTGGAAAATGTTTTTTGTTACTTTGTCACCTAGAGGTTACTGGTGGTATTGCTATAGCTGAGTTGAACAGACGACACTAGTCGTTGCCAATGTTCTGTAGTCTGAACTTATGTTCTCTTATGTCATGGTGTTTAATTTATAGTTCAGTGCCGATGACATAAGAAGGACCAGTCTCAGCAGGGTTTGGCGTTGACCGAGAGCCAGAGGAGCTACATGAGGCAGCAGGCAAGAGTGAGCTGCTGCACGGCAACACTGCAAAGCAGATTTTTACCCTAATATTTATTCCTTTGGGTGCAGTTGTCAAGTGTTAGACATGTCTCATAACATGGACAGGTGCTTAGCGTGTTCACAAATATTCAACAACTTTGAGTAAGAAACAATCTCTAAATATCATCCATTAAAGCACAGTTAAAAACAGTAGTGCCATTACTTAGAAACTCTAAGAGGTCTTTGCAGCAGAGACCGAGACATGCAGGGTGTGACTACTTCCCCACCTGTCACCATGTCTACATACAGCTGACACCTGTCATCTACCCTTGTGCCCCAGTGCATTGTGGGTTTACTGGCCACAGTGTGTTAGAGGTGAACTCTGGGCGCCTGATAATTCATGAGTTAATCCACTGAAGTGGCAAAACAGTTGAACAAACAATTTTGCTCGTGCATGGGGATGATACAAACGCCCCAGTAAGTGAAAAAGAATCCGCTCTAATACTATAACTCCTTTAACCCTGGGTAAAGGGGCACGCCACTGATTTCACACATAAATGATCAGCTCGCAGAGACAGATGCATCTTCTTTGGCTTTAGTAAGAGCATAACTGATGAAGCCATCGGGTTCGTCATGAGTTGAGTTTATAGCCTGGGTCTTTCCAATCTGTCTGTGCTCAGGGCTAGTGAAATGCTGCAAAAGATTCATTTTTACATTTTTTTTTTTTTTACAGCACTGATTGATGTAATATTTGTGTGGTCACAGTGCTACATGCTCTGTGGGACTGTTCCATTTTGTTGCTTTTTTGTAAAACCTGAAGGTCTCAGACTGCTATAAGAGACACCCACAGTGGTGTTATTGAATACTAAAGAAGAGTTTGGATTTGCAGTAACATGGTTTATTAAATAAGCAAAGGGGTGCTCTAAATGAAAGAGTCAGCATCTTGCAGGGTACAGACTGGCTTAAACTCATGATGGAGTCTCCTTTAGTCTGATTGCAATGCTAAATGCCTTGGCAAGTCCTTACCTTTTCTGCCTTACATTTAAGGTGCAACTTTGCAGAAACCCATAGGAGGGTTGTTGTCTTTTTTTGTTGCCATACTTAGTTGTTTAACTGTCACTGTTGTAACATTTGCATCAACTGTATTTTTGATACCAAAACTGGAGTAAATGGTGCAGACTTGTGATTCGGACGCCACCAAATAAACGGTGCATGTTGAAACTAACTAAGATGATGGCATTGGAGAGATTTCAAGATGATGTAAAATTACACCTTTTAAATGCTCGGTGTGACACTTGTCTGTAATCTATATATTTCTCTCAAGGTTATGACACCGAGTGCAGCGCTGCATGTTATTCAGACTCAACACATGTGCAGTGATCCAGAGTCACACACTGTACTCAAAGCCTCTAGAATGGCGTCCCTTCATTCCTTCAGATGCACTGATACATATTTGGTACGCTTAAATAAATAATTTCCTATTAGAGCGCATTGTCTTAATTTGTTTTGGTCCAGTTAATTCTGCCGAGAGAGTCTTGTCCGCTTGCTTAGCAACAGCACCTGCGTGACTCACTTGTTAATACTGTAGTGAAGGGATGAGGCAGAGGACAAATGCCAATCCTTAATCTCACTTTACATTGTGTTTGGCAGGGTTTGTAGCCTGATGACAAGTACTTATTCAGTGTACATATTTGTACAGCCATTTCAGCTGACCTCTGACCAGAGGTCAGCTGACAGAAGTTGAATTTAGTTTTTATATTTATTCAAACGCTACCAAATGAAGTCCCCTTTAGCGCAGTGTTCAGCAGGAGCTAGGAGACCTCTGTCTGAGATGGACAGATAACTGACTCAATGAAATTGAATCAGGGACACGAATGGGCGGAGGCTGCTGTTTGACAGGGTTCAATGCGCCCAGTGAGCTTGGTATAATTTTAGCCATCCCCTGACTTTATACACGTGACCCCCAGTGACATGAGATCCAATGGAGTAAGACTAGCCACCAATGCTCCAACGTGCGCAGCAACAAGTAAATCAACAAAGGTCCGCTATAGCAACTTACATAATGTCTGACGCACTTAATTAAATAATATTTTGCGCTTTTTTTGATTTTAATGGTAGTCAGAAGTTAAATTCTTTAACGTGTTGCAATAAAATATTTTAGATAAGATATCTGCATTGAACAAATTTGTGATACAAATTTGTGTAATGTTACGCTGTGTGTATCTGCACTCCCCTGCCTGTTCTCTACAAACAGGTGCAGAGTTGAATGTGGGAGGGAAGTTTTAAATATAGAGTGCCATAAAGGTGTTATATATAGAGGCTTGTTACATCATTATATCTGGTCGCCAAGCACACAACATTATTTTCTAAACATGTTTCATCTACATGGTTTTGTAATGAAAGACCACTTGACATGCATCACCGCATGCATCACTTCTCTTTTAAAATGGTCCATTTTTCCCATTCCTGACCAGTGTCACACCATTTGCTCTCACTGGACGCAGCTGTAGCTTGACACCGTACTATTCTGACACAGGTCAGTGCTGTTGGCATGGATTCCTTCATTTCAAAGGGTCAAGCTGTATACATTTCATGGGTGAGTGTCCTGGGCTACAAACTAATTCTCACTTTCTGCGACACTCGTGGTGGGATAAGACAACAACACAAAGCTTCCAGAAAGATCAGTCTGTGTGATGTCACTGAGCACACTGCAGCCAAATCATTGAAATATATGTTATGCAAAATCCCTACATCTTTCTTTCACCCCACAGAATTTGTCCAATTACTTCAGTGGCGTGACGGGGGTTTCTCCATCTTGTGAAGCTGGAGGAACTCCATGGTCACCATTAGCAAAAGGCGCTAGCAATATCACCACCTTCTTGCATAACCGTCCTAGACTGGCATTATTCAGTTGCGCCGGGTAAAATGTCAGCAGCTACACACAGTATCTGGTGTCTCATTTGCAAGTTATACTACTTCCTCTTGTGGATTAAAAGTTGAACCCTGTTGAGAGTTTTGGAGGCAAATAAGTATCAAAACTATGGCATGCAAAAAATACTAACCAGACAATGCATTTCAGAAACATGCACAAGACAAAATTAGTGATGCTTAAGTCACGCGCACAAATTCCAGGTTGGAGTGATAGTAGAAACCTGCACTAATTTGGTAACGTCTGACGTGGAGGAGGACAGGCAGTAGACAGCTGGGTAACATGAGAAGTGGTTTCAGTTCAGGGGAACAGCAAACACTCTTCTCGCAGCACTGGTAGGAGAAGGAGAGGAGACAGATTGGCACAATACAGGAGCAGAGTTAGAGAACATACTGTACATGCACATATAAGTAGAATGTCTAAGAGTAGGCTTGAAACTGACAGTATAAGTGAAATTGGAAAACTCAGAGGGAGAAGATATGTATGTAAATGTGCTGGGAGAACAAACTGGGGTAATAATAACATGGGGAACTGGAAGGAGCAGGTGTGAGCCAGTCAGCTGCCAGTCAGCCATTTCCTGGGGCATCCCACAGAAGGGGCTACATGCAGGGATGCCCCCCTCTTGGAACAGTTCCAGTGTTAACGTTCCTAAGGATTCACGGTTTAATAATTCATGTACCTTTAATATTTAACCTCTACCCAAATTTCCTCCTGTAGTGTGGTAACACCATTATCATGACCAACTACCGCTAAAGGAAAGACAGATGTAAACAGGAAGCGTTTAATTGCATTCAGCTTTTACTTTGGGAGTGGGCCAACCAGGCCTTCTGCAACACAAGGGCGGGTTTGTTGTCCAGAAAATCTGGCATGTGTGGCTCAAAACAGCTGTCTTGCTATATTCTCTGTCAGAGGCAGTAAGTTGTCCAGATCTGATTATTTATGGGCCACACCACATTAGTGGCCATTTATTTATTTATATCTCTGGTCGAAATGACCATTTCATAGAACAATGATGCATTATTCAACTCAGGTCTGGTTGCTGTGTTGTGTACCGCTCTCTGTTTAAGAGGAATGGAAGGTTCCAAACCGGTGTTTTGTATTTTGGTATGGGGGGAGGGGGAAATTGCAGCTTTAAAGGTTTAAGATAATCTGGTGACTATGTCTTGACAGTGTCGCTGGCTGCATGGAACAAAATTCTTCTGTGTTGTAGATGTGCATGTTGCACCTGAGGAGCATTTGCACTGGTAAAATAGTGTGAGAAATTCGAGAGAACACAAAATCCAATAATGATGCTAGTATGGCTAATGTCAAAGACGGCATCATGTTGCAGCCGCAACATTCCACCTGACAGCCAGCATTCCCACTGAAGATTCAATGTCTGATAATTGGCATCAATTAGAGCCTAACCATGACTGGTTGGAGGTAGTTTCTATGGGCCAGTGTGACTAAAACAATTCCTATCCAGTATTTAATGATCAAATGTGTGCTTCTGTGCCTTTATGAATGTGGATTCAGAAGGGTCAGTCACTGACAAAACTGATATTATTTTGGTTTCTCAACTAAATCTATACTCTCTGTATTGGGAGTGTCCATCGTAGATGCCCCTTCAAGAACTGAGTTGTACACTAAAGTTAGTCCCAGAACATTTGCAATAAGATATATCAGTCTTGCGCAAAGTGGAAAATTGACCGACCATGAGACTGACATTGCTATCTCTCAAGGCCTCCAGTGAGCATGGCCAGAAAAGAGCTCCTGAATATCAAGTGATCTTGACTTGAATGTAGTGTATCCATGAAGCAAAACTGACCAGTTCTGCTACAGGGGAGCAGTACTCATCATTAAGGAAGTATGCATCAAATGCAGTCTGGATTAGGATACTTTGCATTCCTCCCACCCAGAATAACTCTATCATCAAAATATGCAAATTAGACAGCATTTGCACAAAGCTAAGTGAAACGAATGCCAGCTCTTTCCAACCTTTTCAACTGAGATAATGGGCCCTGATCTCCACGGTATGCTTGGTAGAAATGAAGCTCAGCTTTTTTCAGTTGCTTTACACCCCCACCGTCAATACTCTGCCACCCCTCACTGACCCCCTCCTCTCCTGGCTGATACTCACACTGTCCAAGTGGAGTTATGCATGGGGTTGAGGGGTGGTGAGGAGGAGGGCGAAGGTACAGCTGCAGAGCCCGTCTTGGATGACTGAGATGTATATGTGTCCCTTTCATAAACTGGTCAAAGTATCAGAACAGAGGCTCTGACCAATGGGGGCACAGCAGGCACTAAAATGGCCAAGCCAATGGCTGACTGTCTGCTCAGTATATAAACAGGGAGAAGAGCCCTCCAGAGTTGGGTGACCCCTATTTTGGCTGTGGTGAACAGGATCTGATCCCAAGGACTGTTACCTCCATTCTTGTCTGGTGTGCAGGTAAAGAAATATCACAAATATTCTTCACTTTTAACTAGTTACAAAAGGAACTGACATGGACATAGTTATATAAACATTTAGAATGGCAAACATATCACTTGGCTGTTTTTTCCCAAAAGGTTTTGGAAGTAAAAGTCCACAATGAAATAAAAATAAAAATTGTTGTGTTTGCAGCCATACGATGAATACTACTGAATTTAGTTATATTCTCATTTAAGTAAAATATGCATGAAAATTATATTTTAATCCCGTATCAGTAGCTGCTTTGCAGCTGAACGCGCTCTGTACAGTGTTTCTCTCATTTAGACAATGATTTATGTGCACAGGTGCTTTGTACTGATACATGTAAAGTAGACAGCCAACCCAGATTGTGATTTAGGCCATTTAAGAGTTGCAGCTGTGACTTTTTGGGCTTCAAGCTAATGAGACAGTTCATGGAAAAGTTTCACCTTACAACCAACTCAGCTTATTACCAAAATGTCGTTCTTTAGTGATACATTTCATATACAACATTACCAGTATCGCTGCTTTATTATTGATGTGATCAGCCTAGTAAGGCCAGACCGAACAAATTATGGAATTCAGCACAGTGAAAACATCAAGGGACGTACTACGTGTTTGACCCCGTAGTATGATGCAAAGAACATGCATGGTGTTTTCAAAGGGCATGTGTATGTAGAACATGTGTATTTATGTGTCAACGTGTAATTTGGACAACTGGGATGATGTGTCTACCAGGAGATTTAAAGTGGTTCTTGTACATGGGTACATGCAAAGGACATGAGTGGTAGTCAGATGTGCTGGTTCTAAAAATAGCCAGCCAACAGGCACTCCTGCCTCGACTCTATTTCAACCGGACATCTGAGCCGTTCAAAACTGAGTGACACTTGTTACCAGGATTCCGGTGCTGACACCGTTTAAACTGCGCAGCTGTCTTGGAGCATATCACATACCTCCAAATGATGAAGAATTTCTGTCAATATTCAGAATAGTATGAATTGGTTTCGTGATCATCCCGCACCTCAGAAAAAGTGTTCTGATCTTTTCTTTCTTTCTCTCCACAGTGTTAGAAAGCAATCATGCCTTTCGGAAACACCCACAACAACTTCAAGCTCAACTATAAGGTTGAGGAGGAGTTCCCTGACCTGTCCAAGCACAACAACCATATGGCCAAGATCCTGACCAAGGAGCTGTATGGCAAGATGAGGGACAAGCAGACACCCAGCGGTTACACCCTGGATGATGTCATCCAGACTGGTGTCGACAACCCCGGTGAGACCCAGAGAGATTATAATATTAGAACCCTAAATTAGCATTATAAAGGCACAATGTCAAAAAACTATACAACTACAACTGGACTTGAAGATATTTCACCGTTTATCCAAGTGCTTCTTCATCTCTGACCAGTGGGGAGTTTAGGGGTTTTGTTAGAAACATCTATGGGAGGGGGGAACTTGGACATCACATAACTAGGGTTAGTTAACAAACCAATACTCACCTGCAGTTACATTCATTCATTGAGACGAACCTGTTTGGTCACCTGGTTTTACACAATTAGTGGTACTTTAATGACCCATTTATTACCGGAAGCCCCAGACTCTTTTGGAGGAATGATGTTAAGATTGTGGTGCCCTAGCAACACAAAACTCTTTTATTCATAATCTGTCCATTTTCTAATTCCCCCTTTCTGTTCTACTTGCGGCTGGTCTTCAGGTCACCCCTTCATCATGACTGTTGGCTGCGTCGCTGGTGATGAGGAGTCCTATGAGGTCTTCAAGGATCTGCTCGACCCCGTCATCTCCGACCGTCATGGTGGATACAAGCCCACTGACAAGCACAAGACCGACCTCAACTTTGAGAACCTGAAGGTACGGTACCACAGGAGAAGACTTAGAACACATAAAAATCACTTTACACGTGAGACATTCAGGTGTAGAGTCAAGGACTAGTTGGCTGGCTTTCACAGTTGTCAGATGGTTTATGTATTACTTTTCACCTAAGACTCAAAAGCTATTCCTCTGTCAATAGGGTGGTGATGACCTGGACCCCAACTATGTTCTGTCCAGCCGTGTTCGTACTGGCCGCAGCATCAAGGGATTCACCCTGCCCCCCCACAACAGCCGTGGCGAGCGCAGACTCATCGAGAAGCTGTCCGTTGAGGGTAAGCTGTTGTACATGAGTATACAGTTGGTTGAGCACTTGCAATGGACTGTTCACAAGAAAGTATAAGATAAGGACACTGCTTGTCTTTGTTTAATTTCCCAATTCTGTCTTTGCAGCTCTGACCAGCCTGGATGGCGAGTTCAAGGGAAAGTACTACCCCCTGAAGGGCATGACTGATGCCGAGCAGGAGCAGCTGATCAGCGATCACTTCCTGTTTGACAAGCCCGTCTCTCCCCTGCTGACCTGCGCCGGTATGGCCCGTGACTGGCCCGACGGCAGAGGCATCTGGTGAGTATAGCTGTCAGAAGGCCAGCAGTGAAAAAGCAGCTCCGTATTATTATTACCTGCATGCTTATCTCTGTCTTCGTGTCAATCTCAACTCAGGCACAACGACAACAAGACCTTCCTGGTCTGGGTGAACGAGGAGGATCACCTTCGTGTCATCTCCATGCAGCAGGGCGGCAACATGAGGGAGGTTTTCAGGCGTTTCTGCGTTGGCCTGCAGAAGGTATAGAAGGAAAATGCCTCAAAAAAAGGTATAATGATAAGACTGTGTGTATCACTGCAGGATGTTCACCCGACTCTCCTTTTTTATTACCTGCCAGATTGAGGAGATCTTCAAGAAGCACAACCACGGCTTCATGTGGAACGAGCATCTCGGCTACATCCTGACCTGCCCCTCTAACCTGGGTACCGGTCTGCGTGGTGGCGTCCACGTCAAGCTGCCCAAGCTGAGCACACACCCCAAGTTCGAGGAGATCCTCACCAGGCTGCGTCTGCAGAAGCGTGGCACAGGTACATGCACTCTCTAACTTACACACCTGTGTATCAGTTTGAACGGCCCACCGTGCTCTCTACAGAGCCAAAGGTGAAAGGTGTGACGTGTGAGTTGCATCTAATCCCTTGCCCTCCTTCTTTAGGTGGTGTGGACACTGCCTCCGTGGGCGGTGTGTTTGACATCTCCAACGCTGACCGTCTGGGTTCCTCCGAGGTGGCCCAGGTCCAGCTGGTGGTTGATGGTGTCAAGCTCATGGTCGAGATGGAGAAGAAGCTGGAGAAGGGAGAGGCCATTGACGGCATGATCCCCGCTCAGAAGTAGAGAGACAATCTTATGTTTTTCTCGTGACCATTCATGTGCAATCAAGCCAGCTGACAGGCATGCAGAGGAAACAGCCGCTCACCCAGAGACTCTTGACTCTGCTAACCTCTTATTCTTCCTTCCAACTTTTTTTTCTTTTCTCTGTCCTTTGTGCTTTTTTCACGTTCTGTGTTGGTTGGTAACATCCTGGGATCAGCCTCCACTGAGCTGGGTTCGCCTGGCAGACGTGGCATCACCTACTTTTTGTTATAAAAAGTAATGACTATTGACGCTGTTCAATAAAAAAAATTGCCCAATGAAACAATTACATAACTGTAATTTTGGTCTCTTTTTGTCGCAGCATTAGAAATCACAGTACTGAAATACCTGAACAATACTCGCACCAGATTGTCTGATGTAGGTATGGAAACAAGAGCCCAAAATGAAAAAAAAAATGCCAACATCAGTGAATTTTATTCATCTTCAGCTCCATGATCTCCTTAAATACCACAACCACTCAATCTCAGTTTACAGTTTGCTTCTGAGGGGAGGAATTAAACAGCAGAACAGTATAATTACTGATACAGGTCAAAGTACGCGTGTTCTTTTGCATATAACATCGACTGTTTCCAAAATCAGTTTTGAAAAGACAGTGCATGTTAAATACTGAACCTCCCAGGTTCCTAATACTGTTATCATCCACCACTTGAACCAGACCCCACAACACACTGTCGCTGAGCAGGTATATAAGCATTTACGCAACACTCAGGTCAACAAAAACCCTTTTCAAGAATTTTTCACAGTAGATTCCAGCTTAAGACAATGTTCATCCATCTTATACTAAGAGTGAAATGTTTCATAATAAGTTATTTGCTTTTTTTTCCCATTTTACTTCAAAAATTTCCACTGAAATGCTCAGCAAACAACCTGACACGTTATTTGTGATCAGGCGACAGTTACATAACATTTCTATGGCTTGAATGCGACCCGGGGCTTTCAGCGTGTCTATGGAGTTATTAGGATCTGTGTAAATTCACGTTAAAAAGGAACCAAACTGACAATTTATTACCACTGCAAATGTCCTTGTGCAAGATCTCAATACATTTTTTTTCTTACATACTGTACATTGTGGTACATTTTATGGCATATCTAAAGACTTTTAAGAACTCAGACGCCATCTTGAATGTACTGAACCTATCCTCTAGCAACAAGGTGGAGTGAAATCACTGTAACTCACCCGAGCCCTTCAGTTTGTTTTCGTGAAAGGGGAATAATCTGGCGCTTCATCAAGCAATTCGTGTCTAAAACTGTGTCTGTATTTCATAAAGCTTCCGATCCTAGGTGTGCATCACGTTTCACTTTGCCCAAAAACCCAAACTCTGAAGTCATGCAGGATTGCAGGTTGGTTTTGTTCCCCATTGTCACTGACAGAAACTGCTTTAATCTAGAATTACTTCCCTTGCTCTAGCTATAAATAAACCTTGAGCTCTAAGATATATACTATATTCATATATTTTATATACAGCCATCAACTGACTGATATAAATCCTGTTTTTTTAATGATATTATTCTAAAAAATAAATAAAGTACCTGTGCAAATATCCACAAATTGAAGTGTTTCACATTTAAGACATTGGCGCCCTCCAGTGGCTAGTTCTGGGTATTACCTATACAGGTACACTGGAAGGAGCTGATTCAAGTCAAAGCAAAGTGCATTGAGGTCTATATTACCTAATGCTAATATACACCACAATGAGAAACGTCCAGGGAGAGGACAAGGACAGACTCCTGGTGTCCATTTTGGTGTCTGCTTCTCACTCTATAGGGGAGGCAGTGGCCTCCCCCCATTAGGCTCCATGAAACAGTACACACCAAGCTGGACTGAGATGTCACACAACGTGAGAGTGAATGACGGCTGAGTGTCTCCCCGCGAGAAACAAAGCCAGACGCTCATTGTGACGATAGAAAAAAGTGGGTGGTACGTATGAAAGCGGCGGACAGATAAGGTCGCCGTCCCTTTTAAACGTAGGGAGTCGGTGAGTGTGGGTAGATGGGTAGGAATGGAACGGGATGGAGGCGGGATGGTGCGAGTGGTTTGGGTCACCATGAGCAAAGCCACAACTGAGAGATATTATTAACAGTAAATCAGCAGCCAAACAATATGATCTCTGTAGCCTACGTAAATATCACAGTACGTTATTCACTAAAAACGGAGGGAGAGTAGAAAGCTTTCTCAGTTTTTTTCTGTCTCTTTTTTTTTTTTATACATTTAATATGTACTGTATGAAGGCGCTGGGGGTACTTCACTTTAAAGGCAACTGGACTAACAAGAAGAAAACACTGTCCACAATGCCTTCACTTGGCCCTTCTAGACACAGAACACTCCCCCATGATCCCCACAGTCATTAATAATGGACAGAGACGTTTATATACGGTGCCACAAGAAGAGGAGGGTGGACGCTTGGGAGTGTATGTTACCTCAGTGTGTGTAAAGGTGAGCGTGTAATCTGAGAGGTTCTGCTGCTTAGCTGAGCCGATCTAGGTGTTTCTCGCTGAACTTCTGATATGATGACTGAGGTCAGCACATGGCACAGAATAGACCCAATAGAAGAGCTGCATTGCACTGAAAATACACCCGGCTCAACAGTGTCACTGCTATTTTGTGGAGGAAGGGGGGGGGCAGACTGCCTTCAAGGGCAGTGTTTACATGACGTCTGTAGCTCACCGTTACTTTAAAACACCTTGAAAGATTTTAACAGCTGAGGGCTTTGGATTAGAAGTAGGTCTCTCTCTTGTGTAAGTGTGACTCCTGCTGCTGCTGTGTCAATTCAGTACAATGCCGAAGGAGAAAGGTGAAGGGATGAAACTGGGGGGGGGGGGGGGGGGGGGGGGTTGGAATATCCAAATGACTGGTTTTGCTGTCAATGACAGTGACAGACAGCGAATGCTGCCAATCAGAGCGCAGCCATTTAATTCCTCAATGAAATAAGAGGCTTAAAGGAAACCGGCTGTACTCATTTAAATTTTGAATTTCATGTTTTTTACTGACCAATGACTGTTTTTCACATCTATGCGTTTTAAACCTCTGGGACTGAAGCCATAACTACATCAACTGAGGAAGTTCAAAATCTCTCCGGCTCATTAAACGTCTGCTGCCGATTGGCTTTTTTTTTTTCTTCTGTGTACCGCACCAGGCTCTGATTGGCTGTTTCAAATGCCCGTCAACCCAGCTCCCACTGACCTTAATCCAGCGCCGTTGCCCTTGCTGTATGTACACAAGTCAAAGCAACGCAACGCTCTGAAGCTGCTCATCTGGTTGCTAAGTCGTACCGTCTCGTGTTTGTGCATGTCATTGTCCCTAGGTGACGCAAAGTCAGCCCCTGATCATTGTAGAGGGAAAAAAATGTATAGGTGACATATAAAAGAAGAGTTCTAAAAAAAGGACTGGATGGTCAAGAGATGACGTCAAGAGATGTTTTTCTGAAGTGGCCAAAGTGACAGTGGGTAAAAACAATGATCAGAACAATAAATAACAAAATAAAGAGTCATTATGGCTAAGAGTAGCAATAAAAAATATTCAACTAGATTCCATCTGTTCCAGGTCCGGTGGGTGCAGTAGCTCAGCGAACAAGTCGGCTGAGCCGGGTGGGGTGATTGAGTGAACGGGGGGTGCTTCAGTCTGTGTGACTCTACGGAACAGGTGTGCATCAGTGTGCGTGTATGTGTGTGTATATGCGTGTGTGTGCCGGGTGGGTAGTCTTGAAAGAGACAGAAGGAGAAGTTGTTTTTTTTCTCTCGGGTCCAGCCCCTCGCCCCTTCTTTGTGTTTTTTGTTTTTTTCTTTTTCTTTTCTTCTTCCATTCCCTTTGCGCACACACATAAACACGCACACAAAAACACACACTTGTACGCAAACACGCCTTCCGTTCAAAGTTCGAGGTCCTTAGAGATTTGGGTGGCGATGTCCCGAAAAGCTAGCGGTGCCCCCCAGAGTCGTGTGTAGCGCACCCCGTTAGAAGTCTCGGAGGTGCCAGTGGAAAGATGGCACACTTCGGCCTCGAAAGCCACGCGGCCCCCTGCCACGCCGTGGGTGCAGGAGAGCAGAAAGGGGCCGGCATGGTGGACCTGGCAGCCACATCCGAGCGCCGCCTCCCGCAGAGCCAGTACCACCTCCGCAGGGTCCCGCCTCCCACCTCCTCTCAGATCCCAGCCACGTCCGACGGACCGGGGCTCGGACGCTTTTTGATACCCAGGTAGATGGCAACTAGGAAAACAAGGTGGGCAACAGACAAATACTCAGATAACGCATCTCAACTGCTGCTGCTTATCTCATATCATCTACTTTTCTGGTGCTGTCAAAGCAGGTTGAACTCATGTACTGACCTTGTGACCGCAAATCTCCTGATTCCCTCAGATTCATTTGTGACCCTGCAGGACAAACAGGCAGGGTAAGAGGTAGTCCTTAGACCACAACAAGCCTTATTAACTGACCCACAACTCTCAGACGCCTTCAGCAGGGGATATTATACAGTGAGACCAAGCAAGCATCAGCAACAAGAACAGTGCGTCCTCACGTTATCGATACGCACTTTTCTATTTCCTCACTTTCAAAGCATGCACTTATAAATGATGTTCTACAACATCTGGACAACATATTTCCTACTCGGGATTCCCAACAACAAATGGAATAAACATTTATGAGTTTCATCCAGTAAACCACAAAATAAAAATATAAAACAAGATATCTAAGGGTATGTTTATGCACAGGATGATAGAGGAGTAAAACACTTGTTACACAGTCCCTAGGGACAATGACAGTTAAAAACGAAACTTAAATGAATGTTCCTTGACTGCAACCATGCTTGAAACAAAGTGTGCGTGACTCTGAGTGAAGATGATTCACGAGGCATGCACACGAGCAGCGTGAGAAAGTCGAGTCGACTCGAGGAGGTTCCAGTGTGACCAGGCAGACAGATGGGGCAGCACATGCAGACAATAGAAGAAGCGAGAGACATGGGAACTTACTAACTGTTTTTGATCCTTGTGGAAGAGTACAACCCGACACTGATTTGTTTGAGCCCTGGCGCTTGGACGGGTCAAGGTTGACCCTGATGCCATGACAGGGGGGGAAAGCAGAAAAAGATAAAGATGGAGAAAAAGAGGTAAGGGCAGGAGGTTGGGGGCAGTAAGAGAGAATATAATTCAATCACAGGGGAGCAAGTGAAGGAAAAGAGCACAGCGCAGGAGCTGATTGGCAGGGATAAAGCTGCGGTTTGATAAGATTAGACATGTGTGATTATGACGACTGGGAGGGAGTGGGGAGCAGAGGATAATCCAGGGCCGCAGAAGGGCTTACCAAAAGGTCTGGGCAAATAAAATGTTTTGATAAGCACAGATCCATACATAGGCTGTTTTCGAGCTGAAAGGCAGAACTTCAGGGCAATAATTCTATGTGATAATGACATATAATTGATGGCCTCGGTTTGATTTAAAGAGAACTTTTCTGCAACAGTTAAATAAGATCCAAATAAAAAAAAAGTCTATGATAAATAAACTTACCAGCTTATTAATGCTGCATAAATATATGGATATACTGCATTCACAAAACATTTAAATTAACTAATCAAAATTGTGACCCTTGCAGTTAAGGAGTACTTTTGACTCAATTTCTTGCAAGTTTGCTAATTCTCAACGGCATATTTTGTGACACACCCAATTTATTTGACTAGGTACTAATAAGTCAGGGAAAAAGCTGAACTACAGTTTTACAGCAAAACAGTCACTGGACGTTGTTGAGTGTGTGCGTCATGACTTTGGCATAAGTTATAGTTTACCGATCTCCGCCCTGACATTTATGCGTTTCTAAAGTCTGCACAAAACTCACGATTATAACTCCAACCCTGGAAGCTTCCATACAGACTGTAATCTCCGGTAGTAGAGGCAGATAAAGACATCTGTGATTGAGGACATCCACTTAACTCCACCCAGCTCCTTATACCTCGACATGATCGCATCAATAATTAACAGCATGCTGATACATTATTTAAAGACAGAACCAAACACGTGTATTTAGATCATTTCTTTTGTTAATTTTTGTTTAGATTTATTTATTATTTAGCCAGCTAACAGTGAAAAGGACATAATACTTTAAAAAGCTCTAATTGATAATGAACAGGCATCATTTATGGTGCTTTTTCCTTTTTAGGTGATCATTTATGGTAGTGACTGTGTTTTTCCTTTCTTCCGAATTAATGAGACAAAACTTCTATTGAGTAGGAGGTCTCTAATGTGACTCGTGACGGATTGTGTGTTCACACTAACAAAGGAATGTGGTAAATGCAGCCTGGACCGCCTCCACACGTGGGCAGAGATCGCATCTCCCAAATGTGATCTCTGTGTGTCCTGGGTGTGTTCACACCTGTACTTTAAGCTTGTGGATGGATGATAACCCTAAATCAAACACGTACTAAAAGAATAACATTGAGAATACACTTGTGAATGCAGTAGTGCATAAATAAGTAACTGCAAAACTCTGAATTCATTTAATGATATGTCATATATGACATACAATTAAAGGGATAGAGTTAGCAAGCTAGTTTGGGAGATGGTTAGCTAAGCTTAGCATTAGCACAGGGAATGGGGGAAACAGCTATCCGGCCACTGCTCAGCTGGTAAGTCACCTTACAATGGGTGGATTTAGAAAAGATAAATAATGTCTTCATAACGAAGATTTAAAAGTGTTTAAAGTGTGTATAAGGTTAAGAGAATCTCTTAATAGAAGCAGTTTTCATTCCTGTTTGGCTCTGGTGTTCAGCACCAGATTCCTATGTCTTCTGATGTGATGTGCGACGCGCAGTGCACGCCTACCTGCGAGTGAGTTTCGAGGTCAGCTTGGTGAAGAGGTTGGAGGTTGCCCTGGTGCGGGCGTGGGGCAGCGGGCTGGCTTCATGGTGGGACAGGGTGGGTGATGTGGGTGGGGCAGAGTAAACCGGGGGGCCGCGATCCCTCAACTGTCCCCCGTGAAAAGTGCTTCGGATGGTGGAGCCTCGGGTCAGACGGCACCGGTCTGAAGAGGAAGAGGAGGAAGCTGCTCCGGCCCCAGCAATGCTGAGCGTGGAGGGAGATGCCGCAGCCATGCGGTGGCTCAGGGAGCTGAAAGGAAGAAGAAGATGAACGCTGGAGTTTTTACTGGTGTACAATATCTTTCCTCGAAACTTAATCGTTTTAAGCAGATACAGTTGCTTGTACACAGACCAGGGGGAGTCGAGGAGCAGAGTAATAGATGGAATTTCCCATAAATCATTGTCAAGAAGGAGACAAACAGCCAAAGAGAGGGAAATATTAAAAGAAGGGATTGTCAGACAGAGGTAAAAAGTAGTGTTAACATGGGAGAGGATTTTCAAAATTGGAAAACGATGGACAGGCCTCTAACAGAAAGGCATAAAGAAGGATCAGAGGTTGAACAGTTTGTGCTTGATGGTGGCTAACATTAGCTTTGGCAAGCTCAGCCATAAAGTCTTTTTGAAAGATTTTTGAAGCAGAATGTGTATTCTTCATCGATTTCATTGATTTTGTCGTACTGTTCACAATTTTATTTGTTTAAAAAAAACAAAAAAAACTGGATTGTAAATGATGTTATCTGACCATACATAGCCTATATTCAAGAAAAACATATCACATGCCTTCATGCTGGCCTCAATTCTTATCAGAATACGAGTCAGAATACGCCATTTGTATTTCATTATGAGGCGTGTCTCAACTGAAAAAAATAACTCTGCATAGTCCTCCAAATAATCAGAGCCATTTTGTGGACCAACTCCAGACCTTTCCACCACAAAAATATCCTTGGGTGGG
Source organism: Planiliza haematocheilus (assembly GCA_005024645.1). Taxonomy (NCBI): domain Eukaryota; kingdom Metazoa; phylum Chordata; class Actinopteri; order Mugiliformes; family Mugilidae; genus Planiliza; species Planiliza haematocheilus. The sequence continues at coordinate 8,148,287 of SRSE01000276.1, forward strand.
GAAGTTGGTCTGGCTTCCAGGCTATCAAACAGCATGTTTCTGCTTAAATTCAAATAACTGCAGCTGTCCATAAAATAGCCGTACTGAAATGACCCGGCCCATAGATTTTTTTATTTTTTTTGGAATTTATTTCAATCCTCCACAGTCTTCCAGTGCTTCCATGCCAAAAAGAAATGTTTTTCTATCTCTGCCTGATTAAGAGAACGCAGACACAATGTGAACACGGACAGCAAGGTTCCAAGGCACAAAAGGCGCACTATGAAGCTCTATTTCAGATTTTCACACATCCTCCAGACAGCAGAGAAACTGGAGGTGACAATGACTGGCCCTCTAAGCGAACATGATCAGGCACCTGCCTTTGAATGTTAACGTATGATTTTAGATTTTATTTTGTTGCTTTTTTTTTTTGCCACAGGTCTGCGTGATTTCTCTGAAATAGCTGGTACTTGTTAAATCCATCCAAGAAAGCTCTGTGCTCGCCAATATGAACAAACAACAAAATGGTACCTGTTGTCTTTGCCGTTCTGCAGAAGAGAGTGTCTGTCAGCACCTGAGCGGTCTGTGCACACGTACGTATTTCTGCGTGTCATCGCGCTTCCAGGGATGTTATTCTGCAGAGAAAGGGATACGAAGATATACGCTGAGAAAATTAAAAAAGTCACATTGAGCAAGATTTTTCATGATAGATTGTTGTTACTGCTATTTAATAGTCATATCTATATGTAGATTTTAATTATATAAAGCATGCAAAATAACATGTTCAACTGCATGAAAAGGAAGTCTAAGCTGAAAATAAATAAATGAACAGAGGAAACAAAAGTCAAAGTGTCATAATTTCCTTTACTGGCATTGCTTCTAAATTAAATTTTGGGTATTAATCCCCAGTCCGAATATGACCACACAAGGAGTAACTATGATGTGTCCGTGCTGACAGCGGGAAAACTGCAAAAAGTCAATATTTGATGAAGATTACACAGCCCTTCAGTAATGTGCCCAGCTTACCGTGGTGGCAGTCATGTCTTTGCGGCGGTCTGGGATCTCAGATTTGTTGGGGTTGTTGGCACTGCTGACCATCGGGCTGGAGGGAGGGAGGCTGTGGCTCCCCATCACGCTGCAGCTGGCCTTACGTGAAGGCATCCGACCTTCCCGCAGCTCCCGGTCGCCCGTGCTGGTAGGGCTCCGCTTGGGGTGCATGACGGGCATGGAGGGCCCGCCTTTGTTGTGGAGGACAGCAGAGCGCATACACACAGAGACTCATATAAGGAATATTCTGTAGATTGGGTGGGACACGTCAAGTGTGGTCGATCTAGCAAGATACAGCGTTATCTTAAAAACCGGAACGCCTGGAATCTCAAGTCCAGCTTTGCACATAAAATGTGCTCCAAATACTATTATCTTAATAACTGACTGACTGTTTCATGTAGAGAATGCCCATCATTATTTCCTGAAAACCAGGCCAATCATTTGACAAGCATTTGGTACAGCATTGCTTTAGAAAATGGCTCTGAATTGGTTATTAAAAAACTATTTGCGTATCAGCTCCAGAGTAGTGTTTGGTTTCCGAGGATGTAACAGAACTAACTATGCAAATAATGACAGTTGTGACAATCAACCAACGACTAATTTTGGTCCTCGGGCCTTAAGAAGCTTAATGGTTGGAGCCTCGATAAATATTCGGCTCAGAACAAAGTTAGAGAAGAGACTCACAGAAGTCGCTGTGCCGTCGCTGCCTGTGGTAGGTGGAGGCGCTGCGCTGAGTCTTGCTATGTGAGGAGGAGGTGGAGGAGGAGGAGGAGCCAGTGGCCGAGGAGTGCTTGTTGGTCCCGTTAGTGATGGGGCTGGGTCTTACCCTCGCCAGGGACAGGCTACTACCAGTGCGGGTCTCACTGCCCTCCTGTGAAGTCCCAGGGAGATTGCATAGAAACGTGTTAGAAAGGGTGACCGAGTGCATCATTTCTGAGCATTGATAGGAATATGAACACAGCATTTAAGACAAGCTAACTTTTATTATAAAGGAGTGACAACAAAGGCATGTGTGCGGCTGAACTTAGGGCTTAAAAACACAGCAATATCAAAAAGAAGAATTTCTGACACTGGACACGTTTGAAATATTTAAGGGAGCAGCCAAAGAAGGAGCAGCCACAGTGATCTGTTAGATGAAGAGCTACACCCTTTCAATTTCACAGCATAAAATCAGATCAAAGTTTTTCACAGAATGATGGAAAATGACAATTATTGTGTGATTTCATTATCAAAGCAGTTTTGTTTGCTGCTTAACATGTTAAACAAACCGCCAGGCACTTTTGATTTAAATCTCAAGTTTGCAATTTAGTTTATACTCTGGCAAACTTCTTATATCCTTGTATGGACATTTATGCTAATAAAAAAATTACACACAGGTGCATTTGAAAGCAAGATTTTGAATAAGTTCACTGAATGACGTATCATTGGATGTAAACTTGGTATTCACAGAAAAAGCCAACCTGACATTTCATAGCTAATTTCTCTGGTAAGACCGTTCTGCAATGCAATAAGATAAGTTCTTATGCATGCATACCATATAATAACACAACATAATTAACAATAAAAAAGGTAGTTTATAGAACTCACATCGCCTTTGCGGCCAAGCAGTAAGTAGGTGGCGGTGACGTCATTGTATTTCTGATTGAGAAGCGAGTCCTTGATTTCTTCCGGAGTGAAGCCCATCCCGACCATCACCTCTGAGTAACACAATTGATAAAAAAAAAGAAATATAATAGAGTAGCAAATCTTTTTATACCCGTCGTATCATTGTATATGTACGTTGACGTAAGCTTCAATGGACAAGCAATAGCCCAGCTGACTCACCTATGCGAGCTGGATCGCTGTAGTCCTCGACGGGTTCTATATGGGGCTTCAGCTCATCCCCCTCATATCCTGAATTTATCCACTTGTCCTTCATGACTTGCTGTAAAAAGAAAAACACAGGAAAGTTTCAGCTGAGTCTAAAATTCACTTCTGTAAGCGCCTTGGCTTCACTCCACGTGAACTGCTCTGCTCACCTCAAGGGTGCAGCGTTTGGTGGGATTGAGCACCAGAAACCGGCGAAGGATCCCCTCACAGTCAGTGGACATATAGAAGGGCACACGGTACTTCCCCCTAAGCACACGCTCCCTCAGCTCCTGTTGATCACATCAATCACACGTTACATACAGTATATGATTAAGAGTAAGATGATCTAGGCAACACATACACCAGAATCCAGTTACAAAAAGTACAGTTTAAAAAGAACCTTTGTCCTTATCTCTTGTTTACTGACAGTTTTGAGCACAACCATTCAACAGTGTGAAATGCCTTATATAACTACATCATATCCAACACCCTTAAATGCATATCACACTGGTCTGACATTCATTGATAACTGAAATCTAATGGAACAGTGCCTGCATCATAAAAATTTTAAACCCCCTCGTCTCTTCGCTGCAGGAAGTACATTGGGGTGCACTTAGATATGAGGGGGGTTAAATGCATATTTGTCTCCACCCTCTGGTAAAGCTCTAGGGGGGCATTCATTGCCATCTGCTGGATTTTGGCTATACTACTTAACATTTTTTTAGCAGCAGTACTCACTACATAGTTGTGCAATAACCTTACAGCACAAAAACAAGTGAAAACCAGGAAGAACTTTTAATGATATGGTGGCCGTGATATCTTGATCAGTATTCTTAAAAAAAAAAAAACAGCTCTGAATGGCTGAGGGTGAAAAGTCTTTTGTGGTTGCCAAACACAATAGTAGAAGCCGCATGAAACGGGTGAAGCCAAATTGACCGTGTCCTTTTCTTTCATGTCAGTACACATGAATACATTTCATTCAGGTCCCACCACTGTCAACAGGGCACACATAGAGAACACAGTGTACACAGTACTCTCTCCTAGTGACTAGATATAAATAATAACTGCTCAGGTTAACTCTGCTTCAGTTTGCAGGTGTAACTGCGTTTTTTAAAGATGTCCTGCCTTGACAGTTTGACAACAGCAAGTTAACCAGCTACTTCATTCAGCATGCAACTGGCTTGCCTGCCTGGGCAGAGAGCCATGTGATCACCTGGTAGTAGTTTGGCCAACATCAGACAAACATACATACATACATAACCTAAGGATCAACATATGATGATTAATCAAAATAAAATAAAGGGACAACAAGATGCCAGGAGAGAAGCCCTGAACCACGGAAGAAACCTGACAAAAACAGGAGTATTTACAGGTAAGACAAACGTATACACGCTGAAGTGTTTTCTAAAAACACTGACCAGCAGATTCCGACAGAAACGCAGAGCACAAGAGTAACGGCTAAGAAACACACAAAAAACCCGGTCCGCAAACATACAAAAACTGCTTTCTGGTGATAGCCATATGTTATCTGATAAATCAGAGGATGAAGAGAGAATGGACATGGGTCTTCTGAGGGTGTCCTGTGGTGTCTGGTGACAGAATTTTGTCCTATGGGTTGAGGGGATGGGCCTCTGTGGATCATCCCACAGATACTTGATCAGTTTAAGATCTAGTGAATTTGGAGGCCAGGTCAACACCTTGTGCTGTTTTTCATGTTTTTTTTTAGTTGTTCCTAAACCATTTTTATGTGTGTACCTGTGTGTGTCTGCATCCTGCTGGGGATGGCTGCTGCCATCAAGGAATGTTATTGTTATGGGGTGGGGGTGCCAGGTCTGGTCTAGATGATTGGTACTAAGTAACATCCACGTGAATGTCATGTCTTGTAGGTCATAATGTTGTGGCTGATTGGTGTAGAGTTAGTTGATGTTAGTTGAAGGAAAAAAAAAAAAACTGCAGTACACAAAGGCCATATATACGTTTTATGTAGAATGTCACAAGACAAAGTTAGTTAGTGAACATAGTGACAGACTACGTAGCTAAATATCTGCTAAAACTTAGATATTGCTGAAGACGGTGAGAAGTAAAAACAACTAACCGGCCAACCACTTCTATCGTCTGCACCACCAGCTACAAGAACTACACTGCACGTCTATGCACGCCATAGACATAAACCCATCATTGTAACAGTAACCCCCTGAGGAAAACTGCTGCCTCTACGTGTCCTCCGACAGACAATCCCTGCTCCGATCCACTTGCCTTCAAGTTCTGCCCGTCAAAGGGCAGGGAGCCGCTAACCAGCGTGTAGAGGATGACTCCCAGACTCCAGACGTCCACCTCAGGGCCATCGTACTTCTTCCCCTGGAAAAGCTCGGGAGCAGCGTAGGGCGGCGAGCCACAGAACGTGTCCAGCTTGTTGCCCAGTGTGAACTCATTGCTGAAGCCGAAGTCGGCGATCTTGATGTTGGCATCGGCATCCAGCAGAAGGTTCTCTGCCTGAGTCATACATACATTGAGGGAGAGGACGAAGCCGGCATGGAGAGTGTGAGGCGGGAGTGATAGCAGAAACAACATATTGTGGGAGGTAAGGGGGTGAAGTAGAGAAAATTGTTGGATAGAGAGATGAGCAGAAGTAAAAAAGATCATAAGAGACAAATAGGAATGGGGGCTACCCTCCCAGATTGTTAAAGAAACAGCCTCTTCACTCATCAGTGTGATTAAGATGCTAAAGGACACTTCTCACGGACACAGATTAAGACTAGTCCCAGATTAGAACTTTCAGTTCAGTGTAATCTGTCAGTGAAAGAAATTTGCTATCTGAGGACTAGCCTTAATCCCCCCCATCGCTGAGAGCTGCCCAAAACATCCTCTGAGCTTTCTCACCTTCAAATCTCTGTGGACAATGTTCTTCGTGTGGCAGTAGTGGACAGCGGAAACAATCTGTGAACACGAGGAGACGGACAAGCCTGAAGCACTGACGAGTAAACTGGAGGATCTGTGTGCTGCGGCCAACAAGAGCATCAAAAGTAGTCATACCTGTCGAAATTTGGCTCTGGCTTCAACCTCCTTCATTCTCCCATGAGACACGAGGTAGTCAAACACTTCACCTGTGAGTAAGCCAGAAACGTTCCAGTCATATTATTAGTCGATTTAATATTGCTGATATAAACATTCAATTCCAATCACTTCTGTTATTAATATTTAATAAGGTGCAAGTGCTTTCAACGCATCAACTTCAATTTTATTGTTCTCCGCGGGAAATTTGTGCTGTACTCACATGAAACACAAGATGCAAACAGACTTAAAGGAATAGTTTCACCTGTTAGGAGATTAACTTTTCTTCCAGAGCAAGATCAATATCACTCTCATCTCTGTCTATTCAGTATGAAGCTGCGGCCAGTTACAAGATCACACTAATGACTGGAAACAGGGAGGGGCTAAGTCCGTGTAAAGGGAACTCCATCATAAGGTGAAAAATCGCTAATTTATATCTTGTTGCATTTAAGTATGCTATGAAACTTTGGAAGAAAGAAACAACACATTCTTCAAGAGTTTGCTGCAACAGTACTACTTGGCTTGGTGCATGCTTACAGTGGCAAAGAGTGGTCAATGGTAGCACTTTTGCTGCTGTTAAATAGGGTTCTGTTTAATGTATTTCAAAAAAATACAATTTAATATCTTGTTCATGGTCTACATATGGTCCACAATATTTTAATTTATATTCATATCCCATTTTGTCTGTATTCACCCGCTGTTTAACGCAACCTGGAGTGGTTTTGCCAAAACTTACCACTGTCTAGCTGCTAGCAAAAACATGCTAGTGCTAGCTGCTGTAGTAACTGCTAGCTAGATTGTGTACACTTAAATGCACTGTCCAAAAAGACAGACTTTGGTCTTCACGGCCATGACAACTACTCAGTACACCTTTATGGTCTTCTCTTCACTACTTTAGTCGATATGGACCTGTAAGAACCTGTCACATTGTCCAAGGTCACGGTAAGCAAGTAATATAGTCTCAGCCAGAAAACAGAAACAGGGATTGGTGACAAGAAATTGACACAAATAGAAACACAAATGAGACTAATGGAGGGAAAAAGAAAAGGAGACATTGGAGACGTCCGATGCAACGCACTGACATTATTCCTGAGACAGCATTTCATGCCAGTTTAAGTAGCAGCACAGAAGGTTGCTCAGTTGTTTAAGACGTGGTCCCCTACTGTTTGTATCTTCATGAGATCAGCTGTTAAGCGAGAGTCTGCAGTTATTTTTAATTTAAAGATTGTGTCTTTCATGTGGATTAAAAAAAGAATGGTTGTGTGTATTAAAGATTTTGCTCAGTAGCTTCTACATAGACCTATGATGGACGTTTTTCAGGAAGTTATTTCTCTATTTTTTACTTTCTATTTCTCATTGGCAAGTACAGTACAGTACATGCACGATTACAGACTTCCAAACAGGCGTGCAGGTCTATGTGTGAAGGTAGGGACACATCAAGCTGTCTACCCCTGTGATGTCGCCTCACGTCACCCGTGTCTGTGTCTTGCAGCTGAGCACAACACAAAGACTACAGCTCACGACCAGTTGGCGAACACAGTATCTTCTATTAGCTGGGAAGCTAGGAAGAGGTACAAGCTGTCATAAAAAGCTGTCCTCTCCTGAATCATGCTGCTTTACTCTGGATGATGTAAATGTTTGTGTCTTTAAATATTTAGATTAGATAAAGACGTAAAATGACGTTAAAAAGCCAGTCAATCAGAGGGATCTCTCTCGCCGACTTGTTCTAGTGCCGTATCAACATGCCGAATCGTCTGAAAAGCCAATGATAGCGGTGCGTGACAAAATGTAGGGCCACAGATGCTCACCAATGGCCCAGCATTTGAAAACATCACTGACAACTGTCTGCTTGGTTTGTCACTGCTTTTAGAGGTCCTTTTGCATCCACACACGAGGTTGGAATCGATATCCACCTCTGACTCTCTGTAAATTTGTTAAACTATTTCTTTAAGCAGTTCTGCAGACAGAAAACGGATATTTCACTCCTAGACGCTGTGTTTCACTCCACATCTAAATGAAGGAACTAAAACTATAAAATGATGTAAATAACTGAGATTTTTCTGTTGGAGCCTACAAGTCGTGTAGTTACACCAAATCTTGAACCCCTAATCTGTAACCACATGATTACAGCGTTTCCTGGACATGACCGCTGATGCACCCACCTCCACTGGCGTACTCCATGATTAGGTAAAGGGTCTTATCCGTCTCAATCACCTCGAACAGCTGCACTGTAACCCAAAACAGAAACAGATTAAAATCACATACATACATACACACATATATAAACAAATCCTGCTCACATTATAAATTACAGCACAGCTGTCTGTCTGCCTGTCTGTCTTAATACAGAGGAACTCGCCACTAATGCTGTGGGGGTTTTTGATTCATGTGACATTTCAGCTTAAGAAAATCCAACCTCGTGACCTCTATATGAGGCGTGAGACATCGCTCGCTGCTGTTCGGTCAATGAACACTCCACAGCTTATTCAAAGCATTATTCTTCCGTCTGGTCACACACAGGCAAGCAAATCTCACACACACACACACAAACATGCAAGGATGCCACTTCAGACTGACAAACACAGAGGGCAGTATATATATTACAGTATATATGTGCCTTACCTATGTTGGGGTGATTTAAGCCTTTCATTATTCGTACCTCCCGAAAGAGCTGAAAGAACAAACAGAATTTTAATGCCATGATAAATAAACGTCACATTTTAGCCGCTACCTTTGACTGATCGTCTCTTTTCAGCAATGAGGGTATTTTGCAGATATTTTTTTATTTGTCTGGAAATTATTTTACATGGCTGTTGGTGTTTTTTGTACCATCTTTCTCAGAATTCATGTAATCCCAGAGTACTGTCATGCAAGTTTGAGTGTCTACATCTATATAATGTATTTTGTAGAACTGGTTCCCAAATGGGAACATGCTGTAGACAAGACTTTCACAATAACCATGCAGGGCTTAATAAAGACATGCAACTGAGTGGGATTCATAGGAATACATGTGTATTCAGATGCATATTAAAGACTGAAATAACACCATCATGAGCTGTGTATCTTTCACATTTCAATTACTGTGCAGAATCTGGAATCTGGGAGTTAGGTTCTTGCTCAAGGCGCCTAAGCCATGGACAGGTGGGGAAGCAAACCTGTGATCCTCCAGTTACAAGCTCCTTCTTTAACCACTACACCTGATACGTCGGATACCTCCATTTAAACCATCCCCCGTCAGTCAGACAATGCCACAGCATTTAGAAAATATTCTTCTGATACATCACAGATTAGTAAAGGGAGTCTACATTAAAGGCTTGGTTGTATATTTAGCATCCAGTTGTGTCTTTATAGCGCTCTAATGTGCAATCAGCTGCTGTACTGCTGTAATCAAACTGAGACCAGTAAAAGGAGATACATTTGTTCTATAACAAGCAGCATTATTAAAAGAATTTGTGAAAACCTCCCCCAGCATTAAAAACCAAAAACGACAATTACAAATCGCCCACACACAAACGTGATGAATCTGCAGCCAAAATCAGACCTTCTACTCTGTTGGAGCACTTCTCCCTGCATGTGCTATGTCTTCTCTGGAGGATATATTTGTACACTTCTGTCAGAGCAGTGCAAAGGATTAAATTTGAGCCAGCTCCCTTGGTTCATGTGCAGAACAGTGCACTCCCCTGACAAAAGCCCCTCACTGAAAACTAGGAACTCTCCTCCATGTCGCATTGAAATAAAACAAAAAATAAAAACGATATATTTCATGATGGTACGATAAGCTTTTCTATTCTCCTTTCTCAGCCCCCCATTTCTGATCTGTTCCCTCCCCCTTCATTCATTCCTCTCGCCGTCTTCTCCTCTAGCAGTGCCCCAACGTCACTGTTGCCATAGCGACCCAGGTATTAAGATCCGGTCCTTTCCCAGCTTCTCCAGCTGTGCTGGAGGGAATCTTGGGATATGTAGTGCCGAAGCGTCTCATCATCCAAGCTGTCCCATTAATTCCCTGCTCGTCACGGCAGGGCAGAGCGGGTCAGATCCGTCAAAACAATAAGCAATCCCCCGGCAACATGTTCGACCCCGGTCATTGCTAACGACTGCAAATAAATAGCAGGCCTACAGTGACGCTGCCAGGATGGATGCACATGCTACTGCTACCTATCTGTGAGAACTCCTTCATGGATGTTGAGCTTAGATTTTCTCAGCTGCGATTTCACTTCCCTCACCGTTCCTCCCCCTCTTTACCCACTCCTGTACAACACATCATCCCCTTTTCTTCTCCCCTCTACATACATTACCATCCAGATTATGCTAATATAGGCTCTTTCATGTCTTCAGTCCTAAGGATTTTCTCTAGCCCACGGGTATGTAAAGAAGTCTGTTATCATCACCGGCCAATTGTGGAGTGTTTTCTCCGATCGACAGCCAATCCTTTCCCTCAGTCTCCTCAATACCGTCTTAAATGTTGCACCATTGTCTCTCACAGCAAGTCGGTCCGGCCAAGAAAAGCAACAGGCAGATAGGTGGGATCACGTTATTATACTCCCTGCAATGGGGGGGTTATACACTCATGAGGTCAGGTAAAGAAAATCCATTTTCTGTCACGATATAAGCACCAGAAATATGATGAGTCAAAGTATCAGGATTAGAGGAAGCCAGTCAAAAGGGCAAAAGAAAACAGTGAGCACTTTATGCATTTATGTACCAAAGCCTTGATCACACTGCTACAACTCAAGGTCACTGCTATTGCTGCACTGGTAATGCAGAGGAACTGACAACAAATGGTGCCAACTTAAAAATATATACACAGTTGTAACAGTTAAGTGCAGTCGTTCTGAATAAATCTTCTTGGAAATTTTTTTCAATCTATTTACATATTAAGTGGACCCCTAAAACGATCTATTAAATAGGATCCAGCAGGATGTACATAACTGAGGGGGAGACCTAAAGGGGAGACCGTGCTACTCAACACTGCATCTCATCTCTAAGGAAAACTTAAAGCATGAGATGACAAAGACGAACAGATGTATTCCAGTCCAACATAATCACAAACACGCATCTAGAGCACGATTATTTTGGCCCTGATTTGATCCTTCTGCTCTGTTCGCTTCTTGCCCACGGGCAGAGGGGCTTGTGAAGGCTGAGGGAGGTAGAAGGAGAAAAGGGACAGGCAGGGAAAGACTTATGGCTAAATGCTGCTGTCACTGTGGCCCATGTGTGCACTTAAACAGCACTGCAGTGTGTCTGCATTCTTTGTCTTTCTAAGATTGTTTAATCTGACTGTGCCATCCAGCCGCATGATGCACACATGACAGAGGAGAAAGGCTTCCCACTGCTGTGATTGAGCGATAAGATGGAGGTATCTGGGAATGTGATCAAGCCATGATCGAATGGGCTTCATGCCTTCAAGCTTTGTTGTGTCTACATTTCCAGTCCAGGTCTTAACTTGTGTATCAATCCACCTCCACGCACAACGTGCTGACCAGCAGGAAAAGAACAGCTCTTACACAGGAATGGTGGTAAAACCAAGCACCACTTCTAAACTCATACAAACTCATTGCGGCTTCCTTTGTTATCCACTGAAATGTGTGTTTAGGGATAATAAATTAAGAGCACACGCACATAAAAAGATAGCATGGGTTGGGTGACCGCGGTTTGCAGGATGAGTCACCCCACTCTCAGGGCAGCGATTAGCCCAGAGAGAGACGAGAGATGATCTCTGGAGCAGAGGTCTCCTCTCGCTCCCATCCAGTCCCTAGCACCTGCCAAACAGCATCACATCCCACGAGCCCTCTCCCTATCAGCTGCTCTCTCCTTCCTGCCCCTTCTGAGGGGAGAAACAGCTGAGGATAGACCTGAACCTCTCTCCAAGCCTCAAACAGCATGTTACATTAAAAAAAAAAAGAAAAAAGAAAAAAAAGGTCAGCCATATTTTGAATGTTATGCTGCTGCTGCTTATGAGAGCAGACAGTATGAGACAGAGTAGCTTGTTTCATTTTTGTACCTCAATAAAACAGACTCACCTTTTGTAGGCTGGTTGGGTTCAACTGAGTTTTGTCAATGATTTTTATTGCAACCTGGAAAAGATAACAAGATGTTTTTTTTATGACGAATAGTAAACACATCACGATCCATTGGCTAAAAAAAATACTATTACATGAATAGTATGCAAATGTCTACTAAAGCAAGTAATTCCTAACCAAACATTTACTTTAAGAAACTAGCCAAATAAATTTGAGTGCTTTTAATCCCCACTGAATAGAATTGGCGCAGCTAAACCAGGCTACAGTGACAGATCTCTGCCAAACACTGGTATTAAAATGTTTAAAGTATCAAAAAGGACATGGCCTTAAAACTCATCCTAAAACTAACACTTCCATACCCCCCAGTTTAACCATACCACTCCCTGTTCAGCATGATAATATGGTTTTTATGTTGTGATTTATGGCTTTATAATTCTGTTTAAATTAGCAGTCGACCAATTAATCAATCGGTCGAGTGACAGGTCCGAGGAAGGCCACTCGTAGATAGCTGCCGCTGGACAAACTGGCCACTCTTTAAAATGTATGCGATGTATTATTGCACTCATTGTTAAGGGTACTGAAAACGACGTGTATTAGGTGATATAAGTTAAGGTTCTTTATAAGTATTTTGTCTCAAAATTGGACTGAATCACATCTTAAAGGCAGCAGCAACATTAGCTTGTTGCTACCCTTTCACACTATGCAACCATCAGTTTTTCTCAATCATCTATCAAGCAGGCGATAAGGACTGAGATGGGTCTAGCTGCTTCTGCGTCTCACCTCCTTGCCCGTCAGGATGTGCCGAGCCAGCTTGACCTTGGCAAAGTTTCCTTTGCCGATGGTCTTGAGCAGTCGGTAGTTGCCGATGTGCGGCTGCTCATCGGAGCAGGAGGCGATGGAGTTCCTGCACCGCGCACCCAGCGAGCGGCTGGACTGGCTGGTGGACTTGTCTGCGCGGCTGGCCCCCAGCGACACATGCTGGAAAAAAATGAAGAAGAGGATGTTGGACAAGGGAGAAAGAGGTGGATGGAGACAACTTTGCCAACAACGGGATAACACAGAGCAGCAGCAGGCTGGTAAAGGAACAACCAGGACTGCCTGTTATAGCACTAATGGTCTCCAGAAGCAAAATGACGATAATTCCTGCTGTCTCTGCAAGCTGGTCACCAACTATCAGGAAGATACTGTCTTGTTTTAGGCAGCAACTGAACAGTTTCTCACTGAGGATCTGCTACATTAGTGGAGATCACAGACGACAGCTAGGCTTTATATACATACATAGTCAACAGGTTGGCTTAGAAAGTGACATGTTGGAGCCATATCGCCACAATCAATCCACATGTTCGCTTCAAAAAGAGAAAAACATGTGATGCTGAGCTAAGGCACATGTCACTATATTTCACATGTTACCAGCTGTTGTCCAGCACATTAAGACTCAGATCCTATTGTTTCCGTTATGGCATCAGCATCATTACATTTAGTGGGCTACTACTTGACTGTGGAGGGGTTAAGGTAATATTGGCGCTGGTACGTGCAGCTGCTTTAAAAACAGTTATCTACTTGATTCTGGACCTCGTGCTTCAGTCATTGTTGTGCAAGGCAGATAAGAGTCCCAAGCTTGAGTCACAAAGAAGGAAGCAGAGCAGAAGAAAAAGAAGCGACAGCACTGTGCATTTACACAGTATAAGAGTATGAAGCAGCTTCATGTCATGTGAAAACATACACAGGAGAAAAGACAGAGACTGGATAGCAGGGAGTGTGTAGTGTAATTTAAGGGCCAAAGCAGAAAAGAGAGATGCCAGGATATCTGCTAGAAAGTGGGCAAAAAAACACTGTGTCACTCAGAGAATGGGTAACTAGTGGAAAGAGGCTTGTAGGAGCAAAGAAGAAAAAGGGAGCAGATGCCGGCACAGTGGTCCCTGGCCAGTCCTAGGCCCCGAGGCATCACACTTCCATCCCCCCAGCATGTCATCTTGCTCTCTGCTTCACACACAAACATACAAACACGGCCATGCAGCCTTAAACCCCACCTTCGGGTCCCTCCCTCCTCTCCATGCTACCATTCGGCGTTCCCACGCCCCACCTAGAGCCAAATTGGACCCTCTCCCCGCAATCTCCAACGCCGACCGCTCCAAACGGCACTGGAGTGACACACACGGCGCACAGCGAGCACAGTGCATTAATCCGCCGACTGTACGTTACACATCACACATGGGGGCCTCACCTGTGCCAATGTGGCGAGGCAACATTTCATCCACTCAGTTCACTCATCTGTCATCTTCACTTAATTGTAGAGCGATGAAAGCACATCCAGGTCTATTCTAATGGTGGGAACGGATCTGCATTCTCAATCAATCATGCATCTCATAGGACGCACACACTTCTGCACACCCAGTTACACGCGCACACACGCACACGCACACTCATGCACACACACACATCTACTGGCTTAACCATCCTTCTGTGCTGAGCTCTGCTAACAAACAGATGGGGAGGGGGGTCTTGCCAGAAGTGTTTAGGGCAGTGAAATGACATAATGCAACGTCAATCAGTCATGTTACCATGTTATTATAGATAGATAGATAGATAGATAGATAGATAGATAGATAGATAGATAGATAGATATGCAGAACCTGTTATTCCAGTTTGGCTTCTGTCTTTTCTGCAGGCCGCTACTGTTTTCCACTGTACTCAATGTATGGCGCTGTCTGACACCCACTGGCTCTGGGGTTGGGCGCTTTGTAGGCTGCGCAGCAATGGACTGCACATCATTTTACGCAGTAATCCCCTCGCTTCCAACGAACAACCCAGATATTCTCTGTACATTTATTCTGGCCTCTTGTGCTCTCGTCCCACCCATCCAATTTCTGGGGAACACGCACACACATACAGCAGCAGCAGCAGCAGCAGCGGCGGCAGCAGCGGCAAGGAGTATAATGTGACATCACTATCTCTCCACAGCCATATAATAAGAGGTGACGGCTGGTTTTCAGGCTTTCTGCGCATATCCGCTGAGCGTTATCATATGCGGATGGACTCATTCCGGGCTGTTTGCCTTCCATCAGCTCTTTCCCTGCGCAGACATTCAAGGTTAGCCCATTTCGAGAGCACGTTCTGCTCAAATATCTGTCAAATGCCACTTCTACAGCCATTTAGTCTCACTAAAAGGGGGAAGCACAATCTACGACCCTCCAATATGCACTGTGAATAAAACCAGAGAACGTAAAAGGCCACACATTTAAGGGAAGCTTCTTCTTTTTTTTTTTTTCTAGGGATGCACGATTTATAATTTGCATGCACACAAATACAGGCTACAGACTGAAATTGCACTTACATGGTCTCCAGTACTCCTGTCGTTTCCAGACGGTAATGCAGGTCGAGAAGACATGTTGTTTTCTTTCTCCTTTTTTTTTTTTATCCCTGAGTAAGAATCACGGTGTGTTTGCGCGGATGATATTTACAAGCTCCAGACACGGAATAACATCCGCAGATGCGACCCACCGTCCCAAATCAAACTGCCTCTTCTCCAACCGGCCGAGCCGTGGTCGAGAGGAGACCTCTGCCTATCATGGCAGCAATGGATATGTGGAAGGGGGTGTCCTCAAGCAAGCTGCATTTTCCGCCGTGCACTTTGCAAAAAAATAAAAAAATAAAAAATGACGGCCGATCAACGATGCAGCGAATGCAATGCAATGCAAGTCCCGAGCATCGAATAAGTGCTAAAATGCGGTGATGTTTGGCCGGAGCCCAGCGTCTCTGTGGCGACTCTCCACCCCCTGCTTCATTTCGCCATACAAAACAAACACGGCTCCTTCTGGATGTGTGTCATCTCGGTTTGTCATAATACTGACCGATGGGATGTTTCAATTTAACCCCGCGACGCCGGTGCAACCCGCTCCGCTTTGCAGCAGGTCGCAGGAAAACACAGCTTGCGGTGCGGCGGGGGAAAAAGGCCGAAATGTTCAGAAATCGGTATTCCCGGTCGGTGAGATGCGCACCACCGTTAGGTCAGAAAGAACGCTCGGAGACGAGACTTCCGGTCGGCGGTTTGGCAATAAAAGCCTGCACGATACAACTAGTCGAGAAATTAGGACAAAAAATACGAAAATTATTATTGTCATACATTAAAAGATGGTTAAACCGTTTTCAGTAGGTTGAAATTATTTGTTTGTTTCTTATTACTTGTTTTATTCCTATTGTATTTGCACACAGTTCAATGTATTTAGAATTCCACTTGCTGTCACAACCTCCTAATCTGCCTCCTTTAGGGGGTCATTACTGGCAAAAAAAAAACGTGTCTTTTATGGCTTGAATTAAAAAGGCAGAATTTAAAATCAAATGATTCCGTGTCAGCTCTCGTGTTTATTTGCTTACACGACAGAGGAAGCAGCATTCTGGGAATCTGCCGAAGCTGACCGTGAGCAGACAGATAAACGGCCCAGTTTTTCCAAGTGGCGCTTGATACCCCCTTTATTTTACAAACCGTATCTGTCAACTTCCTGTCTGAGCTGCCTGATCCTACTTGACTTGACGCAGCTGAGATGCGCCACATCAGAGATGCTGACAGGTCCAACACAACACAACCGCTGCCGGTTCCATCAGCGTAGATTAGTGCGTAAATTTGCATAAACTCTCCAAAGATGGCCGAAATACGGAGCTTCAGCAGCCGAAGCTCAGATTCCTGAAGCAGCCCTCTGCTTCGCGGGTGGTGTGGAAGAGGGCCTACACGGGTAAAGGGATAGCCTCAGCTGTAGGTGCCAAGGCTCTTGAAAAGAGCAAATCACTTAAAAAGTCAAATGTATCACTTCCTTAAACCCTGAAAGTCAACACTATTTTAAATTTTGCATTAAGAACATACAATAATCAGCCATAACATTAAAACCACTGACAGGAGAAGTGAATTACATTGACCATCTTGTGACAATTAAGTGAAACTTAGACAAGTACCACCCACATAGACCAGACCAGGCACCCCCAACCCATAGCAATGACACTGCTGATACAGGCACATGAAAACTGTTTAGGAACAACTCAAAAAACATGAACAATAGCACAAGGTGTCGACCTGGTCTCCAGATTCACTAGATCCTAAGCTGATCAAGTATCTGTGGGATGATCCACTAACAATATTCTGTAGCCAGACACCACAGGAGACCCTCAGAAGGCCCATGTCCATTCTCTGATGGACCTCACAAGCATGTCTGCTGATTGTGCTGATCACAACTGTTTTGGAGACACAAGGGAGACATACACAATGTCAGCAAGGCGGTCATAATGTTATGTCTGATCTGTGTATATTCATTCAGACTATCCTTTCTAGCACACTGAAAGCATGAACAGCGTGCACACACACAACCATTTGATGCGTCTTTAAGTCGTACCAATAAATAATGGTGCAACATCTCAGCCACCATCTTTTGCCTTCACTCTGTCCACGAAAAACTTCTGTGCCCCTTCCTGGTTTCCTCTAACCTGGTGGCCTGTTTTGATTTCTAGAACAGAGAGCAGAGGTTAGCACACAGTATATGCTGTACAGTGTTGTGGGCCTGGCTGGGGGGCTGGTCCCTACTGGCTTTGTGACAATCTCACAGTATAAGTGAGAAATGTATCGAGGACGTGTGGCGATCTGTGCAGGGACACGGTGCGCCATGTACCATCTGTACCATATGTGGGTATTTCCACAGGTCGTCAGTCTGTAGCCCGGGGATTTAAAGTGTTAAAGTAAGACAGCCAGCCAGCCTGTACTGTTCATCTTCACATACCATAAGAGATGTTCTAACATTTTTTCATCCACATCGACAAAAAACAAAGACACATCTGAATCTTCCAAATCCAGAATTCTCAGAATTTATGTTGGCTCACATGTTATATAAGAGGCGCTATGGTGGTGCAGCCGTTGGCACTTTCACCTCGCAGTAAGGAGGCTCTGGGTTCCAACTTGCCAGTCGCCTGGGGCCGTCTTTGCAGAGCTTACATGTTCTCCCTGTGTCTGCATGCGTTTTCTCTCGGTGCTCTGGCTTCCTCCCACATTTTAAAGCTAGGTTAATTGGTGACTGTGAAGTGGGTGTGCATGTGAGTGTGAATAGTTGTTTGTCTCTCTATGTTAGCCCTCTAAGGTGACCCCTACCAGTGTCAGCTATGCTCCAGGCGTCCCATGACACCTCCAAGGCTGAGTGGTAAAAGACGGTGTTTGGTGGATGGATGGATTATAAACAAATGAAATGCAAGTATTATTTTTCTCCTTGATTCGGAATGCACTCCACAGAAGATTTTATTGATAAAGTGCAACCTCTCCTTGTGACATATCCTTACGTAGGAGAATGGTGCATTTTCTGCAGCTTCTCAACAACCCTATGGTAAACAGAATCTGCTTGACTGCTCTGGATCAGTGTGTTTCTGCAGTGGGGCCTTCTCCTGCATCATCCTTACTAAGAACTCAGATTCCACCTTCACCTGCACCTGTAGTGCCGAAAAGAGTTTCCGTTCCCCCAAGTGCTTCTTCCACATATCATCATTTGTTACCCCACACTGTAAATACCGTATGCATATGACAGCCTCTCTTTCCAGGTTTTGTCTTCTGTCAAAATCTCCTTTGAGTTTCACATTCCTGACTGCTCATCTTCGTTTTCAAAGACATCCGTAGAAGGGGACGCCCAGGCTTTAAAGACAGGTTGACCTACATTTACTCAGATTAAGGTGTCTCTTTAGAACACCTACTCTCCCCCCCATTCCTGAGAAACCAAGGTCTCTCATTTTCACTGACGCTTCCAGAACTACACTATGATTTTAATAATAGCAGGCTCTTTCTACAACATGACTCCCTGCACCCCCCCTCTCCATACTTCCTCCAGCTCAGGGTGCAACAGAACTAGAAATCAGCATTTACACAATGAAGCCCTGTGGCTACACTCGTCTAGGGGGCTTTTCTTGCGCTCCAACAGTAAGAACACGAATCTAAACCAGCAGCTGAAGACAAGCCAGAGGTGTTTTAACTCCCACCCCACAGATCCACTGCCATGCCTGACCAGAGTATGTCCACAATAATTCCATCCCTTTGTTTCTGTACTTGGATCACAGCCACAAACTTTCATCTGCCTACATTCTACTGTAACATCCTCCGTATTTGTCCAAACCACCAAGTGAGTGGGCATAAATTATTGTTTGGTTAGTAATGAAAATTTGGTTATGTTTCCATAGTTGCTTTTCTGTGCCTTTCTGTGTGGAGTTTGCATGTTCTCCCTGTGTCTGCGTGGGTTCTCACCAGGTACTCCGACTTCCTCCCGCCATCCAAAGACATGCTTGTGAGGTCTGTTGATGATTCTAAACTGGCTGTAGGTGTGAGTGCAGTTGTCTGTCTCTCTGTGATAGGTCAGGGTGTCCCCTGCCTCTCGCCCTCCTGAGGACAAGTGCTTACAGAAAATGAGTGAATGAGCTGCTAGAATCAGTCCCCAGAGCTGTGTTCGTTGTTTCAAAGAACCATTTACCTGTTAGCTTGTCATTATTGTCAGTTGTAGGCTCACATGGTAACATCTGGGGCTAAAATTTTAAGTTGACAAGGAAGTGCTAAAAATGTAAGTGCAAAAATAAACAAGTTACACATTAGGCGCACTCAGGCGCAACTCGAGCCATTCTACTTTTCTCCCCTATTGGTAATAATTTCACTTGATGTTGTGTAATGATGTAGCGTCTGCCCTGAAACATACTGTTTCAAAACCTCAAAATGAAATGCAAATGTTTGTTTTTGCAAAGCCAACGAATTAAGAACTTGAAAAACCAGATTAATTACCTTCCATGTACTAGCAAGTCTGTGTCACTTTAATTGGACGCACCATTGCTTGGGGCTAACTGGCAGCATGCTAACATGCTCACAGTGCTAATATGCAAATGATGATAAGCGCGTCTAATGTTTGTTCCACTCATGACATATTTGTGATCAGTTTTATGTTACTGGATGGAATGAAATGCAGACCTCATGATGGTGCACAATAAAGATCAGTTATGTGGTCACCAAAGTTATTGCGCCTATCTGCGGCAAATTTCACAGCAAGTCATCTGTTTGTTGAGATGACTTCACCTGAAACCATGAATGGCGAATGCATCTAGACTGACTAGATGCATTCTTTGAGGACTGTGATCGTCTACACAAAATCACAAGCCAATATTCAAGATGCCTGAATCAAAGTGGTGACGGGCAAAACAGTTATCCCCTAATGTGGCCAAGGTCATGACTGTAACACTGGTGCAAACTGAAGAATGCCTATTATATTATGGAATACACAGTAGACATAACCCAAGCCACACCCAGCAGCTGACAGAAGTTTAAATGCACCTCTGCCATAAGAGCTGTTTTGTATGTTATTAAAAAAAAAAACGAAAGGCATACAGTATTTGATTTTGAAGTGGATTCACAGAAGTTCACAGGACTATACACATTTGCTTCCTTGTTTTTTGTTTGGTTATCATATCTATAAAAATACAATGCATTCAAATTCTGATTGATAAACTAGACACTGTGGCAGTATTGTACAACTAATTACACCTCGTGCTTGCTTATTTTCTATGCTAAAGTTACATTTATTGTCTTCACTTTAGTTAAGCTTATTTGTTTATTTCAGTTGTGTGAAGGGAAATCACAAATTTCATTGCTCAGTGTAGCCTTTGCTGGGTAAACTTCTTAAATCTTGAATCTTGTGTATCAACGCTGAACAACAGCAGGGACTGCAGGTATTGCCATTCAAGATGAAAAATGATAAAGTGCACACAACATAGATTACAAACAGCCTCCAGAGGAAGTAAAAGTACTGATGGCTTTATAAAGCGCCACCTTTGTGTTTGAGGAGCTCACGTTCATGTCAACTTGTGTCAGTGTGGTCGTGTAATGCTTCACAAAGGCCACTAGAGGGAGACACATTGTAAACAATGTCAGCCGTCACAACTTCTTTCAGGACTGCTGAAAGTTTAAAAACTAAGAACCAACTCTGCACTTCTAAAACATATATAGGTGTTTAATATTAATAATATGATCGTTAATGTAGGCATTGAAATGATCACCGGTTATATGTTGTGGGGCTATTTGCAGTCATATTGGTATAGGTATTTTAAAGGGAAGTTGTGTTGATACATAGTTAAACCATTCCTCTGCTCCTCTAGATTTGGTCTCTTACTTTTAGAATGAAAGCAAATAGATGAAAGTGAACAGATGAGCATGAAATATAAGTGAGTAGGTTCCCTGGGTCGAATGCCCAGCTGACCAGTCGTTAAATGTGAGAGTGCAGGTTCAGAGCGGCGCACTGTCAGCAGGAGGGCAGAGAGGATGTGGAGTCATTAGGCTCAAACTTTAACTCCGCTGATGAAAGATGGGAGGTGCGGGGTGCGGGAGGGTCAGGAGGGGGTGAAAAAGGTTGCATTCACAACACTGGTGTTTAGAGCTTTTGAACTGATTGCACTTATCTGGACTTCAAGACAGATGTTTCCATAGACTGGTGATCATTTACACTTGTTCATCTTTTTGCAGCCAGATATGCAGTTTGAATATAAAAAAAGGAATGAACAAAGAAAGTGGAATAAATTTGCAAATATCATGACATTAAAGAACTATTCTCCATTAAACTTTCCTTAATCATTGCACATTTTCACACCCTTATGATAATTAATTAAAATATTAAAACTAAAAAATTAGAGAGCAAATACCAATTTATGTCAGTGACACTGATCTTTCTGATGTGACAAATTTGATGTAGCAGAACTGAAAAACAACAGTGTTGCCTCTCACTGTGCTCTCACTGAATGTGTAACCTTTGAAAAATGACATTGGGTTATATTTTAATAGTAATTTCCAGGGTGGAAACACTTCTCCCATGACTCCTCTTTAAAATAATCCTTACATCTTAAGAGTCTTAAGAGAGTTTTTTTTTAATAATATCTTCAGACATTGCATGTGGAATAGTAATGCATAGCAATGTACTGTATTTGTTTTAATCAAAATGCAATCACTGGAAACTGGCTCAGTAGCAAACAAACAAAACAAAAAAAGAGAAGAACTCAACAAAAATTATACTTATATTGTCCTTCAGAGATTGTATTATTCCCCATGTCCCATAATGAATTGTTCAGTTATTGTCTGACAGCAATTAAGTGCATTACCTCAAGTATTAAACTTTGAAGTAACTGTACTTTTCTACTCCTCCAATAGTTTTATATTTATCATCTTGTACTACTTATTCAAAATAAAGCAGACCTGTTTTAGGTGTGACACATAAGGATGTGGAAAATTACTGCCCAGACTGTGCTAATAATAGTGTATATCCTTCTTTCATGGTTTTATTTAGTCAGTAAATTTCCTGGGAGTGGTTGGGAACAACTGCGTAAATAATATATAAATATCTGCACTTTAACCAAGACACATTAATTCATCAGTAATAATAATTTAATACATACATATTGTAACACTTTATATATATATATATATATATATATTCAATGCTCTTTAATGAGGTTTCTTATTTCATAGGCTTACCATATGTTTATAATGATAAAAAGACACATTTAAGTTTTCCCTCTTTTAGTTTATTCCAAAATGTTATCCTTTTTACATATAAAAATGTGAGCTTTAAGAATGGGTACACACTCTTTGGAAGCGTGGTAGACTCTGGGGAACTTTTGTCTTTTTGTTAGCCTACAGCCACTTGACCTTCTGTCAGCTTTACTCACTTTCTGTTTGTCACGTTTGTCTCTGATGAAAATTTAACACTCACCGAAAAGCAGTTTGATGGTAATTGGTTTCACTGGAATTGAATACAATGAACAGGTTACACTGCAGGTCAGCATAACCCGCCAGCAGTGTGGAAACAACACAGCCTGCAATCAAATCCAGAGAAGTGAATCCCTGGCTCCCTGTGGGTTCTGGTGCAGAGGTCACATTTGTGTTTACCCTCTCTTTCACCTCCCTCTGTGATCAGATAAGAGCTCTTTTGGGGTCTAATGCTGTGAGTTTACTCTAAAACGTGCTTCAGATTTGGGTTTCCTGAAACACCTCTTCCTGATGGGGTACAGGACGCAACCTGCTTACGTAAATAAGCCGGGGGAGAAGGCACAAGGAGCCAAAGGTGAGACCCTGTGGCCGTATTTCACAAGAGGAACCATTGTTTAGCTTTAGACTTATTCCTCGCCATGCAAAGTAGTTTCCGTTCTTGCAAATGGCCCGAGCCAATAAATTTGTTGTTAACGGCTGAAACCGACAACTTACTGGCAGGTACGGGGTCCCATGACAAAACACAGTGGGGGAGGCTTCTTCATTATTAACACCGGACCTGCTTTTAGCTGAACAAAAAGTGTATCATACTGTTCACAGCGTCAGACTGAGACATAAATATGTTGTCACTGGGAAAATATTTCAGGGACAACTGTCAATGGCTGATTCATGCATTCATCATTAACTCTACTGCAGAACAGAAAGACACTGGACATTACTGTCCAAACATTAGAATTTCTCAGAATTTCCCTTGAAACCAACCAGCGGAGCACATCAAACTCTTTTTTAGTGTGCCGCCTTGGTCACGCTCGTGTTTTGGGTTGCAGCAACAGAAATACCAGAGAATAAAAGGTGAGGCCTCCAGGACAGACTTCCCTCGCAAATACTCAGGCTTCAAGGATGTCCGTTTGTCCACCCTGTTTTCCATGAAAAGATCTGACAGCGCGGTGGCTCGCTGTCATCCCCACTCTCTCTTCTTTCTTTTTCCCCTCATCTATTTTTAACCTCTTGTTTGTTTCAAGTTTTTGAGGGACACGCTGAGAACGGAGCACCTCGTTACCAACAACAAGGACAACAAGACAGGCGAAGGTAATCTATCATGCTGCAAAGGAACTGAGTCATGGAAAAAATGTTTTGTTTTACAACGGTGATGCACAATTTTTGGCTGCTGCAGTAAACTAACAAGTGACTGTTGCGAGTGATACATGTCGGTGAATTTTTTGATATTAGAGGCCACACATTTAAACAGGAAGTATCTAGATGCACAAATCTGGGGAACCGAACTGAGGAAAACAGCTCATTGGCAGCTGCAATGTTTGCTACCTGCAGCTTTACAAGTCACGTTAGCCTAATCATTCATATCAGTGCAGCTGCTGCACATGAAATAGCTTTTACAAATAAACAAGACTAAGAGTCTACTGGGGCAGTGGTTACTAAATGCTCCTGACTGCCAGACTGCTGGATAATGGCAGGATGCTATTAATTATTGCGGCGGTGAGGAGGAGCTGGAGATGTTGTCATATTCTTGAGCTAGCAGAGGACAAATGAAAAATCTGGCTTGACGACGGCGCTGGAGAAAAGGTGAATTTGTGACGAAGTGATTACATTTCATCTCGAAATTCCGGTCCAGGTGCACATTGGAGACGCCAGGACGGCCAGAGTCCAAATGGACACTTGGATCCGTATCAACAAGGATCTTTCTCGGGGCCGTAACATGACGTCTACAAATGTAACATCAAGAGCATCCTCTGTTTGGTTTGGCAACTGCTATCGGGCACAAAGAGGTCAACTAGCAACGAGCTGTTGAGATATTTCTTGCAAAACTACAAACGTTATCGTGCTGTGGGATTAGCTGAAATGTTAGTGGACTATTGAAGTCAAAGCTTTTCCAACTGGTACTCAAAGCACGGTACAATCACAGTGCCACATCTGTTCACACACAATTTCTACACCAGTACAAAGCACTGGAAACAAGTATGGGTTCAGTGTCTTGCTCAAGGACACTTAAGCATGTGGTCCATGAACCAAGCATCCAATTGCTGACCTCAGGTTTGAGGGCAACCTCTCGATTTTCGCACATTTCACCAATAAAAGTGTCTACTTGTGGTAGAATGAAGCTGACAGAATACCTAAAAAGCAATCCTGTGGGTTATAATTCACATGCATTGCTTATGTTTTGGTCGTTTCCACCTGGAAGTCAGAGGTTTTCCTCTTATTTACGGCTGGATCACTGCTTGATTGGCACCGATGCTGAGCGTCCTGCTGTAATGAGGCCAGGTCCGTGAGGCCAGGGGATGTGCTTGCATAAATACGGACAATCGGGACCAGCAGAGTCTCCTCCTGTTTTTTCTCACTATTATACGGACGTCAAAATAGTTTAAACAAAGGAAAACAAATAACTCCGCAGGTTGGGATGTTTACAGTGTAAGTGGCATCAAGCCAGCACAGACCTGAGCAAAATATTTATATCCATGCATCCACCCAGTGTAAATTTTAGCACACGTCAAATATATCAACACTAAAGCGAATTCATTCTGACGCATGTTTTTTGACGCATTTTAAGACAAACCATTTAAGATATTCAACGTTTATTTTAGATAAAGCCTCTGCTTTGAACAAAGGTGAACTTCCTTTACTCTGCCTGCTTGTGGTCAAGGCCGGAGGACGATGATTTAGTGCGGCTGTTACGAAACAAACAGGTTGGCGTGTCTGCTCCCCCTGATCTGGGGTTGAGCGGGCACAAGGAGGCAGGCCCCTGCATCTCCTTGTCGCTAAAAAAAGACACACTTGATGGATACTTTCAGATAACATAAATCAGGATATCCCATCAGGAGTGACGAAGTGCACCATTGTTTTGGTTCAAGTGGGCAGCCATCCTGACAGACAGTGTACTCTGGACATGGGAGAGGACAGGAGGTTCTCTCCATTGAATCTTGCCCTGATGGGTCATGTCAGAACTGGTTGTTCATGCCGTATGTGGTTATGCAATGGGTCGGCTGACAGGGCCGTGCTTCGTGATTCGTGCGAGGATGGGTCAGACACTTTGCAATACTGAATGTCCAAAGATGAAATTAATGACATGTTGATGGTAGATTTTGTTGCGCTGCCAACTGATATGATTATGAAAACAGCTACTTTAGTTTTGATGAGATTTTTTCTACAAACACATGGCACTGTGTATACTGAAGAATCCAAGGACACATTAAAATCTACTTCATAGTTTGCAAACTAGTCTCCCATTAATCTTTTATTGACAGACTTCATTGACAGTTTAGGTAATGTATGAATCAAAGATGGTCACAAACTACAAAAGCACTGCACCTGCACCGAGCTCTCTCTAAAGAAGTCTTTATTCACTGCATGTTGTTCCATCCGACACCCCTCTACCTCCGTAATGCAGATTGCCACAGATTTGCTCCACTGAAAGAGACCAGTAGATCGTAAAGAGGTGTTTCTGTAAAGTGTAACCTTTAAATTCACAAGTTTTTTCAAAGAGAGCTGCTGTAATGTCAACTCAAAGGCACGCGTGTGTGTTTCAAGTGTTTCACCACTGCTGGAAATTTCTTTCTTTCTTTATACAAATAAGAGAGTCAAAAATCTAAAAGCTTTTTGCTCAGGGTGACTCTTATGACTTGGTTGACTTTTTATGTTTCTGTATATATATATATACGTCCCACATCTATACATTTCCATGCCAAACTTGTTTTTTCCCCTACTGTTAAATTGCTTCCTCTATCAAGGTTAAGGTCAAGTTGCAATTCAGAACTGAAAAACATGGAGGTACTCCTCATCAGTCAACCTCTTAAAACATAAATGCCCATAAAAATGGAAAGAAACATCAGTCTGGTTTTACAAGCGTTAACAGCGCTAGAGTTTTTTTTTTTATTGGCCAATTGCCGCATGGAGGCATTCAAGAATCTTCTAGCAAGAATGTTCTGCAGAAATTCATCACATTCTTGAGATGAGCTCTTGCACAGTCCAATCCAGATGATGCACGAATGACAAACAAGGGCTGAATTAATTAAAAAAGTATTAATTCAGTGGTTTCATTTCAGGACCACTGTTCAAAAGCCAAATCTGATGAGGGTTGAACGCAACTAAAGACCATGTAAACGCAGTCATTGTTAGTCCCGGACGAGCCCCTACTTTGTCACGACCTGGCTCATAAGCCATGACAAAAAACAAAGAAACGTTAAACATAAAGGTCAACCAATTTATTTAAAGAAACCAAAAGAACACAGAAGAATTAGTGAGATTTGTGTGTGAGGATCACTGTGTCTGTTGATGGATGAATAATAGTGTACGTGCATTGTTGGTAGGTGTTAAAACAAAACAAACTGGCCCGAGCCAACAGAACTAAAAACCATGTAGGAGTCCAGGTGGAAGATGAGAGACAGAGAGAGAGCGAGGACTGCCACTGCCTGGTCTTATAACTTCAGGGAGACTGGCCAGGTGTTCCCAATTGCTCAAAATTAGCCCCGCCCACTGAGGTACCTGCAGAAACAGGCAAGACAAGACAAAGGGAAAACACAAAACAGGCCCTAGTGGTATGCATATACAGTATGAATGTAGCTACAAAGCCTGTTCCATATATTGTGACACCCACGCCTGTCCTGAATCACTTCATTTCTATTAGCGGTCTCCATCAAGGAAAAGCCATGGCAAAGTTAATCTGTGTTTGCCCTCGCCATCAATCACTTTCTTTTTTAGACTGTAATCCTTCTTTGAATTGCACTTTAATTTTTTATTTGGGACATCAGATGTTCCTGGACAAACAGGCCCTGCCATGCTCCTAATTGTTGTGGGCTAATATTTTTCCATCACTACAGTTGTGCACCTCTGCAACTTTGAGATTTAGTCCTGGAAGCTACAGAGAAATTTATCCAATTCACTTTAAGTTCATTTATATATCAAATCCAGCTGGTCCAGCTTTGTGATTTTCTGGGTTTTCGGAATGTAAAACTGTCTGTGTGCAGTGTATAAGTTAATGGCAAATCCAGTAGAATGAACAAAAGCGATAATTAGGTTGTATTTTATAGGCTGACAGTAATGTTCTTTAATAGTATTAAGGGTATTAAGGATCAGTTGACAACTGACATAAAGAACGTACTACCAGACCAATATTTCAAAAGGTAGAGATGCCAGTCCAGGCTGAGCTTATCAGACTTGGAGAAGGTAAATAAACAGTGGAGCAGGCTGTCTAGACTAAACAAGGGCCCTCAGTAGTAATCAAGCAGCCCTCTCAGCAACAACACAGTCTCTTGAGTAGTTCTGATATGCAGCACACTGCACAAGAAACAAACAGAAAAAAGTGGAACCATGAAAAGTGCATGACAGTGTGAACAAAGACAGGGCACGGCTTGCTTCCGAAAACAAACAGCAAATATAGCCAGATGGATTTTCCATCGCAGAGTTGTGTTAATGAGAGGAAGCAGGGGAGTGCTTCCCAGGGATTGCATTGTGATACCGTTCACCGTTCCACCTCCAACAGCTTGATCGAGGGAAACCTCCAAGTGCTGGGCTTCATTCCTACCTGACTTCTCAGTCAGAGATGGTAATCCCCGCTTGGGTTACTTGGAAAACAGCCGTTTAGCATCCGCCTTCAGCCTGCTATATGAAAGGATGTCTGATAATGCTCTTAGATATATACGTATGACTCAGACGCCACACTGCCAAACTTAACATTCAGTTTATGCCAACTTCACTTAATGTTCTTCCTGTTCTCTCGCACAAATTCTTGGAACGTATTAAAAATAAAAACAAGTGCACAGTGCAGTCAGAGGTCAGAGATATCTGTGCTCCATTGTTGGTAACAGGTAAACACCTTGAATAAAATGTAGGGATATTCCAAATGTGGTTAATGTAATGGAGTCTTTGTGTTGATGCATTCTCAAATTTCTCCACTGATCATATTAAGCCATGGCTGGTACACATGTACAGCAATTACGCTGACAACCATCACCAGCTGACAACCATCCATGTCAATGGATAGGGGATATATAGGAAGTGCACTCATACACATCTGCAGTGGAATCTCTTGTCCAATGTCATACTGTGTGCAGTAACAATAATTTAACATTTCAATTAGCATGTCATCTAATATATTCCCTCTAACATCTTATCATCCACTGACAGGAGAAGCGATGGTACAATGTTCTGCTGGGAAACCTTTGGACCTGACATTCATGTTACTTGACACGTACCACCCGTTCCCAGCAGGATGCAGCCTGACGCAGGCACACACAAAAAAACAGATCAGGGACAACTGAAAAGCATGATGAAAAGCACAAGGTGCTGACCTGGCCTCTAAATTCACTAGATCCTGAAGTCATCAAGAATCTGTGGGATGATCCATAGAGGCCCCTCCCCTCAACCCAAAGGCCCCCACCAACATTATGTTACCAGACACCAAAGGACACCCTCTGATGGCCCATGCCCTTTCTCTGATGAGTCAGATGAGTCAGGCCAGTTTTTGAGGCATACTGCAACCCTTACATTTGCATAAGTATTTTTAATTTTTCATCTTAAACCTGGAGGGGATCTGTAACTGCTTAAATGTCTACTGATCTCTTTAGAGTCTTTAGTGTATTCTCTGTGTGTCCCATTGACTGGAATATCATCACATCCCCTGAGGGATCACCACGTGGTTTCACTGCTGTTTGGAGATGATGAGATGCACAAACATCTGTGTAATTCCATGATTTTGAGATAAATATATCTCTGTGCGTCTATCCACTGGCTATAAAGTCAGACAAGTCCACAAACCACAAAATGTCGATATTACTAAGCAGCCAGCTGGTCATTCAAATTCAGACACATACCCTCTGACTTGTAGAGGTCCGCATGCAGAATGACCCCTGCTGAGGCTGGCTGTCTTTGTTTTGAGGAGTCCACGAGCAGCTCAGACATGAAAAAGCTCCGTGGCTGCGGCTGAGGGGAAGTTCCCTCCTAGTGCATAACGTAAACTTGGCTCCAATAAAAGCATCCGTTGGCACCTTGGTGGACAACAGGAAATCTTTGTTTATCAAAAAACATCCCGTTGTTGGCCTCGGGGTGTGTGACCCTTCTTGTTGTACGATGGCGGAGCGTCATATACTTGTGGTGGAGCCCCATATTTCAAGATCTGTTTATTGAACAAAGCAGCCATATCCTTAAGATAAACAACAAAAGGCATAAAGTATGTGCGTATATGTAGTGGCTGCATAGATGGTGCGTCAGCCCGTCTGCCCCATGCCCGTCAAAGTGCCTCTCGGTATGTATTGTTTAACCTAGCAGTAGACTAAGAGTCTGACATTCCCATGTTCAGTGGTCAAAGCACCTAAAATTAGAAATTGGCAGAAGAAGCAGACAGTCCATTTTTAAGAGTTGACTCATCTTTATCAACATCCCGGATAAACAAATTACATTTTTCACCTGAAACACAAAAGAGTATTGAATGACAGAGGTGCTGAATTTGTTTAGTCTACCCAGTCAATGGGCTTTATTCGTGTTTCCAGCAATAGATCCATTTCATTCACAGTGAGAGTTTAACTCATTTACATTTCCTTACACAACATCCTCATATGCAGTACTATGCAAAGGATTTAGGCATTCGAAGTAAAGTGAGGATGCTTTCAAAAGCGCAATTAATAGTTTTTATTTATCAGTTAACTTCATACTAAGTGCAATAAAAAGAAAAAACACGCGCACACACACCATTTGCCTTTAAAAACAGCACCAGTTCTTCTTCTGGTAGACTCATGTGTGCTTGTCCCATACATCTTAGAGAACTTGCCACAGTTCTGCTGTGGGTTTAATCGCTCTCAGTCTCTTCTGCTGCTTTATGTAATTCCATTGTGATTTCATGATTCTGAATTCTTTGCTCCCTGGAGTCCCGAACCTATGCCGCAGGACTCCGTGGTCTTCCTCTCACTGAAAACGTGTTTTGTGACTCTGCCTCTGGGTCAGTGTCATGCTGCAGAATGAATTTTGGGACCGATCAGATGCTCCTCTAAAGGTATTTTGTGCTGGATAAGAATCAAACCCTATAAAGTGCCTGTAACACAGAATTGTACATTTGTACTATGGGATTATATAATCTGTAAATATATATTGAACAGCAACCATTGTAAATCTTTCATCGCATCTGGAAGCAGATGTTCCTGCAAAGACATGGATGAATAAAAGCCTAAAAAAGACTGAACAAGTTACATTTTGAGGATATTTTATACCACTTGTTTACTTCTGTAGATGTGTAGATCAACATTAAAGTACTATAAATGGTGAGATATTACAATACACTGTTTCACATTTCCATTAAAAATACACCTGTAGAGATGGTCAGTAAGTCAGGGAGCATGTACATCATGAGCAGTACCTGAGGTCAAGTTTCTTTCTAAGTGTTGCAATATTTGGTACAATCAGTTTTTGGTCAAGGTGCATGTACATCTCACTAGAATCTTCACAGTATTTCTGTGACTGCTCTCCTGGCACAAATACCAACAGCTAGTCCTCTCTATGAACTTTATTTGACTCTTCCACGTTCTCTGCAGGCTGAGGTGGTGCATTTCTGACACTTGCCCTGGGGTTTCGCCTCGGCCGGTGCTCTGAGAACCAGTTGGTGACGGTCATGGCCAGGCGGAGGAGACCCAGGCTGATGCAGTGCACCTCTGAGGTGATGGGGATGTCAGAAAAGAGGGCGTGGTCCCTGCACATGAGGGCGCTGCTGCATTCAAAGTCTTTGACAATGTTGAGGATCTCCTGTCGCTCCGTTTGCCTCATCATCCCTCGTACGTTCAGCAGGGTGGAGACGTGTTTCTTCCTGTGGGGAAGAAGGATACAGAAAGGAAGGAGAACAGACGGATTTAATGGGAATCGGATCTGTTTGGTGCCGTCAAAGGCTGTCATGACTTTGATGAGCAGTCACATCTGAGTCATACAACCCGTTTCTGGGAAGGAATAAAAAATGTAGTATGACTGTCTAATATTTCACATTAGATTCGTTTTATGTGTAAGAACTATATTGGAGGATCACTCAACAATACTAATTATAATTTACAAATTACATGTATAGACTGAATAAAAGCTAATAATAAGAACAACTTGTGTTTGTGTCTGTACAGGTCTACACTTGTGAAGGCCAGGTTGTGAAAAACACTTTTTAATGGTGCTCATATTGTTTGTTCCATTGATTCATGTGTAGGCGTGATCACGTGTGCAAGAATGGTCTCAGCTGAAGTTAAATGAAGCACCCAGAAAACTCAAGGAAGGCTGAAGGCCTTTGATCTCCTAAAATACCAGCAGGGGATGCCATATTGTAAACAAAAGCAGTGAGTTAGCATGTCTCCAGGCCTGAACTACTGTGTTTTCTCTCCTCCAGCACACCTCTCCCTCTTTGATTTCAAGTGTGGCACCAGTCTGTCTCCTGCAGGGTGGCAGGAACAGGAAGTACTCGGCAGCAGCTTCCTGTCTGCTCCTCAGAGGGTAATGCGTCACGCGCGCTCGTAGGTTGCCAACCGTCACTTGAGTCTTAATCGGTGCACAAACACCCCCCCACCCCCTGAGTCCTCTCTGCCTTATCCATTCTCAAAGCAAGCCCGCGCTGCTCTCCAAAAATAGCAAAGTTAATGTAGATATGCATCCGCACTCCTTTTCCTTGTTTTGATCCATTGTGACAAAAAAACTGAAAAACCCATGCATAGTCTTACATTTTCTTGCGCTGGCTTCACGCCAAGAACAACACGGAGAATGTGTGGCTGTAAGCATAAAATAATATAGGGCCTTTGGGGGACCGGTGCAGAGAATATCTGTTTTTCTAGATGCTTCCTGGTTGCAACAGTAACATCACTGATGTTAATTTGTTAAGTATCCTCACCGTATGTCTGGAAACTCTTTCACCAGGACAGCCACCTCCATCTGGATGGAGGGGGTGTCCTCCAGGAGAATGATGTCAGCCAGGTGGCAGAGGATGCTGTCCAACCAGGATGCACTTGATTCCTGAAGCAGGGAGAAAACAGATATTTAAATATTTATTATTATCTGAACTTCTAGTTTTCTAGAAGATGCTTTGCTACTCATCCAAACACCCTCTTCAGTTCTTAATGGGTTTGGGTTTTAGTTAGGAACATCTGTGGGTGGTGCACCTACTGAAACTTACCTGACCAAGGTCTGCCAAGGTGTGAATGTCAGTAAAACCTTTTAGTAAGAGATATCAATAAGTTGCTGATGAATTGTGTCTAAGTCATTGCAAACCTGTTCAGAGAGGGGTTCCTTTACTCCTCTAAGCTTTGTTTTTTGGATATACTGTCACCTGGATGACTGAGAATCTTCACAGACACTGGTATCTTGCAGCACTTATATCTCAAATTTGAAATGATGGTGGACAAGTCTACATGTTGTTTTTTTTATCATTGTTTGTCCAAAGGCTTCTTCTTTTTTCTTTTTTTTTTTTTTGTCAGACAAGCCACAATATGAAGCACGGGGAACAATTAAACCTTCAGAGGAAACACAGATTAATGCCTCTAAAGGCCAGAGGCCAAACATTTAGATACGCTAAGTGAATAACAAAACTCCTCCTCTGTTTTCTTAGTTCTTGTTTTTCTTTTAAACACTCAGGAAAAAGAAATCAGAATTCTTTGTCTTGGCATTCCCTAAAAATAAAGACGTCTTTTTTAGACAGCCATTAAAAAGTCATCTTCCTCCTGCCCCCAAGTTCCCCGTTTCCACAGACACTTGATCCCGCTCCTCAGCAAAAAAGGCCATCAAGGCCATCCCAAACTCACATCAAAGCCGGCCAGCTGACAGGAACAGGAAGTTCCTTCCTAACACAGCGGCTTCCTGTTGTCAGCCGAGGTGACGGACAGTTGTTTGAACTCTCACACAGAAAGGGGGCAAATGCCACACTGTCAGACCCAGTTGTTTTACACCCTCTTCCCCCCTTTGGCAAGTGCTAACGTAAGCCCAGTTCATCTATCTCCATCTCACTGACGGCAGCCATTTTTCAGAGTTCACTCCTGTATCAACACTGTCTGAGTTATTCCTGACCTAGGAAGTTCCAGGGTCAGGCTCCATTCACCACCACCAGACTCTGTATACTCCATGCCAGCTCTGCTCTCTATTTTTAAGAATCAGCAGTTCGGTATTATTTAATGCTTGTGGTCCCCGGAAAAGTAGCTATTAGTTCTGTCTGGGAATTTCTGGACTTCATTCTCCTTCTTTAGACACAATAAAGAACGTATAGCTTTTGCAGACTAAGTCAGTTAAATGGAAAGGGTTTTTTTTTTTTTTGTGAAAACCAGACTCACCAGATCCTTGAAGAGTCCCTTCAGCTGTTTGGCCTCATCTTGAAGACGGAAAGCCATCCTCTTCCTCATCTTGGAGGACGTGCAGATGACCCTTCTCTTCATGATGGCTCGGACATACTCCACCATGACCCGCCGGTGCACTTCACCCACCAGTGTCTGTCAGACAAAACATTATGCACTGACTGGCTACACATAACTTTAAAGGCAAGTGTCAGAGGGCTTAAACGCGTCAACCACCACCTCTGTCAGGTCAAACGGGTCGTTACCTGATATGGTGGAGGGTCCATCCTTCTGAACTTCTTGAAGTGTTGTTTAATACTGGCCTCAATTGCATCAAAGGCCTCGGTGTTGTTCAGCCATTTCCTCTTTATCAGCTTGTCAAAGAAAGGCTGGAATGACAACAAACCAGATTAACATATTCCACTAACTGTTTTTGTGTAAGTGTCTGTGTCAGGCTGCATCCTGCTGGGGATGAATGCTGCCATTAAGTGTCATAGCTATGGGGTGGGGGTGCTTGGTCTCGTCTAGGTGGCTAAGTAACATCCATGTGAATGCCAGATCCAAAATTTTCCCAGTAGAACATTGTGCTGTCACAAGATGTCGCAAGATGGTCATTGATATTTACTTCTCTTGTCAGAAATAAGTGGTTGTAACATTCTTTAATCCTGCATGGGTCTTACTCACCCTGATGTGCTCAAACAGTCTATCCGTCAGCACCCTCACTGACTGGTTGATGATCCTGTCCAGAGAGTTGTTGGCTCTCTGAGCCGACTCCTCGCTGCCTTGTGGGTCACACTGCCTGCAGCGCTCCACAAATGTTCTACGGGTCACACGAGAAATATGACACTTCACCTTATTTACTTACATCCTTCCTGAAATGGTTCAGATGAGTAATGTCATAATTGTTTTTTGCTTACCTGAGAGGAGGACAGCAGTTAACCAGAGCTATTGTCCTGGAAACATATCCATCCCCTCTATCTCCAAATTCTGCCTGAGTCTCGTGAAAAATCTCCACCTTCCTCTGGAAACTGGACACAAAGAGGATTTATTAGACCTTTCTGAATGCTAATATAATCGACACCCAACAAAGACTTCAGTGATAGGTATAATATCGAATGCCATTCAAGTTCGATCCTGAACCACCGTCAGGTCCATAGTTTTCTTTCTTTCTGACATGCCCTCACCTGTATAGAAAATCAGCCAGTCCAATGAGACTACAGCGAGCCACTCTTGCTCCTAGAAACTGGTTTACAGATGTGGATCTGTCCAAGTCCACCTTCAGTCTCTGAAATTATAAAAAAAAAACAAAAAAAAAACATGTTAAAAGAAACTGGAACACTCAAGAAGAAATGTAACTTTTCACATGGCTGCAGGGTTGTACCTGGATGACTGAGCGGGCTAGGTGCGACTGAAACTCCTCAATGTGCAGAGTCTGGGCCCATCGTCTCTCCTCTTCATCCAGAACCTGGATCAGCTCTGTTGTCACTTTATCCTGACAATTACATCACGAAATTATAACCTGACTACTATTTTGATTTTACAAAGAACGGTGTGCCAAAACAATACTTTTCTTACCCTGACAATACTGATGCAGTCTTGTTCCAGCCTGTCCACTGTCTCTTGAGGCAGAATTGAATCCAGTGTGCCATAGTTGATGGGTGTGGTGGTGCCAATGGTTCCTAGAACATCCCTGATTGAAAATATTCGGTGATTCATCAAGTAATAGTCATATTAGATTGATATATTACTGCATCACTGAAGCATTTATTCAATAGTATGTCACCACCCACCTGTTGTAGATGTTGTAGAACCAGTCTAGTAGTGAATACACATCTGTGATCTGCAGTGGGCCGCTGGTAATGGTCCGAAGACGTTTGGCCACGGCTCGATGATAACTTTCCACATACACCTGGAAAGCAGCAAACTCCTCTGGGTAAATGGATACAGCATTCCTCCTCGCTGCATCCAGGTCATCTACCATTCGACACCTCAGGCGCTCCAGGTATGAGGCCAGCTGGCCCGCCTGGGTGTCCACTTGATGTGGAAGGCTCCAGTCCGCGGCCTCCCCCACGGCCTGCCTCCACTTCTTCTTCAGCTGTCGGGGACGTTGGCTTGGCTGGATGTGGGAGACCTCTCGCTCTGGCTTGGTCTCTTCTCTCAGGGCCCAGGCAGCATCAGCATGCTCCTCTTGTTGGATCACCAGCACCACCAGACCAAGGTTGGGGCCAGCGCTGGGCTGGCGGAGGGACTCTCGTACTACATCCCACATTTCCTTTTGCAGGGCTTCATATAGGAGCTCCACATCCTTTGCCTTTCTCCGGCTTGAGTCCAGTGTTGCATTGGAGCTGAGGGATTCCTCCAAAGATGAGGACGATGAAGGGATCATGCTGGATGGAGTGCTGGGGCAAATGACAGGTGTCAGGACCGGAGACGGGATGGGCAGGAGGGACAGGAGATCACACTCTCGCTCCAGCTCCTGAATGTGTGTGTCAGCCAAGAGAAGGTCCCTGTGGTTGACCAACTGTAGAATCTCCAGAACTGTGGGGAACCAGAAGAGAAATGAAATATTCAGGCAAAGGGATTGTCTGCTTTTACAGTTACTGAGTTACACCGTTGAGTTACAGAGTTATGTGCTTGTCTGACAAACTGGGCTATCTGCTGTTCATTCTGTACACTTCTGTTCCTAGGTAGGTTCCCTGTGGAGTCTGCAGCACAGTAGCTTGGTTGAACTTCTATCAAGAGGAATCTGGGGTGGCAGGAAATGCAGTCATTTCCTGATTTCGCAGCCTGCTGCCGAGTGAACCCAGTGACTCAGGGATATGGAGACTTCTCAGGCTGATCAGATAGGTGTCTGGGGTTAGGAGGAAGTACTGCTAAAGTTTGACTAGGAAGATCAAAGTTCTCCAAAGTAAGGGAAACACCTCGCTAAAGTCTTCATGGTCATTTGATAAGTGTTGGTTTTTCTTTTCACACTTGATGTTCCCATCATAGTTACCTGAGAGGGGTTCTCTGGTTTTGACCACCGGGTCATCTTCCACCGTTTCCTCCTCAGCCTCTTGGGATGCCTTGTCTGACATGGATTCTCTCTTCAGCTTGCCCAGGCTGACTATCTTGAGGAAGGAGGACCGTCTGGAAGCCTCTGCATCACTTTCTGCCATTAGATCCCCACAAGGAAGGCTTTCTCTGCGTTCCTCCTTACGTCGACCTGTAAAGCTGCAGTATGCACAGCGACAAAGCCACAAAGAACATTAACGGCGGCCTCTGCAAGGAATTGCATAATACACATCAGACCACATGGAGTTTGTATTGTGCTGTACCAAGTAGGTACATAGCAGCAGCTATGTCTGGTATGCCACATATTCACACATCTGCTAAACTGTGGTTTTGCAGACCTTGGCTACCCCAGTTAAAAATAGTTCCATTCAGTGGCCACATTAGGTAAACAACATGTCACTGAAAAACAAAGCGGTTCCTTTAATCAACAAGTTGCTATAGCATATTACATAACCTTTCAGGAAATAAGCACGCTATATGTTGTTCTATTACTGACCAGCAAACGTAACACAGGATTTCCATCTCCTCTGGGACTCTTTGTCAGTCTCAGCTGATGAAAAATGTGTTTTTGTCTTCATGACAAGCTTTTCCAATTTCTTTACTTTACTTTGCGTCACTGGGTGGACTGAAGAAAGCATTAGCAAAACCCATTATAATGGTTTTTCTTTTTTTCTTTTTTTTTGTAGACATAATGTTTTATAAAATTGTAAAAGGCATTTATCTCCAAAAAATCATATATGTTCTTTACCTTGACACTATTTTAATCATAGTTCTGTTTGTGGCACTCTACAGCATTGTCAGACATCAAAATTTGTCAAATTTTAGTGATAGACAACAGCTAAAATCAACTAGATCGCACTATTTCTCCTACTTTCCCTCCCATCCCTCCTCACCGGAGTAGCGTCATAATTCCCTCTGAGCCTCTGCGTAGTCCTTTCTTTTTCTCCTTCTCAGCTGGAAGCGTGTTTGAGTCTCCAGGGCTGAAGTGGGGAGAGTTGTTACCCCACACATTCCGTCCTGATATGCGCAGTCCTTTCCCAAGTTTTCCGAGGGTTTTGAGAGGTGACACCCCACAGATCCGCTCCAGCGTCCCCCTGAGCGGCTTCCCTTTAGGGTTCCCTGCCCCGTGCCGCTCTGCGTTCACCTCGTTTTCCTCCTCTTCTCCGTCGCGGGAGGACCTGAGATTACCCCTGACCTCACCCATGATGAGGCCCATCTCACCTCCGTTCCTCTCGTCCTCATCCAGGTCCACATCCTCAAAGGGGTTCAGGTTCTTGTTCAGATCCTTCAGGTCATTCAGCTCCTTCAGGTCATTGAGATCGTTTAAGTCCTTAAGGTCCAGGTCCAGCCGGGGCAGAATCAGTTCTCCATTGACTCTGGGGAACTCGTGGCAGCTCTTGGATCTTCCAGGGAGCTTCTTTAGGATTGGCATGGTTGCAGCTGATACTTTCACAAACTGCAGAAAGACAACAATGTGTAAGATGGTTTCCCGTTGTCTGTCAACCATCAGACAGTTTATTTAACTGAATTCAAAAACATCCTTTCACATAATGGTTATGTAATGGCTTCGCTACGCACATAGGAAATAAACATTCAAAATATTGCTGCGTTAACATGTGCTAAACTGCAACCGTGTATAAGTATTCTGGATATGGAGAGGAAGACCTGAAGTCTGTTAATTATAACCCACATGAGTGGCAGGAGTGCTATAGAAAGTGAATTATTCACTTAAAGAGGGCTTTATTTAATAGAATATGCTCTTTCAATAAATTATGTCTTGCAAGATAATCTGATTCTCCAAGTCCCAGAATAAAATATACTGATTTTGTAACAGGCTTGGATCAGATGTTTATCGTCTCTAAACTAATTTTAGCTCCATACTGAAAAAAAAATAAAAATACTATGAACTGTGGGTCTACCTTATAAATCATGTGATGTATCAAAATCCACCTTTTCCTCACAAAGGTGCAGTTTTGTGGAACCTGACATACCTGTATGTTGTTATCAAAGTATCAGGAGGACTTTAGAAACTGTCTTCAGCTCTTGAGTTGAATCTGTTGCACACTCAAAAATGGTCTGTTTGATTTTTCTCTCATTTTAAGATCTTGTCCAGTATAATTTCGGCTACTGATTTTATTTTTAAACATAAGCTGCATCATAAAGCCTCAGCACAATTATTTTAAAATCATCTGGTCCAAAATCTAAACCATAGAAGGTTACAGAAGTGGGAATATAAATTTGTGCTGTCAGGATAATCTAGATACAACTGTCAGGATAAAACTGTAAACTTAAACTCACTTTGCATCATATTCTCATTCTCTTATTTTATTCTCTTATGTGTGTGTGTGTATAGCAGAGTCTTCACTTTACACTGTAGTTGCATGTAAGAAATATAATGAGATAGTGTAAATAACTTTCTGGTACAGGGTTTTCTCACTGGGTTTATCTGCAGTTTGTATTACAATCATGGAGACGAGTAGTGACTTGGAATTTCACAAGTACAAATACATCCATGATGAATAAATATAATGTAAAAGAGTAATCATTCTTACACAAAGCTAAAGGTGTCATTAAAATTATTATTTCTTGAAAGAAGTAAGACATTTTCTTTGGGCTAAATGTGCTGTGAGTCATCTATACGGGTTTTTTTTTTTTTTTTAAAACAGCTTTTATGCTCATGAACTTATAGCCTGAAATTAGAACTTGTCAAATACAAAATAAGTATTTAAGAAAACATTTTTCTGACTGTGATGTGACAAAAACAATCAGAAAGTGGGTTTTTCTTAATTCCAAGACGATAACTGAACAGAACAATTTAGAAATATTGTCAAATGAACAATTTCACGTATATTTGACTCAACACAACAAATGCCTGGGTACAACACACCTGAGTATAGAAGTGGCAAATGTCCAAACACAACAATCTCAGTTAAACAACAATTTGAACAGAACTATCATATTTATCATGAGGGTAACAGCCAGCTTGAATCAGCAAAGCCGTTCTCTGAAGCGATAATCGAAGCATCAGTGAATGCAGAGAATGAGACTTACCTGATGACAATGCCTTGCTGTGTCTCAGTACAGTGTCATCCTGGAGTGTGCTGCTGGTGTGAGCTGCCAAGCTGTGGAGTGGAATGTGTGGATGCGCATGTGTGTGAGCCACTGATGAGTGTGAGAGCGTGTCCAAAAGTACTTGGTGACTCAAGAGAGCAATGCCTGTGGTTTCCTGACGGGCTCTATTGTGGTGGAAGGTGATATGTTTTCCTGAGGAAAAGCCCGTCCCGTCCTTTCTCCCCCTCCTACACCACAGACCCTCCACCCCACCCTTGGGACCCACCTAATTACACTAATTGCATTAACTGTACAGTGAGGAGGACAGAACATTCCCCTGTAGTGTGCAAGTTTTCATCAGCGCTACCCTCCCTCAGTTTCTGTGTGACTGATCTCTGTAGAGAACAGAAATGAACCTTATGAACATTTAGTGTCAGTAGCCTTGAGTAGAAATTCCATTCTTACAACCACCAGCAGTGTGTTTTTCCACAGCGGAAGACTTTAAGTGGAATGATCTGAACTGTAATGACAGTCAACACTGGTGCTGCTATATTGTCTTTGCTGCAGAGCTTCAAGGTCGCTGTAGCCACGGCAGTCTCTGCAGCAAGCAAAGCAGCGGAACAAACAACTGGAGGATAAACTGGATGAGAGGAGTGTGTGTGTGACTCAGAGAAGGACAGTGCATTTTTATAAGATAACCAAGCAAAGTAACACATTGGTATTAAACAGACCTTGGTTAATCATTTCCCAAAGATTCCTGTTCTCAGTATAGGCCCACCCTGCCACCTAGTGTGCAAAGCGGTGAAGGACAAGAGTTGTTGTTCTGCCTCTAGTGCGCCTCAGACATGTCCACTCTGTCATCATGTGTTTTGTGTCACAGGGGCTTCTGTAATCCCTCTATGCACAGCTCTACCCTGAATGTGATGCAGCCAAACCTGTCGTGCAACATGACATGCATGCTGCATTTCCCAGTTTTTTTCTTTAGTTTGTTCTATTTTTTTACAAGATGCATGGCTGGTTGCTGCAACCAGTGCCACGTGTAC
This sequence comes from Planiliza haematocheilus, assembly GCA_005024645.1. NCBI lineage: Eukaryota > Metazoa > Chordata > Actinopteri > Mugiliformes > Mugilidae > Planiliza > Planiliza haematocheilus. The sequence continues at coordinate 8,189,409 of SRSE01000276.1, forward strand.
AGTATGTGCAGTAATTGTTATGTTGCTACAACTTGATTTAAGCACAGCTTTCTGAGGTCAGAATTACAGTTTAGGTAAAAGCATGTCACAGTAAAAGGTAATAAGAAGATCATTTGTCTTTGCTCTCTGCAATAGTAAAACAATAACAGAACATTAAGACTTGGGTTTTGAAAAACCTTAATCCTTTTTTTTGTCGAGAGTCATTATGATCATAGTTCCAAAAACAGGTTTTTGCCTGTTGCATTTGACATATTTCACAAATACTGTAGGTCAACACATAATGAAAAGTGCATTTTCGTTAAGAATCCTGTAATATTACCTTCATATTACCTTGACAGTACTGCTGAAAATGTAAAATAATAGTGTCATTTTTACGTTCAGTACTTTTCAGTATACTTTCAGTACTGAACATAAAAATGTATTTTAAGTACAGTTTGTAGGTATTGTGTTTGTACTTAAGTAAAACTTGGATTTGTGTTTTTATGGTATTTGTTCTTGTCCTGTTCAGACAACCCATATAGAGTAGTGTCAGTTCCTGCTGGCCTGGAAAGCTACACATAATCACATATTCACAGCGAAAGAAATAATTTTATTAGCAATTTCTTTGACTTCTGCAGAGAGACTGATATCATACTCCAGAAACAAGATTTAGTGAATGTGGTGACTTGACAACTAGAAAACAGTAGGGAAGAATGACAGTGAATTATCATTAAAATGATCATTTTAGTAATGAAGCAGGATTATTTCCAGATCATACTGTAGATCTGTCCAACGATGACAATAAATAACCCTCATAATTTAACACGTTACATAAGTTGTACGCTTAGGTGCATGTGATCTAAGAGTGTTATCTAAAACCCCTGTGCATGTGCTCAGTGGAGGGCGGCACACTGTAAATGTGACCCAGTTCAGGTTGGTGTGGGCAGGTCCAACAGTAATATTTTCAACAGAAAATGGTGTCGACCCTCTTCTTCATCATATACATGCATTCATTAGTGCTGTGGTAGGGTATGAGTACATAGAGCAATGGAGTGACAAAAGTTTCCAGTCAAGTAAAAAATCACATGTTTTGTTGCAGCAAATAAATGCACGCTGGTATTTTTGAGCAACTGTGAGTTGAGATATTTATGATTTTGTTTCTGATGACGACTGAATGAAGCCCTTACCGTCTCATTCATTTTAGACAAGATCATTTCTTTCTGTTTGATGTCTTAGGCATGGTCAATTATCTGTCCACCAGGTCCCAAATAGCTGTTTACAGGGCCGAGCATTATGTCACTAACACATTATCACACAGCAGCACATTACACTCATCAGCCACAACATTAAAACCACCGGCCTAATATTGTTTAGCTCTTCCTTTTGACTCCCACAAAGTTTAGGTGCATTGTGAAATAGACACAGGCCTTCTGAGAGTGTCCAGGATGTTGGTAGGGGACCCGTGGCTCAGGCTTATTCCAGAGCACCCCACAGATACATGATCAGTTTGGGGTATAGGAAGTTTGGAAACCAGTCAACATTTTTGATGTTTTGAGTTGTTCTTAGGATTATTGTTTGGTGTAGAAAGCCACACTTTCCTGCTGGGGATGGCTGCTGACATTAAGGACTGTCGTTGCTATGGGGTGTGGGTGCCAGATCAGCAACAATGTTTAGGTGGGCGATACGTGTCTAAAAAACATCTACATGCATACATTGCATTGCAGAGCATTGCATTGCAACAATATTATTAATGCTATTTCCTTCACATGTCATTGGTTTTAATGTTTTGGCTGATCGGTGCTTATTACCTTTGTTTGATCTCTACAAAATCTGTAGTGTATGAATTAATGGTGGGCTACATCCCAGGATATTTCTCAGCCAGTAGCAGTGACATCTTGCACTAGTTTAGTGCCCATCCAAGTTTGTCAGACAACCAGTGAGCATCACGTGAGCTGTACTTCTGTGAACATATTTTCAATAATGTTTTGGAAGGGACATTTTGTGCCATTTGAATAAAGCCAGGGAAGCTGTTTCACTTTCTATCTGTAGCTTTACATTGGACAGATATGAGAGTAGTTTTACAGTATTTTTAATTCTTCATTGATCATTGCCTTATAGTCCAACATAACCGACAATTTATGTTCATGACAAACAGTTTGTGCGTGAGGTTAGAGGACGGGGCCATCAGAGGGTCTGGTTTTGGCCTTTGGTGTGCTGGAAGTGTTGGTGTTGCTGCGGGTTGTTGAAGTGGTAGGGCTCATGGCGGTAGTGGCTGTGGCAGATGACTGGATGCTCGATGCCTTCGCTCTGCAGCTCTTCCTGCTTATGAAGTCCCACCAGCTTTGCCACCAGCTGTCTGATGAAGGCCTGAAGAGGAAAGAGCAGTAACCAATGTCACTGATTCTTGAATGATAACACTGATAATTGAATAAAAAGCTAAAGAGAAGGTAAAAAAACAAAAGTATCCTTATCCCGTATCCCAGCCTTATCCTTTAACACATCTTTTTGCTGTTATGGTTAATGATGCTGTTTTCATATTTATTCTTTTACTCATATCTGAAACGCCAACTGAGGAAAACCCCCAATTTATGTTACACTAAGTTTTAAGTTGAAGAGAAACACTGTATCAACATTTCGTACAATCTTTATTTTAGTGTAAACTGACTTTAAATGTTACAACTGATCAAATTTCTACTCCACAAAAATTATAATCATCATTAATAAACTGCACAGCTACTATATTTGGTTCAGTACTACTTGTTTTTAGTAGTTCAACAGTCATAACATATTTAAAAATTACCACTATTATTCCTTTATGCCCAAATGAACATATTCCTACTTTTTTATTTTTGTCCGGCTAAACCAAACACTTGTCTGAGATTACAGCTATTTTTGGTTGTTCTATTCTTTTGCTGTCTCACACTGAAAGATTTGATCTTTTTATGTAGAAACGTCTGGAAGTGATTAGAGTCACTATTAAAATAAACAATATTGTCATGGTACTGAATTTGTAACCTTTTGTGGCATTCAGTTTCTTTGCATTTTGTGTTTTATTTGGTTTTCTCTGTGCATTTTGTTCCATTGACTAACCCTGTGATTCCACTCACTTGTCTTGCCTTGTGCTTCTCTCCTCATTATCATGTGTATATATAGTCCTGTCTCGCCTTGTGTCCCTTGTCTGTACACCTGTGTTCTTCATGGATGTTTTTCCCATTTCCTTACTGTTTTCTAATTGTGCCGCTTGGATTTTATATGCCTTGGCCTGTTCTTTTAGGATTCTTTACTGGTTTAGTTTCTCCTTTGGATTGCTTCTGTTGTTGGGCTCTTTATTTTGGAAATCCCTGCTTGCAAGAGCAGTGGTTATTTGTTAATAAGATCCATTAAATTTCTTTTATTTCCTGCTCCTACTCCTCTGGCTGCCATGTGGATCCTCCCCAACTCAGTGGTAGGCGTTGTGACATCCGGATAAGCTTTCTACCATTTTTCTTCCAAGTCCAAGCAAACAGTCCTTATCGGAACATTAAAAACAAACAGCCTCAGTCATTATGAAGAAAAATGTAGTGCCAAACAGATGTGGTGTTTAGTTATTTTCCAGCCATTCTGTGTGAGTGTTGTCTGTGTTCACATGTCCATAGATGGAAGAATGTCTTGAAAAGCAGCAGGGTCCCAGGAGGATGATCTCAAGCCCCCAACGGTGGAAGTTTATAATTTTTTTCTACAGTTTTATGTTGTGGTGTAAGTGTGCTGCTCATAAAGTCAGTTTGATAAGATGCTTAAAAATAAGTCGGAATCTGATTAGGATGGAGATATGAGACAAAACAACTTTTTTGAATATGACATTTGGTTCATTTCTTCACTGCTTGTTGTTTTTATGTAAAATCTAAAGCTGCTTTACATGAGTCTGTTTGTACATTTATATACAAACCTACGCGGCACGGTGCAGTATCATTTTTAGAAACCTGTTCAGTCACCACTACGTGTACATTTAAACAGGTTATGCTTGCTGAAACTACCTGCTCCACCTGTTCATACTGACTATTAAGAAGAGTATCACCTCTGTATTTTTATCAAACCAAAAGTGTCCAGCACAGAAACCAAAGTCTAAAAATGTGACCTCTTCATTCGACTGACTACTTGTTAGCTCAAGATAAACTTTGGGATCGATTCAGACCAAAGCAAGGTCTATAGATTATACCATGACAGGAAACGTGTTAGAAAGGCACTGTTTGTCAGTATGAGGATGAGCATGAATGAGCGCTTCAGTGTCAATCAGGTGCTTGATTCTTTTAAGACAAACTTGAAAAATGCGTTCCTCATCGGCGTCTCATGAATTAAGTATGAACTATGGGAGCAGCAGCTACACTGACCGTCCCTGCTTGTTTGCCTGTGTTTGCATTTATGACCAGGGCACTGCGAAGCCAATGTGCGAGCCCAGAAAGACTCATTGTTTCAGCACTGAACTGGAAGGAATAAGACCAGAGGGCACAAAAAAACCATTGTTGAAGTGAGCGGAGGGGCTGTGGGATGAAAAGACAGATGCTGCTGCTTCAGTTGAACTAAGGTATACATTTGCATATGTAATTAAGCGATCACCACAATTAAACAGTTGAGGGACTTGGGGAGATAAAACATACCTCTGTACTGTTACTGCACTTTTGAAGAAGCTCCTGTTTAAAAAAAAAAAAAAGAAAAAAAGGAGGGATAATGTTGTAAGAGACCAGCCACATGATCTCAGGTTTATCTCCAGTGTTCTGTCACTAACAACAGAAACTACAACTCTGTCAATCAAAGCGTTAAGGAATGTGCCACGTCACACTACCTGTAACTTTTTGACTCGCTCATCATCATTCGGCAGGTCGATCAAATCGTCAATGTTCACCTCCTCTGGCATGTCACTCTCCTAGAGTCAACACACAGGGACACACAGTGATAAAAACACACACTCACATAGTTTTAATGAGTCACTGGAAAGATGCTATCACTTTCAGGATGCTTTCATTATCTGGTTTAACCGCTTGGACTTTGCTCTTCCCTTTGACTCTTCTTCAAACAGCTCCCACATTCCAATTTAACTAAAATAATATTCAAACATGGATTAGTATATTACTGCTACACTGGTACTTCAATGCAATGGAAAATTCTAGATGTTCTCTGTGTCACATGTTGCTTCATTGTCATATATAATAACATATTCGTAGTTATGAATCACAGAAGATATAAATTCATTATACTTACAGCAATTATAAGTGTTAAAATATTGTATAAGAAGTGTCAAATGGTTAGCTAAATGCTAACGCAAAGACAATGCTAACATGCTGCACACGATTAAGTGTAAAGTTGACCATGTGCAGCCTCAACATCCAAATTGGCTACTTTTGTTGCACACATTACAGCTAAAACTAAGTTTAGTGACCATCAGTTGCACATTTATGCTGTGGGGGCTAAATAGTGACAATGTTCACATAATACTGGAACAGTGGCTGTTGTGTTTGAACAAACCACCATTGTTCCAGCTGAGTGAAGGGACGGCCCACCCACACATCCACACACCACTGAACCGTAATGCATTGCATCGCCTATGTGATTAGGACCATGACACACTGAAGACAGTTCCACAGCTCACCAGCTCCATCTGTATACACTATAGAAGAGTCCTTCTCACACATATAAAAATAAAATAACTTTGGTCTTCTGGGTGACATGACTTGATGTAGCATTATGATGCCTGTTGGAATAGTTATGTAATCATCAAAGGCCATTTTACAATAACTACGCTGATTAAACTGACCATTTGCCCCCTAACTATAACATGAAATTAATGTTTTGGATGTGAGGGTCATGTGAATATGCCTCTGGGCTGGAGCAAAAGCTGGATCTTGTTTGGTCATTTTCCTCTGCAAAACTGCCTTACTGATGTAATCATCCACATCTGTTTTCTTATAATCAAAAAAACTTGACTTTCGCAACATAAATTCAGCCCTTTATGTCAGAAAAATTCTTCCCTATCCCTGCATCTCCCCCTAACCTCCCATCAGCTGCATCGGTAGCCAGATGCACAGTGTTTACCTCCTCCTGGGACCCTCAACAGCATTCTCACTCCTCAACCCCTCTTCCTTTTCTCATCACTCACCCTTCTCTCAGTTGCACACTGCCCATGTAAGGCAGCAAGCCCAAAGACAGATAGAGATCTGTGAGAAGGGGACAGCAGGGGACCTCACATCTACATGATGATTGGCCTTGTAAGGAAAACTAGAGTGCCCCACCTCTGCTCTCAGCTAAACACCTCATAGATCAGTAGAGGTCTGGAGATGAGCCTCAGAGACTTGATACCACATTCTTAGCAACATATGATACTTTTCAACGCACCTATCACATATCCTTGTGTATCCTTGCTAATTAAACTTGTGTGAGGCTATTTCTTTATAAAGTCTAAGCCTAAACATGACTTTCTGAGATTATCTGAACAGGCACACAGTTTATTATAAGATGGAATATTTTAGAAAGCAGATAAGGCTTATCTCGTCCTGGGACACATCCACTCACCTGACCCGAGTAGAGTCGGTCCAGGCTCTCGTCGATCCACTTCTCTACGTCGAGCCGCCTCTGCAGCTCCTTCCTGTTGTACTTTACGGTAACCCGGGCATGTCTCTTCGGTATATTACACCCGGACTCCCGAAGAGACCCAAAAGCTGATGAATGCACCGCGTCGCTGTCTTCAAGCGTCGTCTCGGTCCGATCGTCTGCCATGTCTACTGTGGAGTGGACAGACCAGTTCTGTGTCAGAGGCGCAAGGCAAGGAGGAGAGAGGAGCGCTGGGAGGCGACGACGGAACAGATGGCTGCACAGATTGCTTTTTTTTTCTCTCTCTCTCTCCTGGATTGTTTATTTACATGGTATCTAAATACTGCCAAAGAATTTACATGCCTGCAATCACACCATACTTTTTTTTTTTTTTTTTTGTCCCGGTGCTTTTTTATTGTCTACTACCTATCTGACACAAATTATCTGACACAAAATTAGCTATACAGAAAAGTTAAATTCTTCCTCTCAAAGTTCACACAGTCCAAACACAGCTACAGACGTTTATTGTTTCAGTGTTTTTAAGTAAAAATTTAGAATATATAAGTACTTGGAGGTTTTCTTTTTTATATATTGATGCACTATTGTGTAGGTCTCCTTTGTGCCTCCAAAATAGTTGTGACTCATCAGAGAATGGACATGGGCCTTCTGAGGGTGTCCTGTGGTGTCTGGCAAGAGGATGTTGTTAGTATGGGCCTTTGGGTCCTATGGATTGAGGGGAGTGGCCTCTGCCATGAAGGAATGTCATTGCTATGTGGTCGAGGTGTCTGGTCTGGTCTGGTCTAGGTGGGTGGTACATGTCTAAGTAACATCCACATGAACGCCAAGTCCAAAAGCTTCCCTGCAGAACATTGTATTGTAACAAGCTGGTCAATGCTATTTAGTTCTGTCAGCGGCTGATTAGTTTATACTGAAATAGAAGATCTTTGGGGTTTACTATGCACATAATATATATTAATATGTCTCTATTGTACATCTGTTCTAATTTTGTACATTTCTGCTTATCATACACATCATTAACTGTCAGCATACCATGCACAATCTGACATCTGACACTTAAATGCAGGCTTCAGGTCTTTGGAATAAAACTGAATCCAAAATTGCATCAAAGCAGATATTTTATTTCACATCACAACCACAACATGAGGAACTTAAATAATAGGAATGGAAACATGTAATACAACACAAACTTTGGCATGAACATAAGATGGCACGTAAAAAGAGCAATGTGATCAGTAGTATATCATATATATATATAAATTACAGTAATGGCTGACCTTGTGCCATAAAGCACACGTTTTCTTATATCCCTGCACATTATATCTTTGGGATATTTGACACAGCCCTTCAAACGTCCAGATACAACATCAAGCGTCGGTCTTCATTCAGCATCATATAAATATATCTCTACATCTGTGACAATCAGAGTGAAGCTATAAACACAGGTTTTCAAATAAATAAATAATAATATAAAGAATAAAAATGATGGTACGCACAACAAGGAAATAATGGCAAAAGGAAGATTGAAAAGCAAAACAAAATTCTGTGTTTTTTTAAAAAAAGAAGAAACAAAGTGAAGATATTAAAGACAATAACCCAGTAAAACATATTTTTGGGCAGGTTTTCCAAAGGTGGTCAGAGTATTGTATCTTGGTGTATTTGGCTGGCGTTGTAGGTCCTATGAACACTGGATCATTATTTGTCTCTTTGGGTCTTAAAAATGGAAGAGCTTTGCCCCATATACAGTACTCTATTCTCAATAATCTTTGTAAATCATCTCCATCAGAACTGTTCATTTGTCAGAATTTTGCTTTTTACATTTAAATTTACATTTTTAACGGTTTTCAGCGCGAGCATGAGTGGCTTTCAACTCATGGATTTGCTCCTGTTTTCACTGTGCATGAAGACAGAGGAGCAACAAGTGCTAATATAGTTTTCCCCTGTTTGAACATCCTTGTTTTCTTCTGGTTTCATCTCATTCCAGCTGCAGAGCCGAGGCCGGCCTCGTCCCTCCACATAAAATCCTGACGTTCCCCTCTGGCCAGGCTGCTCTCCGCTGGGCTGTGTCTGTACCCGGATCTGCCGTCCGGGCAGAGGGAGAGGCTGAGGCGAGCCGTGCTGTTGCTGATCTTGAACAGGCCGTTTGGAACAAGGAAGGCATCTCTCTCGCTTCCTCCCAGGTTGTTGACCGTGTCCAGGTCGTTATAAACTGCCACGTCGCTCAGCTGCTTCCTTCCCTGCATCCTCCTCCTCCTCCTCAGGAAGAGAATGCCTGCCACCAAAACCAGCACCAGGACGGCCAGCATGCAGGAGATGGTGAGGGTGGTGGAGGAGGGCTGAGAGGTTTGGCGCAAAGCGGGCTTGAAACTGGGCTGAAGAGTGAACTCGCAACTGGGACCCATAAAGCCCTTAGGACACTGACATACCGGCCCAGTGAAGTGGGTGAAGCAAGTGCCACCGTTCTGACACGGACGGGCGCCGCAGGCATCTGAACGCACACTGCAGTTCTTGCCAGTGTAGCCCAAGGTGCAGGAGCAGGTGTAGTCATTCACACCATCTTGGCAGGTTCCAGCGTTTTGGCAGGGACTGGAGGCGCAGTCGTCAACGTTGACCTGGCAGTTGGCACCCGTGAAGCCCGCCTGACAGCGGCACAAGATGCTCTGGCCGAGGTCCAGACATTCACCACCTGCAGAGGAGACAAACACTCTGTTTAGCATCCAATAAGCCAGGGGTGGCCAGCCGTTTAAAGAAAGTGTTAATTGGATTATATTTGTTGGAAGTGCATCCATCCAAGAGTGCTGACAACAACACACAGTCACTAAAAGAAAGTCGAGAAACTGTAGGTTCGCGTTTAAACCACTAGATGTCGCCAGAGGAGAGGACACCCACCGTTCAGACAGGGCCTGTTGCTGCAGCGGTCCAGCTTCTTCTCGCAGTTGGACCCAGTGTAACTGGGAGGGCAGCGGCAGGTGTAGCCTCCGGTCAACGTCTCAACACATGTGCCGCCGTTGAAGCAGGGCCCATCTGCGCATGTCATGGCAATGATCTCGCAGTTCTTCCCATAGAATCCCTGTGGGCAGGTGCATGAGTAGTCATTCTCCAAGTCCTGTGGGAGGGAGAAAAAAACTTCCTGTTAGAGAAGACGGATCTAGAAACAGTTTATATTATGTAAATTAAGGTGTAGATCTGTATTAGCAGCCTAGAAGTCAGTCTCGATGCCAAGAGTAGTGTTTTGTACTGCTGTGTTTTCACTGTAAGACAGAAGCTTTGATTTAGCTTCTTCAACAGTTGTATTTTAAGCAGTACAGTCTGACTTTATTTTAGTAGGCCTATATTTGTCTCAGCACAATTTATAGTCACACTTTACAAGTGTTGGTGCTGGTGTATGTTTTAGCTATGAGTTGTTTCTGTTTTTTTTCCACTTACTTATGTAAGCATCTGTTCTTGTCCTGCTGTTAGCATGGAACCAAGCTAATCCTATCTTGTCTCTGACGGTTTTGTTCATATGCTGCGGTAGTACACATTTAAAATAAAATAGACAAAATATATTTGTATTCTTACATTGCAGCTGCCTCCATTCTTGCAAGGATTGCTGTCGCACTCATTGGTTTCCAGCTCGCAGTTGGTGCCTCCAAAGCCGGGCCGGCAGGTGCAGGTGTAGCTGCCCTGTCCCGTGTTGGTGCAGGTTGCTCCATTGGCGCAGGGCTTGTGGTTGGTGCAGTAGTTTAGGTCCTGGTCGCAGAAGAGGCCCCCCCAGCCCTCCTGGCAGTTACACTGCCATGGTTGGCTGCACGTCCCGTGGAGGCAGCCTGGGTAGCGGACGCATTCATTGCAAGAGGGGCCCTGCCAGCCCATGCGACATGTACAGCCCCCCGGGGCCTCGCAGTAGCCGTGCTTCTCGCTGCAGTCCGCCGAGCAGATGGCTGAGGAGGAAAGGGGAGGGAGGGTGTGTGATTACAATGGGCACGCCTTCTCATGCATCACACACACACACACACATAAACACACACAAGGCCCCTTGTCTGACCCCAGCCCTATTCTAGACTTCACTGTTGGTTAAGTATTAAGCCAAGCAGCTGGTAGGCACACTGCCGAAGAAAAATGCTTTCTTTTATCTCCTCCCCATCACACACACACACGCATGCACACACACACACACAACCAGATCACCTTGAAAAATGTGAATGTCTGACTGGGGCCACGACTCTTCTTCTTTTTGTAACTGAACAATAGGCAGATGGACCACGAAACAAAGACTAAGAATGAATACGCTGCAAGACATCTATCAGATAAATGATACTCTGTCGACTCTTAAATGATTCCAGAGTGTGGCAGTGTAGGAGATTAAACATCAACCACAAACTAAGTAGTAACATAAAAACTCACTGCCTTTATCAAATTTGAGCCAGATGTTTTAATTCATAGTGTCATAATGGCAACTTTATTTATGTAAAAACACTTTACACAGTTTTGCATTGTGAAAGTCAATCCCTTCGGGAAAACAGTATCACAAAAGAATTTATTTCATGTGTTTTATATGATTTTCTTTTCACCTTTAACCCTTTTTATGTTTGATTCTAAGTCATATTGTGTACTCTTATTTGCCATATTTAAAAAAACTGTAGTGTGGAATAGTTTTACTTGTTTTTCCCATGTTAAGCAGTTTGCAACTTTGTTTTGAAACGCGCTGCTGGTTGGAGCTTTGTTTTCAGGGAAAGTAAAGTTTTACTTGCTCCCTCTACCGGTGCGTAACTGAACTGCAAGTATACTGAAAAGTATTGAATCCAAATGGACTCGCTCGGTGGCATCAGTAATTCTAAATATTCACTTACGTTCAGAGCAGTAGTTTCCCTTCCAGCCCTCCAGACAGATGCGATTGCCCTCCTCGTCGCAGGTGTAATGTCCCAGCGTGTCGTCCCTCGGCCTGCAGTAGTCAGCGCAGCCGTCTCCGGAATAGTACTCATCACAGAAGACGTGGTAAGAGTAGCGCAGCTCGCTCTGTTCTCCAAAGTGTACGTCCTGGGACCAGTCTTCTCCGATGGCGAGTCTCCTCCTGGTCGCCAAACGGCTCACAAGGTTGTTTTGGTTGTCTGCGGAGGGAACGAAAGTTTAGAAACACAAGCAAGCAGGTGTGTGCGTGTGAGTGAAGTTTATATTGGTCCATCAGTGGCTTTTTTTTTTTTTTTTTTTTCTTCTTAATAAAGCAGTCGAAAGAAACAACCTACCTGTGTATTCAGTCGGGGATTCGGCGTTCCAGGCTTCAATAATCAACGAAAACGTCCCCTAGAATAGAGAAAAGGCTCGTTCAGTGTCCGGTTACTTCAGTTACGCATAAGGTGTGGGGAGTTTATACATTTACGAGTTGCAGATAAAATAGAATGCTAAATTAACCATACAAATGCCATCATCGTTTTTCTAGTGAATATGAATTCGTTTCTTTTTATTTACCGGCCACTTGAAGTGAAAAGGCACCCTGATGGGAGCGCTGCCAGAGATCGAGGTATGGTCCGCCCTGATGACGTTGGTGTGCCCTGTGCCAAAGGTGCAAGGAGGCTCTGCGGAGATCACATCCTCGGGGTGTTTTAAGCAAATTCGGAAAAATATATGACAGTCCCTGTGCCTTCTGCAGATGTGTTGCGCCGTATGGAATGAATGAATCTTCAGCTCAAACACACCAGAGGAGCAAACCTACAGTGACAGAAAAAAAATGATGTCAGGTGTCAAGTACGTAAAGATAAACTTGATATGTTATTTTAGCAGAAACATCAGCCAACTTACCACGTGCACTAAGGCCAAGGCCAAGAGGTATCTCAGGTGTAGATGGGCCATTTCTTCTTAGAGTTTGCTCTTCGAGTCTTAACTGGATGTCTTCATTCGCCGTGTGCAATAATATTCCCCAAAAAGATGTTGCAGTAAAATGGAAAGTCTCTCAAAAAAGTTTCATCACTTGGAAGTCTTTGATCCGTTTGGTTTGTCCTAAATCTTCTTGGTAGACCTCTCCTCCGTCTTATTATTGGTACTCCGTTTGTTTGCTTTCTGGTGAGTAAAGGCACAGAGGGGTTTTATACCCTCTTTAGTGTGCGCGTCACAGGCAAAGAGGTGGAGCCGCAGCAGGTCCCGCAGGGGACCAGCCTGACACGCGGGGCCTGCCTGGGGATTTGGACAACCCACATTACATCTGGACGAGGTTCTTAGGAATATGCATAAGAAGCTGTTGTAAGGCAGATATGTTTGGCATCACAGCACACTTCTTAATCAGCTAAAACGATGTGATGGAAATAGTTTGATAAAGGTTTTAAGTATACGAAATAGCAGATAGTATATGACTAATTTGAACGAGGTACCCTTCAAATCGGAACACATTAAAATAATTTAACCATTACATTAAGGGTTTGTGATATGTATTTTTCCACTTGATTCAACATTCACCAGTCTATTTAAGGCCTCCTGCATTTCTGCAAGCAGGCAGGGCATTTTAAAAGCCTCTGTGTAATGGATCACTGTTTAGAAAGTTTTTTTCACGTTAAAGTTTGCCTGCACACAAAACAAATATCAGAAGGAAGCAGAGAAGAATAGCACATAGCCTCTCTTTCTTTACATCCAACAATATAATTGCTCTGACGCGTGTGAGGTTACAAAGAGTGGGCAGGTCCCGGATAAGACCTTGTGCGCGTCTAGCGGTTATTCAGACCACTTCTGTTGTGCTGTTGAGCCTGAAGAATGGTGCGGGGGGTTGCTTGGGTGCGCGCGTGTGAGAAGGGGGGGTCCGGGAGGGCTGGGACTATCATGTTGCCTTTGTCTGGACCTCATGCGAACAGCTGTATGGTAATCAACGGCACATGGTCGACCGTGCGGGGCTCCAAACCCCGCTATTGTCTCCCCAAAGCGTCTACTCCCAGCGCCACACACAGCACACACCCATATGTACACACACACACACACCGCTAACCCCTTATTGATTTAGGAAGGACTATGGTCGACTGTCGGTCACCTGTCGCTGGCAGATTGAGCTGAAGATCGTGCTGAAGAGTAAACACACCTTAAGTGTTGTTTACACGTCATTTGCTTTACCCATTAAAACATTGGCAGACTCAGATATTTTAAATGAAAGTCTTTTGTTTTGTTTTGTGAAGTCATATAATAAAGGAACAAATCATTATAACAGAGCCATTTAGGAGAGTAACTTGTGTCCTGTAGCTGTCCCAACTCTGAGTGTCATTCACATCACAGCCAAAACACCTGATAAACGAATCAAGATTTGTCCGCATGGAGATGAAACTGCAGCACGAACAGCATGTATGTTAATTTCACGCAACAAAACATGCGCACTTTGGGTTGTATGCCTGGGTGTGTGTGTGTGTGTGTGAGTGTGTGTGGGGGCTGGGGGAGCTATTGATATTAAAATGAGAAAAGGGTACGCGTGCCTGAAGTGGCCCCCTGTATATCTTGGCACGCTTCCCTGCAGAACAACAAGGACAATACGGGGAGGAAACACAGGCTACACAATGAACTACGAAGTTACCAAAGTACTGCAAAGGAGGTTTCAAAAGAGGAAAACTAGGAACATCATCCTCTTACAAAAGGAGGATCTTGCTGTCCTTGCTGAAGACAAAGAGTGGTGTTAAGAGTTAATTGGCTGAAGGCAGACAACTTTGCATCAGATATCAAAACCCTAATTTTAGGCCTTATAGGCCAATTGTTAATCACTATTAAAATTTTTGCATAACATCTGGAAGAGAAGCTTGTGTCTCATGAGATATTAATCGAAGTGTCAGGGTGGCATTGGACTACTGGATTTAAATGTGAAATCATATGAATGTTACTAGACAGTGGCTGCAGAAACATTTCCTGCTATTCTGCTGAACTAGGCATTTACAGGACTACTTTATCTGGTTTTGCCTTTACCTGTTAAATGTGATTGTTTATATTAAGCTGCTGGAGCCCCGCGCTAACTTGAGTTCTGACAGGAAATTCTTGTCTTTCTTGTTTACCTGTTTTCTTGTGAAAGTTACGATCTGTGTTTGCACCATATTCATTAGTCAGTTTAACCTGACTGTGTAGATAGATCTACAGTTTTTTTGCCTTGTAGGAGAGTAATTTTAGCAAATGATATGAATCAGATTTACTCAGATTTAGCATGTGGGAAGATGTATGAGGAGGAAGCTCTTGTCAATTTACCATCTTTGTAGCTGAGTGCATTTTCAAGGTCAGTGTTTAAGTGTGCTCTCTCGTTTTTAAGTTCCACCATCCTACTTTATATTGTTTGTTTGTATTGCGAGGTTAAAATGTGCGTATATGATCCAGTACTTGACACACACAGTTGTTGTTGTTGTTTTTTTTAGCAGTTTCAAGCTTTGCACATCAGAATTTGATCAAACCTTTGGACTGGTCTACCTATGGACTGTAGAGAAAGAATGTGATTAGCACCTGTTCCTATGCATCATATCATATCTCCATCCTACAGAAATCACCCCACATTCATCACGTCTGTTCCTTTGGGTCAAACACAGACACTCACTTTACATGTATGCGCCGCGTGTACCGTCTACAGTATCTGTTGCATCTCTCTGTGGAGGAAGATGTGTGTGTCTTTGTGCTAGGAGAGCAGATGGACAGTGCACCCTCTCTGCTGCTGTCGCCTGTATTACTTGCCGAAGTGTGACATGAGCGTGCCACGGGGCATGGGAACCAAAGAGGAGTCGTGTCACCCCCCACTCTCTCCGGACCTCCCATTAGTTTGAGTGGCCGGCATCTGCCTCATCTACAACCCCACAGCAGCTTGGAGATCCTTCTCCCCAAGGACCCTGCAAAAAGAGAGGGGGAGCTGCTGCAAATCTGACTCACTCCGGCCCTCGGGGGAGAATTGCGGCCTGCCTGTTGCAACCACCTCTGCAGTCCCGGCCTGCTGTCTGACTTCAGGACAATAGGAGGTGTGGAATGGCTGTCTGGTGGGTTGGGGGTGATCTGTTTGTGTGTGTGTGTGCACATGCAGCAAATTTATGCATGTCATTTGGCTGATTGGCTGAGCTCATTAAGATGCTGGATGCTGAGGCACGACTGGGTACCAGAAAAGGCACACAACCCCGCCACCTCCTCCTCGAGTAAATTCATGGGTTGAATCAAAGGCCTATGTGATGGATGGAGGAGCGTTATAAAGCAAATCACTGGCTAACAATAATACTGGCAGATATACTGTATGATGTGACTTTCCTTACCGCCTCTAACCGGCGGTCTTTAAATCACAGTTTCAGAAAAATTTGAGGCCATTTAGTTCTCGTTTCCTAAGACCATCTGTGCCTACCAAAGCAATTTACATCCTGTAATGCTCCTCCAGACTCTTATAGGACAGCTGGTTTACAGTAATACGGAGGGAACGACTGTACTTATCCCTGACACCCCTTGCAGCAGGTTGTAAACTCAAAAGTCAATTTTTCTAAGGCTGTTCTTACTTTTGTAAGGAAATTAGAATAGTCTGAGTGTTGCTTCAGACTTTCTTCATTTCCTTACTGTCACAATACACACAGCCTTTAATTTTTCTTTCTTTCAGTCTGTGAGTTTACAGTTTAAGATTACCCATGCCAAGCCAATTTATTGACAGGGAATGCTGAAAAAAAAGATTAACAGAGACTAAATATAAATTTTAGATAACTTAAACATGCCTCAGTTTAAAGACAGCGCATTAAACATGTAAAAATAATGGAGAAACAGTCTTTTTTAAACAAACTGTTGCCCATGAATTTGGAATAATTTGGTTTTCAGACACACTCCTCTTTTTATTCCGTTATGCATCATATACATTTGGAAGAGCTCGATTAATAAAGTTATGACAACATATACACTTCATCAATCAAGAACAAAACACATCATCTCAATCATTGCAGGAGAAGAAATAACTTTGTGGCCAACAGTGCAGCACACATCTATCATTATTCTATAGCACACCAGAAAATATCACAGTTACCAGGAAAGGAATAGTGCAGGTCACTCTGTCTTCCACTGCACATTATTTGTTTCCACATGATGAATAATAGTGCTCATGTTTGGTACTGGAGACTTGAAGGCTTTTTAATGAGGCTGGGTTCAGGAGTGTCTGTAAAATGAACCTGAAGCACTTTAAGGTGGAGCAGCTATGAGTGGCTTTTTACACTAACCGTGTATCAAATGACAATGGCAACACAGTGTTACATCGTTAAATGGGTCACTTGAAGTGATGAACCTACATAAATATCAGTATAGAATCTCCGCTGAGCTAGTGAGCATCATCCCATTGTTCTACTGTGTGGCTACAACTTTGCCTTTTTGTTTCACCCTCGAGTGTTTCAGACACAACACCAACATGCACAATTGTAGACTTGCTGATACAACATGAATGGCACACAGCACACAGCTAATAACATGTTATACAGTAGACAAACACAAATGCATGTATAGCAAAAAGAGAAAGGAATTTATAGGATAGGTGCTCAGTACAAGAAAGAAGAACGTAGAGGGCAGGTGCTCAGTGCATCATTCCCCAGCCGCCTGGACCTATAGCAGCATAACTAAGGGACGGTTCTTGGGTCTCCTGAGTCAGTCCTAACAAAGCTTCATCAAAGAGGAAAGTCTGAAGTCTAACTTTAAAAGTAGAAACAGCATCTACCTCCCGAACTCAAACTGGGAGCTGGTTCCACATGAGAGGGGCCTGGTAGCTGAAGGCTCTGCCTCACACTTTATAAGCATAAGCATTTATAAGTCATATATTAGATATAATAAGGTTTGAGACATGATGGAGCTAGGCCTTGACAGTAAGTTTTAATTAGAATTGTATAGGGAGCCAATGAAGTGAAGCTAAAATCGGAGTAATATGATCTCTCTCGCTAACTTCCATTAATGCTCTTGTTGCTGCATTTTGAATGAACTGGAGGCTTTTTAGAGAGCTATTTGGGCCTGGCTTTATATACGTATGCCTTCCTACCTTTTGGTCACCAGTTTCTACAAATACATAACCACTAACCCTCTGGTTTGTGGATGACTCGCTTTGCTCTTGAGCGGGTTATACACAAACTCACCCTAACCCTTAATACTTTCTCCAGATGATTAAGTTGGCAACAATATCTAGGACCTGTAGAATGCCCTGGTTTTGCAGATGAACTGGACACTTTGGCTTTAAAACGTGTTTTTACAAAACAGCAAGAAAATCCACTGTCTGTATCTGTTCAACAAGGTAACCAAGGTTACTTTCTTCATTTATCTTCCAAGATCTAGTTAGAATGTAATATTACAACCCACTGGCTGCTGTTTACCAGTCATTACTAAAACATACACTGACAAACATCTTGGGTCTTGGTTTTCTGAAAGTGAGATTATTGCCTAAACTGCCATATGGAGCAAACAAATATGAGTCGGAGAGTCACTAATCAACTCACTGCTGAATCACAAAATCCCCCCCAAAACAAAAGCAATGATGTGGTAAATAAAACTGAACGGTATAGCTTAGCAGCAGATGCATAATTACTCTTTTGTCATGGCACAAAAGGAGCCATGATAATTATTTAATCCTGTTCAAGCTGAGCTGCAGATCTGCCCCCCTCCAATCCTACCTTTCCAGACTCTGTCCTGCAGCAGCCAGTGGCAGATGGGAGATGAAAGACGGAGATGGGAGGAACGAGGGAATGAGAACAGGTGGGGGTGAAAACTGAAGAAAAGGAAAGGGCACAAGGGTCAACGGGAGAAACAGGGGGAGGAAACATACATATAGGCTTGCAGAAGGGCAGATCGATGGATAGATTTTTCCCCCTTTTCTTTTTTGCCAGATGTCAACCAACATTTCTACAGAGTGAGGGTAGGAGAGCGACTGGAGCTTATATTTATAGCATATAAAGGCTTTTGGCAACGGTTACTGCTAAATTATCAAGTACATCCTCTGCTGTTTTTAAATCATTACATTTGTTCTACTGATGCAGAACTAGATTTAACTCTGTGCAGCATTTGATGTGGAATACTACGTAGAAATGCAGATTATGAAGGAATTTTGTAGTTGAATTAGAGCAGTTACCAATCTAGTGTATACATTCACTCTAATATAGAAAAGGAGTCGTATTCTATTCTGAGGAGAAGAAAGAGGAGCTTGGGATGGAGTAGAATACAGTTTTATAGGCACTCAAAGTGAATAATGCCTTTTCAGAGGGGCTTAAGTCTCAGGTTTAAGGGCTCCGTAAAGCACTGAAGGTAAAAGGCTCTCTCACAATGTGAATACAGCTGTCTATTCAGGACCCCAGCCCCCCAGCCAGATACAATAATGCTGCCCCCTGCCTCACCGCATAGGAGGATACCCCAGCAGATTGTTGAACTCCTGCTGGATCCCGCCCTCCTCCCCTCCCTGTTGTGGCACGCCAGCCCAACCCTGGCAGCTGTTTAACCAACTGAGGCAGAAGGGGCTGTAGGAGAACAATGGAGTTTGACAAAACTATCCCTCTGTGTGTGTGTGCGCGCGTGTGTGTGTCTCGATCTTTCACATTAAATTATGAAGCTCCATAGATCACACTGGCTCATCTCTTGGCTTCATATTAATGGCAAAGCTTGGAGGCTTCATGGTCACATTAACCTGCCTGCCTTTGTCAGAGAAAAGGGGGAAAAAAACATTTTTTAGTTGACAGACAACATCCAAACACCCTAAAAGCCTATATGGGCCATTTGTGCTGTCAAAAGCAAGAGGAGACGTGCAATCTGATAAATCAACGGGGCCCATGTCTCGACTCATGCATGAATTTGTTGTTAATTTTTTTTTACAATCCTCCACAGCTGTCAGCTCAAAGCCTTCATTGTTATTGTATCGATCTGTGGATACAGTATATGATTATTCTATTAGCTTTAAAAGTGCATCCACTTGGTACAGGTCTTCCTGTTAATTGTCTAAAACGCATTTAACAGAATGGCAAGAGGCCACGTCTTTCTACTTTGGAAACATAACTTGGTGCAGATTTGCAAGCACCATATGCAAGAGTGATAAAACAGCAGAAATGCAAGAGTCTAACATAGTACCTAAGTACTATGTTAGATGATAAAGTTGAACCCTACTATTGCAAAAGGAATGATTATATTGTGTAACAGCTGAGAGATTAAAAAAGGTGTTATAACAGCAGTCAGTTGGACATTTTTGTTGGACAAAAATTGCCCCAGCCTTCCAACATTTTTATATATATATATATATATAAAGACAACAGAGGCATTAAGCAAACAAACTGGCATTTAAAGGGTTAAAATCCTCAAAATTATGGAATATTTGGTAGTTTTTGTAAAGTGCTTAAGTGGTTTAAAAGATTTATGCAAAAAAAAATATTAATCAGTTTAGTTCTATAGCAGTTTTTGGAAGTGGGCATTTTTTGTCCTTAATGACTCAAGAGGGTTAGTAATTTTTTTTCCAGTGTTCTGCTGAGCCGTTAGATTTTTTTTTTCAAACTTTGTGTAGAGAGTGGCTTTGTTACAAAAAAAATTGCCACATGCACTAACACAGCCAAAGTGACGGCCGAGTGAAGAGGAACAATTTGCCATGATGCCTGGATAGGAATAGCTTTTCCTGATTTATTAAGAAGCCCTCTCTACATTGTACAAGGCTTTACAAGTTGTGTTTTATCATGTAATATGTCCGCTGAAGGCTTATTCTGATATTATGCTCTTAGCTCAAGTTCAGACATGTTAAGTGAATGATTTATGACACTTAGACCATGCCCTTTCCTGATGAAGGGGAAAAATGAAAGTATACACAGCTACACATTTGACATGACATAGGTTCTACAATTTTGGAATATTCAGATGGAGTGTATATAGATTACTGCTGCAAAATATTAGAAAGAATACATAAAACACTGTCTGGTTATGGTCTCCAATCAGCCCCGCACTAACACAGTGTCTCAGACAGATTGTGCAGTAGTGCCCCCTACTGTACCTTCCATCATCCTGCAAAGCTGGTCCCGTTTCCATCTGTCAAGATATCTGCGAGTGGGATAATGCAAAAATAGCATATGCTCACTTCATAATGTAATTATTATTTGTTTCACTTAAGAGTCAACACATCCCATACAGCTGTGGCCAACATGTGGCCTCTCTGAAGCCTGCCCATTTCTAATAAAAGTAACAATATTTAAAATAGGATGCAAATATATTGTGTTCCATAAAATACACTGCCTGGTCAAAAAAAAAAAAATAGTCACACACTCTGATATCTTGTTGGACCTCCTTTAGCATGCATTCTCTGTGGCATTGTTTCGATAAGCTTCTGCAGTGTCACCAGATTTATTTCCATCTAGTGTTGCATACACTTTTCACCAAGATCTTGTATTGATGATGGAGAGTCTGACCACTGCTCAAAGCCTTCTCCAGCACATCCCAAAGATTCTCAATGGTGTTAAGGTCTGGACTCTGTGGTGGACAATCCATGTGTGAAAATGATGTCTCATGCTCCCTGAACCATTCTTTCACAATTTGAATCCTGTCATGGTCATCTTGGAATATGCCCGTGTCATCAGGGAAGGAAAAAATCCATTGATGGAATAACCTGGTCATTCAGTATATTCAGGTAGTCAGCTGACCTCTTTCTTTGGACACATAATGTTGCTGAACCTAGACCTGAGCAACTGCAGCAACCCCAGATCATAGCACTGCCCCCAAAGGCTTGTACAGTAGACACTAAGCATGATGGGTGCATCACTTCATCTGCCTCTCTTCTTACCCTGATGCCCCCATCACTCTGAGTTCTACTGTTGTTTTTCTTCCATTTGATTTCACCAAATGTTTAAATGATCGCCAGTCACGATCAATCAGGATTTTTTTCCGACTACATTTCTTCCTCAAAGACGATGGTTCCTCACTATCCTTCCAGTTTTTAATAATGCATTGGACAGTTCTTAACCAAATTTCAGGTGTTCCTTCTGCTTGATACACACCAATGATTTGATCCTTCTCAAACAGACTAACATCTTTTTGTCTTTAAGCATGGTTGTTTAAGAAATAAAAAAAGCTACTCACTGCATCACTTGTGGTTAAATACTTGTTGCCAGCTGAAAGCTAATCACCTAAGCAGTAATTATCCAATAGGAGCCTCGTACCAATTTGCTTAGTTAAATCCAGGTGGCTACTTTTTTTTGGCCAGGCAGTGTAGTTCATGCACCTGAATCAGCTAGGCAGTGTAGTTTTTAGAAAAACCTAGTTTTAGTTAGGAAACATTTAGCTTCTTAAAGAGGAAATTGTGTGATTATCTGGAACTATTTTCAGCATGGGATTAATATATTTTTCATGCTTAAGTAAAAATTTGGAGATCTGCTCAAACTTCAGCTACAATGCCCATGTTCATCGTGACAGAGAAAACATACACTATATTACCAAAAGTATTCGCTCACCCATTCAAATGATCAGAATCAGGTGTTCTAATCACTTGGCCTGGCCCCAGGTGTATAAATTCAAGCACTCAGGCATGCAGACTGTGAAACAAGACATTTGTGAAAGAATGGGCCGCTCTCAGGAGCTCAGTGAATTCCAGCGTGGAACTGTCATAGGATGCCACTTGTGCAACAAATCCAGTCGTGAAATTTCCTCGCTCCTAAATATTCCACAGTCAACTGTCAGCTCTATTATAACAAAATGGAAGCGTTTGGGAACAACAGCAACTCAGCCACGAAGTGGTAGGCCACGTAAAGTGACGGAGAGGGGTCAGCTGATGCTGAAGCGCGTAGTGCAAAGAGGTCGCCGACTTTCTGCACAGTCAATTGCTACAGAGCTACAAACTTCATGTGACCTTCAGATTAGCCCAAGTACAGTACGCAGAGAGCTTCATGGAATGGGTTTCCATGGCCGAGCAGCTGCAGCCAAGCCACACATCACCAAGTGCAATGCAAGGCGTCGGATGCAATGGTGTAAAGCACGCCGCCACTGGCCTCTAGAGCAGTGGAGACGCGTTCTCTGGAGTGATGAATCACGCTTTTCCATCTGGCAATCTGATGGACGAGTCTGGGTTTGGAGGTTGCCAGGAGAACGGTACATTTCAGATTGCATTGTGCCAACTGTGAAATTTGGTGGAGGAGGAATTATGGTATGGGGTTGTTTTTCAGGAGCTGGGCTTGGCCCCTTAGTTCCAGTGAAAGGAACATTGAATGCTTCAGGATACCAAAACATTTTGGACAATTCCATGCTCCCAACCTTGTGGGAACAGTTTGGAGCGGGCCCCTTCCTCTTCCAACATGACTGTGCACCAGTGCACAAAGCAAGGTCCATAAAGATGTGGATGACAGAGTCTGGTGTGGATGAACTTGACTGGCCTGCACAGAGTCCTGACCTGAACCCGATAGAACACCTTTGGGATGAATTAGAGCGGAGACTGAGAGCCAGGCCTTCTCGACCAACATCAGTGTGTGACCTCACCAATGCGCTTTTGGAAGAATGGTCAAAAATTCCTATAAACACTCTCCTCAACCTTGTGGACAGTCTTCCCAGAAGAGTTGAAGCTGTAATAGCTGCAAAAGGTGGACCGACATCATATTGAATTCTATGAGTTAGGAATGGGATGGCACTTCAGTTCATACAATGAGTAAAGGCAGGTGAGCGAATACTTTTGGTAATATAGTGTATTCATCTATGGATATGGTTTATATGATAGATACCATGAAGGTGTTGGAGTCTTTGTTATAGGGAAAAAACATAATGAAAATATCCAGTTCTATAGCTCAAGGTCTGTGTCTAGTTTTTGTTTCACTGTAAGGTAGTTTTTTGGTTTCTCTTTTACTAGTGCAGTTGGACAATCAGTCCATTTAACAGGTCATATTTTCCAATTTAAGCTAATTCGAAACGTATGATCTGTAGTGAAGTTAGATGGAAAATTGCAGCTCTCGAACATCGACTAGAGTGCTCTGCACTGCACAGACCCAAAGTCAGGAAAATTAATTCTGAAACATTTAAATATATGAAGGGTTTATTTCAAATTTAAAGTAACTTGCTGAAACTTTCAAATTCAAGTGTCGATGTTTATATTGTAACAAAACAAAATCAGACAATCACAAATTAATCACCTACAGATAAAGTAATCTAACACACCTTGTTTAGCTCTCAGACATAAGGACCATATAATGGTCAGGTGCAGGCATCCGCTCACCATTACAGTACATGTGATAATCTCCAGATGCAAAGGAAATCTACAACAAAAGGTCAAACACGCGCACACACACCTGACTGTTCAGGACTTTTCAAAGTCAAAGACTCATTCTTTGCATGTCAACATTAAAAGACTGTAAAGGCTTTAAATGTGGTGTTTGCTTAATAAAAAAATGCAAGTAGAAGTCACTTTCAGTAGAAAAAAAACTCTGCTCTTTCTTTATGGCTAATATTGGTTATCTTCTCAAACCATTTTCATGTAACCACACAGACAGCAATTCCATCAATACAATATATCTACCAGTACAGTTTTAAAATAAAACCACAGGATATCTGTTCAGTATTATCAAAATGACATTAACCACAGGGGAAGTCCAAGGAACTTAGAAGTTCCTGTGCCTGAAGGTCATGTATGAAGTCAGTGATACAACTTAAAACATCTCCGTCTGACACTGCTGTTATAACGCTGGCCGTCCATTCAATTTGTCGTGCATGAGTGCAATGGCTCCGCCTGTGAAGTCTCTGAGAACCTGCACTGTCTCCCGCTGGAGCTGCAGCGTCTCACGTACAAACTCTTGCTGAGTCTCTGCCAGCTGCTGCACAGACTCGGAGAGAAGCTCCAGGGAGCGTGAAACTGTCTCCAGCAGGATGTTGGTGGCGTGCTGTTCCTGAAGGCTCAACGATGCATTGTGTAGCATGCTGTCCCTTGTGCTCAGCGGGGGCTGACCTGGCATTGGAAGTGTGGCTGCTGATGCCGACAGTCCAGAAGACGTCTGAGGTTGTCCTTGTTTCTGGATGCCGTTGCCATTATTAACTTGGTGATCCTCTGTTGGTTTTGCTGTCTGAGTTGAAGGAAGTACGTCATCCTTTTGGTCTTCGTCTGAGTCTCCAAATGCAGTTTCTGTGTCTTGAGACAAAGAAAGGGCCCATAAGTCTTAACACAAAAGCATGTCACAAAAAGTCTTACAATTTATCCCTAACTGACCCCTCTGATTGGTCTGCACACCACCAGCCTATCCTATGTTACTGCAAGGTTAGACAACAACAACAGTCATGCAGCAGAAGTAAAGAGGAGACACAGCTAAAGATATTAACATTACTAACCCACCAACAGATCTGGCAGCTTACCTTCTCCTGGAGGTACTTCATATTGCGAATCGAAGGCAGGCTGCGACGAGTCCCCTGAAAAGTAATTTGCTTTCACTTCACTTCAAGCTCTTAATTAAACTATTAATAATAACCAGTCATGCAATGTTCTAAGATTTGTCACCCCTTAGCCAAATGTAAATGAAGATAAATGTGATATGTAGCTGTCGGAACATTAAAAGTGCTATGTACACAAGTCAACTAATGTTTGGAATGAAATGTAGACCACAGGTGATCGTCTCTGCTACCTGACTGTGCAAGTCCGCTCGTGTTGTAGGAAGGTGGCGGAGGCATCGATGGCATATCCAAGCCGCCATTTGGGGAGCTCTGCATTCCAATCATGTCCTCCTCTTCCATTTCTTCTTCCTCGTCAGGTACATCATCATCATCCCCCAGTGGGCCAAAGTCACCAGAGGCCTGATCTTCCTCATCCATCTCCAGGATCTGGAGCACTATTTTCTCTGTTGGATTAAGGTCTTTGGAAAGGCGTGAGTTTAGGCCTCTGTTGGGTACTGTCCCTGACCGCATGGCAGCCACTTTCCGCTTAGTGTCACACTTTAAGTCGGACCATTTCTTGATGACTTCTATGACCTCGCGTTGGCACTCTCCAATCTCATTAACACGTGCAGTAATCTCGGCCCATGTGCGCTTTTTCATGTCCGTTGGCACGCCACGGTTGAATTTGCCTTTGGGGAGGGGAAAAAACAAAACAAACATCTGCTTTAAAAGGCCATTATGTCAGTGATCACACTTCACTGTTTATAATGCACTAATTTCTTCTCTACCTACAAATGCTCAAGCCATTCACTTATCCCTAAAGTACTTTTGTGCTTTTTGGTTTCAATTAAACAGTTACTGTGCAATCACCTATTTGCCTCTGAGCACAGTCTCTTCATTTAGGAGTTCAATGAAATCATTCTGAATGCAGTAAACAGTTTATTACCAGTCACATACCCACAACAACCATTCGATGCTTCCTTACTTCATCCAACAGTATGTGAACTTCACTGAAAGAGA
The DNA here is from genome assembly GCA_005024645.1 of Planiliza haematocheilus. Lineage (NCBI taxonomy): Eukaryota > Metazoa > Chordata > Actinopteri > Mugiliformes > Mugilidae > Planiliza > Planiliza haematocheilus. Next base: position 8,215,248 of record SRSE01000276.1, read on the forward strand.
AACGAGCTTTTCTTTTCTTGAAGCGGGCAACACTGTCTTGGTTGTAGTATATGGGTGAAGACATCCTCCACACACACTGTCAGTAGGTATCCAGCTCCTCTGTAGCCCCCGCTGTGGTGCAACTTCTTCAGCTGTTTGTTAGGAAATTAACAATCTCTTTAATAAAGTTAAAGAGTGAAGGGTAAAGCTGCAATACACAAACAGTTCATAAGTACTGATAAAATGATACTGTGGACTCAACAGCTGAGCAATGGACTGCAGGAGTTGATTAGTTTAATGAATTAATATAATCAGTATTTTAAATGTAACCTAGTTACACACACACAGGTCTTCATGTTCACACAGTTGGACAGAGGCATACTGCAGGTATGGCGTTAGGACAACACCATCAGCGATAGCACTGAAAGAGTGAATGAACAATGGACGATGCTGTGACCACTCTGCACATGCGATAGCATAGTTAGCATGGCTACATCTGGAACTCGCGCATTACTCTCTCGACTACTTTGACGCAAATTGCCCTGATTGATTTAGCCAGTGCTGCCTATTCCGTCCCCTCATAAAATGCAGTACACGTTTCGCTAGCTAATATTACAAAACACCAATGTTAGCTAGCCCTCTGCTGCAAGGCAACGTTTGCTAACGCTGCGTTGAGAAATGGCCAATGAAGCACTTCCTTCACACAGCCTCTCTTCAAGAAGTTAACATTAATGACAATATAGCTTATGAAATGGTGAACATACCCCCAAATTGGGATTTGATCCAGAAACCAGCAGATAAACTTCCTTATCGACAAGATTGAAACTGTTAAGCTAGACACAAGGACGCTAACGGTACACATATCATGTCCGGTTAGCTTTAGCGTGACAGCTAACTAAAGCAGATACACAGGAACACAGGGGCGTTTGTATGGCAATGCTACATTACCTGTTAATGTTAGTTTCACGGCTTATACTACCTCTGCAATTTGTGAGATTAACCACAACTAATTTCGTAGATTTGATGACTACATTATTTTGTTTTATGTCAAACAATCTAATTTAATGTTTTATTTTGAAGGCGCACGCCGACTTCCGGTGCCGTCAACTGGCTTCACCGAAGGATCAGCCATATGGGATCAAAACACACAACACACTACTGACTGTGACACACATACACAGAGGTAATACGGATGTCTAGCCAAGAATGGCAATGTGACTGAGCCTCCAGTGGATCCGCCTCACTTTTGAAGACGATTGCGTTGATATTTTAGCTTCCCATAACGCCACATTTTCTATTTCAAGCCACTCTTTACCAGTTAAGCCTGAATTCAAATGCTTGCAAATAAGACACACCACAACTCTGAGAGATCAGATACTTAGAACTTATGGATCTTTCCAGTCACATTTTATAATTTTGAGAATGTTATTTAAATTAAAACCAGCTTATTGAAAGTGTGTACTGTATTGCCCATGCTTTCAAGCTTCCTAAAAAGAAGGAAAGTGTACTATTTGGTTTCCATTTTGTTCTAAATAAAGAGCCATTGTTCCATTTCCACTAAATGTTTGCCACTCTAAATGGCCCAGAGGTGGATGTCACTTCAGTAGTAACCAGCCATGTGTTTCAGCAGTGCATCAAGAACAAGAGTGACACATTTGATATACCCTTTTATTCCAAATATGGCACAGGTATTTCTTTTAACGAGCACTTTCAGTAACAGAATAATGGCCGTGGCTATAACTACATGGTTAAAAACTGTTGAATAATGGCATCTTCACAATCAGCTGCGTGCATTAGTGGCATACACATCTGTTACATAAAATGAATTCACACATTGTGCAGGCATTGTCAGCTGCAAGCATTTTGAATAAGTACACAGTGATATGTAAAGTGGTAAGTTCATTGAGAAACAGAACTCTATGAGGGAGTTGCACAACAACACTGAGCATCCGCACAATATAGCCTGCCCATATAAAACAGCATCTCTTAGGATTAGACTATTGCAAAGGGGATATGCAGCTGGATATACTGAATATATACTGTACTCTGACAAACAATTAGGCCACTTTAAAGAAGGTCTGGGACTAGGAGAGCTATTGTTCAGCCCTCTAGTGGCTGTAAGAAGCATGCCCTCATGACAGTAAGTATTACTGCAGTGCAAATCTGAAGCAAAATGGTTGTTTTCTGTGTTGCGGCTGAACCATTATTCATAAATCTGCTTAAGTGGTGGTGGACAGTTTTATTGCAATCACGTCTTCATTCACAGGACTTGAGGCTGGTTTTACAAAATCAAAATATAGCAGAAGTCTAAGATGTCAGATATACAGTGAGTATCACTTTCAAGAGCTGTGTTGTTATTGACTATCTGAAGCTCACTGCCTACTTGACAATTTCAACACATTTATTCTCTCGGCTCGATGGCTGCAAACTGGCTGATGACCTGTTTGTCCTGTTGCACCTGTTAGACCTGGACTGCATCTCTTCAAACACACACCTATGAAGCTTTAGGCAACAATGGACATGGTCACAGATATCTCAAAACAGCCTCACCTTTTAGTGAACATGTTCAATTGATTAAATATGTGGGTAAATTAACAGTCTTGAATGTCCTGTACAAACTCCCAGCTGACATCAGTTACTGTGACGCTCATTAGTCACCGGCAAAATTCCAAATAATGTTATGGTTGCTGAAGAAATGCACTATCCCAGGCCAACAGCCCCACAGTAGCACAATAAACATAAGAGACATGGAGATGTAAGCAAGCAGTCAATAAACGAACTGTTTGCAGAGGGATCTATTTAGGGTAAAAATTATGGCAACAAATGTGTGGGTGGCCAATTGAAGTGCGGTTAATAGTCACTTTCTAGCTTTGTCAGCAGAAGAATTAAAGTGATTGTTCCTATGCAAACTTGGGTTAAGGTGTCAAAAGAGTTATATTTGTTACAAACGGATGCAGAATGTTTGATTGAAAACTGAAAAGAAAAATTAAAATTGACCAATGCCAACACAACAATTATACTGATAACATATTGTCTTTGTGATGCCAGCCGTGTCCACATGGTGCTTTCACATATGGGTTTTCACAAATGCTTGTGTCGTGATCAAAAGCAAATGCCAATCAAGCCAAATTAAACCTATTCAACATTGTACCATCTTCACACACCCGAATCAGGTGGGCTAAAGTAGCATTTGTTTTTGATCCTCAGCTATGGAGACCATCCTGCATGCAGGTTTGTTCTTTCCCTTGTTAACACTGCATCAATTCTGACAGAACAGTGAAGAATCCAAAATAAACCTGCATGCACAAGGGATTTGCTGAGTGACAGAAAGTCGTGGGGATTATAGATAAAATATTTTGCACTGTGTAGATAAACGAAGTGGCTCTATTGAGCAAACAGGAGAGGCATCACCCGGACTCAAGAGTACATGGTCAGCTGAAGCCACTGAAAAGAAAAACAGAGTAGAGTAGGAGGCTTTATAAAAACTGTGAACCATCTGAATTGAAGTAATGCATAAAAAAAACAGCGACGTTCACTGTAACGTTACCTCCTGAACATTGACTTTGATGGTCCCATTGTTGTCCTTATCCAGGGTTTTGAAGGCACCTGAATCATCAGAACAGATAATAAGCCTAGCAGACAATCATTCTTATCACAATGATAAAGCTGCTAAACCGATAAAGAATCACTTCTTTTCAGGACTTTTAAACTTACGGCACATAGCATCCAGCCTCACTAGGCAGCCAATGTAGTTGTCAAAATCCATGTTCCCATTTTCATCACTGTATCTACGAATGATCATCTGGTAGAGCTGGTCATTGAGAGGGAAGCCTGAATAAGAAAGAAGACCACTTTTAAATAGCATGTATGCAGACGGTACATGTGCATAATGCAGGTTAAAGGCTTAACTCTAAATTTGTTTAAAAGTGGCATGACAGAAAATCACAAGCCTTAAGTTAAAAGGTTTCAGCCACCAAGATCAAAGTCAGAGACTTAGCCCCGTGGCTTTCTGGCCTTTTCAAAACTAATATGCAAATCCTTTTTTTTTTCTCCAAACATGCACAGGCACGCAACAGCTGCCTGCTGACCCATAGCTTCTGCAACTGGAGACACGGTTTTACCATTTTTTGTTTTTGCACTAATAAGACTTTTGTGTGCATCACTAGAATACATGAGCAAACATATAAAAGGCAATATGGCAAATCCTCACCTGCAGCCCTGAAGGCATTCGGCAGTTCATCTGCACCAATGACACCGGAGCCATCTACGTCGTAGGTCTTGTACACACCCTGAACAGTAACAACAGAACAATGTAAAGCATGTACGCCACATGAACGATTCCTGGTAAGCTAATTCACAACCTAGAAAGAGTCAAAGAAAACAATGAAACGGTTGCTTTCACTATCCAAACAGTTGGGAGTGTTGGAGTGACAACTGTTCCGGTCTATTAGATCAATTATAATTATATAATATAACATAAAAATGATAATTAAAAGCATTGGAGGAGAATTTCTCTTGTATACAGGCTCATTTTGACGAGCACCAAATTCAAATTAGATTGTTAGAAAATCTCTCTCAGCAAACAGACCACATCTATGCCTGTGTAAAACACAGCAGTTATCAAATTATGGACAAGCCTGGCACAGTGCATATTTAAATCAGCTGATACAGAACATCTTTTCCTGAGTGTTCACTGTAGCTGCTGATCATAAACATGCACAACAGGAATGTTACTGTGAAACACAGAAACAGATGTGTACTTGCCTGCCATTTCTTTATATTGTTCCAGAGATGTTTAAATTCATGGAAGCCGAGTTTTCCAGTGCTGTCACTCTGAAACAGGATTAAGGACAACAGACAAAATTTCCTCTTCTTCAACTCCAGCTAAACTGCACGGTTACTCGTGGTATGTTTTATTTGCTCAAGGTGTTTTTTCCACGTGCCTTCCTTATTCATGTTGTACTGAAATTCTCTGCCACAAAAAACACATAGGACCAAATCATTTTTAGCTGAAGCTAAGATCAGCTGAGCGTTCACTATTTTGTATGGAATTAATATTGGTTACTATTATTTTATTTCAAGATTATATTGAAACACCTGATGGCTCGGTTCAGACCGCCCTTAACATATGACCTGGACAATCTTTACAATCTGGACAGCTTTAAGTACCTGTGTTCACATGTCCACCGTGTTTCCAAATACACACTGACATCTGCCTCCCAAATGCTAGTCAGCGCTGCATATTTTCTGCCATTCAGGTTAACTGTTAACTTTCGCCAAAATCTCGACAAAGACGAGTCAACAAACAAATGTTTGTATCTCCGAAGCTCTCCAGTATTGATCCAAAACAATCGGTCTGAAATTTGTGGAGATGGAGAAGCAGCTGGAAATACTAAAGCGGCAACGTGCTACTACCAAGTGGACCAATCACAGCTCTGGCTGTCTGCAACGCGTGGTTACGTTTCTGGGGTAAATTTGATGTCTAAACCGCCTATTAATGTTTCATTCTTAGCTCCATAGCAGCTACAAATGTGGTGGAGTCAAAATTTCCTTCCTTTACTGCATTGTTTGTTCTGCGCTGTGTATAATTATTGTGCTGTCACTGTCAGCTCAATACTGTCATCTGCATTACACAACACATAAAGCCTACTAATTTCAAAAAGGATACATCCATGACGGCCACCATGCTCCTGCATGACTCAATGCTGAAACCATCTGTCTTCAGGTCTCCACCTAAAATATAAAAAGAAACAGTCAACAAATTGGCATATATTAATAAAAGGTACATTAAAATGTGAAAAAGAACACAAAGTGACAAATAACTAAAAGAAATAGCCACAATGATGTGTAAGAGATGACTTCTAAATGTGACAAATGTAAATGTGTCTTACGCTTTGAAATGATTCTGTTAAGGATGTTCATCAGTTCAGGAGGGCTCACTTCCATGTCCTATATGATAAATATTCATCATTAAAACACCTGAAGAAAGCTATACAAACACACACCTGTATGTTGTAGCAGAATGGATGATGGAGAAAGAATCCTTATATGTTAAAGCAACCTTCATAGTTACGGAAACAACCTGTAGAAAATCAAAAAGGACAGGTACTCACATCTCCAGCAAGTTGCTGGAAGACCCTGCGAAACTGTTTCTCCTCATCATTCTCATGCTGCTCTGCATATGCTACAGGCCTGCGTGGTGCAGGCTGTGGGAGAGACACACCAGCAACCATGAGAAACACTGTGATCATCCAAAGTCAGGAGAACAGTTATAGCTTCTTTTTTCATGACTGATACTCACAGGGTCAGAAGGCACAAACTGGGCTGGGTCTATGTTGCTACGAAGACAGAGAAGAAAAAGAAAAATTAATCCACAAACCCCAGTTGGTTTGGTTTTGTTGTTGTTTTGCACATGTATACGTGTGAAGATTCTCACCTGACAACATCGATGATGCCGCCAATAAATTTTTTGGCAAAAAACATCTTGGGTCAACTGTGAATGCAAAGTACAACATGATTACTATAGCTGTAATCACCTAAGGAAATGTCTTTCATTTGTTTGGAGGCTTATCTCGGAAAAGTCTAAGGAAATTCTAGTGAAAATAAACTGAACCACAGAAGAAATAAGTAAATGCCAAACCAAACAAAAAAATAAAAGAGTAAGTAAAAACGAAACTGTGGTGGTTTTGTCATTCCTCTCCGTCATGTTTTAAAAATGCTCGTTTAGTGTTGGAGTAGCTAATTGCAGCAACTCCAGTTAGACTTTTTTCAAGCAGTGGCACGTCCTGCGTTTTCTTCATTTGTCTAATTAATGACACACCCATCTACCCCTTTGAAAATATTTCCTGCTGTGGGAAAAAAAGCCGCACCTATACTTCAAAAATTGTTAGAAATTTTCGCAGCTAAAACATTACCTAAATAAAAAGTCTTGTAGTAGCACAGATTTATAATGACATCTCGGAAACATTAACATCTCTGTCGTCGTATTCCGACATTACTGCTCAGACCAGTTCCTGCGGTATAACCACTACCTACAGTTTACTCATGTCCCTCGAAGATTAGCATTGTGCAAAGTTACCTTGTGTTATGAGGTCAAACAACAGCAGCTGCCTAGTATCGTTAAACAACACCCAAAGCATGCAACTTCTTAACACTAGGGATATAAGCCACATCGTACAAGGATAGCATGCGAAGCAGCTAAAACAACTTTAGCATTAGCTAACATTAAGCTAACTCAGCAACATGGGCAATTGGGTTATCTGTCAAATTCAACAAAACTTATAATGCCGTATTTAACAACTATCACACAGCTTCCGTCATCTTACGTTTTGGTTCTAGTTACCGTGAAGTTGAAGAGGTTTAGGAGCTGCTAGCAGGATATCTGGCCGAGCTTGCGTGAGTTCCACAAAACTCAGCTGGAGGAGGATCCGTCAACACGCCCCAAGTGACGCTGCAGAGACGAACGGGGAGGCGAGATGAAGCCACACGCTCGTTTCCGTCTTTGTTTCAAGTTACGGCAAAGAAAAAAACAGGAAGATTTTATATGAAACATGTTGTTGTCAGTGTTCTATTTCTCATTATGTCAGTGTCTACCATGTGCTGCTTCGTCGTTTGTTTTACACGTGCGATGTGTGATAATGTTAATACATTACAACTAAAGCCCATTTATGGACTGTGTATCTATATTCATAACATGTGCTCATATTGTGTTACTTATAGACTCAGTCATGCGTTATATCACAGTTTGTCATTGAGCATGTCCAGTCAAATAATAAATAGTTTCGTGAGTTAAAAGCAGAAGTTTCGTGTAAAGATGCGTTAAAGTATGTACACCACAATTCCATTCACAAATCATCATCTAAATTGTAAGAACTTTACTTTGTTTTATGGAATAATATGATCTAATATTACATTATAAGACACACTAATAACATTCATTCTATTGCAGTCTAAATGTTGATTGATAATACAGACTATTGTTTTTGCACATTTGCACATGGTTGGTTATAGGTTGTAAATTAAATTTTAATATTCACTTTCACATTTTTATGTAATTCTTGTAAATGTTGTGTAGCCTATATAGATTGATATTTCACCCCTGGTTGTCTCTCATGCAATAATTAATATTAATATTGCCAAATCCGAGTACCAGTTCTACCAGTTCCCCTCCACCTACCTACAACCTTCAGCTTGGATGTGGACAGAAAAAGTTATGACCAAATAATTAAAGTTGTAGAGGAAAAAAATAAAATAAAACGATCTTGTGTTTTCCTTAACAGCCAAAATCAAGAAATGAGAGAACTCTTAAATATGTACATATGTGTGAGCTAGGTTTTCACAGAATTATCTGACTGACTTTCAAAAATACTCCCAAAATATCTGTGGGAAGTTAAATTTAAGTCTAACGTTAATGGATTAACTCTGTCATTTACATACTGGGGGGATGTTATCTGAATGACTGCTTAATCTATAATTTTGTCACAGAAGCCTGCCAGTCCGATTATTAATTTATTGTCGTTCAAAAAATGCTGTGGTGAAACCGCATATGGTGCAAAGAAACCATGAGATATTCTGTAGGTTTCCGGTTTAACGCCTGAATTTAAACATGCGGACAACAGAGCCCTCTTGTGGCCAAATCATAGAAAAGCATTGCTAGTCCATGAAACATAATCAGCTCTTGACATGCTATTTACAATCATTTTAAAGCACTCTTAAGAAAATAAGTTACTGCACATTTCATCTAAAATAGATCATACAACAAAAGTGGTTTTGATTTCAATATCTCTTGTAGAAATTGTCACAAACACTACTCCTATCCTTTACTGTTCGCCCCTTACTATATATCAACATGAGATATCTGTTCCATGCGGAAGCCCATTGCTGCCACGCCAGAAAATAAAATAAAATAAAAATCATCTAATCATATAACGTGATAAGTTTCACGTTAAAATCTGGAAAGAATGTGACACACTGCAAATATGTTTTGAGGTTTTGAGTCACACAAAAGGAGATTTTTATTAGACATGGAAAAAGCCGTACTATCACTAAACATATCACTTCCCAGTAACCAGTCCACTCTACTGGCTTCTAGACGAGCTTAGTGTTTGTTGGACTCAATAATTAATTGTGTCATTATGGCATCACTATCACATTCAATATTCATACAATTTACATTATAGTGTTGTCATTTAGTCTCATTTGCAGCAATAAAAGCCACACATACAGTGGTAAGGGATTATAAGAATATTAGTGTGCAGATAGATCTACAGATAGAAAGACCAGAAATCTAGGCAATACATGGTATTCTGCTCCACTACGAATGAATGAATTACTACAATAGGACATTAGACTGATCTTCAATTAACTTGAGGCCCTCGAGTTCTTTCCTTGAGTCAGGTTCTTACCTGGAGCCTAGTTTGAGAACCCCTGCATTTGACAGCTGGAGTTTCAGCAGGGTACAATATTGTGATTTTCTTGCCCTGAATCATTCCATTTTACTTTGATATATCTATGGATAAAAGATTAATTGGAGAAGAACTATTTTTTGGCACATTCACAGAGGTACTTGAGCATTGTTTAAAAGCTCTAAAAAACCCTCTGACTTCGAGCAAGTTTAAAAATGATAGCGCACCACATTAAATAATTAAACACAGCTTAATGAGAAGAGAAAGAAAATTGTGTTTTCATTTATTTTGACAAAATCCCATTCTCTGATAATTGGATCATATAAGCAGTGATTAGACCTTACTGGTGATGTATTGTACCAGCTTCTTTTGTTCTGTGATCAGAATAATATCAAGGAAAACTGCGCTTGTTTCTGCAAGTATTCACAGCTACAGCTCCTCCATTGCCCCAAAAGTGCTGACCATGAATCACAATGGTCTAGACTCCTGTGGCACCATTTTGTGTGTTGTTCCACATTACTCCGTCATTATCTCTTTAATATTGACTCACAAATATCAGCAGAAAGATTCTTCTGGGTATTTCTTTAAAGACAGATACACCAGTGAATACAGCTGTAGTCAGTTTGTAATCTTTACAAGATGAGATATCAGAAACCAAACCTAACAAGTTGTGTTCTGTATTATAGCTTTATCGAGCATATGACTGACTCCCTTTTCCCAGCAGAACAAGATGGTCAATGTTATTCTCTTTACCTGTCAGTGGTCATAATATTGTGGCTGATCAGTGTATGTTTATAACATTTAATAAATCACATTCCCCGTCAAAATCAATGAAAACTTCATAATGGAAATATTTATCAGTATCTACTTTCAGAGATTTGCCATGCATTTATGAAATGTGCTTTTTATGTTATATCTAGATAAATGTTCTGATGCTCTGACATGTTGACAGATGGGTCTCTTGTGTCTTGACTTAAAGAGACTGACTGAGTTTATCTCAGAGCTGCTCTGTTTTTATCGTAGCTACATCTCTTGATCCCCCATGGCCAGCTCTACCAGGGTTGCCTTGACAGTGCTGACACTTTTCCTGCTCGCTCTGCAGCTGATGAGGCTCAGCACTGCTATCTATTCTCTCGACACTCAGAAACAGGACTCACAAATGCAAAGGGCAACACGTCTGTGAATAATGTTTCCCTTCATGGTTGTGATTTCAAAACACCAGTCTGGTTTCTGCCTCTCAATGTATCGCAAAGGATTTCAAAGTGCTCGTTATGGGTATGATTTTGGTTTTTCCTTCTTGATCTCGCTCCCAGTTCCACGTAAAATAAACATTATTCGTTTGCTGGCACATAATCTACAAAACTATAGGCTTGATTGCCACACCTGCCATTCACTGAGTTAAAGTATACAGTATAGTCAGGCATATGTCACTGAGAGATGTCTGGATTCTGAATATATATATACTGTATATCATGTGTTAGTAGATCATCATGCAGTGCATTGTGCTGTGATATCTTATCATTACAACACACTAAAGGATTAGTGGATTTGAAAAATGCATTACATGTGAGAATTTCTGAATGAATATGCTTCAGTATGAACATAATATAACTTTGAATTCAATATGATAAAATACGATGTTGTGGTGCAAGAACAGTGATATGTATCCTTCGGATCTCACTCCAGCTAAAATTACTCCATCCATGAAATAGAGGTATCCATGGTTACTTCAGGAGCCATGTTAAAGGGTGCCTCGGTGTATCTCTATTCTCTAGCAGTTTCCACCTTTTTCTTCATTCATCATTTGAAAAGGATCACTATGCCACCTCAAGGTTTCCGACAGCTATGATTTGGTTTTGCTAATGAGATTTGCAGTGCACAATCTCAGTAGCACTGATGAAGATGGACTGGCTATTAAATACCTATAAATTATGAACGCAAAGCATATTACATCTGCAGTTACCTGCTTCACTCTAAGGGACTGAAATGCAGAGCTTATGTAGTGCAGTGAGACAGAGGGTGAAATATTTTATAGGAGCATCCCCAGTATGACATATTTGCAGTCTTCAGAACAACCTGTTACCTTGACAACGCAATTTTATCATTCAAGCCCATTGCTACCTTCTCTCACAGCAGGAATCAAATGTGGCTTAAATGTATACTGCTGCAGGGTTTTACACCTCAATTCAACGTAGAAATGAGACACCGGATGAGTTGAGATGTGCAGAAAATTTTGAATTATGAGTTCACTCCAGTGCTGCATAGTGGACAATGCAAGGTTATTTTTTGCCTTTACAGTGTTTGAAAGCGCTTAACAAAAGCAGATTCAATTGTATTATCGAGGCAGACTTTGTAAGATAAAACTGTTGCGTCTAAAATGCTGTTGTTATCAAACTATATATTGTCAAACTATATATTGATATACATAGTTTAGTATATTGTCATAATGCCACACACTATAGAATCTATAGTGTGTGGCATTATGACGATAAACTGCAAGGCATTAGATCAGTGCAAACTGGCAGCATGTAATTCCCCAGATGTGACCCAAGAATGGTTGCTATGCCCAATAAGTAACTGTTGCTGTGAAATTGTCAAACCACATTTGCAAGTTAGGTCGTCAGTCTGATCACCGTTATGCTGCAAGGTACATGCAAGAATTCCACAAGGCAAGCCCATCTGCTGCTGGGTGTTGTTCACGGAATTCCACAAGCATCCAGGAAGGAATTCAAAGATTTTCCAAGGGCATGAAAAAGTTTAAAAATGTTTATCTCACTGGTAACCGAGATCAGTTGCGGAGTTGAGGAAAGACCGCAGCTGTGTCCTTATCAGAAGTGGATACTTTGTATAATATAGCAAACAGTGCACTATATCGTAGCTAGAGCTCTTCATATTCATTTTAATAATTGTTTATTTTTTTGTCAATCCAAATAGATGACATTTAAATATGACTATATATCTATACGTAGTATATCATATATATTATTATATATAACGTTTAAATGTATTTAAAACTAAACAGTGGATTCATCTGAGTAAAGCTATAGCGCTATATAGAGTGAGTGTAACGTCACTTTCCTTGCGTGAGGAGCAGAGCTCAGATGGTTAGGGATGCTAGATGATGAACAAGGTCAAACAGCGTAGGAGGAATGGATGTGTGTCAGATAACACATACAGTACCTGTGATTACATAAAAGTCATGTTGTGGAACTTGAACTGTAGCCATTAATTGCAGTTCTATGAAGATGTGACTGGGACTCAGACCTCACACAGAGCTTACATTCAGTATCATGAAAGTAATTTGTGAGTGCTTTTACTTGTAAGGGGTTACACTGACGTTAATAATCATGTATCAGCCTGCTTCAAGTCCTAGGTTTACCTTTACAGACTTGGACTGAAAATGAAGGATTTCATTAATTGCAGGGCGTCCCTCTAGAGTTTAAACAACTTGAGCTTGTCCAAAAGCTCACTCAGAGATTCCTCCACCGCAAAAGAGGAAATCATTGGAATGTTTGACATGTTAGCTATGTCTTTATGAAACATATGGACATCCTCCTGGTCTGTCAGCCCACAACAGGTCCAGACTGGCACAGAGTCATTTATGATCTTTTGAGGAGAACTTTGGTGAACCCTTAACTGTGGTGCCAGTGGGTGATTGACATTAATATTTTCAGTGAGACGCCATGCCTTGATTCAAACTGTCTCAACAACTTCTGGGTGCGTTTGGTTCAGACACTGATGCTGGCTACCTGTAAGCCAGTATCGGTGCTGGAGCCCTTCATCACCCGTTGGTGGTTGCTTGTGTCCATTAACCACACCCCAATGCTAGCAGATGGCTCAATAAAAGAGCAAAGGACAATTCAAAAAACCTTTGCATATAGCACCCTACATGTGCTTCTTACTCAGTTTCTTCTTGGTTAGTTATTTGAGAAAATAAAGAGGTATGGTGATTACTTCCTGAAGTTGGGTCATCATTGTTAAAATTAGTTTTGTTTTTTTGTTTTTTTTGCCACTATGCGGATGAATCTGGGGGACGTTCTGTAGGGCTTACCGTAGGTATATGTTTTGGTCGCTGTTCCTAGCAAGCAAAGTGCACAACTGATTTATAGAGAAATGATTAATCTGGCTTGCTGGGGAGTTAGTATGTAATTAATTTGTTATTGAAATGCAGGTCTGTGAAAATGCAGATTTCATTTTAATGTATTTTTCCATCCTCCAGCGGGGGACTGGTTGTAAAAGACGTCACCAGTGCAAGACGGCAGCATCACTGAGAGGAGGTGGTGACGTGACGACCATCTAAATCAGTCTATGGTACGTAAGGCCACACAAACACACCTAATTCCATCTCTTTTCAAGGTGAGTTGTATAGAAACTTTGTTAACCTGAGAGTCTGTCAAACATGTGAACGCCTTTGAGGATGGATATATCAGATTACCCCACACCTATAAAATCCCATTATCTTTCACTTTGTTTTGCAGCCCGCTGTCACACTGTGATCCCAGAGAAGGCAAACATTTGATGCTGAACTAAATAGACAAAATGTCCTCTTTACAGATGTGCTCTGACCAAAGTCGCTCATTATGCGAGCATTGTGTCCACGTACACATGCTCACTGTTCACATCCAGTATGTGCTCAGATAGAGCTCTTCAGAAATCGATCTATTCATAGAACGTGTTGGTTGCAATTATATAAACACTCAACCTTTCACTCAAGTGAGACGGCGCAGAGGGACGAGAAAAAAAGCAACAGAAGACAAGTGATGTTAAAATGAACATTTATAATGACTCTTTGTTGCCGTCGCAAAAATAATCTTTAAAAAACAATTCAATTATTAACACTGAAATGCTGACTTCACTGGTAGTCCACGAGTCATAAAACACAACTCACTGAATTTCTTTTACAAACACAGTACTACAGTTACATTAAATAGTCATTACCGTTAAATCTATTAATGAATAATGCTCAAATAAACTAATAATAAAAACAATGACACTTTTAAAATCCTCTCATTCCCTCACCATAGTAGCTGTTGTCATTTATCAACAGTGTATCATTTAGAAAATATACTGCTTCTAAGATGTTTCTCTGACAAAAGCAGAAAACAGACTGGCAGCATAACAATAATGGTGCATGAGCTCAAACGTCGTACAATTAGGGTGATGTTTTTCAAGGGGAGTGGAAATGGGACGTAACCATTCCAGTGATCTAACATTTAGTTATGTAGGCTGGCTGCCTTTTGGCTCAGTATGGAATTATTTGGCACTCTTGCTGACAAATACTTGCCATAAAAAGCTTTCACACTTTTTCTAAAATGGCACAAGAAGGCATTTTCCTTTCAGAACATATTCAGAGGACTTTTTAAAATACACGTAAATGCTGTCCCAGAAAGCCCTTTAGATAGTTGACACTACGGACTTTCACAGGTTTCTCTTTGCTTGTCACAAATGAAAGACAGACCCACTGCCATAAATGTCAAAGAGAACTATACCCAATCAACAAAACATCACTTTGCTTAGGTTGGAATATTTGATCTTATGCTGTCAGTCCATTTTTTTTTTTTCTGAGATGGAAAGAACAGAGGTTAAACAATGAAAAACCGAACCCCGAAAGAAACTTTACCATGGCGTGAAAATGTCTGCAAGGTACTGGCATGCTTTCTTCAGTTTACACTTA
Source organism: Planiliza haematocheilus (assembly GCA_005024645.1). Taxonomy (NCBI): domain Eukaryota; kingdom Metazoa; phylum Chordata; class Actinopteri; order Mugiliformes; family Mugilidae; genus Planiliza; species Planiliza haematocheilus. The sequence continues at coordinate 8,230,305 of SRSE01000276.1, forward strand.
AGCAAGCGTTTAACCCTGCAGAATTGTCCAGATAATCAGAAAACAACAGAACAGTCTGGCAGAGTTTGACAGTAAAACTGTGGTGTAAAATATCCAACACATATATGAGTTCTTGGGGATGGAGAAGGTCAACAAAGTTCATGGGAGGTTCAGAGGGTCAACGACAAAAATGGCCTCATGTCAGGTTGGCAAAGAATCCTGCATTTTCTCAGACGAAAGGGCTCAGAAATACCTTAATCCTTTTAAAGGGTGGACACAGAAGCAGGTGCTCAGTGTAATGAAACACAAATCGTGATATCGTGTAGGCTGAGAGTGTGAGACTCAGGTAGAAGAGGTTTTAAGAGAGGAGTGAGCAGCCTTGGCCAGTTAGTAGCGTTTAAAACCAGTCCTAGCCTTCTTGTGAAAGGGCTCCGTGGGGGTGGATAAACGTCCAGAATACATTTGGAGTGAAAATCAAAACAAACATGACAACTTTTGGAATGATTCTGCAATTTGTTTGGCATTCAGATGTGAAGCAGTAAATGCAACGACAGGGGTTTGCAACACAAAATAATGAGACAGAAATATCATTCATGTAACAAGGCCTTAACCATTCAAAGGTTTCCTCTGTGATTTTCATCATGTTGAGGTGGCAGAGGCAATCTTCATTTTGCTGGTGCCAATAATGTCTCTCAGATCTGACTGTTATACGAGCCAGACCTTGAGCTTGCATCCCACAGTGCCTTCAGTCCAGTGCTTCGATCCCAATTTGCTGGGAAAATGAAAACCATTTTCCAATTTGGAATTTAAAAGCAAAAGAGGACTCAAAAGGACAAAGGTGTACAGATCCATCCTGGTTAGTTCAAAACAAAGCACACAGTGATCGACGCAGACCTCTGCTGAAGGGAATGTGAAGGAGAAGCCTTCGAGTGAGGAAACAGGTGCTACTTTTCTATTTTGTCTGAGACTCCAGCCCTTTCCATCATTCATGAGACCCAACAGGATCAGGGAATAAATAAATAAAAGTCACATGACAGCAACAGCAAAGGATGGCAACAAACGAAATTCAAATAAACTGTTAAAAGCCAACGATGGTTTGCTTCATTTCTCACCATATATGACCCACTGATCAGTAAAGTGCATTTATGCAACACCAAACAAACAAGATAATGTTGACAGCGAATCGGAAGTTGTGTTAAAACATATCTGGTTCATGACTGTGGCCATGTGAGGCCTACCTGACTATAGCTGAAATCTGTTATTGACATAGATATTAACTCTACATGTATTTGACATTCCTGCCCTGAATTTACATTAAAGACCCATTAAACATTCGACAGAACTTAAAAAAGAGAGTGAATGGGTACATTCATAGATTAGATCTGGGCTTTCAAGCTGTGACATTAAAAGAAAATCGAAAAACATAATGGGACAGGTTATATGAGGTTCAACCTGTTTCTAAAAGAAATGCATGTTTGATATCGTAAAAAACACAAGGAGCCAATGCACTGAATAACATTTTCACATTTGCTTGTTTCACATTTTAATACTCCTCACTGTCCCTAAAAATCTAAATATCTTCTCTGATGATGTCTAGAGACATGAACTTGATTGATGAAAATTTTGATCTCAGATGTATGTTAGTGTGTGTATCTGTGTCTTTTTTTTTTTTTTTTGGGCCAACATGACAATAATGAGCTCCCTCCCAACTCACAACATAAAAAAACAACTTTTTTTCTTTTTTAACATGAGGCGAGTAAACTTAAGTGCTTTACATTGACTGCATGCAGCGTTATGTCTTTGAATGTTGCGAGGAACCTCGCAAGTTTTTGTAATTTTTTTTTTCCTCCATATTTTACTTTGATACCATGCAATAGAAGACGTGCAAAAAGATAACACCTAACTCCACAAACACATTTTTGATTGTTAATGGTTATGTTATGAATGCTTATAACATGTTATGCTTAGTCCATGCTGGCCTATAGAGACATTTATGAGAAAACAGCAGTACTTAAGCCACAGGTCAAACGAACACACAAGGGATGCATGGAGTGTAAAACAACATGGATCCATAAAAATCACAATCTTTAACTCTTACTCTATGTACCTATGGGATAAAACAATGCACAAAAAGGTCTTTGTCCTTTGTTTTCTTAAGTAATGTATTTGATTATCTTTTCTTAACTTAAAAGACAGTGTTTGATTGGCACTTGATCAGCACTTCTAAACAAGTTATTGATATCTAACATTTGATCGCACATCTACAATTTCAGAAGCTGCGGAGGTCTAGTTTGGCACAGGTTGTACTATGAAGTCTATTATTACTTTTACTATCTTACCAATACTGTATAGTATTCTATACACCTCGTTTTATGCTCCAGGCTTTGAGAGCATGTTTCTAATCAACAGACCAGACATCTTTTCAACTAAAATATTTTGTATAGTTTACTTATCAAATAGCAGCATTTTCATAACTTACAAAAAGTACATGTAAACCTATTCATTCAAAATCTTAGTAATTTCAAAGGTTCATACAACAGACATAAAACACAAAACAGGACAACATGCTACTATATTGCTTCCAATATTCTTTACATTTTCTTACTGTCAAACTAAATCATCAATGACAGAAATATGGACACCACCGGTCGATGATGAGTCATCGTAATGCACAAACAAATCGCGAAGCTAATCTTAATCAGGCTTAGTTGGCACTCTCATCATCCACACAAATATAACATAGTTTCACATTGTATCGACAACGCTGGACTGCATTTGGACTACAAACTAGAATAGCTACAATAAAGTACATATAGATCATATGACATGACATACTGTATTCCACAGAAATGAATTCTAGTCATTTTCAGATAAGAGGATATGCATAAAGGATGTCATTGTTTCGGCTTGAGGTCACAAACAAGTTCCCACCTTACTCTTGCTCTCTTATGCAATCTGTCCTTGCCATGCTTTGTTTAGAGGCTGAAACTTGAGCTCAGCCAGCATTTGAATATTTATTCAACCAAGATTTGCCTTCTTTTGGAAAAAAAATCTTTCTCTTCTCTTAAAAGGCCATGGTTCTCTGTCTAAACCTGTCTAAATCCTACTTGTTCTTCTTATAGAGGGAATTTGATACTTTGAGCTAACGTTGCTGGTTGGTCTTGGTGGGTGTCACAGTTTAGGAGGCAGGTGTTTTCTGTGCATTTTAATCTTGTGAACTCTATGGCCTATGAAAATATTTTCATACCCTTATGACCTATAGTGCATAACTCCCACCAGCAGCACATCCAACACACCGCCCATGAGAAGACAAGACAGGAGGAAGGAGAAAGAGGGGGAGAGCACAGTGTAGGAAGAAGCACAGACAGGGATTGGGACACAGGAGGAATCTCAGAGAGGTGAGAAACAACAACATACAGGGGAATCAAATGTTGAGAGAAAGAGGAAAGTTAATGAGGGGCAGAGAGAGAAATAGCATTTGGCACAATGTATTGATCAGAGGGCTTTGAAGGAGAGCTCTCTGCAGTCTAGCAGTCCAGTTGCATTGATAAAACATCCTCTGTTTTTGTGCTTGTATCTTATTATATGCTAAAGTCTTGGGCAGTAAAAGGTTATCTATGATTTCACCGGTGGCCAGATTGTAGTTATGGATGACTGTGAAGCCTTCCAGAAAACATAGTGAAAGGAAAAGATTTCCGTTAGGAAGAAAGGCTCACTGTTGCAATTGCCACACGTAATACTGACACAAAGAGTTGTTTCAAGCAATTTCAAATCCATTTACTTTCAGACATGAACTATGAAAATGAAAAGTCTATTCTTTAAATTTTTCCAAAAAACGGGAGTGGTTCTGATTTTCCTGGACACTGCTCAGCACCAACCCTCACAGCTGTGTATTCAGGAAGCTGATCATAGAGCTTGGGTTGATGGGGACAATTGAAAGATGTCTTTAGAGTGGGGGGGGGGAGTGGATGTAATAGGACTGGAGCTTACAGTGCAGGAAAAGGTGGTAGGAATAATTTGTTGTTTGCTGATCGGAAAACGCCCGCTAATTTAAGTGCAGTGCATTGGTAAACAGAAACATCACAAGACGCTGGAGTATAAATGCTCTTGTGGGGGTATCCCTTCTGTCTGTGTTGGTAGGTCTTGTGTATGTGACATAGATGTGCACATTAAAATATACTCACATCCCAAGCAGGGACAGACACGCTTTACATTGTGTTCTTAATGTCTCACAGTGCAGTCTTCAGAGACCCAGTGTACTCAGGATGAACACTATGGATAGCAGCACAGAAGGAAGCCAAGGTAATCTTCGAGTGCTTGGAAATGCTCTAGACAATTAATCTGTCTGCATTAGACAAACAATTGCCCATAAAAGACAAGAATGCCAAAACATTTTATGTTTCATTATGTGCTCCACCCAAGTTTAGTGAGCTTTAACGTGTTTTGGGAACAATAACAGGCTGCCAAGGTGAACTGCAGAGTCGTCTTTTTTTTTTCCTTTTCTTTTTTTTTTGTTTTGATGCAAATTAGGAAGGACGGCTCACAGAAAAAGTGAGTCCAAACCTTCTTTTCAAGTGTCATTCTACTTCCCTTTCATTAGTGTGTGTCTCTTGACTATTTGGTACCCTTAATGTAAAGGCAAAAGCTTCTTTGTTCACAGATATTGGTTCATACAGCTTTTCTTATCAAAATGCTTTTGTAGTGCTTTGTTCATTTTGCGAACTGAACTCGTTAAACACTGCTTCAAGGTAGTCTGCGCTTTGAGTAAATTCTTGGGAGTGACAAATATCTAAGGCAAAAATGATGTCAATAGTTATCTAATAGAGTATGGCCAATTTTAAGTAAATAAAAAAAGAGAAATAAAAGGCCTGCATCGGGAGAGAGAATGGACTTGAAATATTAAGACTGGATTGCTTTTAATCACGAAATGCTGAAATCAATCATTTGTCATTAGGTGAGAGGCAGAGTCAGATCCAATGGGCTACTAATGGCTGGACATCAGCTATTTTAAATCAAGTAACAAGATTAGTCGCCATTCGGATTTCATGGTAAAGGACATATACACCTAATCCTATAGCACCAAGAAAGGGTTAAACAACAACATATTTCTGTGTGTTTGTAGCTGTGACTGAATATGCAAATATGTTTCAGTGTTTGTGCGTTTGTGGGAGCATCATCTATGAGTGTGTATATTTATACATTCCTGTGTGTCTCCTCTGTCCTCTCACATTGATTATTTAAACCCTGAACTATACTTGCAGACAGCAACAGTGAAGTTCAGACTGGGTTTGAGTTATACATTTCTTTCACTGCAACACAATATTTGATCCCTGTAAATAAAAATAGCAATAGGCTAATATTGTTTTTACATTCAGATCAACCTGCATTCACAGGTTTAAATAATCTATTTGTGTTTGAATGAGACCATGTCCATAAATAAAGGATGAAAATATAAAATACCCAAATTTAGAAAATTCAATTATGATATGAGCCAGAATTCAAAATATGTCAACACATATATAATTTTTTTTTTTTTTTTTAAAGAAATTATACTCAGATTGCTTCCCCATATGCTGAGATAACCTCAGGTGCTTGTCATAAAACCTAACCCCTGTTAACAATGTCATCAGCATTGTACACAAACAGCTAGGTTTGTAAAACAGCTCTGTTAGCTGGCTGGAACTTCATCTGACGCTTTCAGCTCACCGGGAGCTGAGGTTTGCAACTGAAATTAAAACTATCAAAACCAAACACAAAATAAGGAAAGAAACAGCTATGAGGTTTTGGAGGAGGGTGAAACCCTGCGGCCTCACCCTTGAATCTGCAGCTTGGCAGTGGACCAGTTCAGCTTACTCTGATCACCATCGTCAAAAGGACTCGACACAAACTTTTAAAAAACATCAGGACGTCAGTCCTAAAAACACATTCACATATCACACACACTTATCTTGGTTGTCTCCCCCACCTCCTCCTTTGTGATTCTCTCATTTGATACTGAAATATTGAACAGATATTTGGACGTTTCTTTTTTTTCTATTCATCCTGCCTTTCCCAATTCCCTTCTATCTCTGTCTTCATCCTTTCCTTCTTTCCTCTTCTTTTCCCTTTTAGCCCACCTTTTGTGGGTTGGTAGCACGCACGCCTTGCTCATAAGTGATCCGCTGGCTGATCAGATACTGTGCTGCTTGCGTAGCGGCTGGCGACCCTGTTATGGTAACTTTACGGTTCCGAGTCCCAGGAATGAACTCTCCCTTTTTGGAGATCTGGATACGGGCACCTGTTAGCTCCTGGTACTCTACCAGCGTTTTCCCTCCTTTACCCAAAATGGCGCCCACCAGATTCTCGGGCACAGCAATCTCAACCACGTCCTTGGCCCCATCTGCCAGCTTCTCTGTTGCCAACAGGGAGGAGGCCATCAGTGGGGATGAAGCATTTAGGTAACCATTGGAAGCCCCGGTAGCAGCCGCGAGAGACCCCAGGGAGAAACCACCAAGGCCTGTAGCAGGGTGGCCAGCACTGCTGGAGGCATCACTTGCGTAGGAGGCCAGTAGGTTAGCTGCAGCAGCAGCAGCCGGGTTAGCACTAGCTGCTACTGCAGCAAGGACCCCAGAAGCAGCTGCAGGGTTGAGGCCTAGGCCCAGGGTGTTAGTGTTATAGCCATAGCTGGCTAGCGTGTTGAGGGCTGAGGTGATAGCCAGTAGATCATTGCCAGAGAAGCTGGACATGGTGGCAGGGAAAGCGCCCATTCCTGTCAATCCGGCCTGACCCAGAAGGCTGGAAGCAGTGGCAGCTGCTGCTGCTGCATTGGGCAGCACCTCAGCCGTATTAGCGTAGGGGGAGCCGGTGGGGTTGGAGTTGGCTACTGGGCCCGAGACATTGGAATAACTGATGTTGAGGCAGCTGCTGCTCTGAGGGTCCTCCTGTATTTTCTGCACTATGATTTCCACAGCCTTACGGTTCTGTTCAGGTTCTCCACTGATGGTTACCACTCGCTCCTGCAGGTTGATGCCCTCTGGTTTCTGGGAGAGCTGCACCCAAGCCCCTGATTGCTCCATCACAGCTTTTACTGTGGCTCCACCCTTTCCAATGATCAGCCCAGCTGTGCTATTAGGCACGATCAATTTGGCCTATAGAGAAATAAAAAGATTGTGGTAACATGAGACTTAACATCATAAATAGTCAACAGTAAGAGGGATATCTCTCGTTGAGAGTCAGAGTATTATACCAGCCCCCGCTTTACTCAGCGATTTGTTAATCCCAGGGGTTTAGGCTGCAGCTGCCACATGGCTCTGTCTAGCTATGAAAGACTCTAGGTAAAAATAACCCCATACTCACATTTTCCTGACCCTACCAGACTGTCGGTCATGGCCCAGAGAACAAGTAAGACAGGCAACTAATAAACAAGGGCCCTGGAAATGAACTGTTCATACCACGTAGTGACCACACACAGCTTAGAATCTCACCTGTTTAACACGGTCAGGGTTGACAGTGGTCTGTGGCTGCAGTATGCTGACTGGTTCTGGTTTCTGGGCGCTCTGGGGCATCTCGCGGACTTTCTCCGCAATAAAGTTGTGGACACCATTGAGTGCTTCGACCGTACCCTGTATCAGACAGACTCGTTCTGTTGTTCCTGTGATGAGAGAAAAAAGAAAACAAACACAGGAGATGAGTTAATGTGCTTTGGGTGGGTACCTGGCAAGCAGATTTGGGTGATTCGCGAGGGGCTGGACTGACATCTACATGTATATTGAGAAGTCTTGGCAATGAAGAATGTTCCTTGACATTTCACAAAGAGACCCAATTACTAAGTTATTCCTCGCTTCCTCCATTTACACAATCAACAGAGAAACAGCTGAAAGACTGAACCGTGCTTGGTTAGCAAGCCACGGGGGGGAGAAGGATTCCTCTTCAATGATGTAACACTTTCATTGCTGTAATACTGAGCCTGTCCTTGCCTTGCAGCTCTAATAGACTAAACACACATTTGTTCTTCCTCTAGGCTTCTTTCTACACCCACATTGACGACCAAACCGCCATTCCGTTGCCATGGTAAAGGGGCCGAGCCGTGGAAACAGGTGATTCAACAGCGAGTCTTTTATACTTGCTTGCAAGATTTTTAAAACAGTCTCCCTTTGTATGAATCTTCCTGCCTTCCTTTCCTGCAACATTTGACTGTTCTTCAGTCGAATTTCAAATGTCTCTTTATTATCGTTACTGGATTGACACATGGCTTAAATCTGATTATTTGATGAGAGGAAAGTGTCACATTTTCCCCATGGACTGAGTGAAATTTATAAATGGGAAATACCAGCAGATGAGGCGATCTTGTATCTGAGCAGTCCTGTTCTGCTGCATCGTGGGACATTTCCATCATTTAATTCAATTCTCAAAGCACACGACTGAGTGAAACATATCTTCATCTGTTCTCTGTTTACAGGCACACAGGAAACATTAAAATGAACTCAGTGAAAAAAAAGTCAGACCCAGCTGACTTCAGATATGTGGAATTATGGATTCAGATAGTCAGATGGGCCAGTTCATTCATATCAGGAAAAGTTAGAAGAAACTCTAATTGGGCAAAATGATTCCCTTAATTTACTTGTTAACATTAATAAATATTGGAGATTTACCCTTTTTGACTGAAGAAACAAAGTGAGAGAATTCATTCAACCCTAACCCTGTATAAAATATTGTATATGCACGTAGCATTCTGGACACTGGTCATCCAAAATGCAGGGTCAGTTGAGTATATATATGAGATAAAAAGTGAAAGCTGGAGGAAATGGTAAGGATAAGATTTTTTGTGCATGAGATTGGAGCTGGTATGTGTGCCTACTTAGTTACACTGCAGCAAATGTATATATAAAGCACTGAGTTTCAGTAATTTAATTTCCGTCTGACCTATTGTAATTTTCTTAGGCTAAGCAACCTCTTTCCTTGCCCTACACAGATGCAAAAAAAGAAAACAAACTAGGCCATCCTGAGTGATGTAACACATCCTTAGAAGACATTTTGCCCTGACTAGTCTTGCTTATTGCCTAATCTTCACTTTCCCGACATTAAATGCTGAGTAATGAGGTCCCTTTGCTTTGCTCGGCACAGTAATCCCCATTTAAACATCTCCAGATCTACAAATGTTTTCAAAGACTGACAATTCTGCTCCCAGGTCAGTGAGGTATAGTTTATCTGTGAGGAGAAACCGTAACGAGTCACTACAACATTTGTCTTGAATGAGACGACACAAAGACAACACGAAAATGTCTGAAAGTTACATTTTTTTTCTACCCTTTCAGTTCCTCATAGCTGTTTTAGTTGCTTGCATCATCTTTTGCCTCTCGTCGAGGGTGACACATTTCTTAATAAAGGAACACTTTGAATCGCAGTCAGAGTTCGCTCAGCCTCTTGTTAGCAGCAGGGGAGAAAATGTGTCAGTGCCCCATAGAGCACATACATCAACCTTCAGCGTTCCCTGCGAGACCAGGGACTCTCAGGTCTTCTCAACACACCTCTTTGGCTGATAGAGCTTTTAATCTGCATCTGTGCACATTAGCTTGCCCAAATCTTTTGTCTGATTTCTTCAGACTGTTAGCACGCCACACATAAAGTATCACCCATAATTACTGTCATCACATCAGCAGATTTTCTAAGTAATTATTCACACTACAAATTGAGCAGGAGCGTTTTTTGTTGAAATCTGGTGGAAATATTCATCCCAAGCGTTGTTGCCATATGGCATGCGTCTCCAAAATGTAAACACTGATTTAAATTGTGCAGATCTTTTGTAATGAGTCATTTATATTCAGTTCATTGGAAAATGTTTCCTGATAAACTTTTACATCACATCATATCCTGACCACAGGTTCCCAACAATCCCTGTTGCCGCATTAGTAAAACAGACAGTAACCATGCTACTCTTATCACGGTGTCTCTCTTGCATTTTCATAGAGCTAAGCTATTAAATTACTATTCATTTGTTTTATGTACCTTGTTCTAATAAGCTGTAAGACAATCCATGCTTCTAACTGATAACTCTCTGGAGAGCTTACAGCAGTAGTAGTATAGCAGATGTATGCAGGATTGAGTACAATTAATCTACAACACCAGACTAAATACTAGACACTAGATACAATATTAAAACCTCTACAAGTGAGCATTAAGTTAGGCTGGTATTTATCAAAAATATATGTCAGAAATGCAAATCATGTGCATCAACTAAATGGAATCGTAGAGAGGTTAGAGAGTTGTGAAGGGAAAGCCACGCAACAAAAACAAGATGCCACATAATAACCAGTCAGTATCTTGGTGTGCAATAAGTTCGCAAGTTCATTCATTAATTTTCCTCCCAGCTGTCATTGGGGGAGAGGTGGGGCAAGAGACAAGACGCCAGTATCACAGGGCTAACACAGAGAGACAGATAACCACATTCACATCTAGGGCCAATTTAGTATCAACCTAGTATTAAGCTAACAGGCATGTCTTTGGGTGGTGGGAGTAAGCCGGAGTACCTGGAGAGAACCCATGAATACACAGGGAGAACATGCAAACTCCACAGTCGGCCGCTGGATTCATACCCAGAACCCTCTTGCTGTGAGTGCTATCCCCACACTACTATGCCAGCCCTCTGCAAGTTCAGCATCCTACCAATTCTGTGATTGTGGTGTTGATAGATACCACATATCATGGAAGTAAATGGAGGTGACATAGCTGCAGTGACATTTTGTAACACAACCAAAAAAAATAAAAATTCTAAAAGAGTAAAAAAAATAACATTTCAGTCTGACTGTAATGTTATTCATTTCACAACTGCTGATTCCCACCAGTGCACGCCAAATGTAATTGTCTGATACCACAGAATGGTGGCGTGTAACATTCATTCCTTGTCTATCTCACTAAAAAGTGTGCTGTCACCATTAGAGGCAGTGTATACCTGCATGGCAGCTGTATTATACAGCATGGATTTGCAACACAGCTTGTAGTAATTAAAAGTCAATAAAGCATTTGGTTTGTTGGCAAAGAACGAGCCACCGCGAACACGCAAAACTGGTTTAAATTGCAACGTTGTGCAAAACATGACTCCAGACACCATCTTGCAGTGAGATCACACCAGTCGCAACACCAGTCAACACGCTGACGTTCTGACACACAAGTACTCAATAAGCCCTCAGGGTACATCCATGTATGAACTCTGCCTTCATTTTGATCGCAAGTACACACATGTAAAGTTTCATGACTCCATCTTGCACAGTCATGTTGATGATACCTGCCCTTAGACAGACTTATAAACGACGGCAATCGTGGCTCTTAATCACATGAAAAACTGACACAGAGTCATCACTCAGTCTACTAAGCAGCTAGGAAAAGCACAAACTGCTAGAAAAGTTTGAACACAAGCAGGTAACAGGCCTCATGTAAGCTGGCCTCAGCTGGGCTCAATAAACAATGTTTTTTTAAATCTTAAAGCTAAATGTTAAATGAAAGTGCTGGGATACAATGAAATTAAATGGTTGTATTATGAATATTTCAGTCCCTGGAGATGTGGCCATCAATGGTCCTGCTAGTTACATAACTTATATGTAACTACAGAACTAAGAACTAAAGCAGCAGAGGCCAAGATGTCATGACCTTTAGGTTCAGACTCCCAGCCCAAAATTGTTTTTGACACAAACCAGCTCCAGAATACATCCAGTATGACTTTACAAAGTCTGGACAATTAAAAAACACATTAAATCAGATTTTGGCTAACCTCAATGAAACCTCCATTTATTGTTATAGTATACTGAAAAGCGATTCAATCAGATTTCTACACACGCACCTCAGCTGAGCCATACAGTTTAAACTTACACGCAATGCGACACACAGCGGCTACGTCAAATCAACACCAGTGCTGAGCAGAATCAATGCTGCTCCTGGCAGAGCACCTTGAGGACACATGGAGAACAACAGACTAAATGAACTGTCACTGGTATTTTGGGGGGAGGCTTCGGTACAGAAACTGGAAGAGCTGCATCATCAGTGTAGGCACACAGTGAATGACACCTACATTGTTACCACAGCAACCCGTACAGATAGGTTGGGGATATCTGGACACACAGATCTGATCTGACCACTTGCATGTAACAGTGTGGACAATCCTTCAAATTTCATAAAACAAATAAAAGAAAAAGCTATTTGCGTGCAATGAATGAGGCAAGCTCTAACAATACTGGATACCATTACCCATAATGCAGCTCGATGGCCTCTCTCAATAGAGACACCGTGTCTGGTTTGAACTCCACAGCCCCCTGCAATGCAGGTTTTCTGACAAAAAAAAAAAAATTCTCCCAACCCATTCCACCTGGCACTATTTTTACAGGTGGAATACTCTTCATGTTGCTGCGTAAACGCCTTGTGTAAAACTGGTGGCGTGCCCCTCCCTAAAATCATCTTGTGCATCGCAATGACACCAATTTTGTGCTTGCAGAGGAGTTCAGACAAGAGTCTTGTTCTCTAACACAAAACATTAGCATCACAAAGCAGAACAAAAGAGATGGAACACTATTTTTGCAACAACTGTTTCTGATCAAAGTTTGACTATTATTCCTTGCAGGCACAGACATGAATCTGGGGAAGTGGGAGCTCTAGTTTCAATCAGTTTGAAATCCCCGGCCATGACATCATCCTAGACAGAAGTGATACTGTGCAAAAAAAGGAGCATCAGAGTACTGTGTGTTGTAGAAAGATTTAGAAAACTACAAAGTTGTCTTTTATGTAGTTTCTTTGTCCGAGGGAAAGAGCTCGCTACGTACTCCAGAGAATAGTCAGTGGAGCAGTTGTTGTTTTCCAGTATTAGGTCACAACTGTTATTGATATTTTATGATCAAATAATGGAAAACATACACTCCCTTTTTCTGTGACATCACAAAAGCATCATGTGCTCCTTGCTGTATGAAGTAACTCAATACATGCACGTAGCAAGAGGCCAGCAGCACAAAGCAAAGGGAGTAAAGTTTATTTTCAAGCTGTGAACCTACCATGGCTCTCTTTACTGCTGCTCAAATATACAGATGTTTGTACGTAGGCGTAAATAGATGTGCGTATGTGCTGAAAGCTCAATACAAGTGGGTGAATGCATAGCATGCTTTTTAGGGGCGCCAGCAGCTTGGCCGTGCAACAGTTAAGATGGGGGTCAGACGAGATAATAAAAAAGTCAGCGCCCAAGTGTTAGGGAGAAGGCATGCAAACAACATTTTAGTATAAGTATGATGTCATCTCGTCTGGCCTGGACTCTGTCAACTACCAGGAACCAAATCTGAGCGAAACAGTGAGTGGGGACGAGGAAAGAGGAAACCTGGCGTGTCCTGGAGCAGCTTGAGTACAGCTGGGAGAGGGGTCACGTCCACAGAGAGAGATTGAAACAGGCTATTTCTAGGCCTGCCCCCCCATCCCCCTCACTCACATACAATCATGCATCATCCACACCCTTCACTATCACCACTCATCCATCTCAGTCCGCCACAGCAAACCCCGGTTATATAGTTCCTCATCAAGACCTCTGAATTCATGGTCTCATGTCTTGCACTGACGGATGGGTGAGGGTGGGAGCCTCAGACTGAGCCATCACTGAGAGGATTGCAGAAGAAAATGGCTGCAATCGGTTGTTGTCCCTTGATTTCTCCGGTGTGTGATTGTGCTGTCATGAGTGTGCTCAATCTGCTTCAGGATGGGAGATAAGGACGCGAACTGTGTGTAACGGCATCAGCGTGATATATTAGCCCGAATCACAGTTGTTTCAACACTAAAGGCAGGTAAAACAGATGCAGCCGATGCGTTTGACATGCCAAATAGCTTGCTTCTACAATTTGGGACAAGCTTTTTCTAAACTTTATCAAGTTGCCCACGCTTAAAACAGTAAGCTTTAGCCTCCACTGACTTCTCAGAAAGCAGCACTCTCAGCTATTGTGCAGTGTACAGTAGCAGTCGTTTCATTTTACTTGTGTGGGCCAGAGCAGCCACCCAATCAAATCCTTGCCAGCACCCTCTCCCTGAACTCCTCTTCTCACTCATCACGATAATGAGAAGGGGGATGGGCAGAGCAGGTGGTGGCCTATGAACACGTCCACAATCCAAAGCGAGAAATAAGGATACATATAAGTCCTTTTATCTGTTTGAACGCCAATGAAGTAGGCATAATTCATTCCCCTCAAACCGAGCTGACCTCCTGCGCGGGGAATTAAAAGCTGTGCCCTCTGAGCATGCGTCTCTTCAGATACACGGTGGAAGAAAATGCACTTGCTTATTTGCCTCTCTTTCCCCCAGTCTTCAGTAAATCTGATCCACGGTTTGGCTAATCCAATATAAGTCCCAAAAGAACAAGCCACACAGCCATGGAGTATTTCTCACGTTCATATCCTGTGCTACATATAATTGCTACTCATTTCCTATCTAAAGACCAGATGTATAATACATATATATATATATATATATATATATATATATATGTACTACTACATTTGGATTATTTGCTTGAATCAGTTATCACAGAAAACATCTGGACCTAATAAGCATTGAGGCACCCAGCACCTGTTATTTTTCAGCAGGTTGAAGCCTCCTCTGAGGCATGAAGGACAAACAGCCAGGCTCATCTACGACTCAGCCGTTTTGTGTTTGGAGGATAAAATGGTTCAGCTTTGACCTCTATATGATAAGGGTCACAGAGCCGCATGAGCATCCTTCTCCTGTTGCCACTTTTGAGTGACAGCATGTGTGTCCGCCGTACCAAGTAGTTTGAAAATAAAATGGCAGGCCTCCACAGTCTGTGAGAATTGTGACACAGTTCTTGTATTACACTAAATATTTAAGCCTTCAGTGATAGATGTGACATGTATGCTGCCGAGCCACTTCATTGTAGGTCAAACTGCTCCTAGTAGCATGCTAGTAAGGGCATATGTTGAATGTCCTCTAAGGTTCAACTTCTGCAAAGGGGATCATTGTTGCATGCAATCTCCTCTCGATCTCTGTACAGATTTTCCGACCTCTGCAATCGATATATAATAATTGCCCGCAGAATTGAGCGCGGTATTTAACGGCTATAATGGCTCCCTTGTATGTTTTTTTCTTTCTCGGCCATAAGGACAATTATGCTCAAAGTGTTTACGACTGCTCTGTGATCAAAATGGAGAGCATTCGTTCCTAGGAAGTCAAATGAAGAGGTAATATCAACTGCTGTCTTCCACCTAAAGAATCAGTCCTTCAACTCCTCCTTCAACTTCAATGTACACAAGAATTTATGCTCATCAGTTTTATTAAAGTGTACATTCTTACCTGGGTAGAAGTCTTTGGATTTGGACAGCTTAATGGTGGCACCCGTCTCTTTCTGCAGTTGTACGATGGTCTGGCCGCCCTTGCCAATTATAGAGCCGGCTGCATAGCTGGGGATCAGCACCTTCAGGAAGTACTCACCCTCCTCTGGGGGAGAGACGCACAAAGTGGGAAAGGGTCACGTCTTGTAAAGCAGCTCTGCACATCATCATACACACCGGTACCCAATCCCTTATGTCATGAACAAGCAAAAAACCACAATGGAAGTAAACAGCTTTGACATATAGAAAGGCAGTAATAGAATGATGAGCCCATATAGGTAAAGAGAAGATATCTGGAAGGACATTTTGCCTTTCGATTTGGAGTCTTTGTAGCTTCCAGTGCACCCACGTTTTATCAGAGATTGGTGACATGTTCTGTGTCCTGTCCCAGATTTCTTGTAGAGTAAATGATGACCTCCTTTCCAGTTTGCAGAGGTCTAATTTTAACTGTTTTCAAGGAGTTTTTGCAACCTCTGACTAAATAGAATGTCAGGCACACTGTTAATGATCGTCACATCACACTGCTTCACATATAAATAAAATGAAACAAGAATTGATTGCTTAATTAGCAATGTGAAAATGTATCCGTACACCGCTAGACACAAAGGACTAAACGCGAACACATGAAATCCTTATCCCTGCAGTTCATGAATGCCAATACAGAGAGATCCTTCGTAATTAACAGACGCGTGGAGAACATATGGGAACCAATCCTGCAGATTTGTTCAAAGGGTATACTGCCAAGATGGTCTAAATCTCCTCCATTTTAGAAGGGGCTTCTGTGGCTTACAGTGGCTTGCAGCAGTCAGTGATTGACAGTAAGTCAGCTGAAGAATTTCTAGCCAAACATGTTTCTCCGTTTCACTTAGGAAAGTTCCTTTTTCCTACAGCGCCAATTAAGAATTAATCAACATGAAAGTGGGCAAAGTGTCTGTCCAAGAAAACCCTGATGGCACTGAGTGCGCAATCTAGTAAAAAGCAATCAACCACATATTGAGCCTGGACCCAAATATAATTAGAAGAACCTGCCAACAACGCGTCAAAAATATATTTATAGGTGTGTGGCGGGTGGGATTACCCAGTAAATATAAAATATTACATTGATGATGTCATGGTAAACGCTTGGTAAAGGTGCGTACGTTGTATACTGAAGCACTGATAGAAATCATCTCTTCTGCATGCTGATTTGGATGCAATGACGTCATGGTCGATTCTTTTCAGCTGCCTAAAGGTGACGTCACTGGAGCGGGCACAGATGTAAAAAGGCACTGTCCATCTTTTCATGACAAGATTTCGGACACGTTTTCAAGCATAGCTCGAGACTGATTTTCAGCGTCCGATGGCAAAGCCACAGGTTCTGTCACCATGTTACTGCATCCTATGTCCTATGGAGGGTATCGAATGTGGGGGCTTGAGCGGTATGGTGGCGATGGAGGACGGATAGATGGAGGTGGACCGCCCTGCACTGAGACCAACCTGTTGCCTCAGTAATGCATTCATCAGATTTAGATGTAAATGAATATGGCACTGTGACATTAAGGAATTTCACAGCCTACATGTTAGTTCTCCTTATTGCATTAATATGCCCCTCATGTTCCACTCAGACACAGGCTTGTTTTCGTGCACATCACCCATAACCAAAGGCTTTGACAAATATACTGACAATGACATGATTGTTAATGTAATATCACTTCTGGTTTAGATTAATTACCCGTGCGCATGGCGAAAACCCAAAATGCCAGAATGCATTCTTTCCACATCAACATGAATCCACACACACAAGCATCATCAAAAGCTAGCAAATATGTCAGGTGCTGGTCAATATGTCATTTTTTTCTGAGAACAAAAGAAATAGGAGATAAATCTTCACACAGACATCCAATAACTCCTCCTAAACACCCAGAGCCATTTTCTGATTTGAGGATTTTTGTTCTACACTGTAGTCAGCCCTTTGTTATTCTCAAAATGAATAACTATAAAATGACCTTGGTGAAAAAATAATGATCATTCACCACTAACAAGGTCGCCGTAAAGCTTCTGAGCCCTCACTTCTGTCATAAGATATCTGTTACAGGAGCCACACAAAGAATTTCATTTAAGTGGTGCTGATTTCAGGATCCAAACATCCAAAGACCTGTTGTTGACAGACAAGCCCGAACCCACTGCGTAACTTTCTGCTCATCTTCAGCCAGAGTAAACCCAGCAGGGGAGGAAGCCACTAAGATTCCCTCCATCGCCCTCACAGCCACGTTTGCTGTCATTAGTCAATAATTAATTCCGTCCTAGTGTCTGAGATCACAGTAACAGGTTTTAATGGCGTCATGTGGTAGAGTAAACATGGCAATCTGTTGCTGCAATCCGCCAGGGAACGAGAGCAGTGGGGCACATTGGGAAGCTGAGCCAGTGGGGTGTTAGTTCAAACCCCTGCTTCCAATACTGGAAGGATGGCTTGGAGGAGAGACACGGACTCTGAGCCAAATTTGTTTAGTTAAGTCACTCGAGGGGGGTGGGTCAGGAGGAAATGCCTTGTGACCATCCTCCCTCCTTCTCACTACCCTTCCAAGTACCCATTCTGCATTTCAATGGACTAACCTGCTCCTGTCAGGCAGCAAGGGCGACGGAACAAAAATGAGCAATAGCGAATAAATGAGCATTGAACGTATGAAATTTCACACAGCATGCTACGATGGATAAATTCAACAAGTCAGACAAAAAGAGTTTACGGCTTACCCATTCTGAGATCTGCTGCTTCTCAAGTCCTCTGTCAGATCGCCATCAATGCCGGGGCACAATCTCTAAAGGGGATCTTAACATTAGCCTAGGCATAGGTGCAATGGTAGTGTTGAGGAATGCGGCCAGTCGACCTTTTTCACCGAGGTCTAATTCATCAGTGGGTGCAGAAAAAGAGATTTCACCGCAGCATCCCGGCCATGCCTGCAGCTGGCCAGAGCCTCAATTGTCTGAGAAAATGCTAATGCAGGCTCTCAGTGTTTTCAGTGAAAGACGGCACGCATTGTTCAAGCCTGCATCGGTTTGAAGGGGGGGGTCTTCCCTGCCGCATCACCCTTTTCACTGCTCTCATCCATATTCATCGAGTGGCCTGTCCGTCTGCAGCAACGCGCAGGACTGACGCCTACCTCATCCAATGGGTGCCTTCCTCCCTCCAGAACGTCATGTCCCCACCCCCTGATGCCGGTCCCAAAAAATTGAATTTTCTCCCCTACTCCGCCTCTTTTGACGCAGCACTATAAAGTAAGCCGGTCCATTCACTCACTTTTTTTAGTGGAAAGTGACAAAGGTGAAGTGGCTGAGCGAGCGGGTTTCAGCAGTGAATGAAGAAGCATGTGGAGTGACCTTCAACAGTGGCTGAAGAGGTGTATGGATAACATAAGCAGATGATGAAGGAGGTGGAGGAGGAGTGATCGGAGACAGCGTGCCTTACGCCACACACCCTCCTTTCCTCCTTTCCCCCACCCCCAATCCCTGAGACGGCCATGTTTGAGAGGGCGGAGGGGCTCATCAACCATTGCAAATGGCAGTGCCGCAGAATGGTGGAGGGGGGTGATGAAGCCAATCACTACGCCTATAAATCTTACACCGAGAGGTATCTTAAGTGACAGAATGCGTGTAAAAACTGCATTGTGCATGTGCGTCAGTGTCTGCGTGTGGACAAGGGGGGTCCGGCTTCATTTAACAGTTCTTTCAAGGGAATCTTTAAAAAAAAAGGAGCTCATTTTTTTTTCCTTGGCTGGTGGTTAGTTTCATCCACAAATCAAATGTTAACATCATGGCCCATTTGATTTTTGAGTAAATGCCTTCCAGAAAATTCTAGCAGTCTCATTCACTGAGAGATGCTCTAGTATATAGACACAGCTTCCCTGTAGACTCCTCTCCCTCTCACGGTCTATCTGTCTCTCCTTTTCGCTCCGCTTTGCTCTGTCTTCATTTCTATCGCTCTCTCTCATTCTCTCTTTCACTGCCACCTGGCAAATTCATAGTCCGCTCACGTCACATCGCTCTGCAAGGGCACCTGTGTCCTTCCCACCAAAAAAATAAAATAAAAAATACAGCTCACATTCCTGTGCCAACCTTTCCATTAGCAACATTACGAGATCATACCTAATCCCTCAGCCACACAACCTTTTGGAAGGCACATGCTTGCCAGAAACATGCTCAGCTCAGTGTATGGGTAATTAGGAGGAGAAATGAATGAAAGATGTTCATTTTGAGGAGAGAAGGGCAACGCTGATAAAAGCGGAGTAATTTCCCTCATTCAGTGGCCACAGCTCTTAATGCACAACGAGGGGCTCAGCTTTGAAAGAGCGCAAGCTTTCTTCTCTTTGTTGTAACTGCCAGTCATGTTAATGATCAGTTCGGTAGGAATAACGTGATCAATATCAGACATAGTCAAGGGGTTGGTGATTATAGGGGTGGCTGAGGATTATCAGGCTGTCTACCACTGTTGCCAGACAAGCTGTGTGGGTTTGCATTTTCACGTCTAATGGAGGCTATAAATGGTTATAAAAAAAACACATTTCATAAAGCACCAGGTAGCAAGAAAACGTATGAAGTGCTGTTTCATATAGGTCATTATAAATTACATAAATATGTATTTTGGAGCTCAGCCTTTAGGACTGTGGTAAAATATGCCTCGAAGGTCTGCACATATAGCTGTTCATCAGAATTACAAGGCTGTCATTTTATATCAATGTGTAATTTTTAAAGAGAGCTATAATACAGAAATTGTATTTTCTTTATAACAAAAGGCAGTGTATAAATCCCTAAAGATTTTGACAAGTGACACGGGGCCTGTAGTGACTCAAGTGGCCATACTGAGTGCGCTAAGGTCAAGCTATAAATTAGATAAATTACACATGTGATAATAGAATTATTAACTTGACTATTATAACCACAGGTTGTAAATCATATTAGCCAGTTTAGACTTCATGGAATTTCCAGTCCATCACTGAGAAATGTTGAAATTCATCAAAATGCATTCAACGACATGACAGACCAGATTTTGAAATTATAATAATCTTGGTTATGCTTAGTTTGCAAAATTTTAGCAGCAACCCCCAAAACGTATGTACCATAGTGCATACCTCATTTAAATTTGCAGCAGGAGTTGCATGTGTGCATGTGTCATGCACCAAACAGGGGCAGTTTGAATACAACAAGATGATTACAAATGGAATTTTCTCATAGTTTATAGTTGTAGTTTTTGCGTAATTTATCAGCTGTTCTACACAGACAATATCATCATCAGCATGCGATTAATTGTACAACTTCAGCTTCTAAAAGTTTGATTTAGATGGGATGTGTCATGTGTTGTGTGTGTGTTTTTTTAGTATATTGGGCATTTCCAAATGTAATCTCACACCAGGTAGCCAGTCATGTCACCTGGATATTGGATGAGAAGATCATGGCTAAGTCTCTGTGCCTCGGATGAATGGTGAAAACTCTGCTAGACTTCTCTGTTCTACAGTGGTCTTAGAGGTGCTAATGGAGGACATATGAGAGATGAATCTGTTTGGCGATACAAAGGCCCTTATGTGCCTCGCCGAAATTACATTTCTAAGGTGCAGCGAAGTGCAGCAAAGACACGCTCATGCTGTTAGAAACAGGACATAATGCCGCTGTCACTGAATGGCAGGGAGTCTGGGACACAAAGACAGAGAAATCTCCCTAACATATGGTGAACAAAAATGCTTATTCTCTGCAGACGTCTAATTAACATTAAGTTCTTGAATAAGTGGTCCCTATGAGCTGCAATCAATCACACGCTGAAATAAGATGTACAATAGCTGGAATCAGCCGTCATCCTCACTGCTGCACTCGGACATATTACAAACAAAATAATAAAGCAAGAGCACATACACGTCCTTGTTGATTCCTTAATGGCCACCGTCATTTCTCCTCCAGAACAATAAATCATGATCATTTTTATAAAATGCCACTACAGTGTTTCTGTAGTTACAGTTTCCAAACCATTTAGATTTTGCAGGAATGCCCTCATTTGAGAGAGCCTGTATGACAACCCTCATGACAAGGCAACAACATACCAAACAAATCATGAGATTTGACTTAACACGTAACCTGTAAATAACTTGAGTCTGATCTAGGCTACAAGAAATGAGGAGTATTTACCCTAAAGCGTCAAACTGTTTTCACCTGTTGGTTTTCCTGCTTAGCTTATCATATGGACTTGCACACATCATGTAAGTCTGACAGCTCTAAATCAACATAATTCAGGAATGTGCCAGTCAAATCTCACAGATGACTAGCGCTAAGTGAACATGAGAGAGCTGTTATTTCATGTCCATTTCTTGTCAGTGTTCACAAATCAAGAGTAAACCGTGTAGGATCATATACCTAAAGGAACACTATGTCATTAGATGCGTCCTGTATTTGTCCTGGACCAAAGCTTGTTGTTTGTCATCAATATTAATTGTGCTTCTGCTGTTTCTACTCCTGTCATCTGTTAACAAAGGCCTCCTCACAGAGTGCTGCTCAGGACAAAAATGCAAATTTGTCTTTGGCCTCTGCACACACACAAAAAAAGAATTAAAGAATCCCTGTCTTAGAATCTCTTGACAAAGAGTCATGAGTGCTTTATAGCATTAAAGCATCCACACAAAGGCATCACCTTCACAGTAAATTAAGGACTTCACAGGATACCTCCAGATGTGGAGCAAAGAGGCGCCTGGGTTCAAATTCAAAGCTGACCCGGACTGAGGAGGCCGCTCACTCTGTCAGGCTGCCTGCTCTCCCTGCTGGGATATGCAGCGGATGAAGTAACAGCCATAAAAACTGTAAGTGTTTTCAAAGTGCCAGTGCACAGGTGTTGCAGCTATAGCCAACATGCAGCCTAGATCTGTTTCCAGCCTGAATGCGGATTCAGTGCATGCACTGGCTTCATACTTGACGCTGTGTTTTGATGCTACACTTGCTCCACTACGTGCAAATATTCACACAACAACAGATTTGACTTCAAGTGGAGGAGACACGGTGGATGAGCTGGTTCTCGTTGTGTTTCTCGCTTACCTCCAATGTTGGTGCGTTTGGTACAGCCGGCCTCCTCTGCCGGAGTTTCCAGCGGTCGTTTGCGGGAGTCGGCGTTGTCAGTCTCCATATGGGGCTGCTGCAAGCTGTGGAGGTCAGGATTTGAATATATCCCGTTGTGGTCCACGGCTGCTCCGGTACCACCACCGGCCATCATCATCTTTTCTTCACCCGGATAAATTTGCGCTATTCCCCCCGCTCTCTCTCTCTCTCGCTCGCTCTCACACACACACACACACACACAGCTCCCTCACCACCTCATAGCCTGGTAACGCACAACGATTTGAACGACAAGTTTTGGGGGCTCGAAATCGTCTCAAATGATCAAAATATCAGACAGCACCGGGATCGGGTCTCCTCTTTCCGCTGCTCTGCTTCTCGCCCGCCGCGTCTCTCACTGGGCTAAATATAAAAATCCCATTGAGTGAAATGCGCTCATTTAACGCGCACCCCGCCGCTCCAACAGCATGTTCCTTATTGTTGACGCGCTAAAACAACCCCGCGCCTTAAAATAAAGCGGATCTCCCATTTAAACAAGTGCAACTGATTCGCAAAAGCAGCACGTTGAAAAGGGGCTTTCTGAACTTATCCTCACGCCATATTCTCTGTTAAGTCCAGTGTGATCAGTGCAGCTGTTGTTATTGTTGCCTTTGTAGTGCAAGAGGGGAGAAACATAGTTTGAGAGCTCCAGAGTGGACTACAGTGCCACTGACCGGCCAAAGGACGGGGCCAGCAGCCTACAGCCCAGCTCTGCCTGATAGCAAGAAAGCATCGGATTGAACGGATTTTACGCTTTATTTCACACAATATATTTGACAGATAATTGACCATTTGCGTAATCAAGTAATTGTTCGTTTCCCTAACAAAATGCCCAAAAATCCCAGGTTATAGATTGTCTGGTTAGTTCGAATATTTCGAGATTATGATAATATTAATAACATCATAATTAAAATCCGGATAAGATATAAATCAAACACTAGGACAAATGGATGAAAACAGCAAAGAAGACACATAAAAAATAAAACTGACAAGTGTGTTTAAACTTAAAAGGTATTGTATCTAAAACCAGTTTCTTGTGATTAAGAAACATTCAAGTAGCTAATATACTGTGCTCTGTAGTTACTTGATTTAAATGCAGATAAATGTTTTGTAGTTTATCTTTAAGAGCAGAGATTTACAAATAAATAACACGATCATTACTTCTTGCCCGTAGAGAAGTCCGTCTGGCCCTGTATGTAGAGAATAACGTTGAGGATAGAATTTGTCATTACAGCTGTGATGCTGCTTAGATCATAAAGGCAATGGCTTATGATGTTGGTACTATTAAAGTATTAGTGGGAGTGTTAGAGGCGGACAATAGTGTGTACTTTGTGTTTTCGGCATTTACAAATAGTCTGTGTTTAATTTGTAGCTGACTCTATGGGAAGTGAAAAATAAGTGGGTTAAGGTTAGCTCCCTGTGGGATCCCGTTTCTGACCTGGGCTTTACTGGGGCAATGTGAGTTCTCTATGCAAAGTGATACTATTTTGAGGTGGATGACAGAATGAAAGAGTGAAATAATTCCACCATACGTGTATCTGTCTTGACTTCTAAATAATTGTGAAGTATTAAGAAAACTATATTGAAAAAGTACACATGGACAAAAGGAAATAGCCAAAAAACAGTGAAGGAATTTATTACCTTTCTGTAAATTACTGGGCATTATCATCATTTCAGTCTATAACGATCACAAACAGTAACTTCAGTTTAATTGGTTTATTCAGCCAATTTGCACCTTTTCTGAACTATGAATTACATTCAGCATAACAACACAAGACACGTGACTCTTTTGAACAGTTAATGTTGGCCATGTTTGATCTTCTAACCGGTGTCTGTCATCATCAGCACATTTAACTCATCAAGAATATAAATACCTGAGAAATCCTTCACGTTGCACCTTTAATTAAGACAAACACTTTACTCTGAGCCACTGGCACTTACCCAAGTAAATAAAGTCTAACAATTTTGTTAATTTGATGGTGTCAATGTGCTAGACTCCTGTTCATGAGCAGGAGCACTGTTCTTCTCAGTGTTTAGAGCCTTGGCTGCCTCCAGCTCAGTGTTGGCTGTCAACGCTGACACCCTCTGGGAGAGCCGCTCAAGGACCAACTCAGCAGTGCTGGTAAGGCTATGCTGAAAAGGATAAGAGAGGTATAAAACAACACCGAAGCAAATGAGATACACAGTGTGTAAGATAGCAGTTTTGTTGTGCTGTGCTGTACTGGTTCTAGATGTGTGTGATGACAACAATGCTGACCTAATGCATTCAATGAGATACTGTTTAAGGGGAATCATGATAATATTAGTATTTCCAAAAATAAGGTAAGAGCCAATAAAATAACATTTTGTTCATCCTTTTTCAGCTGGTAATCTATAGATGCAGACTGTGTCTCAGTCAATTCACTTCTCAATTAACTTAAATATACAAAATCAAGTAAGATATATGAATGAAAACTATTACAAAGTAAACAAAGTTCTAAAAACTTCAAGGCACACAAAGAGCTGTGGTAACAATCACTTATCACTGCCACACTGATAACTGCTACATACCTGTAAGATATGCAGTCCTTTCAGTGTGAGGACAGCCAGGTCTCTCAAACCATCCCCAGTTAAGTCTAAATAGATGACAGACAGTAAAGGGCTCTTGAAGCTCCGCCTCCACTGCAGCTGAAACTGTCCATCTCGTCTGCTGCTTTTTGGCTGGAATTTGTAACAAAGAAGTTCCTGAAGGACAGAGACGTAGACAAGTATTATTGGACTCAAGATGTCATCAGATAGTTCAGGCATCTGTTTAACAAGGATAAAAGACACCACTTGTCATATTCTGTCAGTAACCTTCATTCCCACTTGATCTGTACATACTCTGTACTGTTCTAGACCAAAAGCTACAGACAATTTACACCAGTCAGGCATAACATTATGACCACATTTCTAATACTGAGTAAGTCTCCCTTGTGCCTCAAAAACAGATGTGACTCATCAGAGAATGGACATGGTTCTTCTGAGGGTGTCCTGTGGTGTCTGGCACCAGAACAACATTGAATTGTCACAAGATGGTCAGTGTTCTTTAAGTCTCCTGTCAGTGCTTTTAATGTTGTGGCTCATCGGTGTGTACTGTTAAAATAGTGTGTAGCCCATTTATAGAGCTTAACTGTTGTCCAACAACTATTGAAACATGCAAATAAGCCTCACATTTGTACTGACTGACACACACACAGTTTAGTTTATTCATAACCTCTGCTGCTGGACAGACTAGAGCAATGAATGGACACATTTATAATGTTAATCAGTGCTATTAACGACTACAGTTTGCAGCCGTTTCTGGAAACACTAAGCTTTTATTTTATACATTCGGAGGAAGATGGAAAGTATTGAGAGATGGACTAACACATTGTTGGTTTAGGTCTCTTTCTAAAGTTTTGCTGAGATTAAAAACACAGACACATCATCCATCCATCAGTAAAGAGGTGGTCTGACCTGTCCATATGTTCCTAACAACACCTCCTTCTGTCCGTCAAAATCCAGGTCAATGACCAGAGCACACAGCACTGCATCCCATTGGTCACTCTCTGTAAGACACGCGGCGCAAGACAAACCGCGCTCCTGGACATCTCTGAGCAAACACAGACACACAAATAAAACGCGTCATCTGCTTTGCTTTAAAAACAACAATGAGCAAGTCTAAGTGAATTCAAATTATTATTATTATTTTTATTTTTTTAATGAATTTTCTGAATTGTTTATAAGGTATTCTTGCTCCGACCTGTAGACAACTGCCATCTCTATAGTGCTGGTTACCAGGAGGTTGTAGCCTTCCATTTCCACATCTGGAACAGAGAAGAGAGGCTGACGTTTACTGCAGGTTCACTAAAGGCAAAGTAAAAAACAGACAAGTTACAACAGACTGGTGACATACTCTTCTCTCCGCTTGCCTGGATGGGCTCAGTTTGGCATCTCAGTGGGAACAGCAGCACAGTAGAGATTGGGCTATCGAACTGGACCCGCCAGCTCCGCATTACCTCTGAATAAAACACACAATATCCTTAAAACACACTGAAACACTCCTACAGTTCCTACAGTTCTGTTGTCAGTAAATGACCCACTCTTGGCCGTAGACCTCTGTTCATGACTGTGTGTAGAGAAGAATTTAATAAAATGTTTCAGCAGAACAATGACTTCACAGTAAAGCTGACTTTTGACCTTTTGGTGATTTTTTTTGGTAATTTTATCCTCTTAGACATTAAGTTACATGTAGTTAAGGCCAAAATTAAGTTTTGTGAGGTCACAGTTCATCCATGAGACATTCACTCCAGGCATTAATGAGATCACGTTTACAAGAATGGGCCAGACAGACAATTAGAAAAAACACAATGACTCCAAATATGGCTGCTTCCAGCGCACACAAGGCACACAACTTAAATCAACTACATACACTGATCAGGCATAACATTAAGACCACTTTCCTAATGTTGTCTAGGTCTCTCTGTGTCTGCGTGGGTTCTCTCCAGGTACTCCAGCTTCCTCCCACCATCCAAAGAAATGCTCATTAGCTTAATTGGTGATTCTAAATTGACCGCAGGTGTGCATGTGAGTGTGAATGGATGTGACAAAGCGGAATCCCTCTTAATCTCAGTGGGACATTATCCCATGTTTGGATTCCTTTACCTGGTCCAGTCTGGTTGACCAGAGAGAGTCCTACACATCCATTCTGACAGCCAAACGCAGAGAGTCGCCGGCCGTCAGGTATACTCATCATATCCATCCATAACACACTGCATGGAGGGAAAGGAAACACAAACACAGAGGGTTATGGATCATCTATACATTAAACTCAGAATGTGTCGACTACATTTTAACTGACCCGACTATGCAAACTGCTGCCAACATAAAAAAACTTTGTTCCTGAATATAAAAAGAATAGTGCGTTGAACTGTGAGAATAAAGGCAACTAGATTATGCAGGAAAATCACGAGTCTGACAAGCATACAGAAATAAAGAGTAACACCCAGGTTACTGATCCATCACCTCACAAAATCAAAACAACAGCCACACACACAGTTACACATCATGCAGAGCTAACGGGACTCAGAATAGCTCACTTGCTGGGAAGTTCTTGCAGTTCAGGGAAGAGCTTCTCCACTGGCTGCTCTTCAAACTGGTGGAGAGAGGCGTTCTGTTGGAGGGATGAGAATCAGGCTGAATGACGCTCTGACGTTTGCAAGATGAATAAAAGTACATTTCTCCTACTGATATCCAAAACGTATTATCACAGAATGCATCTTGTACCTTTCATTAATTTAATCAACAGGCCTTCTATTAAACAGGACAGTGACTCTTGTTGTAATAAGATGAGTCCTTTAAGTTCCATAACAGCAGGGTAAACTAAATCTGCTAACGAAGCTCATAAGCTGTTTTTGTTTCACATGTAAAATATCTATTACAAGATGCACGAGTATCATTATTCTACGTATTTTTTTGTGTTAAATCATCATCTTCATTGAAAAATAAGGCAACCATGATGTTAATTTTACAAAGCAAATAATTTCATAAAGACACTAATGGACAAACATATTTTAAGGACACGCTATACTGACATTTTTCCAGGTCTGTCTTAAAATAATAATCAGGTACCCACAATGCACCAGCATGTACTTACTGTGATCATACCTCCTGTTCATACTGGCCATTACAAGATCCCTTTGTGGTGTGCTTCCAGTAGGAGCAATGCTAAACAAGCTCTACAGTCCTTGTTGACTACTACAGGCTTCAACAGTCTGAGTGAGCATAATCCAAAGCTACAGTCTCTTTAGTCCAAAATTCCCTCTGTTTTTAAACCGAGTGTTTCCCCGCTGAGCTGCTATAGAGGTTCAGAAACACGAAGAGGGAATTTCATAATAAAAAGCTGTAACTCTGGAAGATGTCCACTTGGTTTGGATTATCTAAAAGGCTGAAGTCCTCTGTTATCTCAAGGCACTTACTAATGTATTTATAAAGAGAGAGAATTGAAGAATTCGTCCTTATCACTTTCATTAAAAGCACATTAAGATTTTATCTGCCCCTCCATTCTCTTCATCTTCTCTGGAGCTGTGTCATGGTAGTAGCATGCTGCTCACTCACATGTTCTTTGGTGTTCTCAGCTACATGTGATGCTGTATATATTATCTTAGTATATGGGCCTCTTACTGTTTGGACAGGAATAAAAAAACAGTCATCCAATCAAAGCATTTCAACTGGCTCCATCAATACAGCAGCGACTGTACTCTGAGCTCCTGCTGGATGAGTGGAGGTCTTTTAAAGGTCAATATGTTCATATGGGCACCTAATTAGCATTTTAAGACAGACTAACCCAAGCCATTAATAAGTAATTCAAAATAAAGATGAGGTGCTGTGGTGAGACTAACTAAACCTACAAACATTGTGTAGATATCATCACAAACATATTCACTATATAACATAATATCATTCAGATAAGGAAAAGGCAACAGTTGATCCACTGTTTGATCTGACCTCCTTGTACAGGTGAATCCTCTGGTCATGACCACTGAGCAGAAACACCGTCTCGCTGCCTCCATCACACTGCACTCTGACAGAGGGAGAAAGTCTGCTGACATTTACCATCCAGACACAATCACATGTTCAGTCTGATACCATCTGCACTGAAGGTTCTCAGAGACAATGTTCCAGCTTTAAAGACACTCAAATCCATTCGTGAATCCTGCCACAGAAATGGATCAAGAGTTATTGATCCCTCGGTGGAACATTGAGTCTCTGCAGCAGTAACTCGTAATGACTCCGTGCAGCAGCTGAATATAAATATGTCACGATGACAGTTATTAAACATAACAGCAGAAGCAGTGTGTTATAAAGATAATATGTAAAATTATATTATAAGAAGTAATGAGAAGAGTATAACAGAGAATATATTGTAAGGATAATATGGTAGGAGAATATTTATTTCATATGTATCACTGAGAATTTAGATATTTTCTCTTGTAAATTTGTAAACTGTTATCCGTGCATTTAGATGACTGCAGCTCTAGTTCTCTCTTAAACAACCGATTTCAAATTCTGCAGAAAGATTACACACTGAACGCCAAAAAACAATCCACATGTAGTGGAGATGATCAAGCACCTGTTTGTGCTTTTAAAGGACCAGTGTGGTGGATTTAGTGACATCTAGTGATGACTTTGCAGATTGTAACCAAGTGAATACCCGTCCCTCATCCCTCCTCTAACAACCTTTATGAGAACATACAAATCAGTCACTTTAGTGGGTGTTTACAAATCCCCATCCACAAATCCTTCTATCGTAGATAACTTGCCTCAACATATATCTCAGTTGTGTAACTCTGAGTTGCTTTTCTTAAGCAACTTTAATCTTAACTGGACACTACTGTTATGTCTGATCAATTGAAAGATGTGCCACCAAACCCTTAAGTAACATTCCTACAAGGCCAAATCTAAAATATCACATACAGTTAACAGATTTAACCTTCACAAATGAAGATGATAGATATCCTGCCTCTTAGATCTGGGTATAAGCAAAAACTGCCCAGTGATAAAAACAAAATAGAGTATTCAATAATTTTTGTTTTTATTTTCAACAAATCAGCCTTTAAAATTGCGCCTGGCCCAATTATAGGAGACAATAGAAAAGAACAAAATCACTGTATCTATTCTGGGTCTTAGCATTTAAGCCAACTAAACTGTCTCTTTGCTGCATTGTTGCCAGTTATCTCTTGGTATAATGTTAAAGACGTTAAATCAGCCAGTGAACGCACCACGTCCACAACATATTTCTGCGCTGCAAGCAGGGGTTGTTGTTTTCCTTTGCATCTGTTCAAAACATATCACATAAAGAAATCCTAATGATATGCTACCAGGCTCATATTCTGAATACCCCAAAATTGAGTCTGGCAGGGTAGCTTGCACTGCAACATTTCAGTGCCACATCTATGTGTCTATAATTTACTGATAAGCTGTGGCCTCCACACTTAACAGAAGTACTCAGTGTTACAGCACTACTTAAAGTCTTGGCGTTTTTTTCATATCTAAATGTAAATGGGACAACACTAACCTATCTATGGGCTACTGAGTTCATGCTTTTTTTTAACTGCTGTGGGACACTGCATGTGAAAGTTCACTTGCAGCAGAACAGATTGCGATGCATGTGTGCTAGTCTCAAATGATGTTACTCCTGACAAACAAAACGCACCCCTGCAATCTGAGCTGCAAGGTTAGTTACCATGGCAACCACAGAGCATGCTCGAACTGTCTTTGTGAGGGGGAACAGCAGCAAACTCACTCTGTATGGTAGAGCTGGAATGGCGTGAACTGCAACTCCAGATTCAGGCAGCTCTCTGTTCATAGAAACAAACCAACATCAGCATGTGGAACATCTGTAAGAGCGAACACTATACACACCTGGACACTGCTTCACTTACGCGCAATAGACTCCAGGTTAAACTCTGAGCCAGGCTCATAGTCACAGTAG
Source organism: Planiliza haematocheilus (assembly GCA_005024645.1). NCBI lineage: Eukaryota > Metazoa > Chordata > Actinopteri > Mugiliformes > Mugilidae > Planiliza > Planiliza haematocheilus. The sequence continues at coordinate 8,261,217 of SRSE01000276.1, forward strand.
ATATTCAGGAATGGAGTGGCTTTGTCACCAGAGTCCTGCAGGACATTAGCCACAAGAACAATGAGTCTTTATATATTTGACAGTTTACTAAAGTATACACATACAATGTATTTATATGCTATGAGGCGTGAATTTTAATGTGAAAATACCTTTATGAAGGTGATGCCCACCACCAGACCTCTTTTGGGTGGAGACTTGTTGAAGGCATCAATTGATACAATCTCTGCATCAACTGAACAGAGAATTCTCTATTAAATCTTTGCAGCAAAATACTGTATATGAAACATGTTTTATAGTACCAGCTTATTAAAAACTATGAAGGACTGGTGCTGTTAACGACCAACAGCGGGTAAAAGTCAAATAAACCTGGTGAAATACAACATTACAATCAAAATTCAAACAGGGAGAGAAATGAAATGTGATTTCACTGCCGATAATGATAATAATCAATTTGTATGGGCCAGAGATGATATCTGATCATATTAGTTTTACAAACGCATACAGTGGAGAAGAACTTATTTATTTTTAGACTCACAAGTTATTGTTATTAGTAATTACCATGACCACAGAAAACTAAGACCATAGTTCATTTGCTTTATTTATTTGTGTATGTACAGAACATATTTGTAGGCAATTAAGTTGCTTCCTGCCTGTTTGACAGCTAAGTATGGATGACAAATAACTCAAGAATAACTTGTCCTAATTGATGGGTTTGGAAATGGTACTTTGTACTTCTTTCACTTACAATGAACATGTATGCCCTGCATGTGTGGATGATTAACTCAGATCCTTGCTGAAGAAAATGAAGGTCTCAATATTGTGGTGTGATGGTACAAGTAAATCTGCTGCTCTGCCAAAGTTACAGATGTTATTAGAAAAAAATAATAATAATTAAATTAAACTAGTAAAGCAAAACGATTGTTCAGTGCAGAGTGGTGGCCCTACACTACCAATAGTATTGGTAAAAATCATTTAAACTACATTCTACTGTATGCAGTTGTGTAGACTAATCTATAACACTACAACTTACAAGAGCGCAAATGTTCAGATTTTCAGAAATAATGAATTAAAAGTGGCTAATAATTCACAGCAACAACTACATGTAACTGCAATAAAAGGTTGTGGAGTCATATATAATATAATTTCCAAGATTAGCAGTATTGGAGCACATTGTCAAGACCCTAAACTCTGTACCCAAGTACAGAACAAGAGAAAATATACTTTTTCTCTTGGCTGAGTTCCATCGAGGACATTGTACAAATACGTGCATAAGACAAGACAGGACTTTATTTATCCCTGTGGGGAAATTAGGGTGTTACAGCGGCACGGAACAACAGTGCAAGATACAAAAAGATGGAAAAAGATGCATGTGTGTGACACCATGCACTGATTTATGTTTTATATGAAATTATTATTACTATTAAAAATGCTGGTATGACTGATAATTTGTTATTACAAGATCAACAATAATACTATGCAAGGTGGCGTCATTTCCAACTACATTACCACACTGATCAGGCATAACATTATGACCTCTTCCTAATATTATTAGATCCCTTGTGCCTCCAAAACAGTTCTGACTCATCAAAGAATGGACCTTTTGAGCATAGACATATATACACGTATATATGTCTGTGCTTTTGAGGGTGTCCTGTGGTGTCTGGCAACAGGATGTTGTTAATGGGGGTCTTTGGGTCCTATGGGTTGAGGGGAGGGCCCTCTGTGGATCATCCCACAGATACTTGATCAGTTTCAGATCTAGTGAATTTGGAGGCCAGGTCAACACTTTGTGCTATTCTTCATGTTTTCTGTGTGTGATCCCTGATGGGGATGGCTGCTACCATCAAGGAGTGTCATTGATGTGGGGTGGGGGTGCCTGGTCTGGTCTAGGTGAGTGGTACATGTCTAATAACATCCACACGAACGTTAGGTCCGCAAGTTTTCCACTAGAACAATTGTATCGTCGCTCGGTGTTATTTATTTGTCCTGTCAGTGGTTTTAATGTTGTGGCTGATCAGTGCATTGACCTCCTCTGGGTCTTACAAGGCTTTGGTGGTCCTCTGTGTACTTTAAGCTGACGGTGCAGTGTTGAGGTTTCCTCTGTGTACCTGGTATGTAGGTGAACTGAACCTCCTTGGCCACAGGTCGGACTTTCTGCTGCAGCTCCTGGTATCTGAAACACACCACCTTCCCTTTGAGAGTGGCCGCTAACAGTTCCTGCTCCCCGGCCTGACACAGCCCGTAGATGTTACTCTGTGACGGGAAGCGGCTGAAACTGTCCTCCACAAAGGGATACGACTCTCGGAACATCCTGGAGGATAAAATCAACCCCACAGCCTTGATAAGAAATGTCAAGAATTCAGCTGTTTCATGCTTGTTCAGCGAAAACACAGTTCCCCAAATATATTTACGACGGCGCTAGGTTAGCTTAAATGAGAAAAGAGTCCCCGGCTATTACTTTCATACCACAACTAAAACAAATTCTGAAGGCATTACATCTCGCATGTCTCTACTATATTAAAATAGCTTGACTACAACTATCCAGGAGCATAACATCCGGGTTTGGCAGGAGCTGCGTTCACGTTTATTGGATATAAAGCACTTACCGCTTGTTAGAAGATTAAGCACTCAACTAATTGGTTGTAAATAAAGAGTCATCCTCCTTATTATGGAGTAAAGTCGGTGTCTATTTTATAAAGTGACTTTGCAATATTAAATTATTTATGACATTTCTAATAATGCGGTTTAAATCGTCAAGTTCCCAGATACCATGGAAGGCAGCGTGGACCTTTTCTACTTCGTGTTGTATGTTGGTGACAGAATCGACTCATCAAATGTACAGAGCTGCCACCTAGCGGCCACATCTGTAATAGCCCAAATGAAAGCACCACTTTTAACAGGTGTGAAAGATTATTATTACCAAAAGCATCTTGCTGACGCTCTTATTTCTAGACTGCGTATATTTCTACTTATTAATAATTTCTACAAAATTTCTTTTTCATATGTGCTATTATAACAGACGACTACAGTTAACTATTAGAACAGACTCATGACCAAGGCATGAAAAGGCTGAAAGAGAAAAAAACATGACAAACATGATAAAACAGACGATACATGAAAATTAAAATACTGGTGTGAATGTACTTTAATTTAAAGTGAACGAATTATTACATGTATTTCAATGTGTGCAAACATATTATTAGGTATGTTCCGTTTGTTTTCAATTGACCATAGACACGTTGTACTCATGAAAGAATGCAAAACCGTATGCACACATACAGTACTGCATGTTAATTAATGTTCATCCACCAGAGGTCAGTGTAAACTCATTCACCAAGTTGAAGTTACTCCAGATGGGACGGTGCATGTTGCTGCCCTGCTGGTCCTCACACCTGAGGAGATGCAGGAAAGGCAGCTCAAGTCACAGGCTGCTGAATTTACAGTGATGAGAAATAACTTTTCCTGCTCAGTCTGCGGTATACAATGGTATCCTCAAACAAAAAGTGATTTCTTTCATACTGCAGTCCTGTCGCTCTCTCAAACTTGATCTTGGCACCATGTTGTGTTTCCTCACTGGATTTTCACCGTCTCATCCTCACCAGTCATTGCAATTCATCAGCAATTCACTAAAACCATAGATATTATGTATTAATTAGTGCAGCTTAACTTGTACTGTAAAAAACTTTACAATGAAGAAGCTTTTATTTTGTGAAGAGTGGAATATGTGAACGCCTTCATACTTTAGGAGTCGATGTTAAATGGCTCTTACACAGATCAAAATATCTTCAAAGATCTTCAACTTCAAAATGCCAGGTCTTCTGTAATAGATAATACAAAGGTATAGTTCAAAACGTGTTGGACAGTCATAGCAATGCCTTGTCAAAAAGAGAGCATTATCATCAACATAAAAGCAGCACCTCACCTGTGGGAATTTTGTCATTACAACAACATGAGCAGCAGCAGCTGCCGCGTTGTTGTAATGACAACCCATTCACCAGGTCATTGGTTAGTGTTCTCAAACCACATCAAAGTTACTGTCACAGTGTCCGTGTGTACGTGCGTTGCTGGGGTGAAGCAGACGGAGGCGAGGCCCCCACGGGCTGCTGCTCCATATTGTGGCGGTTCAGAGGTTGGCGGTGCGCTACACCCCCACTTCTCCTAATACCACCTGCTAATCCCTCTGCAGGATTACTGTCCACTGTAATCACTCATCCTCCACACTGACACACCTCACCTCGCACTGCAACTCCTGAGTCATTACACTCACACACAAGTGCACCTTGCATAAGAAGTTTATTGTGGCTGTCACCAGTTTTGCCGTCAATGTGTTGTTTATGAGACACTTAGACATTTCCTTCACTGAGGCTCACAATGACTTTGTTTGGCACCTTTAGGCAGCTGAAAGTTCTTTACAGAGCAGGGATAAATACTGCCAGTACTACCAATGTTGTATTATTACAATAACACTGATTTAAAAAGTAACAGTACTTATTTGATTATATCTGCAATCACATATCTCCCATCTCATACTGCTGTTTTCAGTAAGGCTACCATATTTGCAGATACAAATCCCACCAATGCTGAAGGTGTGCAGTGAACATGATGAAGATAAGGGAGCTGTCTCGAAAGCTAAGAGAGATAAACAGTTAATGGTTCAAACAAAGGCTTCCCAGACATTTCAAAATCCAAGGTTGGCAGCGTCAAACGGAGGACAGACAGTAAAAGATAGACACTATTTTTCTGAAAGACATTTGTAAGAAATAACTGTGGGAAAAAAAAGAGCCAAAAACCTGACTGAAGGTTTGAATAAAAGCAGCCTACAAGAAGAACACCAAATAAGCAAGGATTTCGTACCCTTGAACATTTTGCTGCACCTCCGTTTGGATCCCGCAAGACCTGCTTTAGGAGTTTAGGAGTTTTATGTTTTATGGACTGATGAGACTAAACTGGAATTGGGTGGATCATTCAGTTTTACAAATGCTGAATGGGCTCAAGTTGTGGTAGAAAGTCATCAGATAATAGTGAGAAACTCACTGTGATACAGTATCATGTGTTGGTTATTAAGGAGGTAGGTTATCAGTGTTTTGCTTACAGGGCTTTTTGATGAAAATGTACAAAGATGAAGATGTACTTCACGTATCATTAGTGCCATTCGTCAGGTTCACATTAAAATCACTCTAATGTGCTTTATTAAAGTGTCTTTATCCAGTTACCGAGGCTTTTCATTACATCTCACATCACTGGGCAGCTCTGCTCTCTGCTACATTTCAAATGGAAAATCAGTTTATGTAGAACCCATTGCAAAAAAGCAGCTTTTGCTTGGATCACTGTACCTCACCTCAGGACTTTTGTGCTTTTATTTTTTTAGTTATTTGTTTTAAATCCAACCTACGCAATAGCCTTGAACCTAACCTAACTGCAGAAATATGTGCCAAAGTAAATTAATATTTGCTTGAAGCTCCTTTTGATTTCATCACAGCATCCTGATTTAAGAATATTTCCCTCTCTTCTTTGTCAGATTGACAGTGGCTGCATTTTCTGTGCAGAGCCCTCTTCAGGTCCTCAACAGAGTGTCTGTAGGATGCAGGACTGGGCTCTGGCTGGGTCTGTCAAGAACATGAAGCCTTTGTTGATGTGGCTGTGTGCTCTGGATCATTGTCATGCCCGCTGTTTTCTCTGATTTCTCGTTTTCAGCTTTCTAGCAAGCTCCAGACATCGCTGTGCAAAAACCGAATGCCACTTGGAGTTATGTCTGATTCCCTCCACCTTCACAGTTCCTACAGAAGAAGAGATGCTGTGACTACAACCATTCACTGTGGGTATGATGCTCTGCTGCAGACTTTTAGGACACTTAGGACTTGAAGGATTGAAATGCTACAGTTACATGCTGCATCATGTGCCCTGCCTTTCACAACAGTAGCTGTGCATATAATCAGAAATGAAATGTGTTTTTGAGGCACAGTTCAACACGTAGCTGATGACTGTTGGGAACAAAGCAGTTTTAGACCAACATGATTGTGGAATGTGTTCACTTGAACTTATAGTTTGTCCAGCGTACAGACCATCCATAATCTTGCCCCTGATACTTACTCTACTGAGATGAGTTAGAGAGGAAGATATTTCTTTTTGGCCATCAATGATTTGGCTCTGATTTCCCAGCTAGCAGATAAACATCGTCTGGAAAACATACAAACTACACGCGATGACATGTCGGTGACAAGCCCAGACTTCACATAGGTGACTTTACAGGTGATCAGCTGCACGTTCCTCCCTCACAGGGCCACATTCTTTGACACAGGACATCCAGTGTTAAATCTGCAGGTCATATTGGGTTTATTGTGACTCAGCAGACTGAGGGGTCAGAGGTACGTACCACAGCATGGCTGTGACAGCTTATTAGCTCTCTGTCTCTGGCTGTAGCCATTCCCATGGAACAATGGAAAGTGATCTAGAATCCACATTATAACTCAGTGTTGAATGTGACGCTTGGTTTAGTACACGCACACACACACACACACACACACACACACACACACGTGTCCAACTGGTCTGAGTCCTAACTGGGCTGGAGGGTGGAGGGGGGCTGGTGGTTGGTTAGTGGCGGTCTGTGCTGAGCTGCTGGTGGCACCTGGTTTGCACAGAGGAGATTATTGTGTCCATGCACGTACACACACAGACGGCGTGTGTGTGTGTGTGTGTGTGTGTGTGTGTGTGTGTGCATGGTGAGTGATTGAGGCTGACAGCAGTCTCTGTATTGCTGGCTGGCCTGCAGATTTAGCCGACCTGTTTTAGACACTCTAATCTGGATTAACTGCAGCAGTGTGTCAGTGGGGACGAGCACCAGAGCCTCCCCCACCCTCTGCCCCTTCACCTGCTTTTTCCCTCCATCCCTCTCACTTACCGTCCCTCTGTCCACCTGCCCCGCTCCTCTCCCCCTTCCTTCTACCTGTTACATTTCTTACATCCCAACTTTTCAGGGCTCATTCAGCTCTAAAGCATGCACCTCAATCTCTGTTGAGTCTCTAAATAAAAATGCTTGCTTGCATCATTCTCACTACATCTCTGGGAGTCCAGCTTTAAGGGGGAAGGGCAGTCAGGCAGGGATTAAACCGGCTCAGTCCTCTTCCCTACTTCCCTATTTGCTGTTGCTGCTGCAGGACGAGCTGTTCCACTATTAAGAGTTGACTGCGTTGCCATCATCAAGTGGACAGTGTGTGTGTGTGTGTGTGCAGTACATATGATTGTTTTTCATCAAAGAAAAATAAGTCACACAGAAAAAAAAAAAAAAAAAGTTTTTGGAAAGGACCCACCTCAGTCTGGCCAGTGACCGTGCCCCTCATTTGGATAATATTGCAACAGAATTATCTTATGTCCAAAATGAAAACATGTAATAAAAGTCCACAATAAAAGCTAAAAGTAAAGACAATTATAAATGAAAAGCGTTTACAATTTAAATCTCAAATACAAAATAGCCATCAGACGTTTGTCAAAGGTGTCAGGACCAGCCCAAGCACACAGAGTTCACTCTCAGTTGTTTGTTCTCTTTGTCAGACTTACTCCTGATCAATTTTCTGTCAGAACTGGAAACACTTTGGTCCACAACACTCAGTGGGACTGCAGGAATCCGTGTCCTACGTGTCCAGTAGGTGCAGCATCTGTCTCCTCACTCTGAATCCCGTGTCCACATCTCTTCTTCCTCCCTCCACCACGATTCATTCTGCCGTCTTCTCCTGTCTTTCTGGCTTGGTTTTTTTTTTGTTTCAGTCGCACACCGACACATGTGTTTCTTCCACCGTACGACTGCTAGTCCCATCCAGCCTCCTTTCCTGCTCCACCACTGAACGGATTGCTCTGTCTTTCCCCTCTTTATCTGGAGATAAGATACTTACTTTTCAGATAAAGCATATTATGATAAATCAAATGAGCTTTGTCGCTTTTGTGGATCTGGGTGTTTCTGAGCTCGTGTGCGTGAATAAACGTATGTGTGCATGCAGCTGTTTTGGAAAAAGATGCCATTTTTAGTGAGAATGCATGAACTGCAGGAGGTGTGCAGCAGGTTAATTGATCACAATTGCGCAGTTGGGGACAGGGAAGGGACAGAGGGCCCTGAGGGAGGGCAAGACGAGAAAAACTGTAATGTTTTATTGAAGACCTACATCAGAATTTCTATAATAGAATTATGTTTCCAGTTTAAATTGGCTGTAAAGGTAAAAAACTGAATATTTCAAGAAATATTCAGTCAAACTTAACATTTTCTTATAGCATATATACTGTGAGAACAGTAGGTTTTATTGTTTTACTTGTTTTTTTTTAAAGATTAATTTTTATATTATTTATACATGAACCTGTCTGTATGTAATGGCATGAGGATTATTTATATCAGAGGTTAAAATCAGAAAAATACACAACCATGACTACAATAAACTGTGTAAAGTAACCTACAGCTGGTTGCATTATGTAGCCTGTTGCTGTGGTTTACTTTGTCTGCGTGCGCGAGCGTGTGCGTGCTTGCCTGCATGTGTGCGTGTGTGTGTGTGTGTGTGTGTTTGTCAGGGAGGGAGGGGTTTGCAGGAGCCACTTGCTCCCTCTAATTAGCAGCGTGTGCCGGTAAAGAAACTCAGTGGAGCAACCTCTACAAGGCGCAAAGGCATCCGGGTGTCACTTCACTTGTGCGATGTCTTTGACTGTGTGAAACCCGACTTGGAGAAGCAGTCCGGATATCCAGTGCGCTCTCCGGCGTGTTTTGCTGCGCACAGTCGGCTGAAGACTGAAAGTGCAGTAAAAAAAAACAACAACAAAGAAAAAAAAAAAAAAAAACAACTCCTGTGAACTTCGGCGAGCTCCGCTTCTCTTGGATCGCGGGTTGGATCGGACGCACTGACTTGTTGCCACAGCTGAGATCCGAGGGGCCCACGGCTGCTGTGTTGCGTGTCCGACCTACAAGACAGTGACGGGACTTAACAGCCTGCTGTAATGATGATGTCCTACATAAAGCAACCCCATTACACCATGAATGGGTTAAATTTGCCTGGTCCCGGAATGGACGTGCTTCACACAACCGTTGCTTATCCACGTAAGTATAAACTTTATTTTTCTCCATGCGTTTTATAGAATAAACTTTACTTTTATGTTCAGTTTATTATTATCATTACTTTTTAATACTTAATTCACCACAGATTCATGTTGCCCTTGCACTTTATCGCGTCAAATCCAAAAAACAAATGGTGCGTAAAATCGCGCAGGCTGGTGCGTAAAGCTGTAACCAAACATACAAGAACGAAAACAGGAATCAAAGACGATAAACATTTTGTTCTACAGCAGTCAGTGCTTTGATAAAAATGTTTATGGCATCAATGCCGCGGTGGTAAATAGAGTATATTTACCTTAGTGCATAGTTATAGCTGTTAACACTGATTTGTGGCAAAGAATATTTGAGTATTTCAGGGTAGCTGTCGCATTTAGGGATGATTTCATGAAAGGTTCGTTGTTGAATGTCCACGCTACACTGCTGTTGTAGATACGCCGTCTTAGGACGTTTTGTTAACAAATGTATTTAATTAAAATTAAAGATAGATGATCTGAACTGAGTTCAGCGTCTGTCACAAATCTGACTTTTTTCCTTTTTTATACTGAATACTAAAATCCGTGACTACATCTAATCATCCTTCATTATACATTTGAGTGTGTTTACTGTGGGGACAGACTGATATGACTTTAGAAAATGTAGCTGAATAAATCAAATGTAATTGTTTATTTGTAATAAACTCTTTCAATAAGAGCTGGTTGCTATTATAATAATTTGATATAATATGTAATATAATAGGTCTCAGTGCTAGAGGAGCAGATATCAGAAGTCTCTATTCATATCTCTAATTGTTATCACCCTCACAAAAATAGCTGGAAAACACATCTCCCCCCAAATAATCCCTTCATGGACTCTCCTGTTCATTTTCTAAGTGTATCATTTAGACACAGTTTCATATCGTCTCTCTGTGGCGTCCAGCATGATAATCTCCTCTGTGTCCCCTGGGTTTGCAGCCACTCCCCGGAAGCAGCGCAGGGAGCGCACCACCTTCACCAGGACACAGCTGGACATCCTGGAGGCACTGTTCTCCAAGACTCGCTACCCAGACATCTTCATGAGGGAGGAGGTGGCCCTCAAGATCAACCTGCCTGAGTCACGTGTGCAGGTACTGCAGAAGTAGGCTACAGACAAGATGGAGGCCGTTCTGTTTAGTCTTTATGGGTGCTCATGCTGAGGCAAGGCATTTTAAGAACTTTAAAGGAAGTAGAAGTCCTCCACAGGAGTAAAACAGCACATTTTTACATCACCTTACCTACGTTGCACCTGCTTTTCTCACATCTGTAATGGGTACCTCTGATTATTAACTAGTTGCGACCCTTTTTCTATTTATATCTTCAGGTTTGGTTTAAAAACCGCCGAGCTAAGTGCCGCCAGCAGCAGCAGCAGAGCAGCGGCCAGTCCAAACCCCGCCCTCCCAAGAAGAAAGCCTCACCAGTGCAGGAGCCCAGCGCCCCCGATCCTGTTCCTAACCCATCTGGCTCTTACAGCCCCTCCTCAGCTCAGTCGGGTCCCAGCCTGGCTCCAAGCTCCAGCACTGGAAACACTGCTGTATCCATCTGGAGCCCAGCCATCTCACCCCTGCCTGACCCCCTGGCCTCCTCTTCAGCACCCTGCATGCAGCGTCCCTCACCTTACCCCATGAGCTACGGCCAGCCATCAGCCTACACCCAGGGTTACGCCAGCACCACCTCCTACTTCACCGGCCTGGACTGCAGTGCCTACCTGTCTCCCATGCACTCGCAGCTGTCGGGCACCGGGGGCGCTCTCAGCCCCATCACTGTACCCTCTATGGGGGGCTCTCTGAGCCAGTCCCCAGCATCCCTGTCTTCGCAGGGCTACAGCACTGCCTCCTCCCTGGGCTTCACCTCTGTTGACTGCCTGGACTACAAGGACCAGCAGGCCTGGAAACTGGGCTTCACCACAATGGACTGCCTGGACCACAAGGACCAAAACTCCTGGAAGTTCCAGGTCCTCTAAAAAGCGAGGAAGAGTGGCACTCGCGTGTGTGTCAACATGTCAGTGAGTCCCTTGTGAGATAGTGTGAAGATATCCTGCCAGATGACTTGTTGTCGATGAGTCTCAGTTTCTTGTTTTGGAAGATTTTGTTTTTATTTTCTAAGAGCGACCTCTGTAGTAACGCATTTTATTTAAAGTATTTTGGTGAAGAAGGGACCAGTGACTGTCATCGATGCTGCCTGACTGCAAATCATGTCTGTTGTCTTCATGCTATGTTAAATAAGAGAACAAACGCCTTCAAAGAGTTTGTAGGGAAAGACTGGAGTCCTACCTATGGAAACACAACGCACGCACGCACGCACCCACACTCACACACACACACAGACACACACTTCTTTTTTTCTTTTTAAATTGTCATAGAATGAACGGAGAGCTGTTGTGACACACAGGATCTCTGAAGTCCTCTAGGTCACCGCCTCCTCCAGGGTTACATTGTTTTAGCTATTTATTATTATTATTTTATGCTACATTTAAATATGTTATTTGATTGCATTTAGATTTTTCTTTTTGAACATTTGTGTTACTATTACAGTGTTAGCCTTTAGTGTCCTCATCCTGCTTCGTTTGGTGGAAACAAATGATTTTCTGTTTTAGCTGTGTGACATATTAAAGTGGTCTATTCTTTACACTTGTTGTGCGCTGAAGATCATTGTGACGAGCTGTAGTTTGAAAGTTATGTAGCGCGTTAGGGATTTGGCTTTAGGACCCTGAGTCCATGTAAAGTAGCCCTGCTGTAGTTGGGTCTGGACCTGTCATGTTTGTCCTGTGGCCTGCATGGCTCTCACTGGTCCATCTTGGTTATTTTAGCTGATCTGATTCTGGGAGTGTCCCAATCCTCTTAGCCTCCCTTCACCAATGCCCTAAGTGAATTAGTCAGGATTATTGCCCTATCCCCCTCTGTCTCTCACCCACCTCAGCTTCTTCTTCCCCTTCCATTCCCAGCTCTCTCCTTGTTTTCCTTCCACCTTTTCTATCTTTGTCTCTTCAGCTCTGCAGTATCACTTTTTCTCTACCGGTTGTCTCTCTTCAGGTTGTCCGCCATTTTGCCTACGCTTGAGGTGTGTCGCTTTTGTCCTGCGCGCCCTACTCACTAACAACGGTGTAGTCAAATAAATAAAACCTATTATCACACTCATTTTCATCACTTCCTCCAGCTCAGGTCAGCGGTTCCCTTTCACCCCCCTTTCATCTCCCCAAACTCTTCTGACAATTTGGTAATCCCCACATGACCTGATTACTGCCACGTAACCTTAGCTAAGACATCAAACGTGTGAGAATATTTTATAGAAGCGTGTGCAGTGTTATGGGGGTGTTTGTTGACTGGATAAGGATTGTCACAGAAGATTGATCATCTACGCTGATTCCAACACAACATCCTTCTGTCATATTTCCATTACGAGCCTGTCTGTGTTTTTAAAGCTAAACTGAACCATTGGTCATCGTTAAAACAGTCCATAAACATAACCTCAGGTCAACAAGTCACTGTTTAAAATCAAGTTAAATTTGCGTCAATGAAACAGTTCATAAAATGTTAAAGACAAGTTTTCCCTCCTCAGATATTTCTGATGTAATTCCAATATAAATAATAAACTCTGTTTCTTGTTGCTATGTAAATCCTTATCTGATCTCTATTCCCGACCTGCACCGAGAGAAGTAAACGAGTAGCGACAGACATTTCAAAGCATTTTTCCGCACTCAACACTGACCTAATCCCACTCTGTTCTCGGTTTAATCCCTCCGCCCTCCCTCTCCGTGGTGCAATTGGTTAATCCCTGCGTCTGCTCGCTCTGATTGGTTAACCTCCCTCGGAGGGTGCAGTGCACTTGTAATCTTCCCCCTCAGCACTGAGTGTTTCAGACAGACATTTGCGCTGTAATCCCAGGGAGGAGCAGATGTGATGGGGGGATGGACGGGTGCAGACCTTGAGGAAGGTGAACGTCCGGGAAACTAAAACATGACACGCAGTCCGAGAAGGAAGAGAAGGAAGAAGTAAATGGATCCAGAAAGTTCAAACATGATTGAAAGGGCTTGTTATAGATACAAAAAAAAACAAAAAAAAAACATAACAGCAGCTTGTTTTTCCTGCCTTTAGAAGCAAGTAAAAGTTTAAAATCGAGCAGCCTAGAGCCTTGTGATGATTGTACCCAAGTTTTACGTATGTGTACTCAACTTGCCTAAAATCTGCACAGAGCCAGCTGTATGTGGTCATCACACAGGGCTTGAAATAAAATGATCAACTTCTATAGATAAAGAGTTAAAAAAAGTAAATCAGTCAATCAAATAGCAGCTAAACGTTATTGTTTACACGGTTAGCTAAAAGTACAGTTTTAATGGTAAGCCAAATATAAATAGTTGGGCAAAGGTAATGGCAGAGCAAAAAATAACAACTGATTAAATGAACTGACAGTTTAAATAGTTATTACTATAACTGTGACAGATAAACAGTTTAAGTAGTAAACAGGTAAATCATTTTGATGGTTAGCTAAACTTCAATTAATGGTCATTAGGCAGATAAATCATAAATGTAATTTTAAAGACATGTATTGTTTGCTACTATTCCTTTAAGTGATGATCAGTATAATGGGTGTGATAGGGAGTTATCGCGATATTACGTGAAACACGGCGTTATAACGTGAAATTGATCCTTTGTTTTTGTTTTTCTGGCATGGCAGCAATGCGCTTACGTAATTGACAACATGGTGCTTATTCAAAAATAAAAAAACATCTTGAGCAATTTGAAGTGTTCACGCTTGGTTTAATTCAAAATTGAGATCTTTACACCGAAACAGTTCCTCTTTTGTGGGATGTAATGGATATATTTCTATAATTTATACAGAAAGGTGTACTTACCCTGCGCAGTTGATTGGAAATTAAATTCATTTGTTAATGATTTGGGAAACAAACATTAGAAATAAAGAAAAGCATTATTTAACTTAGTTTTGCATTTGTTATAAACACGGTTTACTTTACTGTGGTTATGCAAAGATTCAGCGAAACTGTTACACATCTTGATAACCCAGTCAGTTTTGTATGACTGAAAATTAAAATGCCTGAGGACTAAAATGATTCCTACAGATGATTTAATTTATATCAATCTAAATTGTCTCAAAACAAGCCCCAAATCATCTGGGGCAAAACCCAGCACATACAGGGGTACACATCTGGATGAGGTCAGGGGGACAGACAAAAGAGGAGAGTATGGAGACTGTTAGCATACATGAGATCTGTTATCATAAAAGGACGTCCTGAAAAACTGTAACTTTAGTTTGTTCTTACCATTAACCTCTTTGTTCTGTTTCTTTTTTTAATTTGCAATGTAATTATTGCTGACAAATGGATGCAAGAGAAATATTGAGAACGAGGTCGTTCATGCCGGGCTATGTGGCAGCTCTGGCAATGATTCACTTTTGTTATTGTATGTCACGTCATGGTGGGGAATATTGCTGTTGCTTTAGGGCCAGGCTTCATTTCTGATTAGGCGTCCCAGTTCCAGATCATTTTTTAGATGAGTCAGTCAAATTATGACTGATGGCACGGTGGCTGTGGTGTGAGGAATTGTTTAAGGTCTCCCCCATGTGGCAGTTGAGTTCCTCTACACTGATAAACACTGCTCCTTCTTATATCCAGCCTTTCCTTTAAACAGCACGGCAGCATATCAGAACTTCAGTGAAACTGTAAAGCAAATACAACACACACATACACACACCGTAGCCCCAGTTTGTTTTAACACCTATTTATTACCACCATAATATGAGAAATTTGGAAAATACAAAGATCAGCATATTTATACGTCTGAAAATCTCGAGGAATAAGAAAAATATAAAAGAAAACAAATATGAGGTTATATTGTGTATTACAAATTTTGAGAAAGGGACAGATTATATGCTCAGGTCTACAGAGATTGCAGGAGACACACAGACCCTAAAAATGCAGAGTGCACTTTAATGTGATGTCAATTGTTGTTGTGACAAATCTAATGCCTATCTGTGGTGATAGAGAGAGACGAGCATAATGAAGGACTGGATTGAGAGGGGGGACGGTAAACCACCGCCCCCATGTGGCTGCCATTAGAATAAAAGTTTCCTTGGAAAACAGAGAAGCCCTTCCTGATTTTCTATAGCAAATCAGATCACTGTAAAAAAAAAAGAAGAAAAAAATATGTTGAGAATATCCATTGTTGTTATTTTTTTTTTCATCTTATTTTAATAATTTTGGAAGTGGTAAAAGAAGAGATGCTCCTCCATGAATTATGTGTGTAAAAAAAATAGACACCATATCCACAACAATAATCATTATCTTTAAGCAACCAAGAGATTCTTCCTTGTTGAGTACAACTGGTTTGAAAGATCAGAGCTGACATGTCCACACAAGAAGACCAGCAGTCCATCCCCTACCAGAGCAGAGTACAGAGGTGAAGGAAGTGGGCTGAAAAGGTACAGAGGAGCTATGTGGCTGCAGCTGAAGAGCAACAAAGGAGATGGGGTGCAAAGGGACGGACTGAGTGGGAGGGGAGGAGGGTCTTCAGAGGGGCAGAGGCCTCAGGACTAGTTTTAATAGCACCCTGCTGTGGAAGTTGCAGCTCCCCTTAAGCAGACTAGTCCCTTGACTGTGTCCCTCTGCTTCCACTCTGTTTGTCACACAAACTGCATCCACTAACCTCCGACCCTGGATGAATCCAGGTGAGCTCACTGGTGGGCCTCGTGGACTGAAGCACCACAGAAATCAGTGATGCATGTTTGAGTATGTGCACACATGTGCAGCATCTGATCTGTGAAACCTTTTACATGCACGAAAAAGGTACCCTAAAAACATTTGGTGAAGACAAAAAAAAAGAAAAATCTATGAGACCAGACTTCAACATATTTCTATCTCTTCATAATCAGGATTACTCTACAGTCTACTGAGAAGCTGGGCAGGCTGGGGAGGGTGACAGCGATGGGTGGGGCAAGACAAAGGAGTGAGGGAAGGGACTGGTAAATATAACAGGACAGAGGAGAGACATCAGGGAGGCTGTCTAAGCGCGCTCCCCGCGGATGCGGCGTGCCAGCTGGATGTCTTTGGGCATGATGGTGACACGCTTGGCATGGATCGCACACAGGTTAGTGTCCTCAAACAGACCCACCAGGTACGCCTCACTGGCCTCCTGCAGGGACATTATTGGTAGGACAGAACAATTCATCAGTTTCAAATTGAAATCACAATATGAAGCATAATCATTCAATTAGTTGTAGAACTGTTGTCAGTTCAAGTCACACACACAAACCTGCAGGGCTCCGATGGCAGCACTCTGGAAGCGCAGATCAGTCTTGAAGTCCTGAGCGATCTCCCTCACCAGGCGCTGGAAGGGCAGCTTGCGGATCAGCAGCTCAGTGGACTTCTGGTACCGACGAATCTCTCTCAAAGCCACGGTACCGGGCCTGAAACACACAACCAAACTCCAGCTCAGTACAACAATTCAGCATGAGGAAGGTGCTATTTGAACGCCACAGACTTGTGCTGACTGACTAGAAGAATGACCTTTGGTGGTCTGGGTCACTAATGACCACATTCTCAGTGGCCCAGTGCATCCCAGGTCACATTAAGGACCACCTACTCCATCGAAACAAAAAAACCCCACACTATTCTGAATAATCGGCAGAAAAGGAAGTGAGAGAGACTTTGTGGCTTGTTCCAAAATTTCTATCATGTCCTCATGTTGAGAAGCACAAACAACAAACAGCCGTTAGTGGTTCTGACACAGCGGGAATTTGGGATCAGTTGGAGACAACAGCTGGTACAATATTCTGCTTCAAATGATGTCGGTGCTCATCTGCAAACACAGCGATGCATTTGTACATGTCTGAGGCTGTTACCTGTAACGATGGGGCTTCTTGACACCACCGGTGGAGGGAGCACTCTTGCGGGCAGCCTTGGTGGCCAGCTGCTTACGAGGAGCCTTTCCTCCAGTGGACTTACGAGCGGTCTGCTTGGTACGAGCCATTACGACAGAGTGTCACCTGAAGAAAATACAAAAAAATTTTTATGTTGTTTATACAATAGTTCAGTTAGATTTCTTTTTGTTTGTTTGTTTTTCTTGCTTTGACATTATGCAGCGTTGCTGTACATACTATTAAATATTTAAATCAGTATGAATGTACACATATTTGTGCCTTTTTAACATCCCATACAGGAAATTTATACTTTCATATTTCAGGTAATTCTTTATGCTTCTCACACATTTAAGTGTTATTTTAGCACCAATATTACACATGACAACACTTTCCCTCATAAACTATGTTTTATTAGCTTAGAAAGACAGTTATTTATAATTATGTACACTTTGATAAACTCCACTGTAAACTCCATCTGTCTGGTTTTAGTATCCCTTGATCTCAAATGCTGGATTTAGATTATTTAGTTTTAAAGTGGAGGGAGTTTATAGTATAACATCATCTTTGTTTTCATTCTTTCAAAGTGTGGAGGGAATATCTGGCTCAGTCTTTGGCCGTCTGTCATGTTGGACCTCATGGGAAAACTTTTTTCCCCGGGTTTGGCAGCTTCACAAACACAACCCGTCGAGCCAATCAAGACGCTGTGGAGTCCGAAATAGACCAATCAGCTGCGCCGCAGCCGGACTTCTGGACCAATAGCCTTTAAGTCTGGAGGGTTTTAGGGCGGGACTTTCAGCAGTAGCCCCGCCCCATACCGCAAGATTATGGCCGCAGACCGAAACGAAGCTACTAACAAACAGACGACGAGCAGGACGTAAACTTTACCATTTTCTGACTAAAACACAAAACACGTGAACACAACAATACCAACAAAATGTAGGGGGGAAGTGTAGCTATCAAAAAGGCGCCACAGGCCAGTGAAATGGTGATATATTAATGGAGAGAAACGAGGTAGAAGTCGCTGATGAAAGTGGAGCGGATATTTCGGCAGTGGAAGTAGGGAGCCGTTTTTCTCTCCGCCTGGGTATCGAGGCAGCTGCCTTTTCTTCTCACTACAGCGTCGAAATAAAACGCCATTTCGGCACAAAAACAACTTTATTTCTCCTATTTTATGGACTAGAAGGTGAATGACATCGTGAGGTTAAAAAATAATAACAAAAATTTTACTTACCGAGGGTGAAATTTACGCGTTTTCCTCGCGGGGATACAAGTGTGTTGAGGTTGTCTCTGGCAGTGTCAGATATTTACTATCTCTCACACAATGGAAGCAGAGAGAGCAAAAGCAAAATGGCGCCCGTGTCAATCATCCGTCTCCCACAATGCAACGCCAATATTTGTAAACATTGTAACTTTATTTCCAAACTTTTTCTTTCCAACGCGGACTATTTGAATGCCGCGCCTAAATACCGCGAATAATTCATACTCTTAACGTATAATATTACATTTGTTATGTGAGGATTTGTTTCTTTTTGTTTCAGTTTTTACCGTTTTAACGATTTCGCTACAAAAACACAAAATAATTTACAAAACGGGAAGATAAATAACAAGTCACGGGAGTATGTTCAGCAGAAAAGAAAACAATAGGAGACTAGTTAAGGGTTTTAAATGCAGAAAATAAGTCCAGTTAGTGAATATATTTCAAGGTAGTCAAATAGAGAAACCTTTTTGTGATCGAAATCAAAAGCTAAATACTGTATTACATGCAGCGTTTCCTTTGTAGAAGCAAGTCTCTGATGAATGTGATGTTTCCAAGATTACACATTTAACTTTTAAGTGTCCTAATTAATTTATGATTGCATTTGTTTTATGTGCCAAACATCATGAGGATGGTATTTTTTTTATTCCCTGTACCACATTCTAAAATATAATTAATTTTGACAGGATATATCAAAAGATATGTACTTACAATGCAGTATAATGCATCCTAATAGTAGGAACTTTTTTCTTTCTTCAAATATAGTCATCATACCTACATGGTATATAAACTGTATATCTCACAGCATCATTGTTGAGCTATTTATTAAGTGTAAAACAGGGGAAAGGCACATGGCATAAGGTTCAGGCCTGCAGGTCAAAGCCCATTCAAAATTTATGTGCTTGTGCTGGCATCGTCAATTCCCCACATATTCTCTTTCACTTGAAATAGATTTAAGCATACCTGTTGCAAGTCATATAGTACAAAGGTTAAGCCAAAGCAGACACAGGAGCTAAATAAACTGCTTTGGTTTATTCCAGACGGTCATGTTTAGAGGAATCATTTGCCCTAGAATAGTTAGATGATTTTATGACCATTTGCAATGGCCCCTTTTAAAAGCCTTTATTTTTATCCAACTTCTCTCTTTCAACATTCAGTTTGTTTTCCTATCGTCACGTCACTGCCATACAATATTTGGAACAAGGGATTTAAGTTAGTGGCAGGCTTTTCCCTACATTTCAATTTTCAAATCAAGAATAGTGAAAACAATACACAGTGAAGTGAAATTCACAGCGTACCCTGGTAATTTGTGCTTTGTCTATTAAAACTATTGGTCTAAGCTTTATTGTGACTGGCATGAAAGCATTTAGTGCATTTGCTCTTGAGCCATATGTAAAATAATTTCCAATTCATTAACAGAGTTTTGATTTATTTATGGTTTTCCTTTAAATTCCGTTGCTCGTGGCTCTCCTGCAAATTGAGCACAAAACTTAAGTGACTATTTTACAATGTAAATGCAATTTTAAACAGCAAATAATGAATTAGGAGAAATCCACATCAATTAATTCCAGTCATGCAATACACGAAGTATTGACACCTACAGAGAAAATTTCTTCTCACTTTTGTAGCAGGGGGCTCAGAGTCAGCATCCTTGGTGCCAGTAGGAATTCAGCCCTGATCAAGGGCAGGGTGGATGCTTGTTGAAATGGGAGCATTAATTCTGCCAGCCGTGTGAAACAGTATATAAAATGAACAAAAGTGAATATTCCACATTTCATAGCATATATGTGTACTAAGAATGCCTTGTAATGATTTAAAAACTCTAAATATATATTAGCCTGCGGGGAGGAGTCTAAACAAATTGTGACAAGGGTGTGAGGGGTCTGAGACTACTGGCCCGCTTCCTGACCCTGGACCAGTACAGGTCCTGGATGGAGGGAAGGGCCTTACCAATGATCTCCTCTGCAGACCTGACTGTTCTCTGCAGTCTGTCCCTCTCATGCCTGGTGACGGATCCAAACCAGACCGTTATGGACGTGGTCAGGACAGACTGGATTATTGCAGTGTAGAAGATGATCAGCAGCGATGAGACAGGTTGAACTTCCTAAGCTGATGCAGAACCATTCGCCTGACCATTTCGATGTCGTGTTTTTATGCTAATTATCTGTGCCAATGCACTGGCTC
Organism: Planiliza haematocheilus; assembly: GCA_005024645.1. NCBI lineage: Eukaryota > Metazoa > Chordata > Actinopteri > Mugiliformes > Mugilidae > Planiliza > Planiliza haematocheilus. The sequence goes on from SRSE01000276.1 coordinate 8,281,627, forward strand.
CCACATGCACAAGAAGGTTCCCATTTTTTATTTCATTTAAAAAAAAATGGTTTTATAATAATAATAATAATAAAACAAAATATTCATATTCTTTTGGCCTAGGTTACTGATAACAAAACACGCTGGTGATGTGTAGCCATGACAACAAGTCATGTGACCTCACAGGCTATGTTTAAGTGGGTGGAGCCTGTTGCTAGGCAAAAAGATCAAAACCATCCCTTTGTGGAGAGACTACTTTCTTATCATAGATGACATCTTAGATCCTTTGATATATTTCAGAATCGGGAAGGTATATTTTGGAGTAGCTCAGTAACAAGACGAGTTAAAAGAAATATTTACACGCAGGGTTCAACATATTTCAGAATCGGGAAGGTACATTTTGGAGCAGAGCAGTAACAAGAGTTAAGAGAAATATTTACACACAGGGTTCAACAGCAGATCATCAGAGTTATTCACAGCTAATCAATCTTACGCCGCGGAAGGAAAATGGACGCTGGAGAATTAGAAAGAAATCCAGACATTAGAACACGGAAATTGAGTGTCGCGGTACTAGTTAGAAAGCTGGTTTGTGATTTGGTGACTGCAAATGGTATTAGTTTATCCATAGATAAAAAAGAGTCAGTAGAAGAACTTTTATTTGAGGAAATATGGGCCCAGGTTTCTGATACTGACTTCGAAGTTTCGAAGCAAATACTCGCTCATTCTGATGTACTGCTCAGGGATCTAGTCCAAAAAGTGGGTGATGAATTCTTATTACTGCTCTGTTTAATGGATGACTTTCATAATCCCAATCAAGAGCCAGTCATCTTGTCCATGAAAAATTATCTGCTGAGATCGAAGTTGCGAAAATGCATCGATGGAAAAAAAACATTTTTAAGAAATAATTTTTCCTGGAAACCTGTTGCTGTTTGTGCAGTTATGGCTGGTTTAGCGTTTTTTACAGTTTCACGTGTCTTATCATAGCCTGTTCATAATATCGGCAAGCGAATACCCCGGGGCATCAATTTAGGCTATTTGGATGTAAGTTCCCATTTAATCCTCAATATAAGCCATCCTTCAAGGATATATAATAAAAAAAAAAAAAATCAACTGAGTTGCACTTCTGGCAACACGGTGGCTAACAGGGTTTACACCGGGGGCTCCGGTTTTCCCTTTTTTTTCTTTTTCTTTTTATAAATTTTTCAATTGGTTGTATAATAACAAAAAAACTATAATCATAATCACTGTCATGATTTCAAAGCAAATGGTTAGCACTGATGCCTCACAGCACACATACATACAATGAAAAAGTACTTAGTACTAAGTTCTTAGCTGAACGAGGGCTCTTAGATGTGTCAACAGGGTTAACTGTTGTTAATGTATCTTACTAACCACAGAATATTCCAGGCCGTGCAGGATATAGTCCCTATTGTATGTGTTAATAATTGTGTATATATGCTAATTTAACAGTTCTTTAATATTTACTTTTAATACTTGTATACTGTGTATACTTTTTGTTCTTTTTATAGTTCTCTATTTTTACTCATATTGTTGATTTTAGCTTTTTTTATTATATAGTATGTATGTATGGTGTTGAATGCTGCTGAAATGAACTCAGAAATTTCCCAGTCTGGGATAAATAAAGAAAATCTAATCTAATCTAATCTAATCTAATCTTTACATGGGGAAGTCAGTCTAAAGGTCTGAGATGAGTTTTGTATGAAATCAACAAGGTACGGAAACAAGTTGGTAAATACACTGCTGGTAGTCAGGATTTCTCGAGCTCGAGGAAGATGCAGCTAATATTACAATTACCATGTGATAAAAGCACAAGATCAGATTTGTTGCACTTGAGTTTAGACAAATTTATTTATTCGGTTTTAATATATTTTAGGCGAGTATAAAAATGGCTCAGGTAGCAACAGAGAGGGTCTTTAAGAAGCTCAGATGGGCGTTGAATCATCTGACCAAGAGGTAGTGTCTGCTGGATAAGAAAGGGAGCAAAGCGCTGAGCCGTGGGGGACACCATGGACGATGTTAGCAGTTCATGTTTCCATTGGATAATGGTACCAATTTTCAGGCAAATTCTATGTTCAAACGCCGTTTGATCCCATAATGTAATTCTAATTGAAACACAATGATTTTTCAGTATATATTCCTGTGGTCGATAAATAATAGGCAGTCCGAGCAGAATAAGGCTCTTTAAGTTTAAGCATTTTATTTTCAGCAGCACTTTGGGACCTCATCACTCTAGGGTGACGTCAGTAAGGGTTTAGGATAACTTTAAGAGAAGATCTTTGATTCAGGACAAAACTTTTAAACCTCCTTCGCAGCTGGCTGACACCCTTTATATTGTGATGTCAGTGTTGTTTGTCCCTCCTCTTAATCAAATAATCAAATAAGAACCAAGCAGAGGTGTATTAAAACATCATGCATATTAATATATTAAAAGCCACAGAACCTAGCTATTCCTGAACAGTTTTATTTCATATCTGACTTTAGATACCTCTAGTTTGAGACAAGAGTGTTTTCACATTCAAGTACACAGTGCCTTACTTCAATGCCCCATCTGAAAGGGTAGAGGCTTTAGATAAGGCAAGAGGAGCAAAACCTGCAAGCGATATAGATTTCAACAGTTACAGAGTACAACCTGGATTTAAACATATTGTAATCCATTCATTATGACCTAGAGGGGCATGTAATATAATACCAGATTAAAGTACTATGTATTTATTTCCAGCCTGGAAAAAAAGACCCCAGATACCCTTGACAAAAGATTTTGTCAAGGATTTCCCTCCCTTATTGATTTAAACTAAGAACCAACGAGGCCATCCTAAACTAAATAACCTCAATGAAATAAACTGTCATGAATCAACGAAAGTATCTTAAATCTAGACAATGTTTGTGCATTATGACAATGGACAATGACAGTAAACAAAATATGGTCTGCGGGAACAAAATTTAAGGCTTATCACCGAGTTGTCTTTTCAACAAAGCAGCGGCAACATGTTCTTCACCACATTTTTTTTAGACCACATAGTTTTCAGCTTTATTCAGTTAGTCCAGTTTATGAAAATACCATGGATTTGATGTAAAAAAAGGAAATAAAAATAACCTGTTACACTTCTGACTCTACAACAGGCATTCATCCACCTTTCTATAGTTATTCCATATGTGCAAGTCGTTTGGTCCCTCTTCCAGTGAAGATCAGACACGTACCAACACATTCCATGAGAAGTCACTGCAATCTGTTCATAGCAAAGTTACATAAAAATGGCACAGTCACAGACAAAAGAAGATACCCATGACCACTATATTAACTAAAAGTTACCCATTGCGGCTCCTTGTCAATCCTCACACCTTTGCAAAACAAACATGGACACACTGTAGCGCTGTCTTCTCATGTATGTATTAGCAGGAGGAAGGTGTGATGATCTACACGTATTCTCCTGTATTCTTGTGCTGTAACTTCCAGGAAAAACACAATGGATAGAGATGTACACAGAACTGTTCTGTTAGAGATAGAGAGTGCATGCATTTCTAAAATGCAAACCTTAGTCCCAGCTGATGCTTGTACCCAGCGCCACACCTAACAAAAACAAATACAACTAAAAATCCCTTTTTACTAGTGATTCTATCTGTATACATATATACATATATGTATATGCATATATATATATTGTATATATATCTTTGTGGTTCCTGTTAAAAGTACCTTATGTCTTTCACTTCATTTACATTTATGACTCGGTAATGTCTCAATCAATCACAATAACATGACCTCATGGACAATGACTTTAGGTACATTCAGGACTTTTGGTAAAAAGTCTTACAATATTCTTTACAATTCATTAAAAATACAGAGAAGCAAAAATATTGATGATACAACAGTCCACTGTCCTGCAGAGGCTGCTTAACCATAGCTCTACAGAGTCTTTCTTCTATACAGCTAAAGGTAACCCCTCCCACCCAAAAAATGTCTTATTCTGTACGTATCTCTGTCTCTGGCCTCTGCATGGCCAGGTCAGTCTGGATGTAGGCTCCCTGGCCCAGTGCTGTGGAGTACGCCCGGTTGTTCACTGTGAATCCTGGGGCTGGGTAGGAGCTGGAGCCTCCACGTTTTTGAACAGGGGCCTGAGGCTGAGGTACTGGGTGGTAATCGTCCAAGTTGTCATAGTGGGACTGTACTGGTTTAGCGCTGTGTTTCTGATGGGAATAGTCTCTGTCTGGGTCTGGTTTGCCCTGGCTGTAGTGCTGCTGCTCTCGGATGCTGTGTGATCGCTCTGGTTTGGAGCGGGCGAGCTGTTCCCTGGGGGCGGACGGCTGGTCATCAGGACTGTGGTAGCTGCTTGGCGTTTTTACTTTACTCTGGTGGTGGTCAGAATCAGGGCCCTCGTAACGCTGCTGGAAGTTCTTCTTGTTGGGATACTCCTGCTGCCAGTGTTTAGACCTGCTGCTGTCTCCACCGAGCTTGTCGTCTCCAGTCTCATACTTGGCCTCGTGTCGGCTGCTCTCCTGCTGATGGGAGAGATTGTGGCTCAGAGTAGCAGGAATGGAGTGAGAAGACTGGCATTTCTTGGAACTGCTTTGCTTAGAAAGACCATCCGACTGGTCGCCCACTACGCTGCCCTGGACATGCTTGTCAGTTTCCATGTACATGAGGACGTCAGGGTCTGACACCATGTGTCTGGAAAGGTAATGTCCCTCTTTGCCCTCAGCTGTAACCAGCACAGCTTTGCCTGGGTCAGATTTACTACGCAGGTGCAGGGTTTCGTAGCCTGATATGTCAGCTGGAGTGAACAAGCCGACATTGTCATACTGAGAGAGGACAGGGCCTTTAACCTTCAGTCTGGCCCTGCTCTCCCTGCGGATGGAGTGCATGCGGAGCCTTTCTGACTCCTCTGCATCCCAAGCAAGGTAAGCACCGGCATCCTTGGCCCCGTGACTGGGCGGCATGTCCCTACTCACAAAGCTGTGCTCCTTCCCAGGCGGGAGGACGTGCCTTGCGAGGTAGTGATACCCTGTAGCCTTTCCACCTGGTCGTCCAGAGACGGCTCCAGGATCTCGACCGCTATAGGAGTGAATATGACGGACTCTGATCGTGCCGTAAGGGTCAATGTCATAGAACGGTGCCTCCAGAGGACTTGAACCAGAGTATGGACTGTAGCGATATTGGACGCGTCCATTCTCAAAGTAAGGCTGCAGCTGGGTGACGTGGTAGTCGGCTTGTGAGGACTGCTGTGGAGGCTGCTGGTAGGATTTGCACTGATACACCGGTCGGTGGTAGAAGAACATTTCGTCATCAGGAGGTACTTCAGTCCTTTGGATGGGTACAGAGCGAATGGTGGAAGGAACATGGAGTGAATGCACTCTGCGGATGGTGGGATAGCCGTGGGTTCTGTCATGGCTATATCCCGGATGCCCTGGCCCAGGAGATACATACACACTGCGGGGGTTCCCTCTAGACTTTATGGAGTGGTGGTACGACCTGGGGCCTAAAGTGCTGTATCTGTTATCTACTCGGGCACTGTAAGGTATCTGTGGCTCAGACTTGGACACATAGGAGTGTGGGGGGATGCTGTCTGGTCGGTAGTGGTGGGGAACGGACTGTGGGCCCACAAGAACAGGTCTCTGGTGGTAGTACGCAGCTCCTGGAGGTTCAATCAAGACTGGTTCTCCTTTAGCATGGTACAGGTAGGCAGGCTGGTGCATGGAAGATTTCCGAGGAGAAAGAGAATGAGGGAGAGCATCAGGGCCTTCACCCAGGATATGGTAGGAGGCTTCACTTTGGCTGAGTGCAGCTGTGGCCAATTTGCTTTCCATGGTGCGGACAGGAGGGACCGGAGGGGCTGGAGGTTTGGGTCCATAGGAGTCGTGATATTTTGCAGACTCAGTACAGGGCTGTACTGGCTTAATGGCTTCCCAGGGCTTCTCAACCGGCTCAGCAGAGGTGGGTGCCACTCTTGCGCTGGCCTTTGAGTGGTGGGGTTGAGGCTGGGCCTGAGGATGAGGCTGGGATTGCGGATGGGATTGCAGGTGAGGTTGAGATAGTGGATGAGGCTGTGTCTCTGCCGTAGGCTGTGTTGGGAGATGAGGCTGTATCTGAGCTTGGCTCCGCTGAGTTTGTGTCTGGTGTTGGGGCAGTGAAACGGCCTGCCTTTTGGGCTTCTGAATTATGGGAAGTGGCTGCTCTGATGATTTGGGAAGGACTGGGGGTGGTGCAGTCTCTTCTGGCTTGACCTGGATAAAGCAAAAAAGTGTGAGAAAAGCTCCACAGACCTCACACACACACATCAGATGGATTCATGCACAATATAAATATATGTTGATTTATGTATAAATAAAACTGACATTTACCTCAAGGACAGGTTGTGGTATGATTCCAGTGTCTTTATCACTAGGGGTGGTGGCTGGAGTGGTACTGGATGAACCTGTTTGAATGGGAACCTGTCCCGTGACAGAATGATGCCTTTCTGGACTTTTCCTGGTTGGAGAAGTCAATTTGGTTGAACTGGAGAGTGGAGTGCTCTTGCAAAGTGGAGTGTCTGGTGGGGTGGAGTCTTTGTCTAGCTGTATTCCAGCTTGAACTGTAGAGGCCTTGGCACTGTCTGATAACTTCATGCTGGTTGCTTCTAGGGGCTGCTGTTTGATGGCAGGACTGGAAGTAGTTTGATAAGAAGCTGCGATGACGGTTGTAGCAGTGGTATTTCGTGGTGGGGAACTGCCTCTCCCTGCTCCCTCCTCAGAGGATGTCTGGAAATGTGGGACCACAGGATGTGGCAGATCCTGAAAGTTAGAGGACTCTTGTGCCTGCAGAGGTGTGGGGGTCTCAGAGGACCAGGGCTGGGACTGACTGGAGACCTGCTGGGCAGACTCAGCGAGGGCCAGGGCCAACATGCGGGCAGCGTTTTTAGGAGGTGGAGGGGGAGGAAGGGTAGAAGCGGGCACTGTGGAGCTGAGGGAACGAGGGGTGAGGTCCTTCGAAGAGTCCGAAGCTACGACTCCTAGCAGGAACACAAAAACACAAGGGATCTATAGTTGGTGATTGAATGAGCAAGTAGGTGATGGTGGCAGCAGGCAGGTAGGTTTTAAGGTGCTTTGAGAGTGGGAAAGAGGAAAGTTAAGCATAGTGCTTAGGTATAATAAGAGATTTATTTTAAAATAGAATCCATGCAAACCTAACAGACTAAACCAAGAACAAATACAATCACATCTTATCTTTAAACTACAAGATAACAAAACAGTGACAAGGTAGAGATAAGACAGACGCTACATTTAAAGAGGTAATGTTTTGCCCCATACCTTGGTGGTCTTGACTGCCGGCAGATGGTCCCTGCTGTACATTGTCCTCTCCCTTCAGCTCCTGACTGTCCACACTGTCAAAGGCTGCCAGCTTAGAGTGCAGTTCCATTTGAAAAGCTTCACTTAGAGATGGCTCAGCTGCCCTCAGCAGCACGCTGCCCATCAGGGGAGGAGTGTCCTTGGGTATCGAAGGAGGAGATAATGGCTGTGAGACAGCCTGTCCATCTGTATTCTTGTCAGGCATTTCTGCAGAGAAAAGCTCTGAAGTGACAAAAGGTGTCAAACTGGCAGCCTTTCCACATTTAATGGGTGACACAGCCTGTGTGGGTTTATCAGTGTAAGAATAGGAAGTGGTCATTTTCTTGCTTTCCACCCTTTCTCCAGCACGGCTGTAGTCTGTGGGCAACAAGGGCGAGGTCAGGCTGCCCAAGAAGGAGGCAGAGATGAAGTCAGAGCCATTGGTCTTGCCACAGACACTGCCAGGGCTCCTCTTTAACGTGGAGCCCTCAGCACCGGCAGGCGAGTCATCTAGAGGGAAGGCATACGAGGTATCGGGGAGACTGCACTGGAAAGACATGGGGTCAAAGTCCAAGGAGGCCATGCCAATGTCTGGAGGGCTGAGGTCCACATCTTCCCCTGCCGAGCGGGGAGGTGAGATGAGCGCAGGAACACAGATGGGCCCATCGTCTCCGTCGCTGTCCTCTGTGCCGTCAAGGTTATCGTAGGAGTTGCAGTGCTGCCGGCTTTCCAGTAGCTCCCCATTAAAGGAGGCTGACAGAGCATCGCTGCTTGAGCGTGGCCGCCGAGGACGATACACCTTGGACTCCCCTGATGGAGGAAAGGAACATTTTCAGAAATAAAATCTTTTGTTCAACAACAGGCAACACCATGGAAAGAGCATTTGGAATATGGTATAAGCAGCACTGACTGGTTAAGCACATTATGCCTGCTCATAGAGAAATGGAGGACACAAACACTTACCTTCAACATTGTGCAGGGAACTCAGTGACTCTTCACTTTTGGCTGACCTTAATGTTGCCGTGTCTCCTCTACCTCCTGAAACACAGCAAACATGCATCAGTATCAGCACTGTCATTTCAGTTAAGGCAACTTTCTGTGGACAAGCCTTAGTTGCTTAATTCTGATGTGGAACATGGACTTACCAGCGAGAGCCATGGCCTTTAGCTCATTGGGCTCACTGGGGTTGCGGTGCAGTTTTCGCTTGGACATGGAGGAAGACTTGCCCAAGTTGAAGAAAGAACGCCAACTACCCACAGGAGACTTCTTGGATTTAACAGGAGGTCTCTTCCTGTGATTACAAAAAGATAGACAAAAAGGCTGTCAGTTAGTTTCACGAACTTGAAATATTAATTACAGATCCTTGGAGAAGGGGCTAAGTAGTCGAACTAATCTGCTTTGAATTCCTTATTAAGCTCTGAGAGTATAACATCAGATCACCTTCACTGACAAGAATCAGCCTATGATATTTCTAAATGACTCCAGCAGAGGGCGACACATTCCAGGATTTTTATTTCAATCAAACTGTTGCTTTTTTGCTAAAGTATCTACAGTATCTGCTTAAAGTAAAATAAATTAATCTAATATGCATTTAATATTTAATACAGTTATTATTATTTGGTAAGAAATAAACAACAAATCAACAGAAGACAAGTCAACAAACCTTTCAGTAGGAAATTCAATGACGGTGTGGAACTTGCCCTGGAGGGCGGCTGGACCTTCCCCAACCTCGATGTATTTGCTGTCTTCAGTGACTGGAGAGTTGATTTGAGCCTGTGTCCTGGCCTGCGCCTCCTCCAGACTCAGAAGTTTTGTGGAGGGTGACGAAACCAGCAGGGACTTGGGCCGTGACAAAGAGTTGTGACCTGGGGATGTGGAGAATAGGGGATGAATGAATTACATCTAAGGAGCTGACAGTGTGTCCACAGCGGTCTGATGCGTGTGTTTACCTGCTCCTTCTCTTATGAGAGAGCTGAGTTTAGAGCTGAACAGCACATCGACGTGGTTGAGGATGAACTCCACCACTACCGACTGGATTCGGACTTCCATGAATGCAGCTGTGCCGCTGAAGCACGCAGATTCAATCTGCTTCGATCTGTTTCGAAAGAAATGACAGTGAGTTTGATTGAAATGGTAATCTCCATGGTTTTCATTTAAATAATAATATGTCTATTAAGCCACTATCTGTTGCTAAAACCATGAAACAAAATGGTTAACTTATGGCTTACAGTTCAATAAAGTTAACAAATTACAGGAAACTTGAAACCTACTGCAAATGCAAAGATTGCTTATTCACCACAATGGAAAAACATCGTCTCACCTGAGCAGGTTGGGCGCCCAGACGATGGCCAGATTCTTACTGTGCATGTTGGTGATATAGCTGAACGCTGCCAGGCGGGAAAGGTGCCTCATGAGGAACTCCAGGGTCCTAGCAATAAAATATTAACACAATGAGATTTAACTGACTCCCACCAGTGTTGTGCAAACTAATAGTCATTATAGAGCTACTTCTTCAGAGAATCTGCGTTTCACAATATGTGCTAAAATCCATGAAAAATCGTTTTTGTATGCTTTCACAAGGGATGGGAAATTCAATTCATCATTGCCAACGCAAAGGTCAGCTGGGAGATGTTAAATGATTGCATTCAGTGCAGCGAAGCGTTACGTAAAGTCTTGATTTTAACACTAACAGACGCACACAACTGAGGTGAATGCACAATGCATCTGGAACGTGGCTGTTCCGCATCTTGCCCAATGGGGGCAGCGTGCCTCTACACAGACCTGTAATGCGGCGGAGGAAGCTGCTGGATGACGTCATGGATTTTGATGAGTCGTTCTTCGTCTGTAGCTGCTGATACAGCCTCCTTCAGAGTGAACACAAAGCCAGAGATGGGGAGATAGAGAGGGGGAGATTAATAGTGAGATGTACCAGTGTATCAACATTAAGCTCATTCTCCTGTCATCCCAGGTTCATGCTGCAACAAGGAGCTCGAAGGGGACATCAGTCTGCAGCCACAAAGCCCCCCTCCTCCCTTCCTAAGCTGCCATAACAACCAGCAAACATTTACTTCATCCTCAGGGACAGCTCTGTTGTGCTTGGAGAAGGTTTTTATTCCAAGTCACAGAGAGAGTGGTTTGCTGCATTTGTAATGACAGGGCGTGTCAAGCACAATGCTATGGTTTTAGGGGTGTCTGTGGCTCATAACTGTTACATGAATCTTAAGAATTCATATAAGACAAATCAGAGGAAGATGTTTTTTTTTTTTTTTTTTGTCAAAACCAAGAACAAATTTGAAGTCGGTACCGTGAGGCACACCCAATCTGTGTACTCTGGGATTAGGAAATCACTTCGGGGAATTCTTAAAACGCAGGAGCAACAACAACCCAAAACTTGCTGTATTAGTAAGCACTTTTCTATCCGCACATTAGTGTCAGAAACTGGTGTGTGAGAAGTGTTGTATTCCTGCCAGAGCTTTCCTTACAGAGAATTTCTCGTACAGCTGGTAGGTGAGCAGGGGGTTGGGCAGCTCTCTGAAGTACAGCTTACACAGGGAGCCAACACAGTGGATGTCCTGGATGTAAACGTCTTTGGTCAAGTCTGGTATCTGCTCCGAGTCAAACTCGTGCCTGATGGAAGAGAAAGGAAGTAAAACCAAAGTCAACAAATTAAGTATGAAGAAGCAATCATTTAAATATGACTCTGCTGTAGCTGGATGGATCTGCACATGAAAGTACATGAAAGAAAAAAACAAGTTACACTTCAGTAGTGTTACTGGAAAAGAGAACTTGTTACTTCCCCAAAATCCAACTTCTGTTCCTAGTTAAATCAAAGCTGGTAATAATCTAATCTGGATTCTGGATAATGAAACTGTAAAAGTGGAAATGACAGTTTGGAGCAGGGTCATCTACACTAAAGCATGGCAGAACAAATACGATGCTTCCTAACACGTCCACCATACACAGTTTTTTATGAGCAACAGCTGTTGTAAGAGTCCTGTTGATGGGGTACAACTGTTACACTCAGTCATTCTCTCTTTTACAGATGTAATAATTCATCTCCAACGGAAGTTTTATGTTGCCAGCTCTTGGATGAGTGCAGTGTCAGGATTAGATGTGTGGGCTGCTCCTATTATAGGAGACGCTTCTGTGGAAGCAGCATGGAGATCCTAAAGTGCTTCATTAAAATTCTGCTCAAATCTGTGTTCGCCGGTTAGCATGCGTCTCCTTACCGCAACTTCTGGATATTAGAAGCAATTCCAGAGAGGCGGTAAATGCCGTCCACGACGCCATGCTTCTCGATGAACTCGGTGCAACTCTTGAGGACCTGGGGCACTGGCAACAGAAAAAAGGGTCATGCCTTTCAGTCAATATTTGTCCAACTTTTGCTCAGCGTTACAGGGTCAAGAACACAAGTTAAAGTTTGAGTAAATATACCTTTATAGACTCAGGAAGAACACAGAGCGTGAATATTTGTAGCTATTTCTAATTGAAAACCATTTAAGCCGAGGATATTTGAACCCTGTAAAGTGCATATGAATATAATTTATATTTCTTGGGGCCATTTTCTACCTCGACACAGTTTTCTGGATGAGCCAAACAGTGAGATTACATGTTGTTCTCTGCGTATGTGGCAGGCAGTCACATACACTCAGCTTCAAAGCACCGAGCCAGTTATTGTGCGTTGGAGATGGACAGACAAAAAAAGAAAAACCTCAGAAAAACACGGAGCTTCTTCATTCTCCTTCAGCAACCATGAATCACAGAGACATGTTATTTATCTGTGTGTGTGTAAAAGGAGGTTCCCAGGCCTCCCACAGCTCACACATCATTCAGAGGATGACAAAGATTGGGACACTCGCCGGAGCAGCTGTTCAGACAAATTCCACACATAGCCAATGAGAAAATGAGGCCAGATTTGAGGAGACTAGTTGGCATTCACAAGCAGAGGGTGGATGAATCCTCTCCAAATTCTTAATGTGGGAAGATTTTTGTTATGACGCTCTCTTAGTTACATGTGTCTGAATGTGAAGTCAGTGTTGGACACACACCTAAAACTCTTCCTCTCAAAATCTTGACCAAACAACAACGTTCAGAGCTGAGTTTTATACTGAGTCTACAAAAACTTTGCAACATCTTTGCTTATGGATTGTACAGCCCTCTTTCAGGACACTCAAGGTCACCATACAAAATTGTTAAAACAAAATGACAGTTCTTACATGTACTAAAAATATTCTGATTGCCTGACTATGATACCATAACTGAATACTGAATTCACTCAAACTGGGAGTGACTTCCTTATAATTTATTGTGGTTTCATTGTTGCCACCACCGTGCCTTCCTGCTCGGCCCATAATTCTTCCACTGAGATGAACTCCATTGATTACATTTTATTTAAAATATAAACGTGTATGCATTTTATTTTTTTATTTTTTATAAATGTATTTTTTTTTATAATGGCAGTTTCTGGGGAAGATTCAGTTTGGGCCGTGGTGAATTCTTTCATAACACAAAAGAGATCACAGAGACGAGTTAGCAGCAATTAAACAATATCGCTTCTTAAGAAGAGTTTTATCTTTTGTTTTAACAAGTAAACCTCTTAACCATTTGACCCAGTGCAGTGTGACAGAGTGTCTTATCTTTCCATGTAAAGGTTTACAGAGCTCAAGGATCGACTGCTCCCTCCCCCATAAAACACCCAACACCAATCCATGAGCAAGCTTGTTGACTCACTGTGACCATGTGAGCTAATGACTGGCAAGATGAGAACCCTTCATGTTCACATGCAGAATATGACCCATTAACATGAACAAATGAGGTTTCAAGCTGGTGTCAACGTGAACTGAAATTAAGCTATTGATCAGAGCTCAACAGCTGAGTAGCATCATTAAACTGATGTTACGGTGTAATCAGGACAGCATTATCCCCCTTCACCTTCACATGAGCTCACCTGCCAGACACCAGGCTACAAAGAGCTCAGAAAATCCATGTGTCTACGGCGGATAAATGTGGGTATGGACTTTACCCCAGCAAACATCTTCGTTACATTTGGAAAGAACTGACCAAGCTGGTGCACCTGTGTGCCGTAAGGTGGATATTTGCTCTGAGGGGGTTTATTGTGACTGCCTTCTACTACTACTTTTAGCTCACATGTCACATGGGAAGAGAATAAATTGTATTGATTTAATGTGATGAATTAATGAGATTTGTGACATTATTCATTTAAAGGTTGGGAAACATTATTGCTGTTAAAATTAGATACTCAGCAGGGTGGTTAGAGATGAATGAAGAGGTCATTATGATAGAAATCTGCAACAGTTAAATTACTGTAAATTAAGTATGTGGCCACTATTTGAAAATTTAAGAAAATCTGACTGAGCACGGAGCCAGGAAATACTACAGTTAGAGGATCATAGTTAACCCACATGACCCAAATCCATCGTATATTAGTTGGACAGTGGCAGTGATCACAGGTGGGTCTGCATGTGTGTCACTCACCATCATGTCCTGAGTTGAGGAGGTGTTCTCCGAGGTCACAGCCGAACACCCTCTCCCGGAGGATGCCCCGCTGCTTCAGCTTCTGCTTGGTCGGCCTGGACTTCATGAAGGACCGCAAGAAGGTGATCAGCTTCCCGTGCTTCTTAGATACTGAGGCGTGGGGGTAGGAAGGAAGGACACATGTTAGATCTCAGAGGCTGCGGTAAGTAAAGACTCGACACTGGCTCAGATTTCACGCAAGATCTATCCATGCACTAGAGTGAAACCCCAGACAAACTGCTCAGCGTTATTCCATTGTGCATTTCAGTTTCATTCTAATGCAAACCCGTCTTTTATGCATGCGTAGTTTCCTTGAAGCAAAAGCTTCGTTCTTTAATACCACCTCCCAGGCAACTACAAAGGAATCCTCCACATCCAATACCAGTATCCTCTGCTCCCCTTCAAGGCAAGACAAAAAACACGAACAGACCTCAAAAAGCCCGGTCGGCGTTAATCAGATACTATGTCTGGGAAAGGACATAATCCTTAAACTACACACCAGTTGTTTTCTCTGCTTTGCAGGATTGTGGAAAAGCTCTCATCAAACAATCCGCATTTTTTGAAGGGGAACAACTCAGCGGGCTCCACTTCAGACATTTGTTCAAAACGAAAAACTTCACTCAAAATCACATACCGTCCTCGTAATATGACAGTAGCAGCATTTTGCAGTGTTTTTGTACTCTGGGGTCAGTTTACTGGACCCAGCTGTGCACATGAACTTCATGAAGCACAGACTTCTGAGCAGTGAGTTCCATTTTTCCCCCATCTGTCACAGTCGGTGAAAGATAAAGACTGTTGAAAACTAACTGTGGTGCATTGGTGCTTTCTGTTAAATACTCAAATGTCAGGGTAAATATTAAATAAAAATACTGCCTGGTGGAAAACTAACCATCTTAACCCCAAACTTCCTTAGCCGAAGCTGATAATTACAAAATATTTTCCAGATGAATTCTTTAAAACTCTCAAAGCAGCATCCTTTGCCCTACTCTTTTATATGTACGCTGCATTCTCAAGCTTTTGACTTAAGCCAGAGATTTAAACGATATCCTGCCTCTTTTTTTTTGTCTCCGTTCTCTTGCTGATGTGAAATGTCAGCCCTCCAAGTCACTGCTTAGGTGCAGACCTTTCCATCTCAGGCCTCATTCACACTTCACACCAAGTAAGACCACTTCTGGCTATTCTGTCCCTCCTACTTCCTCGCTGAAAACCAGGAGGCCACATTGTGCATGTTGCTGAACTCTGACACGTTTAAACCTACGGCACACGGTCTTGCTCAGGAAGGAACAATACAAACAAACCAACAATGTCAGAAACATTTACTGAAAGTTTACAAGTGAGGACAGCAATGAAAAACATCTATTACCTCTTCTATCTGCTCAACATCTTCTACTTTCAGCTGCACAACATCTGGAACTTTGCTTAATCCTTCACACCAACCAACGTCTTCCGTCTGGAGTGGAAAAACTGCTGTGTAGCGTCAGCTTTGTATTTGTATTCCAGGACACATTCCTTTAACGGGTTCTAAACACAGTCACAATCACAACCCCTCCACTCGCCTCGTGTGTTTCACTGGCTTGACACCATGTTTATTTTACCTGCTCAGGACTTCGAGCAATAAAAGCGCACGTTGCAATTTAAAGCAGAAATTCAAACACATAAATGACTAATCTTTTTGAGACATGCAGCTTCTCTTTGGCTGAACTCTGCTTCGACTGATTGAAAGTAGGCCACTGCTTAGCAAACTAAATCTCCCAAAACAAAACAAGCCGGGCTAAAGAACGCTAAAGCTGCATTGCGTGTTTAGAAGATAACACGAAGACAATGGAAGCGTCGAGGCAGCGCCTCACTGCTCTTTTAGCCATGATTTTCCAGAATTGATGACACTAGGATCACTATAGAGACACGCAGCATGGTAAAGTTAAAATGAATGAGTGGTTGCCTGTTTTGCATGCTAAATATACACTATGGAGGAAAACTGTATGCAGCAGACTGAATTGACAGACCACTGTGTATATTTAGAATACAAACACCAAGACCACAGCAAAACTTAAGAGCTGATGGGAAGGGAAAGTTTATTTGCCAAGTGAATTGAACAGTGCACCCGGGACGCTAGAATGAGAATCTGTTTCAGATATACTATGGCAGTTACATTCATTTGTGTTTGCTCTTTTAAAGCAAATACTGGGCATTTTGTCATTTCAGATTTCATTTTTTCAAAATCATCAAATTTAAAACTGAAACATCTAAAATCCTTCTTCTGCTACTGGCAATGACCACCTCATAGTAGATAAATCATGTCTGAGACAAACATTTGAAACCTAAATATGTATGAGTTACATTAATGAAGCAGCACAATTCATTTTGAATCAACAGCTGACATCTGCACCAGCATCCACAAACAAGAGTAGGCATTCCAATTCAGGGAACAGAGGAGGCTACGATACACCCCTAAGGGAGAAATTCCTTCTGCACTGCTGTATCCGTACACAAAACCGCTGAGGCAGCTTTGTTTAGTTACTGTAGAGGCATCACAAAGGGCCCTCGGTATCATGTGGGGGAGGAGGAGGACTGACTGTGCAAATGTGTTGCCTTACACCGACACGTCGCTTTCATTTAGAAGCCCAGACTGACTGCAAGACAGGAGGAAGAGGAGTGCAATGACAAGCATGACTCTCCAGAGGATGGACAGTGACTCCCATCTGCTTACTGTCAAAGCAGATGACAGCCTGAAGGCCGAGCATGCTCAGCACTGACGCTGCCTCTGACACACTCACTGCTGCAGTCACCAGCTGGGTGAAAGGCTTTTAGTTTACTGCTAGTGGGACTGACAGAGGCTTAATAAGTGCCTACTGTGACATTAATTATGAGGTTTATAGTTTGGGGCACTTATCCGGACCTTTACGCTGAATTTGATTCGTGCTGAAGGTCAGAATTTTCAATGTGAACATTCCAAATTAGAAGCTCAAAATGTTCCGCGACTCATAACACCACATGTAAGGGGTCAACGCGGCTGAATGGAAGAAACACATCTTCTCAAGGCACGCACCATAGAAATATCTGCACCATACACAGAACGGCCAGAATATTACATAGAATACATTAACAAAGTACTAATATTATGAGTTGCCATTTATTAATACAGCCTAAGTATGATCCTTCTAGCTTCCATACTCAATGATCTCAGAGCATCTGCTTCTTGTCAAACTGGCCTGCATGAAGTTCTGTCCTATGCAACTTTTTTTTTTCAAGGGTGACCTTATCCAGGGAAATGAGAGCCATGCCTGTTTTTTTGCATATATAATCGATAAAACCCAGATAGGACAACACTGGACACAGAGAAGTGAAGTAATGGCTGTGGAGGACTGTATTTGTGAGGGTTTTCTAAGAGGGATCAAAAATAAGCTGGTATATGATGATCAGAACGGGAACAGAACCTTAAACCGGTTTTATCTTATTTTCAGGTAACTGGGAGCCCTTCACAGATTAAAGGAAAATTCCACTACACAACACAGCGTCCCTCCTTCCTAAAAGTGGAGCAGTGACACTGAGCAACAGAGCAAATCAGCAGACATCTGATACAACAACTGTGCCTGTCAATGTTCCCTGAATACACAACCACGGAAGGCGTGGTCGCGGATCTTTGGGACTTTACAATGCTCTCATCGCAGCCTTTTCACTTCAGCTAGCAACCCCCTCAAGACTCAAGAGTAACACACACACACGGATGGAGCGGGAAATTCAAACTGCCTCCCACTGTTTCTCTGTTCTCCTTTCACTACTTGCCCTCAAACTATAACTAAATCTTTCTGAGAAAAATCACGTGTTTCTATGTGGATGTCTGCAGTTTTTCAAGTCAGCAGTGCCAATACAGCTGCGGTCATATAAAATCTTTTCAGTGTATGTCTTTAGTCTCAAATAGTGTTTCAAACTGTCTCAACTCTGAACAGTAAAGATTTCTGATGTGTGCCAAAGGGAAAAAAATAAATTTTTCCATTGAGAGGCTACTACCACAGAGATGTTTTTATTACTTAATATACTAACAGAACATAAGAGGGAGACACTGTGTTTACACCCATTAACAAGTGTCCTGTTGGTGTCTCTGGAAGGCTGTTCAGCGTGTAAACAACAGAGCAGTGTCTGCCTATTAAATGGCAGTGACCACGACTGATAGGGACCTCTGTTTTGACAGAGGAAGCCAAGTGTGGAAAGACGGCAGAAGCAAAATGCCTCATAGTTCTATCTCTCTGTGAATAAAAGCGCTGTCGGGTGACGTCTGATCAATCCAGTCTGTGATCTTCTCTATTTGCTTTTCGGGAACAGCAAATATTCAAACACCTGCAATGACTTGCTATTCAGTCCAACAGTCCATATACTTTTCTGTATCGCTGACATCATCACAAGGGTGACCACATCTATTAGACTTATATTAGAGATCACCACATCATATTTCACCTTAGTATTATGTAATGCAGTCCAGTTCACCTTCACCCACTTTAATAATAACCACAAGGTAGAACGATCAGAGTCATCGAAAACTAATGTAAAAGCTTCCACGAAGAAGGATTTATGTTTCATGAGACTTTGCTTAGTGTAGGCTATGATCAAACTCCACAGATCAAGAACTGGGCTGACATTCACTGAATGCTGTGTTTCTCATTTGATAAACCCATCTGCTGCCTCTCTATATTTTACTAATGTTTCACAAAAGAGAAAATGTACATGGTATAAACAACACATTTTAAATGCTGAGACACAAAACGTCATTTTGGAGATTTTATATATAACACTAGTTGACAAGTACACATTTTATATGCTAAACAAATGTATGTAACAAATGTAACATGTATGGATATTAGCAAGTTACTAAATACGTGTGAGGGGAAAGAAACTGGATAAACAATCATTCTGGGTAAGAGCAGTGCGTTTCCCTGCATCTCAGCCAGAAATCCCCTTCAATCACTCTTATCTTTTAGTCACCGCACAAGATGTCCACTAAAAGAACATCCGTCGGCTGCCGCGACAAAATCTTAACTTCCCAAACTTCAAACCCATTTCTTACCTCAGCTCCATAACGCTGGACCTTGCCTTAAGGCTTTAAGATAGGATTAAAAAAAAGAATAAAAAACAAGTTCTCTTTTCCTTTCCCAAACCGTATAGCTCTTTGAAAAAGCAACGGGAACTCTGGTCTATTTAACTTTGCAACGCCAGTTCAAACCCCAGACAGACCGATCGACAGACCGAAGCAGCGCCGCAGACTTTCCTTCGCGACTATCCACACAGCTCCGCCTCACTATTGGTTACTACAGTGCTGCATTCAAGCGCTCCCGGAAATATGGACTTTACCATCTGTTTCTCCCACTCTGAGTCCTATTGAAACAAATATGGCAAGAGCAAAAGAGACTAAATAACAATTTTTTGATATAGTAAAGCCAACTGTCTATTTAACTCAATAACAGTGGTCAATAATAAGAAACACAATCCACGTTTGGGTCTCCCGTTTCTCCCATATTTAAGGTCAGAGGCTGTAAATCCCTGTGACGAAATATTAAGTTACTTCAGCTGCACTCTTAAAAGAAGACCACGTGTACACATCCCTGCTGCCTATCAGTTGTTCACACAGGTTAAAAATAAAACAAAAACCCATAAGAATGGATTAGGTTGAGTTGAGAAATGATGTTGATAAGCAGTTTCAGTGTGAGTGGAAGTAATGTCACATTTCCTATCCGGTATCCCCCTGACCTAACCTCCCACAACTTCTCCTCATGTCAACGACCTCCCAGACAGGACAGACTCTGGTCAGCCACCGTCTAACTGGTTCAGCCTGGCTTAAACAATGTGCAGGTAGCCTGATGCTAACTTTAGGTCTCCTCCCTGAAGGGCCCATGTTCTTATTAATTCATTAACCTGCCTGGTCCTTACGCAGACATGCTGAGTCCAAATAAAGTCAGACTAATTAGTTGCTGGGACAGAGTCACAAGATGGTGGTCAGACTCTTCCACTGCATGTGATCCTTTCAGCTTGATCTGGCTCTGGCTGCAGTACTTTTATTGATGTACTTGAGCATAGTTTAAATATTTCATGCTACTGTACACTTCTTCACATATACAATTTACAGTGAGACATTTGTTTTACTCATCTGCCTGGCTTACACTTACACTGCTACATTACATTCTGATTCAAATGTCTCTGTGAAAGTGACTTTCCCTTTTAACTCCCTAGATGATTTGATTTCATCCACTGTTTAAAGCCAGACTAAATTAAGGTAAAATATAAATCAATAAGCTGTACATCACATTAATGCATCCATATTAACAATGTAGCGTGTAAGGGTCATTAGCCTTGCTAATAGTTGAATGAATGCAGGTCCATCTTCCATTTGTATTGAATGCAAGTCTATTTAAAATAGTTTCTCCCGTAGTAGCATCCATCCTTAACTTCTCACACAGTAGAAGATTACTGTAAAAAGTCAAACCAAGTTCAGCTGAAACAGGTTTCCTTCTGTGCTACGCAGTTCATACCGTATCTATGTCCCCAACACTATCCCCCACTGCAAGCATGTACAGTAACAAGGTGAAATTCTCTCCACTGAAAGTACAGCGTCAAACAAGTTTCTTCCTCAAGTAATCACGAGGAGGAGCCCTGATCGATAACATGGGGTTAAATAAACAAGAGTCACTCAGTTTGAAGTTTTCTCTCCTCTAAATCAAATTGTGCACTATATATACGGTATATTCAAGGCTTTGTACTTCAAAATCAAATCAAATTAATTCAATTTGGGTGTCACTGTCGGAGCAGGGGGAGGAAGTTTGGCTGTCACGGACATGGAAGAGACGGTAAAACTGCAAACAGAGTTGACCTTTGGGACAAGTAATGACTGCAGACAGTAAAACACTGTCTCCTATGCTGTATTACAAAGGTAGAAAGCAGAAGCTACAGAAGCAGTGAAGGTGAGAGAAGATAGTTTAAACCTTTTAGATGGATAAAGAGATTGTCACACTTTCATTTAATGTCTTTAGGGCCTGTATCTGTCTATCTGAATATTGTTAGTATTTATACACATATCAAGACTAAGACTTTAAGACCTTAAGATTTCTGATTATTCATTCATACATTTAAGCATCTCACTGATACTAAACCACAAAAATCGCATTAATTTCAGTATTCACTTGAATCAAAAACAAAAAAAGTTACTGTGTTTTAACCCTGCAGAAAGTCGTGAGTTCCTGCCCTGATATCTTAAACAGATAAACAGGATGAAAGGTTTGTGTTAAACTAATTATCTAGCAGCTGGTATTTAGCATGTTTCTGGGATACGGAAAGGAGGAGGAAATGTATATCACAGCTGAATGCCAAGTTCAATGTACAAGAGCAGCACGGCATGCTGTCAAAAACATAAACACTGCAGTAAATATGAATTCCCACCTGCTGCTGCTTCAATGCCTGTCTGTTTTGCAACAACACAGCTAATATGAGAAATTAGTTTCAGTAACGAGGCGCCGATGTGGATCACAATGATTCAATGTAGATAAGTGTAACGCAACTGCAGATATTTACCAGAAAATGTGTCCCAGTCCACTGAAGGGTGCTGAGGTGTAAATTTGCGTTATCGCTCTGCTTTACACACACTCCCGTTTATAACATCGCCAGAGCTGTTAAGATGTAATCAAAAGCAGCCAGCCGCAAAACAAAGGTGCAGTCTACAGTAAAAGTGTCTTACTGAAACTCCAGTGCGACACGTTACACAAGGGATTGTGCATAGTTTCACAGTACCAGGAAATGATCCGAGATCCTGAGGAACCGGAGGACAAATCTCACTCTGTCTCACACATTCTCTCGCCATTTTCCTTCCCATCTGCCTCACATAAACAGCTGTCTTGGCTCACGTATGCTCACAGCTGCCCAAATCACTGGTCCCCAGACATGACGAAGACCTGCACTGAGGAGTGGAAGAGAGGTGGGGGGTGGGGGCTCTACATCTGGGTCAGTAACTGGTAGGTCTTCCGAGCTGTCTGGGGAGGAAAGAAGCCTGACTGTGCTTATTTATCAAAAGTTTATTATTCTTTATTTTCAACTGACAACTAACCTCATCAATAAAAGGGTCTATTTACACTGGAACGGAAGTGCACTCTGATCACAGCCTCCACTGCAACACAACACAAGCACATGGGAAGAAGCGCTAATAGCTACTAGCTTGCATGGCCTTGATTTTAAGTGGAGCAGTGCAGCACGTTAACAGTTTCCATTATTTTACTGGGAAGCAGCAAAGGTTATTGGTGGATCTAAGCAGAGCAGGCATATTTTTCCAGTGCTGTGTGGTTCCCTGCAGGAATGTGCTCTTTCAGTCACCATGGAGAGGGAGACAGAGATTCTTACTGTTGCGGGACAAAGCTTAAAGCTCAATGGATGGGTTTACAGGCCCCCTCATTGTAAAAGGATTAAATAAATCAAGGCCGGTCGAGACCTAGCACCACAGCACCCCTGCCATGGCCTTTCAGCTTCAACCAAACAGACACACACAAACACAGCTGGCCCTCATCCAGACACAGGGTACATTCAGAAGCTTTGAGTAATGCTGTAGTAACCTGGCTCACCCCTGAAGTCATTTGCATACACCTTGAGGGACAACAACAGATTAAAGGACGGGGGGCTGGAGGGATAAGATTGTTCTCTTTTGAAATGCATTGAAAAGTGGAGTTATATTGTTCCCCTCTATATCTATTCAGATTTATATACAGTATTTTTATTGTCTTTTCAGACTAATGGCATGCAAAAAGAAAACAGTATAAAAAGAACTTTCAAATAAAGACTTAGTGGTTTGTAACAGAGTTTAAAACAATTCAAGTGAAATCAAGTTTCAACATAACCACTGGAAAAACTTATTACCACACCGCTGTGTCATACATGCTTTGGTGCTACTGTACAACCAGATGTGTTAAAAGTCACAGACAGGACAAAGTGTGAGTTTGTGAAAGGTCCTCCTCTTCCCAGGCAACATGGAAAAGTGCACAAGATTTGTTTTTCTGGGTGAAGAGTGAAGCTCTCCTCCCAAATTAAATCTACAGTGACAAGTACGCAGACGAGTTATATTAGAGTTACACAGTGCAAACACATCACACGGGGGCGAGGAGTTAGTTTTTTTTTGGTTAGGGGGTGGCGGGGCAACACACCGAGACATCTGTGTCTACCTGAACTTAGGCTGTAGTGGTTTAGCGGGTCGGCCACCCATGCATTGTCCTGTATTACACTCTCCATCTCCAAGTCTGCATGCATTCCGATGGACAGATGGACCAAGAGACATTTGGATGGATGGATGATGGAGACATCAGAGAATCAGCAGAGGGAGAGAAGCACGTCAAGTTAGAGAACAGAGCAATTGTGTACTCTGGAACAGTGAGGATATGGTACTTAAACAGTGAAAATGTTTCTGAAGGATAATGTAAGAAACTTGGAATTAATCAAACGAACATGGTCCTATCTCAAAAATTAAATTTAAAGTTATAATCCTTATGATTTCAGGAAATGTTGTCATTTTCATTGTTTGTGGCAGGGTCCACCACTCTAGACAGATTCAAATCTTCTACCTATGTACAACATAATTTGGTATTTTTATGTAATTTGATCTCACCTATTGCAGTCTCACCTTTTACTCTCAACAGTACATTAATTCACTAATAATGGTAACTGAAAATTTAAGAGTAACTTGCAACGTTTGCTTTGTTGCACCTGCATTTAGCCCCATCAGTGATGACACAAGGTCGTTAAGTACTGAGTACTGTATATGCCTACAAGGAGGCGAGGGGTTGAACCACAGGAGGTGACCAAAAACAACATTTTGAAGAAGTGTTCATTTTAAAAGCATGAAAACAAGAACAGAAATCCTAAGGACCATAGCTATAAATCCTCAAAAAACTGTTTAAAAGTGCAAATGGTTGTGTGTTTGAGTGAGAGTGGGGTGAGCCGGCAGGCAGGTGAAGTGTAAATACCAACACGCACAGGGAGGGAAGAGACTCCAAGAAGCAGGCTGCAGGCCAGAGCAGGGGGAGGCTAAAGCAGAGGAGTAACAGTCAAATGCAACATATCAAGACACATGCTAACAGAGCTGTACATCCCTGTGCAGTGAGACAACAGAGTTAATGGTGCATCGAGGGAGTGGACAGCAAACAATGCAAGTTTTGACATATACACAGGCAATTTAAACAGCATTGGATTTAGTTATTTACTCAGCAGCTGATAATGAACTTGATCCAGGATCAGCTCATTAACAGTTCAGCTAATATTACTGACCACAAGGCATCTGCACACATTAGAACACTAAACACATTTTGGTTAACCCAAAAACCATGAGCTGAAGAAGTAATCAAAACAAATGAGTAATACAAATCTGCAGCTCAGGAAAAAAAAATAATCTTTTAGCTGCCTATTGACGTACTTGGCCTGCAGATATTCTGCAGTGAAACACATGCATAACAGACTGACAAGGATACATGCAAAAATCAAATAAAGAAAAACCAAAAACATTCAAGCATTGCTCAGAAGCAGGGGTGTAGGCAAGCAGATAAAGTCAAGCCTTGGACTGAGGAGTGTGCTGTGTGTGCACCGCAAAACTCGACACTGCACAATGCATTCAGGACCAGTCACAGTTGGAAAGGCTGAAAAAGCTTTAAAAAAAATTGTACGGCAAATCAGATAACACGGGCTTCCAACTGAACCAGAAACACTACACCTATAACGAGGCCCCCCTCCTCCCCACTTTAATTGTAGATCTTGCGGGGGTTCTCGTTTTTTGGCTGAGTCATCGCTTAATTCAGACGCTGGAGTCTTAGCGATGGTTTGGAGCCCTGGCTCCACTCGCCCGCCCCAAAGCCAGCAAGATGGCTGTGACGCTGAGTCATACTGGTTGAATCAGTGTGTGGATTTGGAAGATGTGACGTGGATTCAAACAAGACATTGGGGTTTGATTATAAAAGGGTTCACTCATAGCAACAAGATGTGCACCGCTGTTTTCGCTGACTGCTGCTGTGTGTAATTTAGATTGTGAAGGAGCGAGGATGAAGTTTAAATTCAAGTCAAGTCTCTATCACCAAAGGCTGTTAAATGCTCTCTTTGATTCCACATGTTGTACACTTGTCTTTGACACTAGCAGGACTGTGCTAAAAGAGCTTATCTATTTGCTCTGGACAGCAACAGATTAGCACAGTTATTTGCAGAGGATTTGCATAGTGCTGAGTCAGTATAACATGATTAGCAAGCTATTTCAGTTGATAAGGTGACAGAATTATGGGTTTCTTTCACAGTAACGTGCTCATAAACTCATATCTTTTTTATACTGATGGTTATGTATTATAATCCTGTTCTAAAACAGGTGGAGGCCTGTAACAGTGCTCTATGTATTACATTTGATCAGGAGAGACTAATCACCACAGAATATTTTTAATCAGTGAGTGCTGAGGGTATACTAACAAATATCTTTACCTCCAATAGATCACTTGGAGCAAATGAGCAAATATTCATCTGAGAATATGAACAGAGAAATCCACTACAGAGTTATAGGTTTGAAAAGCACCACAGTAAAGCAACACATCTGTTACCCCAACATGCACACACTTGAAATCATCCATCCACCCTGACCTAACCACTTCCTGAAACCACATCTACACCAGTGAGGCATTAAGCGCCATCAGAGATAACCTCCTTCTAACACATTTCCTGTGAATGGTTTGAGAGGAAGAGGCGGACGAGCAGTACCTGGTTTTGGCACAGAGTTGGTCATGGACTGCGGCACTTTATCATTTATGAGCTCCACACACTCGCTGGGAAAGAAGCCAACCTGGAGAGAGTACAGCAGTAGAGAAGCAGAAGGACGTTCGATCAAGTTATAGATATTAAAACAAAGACTGACAAAATGTCTGTGATAAGGCATGGTTATCCCATCAGTCAAATCCTTTACTGGAAATACTCTATTATTATTATTATTATTATTATTAACATTTGTATTTCCTTACCAACAGTAAGAATTCTATTAATGCCGACACGTTAGTCAAGTTTAATTTAGTTTTTTTAAGACTAGAGCAGAATGTGGAGACCAGAAAGTATGAAACAGTATCAGTAAGTGATACAAACAGAGAGGCCTCTGACTGCTGAATAATGACTACCCCCAAATGGAGAGAGGCAGTACTGCCAGTGTGGAATTCATTCTCTGCTTTTTCCGCATTAGTTTGTGCTGCTGTGTGTTCCTGTTTTTAGGAAACAACGGCCTTGATGCTGTTCACACTTCAAGTCTGAAACCGGATTGAATGGACAATCAAGAGACTGCTGGCTGCCATCCTGCCGGTGAGCCTGAATGCCAGGACTATTCCTTGTACCAAAACACACAGAGGGCAGAGGAGGTTTAGTCAGAGCTCAGTCTCACACCCAGGCTGTTTTGCAGCAATGAGAAATGTTTTAACTAAAGCAATGTCTATGTAATCCTGACCCACTAATAAACAGTGACATGATTTGTTTAAAATCACCAATAAAGGATAATGGAGTGATCTTATATTTAAAACATGTTATTTCACAGCTGTTTAAATGCGCTTACAATATTTATGTCCAGTGATCAGCTCAGAAGCATTCACCATAAACAAAAGCACAAAAATCTGTGTTAGTCAAACTGAGTGGCTGGGTTCAGTCTTGTTAGTACAGCATCCACTCTGTGTTTTCATGCCGACCTGCTACTACTATGGTTACTAAGACAAACAATGAATTTCACAACAAGACTACATGTTTGTATTCACCCAAGTTGTCTCAGAAATGCTTTAAATTAACTGTAATAATTCACAATATGTTTTGTGAAATGACTTCAGGCAGAGACCTCCCTGGCAGTGTGAACTGGAGGAGTGATTACATGCACAGTTGGCGTTGCATTTCCTTGTTTACGTGGCCGAGTGGCCGGACAGGCACGGAAAACGTGTTCAGGTTCAAACACACCGTCTCCTCAGATGGCTTCTCTATGCTGTGTGCTGCAGTGAGATCACCGTTGAAAGTTACCGTTGATCCACATTTGTTAACTTCCACTCCAGCATGAGCTGCTCAGTGCAACTCGCCGTTGTGTGAAGTGCAGAGTTCAACTCAACACACCTGGCCAGTTGCAGACTCTAAATTACACTATTGAGTCTGCATGTGGGCATGTGAGTGTTATTTTCAAGATGTGTCTTTCATTAACACAAACCATAAAAGCCCGCCCACTGTTGTTAGTATAATGAAATGGGTTAACTGCTAATCATATCTCTAATTTTAATTAAGCATATTTCATTAGATATATAAAAGATGCATTAACAAATAAAGGGAAGTACTGTGGCCCATATTTAATTCATGTTTCATTTAATAACTAGAACTTTCTGACTTGTAAATCCCATCTGTGTTCTATTTATACTAACTCCTACTACTCCTCTTATACAGTACATCCTCCTGTTATTTTCATTCATAAATGTATTTGAATGGCCGGAGAGGAACGATCTGTAAACCCTCACAAGACACAAACACAGAGACTCCATCCTGCTGCACAATTTGTTGCATATGCTGCATGTGTTTGGGGCAAAGCGTCTCAAATCTGTGCCTGAAAAACAGCAAAAGCCTGTGGCTGGGTTCAGACCAACTTTGACCACAGCACTCTCATTCACTTGAATGGCGCTGGTCACGCAACGCAGCAGGGGTGGCAACATAGTGGACTCTGGCAAAAAGCACAAAGCTGTCAGACATTCCTTGCTGATCACTGTAATGTGAACGCTGCGTTTCTATTGTTTACACTGCGGCTGTAATAATAGCAGATAAAATAGTTGCTGCTGTAATAAGATCTTGTTTGTGAGTTTTACCAAATGCCGCACAGTATTTTGGTGTCTCATAAGCCTTTAAGTGCACTTATCTGATACTCCAAATGGATCTCCTGGATTGTATTTCAGTCTCACTACAGTAAACATCACCAGCCAAGCCCCCTGTGTTGCTCTAATGCTGGTCTGTTTTGTGCCTGAACGCCTACTTAGTAAGTCTGGCCTAGAGAGTTCTGTTTCAGCGTGTAATTACAACATTGTTCATTCAGAAGTTTATTTTCTTGCAGCCTTTGACAAGAAAACTTTGGAGAATCCAAATACATTGCTATTTATGATTTTTCATTTCATATTATGTCACTTACAGCCATTAATTAGAGTACTGTTTAAAAGGAAAAGAACTAAATGATCGACTGTATGATGCTTAGATTATACATTGAAAGATCTGTGGGGGTTTCAGTGTGTTATGGGATTGTAGTTTAGAGTGTGAATCACTTCAGCATTACTGGGGAAAGCAAAACGCACCCTGCAATCTGCCCAAATCTTAAAAAAAAGGACTTTTTGTCTTGCTTTGTCTTCCCTCACACAAAGTATTTGAAAGTTGTTTTACAAAGCAGAGGTCTCAGCTCGTCCTTGAAAACACTCAAACACTTTAAGCACTCAAGAAAGCCTAATCAAAAGTTTATACCTAGCGGCGAGGACTGAACCAGTGTGTTTGTGTGTGTATGTGTGGATCCGAGGCTACGAAGTTTGTGAGCTGCATACCTGAAAGCCATGCTTGCCTCTCCACCATGTGGTGTCTTCTTTAGGAGGCATGTCAATCACTGACACAATGTCGCCGACCTGCAGAGAGCAACAAAGAGCAGAGAGAGATGAGATTAAAGCGGTGTCTGGGTGTCCTCTTGGCTCTTTTTAGACAGAAAATATATCAGTGACAGCTAAAATTAAAACCACAGCGAGGCTTTAGCTGCCAAATGCAGGGATCGTCCCAAGCAAAGAGTGTTGTCCAGAAGACAAAAAAAGAATTCGGCTGCAATGTTTGTTTTGTATTGAAGCGTTTATCTTTATTGCTCCTGCAGTGACTTTTTTCTTTTATCGCCATCTGTCAGTAAGTATGCTCAGTGTTACAAATATTTAAGCAGCAAGCAAAAACAGACGATGCAGTTTAATATCTGAGAAGAATCCTCTCTTTGTATTTGAAACAGACGAAGAAAGAGACAGAGTGCTAATGTTATTAGTAATCATTTAAAAAAGACCAAAATAGACAGACACTAAGGTGCTCCTCTCACATGGCGGGCGTCCACAGGAAAACGTACAGTGGCACTGTGACTTCTTCTGTCCAGGAAATCAAAGTGTGGAACTCTTCAAGTACAGAATTCAGAGAACACATTCATTTACAAAGAAACTATTTCTACCATCACCTCAAAGGACAGCTCGTCTGAGGCCTGGGCTATGTAGCGCTTGATGACATGGGCAGCAGCAATAGCTGGCACGTTGATGGATGACTCTTCATGAACCAGCAGATGATTTCCCTTGTTATCAACCTGGGGAAAACACACACACAGACACATCTTATTAACAATAGCAGCCTTCAACCAACAAATGACTATTGGAGGTTAGAATGGATACAAACATAACAACATAACCATCAACAATAATATTCTGCTTTCACTGAGGCGCAGATTGTACATAGGCAAATGTACAAAACAGAAATGGTAGCAATATCTACCAGCTTACTGAGGTGTTTGTTTGATCGAGAAAGATTAGTCAGAGCGATAACAGATCAGTAACCCCTGAGAGGTTATTATAATGTGTTATGAGGGGGATATACTTTAGCTTTACTATAAAAATATCGTACAATTATTCACAATATGCAGCAGAATGTATGAATTTCCTAAATGACCAACTAACATGGAAATAACACTAAGTCATCTCATGCAAATGTCTACCTTTTGTCAAGCTCTCTCCAGTGAACACATTATTGCTACTGAAGAGTCAGTGTACACCTCATAGAGAGCACAGACTCACCTCCATCCATGTGAGGGCAGGCCCACAGTTGATCTTGTTGTCAGCGATAGCTGAGAGCCGGGAGAGGTAAGCCAACAACATCTGGGAAACTGACTAAAATGGAAGGAAATACAGTTCAGTGTCGTTACATTTTACTTAACACTGTATAAATTACTGACACAGTAATGGTTACAAGACATTTCAGTTAATAAGCCCTCTAATGACCTTTATAAGGTTGGTTCCTTGTGTGTTGTTGAGGCACAATGGCAGCTAATTATGGTGTTGGATGGAGTAACCACTTCAAATTACATTCTCAGCAAGAGCTCCATCCTACTGGTTTAATCTCCACATCAGCTAAAGATGAGTGTAAAGGCTGAGACAAAGAAGGAGGATGTAAGTATCCCCATCTAAACTCCACTACATCTCAGTTAACCATTTTCAGTTTTATCACCTGACGGCCAACTTCATGTTGTCCATTTAAATTTGTGGCAAACTGAAAGACTGAAAGAAATTCAACGCAGCAACAGTGTACCGCAGGCAGCTTTGTAAAGCTATTATTCTGAAAGCATGCGTCCATATATAAAACAGCCTCTAGTAATAAACTAGTTTCATGAGTTTGGTTTGCTGCACTGCTTTCAAAGGTTCAAGCCAACAACAGTGCTTTTGCTTGGCTCAAAATATATATAAAAAAACATCAGGATGTGTATAATATAGACAGAAGCCATATCGCTCATATTTAATATCAAAGCACAATGAGTCTGTATACTGCATACTGTAGATCTCAAAGGGAAAAAGAGCACAAGCAAAATTTTGCCAGACTGAAGCAAAGCTCCCTAAACTTTCAATATTAGACTGATTTTCTATGTGTATTCTAAAAACAGGATATTTGAATATACCTTTAAGGCTAAGCTCTGACACGTTGGGAGGAAGGGCGCACTCAGCACTTACCTCTGACTGATCAGTCAGACTGTCCAATCGAGGCAGCTCAGGCAGCTGTGAGAAGCGTCGGTCATAGATGCAGAGATGAAGGTGCTTGTCCAGGACACGGAAATCTTCATAGCTGCGTTTCACAATCCAGCTACGTCCCTAGAGAACAATGTCAAAGATGCATGAGTGTAACAAGCAAGAAAACTGAGGCAAAGAGCACATGGCTGGCAAAGAGCTGCTTGTTTTCACAGGATTGCAGATAGGGTGAAACCACGCATAAGAATGTCTGGACTGGATTGCTGTGGACTGTGGCAACCAGTTTAAATCAGTTTTAATATGGTGTCCCCAAAGGGTCCTATCATGGTCCACTATTGTTTTCAATCTCGCACTTTACTTCAGTTAGGATTTCTACTGCCAAGCAGATGACACAAAATTGTATGTTTCACTGCAACCCAGCAATTCCCGCAGTCTATTCTTTTTGTGCTTAAAGTGCTTTTCATTACTTGTATTTCACTGGATCACATTACTGCTTATATGAAAAAGGTGTTACTTGCAGTGATGAACCCATGAACCCATGAACCCAAAGAGAATCTGCAAATTTGCTTGTATTTCAGTCCACTCTTGTGTTTGTACAGCTTGCAATTTTCTTAACCTCTGCCATTTAGTTTTCAGCCACGGCAGGCAGCTGTTTTCAGCATTTACTGCTTTTGCTATTTTACAGTGCCCTTCAGCTTTTAACACCATTTTATGATTTAATTTCAAGCTGCACTTAGAAAATGGTTTGTAACTTAACGAAAAATGCCGCAAATGCAATTTATGACTTCAATATTGCATATTATTTTAAATACGAAGAACCAGCATGCTACCTTGAACACTCCCTTCATGACTACCTGCTGTATTATATAATAAAGTAAGTATGGTATTGTGTAAAATTCAGGATCAAACAACAAAAAAATGTGTTGCCAAGAAGAGCTACCAGCTTTTGTCTCTGCATGAGACAGTCCCACAAAGCATCAGTCAAACCACACTGTGGACTTTTTTTTTTTTGTTCGTTTAATTGCCGCAATCTTCTGTTTTTGTCCCGACAGACACATTTTAGGCCTCTTACACAACGGCACAGTCTCTAACTATGAAAAATAAATGGGACTCAAGTCTCACATGAACTAGTATACAAAACAAAGAACATGAACAGCTCAGTCTGCCCCTCCTAGTAAAATGCAGCGAATAAATGTCAGCAGTGCAAGTGCAAACCCAGAGAATCTGCCCTCCATCCACCACATTAAATATAACTTCTGTGTTTAAAGAAACCTAAGAGGTATTCCATGGATTTGTTGTTTCTTTTTATCCATTGAGACTGGGATCCAAACCTCAAAACCTACTGAGAAAAAGTAGTGGTGGAAAACGTCGTTTGCTTTGATTTGCCCTAGAAATATCTGTCTGTACTGTGGCCAGAGCTTGTGCAACTGGGACTGCAGTGTACCACTCAGCCCACTGATTCTAGTGCTGTTTTAAAAGCGCTGGCTGGGAGAGACGCCACTGGGAGTGCTCTGTGGGCTCGGGAAACTCTTTATGCTTTCCTGCCCCACTTTCAGACGGTGCTCCTGGTTACCCCTCCTTTCTGGGTCTGTGGAACTGAACCAATCGCACTTTCCTGTGCTACTTTCTGAGTGCAAGACTCAAGGCCATGTCTTTGCCATGTTTTGTTTTTTTCTTTTCAGACGAAACTGGTGTAGATATAGAAGTTTTCCGATGGCCGTAAGAAGTTGGAATTTCCAAGTCTGAGGCCACATTCTTATGTGGCATTGCCAAGGTTGTGCAAATGGAAGATGATCCCTGAAGGGAAATGCATGAAACTAAAAAAAAAAAAAATGTCATTTGAGGAGAGTACGACAGAGCTTCTGAGCAGCTGGTGTGCATGTGTGTGCTCTACTTTAAGACTCAGATCAATCAGATTTCTTAAAAAACTTTGTATTTGATCTAACAATAAATAATAAGACTGTTACTCTACTCAGACTTTTCTCCTTAAAAAGCAATTTTGAAACAGAGAAAGCCTTTTATAAATTGGAAAGAGCGCTGCAATAAAACAATACACAACTGAAGGCATGAAAAACAGCAGCCTCAGCTTGAAAACAGGGAAATGGCTCTTTATGAATACTGCCAGCAATGACTGTTGCAAAAACTGATTGAATGTTTCAGTAACAACATAAATATTTGAAAAGAGTGAAGCCCATCTTCTAAGAGTTCCACAGAAGCAATTAAATTATCAAAATTTTCGCCCAGGTAATATCCTAAAATATGCAATATACGCACACAGACTTGAAAGATTCAAACTGGCACCACAGCTCTTTTCATTTCCTACATGACTTGAATTTTTGAAACGATAAGTGCCTCAGACACGCTCTGCTCAGAGGGAGGAATGTGGTGGATATCTGAACATCATTTTTGGCATGAAAAACTTTTAGAGAAAGGTTAAAAACATGAATATGTTTATAGAAATGTCTGCGAGCGTGTGTTCAGATGAAGTGGAGTCTATGTGGGAGTTCTTATACTGTATAATTAAATACAAGTCTGTGGGAGGTTAGGCAAGTACGTGTGTCTGTGTACTACTGCAGCATCAAAAGAGAACTTACCTGGCAGTAAATGTGAACTAAATACACCAGCTCCTTAGATTCATAGCCGTTCCGCGTCACTTCACACTGTTCATCCCCAAGGGATAACTGAATCACACAAAAGAAAGAGAGAGGTTGAAGCATTAGACAAGCATTCCTTCATCTAGAAGGAACTGAGTGTTTTGACAAGTCCATAATTACAAACTTGTGTGTAGACAGATTTCCAAAACTTGTCTTTAATTTTAACAAACACGTCAGAAAGGGAAATGAGTATTAAAGAAGGCAAGAAAAAACGAGATTTGATGACGCAACCGTGACAGTTTCAGCCATGAGAGTAATGTGCTGCAGCTAGAAAGGAGAGTCAGCCTAAGAAAACGCTTTTGGTAACAGCGAGCATTTCCAGGTGATTTGTGGGATATTAGGTTTCACTTTGCAGGCACTGCCTTCGCTTCAGGTGTTCAAGGAGACCCACATTTTCACTTTCAAGCCTGTATAAAACCCAAATATGAATGGGAGGCAGTTTTTAATCACAGCAATGGGCTATGCAACATGAAAATAGCAACAACAGTCCACTGACAGGAAGCTTCTGAATATACAGGGATACTAAGCTGATTACACTGATGAGTTCCAAGTGAACAGTGCTGACCGCCCACATCTTGATGAAATATAGATGAGGAAACGAGCATGAAGCTGGGAGCGCCATGACAGCTAGCATCTGATTAGCACAGAGCTCTAAGCAGACACATATGGACAGCTGTGTTAAGGAAGAAGCCACTTGTAGAGATTTTCTTAAGCAGATTCATCTTTACAACCTAACCACACTCACTGATAATGGTGTAATGATGTGATGTTATGCGTCTCTAAAAAACATTTTTTTTGGTTTTGCATTATGCAATAATGGTCACACTTTTGGTCATTTTATATAGATTTTTAACATAATAATTACATCCAACAAGCTGTCATAATATTTTGTCAGTGCAATTTGCCTGTATTTCATTTAAGTGCAGGCCTTTAGAGAAAGCACACAATAATGTGCAAGACCCACTGGGATTAAAATCCCCTCACACTCATCCATGTAATTCAGTGTAATTACCACACTGGTCTCTTATCAACACCTGCTATCCTCAGTTAGACGCACTGGTGTATAAGAATGACTTCAGACAACACATTTTTGTTTTCATTCTTTGTGTAACATTGTCTACTACACTGGTCATGTAAACCTTCTCACATTAGTCATTTTGGATGTTATCACAGAGCATCTTGTGAGATTTAAAGGCAGTTTGCACAAATATTAAGCTGATACTGAGCTTGGGTTAAAACATTAATGCACCTTACTATCTTTTTTTTTATTATTATTTTATTAACACCGCTGCAATGTTTGACATAGAAATCATCGAAACTCGAGGATCACAATTTTCAGCGTCTTAACGTGTTTCACTCACATTTTCTGAGCTTCTTGACCTGGTTTATGTCAGCCTCCTCTCTCACAACAGCCAAATAACATTTTATTCGTATCTTGTTATTTCTGCATTCACAACTTTTGGACGAAAAACCCGAAATTGTGCTCTGAAGGTCCACTAAACAGATTTTGTCGGAGCCATGCCCATAGTACCGGACAAAGGGGAAAAACACTTCATTGTGTTAAATCAGACTTGATTTAAAGACAGTTGTAAAAGGGGGCAGCGGTAAATAGATCCCTCACAGAACAATGCACTTTGTTTCATAAAACAAAACATAAACAAGTATGACTGCAAATGACCCAATTACCTTTCTGTTGCAAAACTGTTGCACTCTATTCACAACTTAAAAACACAGCAGCCAATAAAAGTAATTAAAAACAAATGACAGAAGCAGCAAACAAAGTGCAACAAGGCTTTCTTCCACTAGGCAGAGCTCCTCCGTGAGTCAGATATGTGCTCTAAGGTAAGAAGAGAACTGTGTCCATGTCTCTATCTGAACTGCAGTCAAACTGTGACACAGATCTTAATATTTTCTTCCCTGATGATTAGGGGGAGAAAATCAGAGTGATTTGTCTCTCTAGTGAAGAGAGGCCAATCAGTCATCTTCTCAGAGTCATCTTCCACAGGGATGGCTTAGATTATCACCGTATTCATAAAGAGAGCTTTGTTCCTGCAAAGCGCCCTGTCTGTTCCAAAGAGGTATTCAATGACTTATGCAGAAGGTCTCAACTACTAGTCTCACTCTTGCCATTAATACTGTAGTTGGGAAGTTGTGACTGCAGTGCAAATATGTGGAAACCATCATGGATCTTGAGCTTAGTTTTAATGCATATATTTAATGTATAT
Source organism: Planiliza haematocheilus (assembly GCA_005024645.1). Lineage (NCBI taxonomy): Eukaryota > Metazoa > Chordata > Actinopteri > Mugiliformes > Mugilidae > Planiliza > Planiliza haematocheilus. Next base: position 8,317,111 of record SRSE01000276.1, read on the forward strand.
CAAGACTAAGAGCCAACAGCCATGCTAGCAGCTGTGTGAGCCTTTGCATTATTTAGCTGAATGGCAACATCACCTTGCTACCAGTTACTCATGTGCTGTCCTCAAGTGCACTTTTATAGTAATTATAGCTTACTTTTCTTATACTCCACACACATATTTCCCTGCAAGTCAGAGTAAAACATTGCTCCTTTTCCTTCGTGACATTTATTGTAAGCGCTGTAGTTACTTCTTACTTTACAGGGTGCTTTTAAAAGCAAACACAGATTTATCACTTTGTAAAAGTGGTGGCGATATAGTGTTGATGTCCTGCCTCCTGCCCAGCCCAAATGTCAGAACACAAACTTCGTTGTACAGCACGTTGTTTGCAAATCACCACTTTTCCCCCATAGATTTTCTGTGCTTGTATATTAGTATGGAGCTCCAGGCCCCCCATTACTACTGAACAGACTTTGGTTCAGTCACCATAGCAAAGACGGCAGTGTTTGTTTACATGATGCTCTATGTTGTCATCTCTTCTGGGGCTCTGGCCAAAATTTCATGGTAATCTATCCAATGGCGGTCAATCAAAGAACAGTCACTAACCTAAGTAGAAGCCATAAATGTCTGTACAAAATTTCATGGCAACTTCCTTTACTGAGCCATTTTTAATGTTGGGTTGGTGATGTCAGCCGGCAAAAAAACAGCATAAATTCAGTTTACTTTCACTGTGAGTCCTTGGAAGCGTCAGTAATATAGATTATTATTATATCAGATTATTCTTTTCAAGAACAAAAACAAAAGGTATGAAATTATTCATTCCATCAGTTACTGGGTACGTCTATTTTGTCTGGCTTCTTCACGGCTGACTCTGGATGGTAAATTCAAGCTAAATTAGGGGCTTCTTTCCTGCTCTTTGGGATGAGTATTGTAAGGAAAAAACATGTTAAATTATTGTGTAGTCAGTTCCATCTGCAATTCTGCGTACAGAAAAGACAGAAGAATCAACATAATGATCCAACACCACCACCACAGGGTGATAGGACAATTTCTTCCTGCCAGTCAATGCTAAAGCTTTAGCGTGATTAGCTGCTCACCTCAGCAGAATACACCTCATATAATTCAGACAAGAGTAGGAACAGGCTGCCATCATGTATGGATCTAACCCTTTGCAGGGGTCTTTTAATCTATCTGAGTTTAACCAGATTACAAATCCAAATTTCAGATCCCATGTTTTTTCACCCAAACGCGAGAGACACACTAGACTGGTAGTCTACCGTTCTAGGCCTGATTTCTGCAGTGCATGCAACACTCTACATTATAATTCTGTTACAATCCACCCTGCACTGCACTAACACGCATTGTCCCCGTAGCACCAGAAATGCTGCAATCTTGCCAGCTCTGGGTGCAAGCCCCAAAACAATAAAGTAGGATCAAATTGGACTGCCTTACACAGAACGCTAAATATTAAAGAACTGATAGTTCTGCATACAACTGTTTCAAGCTCAAACACTACCTTGTGGTAACAAGAGAAACACTGTCAGGAAGCCATAACATCAATTTCAAGAAAACCCACTGTGGCAACTGCAAACACAATGGAATCAGAACTTCTTCACTGTATATGTATCTTATAAGTTATTTATGGTCATATTGATAATAAAGGCACATCAGTGTGTGGTTTGTGCTTCCCTTTTGTTTACACTGTCCGGAGAATAGTCTCATAAAACATCTAACAAGAAGAAAAAGGCTCTTTCAAAGAGTTTTCTCCAAAGAAAGGAACTCAGGCAAAGACTTAATAAAAGTAAAAAAAAGAAACCTTATACACCGATATTTTGAACACGAGCAATATTGATGAGTCCTGCAGGCACACAAGGACAAGGGGAAGCACTGCTCTCTATATCTGCAGAGCAGCAGTAGAATATTTAGAAAGAAAAACCCTAAGGACAAAGTAAAACAAAAAAAAAAGACTCTTCATACTTACGGCAGGTCAGCTCTGGTTTACACTTTCCTTCCCTTCACACTAAACGGCCTCATGCCCAGGGTTTGCCCCTCCTTGACACTGCAACACCTGTCCTCGGTATCTGCTCCTCTGTGTGAGTGTGTGTTTCTCGCGTGTGAAAATGTACATCCAGCCTTGTTTCACTGCTCCGGAGCACAATTCCCCTCGACAGGACGTAAATGTCAGCTCTCCACTTTCTTTCATACAGAGTGTAAGCTCTCCCAGCGTGGGATTCAGAGAGAGGGAGAGAGAGAGAGAGAGGGAGAGGGAAGGGAGGGAGGTAACAATATCACCAGCAGCTGGTGTTGGTGGATGAGAGGCAGTGGTGGTGGTGGTTTGGTGGATTCCTCAACGGGACCGCTTTCAACTCCTCCATTTTGCCCCCTCTCCAGTCCTACCATTGTGTTGCCCCATCCTGATTGCCTTGCCTTCTTTCTCGTGCTGGCTTTCTTTCTCTGACGGCTGGCACCCAACACAACTTTTAACACCCAATCTGATTAGGAGCAGTAAATAAAGGGCGGGGACAACCCGGTTCAGAAAAGAAAAAAAAGAAAGCTGCTTCAATTTAGTCCTGTTCTTCTGCCGACCTCACCGTCTGTTTTCTGTGTCCCTCCGCCACATGCTATTCTCTCCCTTTTTCCTCCTCGCCAGTGTCTGACATGCTGGCTCACCCCTCCCCCTTCTCTCCTCCTCTTGCCCCTCTCTGGTTGGTACGTTCCCGGGACAAAGAGCAAGGATGGAGGGAGAGAGAGAGAGAGAGAGAGAGAGAGCAAAAGGAAGCAAAGCGGAGGGAGAGGGAGGGGGGGTGCACTTGCAGGAGAGATATTTTCCTTCCTTCCACATGTGCAGTCCTCAAGCACAGTGGCATTTTACTAAAAAGTCTTCTTTCAACCAAACAGCATCTAGGCATTACATCACAAAGCACATTTAATTAAGCATGTCAATAAATTACGCTTTGCAAATAGAGCAAATGACGGGACGCTACCCAGACTCCAGGAGACCAGAAATTCACACCACAATAAATAACCACGGAGTGTGCATGAGCATGAGCAGCTCGCAGTAAACCATACTTCCAAGTAGAAAATAGAGTCACCAAAAATATGACCTGAACCTCCCCTCGGACAAACGCTGTGGCTACCTCGGAAATAAAGGGGGGTTGCATCAGTGGTGATGACTTCATACGTGCCGTGTCCACACATGAGACGGATTAAAAAGACCTTTTGCTGGAGAGAAGGGCGGACACCAAAGCAAACAGCCCGGATCACAGAGGAGGACATGTGGGTGCCAAGAGAGGCCACAAAGGCGATGGAGGAGCTGCACGGGACCTGCAAATTCCTCCCAGTGCTGTTTGAAAACACGCAACGACAAATGTTACAAGCTCAAATAAGTTGAATTAAGGTTATAAAATATAACTTATTTTTATTGTTTCCTTTCTGAATTCGCTCTATGACCAAAACTTCTACAAGTTTCCTCAAACTACACCTGCAACTGAACATTAACAATGAAAATGGGGCAATGTGACAGCAGCCTCCACTAAGCCAAAACGACCCCTGCTTTCCTGACAACATAACACACACTGTGTACCATTCTCCTCTGTTAGCTGATGTCTGTTCAGACCAGCTGCCGAAGCAGACCTTCAAATTATTCTCTACTGCAACAAGTCTGCTTATGAATATCAAACGATAATCCAATGGTGACCCACTTCACGCAGCCCTCTGCTCTGCTATGCCAATGACAGGTTGGTGCTGGACAGATTTATCACAAACCACATGCGGGGAGGTTAGAAGTTGTCCAGGAAATGTCACTGCAGCTGGAATTCCAGATGCAAAAAACAAAATGCTATTTTAACAACTACAAGCCAAATTCAGGTGGTGGCTGTGGTACACAGAGCGGCTGTATTTTTCTAGGTTAATTTTCCAATTTCTTATACTGCCATCCTCACTCATGGGTTTTAATAATAATGAACATTTTCAACACACAGCTGTGAATCATCCAGGTGTGCTGCTGACCTCAAGTCTTATACTTAGACACTATGAAGAACTCCAAATGACTTCTGATTCCCTCAGACATTGAAGGCTATAAATGATCCACTGGAGTCAGGGCAAGGTTGTCGGAAACCATTCGATACGGCAGCTTAAAGGAAAGCACGGGTTACGTGACATGCTTAGAATCAAAACTCAACTTAAAGTGGCTGAAGGCTCATCCTATCCATTACCATAACACGTACATTTTCATACAACGCAATATTCCACTGAGATCCAACTGTACACTAAGCCTACACAATTTTCACTTTCTTCCATCCCTCTTCTTCCTTCCAGGGTGAATAAGCATGACTGAAGTCTTCCAATATTACAGTTTGGTATTATGTAGTGTAGAGTAGTTATACGTTGTTTGTGACAAGTCAAAGGCGAGCAGCTGGGAGGAGTAGAGAGGGGTTCAGAGGAACTGTCCAGTGCTTTGACTCATTTTATCATTCATAGATCCACTCACAGGAAATGATGCAAAGGCGTAGGGTTGCATCTAAGTCAATTACAGACATTAAGTGATTCTTTTAATGGAAAACAATCTTTTAAATGGGTAAGTATGAGATACAGAGCTTGATTATTTAGGGCTTTTAACAATGGAGAGGAACCATTATTAAAGAATCAGAGTACTGCCTCTATTGTTTGCAGGCATAATGTTTATCACGGTTACTTAATTCAGTGTGTTAACAGTGAAGAGTCAGTAAATACAGCCAAGGTTGATGGAATGTAACCACTGAGAAGATATCTGGTCTGAAATGAAAGTACTGGATAAATGAACAGATTGACCTGATGACAGTGATTTGTGACAGTCAGAGGATCACAATAGCTGTAATTCATTCTTTAGTGGGACATAAACACCACTTCAATCTATTTACTAAGACATTTCACTCAGAATCTCAATGTGATTCTAGAGGAAATGTAAGGAACTGCATGTGGCTGGAAAGCAAGAATGAATCATTAAAATGAATCCAGCACATGCTAGATACTGAAACACTATCTGCTCCAAAATGGCAAATAGACAGACCAGCATGAAAACCCAACATTTAATAAAGATAACCACAGTATTTGAACTACTATTAACTCGGAACCACAAGAAAATACTATGAGAGGCAAAGTTGTCAGACACGAGCAGTATGTGCTGCTGAGACCAAGGGGCATTTGTCAGTAAATGATGCTACAGTTCCTGATATTTTTTACTTTAATGTATGATTTGAACAAACTGAAATAAATGGCAGTATAAATTGTTAAAATGAGAACACGAATGAATGACTCAAAGTTTTTTCTAATGCCAGATGATCATTCATCAGGCAACTCACTGCTAGGTTGGGGCCAATCATTGATTGGCTATTTTCAAACACTGAGGGAAGAAATATTGCGGAAAATAGCCGAAAAACATGGGATTCGAGATTTTGCCTGGTCTCCCGTGAGACAGTTTTCACACTTTAGTGTTTTTGTCAGACTGCAGAACAGCACAGCTAGAGGGGTTTCGGGTTCAGGAGGGCCTGTGGGGCTTTGCTGCAGCACTCCAGAGCTGAAGGAGGAAGTGTGAAGGGGCTACATCTAAAATCATTACTAAAGCTATAAAATGGATCTGGTATGGGACTGAGGGGGGCAATGGGATTTAAAGAGAGAGAGAAAAAACAGCTGTAAGGGGATGAGATCATGGCTTGGAGCAGGTTCACAAAACAAATCCCATTATGAGAAAGATTTGCTTACTGTAGTGCTCACACGCAGACTTTACACACAAAGAAACAAACACAACGTGATGCAGAATAACCCTCGACTGACAAGGCACCGAGCCGGCTAAAAATGGATTCCTAATTCAGTGCAGCGAGTATAATGTCAATATGTACATCCTTCCAAAGGCCACTCTGCACACTGCTGTCATTACACCTCACTGGCCCTCAATCACACACACACACACACATCTAACAATCCAGTTTCACAGAATAAGTAGAATGCAGAAAACACCACAAACATCTCTCATCTGTCAAGAGGACATTGGTTTTGTTTTCTCAATCCCTTCTTCATTTTCATGAGGCCAGGAAGGGGTAATAAGGCGTTCCAAACGTGCTTTCAGCGCTCCTGGAGTGCAGCACTTTCTCCAGCAGCCAGCTCAGCAGTTAAAGTGTTCCCACATCCCAGGCATTTCCCCGCTGGAGGCCCCCCAGGTCAGGTAGGAGAGGAGAGCATGGTTTGTCAAGTGTGAAGGAGGAAGGACAAATAAATCAGTCTAGTCGAGCTGCAAATGCTAAAACAAGAGAGTGAAGGGAACGGTCTGAACTGGTAGTGTTTCTCGCCGACTGGCCGGTTGTGTGCTTAGTGGCAAATCATACAAATCAGTATCACTCTGGGAACACGCAAGCACAGCCGCATACAGAGTTGATGCATTCACCTTAAGGCAAAAGCATCTTTGGTGCATGGATGCACGGTGTTTTCAGATTTACTGACCTGAACAGTTTGTGCAAGGCAAGGCATTCTGCAGAAATATCCTCCGATGAATCTAAGGAGCTGAAAAGGTATATATGAACCAGCCACACAGTTTATGAACTTTTAGGAATTTTATAGTGTCGTAGAATAAAAAAAACATTACTTATCATTGGCCAACATTATTTTCATGACATATCTATCTGGCTTTGCTGATAAATACCTTGTTCTTATTGTCTTAACAGACCCCAGCCATAACCCTAACAGTGGGATTTCTACGACTGTACGTTATAGCTTGAAGGACCTTTCAACAATGCTTCAATAATGGCCACGAGAGACAAAGAAAAAGAGGTTGTGTGTGTGCGTGTGTGTACACTCTGGTCTTTTGTTTTCTCTAACAAGGGCAGAATGAGTCTAAACGTTACATCATCCTCAGCTCACAAGCATGGGAGAGAGGTCCTCTGAATGAACATGTGACACGGTCTCTGACATCATCTTTTTCAGGCAAAGGTTTCACTAGCTTTGCTTTGTCCAGACAAACACGAGACCCTGAACAAGTACAGGTTTAAAACCAATCTAAAAAATGCAAATGGTTGTTTCAAGTCAATCCTCTGCCTTTAAAGAATACCTGGGTTTAGGTGCACACCATTTGGGTGAGAAGTTGATAGATTGGATCCCACTGTGGGAGAGAATTCACTTCTGTGCCTCTCTCTATGTGAACGAAGGGGGCGAGTGGACAGAAGGAGGATATTGTGACATGATCCTAAGCTATGAGGACGGACGTAGACAGGCGGCGGACGGGGGAATGAAAAGAAAGGTGAATGTATGCATGAGGGAGAGCACAGACAAAGGTAGAAGCAGATGAGACACATGAGCAGCACAGCAACACACATGAAGCCGGCCTGAAAAGGGCTGAGAGGGCCGTCAGTCTTCATCACACGCATGGGCGCACACATACACACAGCCTGCTGCTCTCATTCGCCCGCACATAGAATCACACTCTGACTACACTGTTGTCACATGAGAGGGGCTTCACAGCTGTTAAACTCAAGCTGATTACTGTGATTATTGTTTAAAAGCTCGACCTGCCACGTCCTTCTCTCTCAGACGCAAAATGTCGTGGGTCACTTATCGCTCACCGATCGGCCACAACATTAAAACCACCACAGGAGTAATAAAAAAAATCTTTTGACAATTTGGACATGGCATTCGTGTGGATGTTACTGTACCACCCACCTAGACCAGACCAGACACCTTCGCACAAATGGTTTAGGAACAACTCAAAAAAACAAACAAACAAACAGATGAAGCCTCTGTGGGATGATCCACAGAGGCCCCTCCCCTCAACCCACAGGACCCTAAGACCCCCACTATCAACATTCTGTTGCCGGACGCCACAGGACACCCTCAGAAGGCCCATGTCCATATTCTGATGAGACAACTGTTTGCAGACACAAGGGAGACCTACACAATATTAGGAAGGTGGTTATGTGGTTATGTTATGCCTGATTGGTGTATTGAGTGTATAATTATTTTTCTGTTCACACACCGTCTCATATTTTGGCCATGTGCTTTTGTGCTAAAGGATCCTCTTTTTGGCACTGACTAAATCCTGAAATTAATGGAGGTGATGTCAAAGATACCAGGTTGTTGAAACAAAAGTTAAAAAAAGTTTAAAAAAAAGTTTGTATCAAAACATATCCCACCACACTACAATCCCACAACAGCATCAGATTTAAGATGCATAGTTTAAATAATTATCAGACTAGAGTTGAACAAGACATACTGTCGTTTGTCTGGTATTATACTGAAGGCAACACAACAACCAACACGTTAGGTGTGTTATGCTGGTGGGAGCTCAAGTAGCCAGCAGCCTATGGTTTATTTCTCTGTACACCAACACAGTTTTCTTCTTTTCATTTTGAGACTACACAGGAGCACAGGAGAACATTTATCAGACATCACCCACTGAAGTCACAAAAAGGCTTACTCACCAAGAAGCAAACATGCTTTGATTTGTAAAATAGCTCCATCATGTATTCAGAAAAGTCAGAAGTAGTGGGTGGCTGAATTTAACCAAAAATATTGCCTGGTTAAATCTAAAAATACAACTTTAGATTATAACTGAAATTACCACTTTGTCTCGCCAACCAGTCAAGTTACAGTCTATGTCTGCATAGAAGAATAAAAATACTAACAAAAATAAAACACAATTTGTGCCTCGTGTTTTTCCCACAAAAGACTCCAACTCCCTCCTTGCCCCCAGTAAAATTAGAATATATAAATAGGAAAGTGCTGTTAATTAAAAAAGAAAATGTCTATTTCAGTGACAAGACATTTCACTGAAACTTCTTTCTATTAGTTTAATGTTTGTATGTTTTAACGTCACACTTGTGTAACCTGCAGAACAACCACCGGCTCTTAAAATAGCTCTGATGTCTTCTGCTGAGCAAAAAAAAAAAATGCATTCCCTCTTTAACAGATGTAAAATCAGCCATCTATTGTCAAACTCTTTACTCAATATATTGTGCAAACATTTAAGTTCTTGAGATAGATGATTAGATTGTTCTGCAATATCTGAGTCACTTAACTGCTGTTAATCATTTTTTAGCAAACACAGGTCGACAGCCGTGACCCGGCTTTAGGACATGACCCCATGTGTGCCTTTAAACTCTCCAGTTGTAGTAAAATGTGTAAGAGCTTGAGCCTCTGTGTGATTCAATGTGCAGCGAGGCAGGGCCAAAGTTGAGGTAGTGTTGAGGCTGTAGATAAACCGTATGGAAGAGCAGGGTTTGCTGTCACACAGCCATAGTTGGGATGCAGTCAGTAAAATTGTTTTACTGGTGTCTAGCTGCAATGTATCAAGAAGGGCAGAAGCCCTAAACAGTGAAGTGTAACTAGTGAAAATGAAGGCGTTAGTTCCCATTCAGCCTAGTCCACTGATTAAAATGTCAAAATAATAAAAACATCTGTCACTTCAACGCAGTACAATTGAATAGTCCTTTGACTGCATCTTCATTTTTGAAGAAGCTCTATCAGTTATTTGAAACAATGCTTGGACCCTTCATGAATCTGAGATTTAAGCAGGACTATATTATATTTAGGATTCAAATAGTGAACCGAATGAACTGGCAAGAGAATTTAGATCATGTATGGAAAAATGTCTTATATAAAAACAAAAATTGGCTCCTTTATCAGCTTCACATGCTTGCTCAGGCAAACAGCCATCTCCTTTCAACAACTAACTGTATGGCCGCTGCTCAATATAAACAGCATTTTGACAGGGTCAATAAGTTCACTTGCCGTTAAAGTAGACAGTAAACTGTGCAACTAAAGAACCTTGGATGTTTTAGTTGTTGTTGCCAGACCCAGCGGTTCCACCATATCATAAAAAAATCTGCCCTCTAAACCAGAAAAATAAGAACCATTCATAAAACATGTGGTCCACAACAGTTGTACGAGCCAAACATTGCATCAGTGCACTAGGTCAGGGGAGAAAGGCCAGAGGTGCTCCAGCTAAAACGGAGTGCCGTTTTCCAGGACTTCCATTTATGTATTACCAATAGTTGTACAATTATGCTGCGGAGGCAAATGTAATCTCTGGCTAGATTATGTTAAAACCAAGGCTTGGAGGGTTTTAACCCTGATGCTCCAAATTTATAGACAGCACTAGAGCTCGTAGGAGGATCTCTGGGTGGATGGCAAGTAGCAGTCTAGAAAGCATGACTGTCACACTGAGAACAAGGTTCACATCCAAACTAAGGTTTGCTTTAGGCAACAAAAGCCTACTTTTGGATAAAGCAAATAAATTCAGAAACGGTTTCAAAGCATACAATCTCTTAGTAAGCTGCCAGTGCCTACAACCGAAAGACACCATAAAACTGTTTACAATCCTGTAGTTGCTACAAGGTATTGTACCACAAGGTCACTGTTGTAATCAAGTTTCACTTGAGTGGAATTTATAGTAGCGCAGGATGTTCATGTCGTAGCTACGTAAGCATTTATACCTGTGCGCTGGTTTGTCTGTATTCTTCTGTAATTACACTACTTAAACACTAGGCGGCGACTGGCCAGCTGTGTTGAGTTTCATTCTGTACTTCATACAATGGAAAGTGCAAGTGAGAGGCTAATGCAGGCACTGAAGTTAATAAATGTAGCTCAACAGATAATTTCACTAAAATCACTGCAGAACATGACATAAAGGAGACATCTGAGTAGATGGTATGTATGAGCATGAACAAATAAGAACTTTCTGTGAATGCCGCTGAGTCACCTGAACATGGAAATGCATGTCGGACCATTACGCCCTCTGTACTATAAATTAGAGTCCTAAAAGTAACTACCTTTAGGTCCCATATGGTACCCATGGTTCTCCTAAACACTTCCGGATATATTTTTCGGATAATATTTGACATTGTATAAATAGCTAAATAGTTAACATGTGAATAAATGATTCTAAAATCCTACTGTGAATATATGTTAATGTAATGCTAAGGTATGTTACATTTTGTCTATTTTACCACAAAACTGTACAACCAGTTACTGTAGCTTGTGCAAATCAGTTAATTAAGTTCAACCCACATCCATGGACGTTGCCTATGTGTATTTTTTTATGCATCTGACACTAAGACAAGCGAAGCAGAATGCTTTAGCTGTCACAGGTGAGAGTTGCTGTAATTATAATAATTACAGCAACTCTTTACATAAGAGTTGCTAATTACATAATTATTTTCACCTTGTTAAAAATGATTTGGGATTTTACAGCTTCCCATTTTTCCCCACATCCAACACATGGGCCAGTAGAGCTGATCATCCAACCACCATCTAATACTGTACATCCCAGGCCCGGGTCCGGGTGGTTTGCACAAAACGTTCTTCCTCTCAAAAAAGTTACAAAAACAGCAAAGTGAACCTCTGAGTTCTCCAAAATCCAACCTAAAAGACAAGTGGGAGGAGAATATGCACAGAAGCAGGATTGCAGGACGAATATCAGCAAAGACGTGGTATGTTTTCTTAGAGTGTTTCCTGGCATTGCATGAAGGATTTAAGTGTCAGTCAAGGTTAATCAATACCAATTCATCTACTTTTAAAAAACTGTTTTAACAGGTTTTGAAGTTTTGACATTCAATAGATTCGAGTGCACCAATAACATTGTGCCAAAATCAATACAATCCATTACAGCTGTTCATACAGAGATGACCTAAATGTATTGCTTAGTACACTCGGCACAGATCGGTAACTGATGTAGAATGACCACTAGCTTTGTTGTGCAGTGTGCACATAATGCATAAACCAGCCTGGAGCAAAAGGCAGTTTTCTCCTGATGAGAGCAGCAGGGAAGATACTTCTGTAGAGAAACTAACAAGAACCAATACTCCTTAAAGTCTTCTGCTTCCTCACATAACTGTCTGGTCAAAACAAACTAATACTGTTTTATATCATCAGTATTCCCAATACTTAATATAAGATGTTAAGAAAAGCTTCCAATAATGTATGCATCAAGGAGAAGTGGTGACATGCATTAGTAAAGAACTGTGATGTTCTGCCAGTAATGTTTAATGATTTCAGCGTTATGCTTGTCTTCAACAAGTACCTCAAGATTGGGGGCATGAATTATCCTTACCATACATATGGCAGATCAATATATTACAGACAAAATATAGTAACATAAATGATAAGTACTGATATTCTTTAGTAAAATTAACTTGAACTGAAGAAATAGTTTTTGAAGGTTGGTAAGAATTTTCAGAGTTTCAGAGTTCACAGTAGCTCGTCTCCCACAGGCTGCCAGATGTACTTAACTGTTTTTATACTTTGCTAACAACCTCGCTCTGCGATCTCGCCTGATGTCACAACTTTATTGTGAAAATCACAGGCTCATTAGCCGTTGTCAGCAAGCTATTTTTATGAAAGTGTCCCCAAATTCTCTTAACTTATTATAACATAGTTCAAAAACTGTGCTTCTTATTTTCAGTCTGTTAACATGATGACATTAATCATAAAGTTCAGGGTATCACAGAAAGTCTTATGGTTCAGTCATGTGGCGGAACGTGTGTCAAAATTAAAAACTGCTAATGGCACTAAATTACCAAAGACAGAAGGCTTCACCCTCTGGTGGCAGACTCCATTGTCAACTAAATTTGATGAAACTGAGTAACCGTACAACCATTTACAGTAACCGATTTTCTGTACAACGACATACCTCTTGACAAATTCCTTAAACATTGTCAACCGTTCGTCCTTTAAAATTATTGATATGATTAGTTATTGATCTAGACATCTCGCTTGTCTGACAGCAGTAGTTGTAAACAAAATCAACTCAATGACTTGTATGTCACACTCTTCTGTCCCACCCAAATGATTTGATTGGCTCAGCAGATCTTTGCTGGGAATAATGAATTCTGAGTCCAGACCAACTTTCCCCCCACAAAAACTTTGTGGGCGGAGGAACTTTGGGCGGGCTTCCAGGCTACGAGAGACCATGAATGCCTGTATAAACTGTCAGGGCTACTCATTTAATGGCTGCTGAGATATTTTCAAGATTTCAACATTAAAAACAAACCAAAGTGAAGTAGCTCTTCTGGGGTGGTGTGAGCATTCGTGAAATCAGGAGATTTAATTTACTTGACCAGAGGGAGGCCCATTAGAGGACAGTATAATCTGATTAAAGCCCATAGCAGAATTAAATCCATCAGTTACAGTCGAATCTGAACGTATTGAATCATACAGCCCCGTCACAGGCCATTTTAACTGTCTACACAACCACACATGCACAACACAAATATATAAGTAACAGTGTTAACTTTACCTCAATTCATCATAAAATAACATGTCAGCATTAACATTAAAGTGCCCTGAATGGAGGCAGGCACCTGCCAGATTTAACAGCATGTTCTGCTGACATGGCAGGATCACACTATATGATTTACCAGAAGAACAAAGTTATATATAAACATAGAAATTACACATACAAATAAATACAAATACATTCATGCAATTCAATTACTTAAAAAAAATAGACATCTGTCAGTTACACAATGTCCAGAGACAGAATTCAAACAGCCCGGGTAATGTGGGCCACTCTGCGTGTTGGATCAGGCTGCCAGTCAAATATCCTGATATCTAAAATAACTGCCACGTATGTGCTGCTCTGAATGCAGACACACTACTCCTTGGTCTTGTGTGTGTGTGCAATTCTTACGTTTCCACAACAAAAGCTTGCCTGACTCACATTCTCCTTTGGCAAAGTTTTTATTATGGAAATGAAATAATATGTCTTCCAGCTGAAGACCTGATGCCAAAGCTGAGCCCAAGTCCTAACCCTGCCTCAGTCCAGTACACACTGTACACAACAGCTAGAAAGCTTGAAAATACTCGCCGGCAAGCGTGTGCATCACTCACAGTCTGTAAGCAAGATACATACAAAATCTTCCCAAAACTGGCATCATGCTGCAGCGGCACGCTGGACAAATGCTTCGTGAATCCTTAATCAGGCAGCAACGACGTCAGTCATCAGAAAGCTTAAACGTTTAAGTCAAGTCAATCATTTGGGGACATGTAAATAAATGCTTTTGTGACCATTTCGTTAAACAAGTGTTTTGTTGAAGAAAGATTATCCAGAAAATACACTAAGTCACACGGGAGACAAATGCATGATAATTAATCCCTTAACAAACAAAGACGACATGAGTTTCCGCTGGGCTTCCAGTCACTGAGGGGTAGACACAGGATCCACGCTGAATATTAAAACCGTACAGCAGCAAACACCCAGAAAAAACAAAGAGGCAGGGTTACTTGAAAGCAATATGAAAACCACAAAGGGTGAGACAGCCATGCAGCTCTGTGCCAGTACAATATGAGCAGCCAGCACACACAGCTGGGACAACAAAAGGAGAACCAACCCACCGACTACAGACGATTCATATTAGCTTAGGGCTTTCTTTGTGCTTGCAGTGAGTGGACAGGTGGATTCTATGGAATACCGTGAGTTACTTTAACACATAACCTGCAGGTGTAACGGGATGGGAGCTTTTTGGAAAACTCTTGCTCTGCCCTCGTGAAGTTAAAATGTAGTAAATTTAGCTGACTGCTGACCCCTACTGGTTTGATAATGTTAAGGCAATGTTGATTGTATAGTATAAGAGTAGAAAGCCATTCATTTTCTGAAAGGAAAGTCTTGGTCAGTAAAACAGCGCAGCATTTGTGCTTACTCCTATTCACAATGTTTGTTTCTCTGTATATATACGGGCAGTGGTGCATTTTCTTATTCTATTTCTTCTCTGTCATTTTGATTTTCCACCTACAGGGGGAGGATCAATAAAGGTTCATCTTATCTTGGGTAGTTTGACTGTATTCCTGCATGCATTGATGAAAGCTAAAAAAATAAATAAAATGAAAAAATACCACCCAATTTAAAATCCATCTTTATACCCTGTATGAAAATAGAGCGCAGTCAGCAGCAGTGAATCAAAAACATCAATTCTGTCCCATGTTAAGTGGCTGTCTGGGGATTTTGCATTGTACCTTCCAGAAAGCTGCCAGACTCACAGGGGATTTCATTAAAAATAGTTTTAAATGACACAGCAGGGACCAAGGTATCCTGTCTCGAACCCAAAGTAGCAGCAAAAGCTTTGAAAATACCACAAATTTTGGAGGCAATAAAAGACATTATTTACATTATTTTGCTGTGCAACAAGGTTTGTTAAAAGAAGAAAAACTACAGCGAACGTGTAAGAGAAGAGAAAGACAAACTATGAAAGTTCAGCTTGTGACTGCGCAGTTAGTAAATTCAGTAAAGGCCAGACTACAGCAGCTCCTCGAAGTAGTACTAAGACCTTTGAGTAACTTTAACCAGTTCTGAAACCAGTAACTGAAACGAATGAGGTCATGCTGTAGCCGAGGGGGGCATTCAAAAACCTGTCAAACAAATTCAAATCATCAACCATCTCTAAAATATCAACAGCAGAAAGAATCCTGCTTGGTATCAATTGGAAAAACAAGTGAGTCATATGTCTGTCTTTACAAAAACCATATCCATTTCTTCCCTAACACCGCAGGGGAGCAACCGGAGTGAAAAGGCATCTCTGGAAAAAAAACGTTCAAAGCTTCATCTACACCGTGATTGACATCCGTGGTGGTGCTGTAATTCTAAACAGCCAGCACCACCAAAATGTTAAAGCCACATTGGCAATGAATATGCTTTTGTAAGGACAGTTTGACCTCTTCATCATGTATATATGTGTGATTAGACTTGACATTAATGTGGCTGAGACATTTAGCAGAAAAGGTTTGAATATTTTACCTGAATCGTGCCAAAGTCCACGTTTTCATAGTGGAAGTGAGCGCACTCTGCCAGTTTGGGGAAGTGGCCCTTGGTGAACGAAAGCCTGTAAATGTATCACACACATACACACAGTTTGGTTAACACCTCATTCTCTGCCCATGCTAACACTGAGTGTATGACTAGTTTAAGAGGCAGAGGGCAATGCAAACGGAGGCAGTTCAAGGAGGAGGAAGGCACAGAAATAGACTCGGGGAATGGAAGGAACTCTAGCAGGAGACAGAGGCGATAAAAAGCCAGTTAAGAGCAATAAATAGAGACAAACAGAGAGAAGGAGACATGTGAGAGAGGTGTGTGTGTGTGTGTGTGTGAGTGATTTTGCCTACTCACTTCTTGACATTCTTGACCTTCATGCTGGCCGTGCTGCTGCTGCATGAGCGCATGAGGGGCTCAGTCCTCAGCTCAGGAATCTCAGCGCTCCGTGCCTTAAAAAAATACAAACATGAACAATGTTATATAGTGGGTGTTTTGCAACATTCACGTTACAGAAATCCCTTTAATATCAAGTAAATTAAAGTCTGTTTGTTGTAAACAGGTGCAGTAGAATACGAGGTCTCTATTGGTCGTGTTGGTGTTGAGTGTAAGAGGCACTTAGATGCAGAGAAACCTGAACATGAGATGACGTGACAACAACAACCGTTCCCAGAACAGTGTCTGCTAGTAAAGTCATACATCTTCACGTCATTCAATTATACTGCATTATTTATGATCGACTGTTCTACCTCCAGCAGGTAAAGAACAATGGTTATTTAATGCGTTTGCATGCAAACAAAAGCTAGTTAGAAAAATCTTTTTCCACTTTCCACTTTTTTTGCCTAAGATGGATGTGTTCAAGGTCTGACTTGCTGCTTCTTGTACAACAACAGTCACTAAAACCTGCTCCAGATACCATACCGACAGTGCAGGCTCTGATTAGGTAACCACTGTAGACGCCACCACTGCGACACCGGACATCAATACATTACTCACAGCAGTTGTGTTTAGGTTGTTTCGTTCAGTTTATTCTGAGTGGCAGTGGGAATTTTAAATTTTGTGTTCTACACTGAAAATGAATGTTGCGCGGCCTCTGGAAGAGTCTTCGCAAACTGCTTCAGAAAATGCAGGCAAAGGCATATGGGGTTATTGTGATATTGCCATGACACACACAACTGAACGAGATTAAGATGGACTCAAGGGCCAACAGGGATGATCAATGACGGTCCTCAAGGAGGCGATGCAGGCTAAATAAAAGCTAAATCGGAGTAACAAAAAAATGGCACCTATGAAGTCTTGAATTGCTCATGGAAGGAGAACAGGGAAGAGCTTACAAAGTTCAGAAAGAGCTTCATGAAACTGGACAGCCTTGTTTTTAGCAGAAGTAAACCCAAGTGAAAGTGGTCAGCTTTCACAAAACAGAATTATAAATAAAGTGACAGCAGCTTCTACTTCAACCACAACATTAGCAAGCTACTGGCCACTGCTCTGACTTTTCTGCTGTAGCTGGAGCAAAAGTCATGAGTAGATAGAGTAGATAGGTTTTTATTTCTACTCTCTACTCATGAGCGTTTGAGTAAGGAGTGACCTCATTTATTTTTCTATCATTACACTAAACACAGAGGAGACAGAGCAATTTGAGTTGTACAAGATTTGCTTTCTGCTGAACACTATACCGTCCGTGACACGATGAGACAAATATTTCAGTCCATTGCTTGCCAAAAGATCCACTCCACTTCAGAACAATCAGCTGCTCTCCTTACTTGTTATCTGCTTTCATTAAAAAGCTACTCGCTTCATTTAGCTTAAATTAGACTGAAAATGAAATGCAGATGTGGTCGACAAAACAGTCACAAGTCCAGGGACGTTATTTTGGTATAAACAGCTTTTATCAGGGATGCATTCTCTGTGGAATCATTTCTATTCTCTAGATAGCAAGCAAAGCTACAACCATCTATAAGTAAGTGGGGAAAAGAAGAGCTGCTGGTCAAGCAAGGTCCTAAATAAAATGAAGACAAGGCAACCAAAAGCAGTCCTCTGTATCCTGTTCGACTCCACAGCCACATGGTCAGTGACAATAAAGGTGCTATGCAGATGAGATCTGGATTTGTGAGACTTTTTTCAGACTTCCTGCACTACCTCTGTCCAAAGTGTTAACCGGACAAGGGTGACACAGCAGAGAGCATCTGTTTAAAATGCAGCACTCATTTCAGTGTTCCGTGTCAAATAACTGAAAGGATCAGTGGAGCAATCGATTGACCTCCGACAGACTATTCTGAAAATCAATTTATGGTGGAAAACATTTTTCAGCAAAGAGTGCCAAACAGTCTCTGGTTCCAGTTTTTCAGTGGAGGCCAACACACCAATTAGGCATAACATTATGGCCACCTTTTTAATACTGTGTAGATGCTCGGACTCATTTCAGAATGGATATGGGCCTTCTGGGGGTGTCCTGTGGTGTCTGGCAACAGAATGCTGTTAGTGGTGGAGGCCTTCGGATCCTGTGGGTTGAAGGGAGGGGCCTCGGTCATCCCACAGATACTCAGTCAGTTTGGGATCTAGGGAATTTGAAGTTCCCTTGTGCTGTTCATCACGTTTTTTGAGTTGTTCCTAAATGGGGTGGGTGTGCCTGAGTTTCTCAGCAGAACATTGTATTGTCACAAGATGGTCGATGTTATTTACCTCTCCTGTCAGTGGTGTTAATGTTGTGGCTGATCGGGGTATCACTAATGTTAAAATTGTTTAAACTTGGAGACACCAGCAAAGACTCTAGTGGGGCTCCAATTTCATTCTAAACAAATAATTAAAAAAAAATAACAATAACACACACACACACACACAACAATTTGCGGTCCTAATACAAGTTTTGTATCTGTGACAACAAAAAAGCCACAGACACATTTCAAATTCAAGTTGTGTTTTTTCTGACTATGCGACTATAAGCTTACGCCTACAGCGTAAGCCCACATTGCTCCTATGAAAAAAGCAATAATCAAAATTCTGATGTCATGTAAAATTTATAATCACTGAAACAGAATCTGCTGCTCTTTTTATTCCATGTTGCGTCTCGGGAATTGTGAACGCTGTGTGTCTTTGTGCATTGTTCTTAAGTTGACACAGAATATGATCTTTGTCACACCGTGCAACAGGGCGTTGGTGCGACAGTTTACGCTAAGTTGCTTAGTGCTTCTCATCACCTCCTTGAACCACCGGAGACATACATAATGCAAGCCACTTCAGCGCACAGTCCCTCTCGTATCAAATATTGAACAAAGAATAGCAGACATGCAGTATTAAAAGCCCCGCCTCTGTGATCAATATTCATCAGCCTGGTGAGATTGTTGTTTCTCTTTTCCTCTGTTGCCCGATCGAAGTGAGCACTAGCGATAGGGCTCCAACCACGCGCCGACCACGGGTGGCTCAGCAGGTTGCCATGGAGACGGCCTCATTTTCACCGTGCTGTTGATGCAAGAAGCAAGACTCAAACCAAAAAAGGGTGGAAAGGAAATAATGAATGATGCTGTCTGGTGAATGGGATCAGAGCGGAGAGATGGCCTGAAATAAACAGATGACACAGGAGAACACAAATGGCGGGGGGATGACGGATCTATGGTAAGAGGTTAGGAGTAGAGTTGCTTTAACGCCAACAGTCATCTGCATTAATAATGGATGTGCGATAGTGTTTCTGGAGCAGAGGAGAGACAGATACAACTCATCAAGCCGCTGGCTTAAAAACAGACGCTGATGAGAATGTGGCAGGCATCAAACCAGCTGATCAGGGTAGCGTGTTACCAGTGTCACCACTGGATCTGCAGTGTTGGAGAACATGGTCAGCACACGCTTTTGTTGACTTGGGATGAATGCAAGACATTAATGAATTCACCGTTTGCACCAAGAAGCAGAAGTGCAACTTCACTGAAGAGCGCAGGAGAAATACGATCATTGTCGAGTTATTTTGACATTCTTGTGTCCTCGTCATTTAAGTTATTTCTGCAGACACATCAAGCTGGTTGTAAACATGAACAATACATGTGAAAGGTGGATGTTTTATTCTGCAGATTCTGATATCCCAGTACCCCAGCCTCTTTTTGGTTTAGGGAATTGATATCTTTTCTCCATTTAGAAAATAAAAAACAACAGTTCTCATACTCCCGGAAAAGTATGTGTCTCACCATGGCACTAATGGTCTCCTCCCAGTCAGGTCTCTCTCTGGGATGGATGTGAGCCAGTTCAGGCACAATATCGTCGTCCTCCAGGTGACGTCCAGGCCTCAGTCCCCTGCAACCAGCACACACACACAAAAAAAACTTTATTCATAACAACATCATCAGGTTTCTACTAATTACTGTAGTCATATTCATTATGCTGATTATTTTGTTAAAGGATGCAGGTTAGACTTACAAGACTCTAAAACAGATGCTAGCAGAATGCTGCGTTACATAACATTTCTTTGTTTTGCAGTTTGCAAAGGGCTCCTCTGCAGACTATGAATGGAAAAGTTGTTTAATGTCCTAAAGATCAACTGAAAACATAACTTTATTACACGCTCTTCTAAAAGGAAGATGTATTGCTTGTGTCCGTTTACTTCAAAGTCACTGTCAGTGGATTTCTTACTACAGCTCACACATCAAGAAATGCCCCCTTGGGCTTTAGGAGACTTGATGTTTTCATCCATCACATCTTTCAAACTCAATAATCAACCGTTTAGAGAAAATATTAAAGATTAAACGATGATGCAAATCATCTTTATTTGCAGATATTTCCTGCATTGCATGCTCTCGATTAACAGAATTTTACAACACACAAGAACATTTGTGTGGCGATTTTTTACCCTAAACATCACGACTAAACCATAACCATCCCCAGCCCTTGATCTAAACCTAATCTAATAAACAGCCTTTGAAGAGGAATGTGAGAACCAACCAAATGGATGCTCAGTCTGATGATCAAAAACTCAAACTGGCTGTCACAAATAAAGTAGTACAAGTACACAAACACACAAACTATCAAGAGAGATTTTAACCATCATTCGGAAGCCTGCAGTGATGCCACATCTACATGAGTCCAACAGACTAGAGCAGACAACAGAGGAAACTGAAAGAGACGAAAGGCTCCGTTTCATGGAGGATGGAACCGTTTGCAGCAGCTACAAGATGAAGGCGTCGAACAAACGCTAAAACAATGTCTCTGCATTCAGATGATCTGGGGATGGGTGGATTTTTGAGTAATCTGTTGTATTCCTTACTCACCCAAATCCTTATTCACGATTACTCATTGAATTTACTTCATCATTCAAGTTAACAATGTCAAGGAAGCCCAGAGACATCCAGGAATGAGAAAAAGCAGAGCATAAAATGTGATTTATATGCAAACATTTTCCAGTGAGCATTTATTGTCTGGAGTCTGAATGTATTGTATATCTTCCAACTGCAGTGAATTCTGAACAAGGTAGAGAACACACACACACACACACGCACACACACATAAACGCAGATGGAGTCTGCCTCCCACTGGACCTTGTTAAATGCAGTGAGTCTAGAGAATATTGCTGAAATGCTTTAGAAACGGTGCAGACATTTAAAGCTTAAAAGGTCATTACCATAACCTTGATTAAAAATGACTGAGCGAGAGGTCAGGGAGAAAATAAGAGCTTTAACAGTAATCGACTGCAAAACATCATGTTCAGAAAAATAACAAGGATTTCTTTTGAAATCTAACAGTACAAAATCTGATGTGCTACTACAACTGCTGTCAGCTCTAAGTGCTGCCCAGGGATTCATATAATATATAATAACATCTGCAGTTAGTATTCAAGACTGGTGACACTCCATTTAGATTTTATTATGGGGTCTGTTTCAACCGATACAGACAAGGACTACTATACAAACATTTGGATAGTGCTACAACCAACCATATTATGCTTTTCAATATATTTTACAACAGGCATGATAATGTTAGCTTCTCTTTTAGCTTTTTATGCTGAAATGTAGAAAAATTCGAAGGCTTATATATAATTTTGAAGACTTAAATGCTAGTTTAATATGACTCAGGTTCATAAAACGAGGAATGTTTTCATAGCTTTGGAGATTCATTACATGAATTCCTCCTCTTACCATCTCATCTTATCCAATATTAAATTAACTTGCTTCACTTTACACAACAAACTCAACTTGTACTCATCTCTCACATGGCTTCTTTTTTTTTGAGCAAAGTGCGATTTTTACAAATTTAACCTATCACACTAAGAGCTGGGATCAATGCCATGCTCCATCCTACAACCTAAACCTACAACTTCCTATTCTTATTCATTTTTAGGTCTTTTAGCAAGACTACTGTTTAATCAACATAACTCTCTTCTCAAACTGCCACATTTAGGTTTCCAGAAATGTTAACAAATACACCTCTAAACGCTGCTAGTGGGCCATATGGTAACCTTCTTCTTTATGAAAAATCCACTCCCAGTCACCAGTCCTTCCTCTAGTAACTGACTACATCTAGCAATTTGACTGGAACACATTTAAACAAAATTTCCAGTCTGCACGAAAAAAAATTAAAAAATTAAAAGAAACAGCAGCCAATCTTGTTCTGATATTTGTTTAACAGATGTGGATGGAAGCGCACATGAAATTTTGAATATTATCTGAAAGATTTT
Organism: Planiliza haematocheilus; assembly: GCA_005024645.1. Classification (NCBI taxonomy): domain Eukaryota; kingdom Metazoa; phylum Chordata; class Actinopteri; order Mugiliformes; family Mugilidae; genus Planiliza; species Planiliza haematocheilus. The sequence goes on from SRSE01000276.1 coordinate 8,339,502, forward strand.
TGCTGCATTTGAATGCAACAGTGCGCCAGACGTGTCCGCAGAGCAGAGATGCTGGAAATACAAGAAAGACTCCAGAGATTCAAATTATAAAATGTTATATTTTGTTGAGATTTATTTTATGTGGTCTAAATACCCTACGCCGCAGAAACATGAGACTGAAGCACAAATGTAATTCCATAGCAATTTATCCTATAGTATAAAAGAAGTCATCTGCTGTGTGGGAAATGATAAGGACGAACTTGTGAGAAGGCTTTCAGAATTATTGACCACTAACTAGCGTCCCATGGCCACGCAGACCCTAATGACATGCTTTAAGCGCTACTTACCACAGAAGGCTTGAGAACTACTGACGCAGCGTGAAGCATTTTCTAACCCCAGAGATAAAGGCCTAACTTTCAACAGTTCATTACTACAAGTGCCATCTTCTCTGAACTCCCAGCATTGCTTGGTGAGGAGGCATGTAAGGAGAAAGGAGCTGCTCATTCTAGCATCTGCTCCAAATAATCTCATAACACCACAGCTAGAAAACCTTGCTCAGCCTTCAGCCGTACACTCTCCTGCTTTCTGCCTTCCTTCTCCCCGCATACAAATCTAAATAAGAGAAGAAACTGACAGAAAACTTTCTTCAGCCTTCCTAAGCTCCCAGCCTGCTGTGTCAAAATTGTTCTCTCTCCAGCTGTGTAAGAAACAACAGCAAGAAGCCAGCATTTAAAACAGTGTGACAGTTTCAATCTTGACTAGTTTTCAATCATTTCCATCAGCTTGGCAATTTCAGTCCATAAAGGCACCAGCAGCTCAATTTCTGCTCTGAAAATGAAAGCTATGAATCTCTCACTGCATTTATCCTCGGCCACCACTTTCTCATGTCTCTGCTATTAGGCTGCTTCGCCACTGGAGCCACTGAATGACTGGCTCAACATGAGCTCGGCCCCACCAAACAGAGATCGTGCCAATTTTCTGAGCCAATATCTCAAGTCATTCGCCACAGCCTGTTAAGTGCAGGTCTGCCCCTTTGCATGGACACACAGGTTTGAGGATAGAGGAGATGCCCCGCTGTCACAAAATAAGACGCACAGGATTTACGTAGCTGCTGGTCAAACTGCTTATTTGATGAAAACAAAACATTACATCAACACTAACTGAACTGAACTGACGATGGGTCAACACAAGACCTGTGCACTACTAAAATCGGATTCTTACTTTGCAATACACTATGCCATATGTTTAAAAAAGCGCAAGACACATACATTTTTATACAGAGACGTATGTAAACTATTTTTCTTTTAGTTTCCATCTGCTTATAGTTGCTGTTGTGTGCACTGCTGGTGTATGGCTTGGAAGACAATAAAGAAGCCTAAGAATTCACTTCAGCTCCCAACTGAAAGCACAGATCATCCAGAACTATTTCCAGCTACTGCCACTTGTCACATCCAGTCCCACTAATACAATTTTCAAGTAGTTTACAGTAACAGCCAAGTTATTCACTCACAGATCCACAGTTTACACGTTATGAGGTTTGCTCAATATTATTATCATTATTGATTAAGATGTCTTATGTTCTCAAAAAACTGAAGGCTCACATTTTCCTTGTTTTTTTCTCCCTGACTGACTCTGAGATGTAAAAACCAGTGCTCTCTGGGGGACACTGTGGCTGAAGATAGTTCTTTATGACTCTTATTGGACGTCTCGGCTTGTTGTCCTCAAGCAAAATCAATATGGGGAGCCACCATGGCAGTTTTGTTTGATAAATAAAATCAACACATCTGAAGTATAATTCCATCAGTTGCTTTTATACAGTGTGATACAGATAAATATTTAGTCCAGCTCAAAGCAGAAATGAAAATGTTCATATTTGAAAGAAAGAAATACCACATTACAAGCTTTAATTTGCAACTGGCGGTCAGTTTTAAACTAATAAACGGCACAAATCCAGTTAGGAGACGAGAGCTGAATAAACACAGCCAAAGCGAGTCAACAAGTGCTGCCAGTTTGGGTGGCTATGATCACTGTTTATGCAAGCAGCTCTTAAGAGCATTGCATGTTTTCTGTACTGGACTGAACACACATGGATACATGCCACTTTTAGAAATGCCAATAACACCCTCCTGGGAATATTATGGAACTGGTCTGATGAAAGACATCCAATGAGTAGTGACTGAAGACCGCAGGGAGTGTCGTGCCTCGTGCTGGGCTCTACACAAAGTAAATCATGTTTTTGTTTTTCTGAAATTGTAATTTGCTGTCAATAGTTTATCTTCAACTAATGCTGAATGAAACAGAATTGGCTGTGTAGGTAATGAAACTATTCTAATTTTCAATGATTCAGCTCACACAAAGCAGCTCATTACACACAGGCATAATTGTTTGTCATATGCCCAACAGAGTTTATCCACTATCCTTTGTGTTTTGAAACGCCACAGTAAAAGAACAAGATCAGTGTAATCACTGTTAGCTTGACATGCCAGATGGCTGATTAATCGATAACATATTTTCTTTCATTTCTATCTTTGACAAAAGATGTTCCCAAGATTCCACAGCACCGGTGTGAAATCTGTACTACTGTCAATAACCATGAAGCTGCAAATCTCTGACACCAACAGTCTGACCTTATCTGACTATGTTGGAGCTTTTATCCATAATTTAATAAATAGTGCCAACTCCCAACAAGATAACCAGTCTACTTAAGCTTTCACAAAGTCACTCCAAAAAGCCTGGCCACTGTGTTAGTCGTTTGTTTTTCTTGCTCTGGGAGATGGAACATGAGTAGCATCAAATCTTGGCCAGGATATCCAACGTCATAGAATGACCAGTAAAATGTATTTTAGGGAGGATGTTGCTGTAATGTTACCATGTTTCTACTAGCTGCCTCTGGCTGATGCAAGGACAAGAATATTCTTGACAGTGAAATTCAAGCTTAGTTTCGACTTGAAAGACATTCCATCAATGGTAGGGAAAGAATGTGCTGCCCTGCAGAAAACATCAGCAGAATAAATACAACATTTTAATATAATGGAGTATATACAAAGCCTGCGGATGTAAATGAGCCCTGGTTAGCATAAACTGTCTCTAAATAGGATCAGAAGTTGAGCCGTTTTGACAGAAACATGGTCGAAAAAGAACTGAGACAGAAACAAGACTTCTTGTGGTACTGTAGAACTGAGAGCACTGTTGAGGTAACTCTGTAATCACTATTTCAATATGCATTTCCCCTTCCTTGGCTGCTCTGATCTTGCTCTAGTCCGTCTCGTTCTGTGCGTGTCTCATAAACGGGGTCAGATTTAACCCGAATCTCCCACATGTTACATTTCAGAAGCAGTTTCCTTCCACTGTGTTCAGTCAGCTGTGACACACTCACTGTAACATCTTTTCAGTTCCTTCCTCCGATATTTTGCACCTCTAAACAGGAACATCTTAAAATACATATTGCATGATGAACCGCTATACTTGTAAAATCTTTGTCCTCATTTTTGGAAGGACTGCACCAAACTAAAACTGAACACTGAGTACTGCTGAGAAATCAGACAATCCAAAGACCAAAGTAAAAAGATGTGTGAGGTTGCAGCTGCATGGAAACCATTATCTGGTTGTTTTTGTTATAATCAAGTGTTCTCAATTAATAAAGTGGCAAAATGTCAAAGATTATTAGTGTTACATGAATGAGTCAAACCAACAAGTCAGAAAAGCACGTCTTAATACTTAAATTCAAATCAAATCAAATTATGAGCTGTATAATTGACAACCAGTAGAAAGTTAAGGTTTCAGCCAACAACCATTGATTCTTATTGACTGCTATACACTGCAGGTAATTAGCCATAATTCTGTGAGTTGAAGAAAGACTAGAACAGAAATCTTGGCTGTTGGCTGGTTATTATCTTCAACTTTGATTGCGGCTCACATTTTGGAACAAGATGACTTTGGGGAACACTGATTCTATTTTGTATCATTGTTAATATTTGAAAAATAATAGTGTTAGCATGTTTGTGTGCTGTTCATTTGTTACCTACCTGACTTTCACATGGGTATTTATCAAGAGTGAGAGGTGACAGAGGCCCTGTCCAGATTTGCTTATTTAATCCAGTTGCCAGTGACCATCGCATTCTGTTAGTAGTGTGAACACACAATGCATCCTGGATCACAGCAGGGGTGCTCTTGCTTAAATTAGTTTTGCCTCATTCATTCAGAAGAAACATGCAAACACTATTATACATGATCATAATGACAGCCTTTTGATTTATTTTGTCATTGTAGATATTAATTGAATAAACTAATAAATAAGGCTGTCAACAGGTGAAGATATCTAATCACGATTAATTGGATAATATCCATGGTTAAGGGACATTAATGCAAATTACTCACACTTTTTTTAACTTAAATGTAGCTGGAAGGAATCTTTTTCAAGTTTTTATTGCTATTATCAACATCTCAGCTGCCCAGATCACATCAACAGCAAATGCAAATGACTGGAGAACCATCAGGGCTAAGAAGACCCATTTCTTCTTTCATTTCTGCTTGTTTGTCTCAGCTTGCTTTTTTCTTCTGCTGCATCTTTTGAGATTTTTGACATTTTGTTAGCCTCTATGATAAAATTATTTACTACGACCGACTTCCGATCTGACTGCTTTCCACAGTGCTACTACTGCTTTCACTTTCTGAATTTCCATATATTATGTTGGGACTGAGGTCGGATCAATAGAACATGTGTGCATTCATTGCACTTAATTAATGACATTTGAAGGAATTAGTCTTAGCGTGTTATTACCACATTAACTGTGACAGAAATATTTATGAATAAATTTGAACAAAAACGAAGCAAATGAATTTGAATAGCTGTGTATAATTCATAAAAAATCATAAAAAAAGCAAGTGGTTAATACGTGAAACTAGCCACATGGAGTTACGTTCATTCATTCATTCATTCATTCACTTTCTGTAACTGCTTGTCCTCTGCAGGGTTGGGTAAGGGCTGGAGCCTATCCCAGCTGCCAGTGGGCGAGAGACTGGGTACACCCTGGACAGGTTGCCAGTCTATTGCGGGGGTAACATAGAGATACAGACAACCATTCACACTCTCACTCTTCGGACGGTGGGAGGAACACAGACAAAGAGAGAACATGCAAACTCCACACAGAAAGGCTGACTGGGGCCTTTCTGTGTGGAGTTTGCATGTTCTCTCTGTGTCTGCTATGGAATCGAATGCAGAACCTTCTTGCTGTGAGGCATCAGTGCTAACCACCACACCATTGTGCCGCCCATGGAGTTAAGTTGCAATATTTATATGTACATCAGTAGAGAACATCTACAGACAGCAGCTGCTACTATATTCTACTGGACCCAAATGAAATCTGTGTTTATTTGCATAGAGAGAGCAAAACTGAAATCAGATATCAAGTGCTGTTTGGGGACACACATGGAGAAGCATTTATTACCAGGTGGGAAAATAAGTGCTTTAAGCTCACCACTTGCATTTAGATTTCCAGGATGGATATTAATGCAAGGTGTCAGGATATTCCAGTTAAAAAGTTAAAAGTCCATGATCTTATTAGGGGTTGAACTGACCTGAACTAGCGGACTTTACTGCTGAGCCATGATTTTAGCAGGAAGTCGACTAGTCATTGATCAAGTGACAATAACAACGTGGACGCAGGTGAGGAGCCCAGTGGGTCATTGCAGCAAACTAGAAGCAGATCATCAAGTGTGTGGGAATACTTCCCATTCTACCACGATACATGAGATATGCAAGTCAGTCCTGAAATACAACAATAGCAATCTGATGGTGAATTTCGTTGTCTAAAATTATTAGACCTTTAGCTGCTATACATGGAAAAGGATTCAGCGATTTCTTTTTTTTATCCCAGCTACATTATCCTATCTTACAACACACTGCGAAGTACTATTAAATGCTACTGACGGTGCAGATTTATTGGCTATACATATCTGCAGTGCGCAGTATTGATAAGCTCACGTGTTTATGTTCAGTGTTGTGTTCTATCAGTTGACATTGTTGCTGTGGTTGTAGGGTATGTTTTGGTATTTATGGTGCTGACGTGGTCCACGGCAGAGAATAATTTGTATTCATGCTTCAGAAAAGCCTCCATGGCTTCATTTTGCAATATGTATTCAGGTCAAGAACATAGATTTCATTGTGGCAAAGCATTACTTTCTACTGTGTTTTTATGTGTGACGTCATCTCGACTTTCACCACATAGTGGCCGACTTTAAAAAATCCAAAGTCGTTCAACCCCTAGTTCCTAGATGAAACATGTCCAGGATCTTGTGCTGTGAAGCTGGGTAGAGTAGAGTAGTCAACTATAGGCACATAGGACCATTTTAGTCATTACATCTGGATGTTTTTAAATAATATCAAGTAAGCCACCGGTTAAACTGATTATTCTCACTGACTGGCTGCACATGTTTAATTTCCATTGCAAAGGGACACCGAATTGAAAGCAGAAAGCAGCAATAAATAGAAACAGACGTAGAAGCAGAGAGCTATTAGCAACCGTATGCATGATTTGGATCTCTTCCACGGCCTGGAAGTCTCTCCAGTCGGCCAGCAGTTTCGATCCAATCCTTCCGAGGCAGTTTTATCCTACATATGGCATCGCAGACAACACTTCCAACCACATATTACTACCAGCTACTAATGAAGTGTTATCATCCCACAATGGCAAAGTATGCCCAAGCACTCTGATTTAATGTACCGTTGTGCCTCACCTGGACTTAAAATCTAGCCCTTTAGCTCAATTGGAATATGACATCTTCATAAATATTATTCTGCTGTTATTATTCCAGATATTACAGAAACCACCAAGCCTACAAAAGCAATATCTTTTTAACCTTATTCAAGGTTTGCCAAGTGGTGACTTGAAACATTTAATTTATCAACTGTCAGCTAAATCTGTAGAGCGCACTGTGGCAGTGAACAACAATATCCCCACAAAGTACTACTACAAAGATTGCTTTATACCTCCAAAGTCAAATCAGGCTCTAGCAAATGTCATTACATTTCTCTTTCTGTAGACCTTTGTAACAACTTTTAGTCCACCAACCAAGTGATTAAGGCTCACGGGGGATTTTGGTGATACAGTATGGCCCACAATGCTCAAAGTCAAAACCCAATACACAAACCACAGACATGTGGTGAAACTTGGGTCCAAAACTGCTGCATTTGTATTATGTTTGCATAATCCAGCACAACACTGTCTAGTTGTTGTTGTCTATAGGTACCTTTGTGGCTGGTATCCAAGTACTTCAAGTGTGTAAAACGAACATTTTGTTACAACACGTCGTCTCCGAGCCCTAATGACATCATACTGATATTATCAGTGTTATCTGCTCAGACCTGACCACGATAGAAAGAGACAGCTGGTCTATCATGCTGAGAAGGACCAATCATGACAAGTAAACTGATCTTCATGTCAAAATACTGTCAGTGTGTCCCTTTAATGGTGTTATAAACACACTGAGCTTGTAGCTCAACCATTCTAAGAAATAATCACTCGCAGCTAAAAGCTCAAGTCAAATCACCTCACTCTACAGAACAATTAAAACAACTTCCTTATATGTGGTCTATTAAGAGAATCATGGGAGCTTGGTTGTTGGCATGGCTTGTTCTGCAGAGTACACTGCTCATCTATCTGACTGAGATTAAGAAATCACAAAACGGCATGAAGCTTTAAAGCATTTTCCTTCTATTTCTCTAGGTCACCTTATGTGAGCCTTGTGTCACTTGTCCCGGCCAAACTCTGATAAAAGACATGTCACACTGAGCACACACATTCTGTAAACTATACTATAGACAGCATCGTCTACAACAATTTAGCAAAAGAGAAACTTCTTTCCGTTCTCCCGTCGTTTATCTTTCTCTGCTCGTCACCCTGTTATTTTCCCCTTTTTTTCGCGCACTCACTCACTCACTCACTCACTCACTCGCTCTCAGTAGTAATGTTGGACCGCTGTCTAATGTATGCTAAGCTGTTGCTGCCATGGTAACCCCGGTGCAGGATTTAGACCCAGTTCAGGACTGGAGGGGCGGTGAGCGAGGGGCAGGTGGAGGAGCAGAGCAGCCTTAACTGTAATCCCCTCCACAACCACCCTCTGAAAATGAAGATAACTTATAACAGAGCACATTTAAAAACAAAAACAAAGACAGATGTATGTAACACGCCACTAATCCAGCAGAGGCAATAAGCCCACATCGTGCTGCCGTAGCAGTAACACTGAAAAAAGTCCCTGGTTACCTGGTTGGACGGTGGAGGTGCATTTCAGTGAAGAGATGGGAAAGATGAAAACTTCAATTTGAGTCCAGGCTGGTGAAAATGTGTCCATGACAGTCAGAGTGTGAGTGGTGACTAACAGAAATAGTAGCGAAACACCTAAATGACTCACAGCTCTAATTTCCATCTCTGATTGTACAATGTGTCAAAGGAGATCCCCGGGATGTGTTAGAGATTAGTTATACCTCGTTGGCAGAGAGCATAATGTAGAGGAGATAAGTCACATCCCTGCAGCACCTGCTAGCTAATGAAAGAGCTTGCAACGCACGGGGAAGCATGTTGAGATACAACACAGATTGATGAGCGTGTGCTGTGTGTGAGCTTATTGCTGGTAATGTCTGTCCTGAAACATCCCTATGAAGCATGACTGTTTACTGGATACACGTCCACACGCGTTTTTGTGAATGCGTATGCTTGAGGGAGGGTATCTGTGACGACAGTGCACGGGCATGTGGGTGTGGGTGCACAGCTGTAGCAATGACGTAACGGGCTGAAAGCTGATACACTCCGCTCCTTGGTGGGGGCAGTGGTCATTAGAGCCGAGAGTTGACTGGCTCTGCAAGTGGAGGAAATCTGAATGAGGAGTTTCCAGCAGTGACGGTTAGTGATGGCTGTCACCCAGTTGCCATGGGGGACGAATTGGGGGTGTGTGTGGCGGCGGGCGGTTAATAGGGGGTAGGATGGTGACTATGCAAACTCACCCTATCAGCTCGGCTACAGCACACCTAGAAATGCCTCCCCCTCCTTCTCAGCATGCGCATACCCTGGTGTCATTTCTCCTTGAGGCATAGAGGAAGCCAAGTAACCCCCCCTCCTCCCCGTATCATCAACAACTCCAGCACAAGCATGCACACACACACTCAAAAGCACAAACCACTCTCCACCTGTCAAAACCAGGGCATTTCCCTCACATGAAGTGACGGTAAAGACACAGAGGAAGACACACAAACGTACAGAGAGTATAAGAAGGCAGGCTTTCTGTATGTGAGCAAAAAATACTGTACATGCCCCCCGAAAGCACACACACACACATACACACACACACACCGCCTCAAAGCCTCTTTTCTGACTATAAACAAACTAGCATGCTCACTAAGGCACTGCCTAAGGTGTGGTCCATCTCTCCACACACGCGTGCCACTCTGACAGAGAACGTTCAAGCCAGTCTGTTTGGGAGGCTGTGCGGCAGCCTCGTGCCGCTCTCTTACCTGTCCAAGATGTCATGGCTGGACGTGGCTGTGGCTCCCAGCAGTCCCAGTGCTGCACTCCCCACCGCTGCGGCAGCCCCGCTGCCTGCCTCCATGATACTGACTCACTGCAATGAGCAGCCTGCCAGAGAAGCGGAGAGAGAGGGGCGGGGGAGGGAGACGAAGGGAGGGGGGCGTGTGTGTGAATGTGTGTGAAGAGGTAGATCAGGAGGGAAAGGGACGAATGAGATAAAAGAAATCACATGAATAGGCAAAAGGGAGGATGACGAGGGAAAAGCAGAGGGAGAGAGGAGCGTGGAGAATAAAGACAGGGGAAGACAAGACTGAGAAAATGATGTTGAGTGAAAAGAAAATGAGTGGGAAAACAGGGGTGGGGGGAGATGGGGGTGGGAGAGTGGAGAGAGAAAGAGGGTTATTAACTGTGTATATTCTGTCGATCAAATATGCCGTGAGCTTTGCAGGGTAGAACTTTGGTGTTAACACATGGAGATTCTGGCACACACTTTCTAGTGTGAATCAACAGTCAAAAAGCAACCGACTGCCCTGCTATCCCGTGGAGGCTGTTATCAGAGGTCTCTATCCTCGAGCCACAAATTTAATGGTCAAACCAGTCTTTTTAGAGTCACCTGATTTTTTTTTAACAGCGATCTCTTCTACAACAGTGCAATGATTCACAGACAGTCGTTATAGAGAAAAGACAAGTGGAGAGATGTCGTCAACAACACAATTTCAAGCAGTTCCGTTCCCACATATAGGAACAAGAAATATAACACTATTGTAAACACAGGCTTGCTATATAGGAAATAACTCCCTATACACTATAACTTTGATTTTATTTGCATTCCCACAACGGGGGCAGTGTACCAGGAAGATTTTGCAAATTATTTTCCCGATGTGTCAAAAGTGGAGCAGTCTCAGTGTCTCGAGTGTTAGCCCATGCAAAAATGGTGACTGATGACTTCAGTTGGTGACATCAACATCAGCCTGTTGCTCCCAAAATCTCGTGCTGCTCCACCCTGATTACTGTCGGCTACAAATTACAAGCAAAACAATCTGTTTGCAGTTTTTCTAATGACCGTTTGCTGCAGAAAATTCTAGCATAATCACCCAACCAACAATGTTCAGTGCTGTAAGCTCTTCCTCAAATGTTCCTGAACCAGAGAGTAATACCTATGAATAGTTTTCTTTTTTAGGGGGGGTTAACCCTATCTCCCTGGAACTTAAGACGCTGGTACCCCAACCCCAGTCCCATAAAAGGCTGCTGTTCTGCTGCTGCAACAAATGACAACACTCAGGTTGGCAAATTAAAGTGCAAATGCAGTAAGTAAACTGCATCTTTGCTGTAGTGGTACGACTATTCTACTTAAAAGCACCTAGGGGTTTTATGCTATTTTTCCCCAGACAGTGACTCTGACAAGAGATCTAAAGTTTAGTTGTCATTTGTCACCAATAACCAATTAACCAACTACTATGCATATGTTTTCTTATTATTTGTTTCTCAAATGTCAATTCACAGTTGTAAAAAAATCCAAATAACGTTTTCACCTGACAAAGTAACGCAAAATATGAGCAAATCATTAGAGATGCCAAATGAGGGGAATGTTTTCGTGGTTTTAAGATTACTTTGCCGCCATCAACAATGCTCTGAAACATCACCGTGTCCGTAATCACAGCAGAGAACACCCTGTCACGGGTATTACTGCTTTAATACCACCCACCACATGACGGCCTCCCAACGTGACGTTGTCTGCAGACGAAAATAGACAACAGCAACACAACAGGAATGACCCAATAAAGATTTCTGTGACCGTCAGTGGCTCCGTAATCCCACGAGGACGGCACCGAGTGCAGAGAGATGGAGGGAAAGTGTGAGGAGAGGCACAGAGGAGAAAGCGTGGGAGGAGGAGAATCCTCACAGGCTAGACTGAAGCAGCTGGTTCTACATCTGAGGCAGCCTTACCGGGCATACATAATCCCCTGGGCCCTCTGGTGTGTATGGTTTATAGTTTAGCCAAAAAAGACACCAAACATATTGTCTATAAAAACATACAGACAGTAGTGAAATACTGACAGAGCATATCTAATTTATTTACTCTATATTAGAAATGTTTGAGCTTTTGGAATCACTCTAAAAGGCTTGAGTTCATCTGTAAGGAAGTTTCTTATTCGAAGAGTTTCGGCGATCTTCTAAAAATAACAAGGCAACAGTTTGAATCATGAGTGATTAAGCCTCCCCCTGGACCTATGAGAAAGTAATGCATCGTCTGCTGTTGACCTGGGATCGGCCCTAGATTAAGTACATCTGCGTTGAAAGGTGATGAACTTCTGTCAGTCTATATATGCAGAGTGCATAAGTTCATCAAGTTTAAATCAAAACAGCATCGACCAGACAACTGCAGCACATGGCAGTATTGACTAGTGTGATATGAGCTAAGTGAGTTGTGAAGACAGACACAGTAGTCTGTAAATTAATCTCATGTCGTGGACTCTTGTAAAGTTATGCTCTGAAATCATGCACAAAAACGCACACAGGCTAAACACATCTGACATTAACTGGGTGTTTCTGTGTCACAGCGACTGCCTTCCATCGGTGCATGTGGAAAAGGACATTTTGTTTTGTGTGCAGTGGGTAAAAGAGGAAGCGAGTTTGTGTATGCCAAGCAGACAGCCAGGAAGAGCAAATCAGGCTGAGCTTACCACAAATACCTGATGCAGCAGAAACCCCATAAAATGGCCGACCTTGAAAGAGGACAGAGTCTCAGCTCATCTCAGAGGAGATTAAAAATCGAGACTGAATAGTCTGGACACAGTAATCATGCTCACTCTCAGTAGAATGGCAGCTTAACTAAGAACAAACTCAGGAAACCCCAAACAGAACATCCAGCTTTGTCTCACTTAACAAAAGATTTACATAGTTGTTAGACTGAAAGCTAAAAGATTAAAAGATGTCTGCTTAAAATACTGTTACTGTTATTATGACAGACAGTTATATTTGTTTGCTTTTAGCAGGATTCAGTGTGACTTCTATCCATTGTGATTAGAATAAGTTACTGTTACTGTTTTATGTATGTGGCATAGCAAATGAATTAATCGAGGAGTCAGGGGATCAGAACTGATTGTTGCACCAATAAACTTGAACCATTTCTGTAATCTCTGACAGTGATGTCAGCTAATTCTACCAGGTCTGTGGGTGGAAACGAGAGAAAAGACATTTGTGGACCAAATTGATCTGCAGTGGCACAGAAAAAATAGATGCTGCAACAAAACTGCTGTGACAAACCACACAAATATGCAGACAACAAGGTGGCATTTACACAACAGTACTGTAAAGTTGAAGTATATCTATTGTGCGTGCGAAGCCCTTTCCTTCCCGACTAGATTCACTGCCATGAAGCAGAGCAGTTCAGAAGTACTGCAGCGAACCATGTAAATGCACATAGGTCCCCCCAACATGAAATCAATACTAGCAAGTCAAAGTTCACTTATGTGACCTCTTCCAGTTAAAGACACTGCAGCTACAATTTGAAGGAAAAATGCACACATTATCTGCTAGATCTGATGACTGTCTGTGCCATACTTTGTGCTACTTATTCAATGCAATCACTCTCAAAGCATGATACAACAGAAAGTATGGCTATTTAGCATGCATCAACATGAGCACATCTAATTAACCACATGTCAATGCCATTTTTTTATGACTGAATTTCACAAGGCCCACTTATAATGTTATGTGTTAATTGTTTAGATGCATTTCTCATTTAATTAGTGAAAAGCTACAAGAGCAACACTTGGTAATTAGTTTAGGACATCAGCTGAGTAGGTCTTTTACTGTGTGCATCCTCTATGTGCCTTGGTGTGTTCACACCTGTACTATATTGATCAAAACACTGCGGATGCATGTTCATACCAAGTCTGAAAAGAGCCACTGTGTGTTTACACTGCTAGGAAAATGGTCATACGCTGCCTGGACTGTCTCAGAACACGGTGTAAATCACAACTTTAAGAGCTGCATGTTTGTGATCACACCACCCAGGGTGTCTGTTCATACCAGATGTAAACACAGCTTAGGACATTTCAAGCTATGATAAAGAAAGCAGATTTCTGTTAAGTTTCTCAGTTATTTATTTACACATTGAATTCAGTGTAATGGTGCATGGTCAAAATGTTTACAGCAATTCCCTTCTCTAACACTTATTGTGCATTCTGATTAATTAACTGTGGGGATTCATTTCTAAAGTAACACGCTTTTTTTTTTAAATAAAAATTAAAAAACTCCCAATGACAGTCCAAAAACCGTAGAGCCAGCAGCAATTTGTACAAGTTGCTTTTCAAACACAAAGAAATGTGTCCACTATGTGCAGTCAGCTGCAGCAGCCTGCCAGGCGTGAGTTTCGAGCTGAGCAGCAGTAGCCCCTCTGCACTTAATACAACTTTATCACTATATTCCAGCTGTCATTCAGTTTCTTGTAATATCCCAAAGTCAGACTAGTACTACTTGGCTCCATTTATTTATAGCGCAGCAGAAAGCTTCTCTAGAGCTACTGGTGATTCCTGTGTGTGATGGTTTCATAAAGGGAGCCTGCTTAAATTAAAGCTAAATATAAGCTCAGAGACTTACAGACTTAAAGTACAATTTAATTTTATGTCAGCTGCTGGTAGGCTACACAGGCTATACAGAATATAGCTTCAAAATCCAACTGATGTAACATCTTATGAATAACAAACTATAAAGAAAACTGTAGGTTTATTTATTTATTTATTTTTCACCTAAACTTATACTGAATATTTATTGTAAAGCTGTGGCTAAAAACACTACACGCAGCTACAGCGAGCAGTTAAGCAATTTAGTTTTATGCTGCTCCACAGTCTCTTTAATGTGACACTCCTGACCTCCTTCATCGAGAACGTGCAAAGAATGTCTAATAACCACAGCCTATCCCGTGTAACCTCTCTCACTCTTTTGAAAGAATGGACCATTCAAACATATTGATGTGTAAATCAACCGGTGATGTCAACTCTGGCACTAGTGGACTAGTTCTCGAAGGATACAGCAACAGCATTGAGCTTTCCACCGAGCTTTCCTCTCTCTTCCCCAATGTTTCTGTCAGCCCAGTGTGTAGCCATTTCTTGGTTTCTGATAAGTAATTTGTAAAGCTTGCTCTGCTGAAATATCAAGAGGGCATAAAATCAACACGGAGCTTCTCCACAAGAAACTTAATTTACCACCTGAAAGAACAACAACCTCAGAAACACGCAGACTGAATTTACACCCTTGTCCCTAATCGTGTCAAAACTACACGGGTTCTTTTTCACGCACCCCCCTTTTGAGCGTTCAAAGTGTCAACAAAGATAAAAACTCATCTTCAAATTAAAGTTAAGAAATGTTTTAATGTATGCCATAGGGCTGCACGATTATGGCCAAAATGATAATCACGATTATTTTGATCAATACTGAGATCACGATTTAATTATCACGATTTGTTTATTTCAACCAAAACAAATTTTATTGTCACCAAGTCTATTTTAACTGCTTTCACATCCATATTTTGCACGCTAAACCCAAAATGCTTCCACACAATGGATGACAATGGACAAGCCCCTCGGCTTCGGCCTCTGCTACATTTGACATTTTATGTTTTCTTTGTTAAGATTGTTTATAACCTTATGTACGGGAGAAACGGGTCTGCTGTCCCGGGCCCAGGGTAGAGGTGGGGCCCAGAACTGCACTCTCATTAAATTATGGAATAATTAAAAAAAAAAATATATATATATATATATATATATATTAAAATAGGCCTATTTGTGGAAAAAATATGTAATATCTGAGTTACATAAAAGCCTTTTATTTGTTTTCTTACCAATTGTCTTTGGAATAGTGGTGAAGAACCCCCCATCCCCAACACCAAAATGGTTTGGCCACTGATCAGAATTTGATGTTGCCGTTTGAGTTCCGTACGCTCAAAATGTCCGGTCAGCACAAGTCCGATTCTCAGAAAAGTTAAGAAAAGAGAAGAAGAAACTAGAAGCCTTAAAGATTTTCTTAACAAATATTTAAATAAAGGCAGTAACGGTGAAGCTGGGACTAGTAACGTGAACGAAGAGCAATGTAAGAAACAGCGCAGCCAACGTTTACCAGCCTCGTAACGTATTGAAGCGCTAATGTTAACGTCCATTCGCTTGTACAAAAGCTTGACACAACACGTAAAAGATTATCTGGTCCTGGGCCCAGGCTGGTCTGGCCTTATGACAGACTGCTATCTGTTGCGAAATTTCCCCCACGTTACTCTGGTCTCTGTCACTGTCCACATGTAGAAACTAGGCTGCGCGGTGCAGGGATCCACTCTGACTGGCTCATGGAGGCACGTGATCAGACCGTGGTTTACGGAGCGCTCACTGGGAGCGCTAGATTGGCTTTGCAAAGACAAACAAACAAAAAACGTTGACGTGGAGCATTCTATGAACGGAATAACGCATTAAATAATCACTCGATCACGCAAATTTGATCGTGGGAAGCCAAAATCGTGATTGTGATTGAAATTCGATTAATTGTGCAGCTCTAGTACGCCATACAACATGCATGTAGTTAAACCCCTTAACTGTTTCTACAGCTCCAGTTACTTAAATGAGTAAGTGAACTTTCATAATGCTCCTCACGTTTGTCGATAGAATAGCTCAAGAAAAAAACATTCATATTTGTTAGTAATTGTTAGTAATTATTGATGTATCTGTTTGCATTTCAGTATCAGTAGTAGTATGTACCTATTTATCAAGTCATTCTGTGCTGTCATTTTAGTCCATTCTCAAGTAGAATTAATATATCTTAGGTATGTTTCACATGCGTCACTAAATTTCCCTGAGCGAACCATCATCATCTTAATAAAGGAGGCACATTCCCCCACAGGCTTCTCTCTTCATCCATTAAGACGTCCCTTCCCATAACAGAGTAGGAATTTTGAAACAGCACTTCTTATAAGCTTTATGTTTAATGAGTCCTGCCAAACGACTTCATCTACATTCTGGTTTGTAAAGTTATCCCAGGAAGAAAATGAATCATTCCGTTTTAGGCCGTGTTGTCCATTTAAGCACCATCACATCATCCTCAACCTTGGCATGTTTTACAGACACCCAGTAATTTTTGTTTAACAAGGCCAGAGCCAATCTTGACATTCCTCCAATTGTCAACACTGGTAGCATCCTTGAACCCTTCGCCTGCTGCCAGCAGCAATGTAACAGCGTGTGAAGGACAAACAAACAACGTTTAATGGATGTTCTTACATGCTGCACCTTGTCTCTACTCTCTATTCAAGTAACAGTGCAGAAAGTAGCAGGGCTGCCTTCTGATTAGAGCCAAACTTTTCTGAAAAGGTCACTCGGCACAGCTCAAAGGTCACAGGTTTGATCTTTGCGTGAGCCATCTGTCCTTGGGCAAGAAACTGAAGCTCCACTCACTCATACAGTGACTTCAACAGCAACATCCCAATATCCTTGGTGTAAGCATGAAAGACATGTAATGTTTGTGGTTTGACATTGTGCAATAAGCTGACTAAGTAAAGGGTGTGATTGAGCAATTCCACTGTTCATGACACATCAGTCATGAGGAAGTTAGAAAATGTGACTCGCAGCACAAAGTATTTAGGGGTTATACAGAAAGCACTGCTTTTTGGAAGATATGATACAAGGCTACTATGTAAGACTATAGAAAAGAGTCAAAGTCAGTTGACTAATAAAACTGGTTAAGTCAGCACATCTTTGGATTTTAAATGCATTTTGCTCACTTATTTTAAATTATATGCAGAGATGCAATACACCTTCCTAATATTGTGTAGATATCCCTTGTGTCTCCAAAACAGTTGTTACTCATTAGTGAATGGACAGTGGGTCCTGTGGGTTGAGGGGAGAGGCCTCTGTGGAGTCTGGGAGGACTTTTGCTTTTCTTCATGTTTTTTGAGTTGTTCTGTTCTTGTGTGTGTGTCTGTGTCAGGCTGCACCCTGCTGGGGATGGCTGCTGTCATCAAGGAATGTCATTGCTGTGGGGTGGGGATGCCTGGACTGGTATTGGTGCATGCTACATGTCTAAGTATCATCCACACAAATGCCAGGTCCAAAGGTTTCCCAGCAGAACATTGTATTGTCACAAGATGGTCAATGTTATTCACGTCACCCATCTGTAGTTTTAATGTTGTGGCTGATAGGTATATATTATCCTCTATAATGTCCATTTATAGAAGAAGAAGTTGCCCTTTATGCAAGTTGATTTAAATCAAAACCTGGGCCACTACATGACTTACATGTTTGATTAATGAAGTGGTTAATCAATGAGGTTATTTGTACAAATATTAGAAAAGCTTAGATACGTCTTAAAGTTTCCTTTATAACAAAAAGCCTTCCTCTGTGCAACTCCATGCTTGTGTGTTTGGTTAGAAGGTCTTGTTAGTCATAACAGCCTGTTTAATACTCTGGCATGTGGTTGGGTCTCAGGAGATGAAGAGGAGGATTTAACAAAGTAGACTACATTTGGGTTAGCATCAGGAAAGCTAATCTCACTGGCAGCAAAACATGCGAGGCTGCCAGCAAAAGATGGACCAAAACCACTCCACCGTATCTATGTCAGTGGTGGTGAATAGGATGGAGTCTGGATTCATATGGCTTTGACTATAGATCCATTTTGCACAGACAAAAAGAAAAGACACGCAGTTATGTAGGACAATGCTTCAAAACTATGCTATTGAAATCTGCCTGGAATCTGCTGAAAGTATGAACATCCTGCTTAATTATTTATCCCATAAAAGTAACTGACATTTTTCAGAGCCCGAGGCAACACCGCAACTGTTCTGTTTGACATATAGGCCAAAACCTCAAGACTTCCTACTTGACAGTAATAAACAGATTCTGATCCAAGTAACTTGACTGCAGAACTTCAGTGATGTCAAATTACATCATGAGGTTAAGTTCGGTCTCCAGTGAGGCTGACCTCATCTGACCGATCAGTCGGATTTCTAGGAGACACATACTTACCTAAGTGTGAATCATATCTTGTGGATGAGTTCATTAAAAAAGAATCTCATGTGCAGTAAAGTCCCTGAACCCACCCAAAAGACCATGCGGTCAGACCCTCAGAACATGCTATCCCCTTTCCTTAGTTGTAATTAATTAGCGTGGCCTGGCAAGAGAAACAGTCTAAAGGAAATTACAGTGTGAGTCACTTGGCCTTTTAGAAAACGCATCAAAGTGAACAGATTCTGATGCACTTAACAGGCAAAGAGCAGACAAGAGAAGAATGCCCTTGAAGCTGATTTACAAGCTCTTGAAGAGAGCTGGGCAACAAAATTTGTCTTGATAATTAGCAGGCTAAAATTTGATAAGGTACCCACTCACAACAGCACACCACCATGTGAGCACACTTAGTGAATTACCAGAGAGGATAATACAATAGAAAGTGAGATGCAGGTCCAAATTACACAGTTGAGAAATGAGCAGACAGGAGAAGAAGAGATTTGAGTCTGTCTAGTGATGCAGCTACAACAACAATAAGGACATAGTGGTTATTTCAAGTGTTTTGTAAATATCTTCTTCTAATCAAACCAAGAAAAATTCAATGACCAGAACTGGATTACTTGTTTTTCATTATTATGATTCTTGCCGTCTATGCTCAGTATTATCGAGGCTTTCACTTGCTTTTATTCTGCACACAGTGAAGTGCATACAAAGTGGAGCGCTTTAAAAGGAGCAGTGCAAAAACTGGATGATGTACCACAAGTAGGCCAAATTACAGACGTCTGAGATTCCACCACCACAACAAATTAAGGTCTGTTTCCTACAATTCTGATTAACTGTGAGCTTCACATCCATCTATACTTTAACTCGGACCACAATTTATCAAGTATAGTTAACTGAGGTTACTGGGGATTATCCTGGATATCCGCAGAGATTTATGTTTCTGTCATAGTGAGTTAACGTCACACAACTTATTTCATGTGGTTTGACTAGATCATGTGTGACAAGCCAAAGGTCAATGCCCCATACAAAATGTGCTGACATCCTGAGTTGCATGATGTTGACACATGCGTTAACCAGTAGAGGATCCTGTTTACTGTAAATGGCTGCAGTGTCGTCTTACAGCTTTTTTTGTGTGTGGAAATAGAAATCCAGGGCCTGGACAGTGTTCAGCAAAACTTAAATGAAGCATTGCCAAATTTTGAATATTATTATACTGCATGCTGTAGATGCCACTGCTGCCATATAAACACCCAGACTGTCCATCACTTGGGGAGAGAGGATTTTCACCGTGCTGTTCCACTTTTGGGTCACTCTGGTCAATCCTCATGAGCTTATATTATTTAATGCAGTGCACACTAATACCTTCATGCACAAACACATACAAAGTAAATACATCAAACATTTCCTCCCTGGGCATATGTGTGTCCCAGACCCCTGCTTGACCCTGGTGATGGTAGCTATGTTGATCCATCACAAACCAAACAAAAGAAGTCATTTTGCTGGTTTGATTTTAAATCAGAGTTATTATTAGCAGATTGTTCACAGAGATAACAGCTTTGCTAGCTGATGGCCACATACGGTATCTTAAGCTCCAAAAGTTAAGTATCTCAAGGTCTGGATGGTAGAAATAAAGCTAAACACGAAACAGCAAGGAACTAACGGTAAGAGTTAGGACAGAGGGGAAATGGACGGCTTTACAGAAATCAGCACCCACAGAGCAGAGACTACAAATATATCTAACTGCATGCTAAATCATTCAGTCATTTAGAATGCCATTTAAGGTTGTAAACCACATCAAGCTGAATAGTATACTAAATTGTGATATTTCTGTATCTCCATGTTTAATTATTCAGGCAGACCTATCCTTCACTCTGCAGCTTTGGAGCCGTACAGCTTTAGAGCTGTAGAGCAGGCCTCCCCAATCTGTTCCACAAAGGGCCGGTGTGGCTGCAGGTTTTTGTTCAAACCAACCACGAGCACACAGTTTGACCAATCAGCTCTCTAAAGACTGAGATCAGTTGATTAAATGAGTCAAGTCTGGTGTGCTGCTGCTTGGTTGGAAAGAAAACCTGCAGCCACACCGGCCCTTTGTGGAACAGATTGGGGAGGCCTGCTGTAGAGTGAAGGATGCGATTTGTATTCTTTCAATTGTCGTTTCACTTGGCAGCAGCTGTACATTCTCTTGACTTGTTACTTGAGAAACAAAGATTAGACAATAAAAGAGGAGTGCTAACTTCCTATTTACTTTGTTTACGGCCTCTGCAATGCATCTGTGCAATGGCCTACCACAGAACAGCTCAGAGGGAAGCGCTGCCCTGTGTCACCGCCACTGTGTAGAGAGGGGCAAGTGAGGGCAGCACCCTGCAACTAGCACGACATGCTGACTCACTGTGACAAACACCATTAAGTGATTTATCAGGAAACCTTCGACATAAATCTTCTGGAAAGCTGTGCTGAAAATGCTGGTGGGTTCGGCTAAAACTAATCCTCTATCCAAGCATGGCATCTCTCCTGTCAATTATCTCTGACAGCATTTACAACGTCAGAAAGACATGCTAGCACAAACCCGTGGCTCGCTGATTGGATGCATCCCTGCATGTCTTGTCTTCATTACCTTCCAGTCTGCTCTGATTAATGAAGCAAGGATGGTATGTCAGTGCTATACTCTGTCAGCACAAAGCGAACACTGACCAGGCTCCCTCTTCAGAAACAATGAAACGCATTGTTTTCCAGGTGTGTGATTCAGTCCATTAGTCACAAACAGTTCATTTATACAGATTTACTAAAGGAATAAACAATAATCATCATACCAAGTTGCTCAATAAATCATCAAGAAACTGCCACGTCAAGCCAATTTTCTGTGCAGTCTTTTGTTCCAAGAAGTCTGTGTGACTGTCCAAATCCACAATTAAGTGGAGGAAATCTGTCTGACTTGCACAAGCTTAGGAAACTACTGCATAGCGACATGGATGTGACAATAGAAAATAAATTACATGTGCTACACAATAAGAAATTGTGTGTATTTTTAAAAATCAATCCGGGATTTTATAAAAGAATATCAGACCTTTCAAATGAAGGTGATTTTGATTTATTTTTTTAATAAAAAACAAAATAACAAAAACACAGACTTAATGAGGACATTTTCCTTTTTTCCAGTGCACTCCCAGTCCACAACTTATTCTATTCTCCAGTCATCCAAAATTGTTGTTTCACAACTTACTACATGACATTACACTTTCACGAGTACAAAAGAGATTTCAGTACAAAAAGGAAGAGGCGACACTTAGTGCCCCCTGGGTAATGTAGTTTAAGTGTCATTGTAAATTTAACAGGATGGGGCTGACTGCTTGAGAGAACTGACGGAACAGCTGAAAAGTTCTTGTATGCCGGAGAGTGAAACTGAGAAGGCTGTTTGGCTGCTGGTACTTTTTTGTACTGCAGTGACTATGAATATGTTTAACCTTAGTATGCAAGATAATACACTCGCAAGCAGAACATAAACAAAGCTCAAACATGGAAGAAGCCCTGCAGAGCTGTTCTGATGGTATCCTACCGTTGTTCTGCTCATATACTAACCATCCCAGTATGATATTGACTGCACTGATAGGCACTGACCCTAATTCCTTCAGGAGCGCATATTCATGAGGTAATTTGGAGCTTTACAGGAATTAGGCCATGACAAGGCAGGCTGTTCAGCATCCTTGAGTGACATTACCCCCGCGCAGGGTTAGGCTTTAAAATGCAGCACAATAAACAAGAAACATCAGTATATCATTAGACTTTAACTGGAACGATAGCTTGTAATATCCTGGTTTGCTCTCCCAGCTGTCAACTCATCTATCAAGTGCATCATGGTCCCAAATGACTGGAAAAGGGCAATTCAAATCTGGCCTTTAGTTTACGGCACCATATTGATGTCCACATGTCCACCCCTGCCCACAGGAGTCAGCAAGTCTGTAGTTCGGACAAACTTGAGACAAAAATCTATATTCAACGCAGCCTTCACAGTTTTTTTTTTTCCAAGATGCCTGTGCCTCCTTATGCTTGTCCTCTGATGCCTCCTCTAAGGTCTACTGTCCTGGGCCTTGAGAATAAAAAGGGTGACTTTGTCAGTTGTTACACCTTTGTACAATGAATATGAAGTCTGTCTGACAGTGCTGGGTATCAGAAGCAGGCACTTTAAATAAAATGTTATTACTCAACATACACGTCCTGTATCAGTGTTTAGCATGATGCGGTTTTGTTCTGTATGACGTTCAGTCATTAAAGGTTCCTAGATGCATTGTTAAACACTGAGTCATTGATATTAACCTGAAATGACTGGCTGAAATATAAAAGAGTCATTAGCTCAGCTAGTCAGGCAAAACCACAGCTTGCACTCCAAGCAGCTTTCAGCCCATTTTAGACAATGTGTGCCCCCGGCTCACACTGGATACACGCCGGTATACAAACTGCATGCTAACTACCTGGCACAAAAGGCTGTGGAAAGCAGGGAAACGCTTAACCTCTGAAAATGGACACACTTGTTTCCCCTACGATTTTATGTAGCTTAATAATGAAAATTGTCACTTCATTTATTTAACCAGACACCGGAGCAGCCAAGGATGCATCTGTCCTGACAACAGCATTTTCAGTCGAGACTGTGATTGCTTGGTATGATTCACATTTTCAATCAACGATCTCATAAACATGTCAAGGTTTCATTAATTTCCCAAAGTCAGCCCCATCGCTTACATCCATATGTATATCCACTCAGCACTGTATAGTCTTAAATGGCTGAAATTAAATTTAAATGGCTCTCTAAAGCTTGATTACACTCCATGTATATAACTAGACAGCTTGCAGAATGGGAACATTTATCAACTTGAAGTGATGGAATCAACACCAGATTTATTTATGACTAAAGAGATGTAGTGAAAAACAGACCAACCTTGGGCTTAAAAGCGTGATTTGCTTAGAGCACCTTGGATAAGCTGGCGGCATATTAATGCGAAGATTGTGGCCAAATCTCCACCATTCAGCTTCAAGTATTAAGCTCTCCTTTAACATAAGGTTGGGACAATAATGAGGCTTTAAACGTAGTCCATTTATATTCTTTGTTGAGCTAGTTGTATGGGTAACAATCTACAACTTACAATACACCTTCCTGTGTGACTCTCTCAGTAGAACCATGGAAAACAGCCATGTTGAAGCATTTGTCATAGAGGTGTACATAAATCTTGGACAAACAGGAAAGACAACAGAGCATTACCCTCTACAAAGTCAGTATGACGTGGAGCAGTGTTTCATTTCCACCGTTGTTGCTAAATGCCAAGGTTCTCAGTGAAATCAAATACTCTCATTCACAGATGTTGGCTGAACTGTAGCTCAGAATTCAGCTCAAACATGCTTGGAATCCAAAACGCTTTCCCCCTGCACTGGAATCTGTGCTGGCAGGAAAACTATGTATATGATCTACAGTATGTTACAGCTTCTCTTACGTTTTCTAACCCATTCAACTCCCATCACATGGATTTCAATTTTATTAGAAGGAAATATTTGACAACACAATAGCTTCAGAAGAAACAATAACCACAAAAAACGCAATTCTAAAGCATTCGTAATAAATTAAAGATACATGAAACATCTGAGGAAATCTGAAAAACAAGTCTCAGCTTCCACACCAAAAAAATGACAATCCTGCTGTTCAGGTGCAGCCTCACAGTCCATAAACAATACATGATAACGCCATCACTGTCCACATTTTGAGCAGCTGCAAACTAAACAATGCAAAGGAGCCTCCTTTGGTTACCAAGCACATTGATGGTTATAGCATCAAAACAGTGGTCTATAACAAAAGCCTGAGGGTTAAAATGCTTTACCTGAATTCAGTCACGATAACAGACTCAGAGCAGACCGAGGTGCATCCGTCCAATTGACGAAACACCCTAAAGTAGACACTCTACTTGTTATGTTAAAAAAAAAAAAAAACAGCCACGTCAATGATTTCTTCCACATGGTGTTAATTCTTCCTGAGTGGTCAATAAGTGAACATTAAGAAGACATTAAGGAGACTACTGCTTTATAAATGTCATAGTATTCTTGTTGTATCAACACAAAGACAGAGTGGATGAAAAGCACAAGGACTTTGATTTAACAATTTTGTTTCAATCAACAAACGTTCTAAAGACTGAGGCTTTTTGCTAATTAGTCTAAAAACATGTGAAACACTCAGCTTTTACAAACAAATTATTGACAAGTGTCTTGTTAGAACACGATAGGTGACCCTGACCCTAATGCACCCAGACAACATGACACCCATCAACCTAATTAGTGGAAAAGGGAAGGGGAGGGGGAGGGTTGGAAAGTGGTCACCCATTGAACAGTCTCAGTGAACGCACAGCTTTGACCCACTGCACAACCCCGTCTTTAGGAGCTGGTTTTGCCTCACTGGGCCTTTGGTGTCTGGAGCCCCCAGGCTTTTGAAGGTCCTGGAGCACTAAAGGCATACCAATAACCAGGTTACAGTATGATGAACAAGCGCTACACAGACTTGTATAGATATGCACAGATGACACGACATGACAAAATCTTGTTAATGGCCATGTTTTAAAAGACATAAAAAAAGTCATGTTTGCAAAACTTGTATGATTAAAACAGGGAGGGTGGGTTTGAATTACTCTTTCTCACTCATAGTATGTGACCACTCAACCACATACAAAAGGTGCAGGGTTTAAAGTTTAACCCAGAAGCTATTTTGTTCAACTTATGGAGTAATCATTTAAAAGGACATGTGCAAACACATTCTGTCGGAGACAGAGACATGCTACAAGCCAACGCGATGGTTTCGACAGTCGATGCAGTTTTAAGGTCTTCAAAACACATTAACCGGCTGTCCTCATACCAACTGGGACAGGAAACATCCACACTGACCTCTAGGTGTTTGTAGCAGCTGAACTGGTTCATCACACAGTATAGCTCCTAGAACAGGGGGGGATCAACAACCTTTCTGAACTGAGAAAATGAGCGCTCCTTCAGGGGTACCGAGTAATTCGAAGGGCTACCTTTGATACAAATTTACGGAATAACATAGACGCACAGTTCACTTTTAATAATAATTAAATTAGTAATAGAAAAAAGGCTGTCTGCCCACGTTAGTAGTTATCTCATATTGTTGTTAATTGAATTGTTACAATAAATATTGAACTTTAACACCAGATAAGGTCAGAGTTTATATATACATAAAACATACATAATTAAATAATGCCATGTTTCACTCTACAATGTTCTTTTCTATCAATAACACTTGCATTAATGTAGAGTCTACATTAATGCAAGTGTTGTTGATAGAAAAAGAACAGTAACACAGCTAAATTCAATTTTTAGAGGAGCTCCATGGCGACAAGTGCTAATTTTTAGAACATACCCTGCGGGCGACTCAGGTGGTCCCTGTGGGCGACCCTTGTTCCATAAGCTTGGGTGGGATTTTTGGATTAGACAGCTGTGTAGTTGATGTTTTGTCAGTAAGCATGCATCTGCAGCAGTGGGTGGCACACAGAAATGGGAAGCATGTCAGAATGTCAATCTTGGCATCACAACAAAAATGCATTTAAGACAGCTCTTTGTTGTATTTCTGCCTTTTTCAGATAGTTCTGGGTAATGTGACACGCTGCAGAGAGAGGGGAGGGGCAACATGTAACAAAGATCAGTGACTCGACCTGAACCCAGGACATCATGTCTGCTCATATACTCACTTTTAACAACTGGGTTGGATTATTAAATGGTGATGTCGTCACCGTGTGAAATATTTTTGCTTTATATTGCTAAAATGGTCTTAATCGGATTCAATGATCAATAAATGAAATGGTTACCATTCTGTGCAACTGTGGTAACTGAGACAAAGCGTATTTTTGTGGCATTAAACTGTCAACAATACTATGCTCCGGAACTGCAGGAAAAAGTTCTCAAAACTGCTGACACAATACATACGAGACAAAACTCTAAACTCCAGTAGACACAACTCGGACCGCTTCCACTGCTTACTGGATGCTTCCACTGCAATGTCAAAACAATCTGTTGGATTTGAACGCTTGGTAAGAAGCTAAACTTTCAGAGACATGGCTTGTTTAAAGTCTTCCAAGTAGTTTCACACAACTTGTTGCCAACAAAGTCCTGAATGAGAACCGAGTTCTGAAGATCCAGTTTCATTATCCTCTGCTGGGCCATTGTGGAAATACCCTGGCAACTCACTAATCAGCGCCTGTGTCAATGCCAGGATTGTTTACGGGGGAATGGAATCTCCTTTGGGAATGTCACGGCATCCTCAGAGGTCTGTGACTGTGCACTGAGCTCGAAGCGAGATGCTTTTTCATGCTAAGACTGAGTGAGTTTGCCGCTCCATGTATGTGTGGGACAAGGCCCGAGGACAGCAGCGTATGCATTATGCATAATTAATGAACGTTTGGAAAGGAATAACAATGGATACTCAACCCCACACAATGCGTCAGTATCTAAGGCTGGGGTCAGAGGTCATGTCTGGCTTTGTGCGTGGCTGTCGAGGACGGAGACAAACAAGGAGACCTTTGAGAATCCAGGAGGTTTCATGTACATAACAAGAAAACAAAAGAAAGCAGGTGGTTACGTAAGAGGAAAACAAGGACAGTCAGTCGGCACACTGCTTTGAATTTAGTTTGATTTAAATGCATAGTTTATTTATTGTTTTAAACCAGATAGTCCTGTCTAAAGGACTATGTTTTCTTTCACTTTATTCTTTTCATATGTGTGCTATCTTTATCTGGTTAAACTTGACAGCACCTTTTATTTGTATTTATTTACACAAGGTCTGATGAGAACAAATTATTCATCATTATTAAAAGGATGTTACTGAGGTATTCAACATTTGTGAGTCTGTTTTTTGATAAAATATGTGATTTCTACACCAGAACTATTAAAATGCTACGACTGATCATTAAATGATGAACAGGCACAATTTATTCCGCAAAAGCAAGATGAAGACAGGCTGTTTAGTAGAAGGACCATCATCACATATCTGATGTTTCAGCCAAAAGACCGCAGGTCAATTGGCATTCAAGAATAATCAACAGCGCTGTCAAATGCATAGTGACTTCATCCAAAACACAGCGAAGTCTGAACAAAAAAGGGCAGAACTAAACTAGTGTGCTTTCCCACTTGATAACTTGGAATCCTATTTTCCTTAGGCTCTGTTCACACCAGGAATTAACGTGCCTCTCGGGTGATCCGATCACCTGGCATTAGAATGTGTCGAGTGATTACTTCTCATCATATGAGATGGATCCTTTGAAAATAACCTGCAAATAATCTACCATGAGACTGTGAAACATAACATTTGACGGGTTAATATTGTTGACTTCAGTAAACAGATCAGACTTTTAATATAAGTAACCAAGAATAAAAATATCCCAAAGGAGCTCAGGAGTCAACCTGGTGACAGTCGCTATGACACTAATGACTTTGCAGCAGCTGATAAACTGTGACTCTGACAGATCAGCTGTGAAGTAAAATTCAAGTGTCATCAACCGTGAGACTCTGACCAATTCTGTTTCTATACTGGGGACCATTTATAATTATATATACTTAATAAAGTTACTGCCGTTCTGCCACGTAAATAAGCTCACCTCCCTCTCTTTGGAAACACAGCTGTATGAAGCATAAGGGCTGAAGGCATAAAATACAGGAGATGTAAGCTGTAAACAACAAATATAAACTTCAGGTCCACCTAATATTTTTGTCAAAACCCAGATTACATTCCTTTTTGTGCAGTCTTGGAGTCTGAAATGTTACAGACTGTCTTCCTTTCATGGATATTTCGATGTGCAAAGCTGCAGTCTGCAAGACTGCCTCAGCCATGAGCCCCTACAAGTTCTGTCTGTTAAGATACGACTAATCCCGAAGGCACCACAGCAGTAAATCTGAAATCTATCGGGTCTTATCTGTTGCACCGCAGAGTGTGTTATTTCAGCTGCAGCTGGATGTAACAACAGAATTTGCTCACTTACTGCCACCTCACACTTTACTGCGATAATGTGAACGGTCTTGTCAAGAAGATTTCAATTCAACATGGCAAAACAGTTTGGTATTTTGCTATTTTCTGAAGGACTAATCTTCCCGTTCTCACCCTAACAGGCCCGATATAAAGCAAGGAACGCATAAACAATCGAGGGCCTGCTAAACTAAACTAAAAAAAAAAAAAAAAAAAGAGTTTGCAGCAATCGCCAGGAACAATGGCCTTGCAGAGCTGGACAACGTGCCTGCTTGAATGTGTGTAATTTATAATCTCTACTTTTTTATGCAGCCAAAATTTCTCTTCAGTACGAGAACACAAAAACAAAAAACAATCATCTTTGTTTAAACACTCTGTCAGCTATGGACAGAATACTTGCAATTACAGCATCATTGTGCAGTTATCCTGGTCTGAATCGCCAAATAATAGACAGAAACTCACCAAATGGAACAAGCACATGCCTGCAATCAAAATTACTTCTACCTCTGCTGTTTAGAACTGACGTGAAAACTGACTGTTATAAGTAGAGCTTTTCTAGCTAAGACACACGGCCTGAACTTTAGGAAGGCTTGTGGAAAATTCATACTGCTGATTATACCATAATAGAGTGAATAATATCAGATTTCACTGGAGACACTACAAAGAATCAAATTTCTACCTGCCGTTTCCCAGGCTAAAGAACTGGTTAGTCAACTCTTCAATGAAGTTAGAGGAACATACAATATACCAGATTGTGTGTAAGGATCTAAAACAGTATCATTTATCCATAACAATAATGAACTTCAGGAATGACCTGGATCAAAAACACAAAGCACCAGCATATCAGGAACGCTACCACTTTCAAACAGATCTAGAAAAGAACTGCTTGTTTTCACAAATACATAAAGAGGCTAGACAATGTGGTTGTATGTAGGGATGTCCCGACCAGTATTGGGAGATCCGTATCGGGGCTGATCCAGGCATTTTTTAAATGACTGGATTGGTAACAAGCTTCAGCCAAGTCCGATCTTTTGTAGTTATTTATTTTAGGTCTGCCATAAACCAAAGCCACATCCCTGTAGTGTACAAACATCATCTTCCTTTTCTGTTGTAGTTAGCTAACGATAAAGCTGCCAAAAAGTAAACGGAGACGCCGAGAATTTCTTCAGTTTTAGCGGCGGTTGGCTGGCGCTCAGGCAAAGGCTGCACCAAAACAACAAACATTTATCGCCAGAGACAACTTTCCTCGAGACAGCACGCTTACAGAGTGCATGGCGCTGGATGACCAGTGCATTCTGGAGTAGAGAACACGTTTTCACCTTCTGGAGCTAAGGTACGAGCTACCTTCTCCTCGCTACATTATCTTTGATGGATCTAATACAGCTGCATAAGAAAAGCCTTTACGAATCTCCAGAGGAGGACATTTTGTTAATTTAAGATCAGATTAATGAATATTAAAAGATCGGTATGTGATCGGGGGACAAGAAAACTTGATCAGGACCTTCCTAATTGTATGTTAAAGTCCAATACAATTGAGGCCCAACGCAAGATTACAAGAAAATCTCTCACTGTGACTTCTAAAAAGCACTTACACCACTTATGAAATACTAAGTCGGTACATTCTTTCAGAGAGAGACTATGACATCATTGACTAGTCATTCTGATGAGTGTGTCTCACCAGTACACTGAGGGTCATTTTAACAATAATACCATAGTGAAGTAGATATTAGGCTTCACACAAGGCATATTTGGCTTGGCATGGAGTAACTGACAAGCCATTTAGAAGAGGCAGGAGCAGAGGACCATTCACGGGTGAACTCAAGGCCTTATTTTGATTCACTTCACTAGTGATAAAATGACAGATAGCTTTGCTTTCCATCAGCTTGTTTAAATCAGCGTTCAGTTTATCATCATTATGGTTTGTTCTTCACATACCTGCACTTTGAGACTTTTAAGGGATTCCACTATCCAGTTTCTGCCAAGTAAATATATATTCACTTCATTAGGTACACTAGAGGAAAAGAATTCATTCTAATATAATGGTCCTGGAATAAATCCTATCTTCATGAAGTCTGTGGTATTCTAGGCTAAATAAACAAACAATTTAGTATTCAATCCAATCCAACTACATCCCCTGTAATGATCATCCAGCTGAATCATCAACTTTATGGCGGTGTTTCAACATCAGCTCAACATAAGAAGACTCATGAAGAGAGATTTAGTGTGTGAACATATTTGTTTCCATTGGTGTACCTAATGTTATGACAAGTGAGTGCACATGAATGCTCAGTTTAATTTCTTACAACAGATTGTGCACAATACACATGCCCATTGGCTGCAGGAGTTAGTTATGATCCCCAATCAAGTGTTGTTACAGTCCTTGCTTCAACAGCCTGGATCCAACAGGAAAAGATATTACAGACCATAAAGCCATTCTCCAGGCTTCAATATGGCTCCAATGCAAACCAACAGGTGGAGTCATTATTTGCTACGAGCATCTTTATATAGAGTCAATGATACACACACTCAAACATCCAACTGGTGCCGCTATGTTTGCTCCCACTGCAGTAAACCGTGACCATGACGGCAAAATAGGTAACCAACCGTGGCTTGTAAAGTGTTCCACTCCAATCATGGTGGAGGCAGAAATGCTGTAGGTTTCAGAGGCGTGTTGCTCCGGCTAATTAGTCACGCTGACCGGGAAATGTTGCACAGGGGAGCTGATTAGAAAACAGTTAGTCCTCCTGAGAATACAATTCCCAGAGAGTCCTTCACCAGGTATCCACTTCCTGATTTGTTTGCATTGATGCTCAATGCTAAAGCAATGATGGACGGTGTAGCTATGAATGAAGTGTTATTTCCCTCCCTGTTTGCAGATGGTTCCAGTCCATGTATGTCTCATTAGATATAATCTGATGCAGGGAGGGGAATGAAGCTTCAAAAGACAGCAGGAACTGTGCAACAAACAATATGGAGAGCTTTCAGACACTCCCTTGTAGATCTAATTTAGGATTCAACATTTCAAACTGAATCATTTTATAAGAGAAAGCCAAATAAAGAAACTAGACCATCTGTTCCTTTTTCTGTTGTTGTTTTTACTTATATAAGCATCCCTCAATTTCTCCCCGTTATAAAACACTCAGCAAATGAATGATGTGCAGCCAGACTTCATCAGAAACATCGTTTTCTACTCTCGCACATGCAGATCTCGTGGGAAGAGCTCCGCGGCCCAGACTCCATTTGAAAATCGAGCAGTTCCATGCCGTCCCCGTTAGATGAGGGACATAAACAGCTTAAAAGATATAAATAATAGCCTATCAAGGCTCGCCATGGTCTCCGGATGAATGCGGCAACACCTGGTTCACCGAGCCACACATGGACACGGGTGTATTTTGATTCATGCTCCAACACTAAAGACAATAGTTCACCGGGCTCGTTATCAACTTCGATAGTGGTTGAAGCCGTTAAAGCCGAGCATGAACAGAAAATTAAGTATTACTGAAATTATATTTTCTCGCTCGCGTTGAGAGAGGACTGCAGAATTTTTGAGCAAAGCAGTATTCAACTTTCGTTTTTCAAGGAGATTTTATTTGTGTGTGTTTCCTCACACGACCGGGGTGACTCCATGTAAACTGGGGAGACGTTACCCTGGCTTCGGCCAATACCCCCCTCACACACACACACACACACACACACACAATCCACACACGCGCAGCGTCCAACATGAGATGATTTAACCACAGCTCAATATAACCCTTATCTAGCACCGAAACGTGAAGGAGAAACAAGCACACACCACGAGCATCTAGCACGGATGTGCTAAAAAGTACCTGGGGTTTTGCGGTCGGGGCTGCGGTCGATGACCACCGTTGGCTGGTGAGATGAGATTAGCTTTCGCTGTCTCCGTCTGGCGCTTCACCGCTGTTAAATTCCCTCCTCATCACAGCTTCACCCGGCACACTCAAACGCGACAGACACAAAGTATTTGGTGATGATTTTCAATTGTTCTCGAGGCTGAAGGAAAGCCCGCCAGTGGCCGTATTCACACAGCGAGGGAGGTTAACCCCAAACAAACAAAAAAAAAAAAAAAATGCTCCTCCGGGACAACAAGGCGCACGAGCGGCGTTCTCACTCAGTTACTGTTGCTCTGCTCAGGGGGAAAATACATACTTATATATTCCCCACAGCATTCCTTCACACGCGAAACAAACCTCTGTCTAAACTCGCCTTTCCCCGAAGTCATGGGACGTTATTTCCAGGCTAAAACTTGTCAGGAGGCTAACCCTCTATGTGCAACTCAGCGGAGAGAGAGCACACCTCGCAGAGAGTGGATAGTGGCTGGAGCAGAGGAGCAGCGCTATCACTGCGCTGCCTTCAGGCGCCGTCGGAAATGTTGCACACGAGCATACCCAAGCATGAG
Source organism: Planiliza haematocheilus (assembly GCA_005024645.1). Lineage (NCBI taxonomy): Eukaryota > Metazoa > Chordata > Actinopteri > Mugiliformes > Mugilidae > Planiliza > Planiliza haematocheilus. Next base: position 8,372,403 of record SRSE01000276.1, read on the forward strand.
AAAATAGCACGACGAAAATGGAAATTTGCTATCACGTTGCCAGCGTAGGCGTTATGGCGTAGGGACCTGTCCACCAGTAAGTTTAACAAAAAAGTACGTCGTTTTATTGATGGATTTTGAAAATATAACAAATTTGTTGTTGACAACTAGAAGGTAGGAGACTGTGTAAACCTGAAGTATCCAACTGACTATGAATGCAACCACATAACCAGTGGCTAGCATAATTTAATGTATTAAATGTCAAATCCAAATAATTTAGCTGTTTTTCTTGTTTAGCTGGCAGTGAGAAGGAATTCCCACATCCTGTAAATTAACTAGGCATAGTCATAGTTCTCTCCTTGCAAAGATCACATTGCACATTCATGAATGCTATTGTTCCCCCCAGTCTTGATGGCGAGGAGCTTCTGGAGTTCAGTATGGGTGCCAAGGTGCATATTACATCACCTAAAAGGTTTTAAATGGGGAAAGTGATTTGCATTAATGCTGAGAGTAGAAAAAACAAACATGAGATGCAACTGAATGCAACACAGAAGTGGCAAAGTGCACACAAGAGTCAGTTTTTAATGCAGGAGGCTGGTTCCTACTTACACTTCATCACGCAAAAAACAATCCTTAGGGATAAAACAGTTTAAAATCTAATGAATGGACTTTGATTTAAGATTTGTTTTTATATTTAGATGATGCTCTTTTTTCTAGACGGCTATTATCATCTAAGAGTCTCAAGGTTAGTGGGTGAAGAGTTGGTATCAGCGTCATTGCTTACATGGACTGACAGCATGGCCACGTTTATACTGTGTATTTAGCTTTATCCCAGGAGCTCGGTGCTCGTGCCGCGTGTCTTGCACAGTCACGATGTAAAGGCAGCGGGTGTAGGTGGCGAGGTGAAGAATCAAACTCAGGGAAGCTCGCAAGAAAAGTGTCAGTTGGAATTGTTCGCGTGCTTGTGAGAGAGGTTCTATTCGCAGATTGGAGAAGTGAGATGATTTTGAGCTGTTCCTGTCACCCACGTGTGCAGGCGCCGTGCAAAGGCAGTGTGGAGATCTGAGAGTGATGTTCATCCTGAATCCAGCAGGGCAGGCTCTGGTATGAGTAGCTCTTGGCCTCAGTTTCACCTTACCAGACGGTCACACACAACGTAGTTCATATCTTGGGATCATATCTAGGTAGGAAAGATTTACATGCATGACATACAGGGTGCGGTTTAAAGATTAGAACCTCATTCTGGGATCTGTTACTGGCAGAGCTGTCCCTGTGATAGCAGTCATGCTTCCTGGTAGAGCATACAAAAACCAGTGAGCTACTAAAGGGGAGTCAATGGGAAGGAGGAGTAAAGGAGGAGGAAATTTACACCTAGTGACTCAAGCTGGCTCCTGCCGATGCTCCTTTCAGACATGTGATCCCAGGCCTGTTTTAGTTCACTTTCCACCTCGCAGGCTTCGATGACAGACTGTCTCAGGCTGAGGCCGAAAGTGGAAAACCGTACTGTCAGTCCAGTCAGCCGGAGGAAGCGAGAACTACCTGAAGCAAGCAGTCAAATACTGTCCAGCAAAGGATTCCTGCATCTGTATGCTCTACCTGCACCAGATTCACGAAGCCTTGAATGATTCCTTCATTTTTTACCAAGCACAGACATGTCGCTCCATTACTGTACATAATGTACGTATGATAAAAAGCTCCCAGTCGCTCTTAACCACAGAACCCATCAATTAACAATCTGCACTTCTTTTTATTTTTTAACAGTTTTACACATACATTTTCAGCCACACAGCCTTATGGTATAATAGCATGAGTCACAGCTTACATTTCAATACAGACGTCTAGCATTAGAAGGGCTGATAAAACTCATGCCCGTATCAGCCGGTCTTTTCTGAACAGTGCAATTAAATATGAATGGATGTGAATGTGCACCTCAGTAATTTTTGCAAAAGTGTATAAATAATGTTTTTCTGAATATAATAATACGCTGCTAAAACTGCACACTCAGCCACTGAAACCCTGCAACAAGGAGCAAAGTGTAAAGAGTGCAATAGCCGGCGCTTTACTTACCCCACCTCAACAGACATGCTATTGAGAGGCTCTTGCTCTATCTTGTAGGATCTTGTAGGAACACAGACATTTCATTTCACTCTGAAAAAATTGGGGTATTTGTATGGAAACACAGACGGCCTCAATTATCCGCCTCCTACTGTGAACAGAAAAAATGAGGCCACCTTCTCGCCTGTGTTGGATTATGGTGACATTATTTCTAAACACGACTCCTCCACTCTTAAACCCCTTGATTCAGTTATTCTACGTGTCGTTGCATCTCGTATGAAAAGGTTGCCTCTATCAGTAAGATGTGAGAGCATTTGGTTCCTGTTTATTTCTAAAGGCCTGAATGGAAACTTGCCATTACAGTCTATCACCTCCGTATTATACGGGTCCCATGATCAATATGACTTGTAAAGGTAATTGGCTAATGCTAAAGCATTCGTGAAAACTGCTTTGAGCTGCACATACAGTACCTGGGTAAATCCACAACACACATTAAAATTTAACACTCCTATAGGTCACTTTAAGACCATGATTACAAATGACTCTCCTATTGATCGTAGCCGCCTTTGACTGTGTTGTGTGTGTTGTTTAATTTCTCACTCGTGGGTACTGGAGATCTAAATAAAGGTTGAATGGATTAATAAAATGTAAGCAGGCGTATTAATCAAGCGAATATGTTCCAAAGTCATTTTACAAAACTGTCTTGTGTTGTTCCACACAACTTGATTTGGCTTACTTGGTCTACAAGTAATGTTGTGTAAGTCTCCCTTGTGCCTCCAATACAGTCAGAGAATGGACATGGGCCTTCTGAGGGTGTCCTGTGGTGTCTGGCAACAAGATGTTGTTGTTGTGGGCCTTTGGGTCCTACGGTTTGAGGGGAGGGGCCTCTGTGGATCATCCCACAGATACTTCATCAGTTTGGGATCTAGTGAAGCTTGAGGCCACGTCAACACTGTTGTTCATGTTTTTTTGAGTTGTTCCTAAACCGTTTGTGTGCGCTCATGGGGTGGGGGTGCCTGGTCTGGTCTAGGTGGGTGGTGCATGTCTAAGTAACACATGATCAAGAAACTCTACAAGTCCAGTTGCCTTTGTTGCCGTTGTTGATTTTTGGATATACCATGACTTCGATGACGGAGAACCATCACATGATAATCACTCCCCTGGGAATCACGATGCATGTTGCGGTTGCATTTGCTCCTTTTTGCAGCAAAGATCACGGTTGAGAAACAGACAGAGACGGTACAGCTGCATCCCTCAGGCTGTGTGAGCTAATCTGGACTGTCACAACAATGTGAGTGTCTTATGATTTATGCAAACACGAAAAGTTTGGGTTCACATCATCAGGGAAACAGTTTGTGTGTGTGTGTGTGTGTGTATATGTGTATATATCTATATATATATTCCTTCCATACTGGTAAACTAAATCTGTTTTCCTCCTACACCTCAAACAGGCAGTCATTCATCATGTGAACATGGCTGACAGTTTTGATAACGTTCGTCTTTCATTGCATCACCTCGCTGTAACCGTAACCCGAGGAATTTCAGATGGAGCTCACGGTGAAAGACATGCGTCCAGATAATGGGATGTTCACTCCGTGTTCATTCAGGAAGATATTTTCCTTTAGCTGGAAAGTTTTTTTTTCTTCTTCATAGCAGACATTCCTCATAGATAAAAAGAAGACACATTCATCACATAATACCATACCATCATTCCTGTGGAAGAGTTTCAGCTGCTAGAATTTCATTTAACATGATGAATGGGACATTTGAAACTATTTCAGCTGTCTGCACACTGCAGAACATTTCCAGAAACTTTGGAGCAAAATTGCTTTATGAAGCCGTTATTGGGCGAGTGGATTTTCTTCCCAGAGCCAAGTTTCAGTTCACGTGATATAGAGACGTGATATAGTTGCAGGTTAGAACTCATGCTGTAGGTACTTAGCCTTTAACTAATGCTGCTTAATAGTCATCTCACTTTCACACATCATTTCACTTTGCAAGTCTTGTTCCAGGTAACTACACTAAATTAAATTCAAGACTTTTTACAAGCTTTTTATATTGCACATAATGAAATGTATCTGTTTTAAGCTCATGCTGGTCAAAATATGACTAGAAACTAGTCCTGAAAGTGTTCATTACCTGTAAAACTTTCGTTCAGGTTTATATTTCTCAGCTGGGTACTGTATAACAACAATTTTAAGATCTATATTTAATCCATTTACATTTCAAACGTCATTTCATTGGCATTAAAGGGCCTCAAATCACTGCTGTTTAAGACTCTTCAGATAACCTGAAATCACAAAGAAACTTGATCCAAACCTGCCCTCTAGTGACAACATTTGTTCCAAACAGTGACGCTTTCACTGGGCCATCAAAGAGGCATTAAAACTTTAGATTCCAGTAAGCAAAACATGAATTTTAATCATATGAAGCATATAGACTTCCAACACGTGAGGACTAAACATGCAGAGATCAACCACACATTCGCATTTTCATACAAATAGCAGTAGTCCAGTAGTCTTCACTTTGAGGAAGAGAAATCCAGGAAACACACTTACTGACCAGTCCAGTTGCGAAATTAGAGCAGGAGACACGCTTTTCAGTTACTCCCTTTTAATTCAAAGAAAAACTGGAATATAAAATGATTACAATCTGTATTTATAGACAGGAAGATAAAATATGACATGGATAAAAACAAAAAGGAGGGTTGCATTTACATTGTGCATTTATACTGTACATTTCATTATTCGTTCCTATTATAATCTCTGTTTACGCTCTATTACAGCCTGGGTTAGTTCAGCTATTGTTTGTCGGGACCAGTACTGGCAACAAAAAAAGTCTCCAAAGAAACAAGAACAACGTGTACTGTGTGTAGATACTCCAAAGATGCTTTGGGATTCTTAATTTGTACAGAGTTAGGCAGTGGAATAATGGAGAATACCTTAGGGACTGTTTGAAAATGATTAGGGAGGGAGGTGAGGTCAGAGAAGGGCAAGGCTACTGCATTTATTTTTGAGGAACGCAGGCTAGTTTGTGAGCAGAGCGCTTAATTATTCAAGAACACATTTCTATTTGTGTTTACTCTTTTCTGGGAGCGACTAATTTAAAAATTACTGAACGTTCTCATAAAAAATGCCTTTTGTTGTGCATCATGACTTCTAACTGTGTTTTGCCAAATGCAGAAGACAACAGTTGTGTTTCTGTAGCAGGGCCTTGTTTTCTAGAAGCCAACAGAGACGTGCATGTGGGTTTTCAATGCAGATTTTTAATCATTTCCAGGGAATGAAAAGGTAGCTCAGTGGAGAGAAGGGACGACACATCGCAAAAAGGTGCAGGCTGGAATCAAACCACCGCAACCGCCACAGCTTTTGGTGGTTCAACTAGGTACAGGGGCCACATTAAATCACACTATTTCCGTTTGCCTTCAGCCTTTTTTTTCCTCTGTTGTCTCTGTACGTTTATGACACACGTTCATAAAGTTTTATTTTTGTTGCTCACATTCTCCGGTGTGTATCAGTTTGTGCCTACATGTGCAAATTTATATCACGTTTGTATTTGTATGCACTCCTGCTGCATATAAAATGAACTTTGTGTTCAGTGTGCAATAAAGCCTGTATGATTTTTTTTCATGAGCCAATGGTTGCACAAACCTTTCACTGCACTTTTTAGAACTACAGTGAAGTTAAAGTTTCTATATAACAGGAGTTGTGGTGTGTTTGACAACTGCTTAGGTATGTACGTTAACATGAAGGCTCAGCCCCCTCCATCCCAGCCACAGACTGTATAATAATGTTTGTATTTATACAGTCTATAATCCCAGCCCGGTCACTTTTGTACAGTCCCTTAATGTTTAAAGGGTTTATACGGAGTGGCTCACGAGGCAGTGATTTCTACCACCATCAATAACACAACAAAGAAAAATCTGCAAAAAAAGGAACTGTGTCACACGTTCAGTCAAGTTGTAGAAATAAAAATGTCCTGTTGGCTCAAATGAACACACCTTAGGTTGATGGTTGCAATATATCAGCAGTTATCTAAACAGCAGTCTTGTATCAGATTTGCCTTCACCAAAACAGCAGCCTACTATAAATTCTTACTTACTGCCAGGGAAATATGAAATATAAACACGTCTGAAGCTCTTTAATAAGATACACAGTGATCCATTTTGCAAAGTCTTAAGCTGAGAGCTGGAGTTAGGTCTCTGCTTTATTTTCTGCACACCAGAGAGGACTTTTTGTACTCACCTATGTGGTTTTAGTCAAGCAGGGTATATTCTAGGATGCTTTCACACCTATGTTTTGTTCTGATTCAGGAGAGTAACTGATAATATACTGTTACAGTGTTACATTTAATCTCGGTGTGGGGTTTGTGTTCACAGGGCAATTGAGACAAAGTTCTGGCACCCCCTCAACACTGTGTTCTTGCTAACAGATTTGTGATTGATCATCATTTTCCAGAGAAAATTGGATTTAGGGGAATAATCAAATCAAAAACAGAGCATTAGCAGAGAGTGTTACCACTGGCTTTTTACTGTTGTTGTGGTTTATGTACCAGTGTTCTGCGTCCGACACTCAGACATCAGGTAAACGTCTCGATTATTCAGTTATAAGGCAGTTGTATCGGTCGGTGGGTAACCTGTGTTCACAGAGCAAACGAACCGTTCCAGCGAGCACCTGCCATGGGCCTGAGACCACCCTCCTCTGCTCGGTTCATTTGTTCCACACAGAGCACGACGCCTGTGATCACACCAGCCCAAACAAACTAACCTGAGGGCTAAATGCTCCCCAGGTGTGAAAGCAACCTCAGAAACACATTAAAAAACAAGTAATGGCAAATTATCTTAATTATATTCTCTGCTTGACTTTAAATGGAAAAATGTTTGGTTTCTGATTAAGTGCCTAATATATCAGAGTTGCATCTGTGATTGCATTATTTAAAGTGCGCTTACTCTAGACCCATTTTTTTACTCCTTTAAAAGAAGCAGAGGACAAACCTTTGAGCGCAGTTTAAATGGGAAGAAAGGGTAAAGCAGGACACTGTGGCAACTGTTCTCTAGTATTGCACTGAAATATTTTGGCACTAAACCCTTATAGGCACAAAGCTAACTCACCAAACAAACATGGCAGTCAGCCCCAACAGCCTATAGACCATCAACAGACAGGACTCAAGCATCTACGTCACCTCGTCACTAAACGCAGGCGTAATACTGTCCTTATTAGGTTTGAAGTGAACTCTGGGATTAATGAAGTGTAACTTTCAGCATTCAGAAGAAAACTAGCTGAAGGAGGTCATAGTGCAAACGACAACACGGGGCTTCAAACTATCGGTGAAAGATGGAAGAGAAAGCCCCACAGCTCACAGGTGCCACATTTGTTTTAGCAGCAGTGGCAACACTTAACACAAGCCGCTACCAACAGATGCAACCAACATATTAAATGCTTGTTAAAAACACAGATTTCTGTTTAAAAATAAATACTCTATAATCACGCCAAATTTCTAATGAGAGCCTTGGAATGTATGAAAATATTTAAGCATCGTCTGATACAAAATGTATAGATTTTTTTCGTTCAGTTATAGAGTTTTGCTGTTTGTTTTTTAAATCTTGCACTGATTTTAGTTAGCCAATCATTTTGTAAAATGAAGAGACAGAAGTTAAACACAAAGCAGTTTCAGCAAGGGAGAAAAGTAACCTTAAACGAATGTATCACAAGGCCACATTCCTGTGAGGACACACACAGAAATGTCTTGTAAAATGTTGAGTTCAGCCACTCATAAAGTTACTGTAACCTACAGTTTCTGCACAGCGCAACGTTCCAACCAGGTCATTTAAAGGAGAGGTTGGTTGTATTAGAAATACACCCGAGATGGCTCAATGTGTGCCACATTATGTACATTCATTCATACACACAGTATTTGCAAATTATATTCAAGTGCATCTAATAAGTGAAGTTTGCCCCACTGAGCTGGTTAATACATGTCAAAACATAAAGCACTTACAAGTCAATTCTGTGCCTGTTTTTGTTTGTTTTTCTTCTTTTTTTTTCAACTGATGCTCCTTTATCAGACTTAGTGCGGTAAACTCCACCCGGCTGGTACTTCAAGGTGGTTAAAACAAAAACACTGAGATTTGCTTGTCTGAGCCTGGTCTGACTGGTTGTTCCCTTAACACACACACACATACCGTCATATTTCAAAGCATCACACTCACTCACTCGCTCTGACACACGCTGCATAACATTCGATCTCGAAGCAAACTAATCATTTTCACATTCAGATTTCAGACTGACATTTCTGCACCGTCCTTCACTCAGACACTCACTACAGGAGGGTGAGGTGCACGCCGGGCTTTAGCTGTCTTCTTCAGAGTTCTGCGACTTCTCTGGATGGGAGGTACCTTCAAAGCGCTGGGAGGCAATGGCGGCTTGATGAGACATACTCTTCCTCACGATATCACCTTTCCTCCACAGAGTGATCTCCTGTAGCGGTACAACACAAGACTATTAGCAAACAAGGTGGTGCGACGGAATGCACCAGTTATGACATCACACAGCTATCCTGCAGGACGCTGTAAATGTAGCTCAAAATATTAATACTAAATGTTAATTAAATGCTTGTTATCATGTCAACCTGTGAATAAATCTTTCATTCTGGTGCAAACATATCTCCTACATGTGAAACCACTGGTTCTCAATATTTATTCCTTATTCCTCTTTATCTGTATGTAAGGAAAGCTAGGCACCATCAGGGAATACAAGGGTGGATTCATTCAGATTCAGATAACTTTATTTGTCCCCGGGGGACAATTTAAGGCACATGTGAGCAGCATGACGTGCAAGAACAAGACACCTGGGGGCAAAATGATCTTTTTTGAGAGGTCACAGACTACTATATAGCCTAGTTTTTAATGCATTTACATTTGATTACCCAGTAAGTGTGACATTATGATTTAATTTAACATGTGCATATCTAATTTTAAAAATCTTACAGCAGAAAAAAAGCCTTGTAGATGCCCTGTGATCTTTGCCGTGCTCCCACTTACGGAGGCGTAGACCTTAGGTCAGCAGTGCCTCTGTGAATGCAGATTAACTAATGCGTTCTCTGGTGTTCTGGCTGCATCCTCAGGACCGTGGTTGGAGGCATGCCTACGTGTGACTGGCTGTAAGCTCCTCAATATTTCATTACTACTTAGTTTGCAACCTGTTGTACAGACTAAACTGAAGAATACAAAGCGAGCAGTATGTCAGTAATGGCACAGCTTGTAACCTTGCATTGGAGCCTTTTGATCATACTGCCAGGTGTGGTACAGGTACAGCATTAAGTACTGGTGAATAAATAAATAATGGATTCTAAATTTTCCATATCCCAGAGCACAGTCTTTCTTTAGAGCGCCTATATCTCTGTAATACTTACTTCAATAAAAAAATAAGAACCTCCATATTGTAATGAGAGCTCTCTCAACACTTCCTCCACTGACTCAACATTATACAGCTGATTTATTTTTCTCCTACTCGTGATGGGTTAACTTGAGTTCATGAGTAACTTTAGTGCAGTAAACCTTTTGACTGAGGTGTCCACATTACCCTGGAATTATCAGCTAGGGAAAAAGTGTTTGTAGTCACTATGACAAGAGCTCAGAAAACTAATGGTACTTGTGTAAGTGAACAACGCAGCCACTTCCAATACTGCGGTCTGGGTACCTGCTGTTTAAAATAACGTCTTTCCTCCTCATCAATAAGGACCAGGTTGAGGTAGTACCGCACGGAGAACTTCTTGTTAATGTCCCTCATAGTGGGAGTCATCTCGTAGCCCGCCAGAAACAGCCTGATGGGGATGGACTCTCCTGCAGCAAATAGACAAAAGCAGAATTAGTTGCAATTCAATAAGAACAGAAACCCTTAAAAGACGTCGGACAGTAAAAAGCCATATAATCACCTCTGACTGGCGCACCGTCCATGATTTCATACTTTGCTATGGTGTCATTCTCATGGTAGACATTGGGTCCGGTACCAGTTGTCTCCCGCTTGATGATGTCAATCTCCATATGTCTGATCTTAATCCTCACCAACAGGAAGTAAATCTTCCCTACGATCACATCTTTTAGGTGATATCTGCAAGCAGATGGCATGATCTGTCAACTCCATGATATGTCTTTTGCTTTGACGTTAACACGTACAATTTTTGACTAAACAGATGAGCTCATAAATTCAGTTACTTGGAATGAATTGTACAAAAAAATATATCTTACTTGGACTTGTTGTACTCAAACTCTATGTGTAGACAGTCCTCAATACCCACTTCCATCTTGATGGAGGAGTTGAGCTCGGGGTAGGAGCTGAGTGTGTGAACCACAATGTCCAGCTCTTTGCTGATGTCGTTCAGTCTTCGGCTTATTGTTGCCCTCAGAAAATAGCTGGAAGCAAATGCAGAAATTTGGTCACAAAGTTGGCTACAAAATAGCACTATAAATAAGAACTTCAGCTATGCAGCAGAGAGAACTGCTTTCCTATTTAATATCCAGAAATAGTTGGGTCTGGTTCTTCTGACTTTTGATAAATATTAGCCATGCTGTGTGTGCACTGTGGATAGTTTGCAAACAGAATTGCCTCTACACACACACCTTAAAAAATGTACATCATATTTCATCAGTTTGTGTTACACCAGCATACATTTAGTGAAGGCGTCTGTTAAATATGGCGAGCATGACAGGAGACATTTCGTTTAGCAGGAGGGAAAAGCTGCTTCTCTGATTAATCAACGCTCACAAAGTCAGCCAACCTGTACTCACTAATCAACACAGGAGAAAAATCTCATGTAAATGTAAATGCCTTGTGGTTTGATGGATGATAGCTAAGAAACAGAGCAGCACATAAGGACAGTGGCCCTGATCTTTTTACCAACATTACAAGGACGTTACAAGGCACATAAAGTCTATGCTGAGTCACTACTATGTGATGCACGCAGTCATGAGTGTTAGACATGAGAAAATTTCCTTGTGCCGACATAAAAACTGAGGATAATGTAAATCTGTTTCTTCACCTTAGGCATTGTACTAATAATATGGACCATGCCATCAGCTGATGTCCGTTATAGAGAACACAACTGAGCTTACCGTAATTTCACGTTTTGTCCAGTATAAGATTCGTAGGGTTTCTCCACATGCGTGAACTCAAAGTCAAACGTCTGTGACTGTGTGATCTCTCCCGGCCGAGCCAAGTCTTTCACCAGAGACACGAACTCATGGTGGTTTCCTCTGTCGTAATACAGCTCTGGAAAACACACATTGAGAGACATCGGTCACAAGACTGCTGCGGCAGGAGTATTCTTAAATTCTGATAAAGAGTCTGTGCAAGTTTGTCTTTCTGTGCTGATAAGTACGCAATACGGTTGTAAACGAGCAGATGTTTGGCTACCGTTTCGCACTCCATGGTAGTTACTTCAGTTTCAGGTTGGCAATTGCCAAGCTGCCATTTTGCTTTCCTACTCTCGATCCAAAGTACTTCTTCTTTTTTAGAGACAAACAGCAGTGAGATAGAAAAGAGGAAAGGGAGGAGTGCAGCAGTGAAGAAAAAAAGCTATGATACAGTCATGCTTTAAGCATCTGCAAGGGACGAAGTTAGAGGGACTCCCTACCATTGTAGCAAACTAACGTCACAAGGCAGACTGCATTTTCAGAGATTACAAATGAAATTAACATCATCATAGAGCAGTTTAAACTCCCAAACGGGTGCACACAAGCTTCTGCTGGCCTGAATGAGTATATTTTCTTAATAAGTTGGCCCTTAGGTTGGTTTTAGACAGTGCAATCTTTATGCAGTTTAATTCAAAATGTGACCATTTACTAAAAGCTCACCATGTAAAACCATACTCATTCATTACACATACCGTGACTATATAAGTCCTGACGCTATGCGAACACAAAGGCTGTATTGTTGTATTGAATGTATTCTATTATAACTACAGTTATACACCACTAACTGTACATGGTGCAACCTGAACTCCAGTAATGAAAGAAATGACCAAATCTGTGAGAAGAGCAGAACAATGTAAATCATCCATTATCAGTAAATTCAGTTTATTTTGACGACACATCTAATTAAGTACGTATCATTAGTTGCTGGGTATTTATCTCCGTTAGGACCATTGTTTTTTTCACCACAGAGGTAACTTTATGTTACCCAGGAAGCCGCCATCTTTGTTTTGATTCTGAGACCGGGCGCAAACTGGGAAACGAGCTAAAAATTTTAAGTATCATTATTTCTCATATCAGCTCTGTAACTCAAATGTATGCGAACCGAATACAAGACGGACAAAAACCTCTGTCAACTTCTTAAAAAGTCGCAGTTGTAATTTGCGGAATATTAAAACAAGGGTCAAAGGTCAAAGCACTCCAACGGCTGCCGTGTCAGCTGACGTTAGCCTGCACCCACGTCGGTCACGAGACCTGCCACTTCAAAGTGACACTTGTTACGGCTGTTCAGTCTCCTGCGGTGTATTCGTGGGAAGTTTTAACTTATTCACTCGTCACTTTTAAAAGCCTAACTTCATAAACTACACGTCGCCTGTAGCTAGCTCCCCAACACCTCCTCTGTCATACTTTGGCTACTTCTCTCTGAGGGCTCAGTGGGACATGCAGGCCTACCAACCGCTCACCTATCTGGCCGACAAACTCAATCTTGATGCCGTTGTGCTCCAGCCTCTTCCCCGGGTATTTGAGCGTAACGTTGACTTTCCCCGACACCGTTTCCCCATCGTAGAAGAGGAAATATTTGTCCTTCCTGCCGTCTTCGGTCTTATGCTCAGCTTTCTTTCTGGTTTCGGCGTCATTCAGAACTATGTCGATCTCCGCACTTTGCCCAAAACCAAAGAAGCTCATTGCTGCCTGTCAGTCGAGTCAAGCCGTGTGACCTCCTGCTGAAATTTGCCTTGTTTCCTATAAAACCCAACACCGTAGTTTGTTCTTCGTCTTGCAGCGAGGTGTCCAGCGACAGCAGCTTCCCAGATTATTGAATATTTCGAGTTACAACCGGGTGACTGCGCATGCGTCGGCAGTCATGTGAAGGAGAGCTGTATATCTATCAAACGGTTTTTATTTTGTCGTTAACCTTTTTCCCTCTGTACCCGCAAAGCCAATCATAAAAGAGATTTTTTATTTTATTTTTACGTGAGCTTTCAACAAACTGGTGACCTTTCTTATTCTAATATGTAATATGCACTTTTTTGGCGCAGTATCAACAGGCGGAAGAAGCAACAAAGCCTGCAAATTAGATATTACTGCCCGGAGTACAGTCTTACAGGCAGTCTGGCCCTGAACGCATCATTCATCATCGTCACCTTCTAAAAATGAAACAATATCTGTGTCCCCTGCATCACAGGCTGCGGTCTTAATATGAGATGTCAAACAAAGCATTATTCTTTTATTCGAAGAGTTATTAGTGGCCAGTAAAGACATAGGTAGGCCTCAGATTTGCGTATAGACAACTCTGCGTACTATTATCCCCTTGTATTCATTATAATAAAAAAAGGTCAAAGTTCACTTTATTTTTATTTATTTATTTTTGTAATTTCAACCATATGTAGCCAGCAAGAGGACGTTCCTCCAAGACCACGGAGCTGCTCTTGTCAGTGTAAGTACAGGTTAATTTTTTCATTTGCATGTTATCATAACTCAGCTACAGTATATAGAATCAGTCACAAACATTGATTCATTTTAAGTTTGAAACATCAAGATATAATGACAATTTAAAGCTGCAAGTTATTGTTGAAGTTTGTTGAGGGCCCCCTGAGTGTTTCAGAAAATATATCCCGCAGGACGACATTTGTTCCTTTCAAATGAAATGCAATAACATTTCTTTTTGTACCAATTTTCAGCACAAGGCCAGTAGCGCACAGTTTTAAGCACTCGTACCGTACAAATTCACCGTGGTTCATGCAATTGCTGCAATGGCTACAAACACACGTCTGCATCGACTGCATCTTTTGCATTACCTTTGGAAAATTTCAACTCCTTTCAATCCCAGTCTTTCCTCTGTGCAGAAAAAAAACCAGTTTTGTGATGGCACTTCATCACCGCTAGAGGGCAGAGTTTAACTTCATCAGGAGATTGATCAGCCTGAGTGCCTTCCTCGGTTCAACCCCAGCTAAGAAGGTTTTTTATTTTTTTGCAGTTAAACTCCTGACGTTTTGCGCCATTATTCAGCATTTAACAAATTCCCATGCCAAGATAAATCCTCGCCCACACCCTGTAAGCACTGCGTGACTCTTATTCTTACCCCGGATTTTATATCTTGATGGGATGTAAAAGCCTCTCTTTGAACTTCGAAAAAGGTTCCCAGTGACAAGCACGGGAGAGGTGCGGGTTCATGCGACCTGCACAGTTTTGACAAAAAAGACCCCCTTGAGGAAACATGAGCCACGCTGTAATACACACATCACACTTCACAGCTGTATTTCTAATATGACAGTAATAGGGGGAAACATAGTTATTGCAAATTGCGTGTGAGCGCGTTGTTTTATCTTCTTACAAATTACAAGGCTCCACCGGGAACAGATTCTCTTAACTGCCTAATTAGTTCTGGTGAAAAGATTAGAACGATCCTCCTTTTGTGAATAGTTTTATGATCCAGCCTGACAACAGTTAAATGGCTTCCCTGAGGCTCAGATGTAACAATGCTCTTTCGTAACCCTGACTCACTTTTGGGGCTGTAAAACAAAAACAAACAAACAAAAATATACATATATAATAATAAAATGATCCCCCAACAGCATGCTGGAACATCTGAGAGCATCACATGAAATCCTACAAGCCCTTCCCCTGTTTGGACAAATGACTAAAAACTTTTAACAAGCAGGGCCCTTCTAGCTGTCCTGAAATGGCTGAAACCAATTATTTCAGCGGAGGTAGGAGCAGTAGGTTGAGCTGTGGCCCTTGTCCATGTGTCAGTTCGTCACATCGCCCTGTGATATTTTCCAAATAGGCGACGTCCTTTCTGTCAAGTGTGATATTTTCTCCCCTCTGTTTCTGTCCTCTCTGTGGCGTCTGCGCGCCCCACACTTCTGCGGGCAGCTCTCCGCTCTGTAAACCCAGAGTGTGTTTGTGTGTGTGTGCTGGGACTAGAAACAGATAAATCAGTCAGTGTGTAGCAGAGATAACCTGTTAGGCGGGCAAAAGTTTGCCTAGGGGCCCCTCGCTGACCCCCGCTCAACTCATCACCCTGCTGCCATATTTTACAGCAAACTTCCTCTGCTACAACTCCTCACATGTCCCAATTTATTTTTATTAAACACAACATTAATTGGCAACAAAGTAAGAAGAAAAAAGCTCCTAAAACTAGATTTAGCCTCCACCTTGTATCGCTGCAGATATTTTATGTTTGTTAACTAATTACATTTCCAACAAAAGGAGACGAATGTGTACGTTTTGGGGCCCCTCGGGGTCTGTGGCCTGTTTGCTCGGCTGGTAATCCAGCCTTGGCCCATGTCACGGTGTCGCCAGGTTTCCCTAACACTCTATAAGGTCAGCCTGCTGGTGCTAAGAACAGATCTGCCTGCCGGTCTAAATAAACAGTTTAGTCACACGTGATGTAATCAGACTGCCCTTTTACTGGCTATAACATACATGTATCTGCAAAAGTGTTCCTGGAACACGTTGAGAGGGAATCGGGCACGCGGGCGTCAAACACAAGAAGTCAGCCTCTTCTGCAGAGAAACAGACGCGATGAAACTCTGTCCGGCGGTAACTGAATATTGAACATTTATTTTAAGGAGATACACGTACGCCACATGTCAATCCACACGGCTGTCACTGCTAATAGTATAGCTGCCTCAGCTCCGTATTATTAGCTGATTGCTGATGAAATTATCACGCTGATGATAATTACCTTATTTACCCTTCCCTCCTCCACTATCTGCTTGCATCCGCGCCTTAAAAACACCTTTCCTCACCTTAAGAAACCCTGACGACTCTTCCTAATGTGATTCTACCCACCTTTAATGACCCAGCTGATTGCTCCTTATTTATTTCTGTTTGGTAAAGCGTGCTGCATGAAGGCAACCAACCGTCTAAAGAATGAAAGAGTTGCGAGATGACACTCATGCAATAGGTGTTAAAGTATGTGTTCTGCGTTTAGTTGGTGTAGGCTAGAGCAGGTGGGAGGTTTGTTTTCTCCTTACCTTAAATCTCACCTGAACAACTTCATTTTTGTGTCACAGCTAGTCGGCAGTCGGCTGGGGTCAGGTGTGCAGCCTACACGAATGTGTGATGAGCACATGTGAAATCTCTGCGTGCACTTTGAAGGAGGTCAATGGAGTGTCTTAAAATATGTATCTCTTAGTACATTTATATATATGTGGACCCGATGAACGGTCTTGCAACAGTAAATGTGTTGCAGCATTTTACTGTAGCTGTACCCCAGTGACTGTCTAGTTATCTTTTGCTGCTTCTGTATACTTAACACCTACTGGAGCAGGTTTGAAAGGCAGGTAACGGTGTCATTTGCTTATTAAAACACTTCAATGCTGAGAATAAAGCATTCAGCCTGCTATCGCTATCACCAGCCTGGAGGCCAGACAGAAAGTTGGAACATCTCCATCGTGAACAGATCATGCTCCGGTAAAGATCCGCCAATCCGACCATATGCGCTTTTTGCAGTGATGGACAGAAGGAGGAGTAATGGCGACATCGTCACACACATCTCCTGTTGGCTGCAGGATTATCCGTTTGCATGCAGAGGAATTTTTCTCTCTATGTGCTGAAAGGAAATCCAAATGGAGTGTTACCAGACTCATAATCTGATAAGAATTAAGTCGAGCTACGTCAAGCTACAGTATAGCTCTGATGTACATCATTAAGACCCTCTAACATAGGAATCATATACTGCATAGCTTCCTGAAGACGGCTCAGTGTTCTAAGTTAGATGTTTGAGAGTGACCTTTAAATAGTAATCTCAGATGAAGCCTTCCTGCTTCTTTAAAAACTCGCCTCTTCATTCCAAGTTAGCATCCCACAGGAAACTGATTTTAATTAAATGTGTCCACTGGCCCCGCTGCAAAATACAATATATTATCCACTCGGAGCACATTGATTATAATGCTCTTCAGGAACTTGCTGCCAGTTGGCACAGTCACACAAAGGAGCAAGAAGGCTGTCAGCAGCGTGGAGAGTGGGGACGGCTTAGCTCCCACTAATAGATTATGGCTTTAGATCAACAAAGATGCTGTCAGTGGGATATATGATGGACCTTCATGCTCAATAGGATTTCTGCAAACAGCTGGAGACTCCGGGAGCTGTTGAGGCGCAGGGATTGGGAGGGGCAGAGAAATGAAATGACAGGGTTCTCATTTCACACACACAAACAAACATCTCCAGTGATATTAGAAGTGAGTTTTTATTAATCACAAATAGAGTGGTTCTAAAAGGAACAAAAAAAAACAACAAAAAAAAACAACCCCAGCAGGAACCAAATGGACATTCTCCTGTCTGCACGTTGGCTTCAGATATAAATGATCACCAGTCCTCACTGGAAACCATCGTCACTCTGATGTAAATACCTTGCTATTATCCACTGGAAGAAAAAACCCATCCTACAAACACACTGTTCAGGACTGCCCCTGGGGTAAATGCAGGCCCAGCACGGAGACGACCCACATGGATTCCTGTTTGTCGACTGCGGCCGACACTTTGCATGAACTCTGGTTCATAAAATGCACCGAACAGCTCCGGCTCCGCTGCAGCGGTGTCACACTTGAGTGAATACAAAGTCAAGTCTCTGTTTGGAACTTGTGTTCATATCTGAAAGCATTGGAGCAGTGGTGGATATGAATATAACCTAAAAAAAATTAAATTAAATTAAAATACACGTTATAAACCAGAGCTCATAGAAACATCCCTGCTATGGGTCTCAATCATTTTTTTTCTTCTTCTTCTTCTTTTTTTTTTTGCCTAATAGTGCTATGTGTCTTTACCAAAAATAAGTCCCACTATATATAGGCACTAATATTTTTCATTTCTACTTCAATTTTTCCTAACCCTTCAAATCTATGAAAAAAAAAAAAAGCTATTTACAATTTTGCAGATATGTAAAGGAGAGAAGTGGGAATTTGCCGTGACATCATTCCTCTCAAACGCCGGGCTTGTGGTTAAATGAAAGGGAAAATATAAAGCCTCTGATGGTACTGCAGAAAGGTACAAGTGGAAGAAAGTGGACTACTGTGAAGGCAGAAGGCACTTAAGAGGAATGAAAACTGAACTAATGAGGGAGATATATTTACGTGTGAGCAGCATGACCTGCACTATGACAACGCTCGTACGTGGCGCCTCGTGACTCCTTCATTCGACATGTTGACGGCTTCCTATGTGCAAATGTTGGGCAGATCCGTCTCTACCACGACTGACTCGGTTAACATTTCACTGCATTTCTGATTCGAAAACATTCATCACAGCTGAACAAGGGATTCGGACACTGATACGTGTCAGGTGTTTTTTTTTTTTTTTGTATCTGGTTGGACTCAAAGACACGGTGAGAAGAAGCCAAACATAACAGATCCTTGGACCAGAGAGCTGTTGTCCTGGATGCCTTTCGAAAACGGACACACGAAGCTCTTGTTCACGTGTTCTGAATGGTTTGATCAAATGTCACCTCTCTCTCTTTTTTTTATTTTTTTTTTTTAAATCAGTCTAACAAATGGAAAGAGTTTCATATCGCCTCAAATCTTTACATGTTTCACCACTTTACATAACCTTGAGAGAAAAACAAAACAAAAACCTATTTACAATCAGTACAACTGTTAACCCTCCAGACCCCGGCTGTGTATCACTGTAACACTGATGCAAGGTGAGAATGAGAACAATATGAGCTTCAGTCAAACCTAAAATATATATATTTTTCTGTCCAGTTGAAAACACATAGAAACGACTCTAAGGTAGCTGTGAGCAGTAGCAACAATAAAATAAAATAAAAGATAAAAACACTGTAGCCAGACTGGACATTACTAAATATCGACCAGGATTCATGTCTGAGATTGTGATCAATGCCGTGTCCCTGACTGTGCCTGCTGTAATGTTGGGGCATTTTCCCTCACACTGTAGGTACCTTTAGTAATTAGACGTTAAAAATAGGTGACTCAGTAGCTAAAATGACTCGGTCCTGATTACAGGCTTTAACAGAGACGTCTACCTTTTATCTCTCTGCTTATTTAACTTATTTTTACTTCATTAAATAGAGGTTTGAGCTTAGTACCATGTCTAGTTTCCTCTGGGTCTGGAAGGTTAACTTACAAACCCTGTATTATTATTATTATTATTACTACTATTAGTATTACTATAGTGTAATACTGAACATATGTATGACAGCAAAACTCTATCCTGACAGTAACTTCAATATATACAAGATTAACAGCAAGCATGGAAGGACACTTAAAATCAAGAAAACGCAGCACTGATTGTGTACAGTGTTTCACAGCATTTGACTGGCACTCTTCAAAGCCTCTTACTAAGACTATCTACAGACATTAACATGGAAGTCTCTCTCACAACAGAAACTGGGCAGTCCCAGCGGAGAAATTCAATATGTAAGACCGCTGATCGAGAAGCACACGTTGATATGCTACTGCAAGCCATTTTTTTTTTTTCTCCGTCCGTCTTTCTTCTGATTGCAAAGGTGTAAATGCTTACGGCTTGATGCAAAGTGGTTAAAGTGTTACATGTTTTCATCCACAACCAAAAAAAAAAAGAAAAAGAAAAAGAAAAGAAAAACACATGTTAGTATTTTACAAATATTTAAAAAAGTAAACCTTTATCTATAGGCATTTTAAAATATATTCCATCAAAAATAGTTTGACAAATTTCAACAGTAGAAAAGAAATGTTATACAAATGACAACAGGTTTGAAGCAAAATGTTTACAGTAGAACGGTGTCGTGATAGACTGACTGTAGAGGAGACAGGCGTCTCCTCTTCTACCTGGCAGAACACAAATGTTTCCTTTTTTTTTTGTCACCATGATTAGTGATTAAAACCATGCAATAACTGTAAAGTAAGAACCCCATAATGTAGCAAAAGAACTCGGTTGAGGGTGATAACGTTGAATTATTCCTTGTCCTCGTGTACGTCTCGGTTTTGTCTTGTTGTCCTGGGAAATCCTGTCACCTTTGGCAAACTTGAATAGTTGGACTTGGGTCATGCTGAGAGCTCAGAGCATGAACTGCGGCAGCTCCGTGTTCAGACAGGGCAGACCCACATGTCTTCCACTCCAGCACGACGCCCCTCGTCGTCCTCGTCCCTTTTCAGATCACAAACGACGACTTGTGTCGGAAATCGCCCTGCAGAGACCAGGAGCAATATTTGACAACTCACATAATGTAAACATTTTAACTCCATTTAATAATTCTTGTTATATAAGTGTTGCATTTTGCCAGTATCCCCCAGTAGCTGAAATGGTTTGTCCCTCATTTTCAAACGTCAAAACAAACCAATATGAAGAAGAAAGAAAAACCCTCTACATGCAATCTGATCTGACTGCCGTCTACAAACCTCATCCTCCGTCCTGACGTAGTCCACTCCGTCTCCCTTAGTTGGAACTTTGTAACTGAAACAAAAACCACATTGGAGTTTTACAGATGACAGGTTACGGGAGGGTTTGTTGATCATGTGAGTAGGAGGTTGTCTTGATTCCTTACTTGTTTCCTGTCTGCTTTTGGCTTGAGAAGTAGCCTTGTTTGTATGCGCAGCAGATCCCCACTGTTATACACAGGAGCACTATGACCACCACCAGCACTCCCAGTATAATCCCCACGATATTAATATCATCTGTGGAGTACAAGCAAAGTAAGGCAGAAGAAATTAAACACTGATCTCAGTGGACATATCGTATAGGATTTAATTACAGTTAATTGACACAGTAACAACATATTCATCCTTTTTTAAATCAGTGACACACTTACAGACTTCCATCTTCTGAGCAGGACACTCCGCGTATCCTGCGTCGTTCTTCGCTCGACAAAAGTACTCGCCCGCATCTTCTTTTGTGACTGCGATGAACTTCTGCAAATGAGAAATCACAAACATTTTCGTCCGATGTGAAACTGATGCTGTCATTGTTTTGTTCAGTCAGCAGATCAACAGTGGACATGTTCAGAGGTACTGGAGACACAGAGGCAGCGAGCATGGGGGGACACGTACTGACAGAAACCGTGAGTGGAGACGTGGTGACATTCACGCCACATTTTGTGTTCTGTGCTAACAAACCTAATGTCATTACCATGTCAGAGGATTTTAAATATGCAAGTGAACAGGCTGGGATTCACTACTGTCAGTTTTTGATAAAGCAGTGAATAAATGGCTCAACTCTGGCCCCGAGTGCTCTTTGCATATATCAGAATAAATCCGGCGGGATTGACTGAAGCAAGAGTTGAACATCCCATAAAGGGCATAATGTCTTTTCTAACCAGTGCTTCATTTAGTTTAGTTTTGTCCTGTACGTTTCCATTTTTCATCTGTTCTTACTTATCTAATAGTTTTAGCTCCATAAAAGGGGGCGTCTGTTTGGTCCAAAATTCATTCTGTACCACAACACTCAACATACAGCCAGAGTCATGAGAGAGACGGCCACAAGAGGGACAGGGAGTCCTGCAACAGATGGTCTGTCCCCACAGAGCCATGATCTCAGCATCAGTCTGAGATCTGGGATTACACGGGTAGACAGAAGACACTGAGACGGCAGGAATCCACAGAAGAAGTGTGGCAAGTTCTCAGAGATGCTGTGATCAACCTCGAGTATCTCATTTCTGCACTTTGTATTAAATGATTTTACTATTGCATGATAATAATTGAATCTACTAATTTTGTAAATTGAGGCCTTCTGTTATAAAGTGATTCAAATAGTTTTTATAACTTTGGAAAAAGGATGAAGCTCAAACTCCAAATAATGTAATTTAATGCAAAACAAAATCCTATAAATATTTCAACGCTTCCCGTCTGTAACTCAGTTGGCTGGCATAACTTTCCCACGTGGGAATACCAGACAAGAGCGATAAGTGAACGGTCTAAAAATAACGGTCAAAATGAGATGAGTACATTTGAAAATAAAATAAATAAACTAAGGACATGTAGCGCATTCACATCAACACAGACACTGTTTTACCAGCGGAGGTCACGTTTTAGAGAACAGCATCAAGGTTGACGGGAGAGCGCTGGAGCCGTGCTGGAAAGCAAGCTAGAATTGAGGAATGTGCCAACGAGGACAGCAGATTCCCCTCGTGGCTCAAGCGCTCTCGCACCATCAACTGTCTCCCCAAAATATCTGCCCCCACCCCTGGGCGTCAGGCCACCGTCCCCGCTGCCCCGCCCTTGCCGATCATGCGTGTCCTTGTCCAAACACATGCGCACTCGTACTAACCAGAGTTCCTGCTTCTGCGTTGAGTGTGTATGAGGAGTTGAAGAACTTGAGGCTGGTCTTTGGGTCGTCAGGAATCTCCTCCCTGTTCTTGAACCACTGGTACTGAGACTTGGGGAAGCCCTCTTCTTCTACACAGCTCAGCTCAGCTGACTTCCCAAAAGGCACAGATTTTGGGACGCTGCATTTTGGCACCACCGGCTTCACTGTGGTGACACAAAGCACATGATGGTAGTAACTACAGAGAGCTTTACACTCCAGATGTGTTTCTATGTTCAGTAAACATCACAGAGATAAACAAGTGGACACCATCCACGTGATGCTGCTGGCTTATGATTGACTTTGATGCTTTAAAAAACACTCTGACCCTTTATGGTTCGCTGGACTGACGGCATTGACAGGAACGTGATTTTTGCCCTTGCCAGAATACGCCACCAAAACACGCAGCGCTTGCTTTCTTTAGCACTGCGATTCAGAGCAGATGCAGTTTCAGAGCTTTCCTCTTATAGCCCTGAACACGCCTTTGCAGCTGGGCAGGTCTGGTCACAACGCATCCTCGTATGTATGCCAAAGGGCTGGTGCGACCTACAACACGGTTTCATCTTACAGCATCCAGTGTGTGAATCACTATGTGTCTCTCTTTTAAGGACACAATGATGGCTTGTTTGCAGATTTTTGTGATGTTTATAATATCTTAAATCTTCATATGTTATAGGGCTTGAACACACAAGTACAAGTACCTCTTACGACTAGGTCAATCACAATCTCATCAAAGGACTTCTGGTCATCAGCAGCGGTGACCTCACACCGATACTTGGCTGTGTCTGATCTTGTGGCATTGGTGATCCATAACGTGGCAGGTTCTCTGATCTTCGCTCTGTTCTCCAGGTCACCTGTCACGAGGAAAACATGTCAGTATAAAATGTATCAACTGTAAAAAGCAGAAGAGACCAATGCATGTTTGTGACTTTTATGCATTACCTGAGATCTTCTTCTCGAAGTAGACATAACTTGGTCCCTCATTTGTTATTTTCTTCCATTCAATTCTAGGGTTGACTGTAGAAATGGACTCAATCAAACACGATAACTCGATATCTGTAGGGCAGAGACACGGGGAGTTATTTGGAGAAAGCTCACACAGACTGATCAGTGTTTCTGTGTCTATTCATCAGCTCTTACTGTCAAACTCATCTGTCCATGGTGAGGCATTATTCGTCTTCAGCACCACTGCTAACACACTGAGGAAGCCTGCAAAACAAAAGGAAAAATGCAACATAAGACTCCAGAGCATGAATTTTCATGATGCAGCGATGATCTCATACCGTATGAACAATACCAGCAGACATCCTCCGATGCTGGGCTTGCTTTAACGCTCTCCTCGGGGATGTCTATAACGCGTCCACTCATCTTAAATTTCACAACACAATTACAGGGCGCATAAATGTTCATCAGTGTGATGATCTGAACACGCAGGCGCCGTTTGGCCTCGTTCTGCTACTGTCCATCTTCCAGCTTTAGTTGGCTTGGTTAAACCATTGTGTGTGTGTTGAGGGTGGGGGTGCTGTTTCTATGCACAGTGGATAATTGTGCAGGGAGGCATGTGGCCTTTTCAGGGCAGGCTCACCACGCCAGTAGTTCAACCGCCTGCCGAGCCGCCCCCCCCCCCCCCCCCTCCCCTCCGCCCTCCCCCCACTCACTCTAGGCCTGATGCTGCTGCCCATGTGGGACTAATGGTGCAAAAGCACCCCAGAAAGAAGATCTATGTTGGTATGTGGTGGAGGGATAGGCCTTGGGAGGGGGCACTGCTGAATCATCCTGACAGCCCATGGTCCACAAACAACTCCACGCAAATTTACTTCCACATGAATGTTAACTAAGGGACACGCTCGCTCATCAACACTTCCACAGATCTAAAATGATGGTCTGGCTCTTAGATACAAGGTCACTGCGTATCTATTTTTATTAAATCTATTTTTACTGAAAATGCACATCATGCTTTCACATCTAGTGTCTTTGGCTCGCAGGGGACGGGCCAAATAAAGTCATAGCACATCTCAGAGCTCCATTGTTAATCAGTTTAGTGTGATATCAGAATATTTACTGAATTAAAAAATAGAGAAAATGTACAGTTAGTTACAAACTGATAGGCAGGCCTTTCAACTTTAGTGTCTCAGACATTTTTATTTGTTTAAAACAATGCTTCTTGCCAATCATTCCCAATAATTCATGGTGTGTCCATGATGGTGCACACTGCAGATCCAGTCCATTAATTAGTAGTGGAAGGAGAGTTGGGCTTCTCATTCAAAGAAAACTCCTCAAACAGGGATAACCTGACCTCCACCAACTGTCACCAGCGTGCGCAGCAGTGTCTAGGGTCACCTGCTAAAGCAGACAGGGTAAGCTGATTAGCCCATGGTCTTTCTGGAGATCATAACAAGACGACAGCTTGTTTCTAGCTACTGCTGACAATAATAACACTGCATGGACGGCAAAGGACGTCACATCCCATCCAGCCTTTAATACTTACAGTCACTTTGAGAGCTAGAAGTATAGCTCAGCGATATGCCAATGAATGTTAAATAAATAATACATGCTTTACTTAACTTTGCGTTTTCGTTTCATTATATCTGGTTCTTTAACACGGCAACAGCAGCAAAGGCAACAAAGTTTGTTCCCCAGTGGAATAGAGTTGTCTCAACAGGACTAGATGAAAAAGTGACTTCATGAAGAAGTTCTCAGTCAGGAAAAGTTTTCTGACTGAGAACTGCAAGAAAGTATTGTACGAGTGAAAGGATGAGAATTTGCACTTCCTTTCATGACGTGACAGTCAAAACCGCAGCAATCCGGTGGAAGCCTGTCACCTATTTAGCTTCTTCTCCGCAAGGCTGCGCGTGGAAAAAAAAAATTAAAAGCTGCGCGCGGAGACGAAATTCTTTTCAATTTCCATGGTTACTGAGCGAGACTCATATTGTAGGTACATTCTTGGAGAAACCTTTTTTCTCACACAGGAAGCTATGACTGAATTCATGTTTACACAATGGAGAAGGTACCTACAGTTCAAACGTCAGATATCCTAATTCATGCATACTATATTTACCGTTTCTGACAAAGCTTGTGCATGTGAGGCATGCCAGTGCTTACTTCTGGGTTTAAGTTTCATATGCACTCCATGTACTGTGTAACTTAATACCAAATCCAAGTAGGGCAAGTATGCCAACAGTCCAAAATATCAGAATATGCTGTGTTGAAATAGAACCCAAAGTTGATAGTAAATTATTCCAGGTGATTAATTTAGTACTGTAACTTTCCACTAAACACAGCAGTCAGTTTCATCTTTGGTCTAACAGAGCTAATGGAGCCCCCCCTCCCCCCAGACCCTGTCCTCCTCCTTAATTTAGACGGTATTAGTACAGATTAGGTGCCTAAGTGAGCTTGACGTAGAGATAAAAAGCTTGAGAGGTCTGCCATGGAAACAGCTGTCCAGGAAAGTACATTAAACCCCCACTCCACTCTAACAGACTGGCCTCTGACGTTCATCTGTTTTATAACTCTGACTAGTCATCAAGACGAACACAACAGTAATTACTCCACAATTGTTGATGTGTGGATGAATAAAGTGAATCAAAAGAAATATTTCTTCCAAACTGACTTTTTTTGTGATCATTTTTTCTCTTTACTCACTTCCACACAACCCTAAAACAAAACAAACACCACCACCAGTGAAACAAATCTGAGACAAACCAGATTGGCTCCAGAATATTTGAGAAAAC
Source organism: Planiliza haematocheilus (assembly GCA_005024645.1). Classification (NCBI taxonomy): domain Eukaryota; kingdom Metazoa; phylum Chordata; class Actinopteri; order Mugiliformes; family Mugilidae; genus Planiliza; species Planiliza haematocheilus. Next base: position 8,398,593 of record SRSE01000276.1, read on the forward strand.
CCTTCAACAACTGCTTCGTCCTGGGTATCTTCTTACCAAATCTGCAGCAACAAGGCACATCTAGACGGGCCAGTGAAGTATCAGGAAGTGCTGACAGTGTGTTATGAGAGCGACATTTTCCATGTCTCCTCCAGACAGTCTGACACATCCTTCCCTGATCATGTCAAACTCATCCTGTCTGTGTTCTGATCTCCTTCAATAGCCTGTTAAGACTTTCCCTCCTCTCTTGAACCAGCGGAGCCAGTGATAACTACGTGTGTGGTCATTAGGAAACAAAAACTTTCACACACAGAGCCAAGCAAGGCATGACTGGGTTTTTGTGTAAGATGGATGTGATGGAGATTATTAGCCTTTAAACCGTGCAGGTGCTTAGTGACCTACATATGCCATTATTTTCATTTTATTTAACTTTTTAGTTGGACACAGCCGTGTGAGATCTGGCAACCTACAAATCTGCATCCAAGTTTTTTTTTTTTTTAATCTTCCTTGCTGCCTCCATGATAGGTGCAGGGTTTTTCTGTAATCTTAGTGTAATGCCCTCATAAACCTCCCACGTTTTACATCACTGAATAATACAATAGACACGGAGGAGCTGAGTATTTCTCGCACTGTGTAATGAACCCCTCCTTTCTTCTGCAGTTTCCCTCGGGAGGCCACACTTGTTTCCTGTACCGCTGCTCGGTGAATCCAGCGGTATTATAAATAGAAAGGTTCAATTAAGCAACCAGTGATATTCCCTGTGGAGCATCTCCACCTTGCGCCTGTGGAGATTATTCCCACGCCCCCTTGGAAGCTCAGACATCAAAGTGCACACACCCAGTTTTGCACACTATCAACAGTTGCTGTTGGGAAACTCCTCATGTGCTTTAGAGCTGCTTGACTTGCACGGAGACTCTCGGCGGAATCGGCCTTCCTGTGGGCAAACAGGCCACCCATGCAGCTTTTCGTTTTCTTACGTTTACACATTTTAATCTGCTGGATTCAATTGACTCTACCAAGAAATGTGCTGCCTGTTCAATACGCGCAGCCCTCTCAATAAAACACTCTCCTGCTCTCTGACCAGCCTGTCACATCAACCACTGACATCTCCAAGGCTGTGTCCTCTACATGATATATTTTTAACAATTTATTAAAATGACAGCAGGAGTGAACATCGCACAATATTTAAGAGCAGTGGTAGCTTTGAGGCCGTCCTTTAAGCAAAGAAGATTCAAACACACATATATAGCCAGGTGCATGGCTATGAGAACATACAGTACACGCTGCATAACGAAGGATACATAAATAACATGGCCTACATACCCCTGATACGTATTCGGCACCTTGTTTCCAATTTGAACATAGGTAAACAAGCAAACCAACGAGGCAAGCAACAATATGGCGGATGAGGAGTGAAAGCATGCTCGATCACAGCGGTGGACTAATGAAGAATGTAAATTCTGAGGATGACTCAACTGGCCGCACGGTTAATCCACAATCACAAGCACATCACCCTGTGCTGCTTATTCTCTCCACGGCAAACTACACGAGCAAAACAACAGGACCAACTTATTCATCATCACTTCAAAAGCTAACCAAGTCAACACGGACGCAGCATGCAAACAGACAAACAAGCAAGCAGATAATTAGCAATGGAAATGTGCGTTCAAGTAAATGAAGTAAGAGTGAACCTGAATCTCAAGCTTTACAAATACTACACATAGAAACGTGTTCTTGTTCAACGCACTTTTTATAATATTTAGCTGTCAGTGTGCTGCACGTAACTGAAGAGCCAGTTTTCATTGGTGGCTGCTCAGCTACAAAGATACTGTTGCTCTGATGACAGTTAAACTTTAGCTCATATTTTACAGACGTCATTCTCTGTGCACTGTCATTACAGACACGGCCGTTAAACATTTAGAGTGCACGACGTTCAGTGCGTTACAGGGCAGTGACAGTTGCTGTCGGTGTTCATTAATCTGTGTTGTTTTCATAATTACATGTGCAATGACAGCAATGATTTTCATGAGCCACTATAATATTATTAAGTGATTGTTTCAGTTTAAATATTGATATCTTGTCTAAAAAGAAAAATGTTAGGAGTTAAATTAAATAAATCTGCAAATTTCCTCGATTCACACTGACACACAGTTATTTAATCAACTTAAGAGATTAGATCACTGCAGTAATTACAGCCCCTCATAATGACTACATGACTTGGGTCTTATGACCCCCAGATAGCTGAGTAAAGGCCCGTCCTTCACAGTTCAGCCTGTGTTAGGAGGTTGCCAAGTCTCCTGTGAGGTTTCACTTGTGCATCCCTTTAAGGAGTCTCTGCTGGAATTTCTCTGCTGAAAGCACACAGAACAGCTTTTAAGGGGTGTAAATGTTTATGCTCTCATACAAACTAGGTTACAGTTTTTGGCACTGCACACATGGCCGCCAACTTTCTGGTCACGGGGCACAAAAGTTCAATGTGAGCCTGGAGGAGAGCCAAACCAGGAAAGAGGGACATTTACAAAGTGCTTTAAGAAAGATGAAAGGAAAACAAGAAATATGACAAATGTGCTGCGGGATATACAGAATTATGTCACACGGCAAATATTTCAAAGTAACTATGGCGTCTGGTAATTTCCTTGTGGTTTCTATCTAGCATCTTTAAGTATATCATGAATTAAGTATTTCATGTTACGCTGATATATAAACACACATCACATTTAATTATAGATATTTAAACCATGAACTAACACTGAGGCTCTGACTGAAGAAAAAAGTTGAACACAGTACTGCTAAAGCACTCTCATGTCTTGCCTGCTTTATCCCGAGGAGAAGCTAATTTCCATTTGATAAAAGTCTATGATGTCAGCTGGGACACAAAGCCTGACAAATTAATTCATAAGAGCATCGAATATTACCATAAGCTGCTTTCTGAGAGACGATTACAGCTAGATCCTAGACAAAGCGTGCTCGGGCGCTCCAGTTCCCATAGCAATATTGGTGATATTTCCATAGTAACTGGATTCTCTTTCTGTCTTACTTGCTGTTTCCCTCCAGCCTCCCCCCACTGATGACCAGGGCCCGACAGGATCCCACCTGTTTTGGTAGCTGTGGGAGAAAGTGACTAAACAGACAGCTTCTTCCATGAAAATAGAAACCTTGTGTCACGATGACAAAGAGGAAAAAGTTTTAAGGCTGAGCTTGCGCAGAGAATGACCCCCAGGTTGTATTGTCACAGCTGTGGTAATCCAACAGGGCCGGTCTCTCCCCTTCCCCAACTTTCTTATCCCCACTCACACCTATTTTTACCTCCCTGGTCTCTGCGTGTTGTTTAGTCGCTTTAAAAACCCACGGCCATTTTAGAGGAATAATGTGATTCAATGTGAAACTGAGTCGGCTGTGTAATCTCTTTGTTTGATCAACTAGGGAAATCAGTTTCTCTTGGCTAGAAAAAATAATATTTCTTGAACAAACGCTAGGTTTGTTGTTGTGAGTTTGAACGGGGGAAAAAAAAAAAGATCACATTACGGAAAGCATGTCCCCGGGTTTTATCCTCATGCGATGGCACCGTGCCTCCTTTCACTTTATCTACGGCATCGCTCTGTGGGTACGCTGTCAATCTGCGTGGCGTACATTACAAAAAAGGCCGAGATTGTGTGAAAAGGAAATAAGATAAAGAAACTGTCCCTTCAGCTGCTTAGCGAATGTCACATAAATGGCCGGACCCAGAGCAGCTTGTCACTGCAGGAGCAGCAAGTTTCAAGTGTATGTAAAATATGCAGCTATATTAAACCTACATATAAATGTATTACATGCTGAACACGGGTGGAGTTGTCCTCTGAATTCAAGGTTTGCTGTGGTATTTGGGTCATAGTTTGATATGTTTCCTGTGAGCCAAGGCAAGGAAGCTGACAGCTTTCCAGACTCCCATTTTAACAGAATTGGTGAACACGATAACTGTTAACAAACTGGCCACAAAAACGAAAACCAGCTCACAAGCTGCCTTAAATGAGATTGTAATGTGTCTCCCAACACCCTGAAACCTCATTCATTAAAACCTCATATACTAATTGACAGTTCATTCTTACATTTTATTTACCTTGCAGGCATGAGATTGACAATACTACTACTACAGTGTATCATCCAGGAGTTTGGATGGTTTAACCGTGTCAAAGTGGCTTTTACTGTGGAAAGCAGCGTGGAGCCTGCAGAATTACAATGTTTAGAGATGAAAGTGGCATGGCAAGAGTGTGTCCAGACTGCCAAGTGTTCAGCATACACTCAGTTTTAATAAGAGCAGGAGCAAATGAAAGAGATGGAAATAAAGAGCAGAAAGAGGAGGTAAAGAATATCCACGTGCATACAGTACATGCACAATGGTACTTTATTCTTTATTATCATTTTTATTATCTGAACCACGGCGTTGAAATTCAATACAGCTCGAAGAACGTCTGAACTAACTTACATCTGAGATCTCTATACCAAACCAAGGGTGATGTCCCAGACAAGGTTTCTTTTTGACGCCTGGCAGATAAACTAACTCTGTCTGACAAAAAGTTGTATCCTGGTTTCAGGATGAATTCAAATGCATCCTATCTTTTCCAGGTGTTCTCAAACACCGTTCAGCTACCCCTACAAGGCCTGCTTGTGTATTCATTTATTCTGCATTTACATATGAGGCTGCTGCGGGCCCTAATCTGTGAGCCCGGTGAGGCTGCAGAAACCCATGTGCCTTATTGCTGGTGAGCCCTCTGATCTAGGAGGGGTCAAAGACTCAGCCTGAGCCAATGAGAGGACGGACGGGGTGGGGGCATGGTGGAGGAGCCGATGGTGTCACTGAATGCCTGGGAACCTGTCACTTTGTGTCAGTGTTAGCGTCTACATCTGGCCTGCTCTCACTTTAACCTCAAGCTAAGTATGACTAGCTCACAGGACTGGACCAGAGAGGAGGAAAAGCAACTTTTACTCTGCCACCTTACACACAGTGTCTTTCATTCGCCACAACGCTAGTCACAACGCTGAGCTATCGTTTCACATCGTTTCATCGGGGGATGCCACACTCACTAAATGGCTGTTTAGGAAACACTCACATACTCACATACCACCCATCATGGACTTTCATATTCCCGATAGCCTTAAGAACAGTAAATAAGTCACTTTATTTGATGCATTTCCTTCTCAGCTCTTTCACTCCAAATAAAATGACAACATAAACAACATGCAGGATGCAAGCTTTGACGCCACAAATATCATTGCCTTGATATGCTTGATCCCAGAAACACACACATACACATACTGACAGCATAAATGGCCATTTTGTGTACTTTTCATGCAGACCCTTCAAGGATCTTAATCAGAGGTACAACAGATGGCTCAGAGAAGTCAAGATGTATGAAAAGACTAATGATTACAGTAATGATTACAGAGCATCTGCTTCACCGTGATTAACGATGGAGTATTATCCCATCTTTTCTGATTATACGCTGTTACCTAATAATGCTTCTTTTGCGTCAGCGACTAGGTGAGTCTAATGGCAGCTGATGATCTTGCATATCAGGTTATTTGACGTTTTACCATCAATGCTCAAACACTTTCTTAACCTGAGGCGCCTTCTGTTTTGCCAAAGTTGTTCTTGTCAATAAAGCGTTTAGAACAAAATTATGTTCACTGAGAGAACTTCAGTGATAACATCACTCATTCATTAAGTCATGTGAAATATTTTGGCCCTGGAATAATCAGACGGTTGTTGTATAAACATAGTCCAGTTGTTTGGTGTCACACTGCCTCTACACATGGTCCCAGCAGCCGTACTGCCAATGGAGACCATTGTTATGTGACACAGTTTCAGGCTAGGGAGTGAATGAATACTTAATTAAACAGAACAATAGCTGCTGGGTGCTGTGACTGAGGACACAATAGCCATCAATCACACACACCGTGGAAATGTAAACCTAAATCACCAAAAACCCAGTCATAAGATTCTTATGTAAAACATAATACAGAGATGAATTCATTCACTATGGCCTGACGCACTGTGCCCCCTCCTCCTGCCGTTTCAAAATGAAATGATTAGATACATGACTACATCTGTTTTACAAAACACTCCTAAAGCGACTCCAGCGTCAAGGCCAGTAAACAAAATTCCCAGTCAGTTACACTCCAAACTGGAACTGATATCAGCAACAGAGTCACAGTTCCAGTAATATCATACAATCATGAGCAGTGGGAACAGGTTAACATTCAAATGCCCAGACACTATTTATGGTGACTGTCATCACCAGCCAACACCCCTGCGGGTTAATTGGGATCACCTCCCAGGTAGGAAGTGTTAGCGGTGGTGGCTCTCTGTGCCTTACATAGGTACCAAGAAAAACTCTTGACCACTGGTTATGATGAAATAATTGGCTGTTCATTTTTCTAACCCAGGTCAGCCTCTTGAGGGAGACAGTGTGAACTGTCAAAACAGATCGAAGCACAAGGCCAAGAGGCGGAGCGGGCCTCCCCTGGCGCAGCATCTCTGTTATGCGAACAATCTGACATGCCACACATGTTGGACGTCCAAATGAATTGGGGAGCTCCATGGCGTCAGCTTAAAGGAGATCTAATAGGAGGCAGTTGGGGCTAATTCAACACTGCAGCCGTTTTCTGAGCTGCCGTCTGAATTAAATCCTATGCTTGAATTGGAGTTACTACCGCAAAAATTCGTGTTAAATCGCACCACACTCTGGTGCCAGAATTAGCTCCTCACCACACTCTGCACAGATGGCATCAACGGCGCTCACTGCAAATGCTTCACATTCTAGTCCAGGCTGCCTGACCCCTTCCTTAATCCTAATTAGGAATGCAATTTCCACGCAGGCCCTTCTCAACCGTGATGAAAATAAACATTTGTATGGCTAAAGAACTGGCTTATGGCCAGTATTATTTCATGATTCTATGGATCCACTGATGGTGACGACAATTTAAACAGATCACTAGCGAGGTTTTAGAAATGACTATTGCTACTGTGCACTAACCTACTGTATATCCTCCTTGTGAATCAGAAAATAATAAATGACATGATGCTAAATCCGTGGTTAACATTCTGCTGCCTGTCCCTTCTACCAGATACACCCAAACCTCCCCCACCCGGCATACTTTCACCCACACACACATTTGATCCTCAATAGAAATATTCGCCCTTTTCTACAGCACACCACAAAGGATTTACCAATAATTCCCCTACATCATACAGATTTGGAAACGCTCATATCTGCAGGTATCAGGCTAATCTGGCTGCTGGATATTAGCACAGGTCTTTTTTTTTTTTTGACTAGCCAGCACTTGCTTTACCTAATAATGCCCTATTTGGCCAGCGCAGTGACAGAGGGATGGGGGGCAGCTGAGCCTCTCTGCCACAGCCTGCAGAGATAAGCGCTTATTGTTAAGTGCGTGGACGCTGAGCGTAGCTGACCACGATGAGCTAAGGCTCAACTGACAACTGAACAATAACACAACAGCGTACAGCAGAGACGTGTTGACTTTGCAGGTCCAAAAGGTTTAATCTGCCTCACTTCCTGAGTGCTCCAAGGATGTCCGCTGAGTGCTGAATAGAGCATAACTGAAAGGGTGCAACGCAGCTTTTAAGGACACATCAACTTTTTTGTACTTTTTTTTTAGTACAGCACCAACTCTGCTGTATTTTTTATTTCATTCATTTGTGTTTCGTGAGGGGTTTAATCATTGTAACTAAATTAAAAAAACTGAATGCCGACAGACTAATCTAAACCTCCGTTAAACACATACAACCTGTTTTGAGCCGTGTAGCAGCACATTTGTGAGCATCAAGTGTGCGGTGGCAGTGGGACGCTCATAACATCTTCATGATTGGACCTCACAGCAGAGTTCAGCTCAGTCATCAAGACACTATCAACTCTAAAACAGCAAACCCTGGACAAATTCCCAGAATTTATAAAGTCAGTTACAACAATTGCTTCCCACAGCCCAGCCTATTAACAAGCCTTTGTTTTCACTCTTGAACAAAAGCCATGTTGTTTAGGAAGGCCTAAACACAGGAAAAATATGTTGTATTTCACAACATTTTGCAGGTTTTTTGTTTTTTTTTTAAGATGACTCAGTCTCCCACAATCCTGTTTGTGTTCTAAAGACCGACCACATGCCATTTGATGTAACGGATTTCCACAAACTCTGAGCTGCACAGAAATCAGTAAGAGCCTCTAAAAGTAAAGGACAAAGCAAGCTTTCTGAAACAGTCACATAAATCACAATCAACAAACTCCAGATACAGTTAAGCGATTTGGGAAGTATATTGAGCATTTGATTGTTGTTCATTCAAATTCCCGGGCATAAGAGAATGCCTGCTGGCCATGCTGAAGTCAATCAGCAAACAAAATGGTCAAACAAAATGTCACTGCTACAAAGAGTTACGCTTTCACAAAGATTTGCTTTACAGCAGACCCCCACAAACGATGGCAACTGGGCTGTATGTAATGCTGTGGGAAGCAATTCTGACCGTTTCATTGTTCCTTAGTAAGCAGTAACGGGGAGTAAACGAAGAGGAGGGCACAATGTGAGGTCGCCAAAAGTGAGTGACTGTGTAGGGGATGACTGGTCACAGGTGAAATGAGCTTTGACAGGCAGGCGTGGAGGAGGGGACTGGGGTCACTTAATGCCCTCACATTTTTAGACTTTTAATGGAGAAAGTAATGGCTCAAGTGTGTGATCCTACAGAAAAAGAGACACAACCCTCTCCTCATTGTTTTGGAGTTCTTTTGGAAAGCTCTTCTTGGCTGATTTGCAAACTTAGAAAATTAAGTAGGAGCAATTTAACTATAATAGGATGGGAATGGAAAAGACCTGTAATTAAACATTGAATGATTACGGAAACTCCTTGGCTTCACATACAACTGAACCCACATAAATATAACAAGCCTGATTTCCAGTGTTTTCCCATCTGAAACGACTTTCTAAAAATAACTATTTAAAAGGGTGGGGACGTGTGCTCTCACAAACCACATTCTGAAAACAAATTCCATTCTGCAAGACACGTAACTGGGACTATACCATGACTGAGACACTTATTTTATAAACATTATGTGCTTACTATGTTAAAAATACCAAGATAAGTATTGAGACATCACAAGTGTTCAACCCCAGCAAGAATTTCCCAACAAGCAGTCCACTCAGACAACAAATGTGCATAAAGGCATACTCTGGACTCAAATAGTTTGCACAGGCTGGCTGAGCTGTACGACAGGGAATGTTGCTTAAACAACAGCTGGGGAGGGAAGCCATCTGAGGCTCCTGCTCCTGACCCACCCCCCCGATGAAACCGCACTTCCATCACCTGCTCAGGGAGGAATCCTTGATGGGTTTCCATGGGAAATACCAGACAAAGGCAACAGACAGCCAAACGACCGGCCGTTTCATGCCACCCATTCTGTTACGTGAAATATGCCACCATGCCTACAGTCACACCGGATGTAAAGGTGTGCAGTACAGAGTGAAACCTCTCGGTCCGGGAAACAATGGCTAAGTTCCAAAGTGCTTTCCCGGTAAGAACAGGGGACAGCTGGTGACCTCAGTCACCTGCTTTGACTGCATCAAACATATCTGTGATGGGGTTTTCCTCCTGTGAGATGCCTGAGTATTGTACACTTACGCCGTTCTACTCAATATTATCTTCACTCAACAGACAATTGTGTTGTTTTTTGTTATATCTTTGTTATTCTGTGTAAAAATCTGATTCAAAAGCAAAAAATGAACACACACGATACACACAATTGAACACAACATAATAGAATAGAAAAAGAATTAGACAAATAGACAAAACATAGACCATTTTATAAAACAGATTTAGTCTTATCGTTTTAGATTATGCCTCTTCTTCCTTATATATGAAAAAAAAGCTCACAACAGTTTTTCCTAAGAAGATTATCATGTCCTGCCTAGTGTTCACATGTAAATCCGGAAAGCAGAATTTGCACGCATCTGGCGCTTGATCCGACAGTAGAAACTATACTGAATTTATTTTCTGTTAACTTTTGACTGACAAAGTGATTCAGATTTTGCTTCTGTACATTCAGTGTAAATGTGGAATGATTGAGCTGGGTTTAAGAAAAAACAAACTGTTGACTAATTACAAACAAACATTAGTCAAAGTGAGGAGAATATGATCATATATCAGTCGTTTAGTCTGCTTCCTGAATGGAATATTCAGACTGCACTAAATTTTATGGAAGTATCCAGCAGGCCCAGCTAAAGTAGGACTATAAGTGATTGGACAAATGCCAGGCCCAATCTGCTTAAATGCGCTCAACACTGAAAGGAAAATAGGATTATAAAGCAGGCATAAGTGGTTAATAGCCGTTCATAAGGACTGTTATACTCAGATCAGACTGGGACCTTTAGGTTGGATAGCAGCCCGTCACAGCAGTCCTTCAAAGCTCATCACTCTCTGCACAACTAGAGTTATTCTCACTGAGCAACATTACCACGCTAGCAATCGCCCCAAAGGAAGCCGCCCACAGATGTGAACGCTGATGATCTTGAGTGTTGATGATCTGAGATAAAACTGTACACTCTCTCAGTTCTGCATGAGTGCGTCTGTGCGAGGGAAGGCAAGGACGGAGGGGTGAGCGGTGGTGGGGGTAAGTGGGGGATTCATTACACCCAAGCACTGGCTAGATGGAGGCCGTTTTCATAGGCTCGTCAGCACAGAGATACAGATTCCTCCTGAAAGTGTGGTGAAAAGCTCATGAAACCATAAGATCATTGTTCTAGCTCAAACCAGATCGGGCCAGAAGGAACGACCGTGAGGGAGCTGCGGCTTCAACTTTAGGGTGGAGTGCTGTGAGTGTATAAGGGTTAGTGGCCTGTTGTGTGTTCTTCCACTTGTTCAGCTCCCACTAAAGGCATACTCACACTCTGAGGCACACTGTAAACCTTTCCCCGCTGACTAAATGGCTTTTGTTCTCGTGTTTTCTGCTGTTGTTTTTTATTTTCTCAATAAATTATTTGTTGGCTCTATGCTTTTCTATGTTGAATATTTTAGAAACCACATCATCTGTGCTCTTTGTATTCTTAGGTTATAAAGAATAGCTGTGGGAAGTGGCTTTATTTGTTTTTTTTGGTATGAAAAAGGCAGAAAGAGTACACAACTAATCAAAAAAACCTAGAAGATCACTTTAAAGGACAAGGTAAAATGTTTCTTGATTGTACAGCAAAGTTTAAACTGGTTCTTTCTTAAACTAAAAATTGTCATCCTTTGAATGTTTCAGTGTCCTTTTTAAATTTCTTCCTTGTTGCTGTATCTTTCAACGCATGGAGATAATTTTAAGTCTTGGAAAATCCATTACAGTAATGTGCTGTTGCCCAACAATGTATCTTTATAGTGCCGACAATGACCAGAGTATAAATATGCCAATCTGACTTTAAAAGAGGAGCAGTCTTGTGAAAGGAAATGGCAGAGTAGATAACACGGTAATTTTGGGAATGACTGTTCTCCTTTACAGGATATGAGGTTTAATTTAGAGAAACTGGCAATTTAATTTAATTACTATCTTAACTGTAAAAATACAGGAAACACAAATTGCTTTCACAATACCCACTGGCTCATCCTCTACTCCTTTCCTCTTATCATTTTCTTGTTTTCCATCATTCAGCCTAAATAATATAAAGTACAGCATTTGAAAACACACTGTATTGGAAATGCTGTGCTCCTGAAGTGCTGCCTGTTTGGAAACAGTCTTTTTGATGTCAACACTGAACTCTAAGTTTCTGTGGCTAAAATTACTGAAATGTCTCAACTTAATATTTAAGTCTCTGATCAGCTTTGAGGCTAAAGCTTGGCCATTTTGAGTGACCTGTTACAATCATGACAAATGCCTGACAAACCACTGAGTCACGGTGAAATCCACTTAAATTACTTCCTCCTCTTTCCCTTCTGTTGCTTTCTATGACACGAAAACTGAGCAGACCCACATGTAAAGCCCCCTCTATTGGAGCTCAGACAGGGGCCAGCCACCATGTTACAAACTCGTCGTCTATGTCTGGCATCTTGATAAATATCTGAGGCACTCACTTACCCCAAGTATGCCCTCACACACATGTGGCAACAGCGCTGCGTATGCTGAGCTTCAACTCTAGCATGATTCGCAGCAAGTCCAAACAGCACGGACGATCTGATCTTAGTACTCGTGATCGTATCTGACAGAATCAGGAAACTCCATTAATCTGCCTAGATATCAACCATTTCAAATGTCTTTAAGTATTTATTCCTGTTAAAAAAATAACACTTGGAGAGAGGGTGATTTTTACACAGCTGATGTGGATGTTTTAGGCGACACAGAAAAAAAGCACCAAGAAGGAGGTTGTCACCATTTGACCTAAATCCAGCGGTGTACGAGACTGATACCACTCTGATCAATGCCATTTAGATTGGTTTCTAGCTACAGACACCATGGCAAACTCTAAACAGCTTAACAGTGCTATCAATTCCAGATCAGTCTCAACATATTTACCACTAAGTAGCCCAGAAGGGGCAGTCCTCACACCATATGGCCAGATGGTCTGGTTACAATCTGCCAGCTCAGTCTGTCCACTCAACTGAATGCAAACTGTACTTCTGTCAGTGCTGGTGGGCTTTCTACAGGAGCAGAGCAAGTGATCACAACTATACCGCAGCTTTTGGAATTTGCATGAAAAACTATTACTTATGTGTCTGTTTACTCCTATTTACTAGTTCAAAATAGTGGTTTGATATCCAGAGAAATGTATTGTTAGCTTCCTGGTGGTGGATTATATGAGAAGACTGATACGACTTAAGCTACAGCCACCATTTGAGCTTAGCGATAAGACTATTGCTGAACAAAACTCACCAACCAGCATCTTTGAAGTTTACTCATTGAAACATTTAATCTTTCTTTTACTCTGGGTTGTGGGCCAAACCAATTTTGGGCTGTGGGCAGTTGCCAAGCAACGCTAGGAAGTGACTGCTCCCAACCATCATATTACCTCCACCTAAATTGAGGATTGTTTTTACACAAATGGTTGCTCGGTTTGCAAATAAGAAAACAAGATACGGCACGGTAATAGAGCTCAGCATGGATGTGGAATGTATTTTGTTATCTTTGTTGAGAGACCAGCAAGCTAGTTCCAGTTTTTATGCAAAGCTAAGCTAAACAAGGACAGATCTGACTGCCCTTCAGAAAGTGAGTACGCTTATTTCTCTAAATGTCTGCCTATGTTTTACCAAGACAAAACATATTTTGGGTCCAAAAAGAAGAACCTGTGGTCTTCAGTTTAATATCTTGTGACATTTACCAGATGGTAGAAGTAACATCTGAATTCTATTCCATGACTGCAGCATTTACCTTGTACTTGAATATGAATTCCTTAATGAAATGATTTTACTCTTCACATGTATGAACACACATACACATGCAAATTAATCATTACTAATTAGTAATTTGGATGAACACCAAGACCTCTGAGTCATGTACCCCAAGCTCTCTGAAATGTACTGTCTGCAGACCACCATGTTTGGAGTGGGTAAGACTCTCTCTCAGAGAAGAACAATTGAACTGTTTTTATTTTTAACAATGTCAGCTTTACTTGCGGCAACGTAATAAATAATTTCTAATATCCACATCTTGCTCACTGACCGAGTCCTATCCATCATTCACCCTAGAATGTGCCACTAACTCACATGAAACCCTCTATGGGACATTCCTCTTTACTGGCTGTATCACTCCCACAAACAATCAGCATGACCTCCTGCCAAAGAGCGTTGTACGTGGATGTTGTAGAATGTGTCTGTTTATTTGCTCCCAGTGAACCCTATTAGAGGTAGCATGCTTTTTATTTTGATGCCACATATTTGGCAGGTGCAACCAGACGTCTGTGCCGCCTCCACATTAGCGTCAAGCAGGCCTGACATGAGCCTAGAGGGTGTAGAGGGAGGTGTGGAAACTACCTTGTAATTACAGGTTACCAGATGTAAGAAAAGAAAATGAGCTTGAAGAACAACTACTGTTGATTAGCAGAGTGTGATAATGTCTCATGGTGTACTAGTATTATTTACAGCAAAGACACATCACCTCGGAAAAGTGCTCCTATACAGCCTGCATGAAAAACATCACTAATCTGAAACCACCATATCCTTGTGCTGTATTCCAAATACTGATGCGGACTAAAGGATATGAACATGTAGCATTTATTTGTAAATGTTCCTCCTGTACTGAGAGGCCCAAGATCAGGTTGAGCCTTTCTGGAAGCTTTAAGTGCAGCGTCTGGGTTTTGTCTGCAAGGTGACACAAATACACAGTTTATGAACAAGAGAGCGATTCAACATAATCTTCTTATTATTATGACATGTGTCATCAGATGAGTTGAATATGGTTATACTGGATTAGTTTAATCATGTAATTTACAGTAAAACAGAACAGAGAATTAAAGCAATACATACAGATCTTATTTCCTCTGCCAAGAAAGGGTTTTATTTTTTATTTTTATAAGCTAGTGACATCCCAAATCCTCTGCTTTATTTCTTTTCAGTACCTGTAATTTTCCAACTCCAAGGAAGCCTGGCCTGTCTCCTGTCCCCTTTCCTATTCAAAATGTGACAGTGAAGCTTTTAGCCAGGCTCAGGCTACCTTTTGAGATGATTTTAATATTTTAGTTAGATACCATGGTTCACCTAAGTTTGGCTCCTGTCATTATTAGTACCACTGCTGTGCCATTCTTTAAATAAATAGAGTTTAGGTGGACTTTAACAATTTTTTTCAGACAGTGTTAAGCTTTTGTATCGAAGTTTTGCTCATAATCATTGGCACAGTACACACTTTTAATAGTAGGGGCAGTGGTTTGGAATGAACTGTGATCAAACACCTGAGGTTGTCGGATGACTCTGCCTAGTGGCTATTTTTAGACAGTAATTGCCCTTTTGTTACAGCCTGGTAAACAAAGGATGAATCCGGAGCGATTATCTGGTTATGAGTCTCAGCAGGAGCGCAGCCTCGAGCTTTTTCCTTTCAGAGCGACAGCGGCTCAGCCACATGTAGTTCATTGCCTGTGCCACGTCATTAATGAACTGCCTAATTATTTCACTAAGTTGACAGCATCCCAATGTTTGATCGATGGCGGTCTCTTTTGACCTATTGATGTACTCCATCAGTATCCAGTGAACATACGAGCACGAGAACTGCATGGTGCTCCCTCCCTCCAGGGGCCATGTGACCACAGATAATGATCATTAAACAGGAAGCTGCTCTTGTGCTGCCCTAAGCCCAGACAGTCAGTACAGAGGCATCTTGGAGATTATCCCATTGATCTAGAGTAGCCTAAACACTGAATAATAATGTCTTGTCAAAACAAGCAACCAATTTAGACTGCTATTGAGGAAGAACCATTATTTCCAAACGTAGCTCATTAGCCCACAACTGACATTCTTTTCTCATGAATCTCTCTGTTGACCAAAGTTGAGAATTTGACAGACCTCACAAGAAACATTCATTTTCCTAGACCATTATGATATTTTCCTCTGTATGTTTTGCCAGTATGTACTGCCTGCAGGTTGGTTAATGTTTTCACATGTAATGTTTTTCACATACTAGTCTTATTGACATTTGAAGAACGCACATGTCATGACCTTTTCTGAAATGTGAGCATGTTAGTGTTTGCCTTTCAGCATCAGCATTTAAAAAATGCGGGACAGCGTGCTGAATCTTTCTATGTGTCAAGTTAAAAAGGATTTCTGTCTGAGGAGATGTACTGACACACCCAGGTTGTTTTCTTAATGCCTTCAGCTAGTAACACTGCTCAACTTTCTTTCTTCAACAACTCCCCCTTTCCGCTGTGACCTCAGCCAGCTCATCAGCAGGGGTTCCTTTTATCTCTTAGGAAAACAGGTGGTTATGATTGTTAGTCAGTGCTCACATGATGTGAAGGTTTCTGCCTCCATGTGCTTTCTATTTGGAATGCTGCATTTGCTAACTCGCACAGTCAGGTTTGGGAGGGATGCAGCAGATATTTCGGGTTACGCCTGCGAAGCTGCTCAAAACACCACCACCCTCTTCTGCTCAGCTGTTTTGGGTCATTCCACAGTAAGGGCCATGTGGCACTTTGACTTATTCTATGGAGAGACTGCTGTCACACAGACATCCACAGACTGCAACAATTTAAAATTAGGTGACTTAGTAAAGGTTATTACACAACTTACAGTCACAATCATTCAGCACAATCAGAATGCATAATTTGTTCCTGCAATTATGATAATGATGTCATGTGACTGACATCTCGTACTCTGGGGTACGGAGATACGAACTCTTGATTTGTAACAAACAAATGCTGAGCAGCAAGGGACTCCTTTCTGTTTTTCTGCCCGTGTTTTTCTGCCATTTACTGTCTCTGCAGTAAAATGTCAGACTGTATGTGACTTGCCCACAGGGGTCATACATGCCATTCAGAGAGGGCTCCAAACATTTGCTCACAAGCTTTTGGTGGGTAGGGAAACATTTGACAATGAGCACCTCCTAGGGGAGTGCCTATCAGGCAGTTATAGCAGTTATCTTGGGCTACACCGGCTCCTGACATGCCAAACGGCTATGCCACACATGCCAAACCACGAGAAGAACACTTGGCTCCCATTAAGACAAATGTTTGAAGAGCCTGCTGGGTAACATCATCTGATGAGCACCCCAGTTGAGTATAAGTTAGCGGATGTTCAAAGCTTTCTGAGTGATGCAATGACTTATCAACAGAGGACACTCGACAACAATCTGGTGGACAGCTTTCTCCCTTATCTTATCCATTCTGATAAACAGAGGGCTCACACTGGATCAGGCTGACAGCCATGAGCAAAACCAAAAAAAAAAAAAAAAGTCAAGTTATAATTTCCCTTCACCACTGTCCTGTCAAGCCCTGGAAGATAAATCAACTAAAGCTTGCTGCTTTTTAAACCACTGCCTTGGAACTGTGATGGGAGTTAATATCAGAATATCAAAGAGCCACATATAGCCCCCAACCCACAGCACGTTTTTGTTTTATGTGCTACAACACTGTTGTGGGGCTGCTTCTTTTAGTTCTAATATATTTCACACAGCTTGGTTGCTCCACCTTGAACCAAGCAAAACTGAACAGTTTCATTATTACTAAGGTAACATGACTTCCTTTCTTTTCTTTGGTCTTCAGTGGCTGCAGCTGCCATTAGTCAAGCTGCTGACTGTCAAAGCTCAGACATGTAGGCATCTCCAAGGAAACAGCAACAGCCCACATTATTATTGGCTACAGAGAACGTCTGTTCTTCTATTTTGAGTGACAGCATGTAAAGGACTGTTCTCAGTTTTGCAGTTACGGCATTTCTTAATGATGACCAGTTCTCTTGTCCACAACATTTCATTGCACTTTTAACGCTGTGTTGACCTGCATGTGACAAACATCTGAAAGCACAAGACTCCACACATTCTTCCAAAATAGAGCTATACTATATGATATGTCCACAGGTGCTTCTTATGAAAGTAAAAGCAGTGATCTCAAAGTTTATATTTGCTCAGTACTAATCCACTTTGAGCATCTTCCAGCTCCCACATATCTTGGCTGTGCTGTTGGCAGTGAGGTACTGGCAGATGTCAGCTTCAAGTCTGTACCACTTTCTGTGGAATATTTTTTAAGTGAAATGGCTCAGGTGAAGCCAACAATGGGAAATGTCAACGCATTCCATTAGCTCAGATTGGAAAGTCTGCTGTAAGCATGTGTACTTAAAATAACAATGGCCCTCGTCTTTCGCTCCACTGACAGATGACTGGCCTGATATTTGCAGCATGCTCAGTCATACTGGCTTTAGCCTTCACTTGGAACGGCTGTGGCCATTAAGATGATAGCAACCCAAGGAATGCCATGAATTGAAAATAACAAGCACATCTCACAGTTACAAAAACAGCACTGAGAGTGAGCTAAAGCAAAGCAAGCAAAGCTAGTGATGTACTCATTCCTCGTTGAATTTCTAAAACTAAAACTGAATTAGGAGCAAAGCTTTTTTAAAATACAAGAAGCCCTCTAATTACAGTCAGCACCTATTAGGAATCAGTGCCTATCTGCGCCAATTAGTAATTCATAACACGGCTTGTGGCCAGCTCCAGTCTAGCCAGATTTGTCCTGTTTCTAAAGACAGTGGCCGTGCTGGCTGGGAGCCAGCTGACCACATGGCTAAGCCCTGTCCGGGCAAGACAAAAGAAATTCTTAAATTTTTACCCGCTCACTGGCCCCCTTGAAAATGTCAATTGTGGTACTGTCAAGCCCCGTCACAGATTTACTCAGGGGAGCATCATTAAGAGTACTGACTTTGAAATGTAACACTAGAAAAAAAAAGCAGCACACAGCCTCGAGCTATGTCAGGAGAGACAGAATTAAAAAGCACAGCAACAGATTTCAAACAAGCTCCATGCTATTCCTAATTAAAGCAAAGAGAATAAGCCTATTCACACACGTGAGAGATCACAGGAAAGGTTCTTATGTCTGTCCTTCGCTTTGATCCGTCTGTATGTCTGTCCTTTCGCACCTTCCTTAACCTATGTCCATGTGGGAAAAACCCAGCAGCCCATACATTTCATGTCAAGCAGTTATGTAGAAATGATTAGCAAAGCACAGCTATTCATGTGTGGACATATAAAAAGCACAAACACATTTTCTTGACTAAACCGTGTCCTTTAAACTTCATTAACTCTCGCAATAATTATAGCACATAATATATGTACAAATCAAGGTTATTAAACCTGACACTAGCACCGAAGAAGCTATATTGTCTGTAAGAGAGATAAACCGTAAATACATTAATTTTAAGTTTATAAGTAACTTTCTTTTTAAGCAAAGAAAAAAGAAAATATGCAGTAACAATTATATTCGTTCCTGTAATACACAGCAAAGAACCACAACGAGTAAAGCAATCTTGGTTTACTGGGGAAAAATCTCTACATACCACAGCAACAAGTGTTGCATTGCTGTTGTGTAACACGCTAAAACCGCAGTAGCGATTTTAATGAATCTTTTTAAAGTTGTAGCATTGCGCTACGTAGACATATTATAAATAAAAATACAATAATATAAAATAAAAAGTTGTTTCGCAAAACAGCATCAAAACGCGGGAGTAACTTCATGTGAATGGGGTTTGGGGCTCGCGCTTGAATATTTAAATTAACTGCTCTTACAGGTGTGCGTTTATCAAGTCCAGCTACGGGACAGATGAGCAGAGGATGTGCGCTTTTAAAGCGGGGTGGTGGTGGTGGGGGTGGATACTGGAGCGAATTGATTCCCCGGCCTCTGTTTCTGTTTACCAGCTTTGGTGCGCTTTGAAATGGTTCGACTGGAGCGGGTGGAAGAGGAGGATGATGAGGAGGGGGTAGAGGACACTGGCTGGGCTGCCTGCCTGGCTGGCTCCTCCCGCGGTCAGCCTGCTTTTATTCCGCCGCAGGAAAAACCGTTATCTCGCATCACTACTTCCAACGTCTCTGCCATCACCGCGGCTCAAAGTCCGCGCTGAATAGTTAACGGCACGACCAACGAAACCGCAGCAATTCATATTTAATTTCCCAAAGTCTTTCTCCAAACTTGAGAGAAACTTTTTCAGACTCTCTCTCACACACACATACACAACGTGGTGGCTTAGCCAGACTCTGGCGAAGTGCGCCGCTAAAAAACTAAAAAAAGAGCCGTACACTTTTTCTTCGCTAACACGTGGTTACATACAGTTTGTTTTCACATATATATTGACTATATGTAGGTAGAAATTATTCCTTTTAACAGTGAAGAAGAGGAGGCTACGCGATGGATTTGAATAGCGGCGTAAAACCATCGCTCGAGCCGCACATTTTGCCAGACGTGTTTGACAGTAAATTGAATTAAAAATGGCGACTATATTTTCTCATTTGTTTTTGTGTTTTTTTCAGTTTATCTCCGCTCGGAGAGACTTTAGCTCGCGAGTCAGTCCGGCTCGAGTTTACCGTTAGTTGCGTACAGATAGGGTTACTCCTGAGTCTCAATCTGTTCCACACCAAACGCTGGCGTAAAAGAAAATCGACCAAACTGATGCAGGAGTAGACAGCGTTTGACGGCCACCTTTCTCGAGGAGATAAAAGGAAGAAATAGTCGCCGGGTTGAGGGATTTTAGCACTTACAGTGAGTTGAGAGGAGAGTCAGGAGGCAAGCCAGACGTGTTTTCGCCATCTTGGAGTCGATGCAATGCTCGGTTTGGACTGGCTGTACATGCGCAAAGTAGCCTAAAGAGCTTTGGTGGGGATGGAGCGAGAGAGAGAGACCTAGAGAGAGACTGGAAGAGAGAGAGAGAGGGAGGGCAAGAGGGAGGGAGGGAGGGAGGAAGGGAGGGGGAGCTATTATATTGGGTTTCCATAGCTACCGAAAGCATCACTCACAGAGACAAGAATTTATAGTTGACACTATGTGGGAGGCTTTTTTACTACTGTGGCCTTATATTGTAGGCAACCAGCAGCTGGGAGCTCAGATAGGGAAACACTAGCCTCCAGTTTTTATGCTGTGGGACCGTAAGTGAGATTAACTAAAAAAAAGTATATTTAAAAGAGCACCTTTACACTTATGGGTATTAAAATTAAAGGGAAGGAAAATGTCAAGAATTGATATCACAATAAAGTCTAACATATGCTGGTGAAAACCATAAGCATTAGGTGTAATAAAATATTTAATCTGGGGTTACTACTAGGCAATGCTAACTCCTGTCGAATTGAATGATGTGCTGAAGGCTGAGCTGTGACATACAGCATATGGCAGCATTTCGATAAAATATTCACTCACCAATTTTTTACTGGCTGTAAATCATAGCTCTGTCAAGGATCATGGGCCTGCTCACACTGTACGTTTGATGCCAGTGACAGGCGCAGCGTCCATGTCAAACCAGGGATCTCTTACCTTGTTCACATGAGAGAGCAACCTCAGTCTTGTGAAGTCCTGTTTTTGTCCCGTCATACCGGATGCGATCTGCTCAGCGAGCCTCCAGTCGAGGGGACATGCATTGCTTACATCGAGCAGTTTTCTCCCTCTGAGCCCTGCCATAACTCTGTGAAACCAGCTGGTGCAGCCTGGATTATTATTATTATTTTTTTTAACAAAACCATGCCTGTGTGACACGCTAGTCAACCTCAAACTGTTCCACAAACAGACAAAATAAGATCACATACCTGCGGCCTTGTGTTGCAGAAATACCTCGTATCCGTGACTGACATGATCAGCCAGAGTGTGTCAGTGCTGGATCAATGCTGCTTTCATAAAAGTCAGATCCGAAATGATTGCAATGCTCACTGCATGTCTAAATATAGAAGTATGTCAAATTATGCTATGTAGATTACGTAACACATGTAATGTGTAATCCAGGCAATATCCTAACTTGAATGAGGCGTTGTTATTTTAACCACACTGTTGCCTTAAGGTCCTGCTCTCTAGGTTTGTATAATGAGTCAGTGTGTGCAGTTGTTTTGTGTTAAAAGACTGATGCAGACCTATCCTTTTAGAAGTATAGGACTTTATATTAATGACAAGAAATCTAATTTTTAAGTCAGTGAAGCAAATATATACAATTCAAAACCTCCCTACACCACGACTGCAAACAAATAATTAGAATATAAATTGGATATGGAATTGATTCATGAACGCAAAGAGCCGATGTTTACTAAAAGCTGTATCTTTCATAACAGAGACAAAATGCAACACACTGCAACTTTTAAGGCTAGAAAAACATGTAGCAGAGCAACTTTATTAATCAGAAATTATTCTGTCTTTTTTAGGAGTTGACTGGGACAAATCAAATTTAGCCTTGGCTGTTTAAGTTTCAGTTTATTTATTTATTTATTTAATTGAAAGCTTCATCTCATCACGGTCATCCTGCAATAAGAACAAAAAAAGTCCACAACAGTGCAGTAATAAGTATTTTTACCACAACATTTTGGTAATCGTACAGCTTCTAAATGGCTATAACATGCAAACATTTCACATCTATGACAAGAGGCCTGAAAAACATTTCTTCTTTTTACAGTTTTTAGATTTTTTGTGTAACCTACTAATTCACCTAAATTAAAAAGTCATTATAAACCAAACCTTCTTTGATATGTAAAAACAGGAAAAGAACGTATGAAAGCAACAAGGTTTTTCCTCTTGAACTAAAGTTTGATACACATACTGTTTATTCTTCACAGTGTCTGAACTTCTCAACTGTCACTGTTCCTTGTAAACTTGTAGATGTCAACACTTCACCCTGTAATGCTAGGTCTACTTTGTGTGCTGCAGTATATCTTAAAAATCCTGTTGGAAAATAACTGTATGATTGCGGAAATGTTTTTTTTTTTTTTTTTTCCTCTTCATCTCGTTGAGGCAAACAGAATTAGACCAAAGGGCTTTCATGTACTCTGCTCCCTGCTCAAAGGGAAATGCTGTACCACTAAGAGAGCTGGTTTCTCTCTGTGACTTTAAAATGATTATGGAAGATGTCAGGAAGGATTTAATGAAAAAAGGATTACTCTTTGTTTAGTTTATCTATTCCACACTTAAGTTTTTTGTTGCACTGCTCTCGTATGTCATGATGCTTCTTGGTAAAATATTTCATAAAGCTTTTTAAACCAATTAGTTTCCCCAGTTAAATAGGGGAGAAGACGGCATTTGTATTTCAGTAGGAATAGAGACATTTATTCAGCTGTAAGATGGGGCTTTGTTGTTCAAAACTCCTGTACGGTATGATCCATGGATCAAACAACCAGATGGTAATATCTAATGGCATCCCTATAGACCTTAAATTCCACCCTCAGTCTTTTTCTGCTGTCATGCCAAGTTAATCCTGCACTACAAATGAGTCATGTCAGTACCTTCACTCTACTAGAGTACACTGCTATGTGCAATAAATACACACACACACACACAAAAAAACACATTTGTATTACATTGTGCAGTCAGACAGATGTCTGTGTTTTTGCATGCAAATAAAAAAGATATACTTTCTGGCACCCAAAAGTGTAAACTCTCCGCGGTTGTTGCTGAGATGAAGGATGACTAGAAGTCTCTGTGCAGAAAGCCAGCAGTGCTGCTATCACCACGGCCAGACGCAGACATCACTGCCATCATGTCAGCCAGTTACAGAGCTGAGTCCGCCAAGAATGCTTTCCTGTCAGTGACTAAAAAAAATGGTGGGATTTCTTGTCCCATATGTGTATCGTGGGGTAGATAACCATGTTACCATCCCCATAAACACAAACACAGCAAAAATCTGATTAATAAAATGTAAATCATCCAATTGCTATAAAGATAAGCGGATTGCTGGTGACATTTACCTGACCTGATTGTACTCCAAATCTTCAAGGAAATTCTAAAAATATACCAATTTCTGCAAGATCAACACACTTCCTACATATCACCCACCTAGTCAGTTAAACCTGAAGATGTGACAGTGATGTCTTCTTCTCTGGATGTTCTTCTAATGCAAGATGATGTAGGGTATTTCTTCACCTACTCAGCCTGCTTGTCCTGACTACAACTAAGCTGCATCCTTTCCAGTTGAATTCCTGTTGCTGTTGAGGATGTAAGTTTGATGTCAGCCACTTAAAATCACCTTGTCCCTTTTCACCCTCTGCTCTTTTGTTTGTCCTTTCAGTGTTGATAATTTGCCACTGTAACCACTGTTCACCCGTTTGCAGAAGCATGTAAACATTAGGTGATTTGGACTAAACACACTGCTGAGACACGTCACAAATAGGAATCTCATATACTGGAGGAAAAGTTATTAAAACATTCATATTTATACAAGTGACTGCTACTGTCATTCTGTAAAATGTTGACATTATTCAGTGGGATCGTCTGACCTAGCGCTGATACAGGACAGAAGTCAAAAGGAGTCACCCTCATGGTAATAAATCCAATTGTTATTGAGATATTTCAGTCCTGCAGCATAAATGTCCATATAAGCAGTTTCCCCTTCCCCTCTGGTATAACGCGTAGCAGTGTGCCAGTGTCAGGTTTAACCACACATTTGAAGTGATAAAAACAACAAGACAATGCTATGGAATTGAAAAAAATAACTAGTTAGTTTCAGGGGGAAAATATGATTTGAAACCTGGATATGGTGCCTATAACTGCCATGGAAACCTGAAACCTGCACTAGAAGTTAAGGCGTTAACTTCAGGTTTGACCAGCAGTTTCTCACAGGGGTTCACTTTTTTGCCAGGGTAACGTATGCTGCACATCTAACCTGCTCTGGAGAAGGTTACGTTCCAGTTAAGACATCACCAGATGGACTCACAAGCCTGAACGTCTGCACACAGTGTTTTAAGTTATTTATAACTTATTCGGAATACCTCATGTTATGGGCCCCAGACCGCAACAGCAGGGGCGTTTAGAGACCATCTTACCCCTTGGCTTTCCCTAATGAGGAGGATACAGGAGATAGTCTGCAGATCCTTTGCTTTGGCAGGTCCTTGAGCTCGGATGAGTGGTGAAATGGTTTCTCAAAAAACTCTACAAGTCCTGTTGCCTTTTAAACGCTTTTGTGGATATACCATGACCTGGGTGACTGACAACCTTCACTGACTTCTTGAGCTGTAGTTTCAAACAGTCTCCCCCTACCATCAAAGGAAGACTCCTATTAATGGAAATGACCAGCTGCTCAGCAGGAGTGCACTCCTGGGGAGGGGGGTTCTGTCTTCGTCATTTCATATTATTATTCCTGTTAGCTGTAAGTAGTGTCAATTTGTTCTGTTTGTGTGGGACTGAAGAACCAAAGTCTTATTCTTGTTGTAGTCCAAAGATATGAAAGCTGGCCAATTTACTACTGCACTTTGAATCATGATTTGATTTACTTCCAATTAGTCTGTTTGACAACGCTGGAGTTGCAACTGAACGGCAAAGCAACACATGCAAGCGACAAGTTCAGTTACTGAAGTACATAAATCTCTAATCTAATCGCTGGCGCGTTCACACAGCCAGCAATTTCTTGGCGTAATTCTGCATTTGGCACCTGGAGATGTGTTTCTTTTTGCCCTGCCAGTAGATTTGTCCAGTTGGCCCCTTTTACATTCACATGCTCATGGTTAGATTTGGAAAACATCGGCTGATAACCACTGTTTGTGTATGTAAAGTATGTTAGACTTTGTGAAACAAAAGGTATCTTGGATATGTTGACGTTACTCTTACTCAGGCGTCTGGGCCTAAGGAACATTCTCTGCAGGTAAAAAGCATTCGGCGTGTCCACAAGGACATGAGTATCCCTGTGAAAATTCTATAAAGTTTTTGTGAGAGAGAGCTTTGACAACAGTTTACCTTGGTTTTGGCATTTCTGTACTTATTTTTATTTGTTGGTCATCCTCTAGCTATACTGCTCCTCAAATGACAACATCATTCCAAACAAGTCTTCAAGCATTTTCTAGCATGATTTGAGGCAAAACTACTCCAAAAGTTAAGGAAAATTACTGTAGCCGATGTAGTGAAAGAGAAAGAGAGCTTCGTGAGACATCCACCCAGCGAGTGTACATAACTACACATGTACTTCTTACAGTTCAGTCATTTCCAAAGAACAATAATGCCACGTCCCACCGAGAGACAGTTACAACACAGCTAAATTATGCACCAAATGCACAAAGCTTTCTAGGGTGACGTGGGAAAAAAATAGAACCAAGCAACACACTCACACACGGGCGCACACACACAGGCGCACACACGCATACGCACGTCCATACACACCATATTGCCTGTTTTGTTTCCATTGTGCTCCTTGTGTCTTTTGAATAATAGAAGTGGCTGGAGACTTCTCAGAAAACAACAAGTCTCAGATTTACTTCCAGTACTTACAACAACACGTCCCATTTCTTCATTTACTCAGAACTCAAAAACTGCCTACATTGTTTTTTTGAAGTCATTTTTTCCTTCTTACTCATCCTACCTCACTCCTTTACCGCACATTTAAGTGAGTAAGATAAGTGAGTAACAGATGCTGGGCAATGTAATATTCCTCTCTTATTCCTAACACGCTATGCATTACAACTTCTTTGAACTCTTTTTATCCAAAATCCTATTAGCAAATCACATATTTATTTTTTATAGCAGTTTAAATCGTTGATAACTGAACCATTAAAAGAAAGTAATATTACCTTTCAGGTTCGAGAACTCAGTAGGGAACCTTTTCGGTAATCACTACTGTAGCTGTTGGAAGTATGCTTTCAGCTCAGCATTGGTCCACTGCATCAGGCATGGCAGACTTTCTGACAGACGAACATAGCGCTCGTTCCCCGAGCACTGTGGGTGATTGTATTATTTCTGTGATAACGTGCGCTACAGGAGAGTTCAGCATCAAACAAAAGAACAGCAAAAAACTGAACTAGCAGTTATAAATTGTATTTGCCCTCACTGAAAGAGCCGTTTATTCTACTCCACCATCATTTCAGCTGCTCCATTGTTTTCCTGCATATCTGAGGAGAAGACTCTGGCAGCGTTACTCAACTGATTGCGCCAAGTAGAACTCCTTATGTGAGCCCTGAGCACAAAAACAACTTCTGACATGCGTTTAACCCACATCACTGGGTCAGCTTTAAAGGGATATTAGTCTTGTCTTTTAGCATTTCTGATTCCAAGGCCAGAACATGACCAAGATCATTTTTGTACTTGTGATTGAAAGGAGCACATCACTCCTCTGGGAAACAACTTTCATTAGCGATTCCACTGATTTAAACAGTAGAAAAACACAAAATGTTTTCTCTTTTCTGTTACTTCCGTTCCTCATATTTGGCTCCTTGTGACCTTGTGGTCCTCCAGCCTCGTAAACACTACAAACTGTGACTCTGCGGTGTTCTCATTACAGCCAAAGCCAGACACGTGTGCCACCAGACTGCGCACAAGCAGAGCCTTCTGCTGCTCTCTCACCCCAGGCGAGCCATTTGTTTCTCCTCTCACACTACCATGCCTCTTGGGTCGCCGCTTGGAAATTCCCACAGTGATCAAACACAATAATGCAATATTGTGACTGGATCCACAGCTCAGATGTACAGCTTTCGAATTCCAGATGGGAGCGTTTTCAGGGAGAGGGGGCCAAATCCCATCAGCTTGCTTGGCTTGTGGGAGAGTCAACATTTACCAGAGCAAACATTTATATATCCAAAATAGCTGTTTAGAGTCATTCTCAGTCTTGGCGAGGAGTGCCTGTTTCATTCTAACATGCATGCAAAACCTTTGTTTAACTCAAAAAGTCTTGATCTTTGGATTTAGAAACACCAGTTTACAGACTGACACTTTTGTACCCTTTACATCAGTAGCATTTGCTGCACATACATTAATAACATAACCTTATTTGTTCTAAGTGGACCATTTCACAGGATAATTGAAAACTAGATGAAAAGTCAGTAGGCTTCATTTTCTGTGGACCGCAGAAGTCTGTCTAAAATTTCACAATCCAATCCATCCACTATCCTATTTCATTCTGGGTAAATGGCCTTGACCTTTCATTTATATGGTGCTTTTGGTGCTCGAGTGTTTTACAGTCACAATGTCACATCTACCCACTTCAGTGGGTTTAGTGTCTTGCTCAAGGACAACTCTACCTACTGAGCCCCCCACCTGACCCTCTACCTGTGGGGCCAAAAGTCACATAAATCCACAGGACTTACAAACAATGATTCATCAAAGTACACTGGGTTCCATTTGGGGAAATGGAGACTTGTGTGGGTAGTGGTTAGCACTGATCCCTCATAGCATGAAAGTTGTAGGTTCAAACATGTGCATGTCTCCAGATGCTCTGGGTTTCTCTCACAAGTCCAAAGACATGCTTGTTGAGTTAATTGGTGACTCTAAATTGGCTGTACGTGTGTATGTGAGTGTGAATGGTTCTCTGTCTCTCTGTGTTAAACTGGAGACCTGTCCAGCTGTGTGTCACAGCTGGACTAGAGTCCAGTCCTGCCCTAGTATATGCAGTCAATGGTCCTGCCCACAACCGTCCAGAAGGAAACAAATGAATTCACTTGATACAAAGTACCGCTGTTGGTCAGCCATATGCTGTCACACTGGCTCAGCATGAACCCAGTGTAAGAGCTTATGGAGGCAGATAAGCTTGTACCTGTTGGATTCTTGTTTGTGCCAAAAGTGTATAGCAGGAATGAAGCATCTGGTCACACATGTGGAGAGAAGCTGACTTTCGACTGTAATACATTTGGCGCTGAGGGTACATATTTGTCTGACATGCTCTTTGCCCCACATTCACATCAAAGGAGAACAGAAAGTAACCGCAGCCACCTTTGACTGTATGTTGGTAAAATTTGACACATCTCTGAAAGCTATTAAATGACACTGAAAGGTTCGGGATTGACCTGATTCTACAAGTCGCATTTACCCGTCTGTGTGTGTTACAGGAACATGTGCCATGATGCAAAGCTAAAGATGACTGAAAAGAAACTGTCATCTTAGGCTTTTCCTCCATTTCCTGGGAAGTAATATAAAATGAATATGTGTAGGAGATGTATTTCTACATATATAAGCAACACTGCAGATTGCTAAAGATCACTGAGGCAGTGATACATGCCTCTAAAGTTTAGCTTTTATTGACTAGTTTGCATGGCCATTGCAGGGCTAATAAAGAAGCAGGAAGTAACGCTGGCTCTTAAAGCCCTGTGGACTTTGCTGATCCAGCTCCCACCCAGTGATTGATAAAGCTTTAGGAGCTGAGTGATTTAGTCATTTGTTAACTCGGGGTGGCATGCTTTTTCACATGATGCCGCCTCACTCCATCACTTCTAACCCCAGAGGCATAGTGTGCGATAGTCAGTAGTCCAACACCAAGTGTGCCAATCAACAAGCTGGATGGTCTGGTTCGTTTTCTAAATGTTTGTCTGACTACTCTGACTCTGAAAGTATACTGTCATTTTTGCACCACGCTGCATTAATACTTCAGGACTTTTTGCTCTCAGCAAGCATATTTCTGTGAAAAAAAAAAAGAAACCTTGTCTCCAGGTTTATGCCTAAGGGAGCGAAGTTGTCAGTTATCCAGGCGTGAGACTGCCAGATCTCAATTTCATTTAATTTATTGCTACTCTTGTGGTTTGTTAGGGATTGTATTGCAGGAGGTACTGAAAAATTGATAGTTTTACAATTTTTAATGCGTCTCTTCTTCCTGCTTTTATGGTTCTTCGATGTTTTGAAGTAATTTGACTAAGGGCAGTCACAGACAGGCACATAATGCAACAACGGGAGCAACTTGAGTGGTTTTATTTCGCAAGACAGCAGAGGGAGAGCCACAACAAGTGGGAACATTTAGCTCCATGGTTAAAAAAAAAAAAAAACGGTTCTGTGAACAGGTTTGTTATTTTTATCCTACCCTCTAGACCAGGGTAACATGACAACTGAAAAACTGAAGTGTTGTTGAAAGCTGTTGAGTCTATGGAGTGGACCCACACTACCGTTACACCCTTCCCCAAAATCTTGGCAAGGTTTGTATAGCAGGACAGACACCTCTGTGTTTGTAGCAACTGTTTGCTCATTACATTGTTTTATTATTATTTTACCTAATGATATTAGCTATTGATATTTAGCAGATAAAGTCCAGATTAAGGTGTTTGGCCATTCGGTTTGGTCAGCTGTAGCTCAGATGGTAGAGCCGGTTCTAGGGCAAGACACTGAACCCTGAAACTTCACCTGATGATAAGGCTGGCAACTCCACAACTGAATTGTTGAATGATATTTGTAAAGGCCTGTGTGTGTCACTATGCAGTACAGAAGGTGTTGTAAACGTTCATACCATTTGCTAGAAAAGTGGATGAGTGGGTGAAGTATAATATTAGAACAAATATTACAATTCCTCCTAAACGGAAGGTGAATATGTGTACCAGCTGTCATGCTAATCCATAAAATGCTCATGAAGATATTTCACTCACGGTGGTGCAGGAAAACTCATGGACACTTCCAACTCATTTGGAATTATCCTCCAGGAACTATGAATGAACAAACTGGCGTGCCCTATAACTTGAGAACTGACAAAGTTATTGGCCTGCATGAGTGAATTATTGACCTACTGAAGTTTCATTCTCTGAGCATTATGGATTTTTATTTTTTTGTCCAAATGTCATGTCTGTCCTTTTACTACACAGCTATTTTAACATTGTCCCCTCTGGGATGAATGCCCATACAACATTTCAGCAGCCTCGCCATCAACATTGTACCTAATCAGAAAATAAACTGCACAATTTGCATTCTTTTTAATCATTTATTTCACAGCCGATACAATTAAATCCCCCATAGGAAAACATAAAATAGCCAACACACAATATACCGCTCTCACTCTTCGGTTAGATCGTTTTTTGTGTGTGTGTGTACTCTTTCCCCCTCTGGACCTAGGTGTTGGATCTGGGTCACTGCATCACTGTGTGCAGCTGAGTCTACGCAGCCAAGACGTTTGCGTGACCAGCAAACTAGATGTCGTTGCAGAGGTGGAACCGTGCTCCAAGGTCACATGTCTCCTAAAAGGTGTAATTCCTATAATCAGCCGGACTTCCAGTGCACCTGCCGCTGCTCACAAATACCTAACGTTGCTTTGATGTAGGGATCCTGGCGGATACGAAGGCAGAAGGGAAGACCGGGCTAATGCAGTGAAAGTGCTTCATCTGTCCCATCAGTGGTTTTGCTCATTAGGTTGCAGCAGTTGACCAATTTGACAGTGATGGGGGCTTTTGCTATTTTCAGGTCCTTATCAGAGTCACAGAAGCAATTGTAGCAGTCAGGCGGACCTCAAGCCTCCATGAGGGGCCACGGGAGGCGGGCGTTGTGCAATCAGAGACCACGTGAGACAGAGTTGGCGGGGGATGGAGACAAGGGTATCCAGGCAGTGTATTTATATCCCTCATGTCTCACATCTTACAAAGTGATAGACAGGCAAACTGAAAGCTTGTGTCACACAAAATTCTCCATGGCAGCATCTTGCTCCGTGCCCCCTATCCCCCTAAGTGAAAAAACAGAAACATAATCTGCAACATAGAGGGGACTCTTGGATTTCTTTTGGTTAATAATAGTTTTTCTCCAGTCTTGGTAATTTACCACTTAGGCCCATAATGTTAGACTTGGGGGAATCAAAATGCAAAGCCGGGAAAATAAATAGTGTAGAATGAATCCAGATCAAAGAAACAGGGCATTTTTACTCAGGGAGGACACTGTATGTCTCAAGTAATCACTTCTCATGCTTGGTCAATCTGTCACAGAAACATCAACTATGAGGCTGCTGTGCTGTTATCATTCACCAACTTAACTATTGTATTTAACACTACTTATACAACAGTCACCCCCAAGGCAAAATCTTGATTCTCAAGGGGTGAAAAGAAAGTCAGGGCTAAAATTAAACCTGTAGGCTGAGTTGTGAAGTGACGGAGCTCCACACAACCGCCACGCATGTATTGTTTAAAGGCTATTTTAATGCTACACCCTCTACAATGTCAGCTTCAAATCAGGACATCAGGGCTTGACATATTTATAGCAATGCAAACATAGTTACTTCTTTTTTTCTAATTTATCATTATAGAATGATGTAGATAATTATATGATGACATTTATAGGCCTATAAAAGATTCAGTGACACACATCTGTGCGTGTAGGATTTGATTATATGCCGAGCAAACTGAAAGCGAGGTTTGGAGGCGTTCCTACATTTGTTTACCTGACCAAATAAATCAACACATGAACAAATAGCGGGTGGAGAGAAAAGCATCCAGGTTGCACCGTGAGATAAAAAGGTGAGAACGATAAATCACGGCGGAGCAGTGTTTGCATGTATAATACTGGGAGAGCTGCTCCGCGGTTCGGTGCGCACACAGGCAGAGCCGTGCATTCACATGCACTCAAATAAACAAGTGAGCACACGCAGAGAGCAGGCCTCCGTCATCTGAGAAAAAAAAGGGTGCCAGATGGCACCGTGGGAGGTGGTCAGCAAGGATGAGGCGGGTGAAGCCCCCTCTGCGGGCTTACGTGAGATCATCCAGGCGAACACACATTTACCCTCTCGCACAAGACAAGTCATTACGCAGAGGCGGAGGGAGCATGTCGAGGTGAGGCGCAGATGCATGTTCAGGACATTTGTTTAGGCCTAAGTCTTTAAGCAGGTTTCATTTTCCAAGAGAGTCCGGTGCAAGACTTCACCATGAGATACCAGCATAACTTAGAAAGAAGGTGTCAAAGTAAAAATACTGGGGATTACACCGGCTTTGACGGCTAAAACTCTTATCACTTACTGGACCCTCCTCACACACCACAGTTTTAAAACACCATAGGAACCCATCGCCATGCTAACCTGTTAACCTGGGAATGAATTTTGACACGTGGAATAGTATGGACAGACTTTTTTGACATGCCATTTCAGAGAATGTGCTTGCTACGCTGCAAGTGTACACAACACGCTGAATGTACATTAATCAAACGTGTGTCCCGGCAACTACATCCACCTCAGATGGAAATTTTCCAAAACAGCCAAAGTGAAGTGTAAATACAGTGATCGCAGTCAATTAGTCAGGCATCAGGTAATGACGCGCTGCCCTGCTGCTGCTCATGGACTCCAGCAGTGATAACCGGTGAGAAAATGGAAACTTAGGCCCGTCCTCTGGATAAATGGATTTCTCTGACAGAAACCAGAGGTGGAGAGAGTCCCAAAATAACTTGCACAAGTCAAAGGGTGCAGCTGAGGTTTATCTCTCCCACAAAGAACACATCAACAAGGGAGGAATTAAACAGGATAATTCTGTGATGTATTAAGCCAACACGTCCGCTGGCACAACGCTTCCTTCATCTTAAGGTTTATAATAAACGGCTCAGACGAGATTGTTTTTCCATGCACGTAAATATGAAAGGATGTTTCGTTAGAGCCTGCGTGCTGTATATCATGCAGAGCAGAATTAGAAGTATACAGTATACAGATGATATGTATCAATATTAATTTGATTTTGAAATGGGGCAGCGCAGTGGAGTGGTGTTTAGCACTGATGTCTCACATCAAGAGGGTTCCAGGTTGGAATACAGGCCAACTAGAGCCTTTCTGTGTCTGAGTCTACATGTTCTCCGTGTCCATGCGGGTCCTCTTCAGGTACTCCGGCTTCCTCCCACTGTCCAAAGACATGTTGGTTAGGTTGTTGGTGATTCTAAATTGGCCGTAGATGCACATGTGAGTGTGAATGGTTGTCTGTCGGTTACACCTGTGATGGAGTGGCAACCTGTCCAGGATGTAACCCGCCTCTCGCTTGATGACAGCTGGGATAGGCTCCATAAAGTCACGTAACAGGCATGTTAGTGTGGGTGTATTATCATCAAATCTTCACCACTTTTCTTCTTTAATTAAGCAATAACAACGTTCCTCTTTGGTTTCACCCTGTTTATTTGATATGCAGCACTCTAAAATGACACCTTTTGGATAAAAAAGAGTAGCGCTCATATTAATTAATCACGTGACAACAAGAATAAGCTGCTGGTAGCACCAGGTGTCTTGTAAATATGAAAGTGGTTCAGTTATTCTGCTGAGGCTGTCAGTTGCCCCTGTGTATAATCAGACTTGGCTTCATCCGGATCCACGCATTGCATTAATTGCTCTGCCAAGGTTGTCTTCCTTTCGTACGTCTGGAGGAAAATTGTTTTAAATCAGCTTTAGGCTCGTTTTTAACCTGAAATTTCATTTGTGCAAGAGACAGATTTCAACGTCCTATAAATAGTCATTTTTAAAATGATTCGCTCCTGCTGAGGAAGTGTGATGTATGTCAGCGTCTTAGTCCAGCTTTAATGTACTTTGTCTCTACAGATTAGTCCCAAAACATTGTACCAATGCTGCTGTGAACTGGAAAGCTTTTCCAAGGACCATTCTGCCTTTTGTGCCAGATAAATTATGTTGGTCTTTCACTTTCATCACAGAGGAGCTGCACATTTGTTCTCAGGGAAAATGAAAGTCAGATATCGGCCGTCCCTTTCCGTTCCTTCGGCATATCGCTCCCAGGACTGAAGACCATTCAGTATTCAAGGCGAGACTGTAAATCTCACTAAAGCTGTCAGCATTGCCCTTTTTCATTGTCAGAGTATTTCAGATCCCCTTGTGTTAAGAGAAATGGACAGAACCACTGTGGCAGGGATGAGGAAAAATGTTACTGTCGGCTATCACTGGGAGTCGACTCAGGCCAGACAGATGGATACTGTTTGCTTGCACAAGGAAAGAAAATAAATGAACACACTCCCATCAAATGTCTTTTACAACTTGTGTATTCTTTCTAAAGAGTGAATATTGCGTTTGCCATCGTTTGCATATAAAGGAATTGAAGAGTGGAATAGTTTTATCTCTGACAATTAATGCTCTCCCGTTTGTTTCTGAGCTCTCATTTTCTCACAAAAGCTGTCCTCAAACACTTTCAAATTTAGGTCAATTACCAGTCTTTGATTTAATGGACATTAATGAACTATAATCCATTTGATGTGACAAGCTTCTTATATATTCTCCCATGGAAGAAGGGATCCTTCCGCCTGGGGTATGGTGAGAAAAGAAAATCAAATATGCGATTCAAGATTTTAGCTCATCCAGCTTCATGGCGCTCAGTGCTGTGAAGGATGTAAACATAGAGATATAAGGTCACCGAGCCCTACTGGAAGAGTATGAAGTTCAGAAGCGGTGGTAATTTTATTTATTTATTTTTTAAACCAACTCCGAAGAGGAAGCCACTGTAGCATGACAGATCTCATGAATTAAACAGCAGTGCTCTTATTAACCGTAGCGAACCACGGGAGCCGGCTCCCTGCAGTCAGCTGTGATCTGTTCGGTGCCATCTCTAATTTTTTTCGTAGCCATGTAAAGTGATATGTTTGACCACATATCGGGAGGGAAAGAAAGCCCTCTCCCAGCAGGACTGCACAAATAAGTCCCAGTGAAGGAAGGCAAGAGGGGGGGAGAGGCTCGGGGGGGTGTCTCCATCAGGACTGCAGCGTAGACAAAAAAAAAAAAAAAACACGGGCCAGATGCATCTCAATTCCAATTAGGTAATGGAAGCTGACAGCAGGCATGAGCGAGCCACACGTGGACGCTGAGCCACGGAGCGGAGGGCTGGATGGACCTTTACAAGCTGTGTTTTCAGAGGCTCCTTGACCCAGGGTCTCTGGCATATGAGGGCAGGTGGTTACATTACAATCAAAAATGAATAGTCGTGAACAGAGGCCTGAGGAGATATGTGTGTGTGGGAGTGGACGGAAAGAATGTAAGAAGGATGTAGTCATTTGATAAAAGGATGCTGGTGTGGGTAAAAGAATTCCTTGCACATGTAGCTGAGGATGAATGAGGCTGCATTCTGGTAAACTCAATTTATAAATGTGCCTAAACAGCACCAGCTGTGTACAGGCTGTTATATTTTTAAAATTTAGTGCCACAGATAAAAGATAAAATGTCAGTTGTGCAGTAAACCTCTCTCTCTCTCTGTCTGTCTCTCCTGCACACACACAGACATCAACACACCAGCACATATAACCCTGAACTGACAGGCTGAATGAACCCTGCTAATCTGCTCATAATTCAAATCAGTCAGGCCAGCCGAATTTTGAACATCTGTCCTCCCTGCGTCTTGTCCAGTCTGTTAGTGCGGCGTAGCTGCATCGTATGCTTCTCCACCCAAGACCGGGGTCAGCCAAGCACGCTCAGTCTTATTATAGTCTGACCTGCACATAGAACAATCTAACCTGAATCTTGTAAAACATTATTTTTTAACTCGTTAGCTTCGACATGCTAACTAAAGGAAAAGATAGCTAGTGCAAAGGTAGAAAGCTAAACATCAAAACACATTATTATATTCTATCTAGTTAAACTGCTCCTATGTTGGGTCACAAAAGCCATTGAGACTGGTCTGATTTCAGCATGTTGACATTCCAGTGCGTGAGCGCTCAGCGAGTGCTCGGACCACACCCACGTTTTCAACTTCTGACTTTATTTTCATCTCACACATGCCAGTAAAATTTATCACTGCGCGTTGTGACGCAGTCGTGCAGACAGTATCTATCCACAGGCGGACAAACAGTACAAACACCTGCCAAAGTACTGACAGGCCAACTGTCCCCAGCACCACCAAAACCAGAACAGTGCTGGGGACATTCCGACCCAGTGAGAGCTGAGTAGTCCTTACCACGTTTTTATGGGAGGATTCAGTGTTTATGGTGCCAGACCATACGACTCCTCAAACTAAACCTTCAATCAAAACACAACCACAAACCTCAGAAGTGTTGTGATGTTATCGCGCATGGTAGTGATGCTAGTTTTGGCAAAATCTGTCCACAAACAAAGAGCCATAAAACAGCTGCGGCTGTATTCAGTAATGGCCTTCACAGTAGTTCCCTCTACAACAGGTGTCAGCAAGTGGTGCAGTTCCTTTTTCCTAAACACAGTTTAAGGTGTTGACCTGGCGTTCAAATTCACTAGATCCCACACTGATTTAGTATCGGTGGGATGAAGTCATGACTCGACAAGGAATTCATGAATGATTAGTCGAGGTTAGTAAGCTGTACATAGCAGCCAGTCAACACTGACTGGCTGGGCCATAGACGCAAAATAAACATGGACAACATGTTCCCACTTCCTTGCATTGACCAAATTGATGCTATTTTCCCACTGATTTTCCCACTTTGCACTACTTACTTTGGCATGTCTGTCTACCTCTGCTACATGTGGTGACTGTGATTTCCATTCATTTTTTTCCCATTTTGTAGCTCTCATATTTATAAAAACGTCTACTGGCCACTTTATATTTTTCAATATAGTTTATGGCTGTATAAAATCAGCTGTATTTTATATCTAGTCACTTTCTATTTTTTTATATAGTTTTTGTATTGTATGTTCAATGTATGTTACTGCTACTGGATGCCTGCATGGCCCCTGGGGTTAATAAAGTATCTATCTATCTATCTATCTATCTATCTATCTATCTATCTATCTATCTATCTATCTATCTATCTATCTATCTATCTATCTATCTATCTATCTGATACAGGTAATGCCACCTTGTGACTTTGGAGCATGACACGGTCTGAGAGTGGAAGCATGCGGAGCCCAACCACACTTCCACCGGACTCTACCTCCACCAGTTACAAAGAAATGTTGGATTATACACTGTACTTTTTTTAATTTTTCTTTTTACAACTCTCACTGCCCCACGGGACTGGTTTATGGCAACTGGTAGTCGCCAGTATGTCACATCCTGTTTCTATAGCGTCAGATAACTAACTGACAGAAACCATCCTTGAAAAACAAAGGAACAACTAAAAAACATGAAAAACAGCACAAGGTGTGGAGTTTATGACCTATACTGCAACCAGCCACCAGGGGGAGCTCTACTTGCTTTGGCTACACGTTTAAGGAACAGTTCCACTGTACATCTTTATACAGACTATGGTTTGGGCAGATGGATAGAATTAGTGTTAATTCTTTGGTCCAGATGAACAGATGAATGAAAAAATACACCCAAAAGGTACCCAGATACATTGCGGGGCTCTGGACCAGAGCTCTCAGTAAATCCGAGAAACTTAAGACAGTCTGACCGGTGTGATAAATATTTCCAGGCTTCAGAAGCAAGAGAGGGACAAAAAGTAATGAAGAGAGAGACCTAGGAGAGAAGAAGGAAGGCAGTAGTATGCTGCTGTAGAGGAGATGTCCGGGGCAACAGCAACAGGAGATACTGTAGTGAATTAAATAATGTTGCTTGTAAATGTCCCATTGTGCGTTAATCAAAGACAGGTTAATACTTTTTTTGGAAAAACATAAATGCAAGGCCTTGCTCATTCAGCATTAGTCCATCCCACTGAAAATAACTAGTCAAAAGATGAGAAACTAAAATGAAATGTTTAGCAGAAAAGGCTGGACTCTTCAACAACATTAGCATGTCATCGGACTAATAGAACAGTTAAAGGGCTGCCGTGTGACTACATGACTGGATGTTGCTCAGCTGATGACCACACAGCTGTGAATGATTCAGTGATCGTGAAGCATGAACTGATTCCAATCAGTTAACCCAGGCACAACTTCAGTGCTCTTCTATTACATGAAATAACCGTACGTATACTAGGACCAAGTACTAGTTCTCAACTCACAGCTCTTTGTTTAGATAGATTCAAACAAACATGGATTTTTTTTCTCCTGTTTCTTGTTGGGTGTCTCTGTTGTTTTTCTCTGGAGCTTGGTCTGGAGCTGGGCGGAGCTGGAGCCACTTACATGCACACCTGCAAGCAATGGAGACTCATCAGCCATCTACTCACCTGGTCCATAAAATCGTGGTTCAGTCCTCCACTCATCGCCAGATCGTCTGCTTACGTTTGTGGTGTAATGCAGTGGCTAATGTCTTTAATTCTTAATACTGCTGCTGCATTTACTTATTTTGTTTTTTCCTTCAGCTCTTGGATCCATCAACTCACCTGTTTGGTTGTTTTCTTCCCTGGAATCCTCACCCAGCTCCACCAGTCCACCAGCCTTCCTCCCTGCATTTTCTACCCCTGCTCTCTGTGGATGCCCCACAAACTGGTTCTGGTCCATCTCCGTAGACCTTCAAATCTGCTCCCTCCTGCTTTCTCTGTTTTTGACAATAAACCAGTTAAATCACCACAACCACTGGCTATTTGTTTATTGTCATTATTTGTCAAATCATATCAGCAGGTGTGACATTTTTAGCAGCTGACAGTCCTGAAATATGTCTGTAATTGTTAGAAAAATAAAATCATCTAATTTTGGGAAAGGCCAGGATGGTTTTACTAGAGTCAAGAAGCTGTAAGGTACAGGATGATAATGAATTTACAATTTAAAATATCAGGAAATCCCACTTTGTTGGTTGTGTTGTCACTCCCTTTTCCTTTCTTGCTGTGATTGAGGCCTGGAAATATTCAAAAGAAATGTAACCGAATAGTGGGCAGCTTTCCCATGTGTTTTTGAAAGTTTTGAAAATCTAAATCGGTTCTGGTTCCCATCAGCAAGGGATAGATTATTAGAAGATAATAATTATGTTAAATTTAGTAGTAAAATGCATTTGATAAGATATTTGAACACTTACAGCGCTTCATAGGAACCCCTCATTTCTTTCTAATCTACAGTAATAAAGATGTTTTATTACACTCCTTCTTCTAATTATTCTCAGGGCAGTTTGTGTTTGAGTCAAACGCTTAATTAAAGGAGATGCAGGAAAGACTACAAACCTTTCCTTCTTTCTAATGATGAAACCTGGCACCCTGAGGGCTTAGTGAAATGGAAATAGGTTAATTAAATACTTCTGATGCACCACCCAAAGTCAGAATTAATCAGACGTGCAGCAAGTGTGAATACAAATACATCTCCCAAGAACAAGAACTACATGTGACTTGAACTCCGATGCGCATGGTTTAATGCTCAGGCTGTGATAATGATGTCTGTGTTTATTGTATTCTCTCAAGACAGTTTTTTTTCCCTCCCACCATTAATTTACGTGGTTATATAGTGGTTTCTCTTTTCACTGCGTGTTTTGCCAAAACTCCATTAAAATAATTTAAACACCAAGCTATTTCATTGTGTGGTCAGCAGCTCCGTCATGTCCTGTGTCCTGCTGGGTCAGTGTTTTTCCGATGGCTTTACTCTTTTCAGGCACCAAAGCACAGATAACATGTTGACAGGGATCGCGTACTAGATTTCTGCATTATGACGATAATATGAGGCTTTGGTCGACTCAGCCCCCTCACGCATGCAAGACTCAATCGGATGAGCTCTGGCCCACCTGTTCCTCCTTTCCAGTTGCCAAGACTGACCGAATGTCTCTGCTCTCTGCCCACAGCTGTCACAAATCCCAGCATGCCTGGCATGCGTGGTACACGGGATGCTCAGGCCAACAAACTGCCCGGTCGGTTTGGTTGGAGGAAACACGCCGCAGCGATGGAGCGCTCCCTTGGCACCTCCGCCGTGGCACGGCTCCAGAACCAGGACTGATTTGGCCCTCCCCACCTCTTGTGCTCTGCCTGTTGACCTCACTTACGCGCTCCTAATGTGCCAACATCTGTACAAAAAACATCCGTCAGCTTCAGACATGGGCGGAAAGAGAGAAAGGACGGACTGGCCTCGTGCCATCCTTCCAGATGCTCTACCACAACACGCCAGGCTCAGTATCACCTCGACGCGCTCCGCTGCTCCGGCTCTGATCCCTCTCTGTCGAGCCCTGATGAGGCGAGACGCTCACCGAGCCAATGCTAATTAACATGGATTGGGACTCGATTGCATCTGGCTGCTGTTTTCAGTTTTATCGAGCAATCTCACCTCCTTCCCCCCCAAGGTGAATTAAACTTACAATGTTTTGGAAGTTGTTTCTTGATGCCTCCTGCAATCTCAGAGCCAAATCAGATATTATGTGCTGATATAGGAGATGGTATTGATCTGCAGAATGGTTCTATGGGTAATGCATTTGATCTCTGTCAAATTCCTGTAAGACTAAACGTAGTGACCATATCATTCAAAGCTGAAGTGGCAGCCTTAAAGTATTAAATTTGATTAGTTTTCTGAGCGTGCCAAGCACTGTATAGCATTTCATACTGTAATTACTCTGATATAGACAGAGTAATTACAGTAAGCCTAACCCTAACTCTGACCCTTTTAACATTAAAATAGGTTGTAGGGTATTTAGCATACCATCTTTAAATAAAGGAAAGGAAAGGAAACTGTCACAGGGTTAATAAAGCAGATATACTGACACAGCCTCTTTCTTACTGTGACCACTGGATTCTTGGCGACGTTTCTTCCGCTAAATGGCAGGATGATAAATCTCAGGTTTCCATTAGATGAAAACGGAGCAGGGATGCTTCTGCAAGACAATGACCATTAATGGTTAGACTAATGAGAAAGGTATATGAGTGGAGCAAAGCCATCCACCTTCATGAGGAAAACTGTAATTGGACAGCGCGAGTGTTTTCACTGTGCAAAAATAAATAAATAAAACAAATTAAACCAGCACACATAATCTCCAGCCTAATTAAAAGCCACAGACATGTTTAAAATGCTCCAAGTGAAAAGCAGACGCTTGCGTTCCGTCTTCCTGCGTGCGTGTCTTCTGATTTCATTAATTCTTAAGGCCTGCAAGACTGGAAGTGCACTGTGCACCCCTCACGAACCGCCACGAAAGTACATATTTAATGAGGTTATTTAGAATCACAAGGCCGAGTCATTTCAGAAGCATATTGCTTTCCCTTCTACGTGTTAGTCACATGCTGCTCTAGCACGCCGCGTTTTGATACTGGCGAAAAGCAGCTCTGCTGAACCAACTTCTGGGGAGTGCGGTTCATGAGAAGCAGTCACAGTTGAGTGATTTATTTCTTCTTTATTTAATTTAATTTTTTTAATATATGCCACCATACTTTTTCATATCTCCATGTGAACCAGATATGAATGTGAAATGTCACATTTGCATGACATTGATTTTTTTTTTCCAGTCGGATAAAAGCTTTCTTTTCTTTTTTTTTAAGTACATTTCACGGAAACCTCTTCATTTTTTCAACCGAATACACTATTGGTAACACTGTATTTGATCTTAAGCACATGGGTCCCATTGCAGGCAATATTTAGAGTGAAGTAAAACTATCTGTAGTGTTTGATCATTGCAATGGGAACCACACTATTGGTGTTTTTGTGTTTTAAAGATAAGCATGTTCAGTCTGTCTTGGATATAATCATTACCAGAAAAATCATGAAACTAAAGGAGCCACAGTTGGTGTCACCTAATACTCTGAAATTAAGACTGAAAGCAATTTGAAAGGTTTTCTAAACTGTCCACAGGTTCACCAAAGAGGTTTGTATAGAGGTAAAGAGAGTTTTTCAGCTGCCCGTCTTCTGACTTTCTTTTTAATTAAATGCAAAACACTTTTTTATATTATTGTTCAGAATGTCTTATCCCTTTGAAGAAAGGTCAGTTTTAGTCTGAAGTTCCTTTAACATAAAAAAAATTATCGCATGAATGCAATACACCCAGCCAAAGTCATTCCACAGATCATGCAGCCACCAATCAACAACAGGATGTGCTTTACTGTTTCTCTGGCAGCACCGATAAAACAAAGAGTTGGCAAATGTAGCGGTGTTAACATACTAAGACCAGACGTTGACGCCCTAAGTCTAACCATAAGCCTTGACGATCCAAAACTAATACCTGATAATAAAAACTATAAAGACATTTGTTCCTTTTTCTGTTATTTATTAGTTTATATGTTGTTTGAATATCTAAAACATTCAAAACTGACTGTCTTATAAAATGTGCATCACTGTCATTGGATTAAATCTGATCTCAGGCTGATCTCTTCTTCTGTTAAAGGACAACATATATAATAGCTGTCAAAATTAATATTAGTTTCTAAAACTATGTAAGATAAAAATGACTAAAATGTTACTAAGACTTTTCATCTGAAGACTAAATAAAAAATGGCTGTCAAATTTAACACTGTCATGTAGTTAGTGGAGAGGGCCTGGAACGGTCCAATCACATCATCCAACCAATAACCACTAACCATACATTACCACTGGGCAGAGAGTTGGGTCCTGTGGAGAATCTGAAGCAACCAATCAGAGAGCAACCTCTGGTCACCTGCTTGCAAAGCCGGAGGACATACATGCACACATGCTCCGGTTCATACTTTTAACACACGTTCTGCTTTTATTGCAGGTGTCCTCACAAAGTGTGTACTGTTACTGCATACTGCTTCCAGTATAATTACATCATCACAACACTGTGCCTTGATCTCTGACCCTCTGGCTCACGACCAGTCTCCGGCGCCGTATTTGATAGTTGGCGTCAAAATGGTTTGTGCTACATCTCTTGCGTCAGATATAAACAAACAATAGGATAAAATGGAATATAGTTTCACTGCCCTATTCAGTTCTTCAGTGGGGTCTGAACGTCCATGATGATATATATCTCCCTTTGAACCCCAACCTCCACCTTTCCCTTCCATTTTTGTGCGCACTAACTTCTGCACCGGCAAAAACTGGCCTTGTTTGGTTTGAAAACCTGCTGCATACAACAGGAACAGAAACAGCAACCAGCCTGTATTTTATTTGGCTGCTACCGCGGGGACAGGACGGCGTGGTCTGAGATGTGTGATGGGATAAGGAAGAGAAGAGTGAATGTGAACAAATGTTGAGGGTGTGTGCGTGGCTGAGATTATGGAGGAATGCCGGCGGTCCGGGCCAGTCTCCATTGTGGATCTTGAGAGGATTTCCACACAATTTTTAGCTCCAGACAATTTGAACTGAGGCTCCATGATCAACACGCAACTATACATTCCAAGTCTCTTCTTCTTCTGAAGCAGGTACCATAAACTATCTGTGTTTGATTTGAGAGCAGATATACCATATGTTGTTTTCTTCTCATGAGAGTGCATGGGGTTTAAGTTCTCGATGTGACAGAGACTTATTTTATGCAGCAGGAACAGAGAGTTACATTCACACCAATAAACCCAATTAACAAAATTATATTCATAAAATAGGAAGAAAACAGAAAAGCACCCACTGTAGCGTAGAGGATTAAATCAGATTCACAAACGACCAGATAACCAGATTTAAACAACGGACAGTTAGAGTAATAACTAATTAAATGTTTTCAAAAATTAAGCATTAAAATTACATGGACAACCCGGACTTTTAAAAAAAAAACTCGCAAGGCCAGACATCATTTTAACAAACAGACAGATGGTAACGCTCTGGGTATGGTGCTGAGAGAAGGAACCTCTCATTATAGATAATTGGGAAACACAGAGAGCAAATATCTTAAGAGGACTGGTAGAGCATGTCAGGTAAAACAAAACGATGAACAAAATGCTCAGACAGAAGGAGATAGTCAGCTACAGGACTGTCCTGCTGGATGATGTGTGGTGCGAAGACTGTCAGTGACACTCACATGTTTGAAAATGAGACAATAATTAATACATTGGTATTGCCCATGACGTGTGTGGTGCCATATTTAGCTGTTAGATATGTAGCCAATATGTGTACAACGTGAGGGTCGATACCCTAACCCTTGAAGAGACTGGTTTGAGAATTCAGTAATTGACATTTAATGAGAAATGGACTGTCTATAACATCTGTAATATAACAAACTGCCGTCTGTGCATTTATACTGGTTGAAATAATTAAATATTGTGTACCATATTGACACATTAACAGCATAAATGTCGATGAAACTGACAGAAGGCCACGAGGACATTAAGCTAATCATTTTCAGTTTCAAAGAACTGCTAAATTCAACGATCAGACACTTTCTAAAACAAGACATTACACATGATAGAAGTGTTTTATGTAGCAAGTATCACAACTTGAGTATGCTCCACATTAAAAATGCACCTTAAAGATCTCCCTGTATTTAATGAGACAATAAAATACTCAGATCTGAACAATAATAAGAATAAGAATCATTAAAAAAACAAACAAAAAAAAAACAGCTTTGTGGGGTCAAATTGATACTTTAAACTATATTTAATATCAGAATCAATATATAAAGTCTGTTTTATATATTGATAGACATAATGTAGCCCCTGCGAGGCCGTTGGATCTTTTTTTATTGCTGACACTCAGGCTGCATTTAATGTTGAATCTAGTCACAGTTATTACACATGGTGTTGCCTCGCCAAAAGTGTAAAGAAAGAACTGTTTAACCGGTAGGGCAGTCTGTGTGAAAATAGTGCAGTAAATGTCAACAATACAATTGATCTCCATAAAGTAGGGTGAACTCTACTCTGCGTTTTCTACTTTGTGTATTCAAACTTAAAATCAAAATACAAAAATACGCCAAGAAGACAAAAGCAATTTCCTGCAGATAGGCAACAATCCG
Organism: Planiliza haematocheilus; assembly: GCA_005024645.1. Lineage (NCBI taxonomy): Eukaryota > Metazoa > Chordata > Actinopteri > Mugiliformes > Mugilidae > Planiliza > Planiliza haematocheilus. Next base: position 8,443,403 of record SRSE01000276.1, read on the forward strand.
TATCTACAGGACCCATGGATTATCTGCTGTCACGTGCTCCAGCTTTACATCTCACGACGGTATTAAATATAGACTATAGATCAAGAGGCGCGGGGATGTGGAGGAGACTAAAGCTCCTGTGGATCGAGTGGACTGAGGACTTAAGCTCAGTTTACCCTCATTTTTATTTACTGAGTCAAGTTTACTCACCTTTTTCAAGCCGAGATAAGCTGGCCTGTGAGTTGATGGAAGAGAAATTTGAAATACAATAGATTTTTTGTTGTTGTTGTTGTCTAAAAATAGCTCCCACACACACACACACACACACGTGTGCACTCACACGGTCGCACTAAAGGTTAACATTTCAGTCCCCACACAGTAGTCGGCTCCATGAATATGGGTGATGCACCGGAGGCAGGTTTTTTTGTTTTTTTTTTCTGCCCTGATTTTTTTTTTGTTTTGATTTCCATTTAGTTACAGTATAATCCTTTTTCTTTGTAATTTTATTTGTAATCTCGATCCTCTAATGCTCAGCCAAAGCTTTACATTTAATTCAGAGCAGTACCCGAGCACATTAGCAGCCCTGAGAAGACGCACCTCCTTTCAAATAGGGCTTATTGTGTATTCAAATTGGGCCCTCTTCCACTGTTAATAACGCGCCCATGATGTTGAGAATTATTTATATATATTATAGAAAAAACACTGCTGCGGGGCACGGCTATGTTTGCAGAAAAATCCCGTCAGCAAGGCCATGACCTTTGTTTTAATCCACTGTTTTCAGCCACTCGCTGCCTGAACGTTGCAGAGCGAACCAAGCTGCCGCTCCCCCTCCCCTTCCCCCCTGCAAGCAGAGAATACACATTCTCCTTTTGCTAAATGCTCAAATGACAGACTTAGCCCACGGGGGGCACACAACAAACCCTGTGAAAGTGATTTAATTGCTCTGTCAGGTCAGTGGAAGCTCAAAGGCTACCTGTTAGAGCAACACACCTGCCCACAGCCAAATCACTGGCGCTCGGTCGTGGATGAAATAAAAACGAGGGGAGGGCAGAAGTCCGTGTAAATTGGCCCTGACAGCGGGAAGAATCACTGAAGAAAAGAGCCGGGCTGCAGTTTACTGGCAGCCAGCATTTGACACCGTGTAATATCCCCCCAGATTTACTGCCGCTCCCTGTTCTTTTTGCCTCCTGAGTGTTATTGCGCCCACTTGTATGGAGCAGTGTCTCCATACGAGTCTTTAAAGCTGCAGGTGACCCGTATGTATCATTACGGCCGCTCTTCTTATCATTCGCACGACTTCTGTAAGGTCACGCGGGCCCGCTCTCAAGGAGAAGAAAACCAATCATTTCAGGCTTTGACTTGACAACTGAAATAAATCTGTGTTGGCTTTTGGATGCATACACTGTATATATATTTCCCACTCTTCAAAGTACAACCAAAACCATAGTCATCACTGTATCATTAGGTTCCAACCAGTTTGTCTTGTCACACACTTTAGACATGGGTCTTTCGCACAAAATATTTCAAGAATGCAACGAGACTTATGCAGTTTGTTGTAAAAGGACGCCCTCTTGTGGACAGTCATCAGCTGTACCTGAACTACAGCATCCCGCCTAGAGGCTAGACAAATGAAGCATCAGGAGTTTTATGGGTCGTGTGGTTACACGCTAAGTTACATGCAATCGTATTTTCTCAAAAAAATATTGCGTGCTGTTTTTTTTGTTTTGTTTTTTAAATACAGTGTCAGACATTAAAAATGATCCTTATTTTAATATTACAGATAGATAGATAGATAGATAGATAGATAGATAGATAGATAGATACTTTATTAATCCCGGGGGAAATTCATATTACTGCACAGACCTTGTATTTTATTAACAAAAACAGTGGCTGTGGTGGGACTTCAGATGCTGATGCTGATGGCAGGTTCTCTCTCTCTCTCGCTCTCTCTCTCTCTCTCTCTCTCTCTCTGTGTGTGTGTGTGTGTGTGTCAGCTCAATCCTCCTGTAATCATGAGCTGGTTTTACTTGCTCCCCTTTGCTCTTGTTTCTTAATGAGATTTCCGAAGTCAAATGGTTTTAAGAGCTTCGGCCAGATTCTTGGATCATGGTCTCAAACACATTTTGGAATCCATTCAAACCCTGCCTACAAAGCTGTGTAGCAAGCAGCTGTCACTGGATTTTTCTTTTCTTAGCACACTCAAAATAAATATAACACTTCATACCATACTGTATTTCTTTTAGCTCAATTTACCGTGACATTTTCCATACTTTCTGTCTGTTGTGCTAAAAAACAAACAAAAAAACAAAAAAATTATGTTCATTCCCCCACTCTGACCTACACTATGAAGCCTGCAGACAATTCTAACTCCTCTGGTTTTCAAGATTTAGTGGCAAATACGATTGCATCTGGTTCAAAGTTTCTAAAACCTCCTCACATATTTTCTTCATTTCATCTCTAAACTGTGTGCTTGGCTGCACTGCACAGAGGTACATAAAGACAACATTCAAGATGTGTCATACTCACTTTGTTGTATGGTTTGCGTGCAGGTCGCCGCACAGCCAATATATCCAGTAAGCAGTCCATCGTTGTCGGACAACCCTGAGCCTGAGGACCACTGCTTCACACTCCTCTCCAGTAAGAATAACAAACTCAGTTCTTCATATTCTGTTCTCCAGACTCTGGAAGTCATCATCTCAGTGAGTAGTGACTATTAAAGATATATTTGCTCTGACAGCCATAGCTGTGAAGACTGGAGCACGTCCACTGGTCAGCTGAAAGTCTCCAGGGTCTCCATGACGACATAGAGGACTTGTTTCATCCAGACCAGATGAGAAGATGGAGGATCAGCTGGAGAGGAGGAATCATCTGTTTATCAGTGGGTTCTGTGAAACTATTTGAATAAACACAAAACAAAGAAATGTGAAAATAGTTCTTTACAGGTGAAAGTCCTGCATGAAATAAAAGTACACAGAAATCATGTGGAAGATGTAGTTAAGGAATTAAAGTGACAGTACTGGTTTAGTGCTATATTATTATAGACAACACAATTAGTACCTCATTGTACTTGAGTAAATGTACATAGTTTCATTCCAGCATTGTCAGGGAGAAATCTGTGATAAAAAGGAAACAAAAAGCAGAACAACATGAGAAACAAACATGACATAATCTGAGAAACTAGGAAACTACTATCAGCTCTCAATTATAGGCCTCCCTGTGGCACGGCCACAGCCCACAGCTGGACACTCAGTCAAGCAGACTGATCTCCTGAACCTAAGACGTAGGTGCTGCTGTCACATGGCAGAATAATCCACATGCACTCTCAGAAAACTACAGAAAGATTTCAGTTTGTGGTCGACAGCACAGCATGACAGGCAGCATCATTCAAAAATATACCTCACTGAACAACAGTAGAAGAAAATGGAATGTGTCCGAGCTCTGACTCAGCACCGCCCTGACCTGCTGCAGCCCAAACTATGTAAACTTTCCACACAGATGATGGTCTATAGACATCTTCCTCTTTCTGTTTGTCTTCCCCTGCTTGTGCATGTAGTGTGGAAAAAAAAGTACCGACTGATGTCCTCATTCATTTTCTAGGTGTAAAACCTGCGATCTGCAGTGACGTGTGCTGCAGGGTCACACATAGCAGAGCTCCATGTTTTACCTGGTGAAGGACGCACACAGAGGCAGAGAGGACAGGACGTGTCAGGCTAACAACTCCCTGGAAGCAGCGCTGGAGGCCTGCAGCCCTGAAATAGTTGTGAGAGCTCTATTGCAGGGTTGGGCAGCTTTGAAAGTAAATAAAATAAAACATGCAGCAGCTGCGGGATTTATCCGACACCTTCCTGTCTTTTGCCTTCCTGTGCTCCCACCTTTACGCACCCCCTCCAGCTGTATCTGCGGGGAAGATGTTTGCAGAGCTTTTACTTGCAGCCTTGTTCAATCACCAGACAAAGTTTATGATCCTGTGGAATAAGGCTGTGAAGAACATGAGAGAGTTGCAGAGAGGGAGCCGTAGATTCGAAGTGTTAAAAGCTTACGCCACATTAGTGCTCGCTACAGAGATAATAGATGAATTTCTGTCACAATCACGTCACTTTTTTATTTAAGTGTTGACCATGAGAAGAAAATAATCCAGTGCTGACACAACTTAAATCCTCAGACAGACTCTGGTAAGTCTCAAAGAAAAAAGGGGAACAGGGAACTGTCCATACTGTCCAACTGTCCAGAATACAGAACTACGTTGACTCGTGATTTACTACTGATGATACAACTACTGATGATCACATTAACATACTAAAAATCATCAAAAATCAAAACACATTCTTATTACAAATGAATACACAATTACAATGAATGTATTTTTAATATGTAGTAGTGTTGTCATACACAGTGACACCATCGTGAATCACTGGGTTCAGCTGTATGTGTTTGTGTCTTTGTCAGATCAGCTGGTCTCACTGTACAGTCCGCTTATTTAACTTCTTCTGGCGTTTTATTCACATATCAAGATTGCTGAGTAAAAGCGGGGATCGAGCGCCCCCCTGTGACCAAGTAAATGTCACATTCATCATTTTTATTTCAGCTCAACTTGAAACTCTGTGATGCAGTTTAATATAATATAGTAGGTGAGCTGTAAACCAGACTTCACCTTGATACATGCTTGGCATGAGATAAGATTGGCCTCTGCAGTGGGCTCTGTCAGTTTGTATTCTAATCTACAAAGCATACTGTTATGGTTCATATTTGTGCTGTGCTCTATTGATGATTTAATGTATATTCCCTTCGCCTTGGGCAGCCACCAGTATTTTATGGTTCTGAATATTTGTTTGACTACAAATACAGATTATACAGATCTAACAGTGTAATATTCATTCATTCATCTTCTATACCCGTTTAGTCCCGTTAAGGGTCACGGGGGTCTGCTGGAGCCTGTCCCAACTGTCATCGGGCGAGAGGCAGGGGTACACCCTGGACAGGTCGCCAGTCCATCGCAGGGCTAACACAGAGACAGACAACCAGTCACACTCACACCTACGGCCAATTTAGAATCACCTGTTAACCTAATGAGCGTGTCTTTGGATGGTGGGAGGAAGCCGCAGTGTAATATTTTACAGTGTAAATGTTCAGTTTGTGACAAATCAACTTCGAAAATAAAGAAACCACAAAAAGGTGGCATTAAATCTGAGCTTCATGAAGATTACTGTATTTGGCATTAGTCTCAAATAACTGAGAGAGTTGTTGATTCAACTGTGTTTTCATTTTGGAGGCTGTGGTTTGTATTGAACTGTATTGTGTTGTACCGACACGTGTTCCTATTAATGTGACAAATTTAGCTAGTTGCTTAGGCTAAATAACATGAACTGAACATTAAAACAGGGCTGTTATAATCAGAATGCACTAGTGTACTATGTGAAATATTAGTCAGTACAAATACGACAGTGTAGCTCATTCATGTTGTTGGATTTCAAGAAAGTCAGCCAACTAACAAACAAATGCTGTCTGCTTTGTGACACTTTGCATCCAGCAGATTTAATAGATACAACAGATTCACTTGTGGAAATTCTAGCCACTTAACAACCCTCTCTTGCAGCTCATTACAAACTAATCTCTTCTCTACCGCAGACCCGACTTAAACTGACTTCATGGCCTTGCTGCTTGAGTTACTGTTTGAGTGACTGCACCCACATTACTTTCTGTCAGGTCATCTAACAGCAGAGCTACTTGAGAAGCAGGCGATGTTGCTTTTCACTTTTAATGATCCCAGTAATTGCCCGTCTGATGATCAAACGACAAAATTCATGTACCTTTAATGCAAAGACAGCAGGATTTCTCTCATTAGCTGGTCATCAGACGACTAAAGTTCCTCTTGTGTCAGCTTCAGCAACACTTTGACTGTCACTGTTCTTTTTAGGATGAAATGCAAAAACCAGCATGAAGGATCCCGATCACTTGATGTCTGCTTACACAGTATATGATAGTGATGAGGATTTTAACACCTTTCAGGTCATTATTTGGGTTTGCACGGTTCCGATTCGCTTTCACCGAACTACAACACTCCAAATTCATGCTAATGCTATTTTTATGCTAGATGTGTGAACAGCTTCTTGCTAACAGGTTTTCAGACTTCAGGGGTTTTCAGACTTTCTTTTTCTTGTAGCTGGGCTGTTTTTTGTTTTTTTTTTCTCTGTTGGTTATTTACAGAACCAACATGAACAGACTGAAATGCTGTCAGGTCAACTATCCATGGAAACGGAAAACATCTCTGCACTGCATTCAACCTGACTTTGATTTTCCTCACCTGATATAAGAAGAAATTATGGTAAAATAATAATGGTCACATTCACTTTTTAGTTTTGAATCCAAAAGCATTAACACAATGGAAAAACATCACGTTTCAGGCTGTGGTTAATATATTTTTGGAACACGCTGCACCATCCTGAGTGGACAAATCAGCTTATCAGTGCTCTCTGCTGGACAAACTCTGTGCCTATGTTGCCTCTAACTCACAGTAGTGTAGTTTCTTGTTACTTGCCGGACGGCACATACACAGGAGCACAGTGGGATCTATGCCTGTCACCAGAAAAAATATATATTAATGTTTAATCTCCACCGGGTTCTATCTCACCTTACAAGACTGTCACTTTGCTGCAGCCCACAGCGTAAGGATTTGGGTGTGAGAAATGTCTTCGCCGTGACTCAAGCAATGTCAGAGCTCGCACATTTAAAGGACGTCAGACCAATTAGCTCTGAAAGCTGTGATCTGCATCATTTCTCGCCTAACGTGAGCCAGCGTGCGTAGGTACTGAACCTGTGAACACATGCTCACACTGGCACAACCTTTACCTCGGTGTTAAAACACCGGCCACAGCCACCTGCTAACTACACTGACACCGAACCAGAACAGATGCAGACGCTGGTTTCTTTCTGCTGTGTTTTTTGTGCTCTGTTTGTGTTTGTGCCTCTGGGTGAGCGGCAGCCTGCATCTAGCACTGCCAACATGAACAACCGAATTAACGCGAGGGTCGGTCCAAGCTCAGCTGGCTTCGTCCAAAATAGAATTACACCTCTAAATTATGCTCCAGCACCCAATTATGAAGCAGTAAATTGTTTGAGACAATGAATTGTAAATTCATTCATAATGAATGAGGGTCATATCTAAAGAGTAACCCTGAGGTGATTAACCAGCTGATTTGCACTGCAGGACAGAGTGGAGATGTGTGTATACTTGCAGCCAACGCATTTTATTTAGTATTATAGGATAACAGCCGTGCTGTGTATCTGCCTACAGTCTGCTTAGAATATTATACAACTTCTGAGCATTTCATTTATAATAATACAGTGACAGTTTTGACTAGAAAGTTAGAGCAGTATATACCATCTGCCGTCACTGCAGGGTTACCTCAAGTCCACCGTGCACGTCGATCTGAGCCGATGTAGGTGGTTCAGGAACGCAGGGAGTATAATGCACTTGAAAAAAAACACACATACACACAGAGGCAGCCCATCTGAATTTGCAGAGTCCTTAACATTGCCATGATATAATAAGGCAGGAAACCATAGCAACACCAGATGGCAAAAACATGATTCTTAACGCATTACATGTTAAAAGCCTGGTAACAGAAATGAACTCTGATGAAAGAAGGAGTATTGTGATGGAGTCAGTTTTTTTAAGGGAAGGAAAGTGCCCAGTGTAAAGACAGAATATCTTATGCATTTTTCAGAGACTCTTCCTGAATCCAGGATAACACAGATCAGGCATAACATTATGACCACCTGCCTAATATTGTGTATGTCTCCCTTGTGCCTCCAAAACAGTTGTGACTTGTTAGAGAATGGACATGGTCCTGAGGGTGTCCTGTGGTGTCTGGCAACAGAATGTTGTTAGTGGGGACCTTTGGGTCCTATTTGTTGATCTGTGGATCATCCCACAGATACTTGATCAGTGGGATCTAGTGAATTTGGAGGCCAGGTCAACACCTTGTGCTATTTTTCATGTTTTTGCTGCATCCTGCAAGGGATGGCTGTTGCCATCAAGGAGTGCCATTGCTATGGGGTGAGGGTGCCTTGTCTGGTCTAGGTGGGTGGTACATGTCTAAGTAACATCCACATGAATGCCAGCTCCAAACATTTCCCAGCAGAACATTGTATTATCACAAAACGGTCAGTGTTCTTCAGTTCTCCTGTCATAATGTTGATCAGTGTATGTTACATTATGTAGCGAAAGTGAATTTCTTTCAATACAATGAACTGAAGTTTGCATTCTGTGAACTTAAATGAACCCCGGTTCATGGTGACAAACACTGTCTCTCTGTGTTCCTGCTCACTCAAAGGCTCAGTGGGAATCTGAACCTGGAGTTTCAGCAGAAGTGAGTCACCCAGAAAAAAAAAAACAGCACCCCTTCGCTCACACTGTCGGTAAAAAGTAAATAAATAAAATAATAATAAAAAAAACACGTAGGAGCAGATGAGGGGGGGCGCAAAGGTGGGTGACTCATTCATGTCCTCGCGTGTGCCTGTTCGCCGCAGACACACACCGGACGGGGTGAATGAGCACTGTCAGCGGCTGAGTGAGAGGCGACGTCTTGATGACAATGCTCCGAGGACAACAGTGAAGGCGACCGCCCGCTTGCATCAGGTGTCGGTGGGTGGCTGCCGAGCAGATGACGTCACGGGGAACAATGTCTGCTCGGGCCATACAGTACATGGCGTTGGCTGGTCCAGAAAGGTCATTAACGTTAGTCATGATTATTCATAGTCAGAGCCCACACATGGAAATATCATCCACTGAGTCATGTTAAGTTTCACGCTGGCTTCAAGTCAACATGGAGGCTGGATGTATGTCCTGGAGAATCTGTGAAGTGATACAGTTGAAGATGGAGCCTCATTAAAATTTATCAAAACCGAATCCACTTACAGACAACCTGCTTCTAATGATTTAATTTTCCTATTTAAATAATTGATGTTAACAACGCAGGCTGAGCTGAACCACATTTGTTAGAATGGAGTAGTTGTCTTCATCATTAAAGCCCCACACTGGCGTCTGAGTGCTGCTCACTCTCCACAAAAACAGGTTTTTTATTTTTTTATTTTTAACTTTAAGCAGATGGCTTAGTTCAGCCGTATTAAAATCAACTTCACACTTGAGATGAAACTTTTAATCCATTCCAGTGCTCGGCACAGTGTCCCTCCTCTCACCTTGCTGCAGCTGAGAGAAGGGACACTTCCAAAGAATTTTTGGAAATGGTTTCATCATGTGCTTGGGGAAACATATATCTATCTCATTTCTCAGGTACAGCGCGCGGAAATCAATCACTGATGACATCCTGTGGAAAATGTACTGCCATTTATTTATTTATTATTTATTTATTTTTTTCAACGAAAGCACGGCTATACAGGTGCGGGCTTCGAGCTATAAGCTGCTTTGCTGCTCATTGATAATATATGACACCAGAGAAATTCCTGTTCCGTCAAGGAGTGTCACTGCTTTGGTGTGGGGGTGCCTGGTCTGGTCTAGGTGGGTGGTATAAGTAACATCCACAGGAATGCCAGGTCCAAAAGTTTCAATGTTATTCACATTTTTTTTGGTCAGTAGTCATATTGTTATGTCACATGCAGCATAGCTTTAATGAAATGAACTGAACATCTCAAGATTCCTACTGGGCTGGCTCATTTTTCAAAGCCTTTGTTTTGTCCTGTCCTCTTGTAATACCACATCTTACCTCTAGACGTCAGCCAACTTTCCCCTTGGAAAGTTGGCCGCTACAAGTCACCTGACTGCCCCGCCCATGTCATCTTTTGTCAGGAATCTCTCTTCACATTGTCCATGTCTATTTATCATCTGTTTTCTACCGTTAACATTCAGATAAACCAATTGAACTGTTCTCCACCTCGCTCTCATTGCATAAAACAAACATATTGTGACATATTATCTTTAACTAGAGCAGATGGTTGTAGCATTTCTAAAACGCTGTTGGACAGTTTTTAAAAGAGATAAAACTGTTGCAGGAAAACCACAGTCCGTCGCCTTCCTTTTACGACACATTCTTTTCCTTCGTCAAAACCGACTATCAACATTACCCACGATGCAGCTTCACTAGTTCGTGATTTGGTTGTACTGCTGGCATTTCTCATTTTCACGGTTCGTCCTCCACATTTTGTGACGCTGATATTCCATAAACACTTCAAGGCCAATTGTTAAAATTTTACACGAGCATTAACTGTCACTCAGGGACGAACTGATTAGACTTTGATCAAGGTTACTGCGACCTTGCACACACTTTCTCTCCTTGGATGAGAACCAAGAACAGACGCCTCTTCCTCTGGTAGTCCACGGCAAACTCAATACTTTTGCTGATTTCGAGCTTCGGGTCAGTTTTGTTGTAAGATGTGACGTAGCCCTCTGACAGAACCTCCTCGGTAAAAATAGTCTTTAAATAAATGAAGATGTCACATTTCTCATATCATAAATCAGGCATATACGTATATAGTGATAACATTCATGACTTTACCTTTTATTAAAGTCTTAATGACACTGTGTTAGTCACACATCCACAAGGTGGTAGTTCTAGCTTCATATTATAGAGAACCGATTACTTTCTGAACCTGCATCATAATCCATCACTCACCCACATTATTTACTGTGTAACTCATGTCATTCCCTGCATGACTCAGCCAGTTATCTGGATAATACTGAATGAGCAGAGGTTCAAGATGCAATATCAGGCCTGAATGGATGGGAGGAGTACAGTCATAGTACTGAGTCACATCTGCTGGGTGGCAGTGGGTCAGGCTGACGTGTTTCTCCCACCCAGCTCACTACTCATCAGTGCCCTTCAAGATACAATCCAGCTGGGGACATTTGTATGCGGGGGAAGGTGGAGGTAGTCGATAAATCAATGCTACTTACCTGAGATGCTCCTCATGGCCGCGTTCAGCCCAGGTGTCAGCCTGGAGGGGAAGCCTGAAGTCAAATAACAGCTGCTTTGCAAACCTGGAGGTACTCGTCCTTCACGTCAGGCTTGGAAACAAATATGGCGAGGAGCTGTGCACAAAAAAGAAAATTAGGAAACAGAGAATCAATACATACTTCAGGCTCCTGTTGAAAAATCTGAAGCTGCTACTAAAGTAAAAGCAGCAGTACCACAATTGTACCAAAATGAAAAATATTGTTCATATACTGTTAGTATTATCAGCACGAAATTAAAGTATTTAAACAAGTATTAAGCTCCAGACAAAGGCATCTTAGCCAGCCGTGCTATGCCTCTGTGAGTACCTCCAATGATCCGTTGACCATATGACGATATCTCAACAAATAAATGATCTGATATAGCAACCATGTCATTCATGGTCCCCAGAATATGAGGCCGAGTGACTTTTGGACACCCAGAGTTTCCATTTTCACCACCAGTAGGTCAGAGTTATGTGCTCAAACCTAAAAAAAATGGACCGGCCACAGCTTTTATGAAAATCCTCTTGGTTGCCAAGCGATGAATCCAAATGACTCTGATGATGCCATGACTTTCCTGCAATGATACAGTTGACATCTGTGGATCTGAGCGAAAAGACTTGTCTGCTGTTTGACAGACTGCTTTGAAAGCTTGCGTAAAGTTACTGCACTGCACAACTCCAAGCCTTTGGAGGTATGCAGAGTAAATAAAATGTTAAATAGATGGGAGTTAATAGTTCGATATTTCCTTCTCAGATGCAGGTTGAGTAAGAGAATAAAGTAGCACTGTTTGAACAAATGTACCCAGTAACTCTCCAACTCTTTATCAAACCTGCCTCAGTTGTAAATGGATGCAAAGACATTGGGTGAAGCAGTCCAACGTCACCAGACTGACCGAGTCTCACAACTATAATCTGATTTAAAACAGTAGATGCCCTGCTGTGAAATTTCCCCTGCAGATGAGACTTACATTCTGATCACCCAGCAAGCGGTCTGGAAATACTGGCTTACACCTAGTACAACACAATCCAGTGTTTGGGGAGATTATTTAGCAATTAACCAGTGGTTGCCATCTGGCTTCTGTGCACTCTGTGCAACCCTGCAAGTAATCTGTTGTGTTCTGAGAACGTATTCAGCTGAAACGTGCGTAGATTTTGCCTAATTTGACCACGGAAAATAGATAAATGGATATATTAGAATTAGACTACTGTGCTCATTGTGGTATTATGGTTAATATGGCTAATACTCTGACATGCTGTTTCCCTGTAAAGACTATAACGTGTCCTGAGTCCAGTTTCCAGTTTGAACCAAGTCAAAGATAAAAGATCTTTATAGAGGAAACCGATTACTCATTACTCACGATTATTAATTTTTCTTTTTGATTTAGACCACTTAAACGTGAAACCTTAAAGATGGACGCTTTGCAGCTGCCCACATCCACATCATCCATCTCAGTCTTGGCTCGGTGCCTCGTCACAAAGCCGGAACACATTTTCAAGCCTCAGATTGCATTTAACACTTCTTCCCTTTCTGTCTCTCTCTCTCCAGCAGCACATCGCTCACCTCTCTTCACTCACCTCTACCTCCCGCTGGCTGGTGCATCAGGGTGACTGTGCAGTTTTTTAGGTCTCTCATTGAAATGCAAAGTTGTGCCTTCAAATGGAGTGGGATAAGAGGATGCAGCGCAGGTGTGTAAATGAAAGTGACACAGGAGTGTTGCCACCAGGAGGCTTCGCAACAAGAAGCATTTGTTCCCGTTGAGTGCGTTTGGTAATGTTTGTGTGAAAACTTGTTGCCATTTCGAACTAAGACTCCGCTTAGGAATGACATGGTAAATATGCATGTGGTTAAATTTATCCCGCTACTTGATTTCAGACAGCAGCAGCCTGCAGCATGCACTTGCAAACATTTGTCTTTTACACCTACACTTATCAGTATTTTTGTATTACAAGTATGTCAAAGGATCAAATTTACACCCATCAGCCACAACAATAAAACCACTGACAAGAGAAGTAAATAACAATACAATGTTATGCTGGGTAACTTTTGGTCCTGGCATTCGTTGGGTGTTGAACATGTACCACCCACCTAGACCAGACCAGGCACCCCCACCTCATAGCAATGACACTCCTTGATCAAGTATCCCTGGGATGATCCACAGAGGCCCCTGCTCTCAACCCATAGGCCCCCACTGACAACATTCTGTTTCCAGACACCACAGGACACCCTCAGAAGGACCATGTCCATTCACTGTTGAGTCACAACTGTTATGGAGGCACAAGGGGTCATAATGTTATGCTCACACGTCCATTCTATAAGATGCCATGTGTTAATGATGCATTTCTGATTCGTCACACTGCTTCCAAATAGCTTACAACATGTATTAAAATCTATACCTCATTTGAATAAAGCTCTGGAAATAATACAGCACACGGACGCGATGGTCAGAGGGGAAAACTGTGGGTGTGACCATGGCAGAGAAGAAAACCTAGCCGGACTGCATTTTCAAAACATCGGAGCAGCACAGATGGCTGACGAGCGCTGAAGGCGTCTCTGCTGTCATATGCTTCGTCGTGTTTACATTGTAGCGCCGTGATTCGTCATGCATTCGTCTGGCATGCCTCCTGTCGTACAAGCTGACAAACCAAGTCTTTACTAGGCACATCTGCGCGCATGCAACGAAATCACACAATGCTTCAACATTGTAAAGACGCCACAATACCGATGCTGATCACCTACCTGCCTGATGCCATTCCACCCAGGTAAATGACGCAGCATCATTTTAACTTTGTCTGAACACCTGTACACTGTGCATTGTGTTTTTAGCGGCAGAAACACTTTCTCCGCCCGTCTGCTTCAGCGGAGAAAAGGGGCCGCGAGCTATAAATGTCTGAAATGTTTGCGTGTTAGCATCAACGACAACATGCACGTGGGATCTTCATTATTCTCATGACACCGGAGAAGCGGAAGCTCCAGGAACACAGTGAACACTGGCAGATGGACATGAGCAGGGCTTGTCGTGCTCAGGGGCAAAAAGTAGTCATGCACAGAGGACCAGAGTGGATGCTGTTGAGACAGAATAAATAGCACTGGGATTATTAATGAAGATGCATGATCTTTCTGAATCTCACACAGGAATGATGAATTTGCCATTGTTAACATTGTGTGTACAGGAGCTCCCATTCAAAATAATTATGCAGTATTAGTTCATGTGTATTTAAGTTGAGCAGTCTGATATGGATAGATAGCCAAGGCTTTCTCTTCTTAACAAAGAACACTGTAGCACCAAAATGATAGCCTCAACATTAACACCTGCAACCCTTTTCATTACCAGATACATTCCATATATAATATTTAAGGCAGGCCGGGTAAAGACTGAAAAATACAACGGAGAGAAGAGAGGAGAACGGAGCAGCAGAGGCAAGCAGAGTAATTCATACAATAATCGGGATAAAACACGCAGGCCGCACATAAAAGTCGATGTGTGTTACGTGAGAGATTGTATGAGTCAAAAAAAGAATGTCTAGAACAGCATTCAAAATAATTACGGAAATGTTTGATGAGTGGTCATAAAGTGACTGTCATAGCAATAAACAAAAGAGCAGGGGCATAAAACTGTCAGCGACAACAGCAGTCCTGCTACAAGTGAGTTGGCTGCTGTAATCTTTGAATGTTAGACGTATCATAAGCAAGTTACAACACAGAATTATGTCTCAGGTAGGAATGGATTAACCCTCAGTCAAATGTCTGGTACAAATGATTCAGACATTTGCTCCTCTCAGTAATATCTAGACGTGAAAATAATTATGGACTCCATAATTATGGACCTCCACAGTCACCTGAACTGAACACCACTTAACATTAATGGAGGAACCTGAAACCTGACAAATAAGACAAATTATTCAGAGCGATTAGCATGATTAGCATTTGCAATGAAAGATTAAACATAGAAGTAAAGTCATTATCATTCATCCAGATCAGGGGTGCCCACACTTTTTTAGCTTGCGAGCTACTTTTACAATGGTATAAGAGGATCTACTGTATCTATATGTTGCTACAGTGTTAAAAGCTCTATCCAGCTTTGTCAAGAAAAATTGGTACACTGCACCTTTAGAAACCTTTAAGAACGGTAGTCTTGAGTTGCCGTTGATGTTGGGCGTTGCTGTGGACGTGTGCTGCTGAATTGAGGGCGTGTTGATGAATACTTGTCTTGCTGTTTGTTTTGGAGTTGAAACAGATAAATGTTTTAGACTAACATCTAAAAACATTTTTCATTGTCACGCGATCTACCCTCACTACCTTCACGAGCTACCGGTCGATTGCGATCGACATAATGAGCACCCCTGATCCAGATGATTCATTTTATTTTCTTAACCCTTATTGAAACTAACTGTTACGGTTGACATTAAAAGCTCTTGGCA